>CM065138.1:31743333-33022500 GCA_033026305.1 Cirrhinus molitorella | reverse complement strand
TACTTTGCGCTTTTACTGCTGTATTGCATCTTTTATAATTTTTTGTGAAGCAAAATTCATTTAAAAGTTCATTTTAACTCAACTACATCTGAACTGACAATCAAAATCAATAATGGAAATAATAACCAAGGAATTACATTTTTGATTAGTTGAATAGATGCACTGTGCCATGGAGAGTGTACATCAGCTTACAGTAGAGAATAATGCATTTCCAATGAAAAATATGCGAATATGAATATAAAAATGTGTTACTGCAAACCATTTTATTCTTCCTTATTATAATTTATAATTAAGTGATTTAAAATGCTCTGATGCTTCCAAATGTTATATTCACTTTAAAGCTGCAATGAATTGCAATGATGCAATATTTCATTTGATTTCCACTGGTTGTACAAACCAGCACAAACAACTCTGTTACAGCCAAATAAAACATCAGTGCCACTAATGGCGCATAAATGACACGCTGCACCTTTAAGAGCTTTAAGAAGCAAACTCTATTCTTATTTAAAACAAGCTGGACAACTACAGATACAACTAGATAAAGTTTGTCAAGACAAACTTTATGTTGGCTTGAGAAAGCCTGATCAAAAAGTTTTAAACAGTTTTAAAGTTCAAAAAGTTTAAGTTTGATAGTTTTCAGTCTGAATTAGTTTGAAGTTTAAAGTAGTTTTAAGAAAGATAGACAGATATAGTCAGATTACAGTCAGTTACAGATAGATAGATTAGCATGTCAGTAACATGTTAGCATGATTAGCAAGTTACTAGCATGTTGCTAGCATGATTATAACAAAATTAACACGTTACTAGCAAGCTGCTAGCATGTTTCTAGCATGATTAACATGTTATTAACATGATTAGCACATTGCTAGCATGTTTCTAGTATGATTAGCATTTTACTAACAAGTCGCTATCATGGTTCTAACATGATTAAGTTTCTATCATGATTAGCATGTTACTAGCAAGTTTCTATCATGATTAGCATGTTACTAGCCAGTTTCTATCATGATTAGCATGTTGCTTGCATGATTCTAACATCATTAGCAAGTTGCTAGCATGTTGTTAGCATGATTCTAGGATGACTATCATGTTACTAACATGTTTTAATATGACTAGCAAGTTGCTAGCATGTTTCTAGCATAATCAGCAAGTTGCTATTATGTTTCTAGCATGATTAACAAATTTCTATCATGTTGCTAGCATGATTAGCATGTTATTAACATGATTAGCAAGTTGTTAGCATGTTTCTAGTATGATTAACATGTTACTAACAAGTTGCTACCATGATTCTAGCATGATTAACAAGTTTCTAGCATAATTAGCATGTTGCTAGCATGTTGTTAGCATGATATTAGCATACTGTTAGCATGATGATCAAGTTAGTTTGAATGAGTTTGAATGTATTATAAATAGTAGATACAGGGCTCGAAATTGCGACCATTTTGGTCGCATATGCTCCCGAAATTTTATCTATGCGACCTCAAAATATATTTGGGAGCATTTGTGCGAGTACATGTAACTGTTGTCGTGCGACCTCTTTTCATTTCTCTAAAAACGTTCACAGTATGTGGCTTCTGTGTGCTGAATGCTGATACGGTGACCGGTCTGCCGTGCAGATTTTAGATTGGTTAATATTAGCTGTCAATCACTCTGCTAACTACTGCGGGAAATGTAAAGTGCTGAAGAAGAGGGAAAACGAAAAGAACACTGACAGATTTCTTTTGCAAACCGCCTAGCGTTACAAATAATGGCACTGGTGAAAGAGAATTTTACTTGCCCTACCGGACAGTAACCCGATCAAAAAAATCAATAACAAACGATAACTAGCGCAGCACCGAAATTTGAGATGATTCTGACTGTATTAAACGGTGACTGAAAACGGACAGTATCAAGGTTGCGTCAGTTGAGGCTCAAAACTAATAGGCGCAACAGCAAACAGAAAGAAACAAACATACTGTGGTAGAAAAAAAACAGCATATAACATATATAGGTAAGAAACATTACACTAACAAGCACCATTACGATATGACAACAGCAGTTCAATAAACTAGTAGTTAATATTAACTGACTTACATTTTAGACACATCATTGACCATTTGCTAACGAAAATAGTTCTAAGCAAAGGCGCAGCAGAACAGTCGCGAATCTTCAAGCCATTCTGAAAAACCGTTTGAACGAACTGGTTGAATCCGTGACTTATTCATTAAGACAGTCTCTTACCGCCACCTATTGGTGGTTCGGTTTCATATTTTAAAATTTTTTACTAAATGTATTGATAAGTACAAATCTGACGTAAATAATGACACATACATTTAGTAAGGTTAGGAAAATATTGGCCTTCATGAAGTTAAAAAGTTTAAGGCAAATATCACAAATATGCTAATCAAAGTAAGACCTCATAGAATAGTGATACTGGAATGGATTACATTTACGCCAAAGAAAAAAGGGCATTTTTTTTTTTTACCTGGACAAGTAAATTTTTTACTAATTGTTGGTGGGTGCTCCTAAATTTTTACTGGTGCTCCTAACTTTTGAAGTTGGGAGCACCAGTGCTACCAAGTAAAAAAGTTAATTTCGAGCCCTGTAGATAGAAGGGAAGCTTGATTGAGTCTCAAGGGATTGTGGGAGTTTTGTCAGTGGGAGTTTGAATAGTCCTGGCTCATTTGAACATTCCCTCAATGTAAGTCTATGGGATTTTTCACAGTTTGAATCGCCCTTTTTAGGAAAATCGTAAGTCTGATCAGTTAGATTAGATATAGCACACCCGGTGAGATCAGTCTGGAGATCTGGGCTGAGTTGGAGTTTATAGAGTTAAAGCTCTAGGAGGAGTAGCAGTCAGACATTTTTGTTAAATAGCATTTCAGTAAGTTGGCTTTCTCAAGCTAACTTAATTATGCTGCTTGTGAGTATTTTGTTTTTTAACATGATAACCGTAGTCAACCAGAACTCTATGTAATACCTAAAGATTGTGGGTTTTTACAAAAAAAGGGAACACTCTCTACATCCAAACACAAGTTTGATCTACTTCGAGGAGTTTAGATAATACTGTATGTGGGAGGGAGAGGAGTTATGTAAAAAAATGAAGAGCTGAAATCGAAGCCTGGAATTTACATTTATACACACAGACACAAATGATCAGATCCATCATTTCAGCGCTTTTAAGTTTTTAGACTGAATGAAAAATGAGCACACATAATAGGGCTGAGAAGTATATTGAGTTTGCTATATATATTATTTATGAAGCGTTCATGTCAACACACAGTAGTTTTAATATGAGTGCTTCCGAAAAATAGCGGAGGACAGAATGAGCTGCGGGGAAAGTGCATAACCCAATTTGTCCTAAACATGAGTCATGCTTTATATTAAAGGGCTTTAAAATAACTCGCAGGATACAGTTAACACGTATAGTTTAAAGCGGCTCTGACAGACTCATGTGCTGCTGACAGATAGGATACTTGTTCTGTTTAATGTGTTAGAGATGTGCTGTTTTCTTTAGTGCATGGGGTAATCGTGCTAACAGCTTTCACACTCGACTCAAAAACACTTGGACATGCGCCTAATAGCACACATTTATCTAGGTTAACATTACAGCATGTGGAGTTGCTACTACTGTTTCAATTTCAAGGTCGATGAATGATAGGTGAATGTTTTGATTTCCCGTCCGATATACTGTAATTACCTCAAGGACCAGCCGTTAAAGAGCTGTACATCACAGATAGTTTTTTCTGCAACTAAGTGACTAATAATTTTAGTTGACTGAGGCTTCTTCTGGTCAACTAACACTTAATTAACAATGGGGGGACAGTTTATATTATACATTTGAAGACAAAATTATTAGCCCCTTATAAAATATTTGATTATTTTTCAAATAACTCCCAAGTGTTGTTTAACAGAAAGATGGTTTTTTTCAACACAGCATTTTTAATCATCATACTTTATTCAGGAAGCTTTTAGGGTTTGTATTTTAAAATTAATTTTAAAAAGTCTACTGGTCAAAATGATTAGCCCTCTGATGTTAATAATCAATAGTGTATCCCTTTTGCTTGATAACAGCCTTTAAAAAGGAGAGCATTTTTCGGAAGCTGATATTTCAGTGCACAAAGTCTCAATGTGAATCAAGAGATTTGCGATCGACACTTCAGAGCGGGTTTGCGAATCTTTCGATTCAGATCGGAACTTTGAAGTTAAATGATTTGCGATTCCCGTGTCAATGATGAAACCCCGATCTGAATAAGGATTCAGAAGCCATCATTTCAAATTTGGACTCGGAGAGTGGATCGCGAATCATTCAATCCGCAAAGTGATTCACAAACCCGCTCTGAATTAAATGATTCCAATCTAAACAAAAATATATGTCTCCTATTTAAGAAACTTAAACACTCATTGCACAGATACATTGTCTATTAATAATTCAAGCACTTTTCAAGTACCTCTTCAGGAATATTGCAATTTTCAAGGGTTTTCCAGGCCTTAAATTTCAAAAAGGCAAATTCGAGTACTTTAAGCACCTCGTATGAACCCTGTGAACACTACTTATAACTACTATTCCCAGACTGACTTCAGCCAATACCTCGGGGATCCATAAGGCACAGCTGACGTGGACCCACTTGGTTCCACTGCGAGTGGGTTTCAGAGCTCCTCCTCTCCTGGGACAAAGCAAACATTTGGCCTGAACTCCGAGGGCACATGTTCGGCACAGCCAGTTACCCTGCGGCACCTTCAAGATCCCGTAACACGCCTGCAGGAGGAGAAAAAACGTGCTTTCTGTCAACACAGCCAATCATTTTCACAAGTCAGAACTGTTTTACGTAATCAGAATGATCAGTTTATTTTGAAACTCTAATCGTGGTTATACATTAAAATTAGGAATGCACTGATGTACTGGTCATCTATTTTTGATTATTTTAAATTATTTTATTTTTTTTTTATTTTTTTTTTATTAATGAACTGCATGGAAACAACGCATTTCACTCTCAAGTTCACATGACACACTGCAAAAAAAATGCTTTTCTTACTTAGATTTTTTGTCCCGTTTCCAGCCAAAATATCTAAAAATTCTTAAGTCAAGAGGGATTTTCTAGACAAGTAAAAATTGTCTTGTTTTCAGAAAAAATGTCAAATGTCAAAATAATCTGCCAACGGGGTAAGCAAAATAATCTAGTTTTCTGCTTGAAAGATTATTTTGCTTACCCCATTGGCAGATTATTTTGCTTGTTTTAAGCAAAAAACAACTTAATTTTGACTTGTTTTTTCTGTTTTAAGTGTCTTGATCTTCTTTGTATGTTCTCTTTGTAAACACTGGGTTGGTACTTCTGCAGTGATGTAGGACAAATTCGAAGTTGAAGACAAAAACAAGATGGGAGTTTTTGGACATACCCTAACTGTATTGACCCAGATCACACAGACTGCGCATGCGCATCGCAGAGACAGACAAGACAAGGTTTTTCAGGTTAAAAAGTATATAAATTGTCAATTTGTTTAAAAATAACCAATCATTTCACTAGATAAGATCCTTCTTCATTGGCTGAGATCGTTTAGAGCCCTTTGAAGCTGCATTGAAACTGCATTTTGGAAGTTCAAACTCGGGGCACCATAGAAGTCCATTATATGGAGAGAAATCCTGAAATGCTTTCCTCAAAAAACATTTTCCTTATGACTAAGGAAAGAAAGACATGAACATCTTGGATGACAAGGGGGTGAGTACATTATCTGTAAATTTTTGTTCTGAAAGTGAACTAATCCTTTAAGTTAGAAAATAAGAAGTATATAGCACTTAGATTTTATTTTTACGAATGTATCATGAATCTGGCTACTGGTGTCAAGCGGCGTTTCACTGCATTCATGCACACAGTGAACACGACTGCGATTGTTTTTGGATTGCACACCTGATGCACACAAACGTTGCATTTGTCACAGAAGACCATCTCGTTGCCGTCCTCCCCCTCAGGTGAGCGGCACACGTCACAAACCACGTCCTCGTCGTATTCGATGCCCAGACCCTCCTCGGTCTCGATGGCCTGCTGCATGTTCTGCTGACACCTGCTCTCCAGCTCCACCACGACCTGCTCCATGGTGAGCTCGTCCAGCTCTGGAAGTGCTGAGACACACAAGGGAAACAGCCTTGCATTTATGGGACTCTGCCACATTAGTAGAGCCCTATGATTTACACATAGTGGGAAACACTGATAGAACTGCAGGATCTACTGATATCCAAAAAATGGGGGTCATTGAATGGGTAGAGAAAAGATCATTTTTATGTTTATTTGGTTTAATGCAATGTGTTTACCTGGTTTAAATTAAAAAAAAAAAAAAAAAAAAAAACAAATCGCTCTATTTTGCTCATATTTTATATTATTTTATGTCCTCTAAGCCCTGCCTTTCTGAAACAGGTCGATTTTGACACAATTCACCAATGAAAATCATCGACGTGTGCTCTGATTGGCCAGCTTATCGTGCGTTGTGATTGGCCGATTACTCTAAGCGCGTGTTGGAAATGTTACGCCCCTTACCATATATGGAATCCCATCCTCCCGAGCAATTGACAGGTGATAATGTCGACTGTACTACCTTATCAATTCGAGCCCGAATCTGATCCAGAAAATGCAGAAGACCAAGCTGATCAGTCAACTCGGCCAGCGCGACTTGATCAAAACGTAGCAGATTGGTAAGGTTTTACTTTACAAATAACTATTACACCGTGTCTACACCTGACGCGACATTCGTTGCAACGCAACAGCAAAAGTCTGTGAACATATACAAAGTGACCACTGTAAAAAAATTATTTGAAATTTGTGTCAACACGTCATAAATATAACACAGCAGCAGTTTTATGTCCGACATTTGTTGTGTCGCGTCACGCCGTTCGCGTCCGGTGTAGACACGTTGTTACATTTAACAGCTCACTAACGTTATATGTAATCACTTCAATATACTGTATATACGACATTATAAGAACTTTCAACACTGTATTTATTTTATAATTAACTGAAGAAATATAATACTTTAAAAGCATACTGTTGTATTCTTACCATTTTTGTTTAGGTGCAAATGTACAAACTGTATTCCTTTGGGCAGTGTTAGGCAAATCGTCACCACATGCTGACGTAGATACTTGGGGGTGTGTTAGACACAGTCGTTTTAGGGGGGTGTGGCAGACTCCTAACTTTAATAAAAAAAATATCTCTTTGAATTTGAGACTTTAGTCTTTGCAACTTTACAGATCTTCTTTATGCACCAAGAGCTTGTAACAGTCCAAAGAGAAAGGAAAACTTGAAAACTCATTCAATGACCCCTTTAATGTATAACTACTAGGGCTGTCAGTCGATTAATTTTTTTTTATTACATGATGTTTCGATTAATGGGGTATATGCGCAACAGACTTCGGTTTTCTGCTAAACAGGTCTCGTTGTTTCCGGTTCACACATGTTTCGTATGCCTCGTTAAATATGAAGATGATTTATTCAAGATGCCTTCAGATTAGACACTAAAGATGATCATAACCAATGTCCATCACATATGTGGATTGATATATAACAGTTTTTTTTTTTTTTATTATTTTCACTAACATTTATATATAAATATCAAATCAAATGTCCACAAGAAAAACAGCTAGCTCATTTAACTGATTACTTTAAAAGTCCATTGATATCGGCATTATTTATTATGGCTATTAACACGTTCTCCAAATAGCGGAAGCGATGAGACCTGTTTTCCGGGTTTGGTCAGGTGACATTCAATATATACCCTATTAATCTAATTAATCGCAAAAAAAATTAACTGAAAATACCAACAAAAGATTATTTAAAACTTTTTGTGCAAGCTTTTTTGTGTTAGATGTGAAAGTATCAAGTAGAGATTACAAATTGTAGTGAAAGAAATATTTGATTTGATTCAACATAAAATTAATTACACAAACATTTATTTATTTATTTTTTTTGTTCATACAATAAAAGTAATTGTTAACCAAAACACCTTTGTTACCAACAGTTTGTTTCACAAAAGAAAGTTTTGAATAAACTATCCCTTTAATGTTTTTATTTTTATTATTATTTGTATTTTATATACATTTAATGAAATAATACACTAAATAAGATTTTAAATCTCACTAGAATCACTAAAATTTGCCATCAGGTGGCGATAAATGCCTTTATGATTCATTCAAACGGCTGAAAACGTGAATTCATTCGGAAACTAAACACCACTTGCTCGAAGGCTTTAAAGGTACTATGTTCTCTGCAAAACTGAGCAAAAACACATAAAATTGCGTTTAAAATATAACACAATATCAACTTCTTATTTACTGAACTGTTGTATAAAATCATATTTAAGCTTGTGATAGATCGGGATAAAATCAACACTCGTCATATTGCTCTTGCTGCTGGTATGATATTGATTGTCATATGATTTAAATATGAGACAAAAACACATACAGGGGCATTATTTCAACCAATATCTTGAATTTTAGGGCATAACTGCATCATATTTGTCATGAGTCAACTCTATCTAGTCAACTTCTAAATCCATCTGACATCTTTCTTTAAAAAATGCATTTTTATCAGGCTCTGATGTATAGGTTTCTATGTAAAAGAATGTGTGTCAAGAGCATTCAATCAGTATCATTATATCATTTTTGACAGAGATGGCTTTTAGCTGGTTTTATATATATATATATATATATATATATATATATATATATATATATATATATATATATATATATATATATAAATAAATCAATCTCACATATTTTTACAGAGCATTTAGTACAAAAAAATAAAACAGAATTTGAGAAAAAAAATAATGAAAATAATAAATAATAAAAAAAGTTTGTGTTAAACTTTTAAACTTTTTCAGTTTCATGATTTAAATTAATCAGGCATGATTTTTGACTAATAATGTTTCATTTAATCAACAAAACAAGAGTCCAAAATGACAAAAAAAAAAAAAAAAAAAAAACACTTTAATACAGCAAAAATGCATGAAAGAAGAGGGAGGAAATTGTGAAATATCACAGTCCAGACCTGAACCTGAACTTTTTCTCAAGTGTGATAAAAATTACAGTTAAATTAGGGCTTAACGCTTATTTATTTTTCAAGGAGCACATGTCCTTTTATGTTGGAAAAAAAGAAAACAGAAGTATATCCCGCAATTCTAAGAAAAAAAGTCAGAATTGTAAGAAACATTTTTTGCAATTACCTTTTTAAAAAAAAAAAAAAAAAATGTTATTCCATATGTTTGGAATTAAACTAAAAATAAAAGCCAATTCTAAATAATAATAATAATAATAATAATAAAAATAATAGATACAAAAATAAGGCTCCAGAAAAAAATAAAATAAATCAAGGAGCCATTGGCTCCTATGAGAAACAAAATTGGGCGCCAAATTATTTTTTTAGGCAGCTGATGCAAGACTAACATGACCTGCCAGAACTGACGGTCACGCTAGATAAATGTTGTCATATGCCTTTCATGACAATTTTAAAGCTGATACTTTGCTTACTAAAACGTAACAACGCACAAAGCTTATTGCAATTACTGGACAAATAATTTTGGCGACCTCAGCAAAAAAGTCACTTGCAAATTAATTGTTTTGGTTGCAGTTTAGAACTGCCTTCAACACTTTCATTGGACCGTTTACTATAACGAACCTAACCATCAAAGAAACATGATTCAGATTGACAAATCTCACCTAGTTGTCTGAATTCAGCATTAACCAGTTCAAGCCAGGTCACGTCCAGATCATCCAGATCATAACAACTCAGTGGCTCAGTGAGAGCATGTGACTCTCCGAAGCCGAACTCTGACTGGCCCCTGGTTTGGATCGGTGAAAAGAATGGGATTCGATTGACCTCTGGAAGCATCCTGGGGAATAAATTGCACACTTGAATGACCACAAAACTCACCCTTCATGCATCAAGTACTCTAAGGAATGCTTCAGCTTCAAGTGAAGCTCAATGGACAGGATTTTTGATAGCCAGAGGAAATTGAGACTCTTCCTTTATTTATTTACTTATAAGAAAGAATCAAGCCCAGTGTGCACAGGGGCATGCAGTGACTTAGTATTTGTGCCAATTAGGGATGGCTCGATATCATAATTTTGGCTTCGGTACGATACCAGAATGTAATACCTCGGTATCAATATTAAACATATTAGTTTATTTATCATTTAGAAATAATTATTGACCTAAATTAATAAGTGCTGTAATACTGTTAAGTCAGCTTACCTACAGAATTTGAACAAAGGTTGTTTTACTGTAAAGTGTTATTCTAACAGTCAAAATATTCAAAATCACGTTATTATCTCTCTGATTGTTTTTAGATTCCAGACTCAGTATTTTTTATTCTCTGCTTTAAAAGTACTTTTCAAGTGTCTGTACTTTATTAGTTTTCTTTAGAAAACTTTGCTTCACAGCATTCCAAAGCATAATATTGTACTTTTTACTGCACTATGTTTCATATTAAATATTTAATACTTTGTTACATTAGAAATATATATCTTTCTTAATTTTACTCAAGTAGAAGTAATTCTAAAATTTACTTGAGTACAAGAAAATACTACATTGTTAATATTTTTAATTATTAAAGGTAAAACATTGTAAAGGGAAAACATGTAAAACATGTTTTAAAAATAAAATAATTAATAAAAAAATATTAAAGGTAACATGTAAAACACATTACATTAGAAATATATTACTTTTTTAATTTTACTCAAGTAGAAGCAATTCTAAAATTTACTTGAGTACAAGAAAATACTACATTGTTAATATTTTTAATTATTAAAGGTAAAACAAACAACTTTTATTTATGAAAAAAATATGACATTATGCTTTGGAATGGAGTAAAAAAAAAATTCAAATAAAAACACTAATAAACTACAGATACTTTTTATTCTCTGCTTTTAAAAGTACTTGTCAAGTGTCTGTACTTTATTAGTATTTTCTTTAGAAAACTTTGCTTCACAGCATTCCAAAGCACAAGATTGTACTTTTTACTGCACTATGTTTCATATTAAATATTTAATACTTTGTTACATTAGAAATATATTACTTTCTTAATTTTACTCAAGTAAAAGTAATTCTAAAATTTACTTGAGTACAACAAAATACTACATTGTTAATATTTTTATTATTAAAAGGTAAAACAAACAACAACTTTTATTTATGAAATGTAGTTTAGAAAAAAATATATGACATTGGAATGGAGTAAAAAAAAAAAAATAAATAAATAAATAAAAAACACTAATAAACTACAGATTCTCTGCTTTAAAAGTACTTTTCAAGTGTCTGTACTTTGCTTCACAACATTCCAAAGCATAATATTGTACTTTTTACTGCACTATGTTTCATATTAAATATTTAATACTTTGTTACATTAGAAATATATATCTTTCTTAATTTTACTCAAGTAAAAGTAATTCTAAAATTTACTTGAGTACAAGAAAATTTTAGACATTGTTAATATTTTTAATTATTAAAGGTAAAACATTGTAAAGGTAAAACATGTAAAACATGTTTTAAAAATAAAATAATTAATAAAAAAATATTAAAGGTAAAACATTGTAAAGGTAAAACATGTAAAACACATTACATTAGAAATATATTACTTTTTTAATTTTACTCAACTAGAAGTAATTCTAAAATTTACTTGAGTACAAGAAAATTTTAGACATTGTTAATATTTTTAATTATTAAAGGTAAAACATTGTAAAGGTAAAACATGTAAAACATGTTTTAAAAATAAAATAATTAATTAAAAAAATTATTAAAAGGTAAAACATTGTAAAGGTAAAACATGTAAAACACATTACATTAGAAATATATTACTTTTTTAATTTTACTCAAGTAAAAGTAATTCTAAAATTTACTTGAGTACAAGAAAATACTACATTGTTAATATTTTTAATTATTTAAGGTAAAACAAACAACAACTTTTATTTATGAAATGTAGTTGAAAAATATGACATTAGGCTTTGGAATGGTGTAAAAAAAAAAAAAATCCAAATAAAAACACTAATAAACTACAGATACTTTTTAAATTTACTTCAGTAAAGTAAAAATACCGCACTACTGTCCAATATCATTTGTGAATAAAAGTTATTCAAATCTGATTTTTTGATTGATGAATGATGCACTCATCTGTCGATCTCTAAATTCATGGAAAAGATCATGATGAGCAAGTGACAAATGCTTGGTGATTTATAGCAACGCTTGCAAACAGGTGCAGTTCGTTCACCTTTATCATCTGTTTTGTCCGCAAAATAATGCCATATTTAACTTCTACTGTTGTCTTTATTGACTACTTTCGAGCGCGTTGATGGGGTTTCATCTGTTTGATGATCAATCGCGTTTTTCTGTCACGTTTATCGGTTTTGCAGCAATTTTGGGAAGCACTACCACCTTATAGGTGAACATCAGAACAGCAGCGTATGAAATACCGAACTGGGCAAAATGATGATATCGAACCATCTGAAATATAATATATACCGGTATTTTTTCATTTTTCCATCCCTAGTGCCAATGCATGCTGTATGTAAATTCATTCTGATGTTAGAAAAGGCTTTTTTTCTATTTGGAAAACACGCAACACATTTGTCAAAAGCATATCTGTGAGTCTCACCTGACTACAGGCTCAGGAATGGCTTCCACACTGGCTGGCACCTGAACACCCTTCTCCCATTCCTGCCTCCAGGGGTCGGACAGGAAATAAAACTCCTCAGGGCTCAGTTGTGCTGAATCAGGCAACTTCATGGCTGTAATAAAATCGGTCCGAAACACCTGAAAGAACAGAACATTGGCAACGTTCAACAAGAAAGAATCCCTCCTCACCCTAGTGACATTTACACTGGCTCCGAGGCAAGAATGAAAGATTTTGATACGCTTTAGAAAGCAGTTTCTGTGCCAGAATGCAGATGAAATATAAAGCACAAGTATGTATGAACACATAGTATAAAACATCAAGAGTGGCTGACTTGCCAAGAAAAAAAAAAACATAGGGTGTTATGTGAGTTTATCCAGCGGTTTGGAGAAGTAAGTGCTGAAGTAAGTGGTTATAAATCAGACACATATTTAACAATCTAGACATCTGCAGTGTTGGGGGTTACGCAGTAACAAGAGTTATCTAATCAGATTACTTTTCTCAAGCAACTCCTGAAGACATTTTTTTAAAAATAAAAAGTAAATTACTTTTTAAACTTACAACAGGGTTCATACAGATACTGTAAAATAAAAGTTCTCACTTATGAAACAATGCATTTTCTTCTAAATGCGTAAAAGATAAATAAAAAATAATAATAAAATTATATTGAAAAAATATTATATTGAAAAAAGTGATGATTATGCAATGATGATCACTTATATAATTTATATTACATTTATATTTAGTTATTTAGCAGAAGCTTTTATCCAAAGCGACTTACAAATGAGGACAATGGAAGCAAAACAACAAAAGAGCAATGCTCTGATAATTGTTATGACAAGTCTCAGATTAGTTTAGTGCAGTTTTTTTTTTTTATATATATATATATATAGTAAATATAACAGAAAACAGATAGAACAGAGAAAAAAATAGGGCAAGTTTTTTTTTTTTTTGGACAAGAAAATAATTTTTTTTAGAAAAGAAAAAAAAGGTAGAAAGTTTGAAAAGATAGATGACAAAAATAATAGAGTAGAGAATTTAATAAATTAATAATTTATAAATTAAAGAATTATAAGAATTTTATTATTAAGAATTGTATTACTAATTTAATTATTATTTAATTTAATTATTATTAATTTAATTAAGAATTTGTCAATTAAATTTATATAAATTATATAAATAGATTCACAAACCCGCTCTGAAATCCTGATCAAATGATTCACACTCTGCGCTCCGAAGTTCCAAACTGAAGCAAAAAAAATTCACAAACCCATTCCGAAATCCTGATCTAAATCAAATCATTCACGATCTGTGCTCTGAAGTTCTGATTGGAAGCATAAAATTGGCAAATCTGCTCCAAAATCCCGACCAAAATCAAATGGTTCACGTTCTGCGTCAGAAGTCCTGATCTGAAACTAAAGATTCTCAATACCACTCTGAAGTTCCAATGTGAAACAAATGACAAGCGAACCCATTTAAACAAAATGATTCACGATCTGTGCTCTAAAGTTCAGATTTGAAGCATAAAATTCACGAACCCGCTCGAAAAACCTGATCAAAAATAAATTAATAAAGTTTTCTAAATCAAATAATTCACAATCCGCACACCAAAATTCCGACCTGCAGCAAAAAAATTCATGAACCCATTCCGTAATCCTGATCTAAATCAAATGATTCAGGTTCCATGCTTTGAAGTTCCGACTGGAAGCATAAAATTCACAAATCCACTTCAAAGTGAAGTTCCAACAGTTTCCAAATTCTAATCTAAATCAAATTATGTGTGATCCATGCTCCGAAATTCCAATCTGAAGCAAAAGAAAAATCCTGATCCAAATCAACTGATTCACAAAACGAGATCCTTGGAGCGCTTCAAAGTGAATCATTTTGTAACACGATTCGAACTGATTCAGAGTTTCAAAAAGCTCAGTTTCACTCATAACTACACGTGTTTTTTAAAATCATTAAAAGCGATGTTGTAATTCTAAAATTAATGGCCCTTTTAATTAAATCTGTTTTGTGCCAGTGAATCACTTGAAATGAATGATCAAAGTTACAAGTTTAAGTCAATCAGCTTTATTTGAACATTTCGAACATGTTATTAGATAACCATTGAAGAGAACTGTTGTCAGTCATGTTGTAATATAAAATCTCATTGGTAATGTTATTGTTTTAGTGTTTGTGCAAACAGAAGTCATTTTATATGTTGTTTGTTGATTTTAAATATAAAACTTGGTGAAACAATTTGTGTGTTAGTAACGTTACTTTTTAAACATTTCCAGCACATTTTAACAATACCGTGATAATACTGATAACCGTGATCATTTTTGTCACTATAATCGTGATAAGAAAATTTCATACCGTTACATCCCTACCCTAGAGTTAAACAGCCTAGCATAAATCATTGAATCTGATTAGACCGTTAGCGTCTCGCTCAAAAATGACCAAAGAGTTTTGATATTTTTCCTATTTTAAACTTGACACTTCTGTAGTTACATCATGTACTAAAACCGACAGAAAATGAAAAGTTGTGATTTTCCAAGCTGATATGGATAGGAACTATACTCTCATCCTTGGGTGCAGCAGGCGCAATGATATTATGCAGCGCCTGAAAATAGTCCCCAGCTAGGTAACTTCCAATGTGACCAGCACTAAGCCACTAAGGTAATAGTAAAATAGCTGGGGACTAGGGCTGCACGATTAATCGAAGTGAAATCGCAATCGGGATTAATCGAAAGCTGCGATTGTCATGCGTATCTTTTAGAAAAGCACTGTTCTGTTTAGTAAATCTTCATCCGAAGGCCAGAGGGCGCTCTCATTCTCACGCGGAAACTCAAAATACGCCAGAAGAAGTGAAATAGAAACGCATCTTTGCTATCGCTGCAGCTGAATAAACAAGATTTAACTGCGGTCATTGATTCAACGTGACTAATAAACCCACGACTACAACAATAAATGGTTTATCTGACTTCTTCTCATTATAATTTTCCTTATAATGCAGTATATAATAATGCAATGCCTTTATCAACTGCTTAGAATACTATTCGTGCTTTATTCTGTGTAAATAGCTATACTATCTCACAGAAAGATTCATTTCAAACACTCGACTGATATAAATATTATATTATAAAGTGAGTTTGGAGTAAAAACGTTATTAAATGTGATATTTTCACATGCTTTTAGGTGTAGCAGCATGTCTACACAGAGCCGTAGTTCACTGAGAAGCTACGCAAACAGCTGTCATTATCGCAAACGATTTCTTTCGGTTTCATAATCGCCCGATTAAATCGTTTGCGATAATGAACGCGATTCAGCGTATCTTTTCTGTGGAGTACGGCTCTGTGTAGTACATGCTGCTCCACCTGAACACAGGTGCTGGAGATTTACTGCTGATTACGCAACCGGCTTCACCGACAACATGCGCATGACAATCGCCTTCGATTAATCGTGCAGCCCTACTGGGGACTATATTCAGGCGCTGCGTAATATCATTGCGCCTGCTGCACCCATGGTACGACAACAAAGTTCCTTGATTATTACGCCGAAATGAGAGTATAGCTCCTATCTAGATCAGTCTAGAAAATCGCAACTTTTAATTTTTTGTTGTTTTTTTTTCACAGTGTAACTACAGAGGAGTCAAGTTATAAATAGGAAAAATATCGAAAATCTTTGGTCATTTTTGAACGAGATGCTAATGGTCTAATCACATTCAATGATTTATGCTAAGCTATGCTAAAAGCGCTAATGGCAAACCTAGAGATCGGACGAATGGATTCAAAAACAGTTAAACTCATGTTTAACACTTGGGTTTGGAAAATGAGCCTATTTACAAAAAAGTGTTCCTTTAAATTTCAAAAAGTCAAATTGAAGTACTTCAAGCACCTTGTATGAACCCTGTTACATAGGAATATCGGAGTTCATTTTTCAAATAAGTAACACCAGTTATTTTGTTTTCCCATGTATTGACGGACAGCTCTCGTGTTGACATATTGAGAGAAATCGGGAATAAGTGCAGAGGTGTTGTGTGCGCTGTGTAAACAGGACGTTACCGTCGTTCCAGACTAAATGTCAACATGCATTTACTCATCCCGCTTATATAAAACAGATTCAGTGTTCAGTACTTGCCGACACCTACTTGTGGTTTTAGTGTCATATTTATTTATCCATGACAGGGCTAAACCACCAAAAGTACCAGCACAAAAACACCTCGACTATCTGCACAGTTGATTGAGCCGTTGATTAATTTTTATTTACAACTTATATTTGTGTTTAGTGATGAAACAGTATTTCTCACCTCAGACGGTTTCTTCTGCTCATGGCGTACCCATGTGCTGTTGGTCCCTGTGTTCTTTGAAGACCGTGACCAAGTGGTCACATGACCTGCAAGAGATTGAAAGGTCACACCTGAACTTTCCAAATGATAAATCTGCCATCATTTACCCATGAACCTCATGCTCTTCCAAACCGCTATGACTTTCTTAATGGGTTTAGAATGGAAGCAAATGATGTGAGCAAAATTTAGGGGTGAAAAAACATTTATTCTTAATCATCCTTTTATTGCATTGCATTGGTAGGGCTGGGTATCGATTCACATGTCTCAATCAGATTCGATTTCGATTCTAAAGCTCTCGATTCGATTCGATTTGATTCAATTTTCAATTTTTTTTAAAATTACATTCAGTGAATATAGTTTTAATACAAATGCTATTGTTGAACAGTTAACATTAGTTTACAACGGTGAATTAATAAAAAGAAATTAAGAGGCACAGACCTGTATTTTAAAACCTATTATTTTTTTGTATTTTTTTTTTTTTTAAATAATAAGGCCCTATAAAATGTACATCTTAATTTGTCTGGTAATCAGATGAAGGCATAAAACATTAATTTAATTTATCCTGATCAAATGAAAATAAACTCTTATTTCTGGGCAAACAAAGTGCTGCGCAACAAGGTTTAACGTTACTATAAAAATTAAAAAGAAACCAAATGTGATTACTCATTTAAAAATAAAGATTTATTGATATTCAGTAGTAGTAGTAGTGGCATTGTAGTTACATTAAGTCTTAAGACTGCTAAACAGTATATTTCTGACAGTTTGCTTTTTAATGTTAAACTAAACTTATTTTGACGGTTTGCTGTGAAGAACTTGCAGCTGTTGTGTAGGCCTATGTGATATTGACGGTAGTTTTCTCAAATGAAACGGTGAAATGCTAACAAAGTGACTCTCAGCTGGAGATAATATTGTGTGTTCATATCGTCGTATAGAGAGACGGCAGAAGCTGAAAACACAGTGAACATCGTAGTATGCGTAGTAAACAAAACGGCATTCAACATTCATTCATTAATTCATTGCGTACATAGCGCCTTTATGCGTGATGTCAAATGCTTCTGCAGATTTGTAGTATTACTATAGCATTTCACCTGAGTAGGGAAATGTTCATATTGCGATTATTGAGGTCAATATTGCGATATGCGATTGTGATTACGATTATAATAAATGGTACTGGGGGCACAAAATGGGGGTTCATGAATTATGAGCTTCTAGAACATTTGACCTCTTAACTGAAGTTCTTTTCACAAACTGAACATAAGTTAAAACAGTATAAATAACCAAAAAACTTTCTTAGTCTTAAGTGCAAACATTAAATGCAGCCATAATCAAAGTAGGCTACTCTCTTAATATTCAAAGTGCCAATAGAGACAGACTTTTTCAAGCATGACACAGAGCTACAGACAACTACACAACCTATTATAGCTTACATAACAGCCTAGATATGTCACGCAGCCTAATTTGCGCGCATTGGGGAGTCGCTCTCTTAAAATTGCTTTTCAATGCGCGTGCGAGTCTTACTTTCGGTTTCGTTTTAACTGTCGCCGGAAGCGTTCGGCGATGCTGAGTGTGCATTCTACAATTTGATTTCTTTATGTCTAAACGAAGACTAATAATATGGCACGAGGCTCACGAACACATCTGTAATTATGCTTTGTTTTGATATAAATTTGTTGTATTGCCACGTGATGTAGCAACTTCAATTTTGCGAATCTTGCACAATACATCTCAAATCCACACGTGCACTGCCTATACTGAGAGACTGTCAGATCTTTTTATTTTTATTTATTTATTTACTTAATCTTTTGTTTTGTTCACAGCATGGAAAATAGGCAAACTGTTCTCAGAAAGCATGTGTTCTCAAGTGCACACAATTAGCCTAATATAAAACAATATAATCGCAACATTTTCCCGTCATATAATCGCACAGGCTGACATCGCGATTGCGATACGATTATTCGTGCAGCTCAACACCTGAGCGTTGCAAATCATGCATATTCCTTTGTTCTTGGATCTTGTCAGTAGTTTCTCCGTCATAAGCATTGAACGAATGACATCCTTTCTGTTGTATTCGCGTAAAGTAAATAAGAGGGTGACATCTAGTGGAGAAGACCAATGATAAGATTCACATCAGATCTCGTTTTAAAATGTTTGCTGAAATAAATATCAGAAAAGATCGATTCACGGCTTTTGAGAATCGATATCGCTTCAAAGTCTTTTGAAGTTTCTTTTGAATTACTGATATATTACTTTCCCATTTGATACTGTAAAGTTGCTTTGACACAATTTGTATTGTAAAAAGCGCTATATAAATAAAGCTGACTTGACTTGAAAAAACGATTAATCGAAAAATCAATTATTTTGCCCAGCTCTAGTCTAAGGTGTCAGTTGAGCCGTTTTTTCCTTGAGTATGTCCTCCATATTCTCACTACCATTTTAGATCTTATTTAAAAGGTCTAATGATGTCTTTAATTTTCCCTCCTGATGAATGTGCGTCTGTGTTTATCACTCACTGTCGGTGGTGTCAGAGTCGTTGCTGCTGGTGGAGTATTTCCTCCTCTTCATCTCACTCTCCATCTGTCAGCAAAGAAGGGATGAACAATTATCAGAGCCTGAAAAGATGGCAGAAACGCATGCTGAAAGCAGAGTGTGAAAGTGTGCTGGTAGAAATGTGTCTGTGCAGACAGGCCTGTTGTATACAGTGTGTCAAAGACAGGAGAGGAAACACTCCGCCGGCTGCTGGCAGATTTATGTGCCCATAAAACGGGGCTTTTCCCTTTCATGCGGGTCTCTTCCTGTCGCCTCTCAGCCCAATCTACACTTTACAAGACTGAAAACCCCGTTTGCCATTCGATGCTGCCTTCACTACACACAGGGGCGATTTGGGGAAATTATCTAACTGCAATTCTTCTGATAAAAAAAATTGATTTCCTGGCTTGCTTGAAGGCATATATCAGTATGGCTATATGTGTGTGGGTTGGGCGATATGGCAAACATAGTATCACAACATTTTTCCCGTATCATAAAGTATTGATATTAATCACAATATTAATTTAGCATTAATGGTGAAGGAAATACTTTCCACGTGTTTGTTAAACCTTGAGAATTAATGTAAATAAAATGCATTTACACACAAACTCCATTTAGAGCCCCATGGAATCCATTTTATTTTCCCCTAAATTCTGTTTCTCATTTTATTTTGCTCCTAGATTCTGTGTTTTATGATTCAATACAAATTTTGCATTAAAAAAAAAGTACCTAATTAAATAAATTAAAACTTTAACAATTTAATAATTAACAATGAAAAACAGCATTTTTATTTTTTGTCAAATAAGAGGCTGCACAACAACACTGTATATTAAAATAAAAACTATAAATTAACAGGGAAAAAACACCTTGGTTGTCTGACATCCTTATATATATATATATATATATATATATATATATATATATATATATATATATATATTACACACACACACACACACACACACAAACACACACATATATACACACATATTATATATATTATATATTATTAATACTTTGAAAATTATATTTTAATATACAATAGTATATAGTTCTGTCATAAATTCCTCAAGTTTAACCAGACTTTTATTTTGACGGGTTGATGTAATGATCTTTCAGTTTTACTTTCAGTTTCACTAAGTGTGGTAATTTGTCTCAGATAAAACAGTGAGAAGCTTCTGAAATGACTGAGAGCAGCTCTGAAGATGACGTTCATGCATTCGAGTCTGAGTCAGACGAAACTATGCTGCTCATTCACACAGAACATGCATGAGTTTGCCTATGAGCAACAAGCACTGACTGTTTGTCGTGGCATTTATTTCTTCTGTTAGATTAATCCATATTGATCTGTGTAGTAGAGCATTGTTGCATTATTGTTTACTAGGGCCCTATGAAATCCATGTTATTTTTTTCCCAAATTCCGTTTTATTTTTTCTTAAATTCCGTTTTTTTTCCGTTTATATAAATCTTATTAATCAAAAAACGCTTTTAAACACTGAACTTCAAACTCATCGATGCCGCTTTTAGATCGTTAATGAAGTTAACTTATGTCCGTTTGGTGATTAAATAAACAGTTTTAGACCGCTCTTTGAACTGAAAGCGATGCATCCAGTGTGCGTGATAGCCGATACAAGATCTCCTGGACACGGCACTGGGCTTTTGCTCGGTTTGTGACTAAAATATTCTGTTATTTTGATTAGATATTCATTCAGTGTTCTAGAATAGAAGCAGGTAAACTGTGAGACTACACATACAAATATCCATATGATCTAATTTCAATACTATGGCTTTTGTGTAGATGTTTAAAGACTGTTGATATGAAACGGCAACACTTCACAATAACAGTCCATTTGTAGCATTAACTAAGATTAATAAAAGCTGTAGAATGTAAGTATTGTACCTGGTTAGTGTGTTAATTTCAACATTTACTTATGTTTTTAAATATATAATTAATATTAATACGTTTATTCTTTTACAAAGTATGGTTCAGTCCCTTTTTTAAATAGGAGACCACTGTTTTAATTTCCATTCAGTATCCATTTTAAAAACTATCGATCGATTAATCGGTATCAGCCAGTGTGGTCCAACCTAGCTACGCTTACGCTATCAGTAAAACCCGATAAAAATGATCACAATATATTTTCCCTAGATAATACATGTTCAATAAATATAAGGTTTATGCAGCAAAAACAGAACAAAAGAGCATTAACAATGTCAAACTGACCAATTATCAGCTTGGCTCAAATGGCAGCTTTTACCTTGTTGCCACATTTTGTTTTAATTGTTAAACCAACAACAACAATTAACTGTCTGGTTTCTATAACTTACACTCAGGAGAAAATAAAACTGCATTTAAACTTGAAAGAAATTACGTTGACATTTATCATGATAATTATCAATATTAACTGATTTTAAAAAAATGGCCATATCACCCAGCCCTATGATGAGAGCTTTTTATTTATTACATACATTGTTTGTATGTTTATAGTAGATACCTATTTTAGGCAAAACAGTACAGATTTCAAGTTGAGAGCATTACTGTGTGCGTAGAGGGTTGAGACAGACACTTTCTTGTGAATAAAAGCTGTTTGGGGGCTGGCAAGGGATGGGTACAGCTCTGCGTCACTAGCAAACAGTGTGCACGCAGAGCTAGAAGCGTCCACAGAGAAAGTGCGCGTGAACAGGAGAATTCTGGGTGAGAGAGAGACAGAATAGACTGCAGTCCCCCAGGGAGAGAGAGACATCTTCAGCTGTTCTCTCTTGCAGACTACAGCCAATGCTGCTATTTTAGGAACCAAATGAACAGGAGAAAGAGACGCTCGCAGACCAGAGGAGCACAGCCGTACCAGAACCTGACCTTACACCTGCTTTCATTCTCCGCTCATCCCATTACATGTTTGAGTTTAAGGCCCAGGTCTGTCAAACTGACTGGGCTGATAAACACTGACAGCAGTGAACATCAGGACCTCATGCATCCCTCACAAACACATGCAGCACAGCACTGGAGCTCTATGAGTGACATAAATCCATTCGTCAGTGGAGTGGCATGAGCGCTTACGGGTGATGGGAACATCAGAGCCACAGCTCCCACAGGCTGTGTTTCATTCATGAATAACCCCCTCATATAAGAAACACACACTGTGAACATGTGACTGCCTTGCCTCCTTCTCGACCAATCACAGAGCAGCTGACAAACACACTTTAAATGGATAGAGCTGCTCTGCAAGATTCAGCTTTATTAACTTGCGCACATTCAAACCGAAATGGCAAAGAACCGGAAGTATCTAGTACCGAACACACATGGTTTCTAATGGTGAACACTCTTAAAAATAAAGGTGCTTCAGAATGCCATAGAAGAACCTTTTTTGTCTAAATGGTTCCATAAAGAACCTTTAACATCTGAAGAACCTCTCCGTTTCAAAAAAGAAGAATCTTCAGATTTTAAAAAGGTTAGAAAGAGATGGTTCTTTAAAGAACCTTTGACTGAATGGTTCTTTGTGGAACCAAAAATAGTTCTTCTATGGCATCGCTGTGAAGAACCTTTTAAAGCACCCTTATTTTTAAGAGTGTAAAATTGTAGTGTATATGCTTCAAAATATAAAATACACATGTTTACAATGGAACAAGCAAAACTGCCTTGCATGTTCATATATGCCAGTGGTTCTCAAACTTTTTACAGTTGCTTTTAACATTCTTCTGAGTACCCCCACAATATTTAAGGGATACAATTTCCCCCTTTAAATTGATTTACACATGAATTTTGACCGTTTATAGAGGCATCTTTTATGTCACATTCTATTAAGTGTATTATTAACATGCGACTCTGGCGCACAAAACCAGTCTTAAGTCACACAGGTATATTTGTAGCGATGGCCAAAAATACATTGTATGGGTCAAAATTATGCATTTTTCTTTTTTGCCAAAAATCATTAGGATATTAAGTAAGATCATGTTCCATGAAGATATTTTGTAAATTTCCTACCGTAATCAAAAATTTATTTCTGATTAGTAATATACATTGCTAAGAACTTCATTTTCAACTTTAAAGGGGATTTTCTCAATATTTTTATTTTTTTGCACCTTCAGATTCCAGATTTTCAAATAGTTGTATCTCAGCCAAATATTGTCCTATCCAAACAAACCATGCACCAGTGGAATACACCATTTAAAATGATGAATAAATCTCTTTTTTTTTCTTCTTTTTTTTTTATTACCCTTATGACTGGTTTTGTGGTCCATGGTCACATATGGGTAATTCCATACAAAGGTAAACCTTTAAAAAAAAAAAAGTTTTTACCAAAGGTTTTTACCATACTGATAGCACAGATGTCAACATTTGTTGGTTCAAATACCCATCTGAGGTCTCTCTTAAAGTTTTTAAAGCATTTTTTAGTGCATGATTTTCCATAGCTTTTCAGGCTTGTCACATACATAACAGTACATATTCCCCATAAATAGACACAAAAAAAGAAAATAAAGTAACAATTATATGTTCTGTGATAAGTTATCGCTTTATTGCGTCTAGTTTGTGCATTTTAATTCATCGAAATCCTACAAAGTATGTAGTCTCTCAAAAATGTTGCCCTTTTTTGTCACATCCATAACGCATGATTATTTTCTTTTTTTAACATAGAAAACTGATATTTTTCTTATGTTTAGACTATCAATATGGGTTTTTTCAAATGTAAACAGATGGTTTGGTATATTGGTAACACATACATTCTCTAAGCATTTATACATCAACATCCATAACGCTGGATTTGCCCATATACTAAAAAGGCAATAAATGATGGTAAAATTAAGAGATTAGATAGTAGTAGGTGGCAGCAAGTCACTGTCTTAAAGAGTGAGGTGTTGCATATTTTATTCATACAGTAAGGAATCATATGGCTGTAGTTCACTGACTCTCTGAATTTTTCAAAGCTGCAGATTTCTTCATTAATGAAACACCGCTGTTGTTTAGAGATGCACACCAGTTCTGTTGCGGATTTCTTTGCAACTGTTGTTTTGTTGAAAATATAGCAAACAATATTGACAATGTTATGTTTAAAATGTAGGCAACATTTAAAATCTAAAATGCTCACTTAATATTACCTTTTTGTTTAACTGTTATATAAAATCAACATTTGCAATAGTTTGGATATCAGAGAAACTGCGTACTTGCTCGTATTTTATACATGAAAAATAACTCGCACACGTACCCCAGTTTGAGAACCATTGATATATGTGACCCTGGACCACAAAACCAGTCTTAAGTAGCACAGATATACAGGTGCAGCTCAAAAAATTAGAATCTCGTGAAAAAGTTCATTCTTTTTTATTGTAACTTATTTCAAAAACTGAAACGTTCATATATTCTAGATTTATTACATGTAAAGTAAAATATTTCAAAAGTTTTGTTTTTTCAATTTTTTTGTTTCATTTTGATGATTAGAGGTTACAGCTCATGAAAGTCAAAAATCCAGTATCTTAAAATATTAGAATATTTCCTAAAAGATCAATCAAGAAACTGATCTGCAAAACAGAAAAGTTCAAGTTCTTTAAAGCATGTTCATTTATGCAGAAGACAATCATTGACACCCTCCACAAAGAGAGTAAATCACAGAAGGTCAATACTGAATGGGGAGGCTGTTTACGGAGTGATGTATCAAAGCATATTAAATGCAAAGTTGACTGGAAGGGAAGAAATTGGGTAGGCAAAGGTGCACAAGCAACAGGGATGACTGCAAGCTTGAGAATACTGTCAAGTAAAGCCGATTCAAACACTTGGGAGAGCTTCACAAGGAGTAGAGTGAAGATCAAGAGTCACCACACTCAGACGTCTTCAGGAAAAGGACTACCAAGCCACTTCTTAACCAGAAACAACATCAGAAGCATCTTACCTGGGCTAAGGTGAAAAAGAGCTGGACTGTTTTATTACAGCAAATGACTTGCTCCTAGCACAAATTACAGCATCAGTGAAGTGTGACATGGAAGTGATCATCTGATATATTGTTGGATCGACTGTTTCTCATCTTTCTCTAGAAAATATCCCATAGATTCTCAATGGGGTTCAGTTCAGGCATGTTGGCTGGCCAATAAAGCACAGTAATATCATGGTCAGCAAACCACTTGCAAGTGATTGTTGCATTGTGGGCAGGTGTTAAAGTCCTGCTGGAAAAGGAAATCAGCATCTCCATGAAGCTTGTCAGCAGATGGAAGCATTAAGTGCTCCAAAAATCTCCTGGTAGATGGCTGCATTGACTTTGCACTTGATAAAACACAATGGACCAGCACCAGCAGACGTCACGCACCCCAAATCATTACTGACTTCAGAAACTTCACACTGGACTTCAAGCAGCTTGGATTCTGTGCCTCTCCAATCTTCCTTCAGACTCTGGGACCATGATTTCAACATGAAATGCAAAATTTACTTTTATCTGAAAAGAGGACTTTGGAGCACTGAGCAACAGTCCAGTTCTTTTTCTCCTTAGCCCAGGTAAGATGCTTCTGACATTGTTTCTGTTTCAGAAGTGGCTTGGTAGTCCTTTTCTTGAAGACATCCGAGTGTGGAGACTCTTGAACTAAATTCTACTCCTTGTGAAGCTCTCCAAAGTGTTTGAATCAGCTTTACTTGACAGTATTCTCAAACTTGCGGTCATCCCGGTTGCTTGTGCACCTTTGCCTACCTAATTTCTTCCTTCCACTCAATTTTGCATTTACTATGCTTTGATACATCACAGCCACCTCATTCAGTATTGACCTTCTGTGACTTACTCTCTTTGTGGAGAGGTGTAAGTGATCTCCTTATGGGTCTCCTGGACCATTGCCAAGTCAGCAGTCTTCTCCATTAGTGTGGTTTCAAAGAACAAGAGATACCCGCAATTTATACTGTAGGGATTGTCATTTAATGAAACTCAGAATGTAAATATTCTAATATTTTGAGATAGTGAATTTTTGACTTTCATGAGCTGTACGCTCTAATCATCAAAATAAAAATAAAAAAACTTTCACGATATTCTATTTTTCTGAGCTGCACCTGTATTTGTAGCAATAGCCAACAATACACTGGATAGGTCAAAATTATAGATTTTTATTTTATGCCAAAAATCATCAGGATATTAAGTAAATGTCCTACCGTAAATATATCAAAACTTAATGTTTGATTAGTAACACGCATTGCCAAGAACTTCATTTGGACAACTTTAAAGGCGATTTTCTCATTGTACAACTACATTGTATAAGTATGTGGGACAGCTCAGGAACATTTCAATATCACTTTTAGATGTCACTACACTTTGAGTGAAGTTAACCTCTGGCAAATTCAACTGAATGGGTATGATTTGGAAAAGCACACACCTCTCAAAAGAACTGGCTGAAGAGCTCAGAGACAGGATTGTGTCAAGACACAAATCTGGGGAAGAGCTCAGAAAAAGCACAAAAACATGCTTAAGTATATTTCTTAGCAGATATTTAAAGGTTATATGGTAATAATTAAGTAACACATTTGCATTTTCAAGGTTCTCTGACATTGATTAATGGTCACATGACATGCAGGTAAACAAACATAATAGTTCATTGAGTTCATTGAGATCACCCCCCAGTGGCGAACCACTGAATCTGCATCTCTGATTTCGGATCAGTTTTGTAGACATTTCTAGCACTTCGAAACAATGAATCATTTTGTAAAGCAACAGGTTCAACTGATTTGAAGCTTTGAAAAGGTTTGTTTTTCCCATTACTAACTCACAAACCCCAGTTTGGGAAACCTTGACGAAATGTAGTTTAATGCACTTTTTCCCAATTCCATTTTCATTGTTCCAATTCCAATTCAACAACATCAAATTTAAGTTGTCTTTGACATAAATAACACCTTTTGACCTTTAAGCATATATTTTTTTAACAATTCTAGACATTTTACAGCATTTTAAACCATCAAATATCATCATTTTTCTTGTCCCCAGGTCTGTGTCTGACATTTTCTTTTTCTCATTATTTGGTATTACACTTATAAAAAAATAAGCAAGGTTTTTGCCTTGTCCCTCAAAATATTGTCCACCCTGTTATATTTGACTACTGGCCCTTTAAATGAAAGTTAGAAAAAATTAAATTACATCATATCAAATGGCTGACAATGACATCATTTCATTAGAGGGGAAAACAACTGGGGAAGGTTAGAGAGAGCATCTGTTTTGTCAATGGTCTGTTTTTCTTATTTTATCTTTCCAATTTGATGTGGTCAACTTCAACGTGTCCACCCTGTTAAGGGGAATATAAAAAAGGTAAACAGAAATTCTTATTTATAAAAAGTATCATTTTAAAAATCTGTTTTTTTGCTCGGACTTAGTGTAATGGCTAATTTTAGGTCAAAATGTCCACTCTGTTAGTGTAAGTCAGAAAACCTAACAGGGTTGACATTTAGTAAATGGATCCTTAAATTTATATACCTAAGATTGACTAAGATTATTTTTCACATGTTCTACATCTCCCTATTATAATCACACAAGAATTGCTAAAATAAAAATAAAAATGTGTTTACTTTTTAAAGTGTTATGATGTTCAAAAGGCACCGAATAGCTACTGGGAATGACCCAAATCTCCTTAACAGGGTGGGGAAAATGGTGATATTTGGTGTTTTAAAATGCTGAAAAATGTTTAGAATATATATTATTTTTTAACTTAAATATGCTTAAAGTTCAAAAGGTGTTATTCATGTCAAAGACAACTTTAAAATTTATGTAATTGTCGGCGCTGATAGCCTTGTGGGCAGTGCGCCGACATACAGTGCCATTGTGCTTCGGGCGTCCCGAGTTTGAATCCCGGCTCAAGGACTTTCCTGACCCTACCCCCTTCTCTCTCTCCCACTTCGCTTCCTGTCAGCAATGATCTGTCCTATCATAATAAATCCAAAAAGGCCAAAAATAAATCTTGTTACATAAAAAAATGATGTAATTGAAAATTCTAAGGCAATAACACCATAATCTTTAAAAGGGGCACAAAATGCACCAAATCCCAGGAATGACCCAATCAGTAAAATTTGTAAGTAATCTACCATGTTTGATCTACAGCACTTGAGACACTTGAACTGGTTTAGAAAGTCAAGACCGGTGTTGGGGAAAGTTACTTTTAAAAGTAATGCATTACAATATCACGTTACTTAGTTACTTTTTATGGAAAGTAATGCGTTACATAATTTTTGCGTTACTTTTTACATCTGGGCAGGGCTTGCTTGTTTGTTTTTAATCTAAAAAAAGTCTGATTCTTTGCAAATGTACAAAGCCCTTTAACACCAAAATGAATAAGGCTAAGGCTAAAGGAAAATTAAATTGACGTCTGTACAGTAGAACTGTAGGAGAAAAAAGTTCAACACTCAAAAAGCACAAATGTTAGTTAATATAAAGTAAGTACACTGCAAAAAATACTTTTCTTACTTAGATGTTTGTCTTGTTTCCAGTCAAAATATCTAAAAATTCTTAGTAAAAATGGTCTTGTTTTTTCTGAAAACAATCAAAAGTAAGTGTGTATTTGTTTGAAACCAATGGGGTAAGCAAAGTAATCTTGTTTTCTGTTTGAAATGAGAGATTTTTGTTTACCCCATTGGCAGATTATTGTGCTTGTTCTAAGCAAAAACTTAATTTTGACTTTTTTCTGAAAACAAGAAAATAACTATTTACTTGTCTAGAAAATCCTTCTTGATTTAAGAATTTCTTGATATTTTGCCTGGAAACAAGACCAAAAAAAATCTAAGTAAGAAAAGTATTTTTGCAGTGTACAGTTGAATTAGATCAACAAAGGTCAGCAGCAAAGTCATTGGTTAATAAAACAGGATTAAACACATAAACTGGCGTTACTTTTTTGAAAAAGTAACTCCGATATTTTCTTGGAAATGAAAAAGTAATGCGTTACTTTACTAGTTACTTGAAAAAAGTAATATTATTACGTAACTTGCGTTACTTGTAATGCATTACCCCCAACACTTGTCAAGACACAGCATTTGATATTATAACTAACCACATGCATTCAGCTCCATTTCATTAACTTGAACACCAAACAAGACGCCGTTCCACCGATTAAAGTATTTTTCACTCTACTGAGAGTGAAGATCCGTCTGAGGTACAAAATATGAAACATGTTTTCCCGCCCCTCACACGCAGCCACGCCCCCAGTGCGTGACGTCACTGCAGACCGTGCCGTGAGCGGCAGCAGACTGTAGGGGGCGTGGCAGATGACCCGCAGGGTGTTTGTGAATCTGTTCATAGGAGCATGCTAGGCCATTCAGTGCTCGCAACTTAGCATGTTACTAAAACAAACCACAGATTTGAGTTTAAACAAACGACCTGAGGTCAGCTTCAGCGCACTGCACTTTCAAATAACTTTGGCATTAGCAGTTGCAGCCCGCTGGAGTAAAAGCGCCCCCAAAGAACTAACGTTACAGTTTCACAGCAGAAGAGTTTATCAATAATGACGGACAGGTCGAAAACAAGACAGGTTTGCAATCGCAGAATCACTCTCGCCGTTAGAACTTGCCAGAATTCGGGCAAACTTGATCTAGCCCAAACTGCATGTGGAGGAAAAGATGGCACACAGCTTTCGCTTTACCTTATTTGCGGTTTGCACAAGAGGGCGTGATGTCCTCGATGCACACGAGCGGACAGAATTCAGGGGATCATCTGAGGCCAGGCACATGTAGCTTGCTGCGTCCGTGTGACAGCACGGCGGACGATTTCCCCTCCACAGCCCGAAATAAAAGTTACAGTCGGCGGATTTAATCCACAACAGCGGCCATCCGACGGCATAGTACGGCTTTCTGCGATGGCTCCTTCCTACGCCGCCGACTTGCCAAAATCGCCCTTTCTACACTTATTACAGCAGCGCTTAGCGGTTCGTCATCCACCAAATTGTTTTTGAGGAGAGCGTTTCCTCACAATCCTGCAAAGTGAAGCGCACTGACGTGACAAGCCATCGCAGGAGCGTTTTGAAACGCGACGGAGCGTCTAAATTCCGTTTCCGTCAGGTGAGGCGTTTAACGTTTCGTCTTTTTACCGCCTGCGTAAACAGGACCGGCTGAGGTGAGGCATCTCTCAAGCTAAAGCAACATAAGCTCACACTTATAACTCTTTTGGCGCCATATTAATGACGTACCAAAAATTTCCGTTAGCAGCGAGCGAAGAAACCCCTGCTACTGCTCGGAAGCATCACACACGGCGGAGAAAAACGCGGCGAAAGCCCTTTGCGTTACCTGTCAAGTTTGAAAATGTCCATCAAGAAGCGAGCATGAAGAAGAAAGTCAGCGGCTTCTCTCTTCAAATGAGTGAACGGGGCGGTTCGCAAAAATAATCGACCATTTTACAGTAAATCCGATGGGGGGAGCCATGGACAAACACGAAGGAGGAAATGCTGTTTGACACAACAAATATGACATCTTCAGCTTCACCTTTTTTTTCGCTCGTTCAACCGAGTAACTTTGCTAGGGCTTAGATATTTAACACTGACGTTTAGAACACAAACACAATTAGCGTTTGACATGTAAAGTTTCTTATATATATATAAATAACTAACTCAGCTGAAGAGGAAGACTGAGTGGCTCCAAAACGTATTTGGACTCTGAAGTGACAAAAATGTCAACTACAACCATATTAAAGTGAAAAACACTTTTTAAGCACAACGTTTTAAAGTAAAACAACAGGTCTTAGTCAGTGTTGTGATTCTTTACACCTGAGGAGAACTGAGAAACCACCAAAACACCAGCTGATTCAGTGATGAGAAAAACTGTTTCACACACTTGTATGCAGCCCAAATACTTTTGGGCTGACATAGTTGTCACCTTGATATACAGGCCATTCTACAGTCTTTTTCCAAAAAAAAATAAAATGTATGGGTAATTCCATGCAAAGGTAAACCTTACCGTGAAAAAATAAGAAAAATAAGGTTAAAATACCCATGTGAGGTCTCTCTTAAGACACTGCAGGTGAATAGGGTAAAGAAAATGACTAATAGTTATCACCTTACTTACCCAGTTGATTGATTAAATTTTTTTTATTGCAAGTTTTCTAAAATGTTAGGTTTAAATATGCAAATGAGGCATTAATTAAATATGCACTCATTTTCATACATTTCTAGAACAAAAATCTAAACACTTAGATTTCAAAATTTTTGTTTCCTTTTTTTGGGCATATTAGAGTCAAAAGTTTTTACAGAGGGGATTTGGGGTGTCATTTTGTCACTCCAAAATTCAGTAAATACTTAGAACTTAGAATAATGTAATTTTTTTGGGTGGAATAAAATGTATATAATCAAGCAAATTATATATGAACAATCCTTCTGTAAAAACGTTCAGGATATAGACAAAAATAAATATTTAAAGTTTGGTGTGTGAAAATGGCCTTTAAAAATACATACTGTAATTGAAATCTATTGAGACAAATAGATAAAGTGCTATAAAAGAAACAACAGTATCTTTTAGATGTTTTCTTTCCACTAGTCTGAAAAAAACACTTTTTTTTTTCTCACAATTTGAGAGGTGCATGAAAAAACTGTTTTTGCCCGCAGTGTCTACCCTTAAAGCATTTTTTTTTATTTTAGTGCATGATTTTCCATAGCCTGGTAAGTGCTATTTTCAGGCTTGTCACATCCGTAACAGTACATATTCCCCATAAATAGACACAATAACAGAAAATAAAGTAATTATATGTTCTGTGAAGAGCAATCGCTTCTCTATTTGTTGAGTATTATTGCATCTAGTTTGTGCATTTTAATTTGCAGAAATCCTACAAAGTATGTAGTCTATCAAAAATGTATTTTTTAATCCATAACACATGAACACTTTTTTTAACATTTTTTTAAAACTCGTGCAAAAACTGATATTTTTCTGATGTTTAGACTCTATCAACAAGGGTTTGTTAAAAATATAAACAGATGGTTTGGTATATTGGTAACGCATACATTTATACGTCACATCCATAAAAGATGAAAAAAGAAAAGTTTCCAAAAGAAAGTTTTGGAATATTTGTCCGCTTCCCAAATTTGTCACGACCGATACACAGTAATAATAATTTAATTAGAAGGGTTATATTGACCTGTTAAGATTTTGCTTACATCTAGATTGTATATATATATATATATATTATTAAAACAATTTTTAGAGGTAAATCCATAACAATTACATTTTTAACAATATTTAAATTGTAATTTCTAAGATTTGTTGTATTTTGAATCCAATTTTTCTTTGTAAAAGGCAAAAGGATTCATTAGTTTGAATATACATTGAGCCAAACACTATCATAACATCTTAGTTGATAATTCAGTATACTTTATTTTTGACAAAACATCCCATGTTTCTGTTGTGACTGCATAGAATTTTAACCCACAAACTAAAACACTATTAAAAAGTTGCATAACTACAAAAATTTTGTTTATTTCCCCCAAATAAAAGATTGTGTGTTCTCTTTTGTCACTACTGAGACAACGAAGACATTTTTCGGTTGTGACTGTTTCGATAGTGACAGTTCTATGGGATAACACCCAAAAAACAAAGAAACTTCACCAAATGTTTTGGTAGATGCAATTTTAGATATTTTTGAACCTAGCTCAAAGATGCTAATCAGCCCAGTTCTAAACAGTGGTATATATAAAAACTAAATGTTATGGAATAACATGTCACCAAAACATCAGCTGAGTGTGCTTAATTGCAGAAAAATATTTGGTAGTGACGTTCCTTAAAGTTACACGCTTTTTTTCATGCTTTTGAACACATTTATCTCAAAATGATGGGTCTACTCACCATGTAACTATGAGAGAGAGAGATACAGGAATATTTCCTGATCATAAATTTGTAGGTTTAGACAATGGACTAAAACATGAACTTTTGTTTTCACAACATGTTTCGGTAGTAACATTAAAAATGTAAGCTGTACATTAAGTTTCATGTTTTACAAAGAAAATATAAAATATATATATCTTTTGAACTTTGTTTTGTAAAAGAATAAAAAAGATACCTTTATAAACAACAATGGAAAAAATACAAAATTATTTCAATATCACTTTCTAGTTGAAATTTTGGGGTTAGTGTTTGGGACAGCCACCTCCCAATTCAAAGTACCCAATTAATGATGATTTTATATATATATTAAACTTACTGATATTTTAAATATTATTGTGGGTTTCAACAGATAATAGGGGAATCCTAGTAAACATCTGGGATTTGAGTACTTAAATGATTTTTTAAATGTGTTTTTTGGTTGTGGGACAGCAGTTTGCATCAATTCTGTGGAATGGCCCATATATCTATTGACATAAATTACATTTATAAATTATGACATTTAATTTATATTTATTAACAGGTGATCACCCTAAGCAAGGAGTTTAAGTAACATAAGTAACATTTGACATTAAAAATTATAATTTTAAAATACATATTTGACATTTTATTATAAAAATGCATCAAATGTCAAACAATTAAAAAAACAGACATCTATAAAATGCAAAAAATATCAACAAATACTGAATACTGTAATTAATAAAATGTATGTACTAAATACAGGTCCTTCTCAAAAAATTAGCATATTGTGATAAAGTTCATTATTTTCTGTAATGTACTGATAAACATTAGACTTTCATATATTTTAGATTCATTACACACAACTGAAGTAGTTCAAGCCTTTTTTTTGTTTTAATATTGATGATTTTGGCATACAGCTCATGAAAACCCAAAATTCCTATCTCAAAAAATTAGCATATTTCATCCGACCAATAAAAGAAAAGTGTTTTTAATACAAAAAAAGTCAACCTTCAAATAATTATGTTCAGTTATGCACTCAATACTTGGTCGGAAATCCTTTTGCAGAAATGACTGCTTCAATGCGGCGTGGCATGGAGGCAATCAGCCTGTGGCACTGCTGAGGTGTTATGGAGGCCCAGGATGCTTCGATAGCGGCCTTAAGCTCATCCAGAGTGTTGGGTCTTGCGTCTCTCAACTTTCTCTTCACAATATCCCACAGACTCTCTATGGGGTTCAGGTCAGGAGAGTTGGCAGGCCAATTGAGCACAGTAATACCATGGTCAGTAAACCATTTACCAGTGGTTTTGGCACTGTGAGCAGGTGCCAGGTCGTGCTGAAAAATGAAATCTTCATCTCCATAAAGCTTTTCCGCAGATGGAAGCATGAAGTGCTCCAAAATCTCCTGATAGCTAGCTGCATTGACCCTGCCCTTGATAAAACACAGTGGACCAACACCAGCAGCTGACATGGCACCCCAGACCATCACTGACTGTGGGTACTTGACACTGGACTTCAGGCATTTTGGCATTTCCCTCTCCCCAGTCTTCCTCCAGACTCTGGCACCTTGATTTCCGAATGACATGCAAAATTTGCTTTCATCCGAAAAAAGTACTTTGGACCACTGAGCAACAGTCCAGTGCTGCTTCTCTGTAGCCCAGGTCAGGCGCTTCTGCCGCTGTTTCTGGTTCAAAAGTGGCTTGACCTGGGGAATGCGGCACCTGTAGCCCATTTCCTGCACACGCCTGTACACGGTGGCTCTGGATGTTTCTACTCCAGACTCAGTCCACTGCTTCCGCAGGTCCCCCAAGGTCTGGAATCTGTCCTTCTCCACAATCTTCCTCAGGGTCCGGTCACCTCTTCTCGTTGTGCAGCGTTTTCTGCCACACTTTTTCCTTCCCACAGACTTCCCACTGAGGTGCCTTGATACAGCACTCTGGGAACAGCCTATTCATTCAGAAATTTCTTTCTGTGTCTTACTCTCTTGCTTGAGGGTGTCAATGATGGCCTTCTGGACAGCAGTCAGGTCGGCAGTCTTACCCATGATTGCGGTTTTGAGTATTGAACCAGGCTGGGAGTTTTTAAAAGCCTCAGGAATCTTTTGCAGGTATTTAGAGTTAATTAGTTGATTCAGATGATTAGGTTAATAGCTCGTTTAGAGAACCTTTTCATGATATGCTAATTTTTTGAGATAGGAATTTTGGGTTTTCATGAGCTGTATGCCAAAATCATCAATATTAAAACAAAAAAAAGGCTTGAACTACTTCAGTTGTGTGTAATGAATCTAAAATATATGAAAGTCTAATGTTTATCAGTACATTACAGAAAATAATGAACTTTATCACAATATGCTAATTTTTTGAGAAGGACCTGTACACATACACACATTTGGAATAATTTAGATGTTTATGTTCATCAATGCTACGCTTATTAGGTTTTTAAAAACTGCAATATTGTGACATATTACAATCTTTCTGTAAATATATAGAAAAATGTAATTCATTCCCGAGATGGAAGCTGAATTTTCAGCATCATTGCTCCATCCTTCATAAATCTTTCTAATACGCTGTTAATATACTATTACACTGTAATATAATATTATTTATAATTATGGTATTTATAACAGCTCCCTAAGCACAGGGTTTAAGTAATATATAGTTGGATATTATTCTACACACTTTCTTCTCTTTTCTGCATCTACAGTTGCACTCAAAATTATTCAGTTTTTCAGTTTTTTTTTTTTTAAGATCCAGGATTTTGTAAAATATTGCATCTATAACACTGGCATGTTAAAAGTGATGTTATCAATACATAATGTAATTTTTTTAAAATGTCATAATTATTCAACCCCTATTCGGCATTGCTGTTTTAAGTCACTTATTTTTATAACAGGGAACAAAATTGTCTTAAAACACAATTAAGCCTTTAGAAACTGTTAAAAACAGAATTAGCGGTGGCTGTTACACATACATACAGTTAGCTAATGCATGAAGTTGAATAGCAAATATGGCAAAGTCAACAGAGAAGAAATAGTTTATTATATTAGAGTCTAAGTCTACATGAAGATTTCCAAAACATTAAACATTCCCAGAGACAGAGCTGGCAGCCTTATTCCTTAGTTTAAAGTTGGTTGTAGGAGAAAACCTTTAATGGTGTTGAACAAAAAAGCACAATATCATAAATGTTTGATTAGAGCAACTGAGGAAAAACCTGCAATGTACAGCCAAAGACTTTCAAGATGACCAGACAAAAGAAGGAGAAACATTTCAATGCAGAGAATAAGAAGAACACAAGACAAGTATGACCTTCATTTTGACCAAGAAGAACAAAAAGGCCAACTTGAACATACTAAAATGAGTTTGGATAGACCTGTGGAGTTCTGGAAGGATGTTTTATGGAGTGATGTGACCAAACTGGAACTTTTGGGGCCCATAGATCAGCAGTATGTAAGCTTTATAAGCAGAAGAACACCATCTCCATCATCTTGGAGGTGGCTCAGCCCTGTTATGGGGGTGTTTTACTGTGTCCACAAATGGAAATCATGACCGTATGAAGGACATCATGCATTCTTTGAAGTATCATGCCATTTTGGCAAGAATTGTGACACCTTTGGTGCAAAGACTGAAGCTAATGATCAATGGACTTTCCTGCAGGACAGTCATCCCAAAGTATACATCCAAATCTACTTATGCTTGGTTCAGGGATCAGCCATAGTATTCTCTTGAGTGGCATGTTCAGTCTTCAGATTCAATTCTTATTGAAAATATTTGGTTGAATTTGATGAAAGCAGTGGCACTGTGAAAAAACTTAGATTTTCAATGATCTTAAAGCTTTTTCAGGCGAGGAATGGGCCAAGATTGCAGTAGAGAGGTGAAGCTCCTAAGCACTTCCAGCCAGTGTTTATTGGTGGTTTTAAAGGATAAAAGATTCATCACCAAATTTTTCATCACCAAACCACTTTTGGTGGTTGAATCATTTTTAACATGAATGTTTTTTCATTATTTATCAGCTTTACGTTCTCAGATGTGTATTAATAAGCTTTCTCCAATAGTTCACTGATGAATTATTTTCATAAAATGCTGTTCTCTGCAGCAAAATGTCTTGCAGGTCAAGGGGGTTGAATAATTTTGATTGCAAATGTTTTTAAGCAATATAGTCGAACTAAGAATGTTGATGGTTGAAAATAAATCATGAAGTCATTGGGTTTGTTGCTTTAAAGCGATTGAATGATGTCGCAGTCAGAACCGCTTCCTCGACTGTAGCGATATGACTCATATTAGACTATAATGGAAGTTGTAAATAATCTTTCTCTTGAGGACCACAATCTTGCAGCTGAAGCACATTTGTGTTCCAAATTATAGTGTTCGCCTGACCAAGCAGACGACTCATCAGATTTTTCGCCCAAGTCATATAAAACATGCCATTATTTTGCCATAGCGATCTGTTTCAGTGTCTCGTGCAGATTCAAAAGAAAGGGGCAAAGAAAACAATCACACAAATTATAATCATTTTATGTGACATGCCTGTGAAGCAGCATGCAAACACATGAATGCATATCTGAATTTACCACCAAATGAAGCATGTGGAAAAATTTCTTTTTTTTCAATCCAGCATTGTTGTGTAGCAACTTTGAAAGTGCATAGTTTTTTTAAGTGTCCTAGTGACAGAAAACATACAGTTGAAGTCAAAAGTTTACATACACCTTGCACAGTCTGCAAAATGTTAATTATTTTACTAAAATAAGAGGGATCATACAAAATGCATGTTATTTTTTATTTAGTACTGACCTGAATAAGATATTTCACATAAAAGATGTTTACATGTAGTCCACAAGAGAATACAATAGTTGAATTCAAAAGTTTACATACCCTTGATTCTTAATACTGCACTCTAAAAAAAGATGGTTCTTTGAAGGTTCTTTCCATGTAGTAACAGTTCTTTTTAGAACCATAACATCCTGAAGAACCCTTTTAATGCTGAAATGGTTCTTAGAGTTAGAGTTAGGGTTCTTTATTCCTGCCCTTTTGATTTTCAAATCTGTAACTGTCAAGCACCATATTAGTGAGTTTCTGGAGCTGAGAGATCCAACTACAGACTGTCAACACACTCTCAACAGGTAAATGATTTCATTCTTACTTTTAAATACAAAATTAAATTTAAAATTGTATTGGTTTCCAAACAAATATGTTCTTTTCTCTTCTTTTTAAATCAAATGTAGCCTAAGTGTGAGCGGCTCTGACAATCCTCTTCACAAGTAACAGATCCATACTATATTGTTTATTTTTTTTTTTAATGACTTATTTATGTTTTACTAACAGAAAAAAAGTTGTCTCATTTCTGATCTTCTGAAGTTCAGTTATCCAACAGACTGCCAACACACTCTTATCAGGTAAATATTTGTTTCTTATAATGTTTATCATTTTTTACTTTTTTAAATCGTTCCTGTTTTCCAATCATGTCGTTTTCTCTTTTCAGTGTAAGAGAACATGTAAGTGACCAGCCCTGTTCAGTTAAGGATGCTTTTTAAGGATACCTCTTCACCACTTAATAAGTAACAATAATGTTTAATTTATGGTTCTTTTATTGTTTTTACAAAAACAAATGGAAGGAGACACACTGTAAATCTAAACTCAGTTGTGTATTTCAGATGCTGTCACATCCTACAACCTCGACATCTGCAGAGAGAAACTGCCTCTCAGTCACATCAAAACACATAATGATGAACTTACAGGCATCATAGAGGATTATGAAAATACAGTATTTCACTGGAACCTGGTCTTCATTTCACTATTTTGATTCTATTTTTACTTCTTTAAGCATTTATGTTCAATGTGAAAGGCATCTATTAATGTTTTCTTGTTGTTATAGTGCTGTCATGTTTTGCTACCAATTCATGTCATTAAAAAATAAGAAGTACCTAACTGACACATGTTGTTGTTGTATATACACTACAAGATACTGAAATACCAGACAGAAGAGTAAAAAGCAATAAAACACTTAATCAATACATAGTACATTCAAATAATATTAATAATTACATATATATACTAATATTAATGAAAATAAACTAGCATTGAAAAGGTTATTTATAATAAAGTTTATATTTATAAAGTTCTATATAGCATTTTCAAAGCATGGTTCTTTATGGAACCCTATAAAATAGGGTTCTATTTAGCACCAAAAAGGGTTCTGCTATTGTTACAAGCCAAAGAACCCTTTTCTGGTACTATATAGAACCATTTTTCTTAAGAATGTGTGTTGTTCCCTGAATGATCCACAGCTGTGTTTTTTTTGTTTAGTGATAGTTGTTCATGAGTCCCTTGTTTGTCCTGAACAGTTAAACAGCCTGCTGTTCTTCAGAAAAATCCTTCAGGTCCCACAAATTCTTTGGTTTTCCAGCATTTTTGTGTATTTGAACCCTTTCCAACAATGACTGTATGATTTTGAGATCCATCTTTTCACACTGAGGACAACTGAGGGACTCATATGCAACTATTACAGATGATTCAAACACTCACTGATGCTCCAGAAGGAAACACGATGCATTAAGAGCCGGGGGTGAAAACTTTTTTAATCTAAAGATCAGAGTAAATTGAACTTATTTTGTCTTTTGGGAAACATGTAACTATCTTCTGTAGCTTCTGAAGGGCAGTACCAAATGAAAAAATTACACATCTACATAGAGTTCAAAAGTTTACATGAGTCCCTCAGTGTGAAAAGATGGATCCCAAAATCTTTGTTTGGAAAGTCATTGTTTGGAAAGGGTTCAAAATACACAAAAATGCTGGAAAACCAAAGGGAAAAAAGCCTTTTTTTCATTTAGTACTGCCCTTTAGAAGCTACAGAAGATAGTTACATGTTTCCCAGAAGACAAAATAAGTTGAATTTACCCTGATCTTCAAATTCAGAAAGTTTTCACCCCCGGCTCTTAATACATCTTGTTTCCTTCAGGAGCATCAGTGAGTGTTTGAACCTTCTGTAATAATTGCATATGAGTCTCTCAGTTGTCCTCAGGGTGAAAAGATGGATCTCAAAATCATACAGTCATTGTTGGAAAGGGTTCAAATACACAAAAATGCTGGAAAACCAAAGAATTTGTGGGACCTGAAGGATTTTTCTGAAGAACAGCAGGCAGTTTAACTGTTCAGGACAAACAAAGGACTCATGAACAACTATCACAAAACAAAAAAAACACAGCTGTGGATCAGACAACAACACAGTATTAAGAATCAAGGGGATGTAAACTTTTAAACAGGTTCATTTTTTAAAATTCAACTATAATTTTCTCTTGTGGACTATATGTAAACATATTTTATATGAAAATATCTGATTCAGGTCAGTACTTAATCAAAAGTAACATACATTTTGTATGACCCCTCTTATTTTGGTGAAATAATGAACATTTTGCAGATTCTGCAAGGTGTATGTAAACTTTTGACTTCAACTATAGATGCAAAACAAGACCTTAAAGGGGATAGTTCATGCAAAAATTAAAGTTCTGTCGTTGTTTACTCACTGTTCACTTTTTAAAAACCTGTATGAGTTTCTTCCTTCTACTGAGCACAAAAAAGATATAAATGTTAAAGAATGATGAGAAACAAACTGTTGATTTACATTGTAAACAGTGCTGGATAGATTACTTGCAAATTGTAATCAGACTACTTTTTGATTACTTTTAGATTACTTTTGACCTAACTCATTTAACACATTGATTTAAATATAATCTTGTATCATACCAATATAAAAACACAAAGGGGAAAAATATATTCATGAAATGCATTAAACTACACCAATGTGAAGAAAAGTGTCAAACTAAAATGTATTCTTTTAAAATACAAGCAATTTAAAATAAAATACTTACTAAAAATATATATATATCATGTGACCATTAGCCAACATCAGAGGACCTTGAACATGCAAATTTGCTACTTAATTATTAACTTGTTTCCTATAATCTCAGGGGATACTTCAAGTATATTAGGTGAAAGAGGTTTGGCTCACAAAAAAAATTACATTACATGTAAATAAGAATTAACAGCTGCTGTGTGAATAAAATGTAATCACATAATCAATAAAAAGTAACCGTAGTCTGATTACAAGTTTTAAATGTAATAATCCAATTACAAGTACTTATTGTTTGGAATCTGATTAAGTAATTCAGTTACTACCCAGCACTGACTGTAAATGATGACAGAATTAAAATATTTGGGTCAACTATCCCTTTAAGACAGTTACGACAAACTACTGACTGTATGTCTATCCTCACAGCCTCGCATTCATTTGAGGACAGCTTAAATGTATGATGACTAGTTTTTTTTAAAAAGTAACACCAGTTACTTTTTGTTTCCTTTATGTATTTAATCCCATTTTATTAACCTGTGTCTTTGCTGCTGCCCTTTGTTGATCCACTTCAACCGTACTAATAAGCAAAATTCTATTTCTAGTCTTAAAAAAATCTCTACTCTATTATTTTTGTCATCTATCTTTTCTATATTTCTACTTTTTCTTTTCTAAAAAAATTATATTCTATTTTTATTTCTATTCTTAAAAAAAATCTCTACTCTATTATTTTTGTCATTATCTTTTCTATCTTTCTATCTTTTCTTTTCTAAAAAAATATTCTATTTCTATTTCTATTCTTTAAAAAATTCTCTAATCTTATTTTTGTCATCTTTTTCTATATTTCTACTTTTTTTTTTTTTTTTTTATATATATATATATTTTTTGTCATCTATCTTTTCTAACTTTCTATCTTTTTTCTTTTCAAAAAAAATATTATTTTTGTCAAAAAAAACTAGCTTGCTCTATTCTTTTTTTATTCTGTCTGTTTTCTTTTTATTTACTATATAATTAAAAAAAAAAATGCTACATATACTGCACTAAGCTAATCTGAGACTTGTCAGAGCATTGCTCTTATGTTGATTTGGATCGCTTCCATTGTCCTCATTTGTAAAAACAAACAAACAAGCCCTGCCCAGATTTAAAAAGTAACGGGAAAAGTAATGTAACGCATTACTTTACATAAACAGTAACTAATTAGTTACTTTTTTTAGAGAGTAACGCAATATTGTAATGCATTACTTTTAAAAGTAACTTTCACCAACACTGATTACCAGTGTTGGGAGTAACGCATTACAAGTAATGCAAGATATGTCATAATGTATTTATGTATTTAATCCCATTTTATTAACCAATGACTTTGCTGCTGACCTTTGTTGATCCAATTCAACAATACACTGCAAAAATACTTTTCCTACTTAGATGTTTTGTCTTGTTTCCAGCCAAAATATATATATATATATAAAAAATCTTAAATCAAGAAGGATTTTCTAGACAAGTAAATAATTATTTTCTTCTTTTCAGAAAAAACAAGTAAAAATTAAGTGAGTTTTTGCTTAGAACAAGCTAAATAATCTGCCAAATGGGGTAAGCAAAAAAATCTTATTTCAAACAGAAAACAAGATTATTTTGCTTGTTTCAAACAAAAACACACTTAATTTTGGCTTGTTTTCAGAAAAAAAAAAAAAAAATAATAAAAAACAATAATTATTACTTGTCTAGAAAATCCTTCTTGATTTAAGAATTTTTAGATATTTTGTCTTCAAAAGGACAAAAAATCTAAGTAAGAAAAGCATTTTTTGCAGTGTACTAATAAGCAAAACTTACTTTATATTAACTAACATTTGTGCTTTTTTTCTCATTGCTGAAGAGTGTTGAACTTTCTTTTCCTACAGTTCTGCTGTACAGACGTCAATTTAATTTTCCTTTAGCCTTAGGTTTATTCACTTCATTTCATTTCAAAGGACATTTGCTAAGAATCAAACGTTTTTATATTAAAAACAAACAAGCAAGCCCTGCCCAGAGTTAAAAAGTAACGCATTACTTTCCATAAAAAGTAACTACGTAACGTAATTAGTTACTTTTTAGAGAGTAACGCAATATTGTAAACCATATGCACATAAATGTATAGGTAATGAAAGAGCAAATGTTGTGCTTCTTACATGCCTATCTGGAATAACAGGTGTATTTTGGTGAATAGGAAATCTATATTTATTGATGATTGGTGGAAAAAAGGCATATGGTCTATAGCACATGTAATGGACAATTTAGGAAATATATTAAATTATGAGGCTATGTGTGATAAATACAATGTAAATTGCTCCCCTAAATTATACGATAAAATTATAAGGAATATACCACTGCAATTGATTAATTTAGTTAAAGAACAAATTTAATATTCAACAGTAATTCCCAAAATACCTGATCTTATGATAGAAAATGTGAATTTTTTGGATAAAAAATGTTCCAATAGATATTTGAGGTATTCTCTTTTGCAACATTGTTTTCCAGGACCAGTAAAAAGATCGTATATTTTTTGTCAATTTGATAAAAAAGAAGTGTTTGAATGTTTCTTACATTCCCTGTCAGTCCTAAATGTAAAGAGGTGCACTTTAAAATTATGAATCACATTTATCCGGCAAAAGAGTTTTTAAGAGTAAGATTTAATGTTGGGGATTCGAATATATGCCAATTGTGTAATTTGGAGATAGAAACAGTTGAACACTTGTTTTTTCAGTGTAATTTAGTGCAAACTTTATGGAATGAAGCAATTTGTTGGATTCAACTAAAACTACCTGTAAGACTGGTCCTTTCATGGGAACTTGTGAAGTTTGGTTTGTTATTTAAAGATAAAAAGATATCCTATGTATTAAATAATTTGTTGCTTTTGCTAAAATTTTACATTCATAAGTGTAAATTTTGTAAAACTCCCCCATGTTTTTTGGTGTTTAAAGAGGAATTTGTAATATACTTGGAGACATTAAGAAGGATGAAAAGTCCTAAAGCAAGATATTTATATACCTTACTAGAGGATTTTAATTTCATAATGTGAAAACCTCCTACTACATTCTTTATTTTTATTTATTTATTTATTGTTGTTCTTTGTTTTTTGTTTAGTCTGTATAGAGTGTGAGCAGAAATTGATTGTAATCTCAGTCTTCTTTTGTAAATCTCCTACTTATAAATGCCTTTTTGTGTTACTGTTCAATACATTGAATAAAAAAAAAAAAAAAAATGTGCTTCTTTTCGCGGCACTGTAGTGTTCGTGGCGCTAGGTAGCGATGTGTGCCTTTATGTGCATCTGTGACGAACGGAAGAAGACGACGAGTGACGTCATCTCCCCGGCGCAAATATGGCGACTACGGACGTCGAAGATTTCATCGGACAAAACAGGCACCTCTCGGATTTAGTCGAGACGTTTCGGAGCATTTCCGAAAGCGAAAAACACTGGAAGTGCAGGAGGGAGTTTATTTTCAGAAACATCAACGACTATGAAGACCCTCACCTCGATCATCTGCTGGCGCTCTCCATGGTGTGGGCGAATCACGTGTTTCTGGGCTGCAGGTCAGAATAAGAGCATCGTATTTTGACATAATTTACATTATAAACAATTACTTAAGTGCTAAAAACAGGGATCAGTAGCAAAAACACTCAATGCTGTGATTAATAAACTGTATAGGTATAACAAAAGTAACCAAAATATACGCAGTAAAAACATTTCCAACTTTGACGACAATTATTAGTAACTGAGCATCAATAATTGTGCAGCAAATCAGCATATTAGAATCATTTCTGAAGGATCTTGTGACACTGAAGACTGGAGTAATGATGCTAAAAAATTCAGCTTTGCATTACAGAAATAAATTTAATTTTACAATGCATTCACTTAGAAAACAGTTCTTTGAAACTGTAATAATATTACCGTTTAAATTGTATTTTTGAGAGAATGTGTCGTTGAGCAGAACAGATTTATTTCAAAACATTAAAAACTGCATTTTATGTGCTAAATACTCCTATGACAACCAGTGTTGGGGGTAACGCATTACAAGTAACGCGAGGTATGTAATCAGATTACTTTTTCAAGTAATTAGTAAAGTAATTACTTTTTAAGTATCAGAGTTACTTTTTCAAAAATCAGAATTTTCAGAAATCAGGAGTAAGATGTTACTTTAGTTCAAGAATAAATATGAACATGTCGTGCATTAATTCATCTGAAAAAAAATTATTAATTCATATGAAAAAACGTATTCAGTATTCCTAAAAATGACTAAAACATTGGAATGCAACTCAGAATATGACACAGTCCTGCAATAATTAAATGTTAAATAATACAGATACCCTTTATTTTATCCTGTTTTGTTAACCAGTGTCTTTGCTGCTGACACTTAGAAGCAAAAAAGACCCAAAATAAACTAACATTTGTTTTTCTTTTTCTTTTTTAATGCTCAAGAGTGTTGAGCTTTCTTCTTCTGTGTTACTGTACAGACATGAATTTACTTTTTCTTTATTCATTTCACTTTTGGTGTGAAAGGGCTTTTACATTTGCCAAAAATAGAATGTTTTATGTTAAAAAACAATTTTAAAAAGTACTGCAAAAGTAACGCAACTCATTTCTTCCTATAAAATGTGACTAAGTAATGCAATTAGTTACTTTTTAAGGAGTAATGCAATATTGTAATGCATTGCTTTTAAAAGTAACTTTCCCCAACTATCATGTCAAAAATGTAACTGCCACAAGATTTTTCCCTGTTTTTAATTGACCTCACCTCTTGACTAAAGGTGTAATTGCTGTTGATTCATCTAGTTTCAGAAATTGTGTAATATTGCAGAATGTTAAAAAAGACTGTAAAGCTGTAAGTGCTGTGGCTCTCCATTTGTAGGTATGATCCAGTGCTGCTGGAGAAGGTGAAAGAGATGGCAGAGGGGGTTGTTGTAGAGGACGCTCCTGTTTTTAAGACCAGAGATGAACTGGTCAAACAACAAAAGAAGGTGAATAATTCTGCTGTCCCTCACCCAGTCCTTTATTAAAAATGAAGCTGAAGCATGTTTTATTAAATGAACAAAAAAAAAGGACTTTTCATCTTACACTTCTGTCTTGTATGGCAAGCCGTTTTGACTTTTATTCATTTGCAGAATATGAATTTTTGATATCACCACTTCAGTTTCCACTAGTTAAATTCTTGATATCAGAAATTAGATTTTTGCTAGTAACAATGGCAATTTTTGATATCAAGAATTGAAATTCAACTAGTAAAAACTATAATTGTTGATATCAAGAATTGTATTTTCACGAGTTACATGTCACCAAAGACTCCCGTTCAAATTTAATTGTTGATATCAAGAATTGATTTCTTAATAGTTAAAATGTCAGTTTCACATATCAGAAATACAATTCTCACTAGTAAAAACCTTTATTTTTGATATCAAAAATTACATTGTTATTAGTAAGAATGCCATTTTAGATATCTGAAATTACTCTCCTAATTATTGATAACAGAAATACATTTTCAGATATCAGAAGTAAGAAATGTAACTTTGTGAAATACATTTACAGATATCAACAATTAAATTTGAATGGGAGTCTATGGTGACATTTAACTAGTGAAAACTGAATTGTTGATATCAAGAATTCATATCCTGCGAATGAATAAATGTCAAAACGGCTTGCCATACACAACAAAAAAAGGCAGAATTGTGAGATGTAAGCTCAGAATTGAAGACAAAAGTCAAAATTCTGACGTTATATTTTGAAGTTCTGAGTTCATCACAGAAAAGTGAAGGAAAAAAGTCTGAATTGTAAGACCAAAAGATGCTATCACCATTATTAACTTTTTTTATCCCATAGTAGAAGCTTCCATAATTATTTGTGCCAATGCATCAAAGTTATTATTTTAGTGGCAGTTTATTGCTGGCAAGATGAACTTTTATTAAAGCTTAGCAATCTATGCCTTAGAAACATGTAAACTGTTTTCAAATCAGTGCTCCATGGTGTTACTTTTTTCCAAAAACTTCCAAAAAGCTGGTTGAAAATCTGCAAACTCATTCTTTAAAACTTAAGAAGACAATTGACCTTCATGGTATGGCTAAAATGTCTACAAAATCTTCACATTAGAAAGAAAGTCATGGTTTGGAACGACATGAGGATGAGTACTTGAGTTTAATTCAAGAGATCCATAATGAAATCCATCTTTATAAATGATAATTAGATGAGTGTACTTTGACAGGTTTAAGACTTCTATGGACAGCGACTTCAAAAGCTTTTGATATTCTTCAAATGCTGAGTGGTGGTTTTCCAAAAAGATAGATTTTTTGGTTACCTTTACGCTTATAAGTTATGAATTATGTATGAATCATATTTTTTTCCAAATTCTAATCTGTAAATTCAATTCAAAAAGGCACTTTAGAGCTGATACCAAATAGATGAAATCAGTTTCAACAAAATGTGTTTGCAATGCAGAGGAAGCACAGATTCTGCATCTGAAGTGGCATTTAGATGCATTCACACAGCAGTTATAAATGCATAATTAATGTTTTGATGTTTAAAAATAGAATGATGCATACTGATATTTGAAAAAAATTAAAATCACCAGTCCCTGCCGCCTCCTACTGGCAACTGGCTCAGTGAATCATTGAGACATTGATTTAACTGATTCAGTTCAAGCGGCTGACTGATTCAGTAACGAACCACTGTCGAGTGCTGCTTGGAGATGTAAAACAGTTGCTTTGGCTTTGTTTGAAATTATTTTTCTGTTGAAATACAGCAAAATCAATAAATGTTGAATCTAAAATGTAAGCCACTTAATATTAACTCGTTTATTGAACCGTCAAACTGAAATCGACTTTTATTTACACTAATCAAGACTAAAATGAACTAATACATTTTTCACTATGAGTTGTGCACACACTCAAGCTTATTTATTTTGAGTCGAGAATTGGTAACTGGAGACTCGTTCTGACTGAATCATTGAATCAGCGAGTCAGTGACTCAGTAACAACTGCAATCATACCAGTTCAGTTCACAATTGAACTGTTCAATGTCCATCTAATAACTTCAGACATCATCACGTCTCAGACTGTGTGTTCATTTCAGTTTGAAACAATGAAGTGTTTTTATGAAATGTACTAAAGACAAATAAAAACTGTCAAAGTTCCTGCAGATTTTATAAAGTGAAAGACTTGAAGACCAATTCAAGAAAATGTAAGCAATAAAGCACAATGTGTCAAAATGGTCTCTAAATGTAAATGTCTTTTATTAGCAATGCTGTAAGTTTTGGGGAAAAATACATCTTGGCTCTGTTTCTGAACCACTACAATATGGAAATATCTTTCACTGTACCTTCTGATCACACTGCAAAAAAACGACAATCTTCCTCAGTATTTTGTCTTGTTTTCTGTGCAAATGTCTCAAGATTGTTAAACCATAATACATTATTTGAAACGCAAAAAAGAAGTCTTGTTTCCTGTAACCAAAATGAAATTGATCAAACAGAAGTGAGATTCTGATTAAACCAAGAACAGAGAAATCAAGTTAATAGAAAATAGGAAACTACTTTTCATTTCCCACTGACAGATATTTGCTCTTGTTTTAAGCATAAACTCACTTCATTTATAGTTATATTTATATTGGAAAACTTGGAATTTTTGCAACGCATGCAACCTGCAGAAACCTTGACTGAATACATGCACAATAAAGCTTCCCTTCAAGACTAACAGCTACAGACTAAACGACAGCATTGGCTGCTTTTGCACAGACAAGCAGATTATAGTTTGAGAAGGAATACAGGAATAAAGCACAGTGTGTCAATATGGTCTCTAAATGTAAGTGTCTTTTATTAGCAATGCTTCAGTTTTGCCCTGCTTCAAATCAAAAATCACACTGCATAATACATTTACTTAAACGCAAAAAAATATTTTTTTGTTTTCTGTAATCAAAATGAAATCGATCAAACAGAAGCGAGTTTATGATTAAACCAAGAACAAATATCTACCATTTGGCTCAAAGAAATCAACTTTTCATTCCCCACTGACAGATATTTGTTCTTGTTTTGAGCATAAACTCACTTCATTTACTTCATTTCCTCAGAAAACCAGTTTTGCATCTTTAGGATCTTTAGATAATTATTTTGGAAAACTTGGATTTTTTGCAACCTGCAGAAACCTTGACTAAAACATGCACAAAAAACTTCCCTTCAAGACTATCAGCTACAGACTAAACGGCAGCATCGGCTGCTTTTGCACAGACAAGCAGATCTAAGATTTTCTAAAATTATAGTTTGAGAAGGAATAAAGCACAATGCGTCAATATGGTCTCTAAATGTAAGTGTCTTTTAATAGCAATGCTTCAAATTTTGCCCTGCTTCTGAACCACTACAATATGGAAATATCTTTCACTGTACCTTCTGATCACACTGCAAAAAAAGTGATCTTTCTTAGTATTTTGTCTTGTTTTCTGTGAAAATGTCTCAAATCAAAATGAAATTGATTAAATAGAAGCAAGTTTATGATCAAACCAACAACAAATATTTTCCATTTGGCTCAGAGAAATCACCTTTTCATTCCCCACTGGACAGATATTTGTTCTTGTTTTGAGCATAAACTCACTTCATTTACTTCAGTTCCTCAGAAAACAAGACTTTGTATGTTCAGTTTTGCATCTTTAGGATCTTTAGATAATTATTTTGGAAAACTTGCAACCTGCATAAACCTTGACTGAATACATGCACAATAAAGCTTCCCTTCAAGACTAACAGCTACAGACTAAACAACAGCATTGGCTGCTTTTGCAAAGGCAAGCAGATTATAGTTTGAGAAGGAATACAGGAATAAAGCACAGTGTGTCAATATGGTCTCTAAATGTAAGTGTCTTTTATTAGCAATGCTTCAGTTTTGCCCTGCTTCAAATCAAAAATCACACTGCATAATACATTTACTTAAACGCAAAAAAATAAATTTTTGTTTTCTGTAATCAAAATGAAATTGATCAACCAGAAGCGAGTTTATGATTAAACCAAGAACAAATATCTACCATTTGGCTCAAAGAAATCACCTTTTCATTCCCCACTGACAGATATTTGTTCTTGTTTTGAGCATAAACTCGCTTCATTTCCTCAGAAAACAAGACTTTGTATGTTCAGTTTTGCATCTTTAGGATCTTTAGATAATTATTTTGGAAAACTTGGAATTTTTGCAACCTGCAGAAACCTTGACTAAAAACTTCCCTTCAAGACTATCAGCTACAGACTAAACGGCAGCATTGGCTGCTTTTGTGCAGACAAGAAGATCTAATCATTTTCTAATATTATAGTTTGAGAAAAGGAGGAGGAAACGTGATAAAGTGCCTAGATAGAAATTTTATCTGAGTGAGATGGAGCAGGCAGTCTAGCTTTGCAGTCCTCAGACAGCATGCATAGAGAGAAATGACTGACCCAAACACAATTACAGATATTGCAAATAATCTGTTGTGTCTTTTTTGCAGAGGTGATGCTTGGAGGAATCATGTTGATTTAGGAGCATCCACTTGACGAGGAACCGCCTGAGATCTGTGCTATTCGAGAACTTGAATCGCACCAACTTGGAATAACTTTTATCTTTGACTTTTGATGTTTTATCCCTAGCTGTACATATGATGAATCATTTTTTTAAAGACGCTTTTTTATTATGCATGTTTTAATAATCACCTACAATAAAAATGAATGCATTCTCTTCACTCCAAGTCTGAAAAATGTTTTATTTTTTTCTTTCATACAGCATATTAGAAGTATAAATGTTCTTATGATAAATTCACAAAAACTAAAACATCCCGATAACACTGTCATCCAGGCGTTACTGGCGCGTTCTCTCAAAACTCATCGCTGCGTGTCGGACGCAGTTTATAAGAACAAGCCCTCGATTTTTTTTAAACTGAAGCATAAACACGTGAGCGTTAAGATGCGTTGTCAAATACAGATACAAAAAATGATTCCCACAGTCGATCTTTAGGTGCGTTTAAAGGCAAAACGGGCATGTGATCGGTTTTCGAATATGTTATGAACTTTGAGATGGACATATTTAGGGATTGCACTCGGACAAACGTCTCTGCCAATAATTTGCAGTCCTTGTAAAAGGTCAACTGCATTGATCCGACAACAATATGATTCAGATTTTGTTAGCAATAACTTATCATGCAGTTAAAAAAAATAAATAAGCACACAATATTGTCGATTTTTGTAAAATGCATTTGCAAAGAAGTGAATAATCCTATGAATGGTTGTGGTCTGTGGTCGCAGACGATGGCGTTATGAGTCGACCCAGCTCTGCTCCACGATGGCAGACACTCTCTTCTCATATTCACGTTTGTTCTCCTGATAGAGCTGAGCCGCTTGACTGTTGGCGGGGCTGTTTGGATTGGGCTCGTCTAATAGAGACTAAAAACAACCACACAAATCTCAATGAGTGCTCACTCATCACCATTCAAGAATACATGCAGCTCAGATTTCAAATCACAGGACTCCTATTGTTAACTTGTTACAGAGGTCCTATTAAAAATAAGATCATTTTTTTTCTGCTTTCACTGACAGATGTTTTCATTAACTAGGCATACAACAGTGTCAAATGTTCACATCACAATTTCTGAAGCTAATATAAGTTGCAAAGAGTGTTGCACTGTAATGAGTACAATAGTTGTTTTTCATAGAACAAAAAGAACTCTATCACTTTATTGCATTTAAATGGTTAAATGTTTCAAACTGACTAAAGTGCAAAAGAACTATAAAGAACAACTAGATAAAGTCTGTCAAGACTTTTAGAAGTTTTAAATTTGATAGTTTTCAGTCTGAAATAGTTTGAAGTTTAAAGTAGTTTTAAAGCTTAAAGCATGAATGTTTTGAAAACAATACAGTCAGATAGATATAGTCAGACTATAGATAGATGGCTGGATAGATAAGCATGTTACTAGCATGATTAGCTAAGTTGTTAACATATTTATAGCATGATTTTAACATGATTAGCATGTTACTAACAAGTTGCTAGCATGATTAGTATGATACTAACATGTTTCTAACATCATTAGCGAGTTGGTAGTATGTTTCTAAAATGATTAGCAAGTTGCTAGCATGATTTTAATATGATTAGCATGTTACTAGCAAGTTGCTAGCATGTTTCTAGCATGATCAGTATGATACTAACATGTTTCTAACATCATTAGCAAGTTGGTAGTATGTTTCTAAAATGATTAGCAAGTTGCTAGCATGTTTCTAACATTATTATCAAGTTGTTAGCATGTTTCTAGCATTAGCAAGTTGGTTGTATAGGTCTACCATGATTAGCAAGTTGCTAGCATGTTACTAGCATGTTTCTAGCATGATTAACAAGTTGCTAGCATGTTTCTAGCATTAGCAAGTTGTATATGGTCGTATATGTCTACCATGATTCGCAAGTTGCTAGCATTATTAGCAAGTTGTAGAATGTTACTAGCATGTTTCTAACATGATTAGCAAGTTGCTAGCATGTTTCTAACATGATTAGCAAGTTGCTAGCATGTTTCTAGCATGTTTCTAGCATGATTAGCAAGTTACTAGCATGATTTTAACATGATTAGCAAGTTGGTACCATGTTACTAGCATTTTTCTAGCATGATTACCAAGTTACTATCATGTTTCTAGCATGATTAGCATGTTACTAGCAAGCAGCTAGCATGATTATCAAGTTTCTAACATGATTCTAGCATGGTTACCAAGCTGGTAGCATGATTAGCATGTTTCTAGCATGATTAACAAGTTGCTATCATGTTTCTAGCATGATTAGCATGTTACTAGCAAGCAGCTAGCATGATTATCAAGTTTCTAACATGATTCTAGCATGGTTACCAAGCTGGTAGCATGATTAGCATGTTACTAGCATGTTTCTAGCATTATTAGCAAGTTGGTAATATGTTTCTAACATGATTAACAAGTTACTAGGAAGTTGCTAGCATGATTTTATTATTAGCAAGTTGCTAGCATGATTCTAATATGATTAGCATGTTATTAGCACGATTAACAAGTTGATAGAAGTTGACAGTATGTTTCTAGCATGATTAGCATGTTACTAGCAAGTTGCTAGCATAATTAGCTAGTTCCTAACATGATTCTAGCATGGTTAGCAAGTTGGTAGCATGATTAGCATGTTTCTAGCATTATTAGCAAGTTGGTAATATGTTTCTAACATGATTAGCAAGTTGCTAGCATGATTTTATTATTAGCAAGTTGCTAGCATGATTCTAGTATGATTAAAATGTTACTAGCATGATTAACAAGTTGATAGAAGTTGACAGTATGTTTCTAGCATGATTAGCATGTTACTAGCATGATTAAGTTCCTAACATGATTCTAGCATGGTTAGCATGTTTCTAGCATTATTAGCAAGTTGGTAATGTTTCTAACATGATTAGCAAGTTACTAGCATGATTAGCATGTTGCTTGCATGTTATTAGCATGATTAGCACAACTAGCTAGACTACTAGACAACTAGCAACTAACTAGTTAGATAAAAAATATTCTAAAAGTAATCTAAGTAGTAGCCAGAATACATGAGCTAAAATGAGTAGCTTAGATTACATTACTAAGTAGAGTTATCATCATGTAATGGACTGCAGTTTGTAAGTATTGTAAGCAGTGCTGGTTCTTGAATATTAAAATAGACTTAAAAATTGAGGTGTAACAAAAACAAACCCATCATGCACCTGAATGGATGTCAGAATGGAGGAAACATCATATGTGGGACTCCAGCGATTCTGAAGAATGTCTAAACATATACTGCCATCTGCATAAACTAACAAACACAAGATCATTCATTAGAAACTCTGATCAGTAATCATTACTCCAGAACACAGCTGTTAGCAGCTCACCATTTGGGTGAAACATTTTGGAGATGAAGCGAACCGTAGGAGGCTTGTTGGGATATTCCTCTGAAAATTCAATAACCAGCTTAAATGTTCCTGCAGAGAGAATGAATACAACAACATCAACAACACATTTAGACACAACCTTTTTTTTTCAGCACAGTAAGCAAGAAAATGTATTTACAAATGACTACACTGCAAAAAATGCTTAAATACTTAGCTTTTTTGTCTTGTTTCCTGCCAAAATATTTAAAATTATTAAATCAAGAAGGATTTTCAAGACAAGTAAAAATGAATGTCTTGTTTTCAGAAAAAAATAAGTGAGTTTTTGCGTAAAACAAGCAAAATAATATAGTTTTCTGCTTGAAATAAGATTTTTTTGCTTACCCCATTGGCAACAACTTTGCTTGTTTTAAGCAAAAACTCACTTCATTTTGACTTTTTTTTTTTTTCTAAAAAACAAGACAATAATTTTTACTAGAAAATCCTTCTTAATTTAAAACTTTATAGATATTTGCTGGAAACAAGACAAAAAATCTAAAAAAACCTTTGTGAGTTCCTTGTTACAGTTAGTCTATCATTTTTAAGTTATTTTAATTTAAAATGGTAAGGAATAAGAAACTTTTGTTGTTTTCATTTATATACAATAGAAATCTTTGCTAACAATATAAGTCTTTACTATCACTTTTTACCAATTTAACACTGAATGAAATAATTTCTTTCAAAAAACAAAAAAACTGATTTTTTGTCTTGTTTTCAGCCAAAATATCTAAAAAAATTCTTAAATCAGAAGGATTTTCTAGTCTTGTTTTCAGAAAACAAGTCAAAATGAAGTGAGTTTTTGCTTAAAACAAGTAAAATAGTCTGCCAATGGGGTAAGCAAAATAATCTTATTTCAAGGAGAAAGCTACATTATTTTGCTTACCTCACTGGCAGATAATTTTGCTTGTTTCAAGCAAAAACTCACTTAATTTTAACATATTTTGTCTGAAAACAAGACAATAATTTTTACATGTCTAGAAAATCCTTCTTGATTTAAGAATTTTTAGATATTTTAGATATTTTTAGATATTGAAAATGGTTACAAAATATTCATATTTTATATAATTGCTGTTCGTTTTTAACATTTTATTAATCAAAGAAACCTGAAAAAAGAAAAAAAAATATTTAGCAGCCTAACAGTTTTTAATGTTAATAATAAATCAGCGTATTAGAATGATTTCTGAAGTATATTCATTATGTTCACAATATTACTGTTTTATCTATACTTTTTTATCAAATAAATGCAGACTTGATAAGCAGAAGAAACACATTAAAAAAAAAAAAATCACAAATGACATTAAATATCTTAATTATTCCAAACGTTTATATTTGTAACCTTAAAAATTACACATTAGTAGTAAATACATCAGGCATGTTGAACCTGAGCTCCACAAAGCTTATAAAAGCCACTCAAAAATCAACAATTAATGCTGAATTGATGTTATTAACTAGTATTTTTTTAGGAATCAATGAGTGGCTCACCATCTTCAAAAGGAGTTCCTACAGGCCTGCAAGAAAACACAGGAACAATGCTAATGTTCTTCAAACATAAACACGTCTGAAATAGATCTCATCATTCACAGCAATGCTTCGCTGTTACACATTTACTACACTTGAATATCAGTTCTAGTCATTTTAACAAACATACCCAAAAATCACAGCATTCCACAGCATGATGTTGTTTTCTGAAGGAGCACCACTCACACCGGTTGGAGGATCTTCTTGAAGTCTGCAAACAAATATATGGACAAGTTTATGGCTTACATATTGAATATAAATCAATATGTGGCCCTGGACGACAAAACCAGTCTTAAGTAGCACTGGTATATTTGTAGCAATAGCCAAAAATACATTGTATGGGTCAAAACTATCGATTTCTTTTTTTTTTTATGACAAAAATCACTAGGATATTAAGCAAAGATCATGTTCCATAATGATATTTTGTAAATTTCCTACCGTAAATATATCAAAACTTAATTTTTGATTAGTAATATGCATTGCTAAGAACTTTATTTGGACAACTTCAAAGGCAATTTTCTCAATATCTAGATTTTTTTGCACCCTCAGATTTTCAAATAGTTTTATCTCGGCCAAATAATGTCCTATCCTAACAAACCACACATCAACAAAAAGCTTATTTATTCAGCTTTCAGATGATGTATACATCTCTCTTTTTTTTTTTAAACTGACACTTAAGGCTGGTTTTGTGGGCCAATAATGGCACAACAGTTTAAAAATCGTTTTTTTTTTTCACTCTTTTTCCACATCATCTGCATTTTCATGGCTTTAAATAAAAGAGTTTTGTTTTGAAAGACAATAAAAACAACTTTGTGCATCAAAAAATATATATATATTTTATGTAAGCCACAAAATAAACGTTAATTCCATTAACATAGTCAACTATGAAAAAAGCACTTCAAAGTTTTGTTTTAAGAAAGGGGTGAAGAAGTAGAGGGTCAACAGTGCAATTGTAACTAACGTTATATATATTAATTACAGAATCATTACAAACAGTAATTACTGTTCAAATAGCTATGAATTCAATAGAAACACAATAAGTACACTGTATCGAATAAATAATTTAAATGTAACGTTAAGTACACAGTGGTTAAAGACATTTATATAAAGCGGCTCCATTTTAAATAAAAAGAAATAGCGTATGCTGAGACGTCTAATAATTTTACTGTGATGCTATTTCTGGTTGGTTAGCAAGGGCTGTATCTTCAGACCTACACAACATTTGTGACCCTCATGAGGGCTGCTTGTGATGCCCACAAATGCTGTCGACCCTGACAAAAGATACTGTGGTACTGTACCGTGGTACTTTGACAAAAACAACACGGATGAACTCTTGTTCCTGGTCGAGCTGGCGCAGGCCCGGCTAACGCTGCTAAAGGCTAGTCAGGAGTATAAACACAGCGCGCGTGAGGCCTCACATCAACACAAAACACTCATCTGAAGACACATACCTCTTAAAGTCTCTCATGAGCCGCCGTCTCGCTGGAGTAGACATGCTTTAATAAGGGCTTACTATGACATAAAACGAGCAGAAGACCGTCAGATTCAGGAGGATAGGTGCGATGCGCCGGTGACGTCACCCGTGACGCCATTGACCTGGCAACAACCGCAGAGGCACATCTTTAACTGATAAACAAAAGTTTTCCGCCTCGATCACTTGTTTTTGGTTGAGGCATACTCATTTGTCAGTTCACTTCTTTTTGTTTAGCTAGTAATAAACATTTACACAGATTCCTGAAGCTATGTTTTTAATTATTGTATTGATGAGGTCGTTTGCATTGCTCTTCTTATTAATGTTTACGTTTTTTGGTTTATTTTTAAGTTTATTTAGCTTTTTAGCTTACGTTTGCTGTCTTTTATGTATGTTTTTCTCTTGTTTGTTACATGTGAGATTTTCTGTAGTAATTTTTAATGCTCTCCTGAAGGTGTTGATTCAGTAAAAGTTAACACAGTGGCTATTTTTTTGTTCAGATTCATCTTTTTGTTTAACTGGTAATAAAAAAAAATCTCACAGAATTCTATAAAATAATATTAGGATTTTTTCCCCCCCAGTTATTTGAATAATGAGGTTTAGTTAGCTTACCTTACTTACATATGAATATTTCCATCTTTTATTAATGTAATAATTATAATTAATTTATTGTGACTTTTAAAATATGTTTTTTTTTTTTTTTTTTTGTAATTAGTATATTTGTTTATTTATATTTACCCTTTTTTGTATGTAAGTTTTTTTCACTTGTTTGCTGTGTAGTTTTCTGTTGATGCTCTTCACCATAAACTCATCTTCAGATCTTTCTTCATTTATTTGATCCAAAGTACAGCAAAAAGTTAAATGTTAGAATATTTTTACTAAAAAGAAATAAAAACATGAACACTGACACAGAAGCTAGGTGTGGTATGTGTTGGGTATGTGTCATTATTACATTATCATTACTACTATTGTCATTACATAATTATTACTTTTATTATTATTGATATTACTGTTGCCGTCATCACAAAATATTATTGTTACATCACCAAAAACTGTAAATGTTTTATCTGAAACATTATACAGTAACTTTCAAAAGCTTGGTGTCAGTAAAATGTTATTTTTATTTTATGTATATGTGTATTCATTTATTTTGGGGGAAGTTTAGTTTTGTTTAGCTAGTAATAAACAATTACACAGATTCCTGAAACTATTATATTTTTAATTATTGTATTAATGAGGTCATTTGCTTTGCTCTTCTTATTAATGTTTCCATTTTTTTTTTTTTTTTTAAGTTTATTTAGCTTTTTAGCTTACATTTACTATCTTTTATGTATGTTTTTCTCTTGTTTGTTACATGTGAGATTTTCTGTAGTAATTTTTACTGCTCTCCTGAAGGTGTTGGTTCAGTAAAAACAACACAGTGGCTATTTTTTTTTGTTCAGATTCAGATTTTTTTTGTTTAACTAGTAATAAAAAATGTCTATAAAATTCTATAGAATTCTATAAAATAATTAGGATTTTTTTCCCCCCAGTCATTCAAATAATGAGGTTTAGTTAGCTTACCTTACTTACATATGAATATTTCAATCATTTATTAATTTAATCATTATAATTAATTTATTGTGACTTTTTTGTATATTTTTAAATTATTTTTAAATTATTTTTTTGTAATTAGTATATTTGTTTATTTATATTTACCTTCTTTTGTATGTAAGTGTTTTCACTTGTTTGCTGTGTGGTTTTCTGTTGATGCTCTTCACCATAAACTCATCTTCAGATCTATCTTCATTTATTTGATCCAAAGTACAGCAAAAAAGTTAAATGTTAGAATATTTTTACTAAAAAAAAATAAAAACATGAACACTGACACAGAAGCTAGGTGTGGTATGTGTTGAGTATGTGTCATTATTACATTATTATTGCTACTATTGTTATTACATAATTATTATTATTATTACTTGTATTATTATTGATATTACTGTTGCCGTCATCACAAAATATTATTGTTATCATCACCAAAAACAGTAAATGTTTTATCTGGAACATTATACAGTAACTTTCAAAAGCTTGGTGTCAGTAAAATTTTATTTTTATTTTATTTATATGTTTATTCATTTATTTTGAGGGAAAATACATCTAGAATTGTATACTTTTATTTAGCAAGCATGTTTAAATTGATCAAAAGTGATGATATAGACGTTTATAATGTTACAAAAGATTTCTATTTCAGATAAATGCTGTTCTTCTGAACTTTCAATTCATCAAACAAACCTGAAAAAATCCTACTCAGCTGTTTACAACATACTAATAATTGTTTTTGTTTTTTGAGCAGCAAATCAGAATATTAAAATGATTTCTGAAGGACCATGTGACACTGAAGACTGGAGTAATGAAATCACAGGAATAAATTATATTTTAAAATATATTCAAATAGAAAGCAATTATTTTAAATAGCAAAACTATTTCGAAATGTTAGTTTTTGCTGAGTTTGTTGAGCAGAAGGGACTTCTTTAAAAATCATTAAAAATCTTAATGTCCAAAATCTTTTGACTAATGTACATCAAAGTGTTCACTTACAATTACAATTGTTTTATTAAATTACAATTAAAATTACAACACTTACAATTGATCTGTTCACTGAGAAAACAGAGAGCACTTTTTCTATACAGTAACAAGGCTAGTTGTTTACAGTATCTTCTATTATGGCTCCTTTTCTCTAAACTCTACACAGAAAACCCCAAAACACACACAAAATGCAAAATGTCACACATCTCTGGCAAAAACAAGCACCTCATTCAAAACTATTCTCAAAATAGTGTTGTTGCATCAACTCTTCAAACACGCAAAAAAATGCATGCCAACTAGGAACAGATGTAAAAAATGACAAAAACGCTTCTGTCTTTTGCTTGTTCAGTGTGGCGAAGTGCACAAGTTTGCCATACAGTATCATATGCACAGTGTTTACTCCTACACACTATAAACAATTTGTAACATCAGCTTACATCAGAAGAGTACAATGATTTGTAGATATCATTAAAGAGAACACATTAAAAGTGCAAACTAGGGCAAAAGTGGGAAAATCTTTGGTCCCAGTTGTGCAAGCATTTAAAAAATGTGCTACTAATATTTTGCAGATGAATATGAATGACAAAAAATGTTCATGGATTTTGGAAGATGTGGTTACTGAATGCATTTAATGTGAAAGCAATCAAAGTTTGGTCCACATTTAATATAGGCCTAATAAATGCTGCAATATTCCATTATAAATGGCGGATTTTGATTTAAACTTCGACAAAATGAAGTTTCTTCAGTGACCAATTATGAATGTAATAGTGACCCTGGAACACAAAACAAGGGTCCTTTTTTCAATTAAATCAACATTTATACATCTATATATGTTTTGGAAATAAGCTTTCCATTTATGTATGGTTTGTTAGGATAGAACAACATTTGGCTGAGATAAATGTAATATATATATATATATATATATATATTTATTTATTTATTTATTTATTATATATTTTTTTTCTTTTATCTCAGCCAAATGTTGTTCTATCCTAACAAACCATACATAAATGGAAAGCTTATTTCCAGTCTTAAGTAGCATGGGTATATTTGTAGCAATATTTAGTGTACTTAGTTCTATGAAGATATTTATATAAAATATAAAGTTAATTTTTGATTAGTAACATACATTGCTAAAAACTTAATTTGGACAACTTTAAAGGCAATTTGCCTTTAAAGTTGTCCATATATATATATGTATCAAAATATTGTGAAAATTGCCTTTAAAGTTGTCCAAATGAAGTTCTTAGCAATGTATATTACTAATCAAAAATTAACTTTTGATATATTTATCAAAAATTATATAATTATAGTTTATATAAATATCTTAATGGAACTAAGTAGGCCTATACTAAATATTGCTACAAATATACCCATGCTACTTAAGACTGGTTTTTAGGTCCAGGGTCACATATGTGTCAAGAATTATAAATAGAAAATGATAATACATCATTAAAAAAATAGTAGGAGATCTCTACATTTTACATAAACATTAATTTAATCATTGACGTAGGTTATTAATGAGATCCTATTGCAGCATAGGAAAACGCCCAGCGACGCATTTGGGAACCAATCGGAAAGCTAGAACATTTCCGGGCGGCCAATCAGAGTGGAGCAACGCCTGCAAGTGTCCAATTAGCGACGAGCCGGTTCTCGGTGTCTGATGTGAGGAAGGCTGAAGTGAAAACAACTGTGGCTCAGGGTGGGACTCTGAAGGCCGACGGCTTCTCATTTCCTCACAAGATTCCCTTATTTAATTATTTCAAGATCCCTGGCCACATGTAACGTTACCTCTCAAAGTAATCTTTCGACAATAGGTTGATATTCGCGGGAAGCTAAATCCGAAATCTGTGTGAAAACCGAGTGAAAAACAGACATGGACGAAAAGGCGTTTTCGAAAGAGCTGGATCAATGGATTGAACAGCTCAATGAATGCAAACAGCTCTCGGAAAGCCAAGTCAAGTCACTCTGTGAGAAGGTATGTATGTGCAATACAGCAGCAATATTGTGTTTCAGTGTTTATTTGATTTTTCCGCCTTAGCCTCTGTGTTACAAGATGGCGGAATTTTAAACGGACTCCACACTCGCAAGAAACTATGATTGCGCTTAATTTCGTGACCAAACGCAACACAAACCGAGTTGTTTATCGTGTATCTTTCATGAAATCACTTTTAGTGAATATTTAGTTGATTAGTGCGGTTTATAAACTATGCTAGGGTGAAAGCTACTGAACTAATCAATACGGGAACCCGCAGTAAATCTTTTGTTCTAATAGAAAACAACGTGTATATATGTTTTCGAGAGTTTATTCATGTATATTTATTTATTTTAAAAAAGCGCGATTCGTCTGAATGCAGCTGCTTCCTCATCACTCACTCACACAGTCTTAAAATGGCGCCTGTGTAACTGGCCATCATCCGATGACAGCGGCGCACACACTGCACATCTCATTATTATCATGCGCTCTTTGGACTTTTTTTATACTCCTGTTACATATTTAGGCAAACGTGTGCACGTAGATGCGAGTCAAGAGTGTGTGAACGGTTTGTTTGCATTTTGGGAATCGCTTGAAGATTTAATCACGTTGGTCGCTGTTGCTGCAGCGGATTTTGAAACGTTAGTTGTGCTCGGTTTGCTCGTGAAAAACCTCTCTAGGAAAACAAAATAGCTATTTAGTGATGGCAACTGAGTTTATATTGAGTTTACGCATATGTGCCACACTATTTTAAGACATAAATCAGTTGAGCAATCAGTTATAATCATGTGGAAAACCAAGGACCCAAATGAACACTATGTGACCCTGGACCACAAAATTAGCCATGAGGGTCAATTTTTTTGAAACTGAGATTTGTACATCATCTGAAAACTGAATAAATAAGCTTTCCATTGATGTAAAGAGATTATTTGGCCGAGATAAAACTATTTGAAATCTGGATTTTAAATGTGTGCAAAAAAAAAACCTAAACACTGAGAAAATTGCGTTTAAAGTTGTAATTTTTTAGCAATGCATATTACTAATCAAAGATTAAGCTTTGATATTTACGGTAGGAAATGTATTAAATATCTTAATGGAACATGATCTTTACTTAATATCCTAATGATTTTTGGCATGTAAGAAAAATCAATAATTTTGACTCATGCAATGTATTTTTGGCAATTGCTACAAATATACCAGTGCTACTTAAGACTGGTTTTGTCACATAGAATATGAAAGGTTTTTTATTATTATTACAGTGTCATTTTCTGCACATGACCCCAATTCTTGATTTTGTATGTGACACCAATACATTTTTAATATTCTGTGTTGTAAATGCATAATATAACTCTTATTCTGAAAGATTCATCGTATATGTTTCATTAAAACATCTGGTGAAGCATTAGACTTCTCTGGTCACATATTTAGGACTTCTCCAATCATTTTGTCCAAACAAACAAACTCTGGTGCGGTTTGAATGAAATATGAACGCAACACAGACCAAATACTGTCAAAAAATGCCAGTGTGAACGCCAGGACCAAATGTATAATTTTCCTTTTTGGTCTGGATCAAATGAACCAAGCAAACCGAACTACAAGTGTGAACACACAAGACAATCAGCTGAACTAGAGTCATGCTTTAGACCTTTACAGACTGAACTCACAGCTCCAAATCCTGTCAAGTTTTTTTCCTTTGGCTTTATCGCAGACTTGCGTCACTCATATCTCGAAAGCCAAAAGAAATCATCAGCGTGTATGGACAAGGCTGAGCGCAGTAGATCTTCAATGATGTTTGTGTCTACTGTCTATAGAGAAGTTTCCATGAAGGGAACCTTGACTAATAACAATGGGTGCAGTCAGTTATGACGCTTAGGCCTCATATACAGTTGTTTAGGTAGTTGAATTCGAAGTCCAATTGGCTCAAAACTCTTGAGTAGGGTTGAATGTGCATGACTCTTCTGATGACTTGCATGGACAAGTTTTCACGTCATATAGGAGGAAATTGACTACTTTGAACAGTGCAGTGCCGTAGGCTCCTAAACGTGATGTGAAATACACTTGGACCTACAGATTGGTGTGGTTTAAGTGGGTCTAGTGTTGCTGTTTGATTTTTAGACCCAGTATCCACAATTGTGTATCGGTGCTGGATGTTAATACGGATTTCACCGGCACTTAATTAAAGCTGTAACCTATTCAGGCCAGGATATGTTACAGGGTATGTAATGTTAAATGTTTAATTGTGTAGTATTAAAAACTACTGGACTGTGTAAAATATAATTAGCAGCTTCCTGGGTTGATCCTTTTTTTTTAAATATTTTTGACTGACGCTTTATAATCAAAGTCTGATCCAGTAAATTGCTGATTACACGGACAGCTAGTCAACATGTCTAGCATTGTGCTGAGCTAACGAAAATTCACAAGTGTGGATTTTTGACCTGTGTTTTAAGCACATGTGGGTGTGTCTTGGTTTATTAAACGTCACTAGAGAACTGCGATAATCTCTCTTAACACCACTGTAAACCACGGCTTCATGTGTCTTAATTCTTTTAAGACGTTATAAACATGACATTTCATAAAACAAACCCACAGTAAAACTGATATAATAAAGTCACTTGTGTATTACAGCATTTAGCACTGCTACTTTGGTTCGGTAGGTTTTTATTGTGTAAACTATTCAGATCGATCTCATTCAGCAAACTAAAATGAACAGGAAGTATTAGAGAATCTTTAGCACGCATGATTTCAAAGTCCGAAATTAACTGCAGATGTGGACAGGCATTGGTTTTGGCTGATTAATTTACCATGTGATCGTTTCATTATGGATTCGTTGGATGTGTGTTGCTAAACATTTTCACTTTCACCACTTTTATGAAAATGCAGGGTTCGTACGAGGTGCTTAAAGTACTTTAAATTTGACTTTTTAAAATGTAAGGCCTGGAAAACCCTTGAAAATAGCAATGTTCCTGAAGAGGTACTTGATAAGTGCTTTAATTCTTAATAGGCAATGTATCTGTGCAATGAGTGTTTCCTTTTTTTTTTTTTTTTTTTTACAGTGCATATCTTTTGATTTAGATTGGAACTTCGCGCATCACAAATCATTTAATTCAGATTGGAACTTAAGAGTGGGTTTGTGAATCATTTTGTGGATTGAATGATTCGCAATCCATGCTCCAAGTCCTGATCTGAAATGATGGCTTCTGAATCCTTATTCAAATCGGGGTTTCGGATCGCAAATCATTTGATTCAGATCTGGACTTTGAAGTGTGGATCGCAAATCTCTTGATTCAGGTTGAGACTTCAGTGTGGATTTGTGAATCATTTGATTTGGTTCAGGACTTTTGAGCAGGTTCACAATCTTTTTTTTGACACTTTTTATTAAACAGTAGAAAACATCAAATCATTAAGGCAGTACAGTTTTTAAAAAAACAAAAAAGTAATGAAACTATACACCCATCCTTTAAGAAAATTAACTGCACTTTTACCATAGTAACCGTTTCAGGGCTTGACAAGTGAAAGAACGAACATACTGTGGTAGGGGCAAAAAGAAAAATATTGTACATTAAATATAACAATACAGTATTATATTAAATATAACAATTAGATATATGTAAGGAACATCACATGACCAAGCACCAGCACGATTACAAATGTGACATTGTTTTTTATTACCAATAGTTAGATAAACAAGTAGTTAATATTAACTGAACACATTGGTTGAATCAGTGACTCACTCATTTTATGAGTGCAAGTATTGCATTTTTCCAACATTTCAGAATTATATGCTTAAAGTAAAACATTGCTTATCTTATAACTTTATTTATGCATTTACGATTCTACTGTGTAAATGCATTTATGGAACCTCTTATCTTCATTGAACGGTCTGAGTAAATGCATCTAAACTGCACTTTCGATGGAGCTTCGGTATTTCCTCTGCAGTGGAGTTTGTTGATGCTGATTTAATTGGCACGGTACAACCATACAGAGTCTAATTATTCAAACTTAATATTTTGATCAAATGTAAGAATTTGATGTAAAATATAACACGTACATTTAGTAAGGTTAGGAAAATATTGTCCTTCGTAAAGTTAAAAAGTGTCCTAGAAATCAATTTAAGGCAAATATCACAAATATGCTGATGGAAGTAAGACCTCATAGAGTAGTGATGAGACTATTGCTTCAGAGTGGATTACATTTATGCCAAAGAAAGGCTTTTTTTGCCCCATACAGGTAACTTTTTTTTTTTTTTAACAAGTGAATGACCGATTTATGTCGAGGCTTAATGTCAAGTCCTGTGTTTTTGTATAACCACAGTTCTACTACAAATACCATGGTTAAACTGTGGTTAGTCTAGAAAAAACATGGTTAATGTGTGGTTACCATTTTGTTTTATTGGGGTGTTTTTATTTTTCCCTTTCTCTTTTTTTTTTTTTTTTTTTTTTTTTTTTTTTAAGAATTTGAAAGGCATTTGATAAGTGAGATCTATTGTTTCCTTAAACCAAAAAAGTAGTACTTGAAGTTCCAGGACTTTCAAGTACTTTATTTTATATTATCTGTACGAACCCTGAATGGGATTAAAGAAACGAGTCACCTTATTCAGAATTTGTTTTTTTGTCTCTGCAGGCTAAAGAAATCCTGACCAAGGAGTCTAATGTGCAGGAAGTGAGATGTCCGGTCACTGTTTGTGGAGATGTACACGGCCAGTTCCATGACCTTATGGAGCTCTTCAGAATCGGAGGAAAGTCACCAGACACAAACTACTTGTTCATGGGAGATTATGTTGACCGAGGCTATTACTCTGTGGAAACAGTCACACTGCTCGTCGCTCTCAAGGTAAATGTCTGTTTTTGTCATTTTTTTAACCTGTATTTCAGCCTTCCATAAATATTAAAGGCATAGTTCACCCAAAAAACCTTCAAACTGTTCGAAACCTGTGTTTTTTGGATGTTTGAGAAGGTTTGTAACCAAACAGTTGCTGGTAGCCATTGACTTTTTTTGTAAATATTGAAGTCAAAGGCTGTTGTCATCGACTGTTTGGTTACCAACATTCTTTAAAAATATCTTCTGTGTGAGTAAATTATGACACGATTTTTAAGTATTTATGGTTATCCATATTAATCACTATAATACATGTAGTGCATTACATATAATCATAGTAATCATAACAGGGATGGGTAAAAACAGAGAGGGTGGATAATCATGTCACAAAATTTGTAAGGTTTCAACTACTATCTTGTTCACAAGCTAACGTTAGTATTTGTGTAAAAACATGTTTGTTTAATTATGGCACCAGGTTCGCATTTCCTGTTGCTCTGAGGATTATTTTAATATCGTTTCATCATGTAATGTACTTTTCTGAGCTCATTTGATCAATAAAAGTTACAGTGAAAGTAATAATCATGCTAAATCATACTAAAAACGGAAACACAAACATGTTCAGTGTCATCTGCCTCCATTTATTTATGATCACAGGACGTTTTAGTCCAAAAGCGTAAACGTTTAGAAAAATACTGGTGCATTCTAATACATTTACGTCACATTTATTTAGAAAGAACCAATTTGTGTGATCTGAGAAGGTTTGAGTGTTCTCTCCCACCTCACTGTATTGTTATTCTTCCAGCCAGAGCAACAGAGTTATGACGTGATTTATGACATATGCCAAATATCAATATAGGGAAGTCCAGTGTCAACAGAGCATTGACAGATGAAGCATAAAATGAAAAACATACACTATGACAATGTCATTTTTCTGTGTTCTTTGAGTGGTCTATGGTCATTTTATAAAAATAAGTATCTATTTTGGCAGTGGTTATCATGCATAGCCTTTAGTTGACTTGATGAGGATATTGCTTTTGAATACATTTTATTTACAGAACAATTGGAAAAGGTCTCTAGAGAAATGGGAAAAGGGACATGTGACTTGTCTGAAGGAGTGTGAATGTCAAGTGCTGTCTGATTCGTTTTTTATGCAAGTTGATGGCCAATTTTATTTTGTATATTTATTTTCTAATCATCGGTTATGTCTTCAAATTCTAGGTAAGGTACCGCGAACGCATTACAATACTTCGAGGGAACCACGAAAGCAGACAGATCACACAAGTGTACGGCTTTTATGACGAATGCTTACGGAAATACGGCAACGCAAATGTTTGGAAATACTTCACAGACCTCTTCGATTACCTTCCCCTTACTGCCTTGGTAGACGGTCAGGTAGGTCAACTCTCAAGCTCAACTGTGTGATGTGTATTGATATTAAAATACTTTCTCCTAAACCATTTAATCAGTTTGATTCCAGCCTGCCTGTCACTATTTTTGCACCTGTGTTTGGTGATGCTAGTGGAAGTAGTTTCAATTAAACTATGGCCCTATGAAATCTTTGTTTTTTCCTTCCAAATCTATATACATACTATATTATTATATTCATAATTTTATATATATATATTTAACATAATTAAAATCATGAAACCTATACAATTTAACAACAACCTATTAAGTTGAGCCCTATGAAATGTTCTTTTTTCCTTAAATCTGTTTTATTTGTACTGAATTCAGTTTTCAGTTGTATTTTTTTTTTTTTTTTTTTTTTTTGGCATTTCATTTTAATGGTTTAATTTAATTATCAAAAAGCATGTCTAATTATACTAATACAAATGATTTATTATTTTATTTTATGCATGTATTTATTTTATTTATTCATTTATTTATTTTTTAAAAAAATTTTTTTACCGTAATAGGACCGCATTAAATGTTTTGTTTTTCAGAATACTAATGGTAATCAAATAAGGTGTTAATAGTTTAATAAATGAAAATTAAACAATTTCATTTTTGGCAAACAAAGCATTGCACAAAAGAGATTTTACTGTTAAATTGTTATTGTGAGGGTTACATCTTATTTATTAATTTTTGCTTGTAGATCTTCTGTCTTCATGGAGGATTGTCACCGTCCATAGACACTCTTGATCACATCAGAGCGCTGGATCGTTTACAGGAAGTTCCTCATGAGGTATTGAACATGCATAATCTATCATGTTATTTTTCTAAAAAAGTGACACTTTTAGCAGCAGAGTGTGCCAGTTGCAACCCTGCTGTGTTTTACATATGCAGTTTGAGTCAAACGGCAAAACAGACCTAAAAAAAGATTCTCTTAACAGCATTTAATGGCTCTCTTTGTCTGTGTTTTTTCCTCAGGGACCCATGTGTGATTTATTGTGGTCTGACCCAGATGACCGTGGAGGTTGGGGTATTTCTCCTAGGGGTGCTGGCTACACCTTTGGGCAGGACATATCCGAGACATTCAACCATGCTAACGGCCTTACGCTGGTCTCTAGAGCTCACCAGCTAGTGATGGAGGTGAGAGCATCCTTTGATGCCACAATAGGCTTATCTTCTTTACTTTGAAGTTAGATAGATGAACATCGCTGCTGAATGCGACACATCAAATTTATTTTTAATTCATATGTGGACACACATGATTCTTGATTGTATTAATCTGGTCACTTGCAACTAAAAGAACTGTGAACTGTAAAATTTATTTAGGAGCATGTGTGTTCTTAATGTCTAAAAAGTTTAGTTTTATGAAATGTGAGGCCATAAGTCTTATATTATCTGGTATAGCAAACAGCTCATTTTAAAAGGTCTTAAATTTGTGGAAGGAAAAACAGGAATTGCAATACAGCCTATTATGTTTACACTTAAAGGCTATGATTTTAGTCTCAAGGGGTTCTATATTTGCAGGTTATTTTGTGATAGAAATAATATTGACAGAGAAATTTAGATATTTGTGACAGAAAAAATAGTTTTTAGTTTTTACATATGCATATATACATACATCAACTTCAAATTTGGAGCATAACTTATTTAGATATAAGGATTTAATTTTATAGCAGTTTTGGATTAAAAAATATTTTGTAAAATGTTGTAAAATTTTCAATACTTTTGTAAAATTATTTTGTAATGATAGTTTTTAATAAAATAGTACAGTGCATTTTCTTTACAGAAAATGTATACATCTATAACTTTTTGATGCTGTTATATTTTGAAATGATTCCACTTCTGCAATAATCTGCAGATTGTCATCTTAAAAGAAGAAAAAAGTCCAACCTTCTAACTGCATTCATATATTTTAGCAATTTAAGTTTGGGTAGTGCACTTTCACATCTGTTTAAAATGGAGGGGTGACACTTTATGGGTTAAAAATACTGCTTGGATGTAGTTCAAAAGAACATTTATTCAAAATAGGATTTTTTTTTTTCCAACAATATAAGTCTTTACTATTACTTTTTATCACCTTAACGCATCTTTGCTGAATAAAAGTGTTAATTTCTTTCAAAAAAAAGAGATGGAAAAACATACTGACCCCAAACTTTTGAACAGTAGTCAATGCTCCAGACTTTGACTCATAAGCTGCCATTTGTTTCATATGAGAAACCTCAAATGGCAAATGAAACAGAAGCGAAAACAGAATGCACCACACAAACCGTTCATCAGCTCAGCCTCTAACCACAATGCAAGAAAACTTGTCCGAACTCAGAACAGCTTTAATAGACACTACTGTTTTTGCACAGTGCTGCAAGATCTAGTACGAAGCACCACTGATGTACAACGTTGATGTATGTCAGAAAACCAAAAATAGTAATGGTAACCATGGTGTTGTGTCGGAAATAGTTATTTCAGGGTTTGTACAACCATTTTGAGAGAGAAACTGAAGTACTTTTCAATGACTCTGAAGCTTTCCACACAGCTATTTCCAGCAATATAAAGCTCTCCAATTTGAATGTTTTTAATATGATGAAATATACTTTGTGGTAAATGCTTACGTAAAATGAAAATTCAAATCACAATTATGAACAGTGGATGGATGCAGAGGATCACTTATTGGCTTATTAGTAATTGATTTTATACTTTTTGCTTCATATTTTGAAATTATATTTTTATAATTCTCTAATCAACAAGAAACTAGATTGTTTTACACTTTTTTTTTTTTTTTTTTTTTTTTTTTTTGTGTGTGTGTGTGTATGAAGTAAGAGTCACAAAGTGCCTTGAAATACAAACTTTCCTTAAATTTGTGATTTTATAATCACCGAAGTTGTTGGCCAGTTCCATATAATACTGTAGAATAATGGTACATTCTAAAGGATTAGCTCACTTTCAGAACAAAAATGTACAGATAATGTACTCGGGGCACTATTATTATTAATATTATTACAATATTACAATTTTTTTTTTTCTGTATTTTTGATCAAATAAATGCATCCTTGTGTTTTTGTTTGTTTGTTTGTTTTTTTAATTAAAAGTCTTTTTCTATATTAATATACTGAAACATTAAAATTTAATTCATATCTGTAATTAAAGTTGAATTTCCAGCATCATTACTGCAGTCTTCAGTGTCGCATGTTCCTTCAAAAATCATTCTAATATGCTGATTTATTATCAGTGCTGCAATACTTTTTCAGGATTTTTTTGATCAATAAAATGTTAAAAAATAACATTTATTTAAAATGGAAAGGTTTTCTAACAATATACACTACTGTTCAAAAAGTTTGGGGTCAGTACATTTTTACTCTTTCTTTTTTGTAAGAAATCAATACTTTTATTCACCAAGGATGTGTTAAATTAATAAAAAGTGATCACATAGATTTAAACTGTTAGAAAAGATTTATATTTTGAATAAATGCTGTTTTAAGCTTATTCATGAAAAAAGAATTACAGGTTGCAAAGAAATGTTTCCAACATTGATAATTCTAATAATAAATCAGCATATTAGAATAATTTCTGAAGGATCATGTGACACTTAAGACTGGAGGAACAGCTGATTTAAAAATTCAGCTTTGCATCACAGGAATAAATTATATTGTAAAGTATATTAAAATAAAAACCATTATTTTATATTGTAATAACATTTTTGTATTTTTGATCAAATAAATGCAACATTGATGAGCATAAGAGACTTTAAGAGGGTGTGTCCAAACTTTTGTCTGGTGTAGTGTATTGTAAAATAACACTGTTTTGTCCCCTAGGGTTACAACTGGTGCCATGATCGCAATGTGGTTACGATTTTCAGCGCACCCAACTACTGCTACCGCTGTGGGAATCAGGCAGCCATCATGGAGCTGGATGACACCCTCAAGTACTCCTTGTAAGTAGGAAAGCTTAATGGAAGCGAATGCAGACGAATGCTCTCCATCTGAACGTGTCTGATCTGTGGCCTCGTCTTGTGTGATTTCAGCCTGCAGTTCGACCCCGCGCCGCGCAGAGGAGAGCCGCACGTCACTCGCCGAACCCCAGACTACTTCCTGTGAATCCTTCAGCTCTGCGCAGTATTGCCATGATATTATAATCGTCATTCAGTTTAAAATAAGGGGAGAGGAATGGGCAACAGTATAAAAAAGATTAAAGAGAAAACTAATCCAGTGAGAAATGTCTGTGGACCAAAAGGTGTGTGCCATATCCAAACCGATCCGGTGTCAGTCCGACTCCACGACCACCAGATATCAGCCGCCAGTCCTCCGCTCCCGCCTGTCCTGCTTCTGTCCTCCGGTCTTTAGATGAAAACGGGCTGTGAATCCCTTTCCGAACACACGGTCTCTTTCACGAACCCTGTCTGTGTTCTTTCTTTCTTTTTTTTATGTCTGTTTGCACTTTTCTTTCCAACAGAACAGTCAGTTTTACAGCTCATTTCCTCTTTTTCCACGTTCTGCGGGTGATTAAATGCTTTTCTATCCCGACAACCAGGCGATAATCTTTCCTACGCTGAACGCGTTAAATGCCAACTAAATGAAATGTGGCAGACTAAGATGGCATGCCGTCGTCTGAATTATCTGGAATAGCTTCATATGATGGTTCTGTGTCTGTATAAAGGGTACCAGTTCAAGAATAAAGATGGATCTTGCTCCTGTACTTTGTGTGCTGCTCTTTGTATCCTCAACTGAACCAAACATCGACCTTAGTCTGGATTACACAATATTTAATTTGGCAGGAATGAAAATGAGGCTGTAAGGGGCTAAAGTACAGTGTGTTCAAAGGGTTGCACTTCTGTTTAATAACATGCCAAAAAAAGTAAGTAGACACAAATGCCATTAAACGGTTTTAAAAGTTATTAATTGTGAGAATATGATCTAAGGCTTTCATACAGCCTTGTTTTCGTCTGTTAAATAAAAAGGTGTTTAAGATGACGTGTATTGCTGTCAGTTTCTCTAAAGATAAGTCACATTTATTTCTGTACCGTTTTATACAGTACAGATTGTTTTAAAGCACCTTCACAGGAATGAACGGAAAGAAAGTGTTCATGTAAAATTAAACATGAAATGAATTAACATCAGCTACAAAAGACAATTGTGTCATTCCTCAGCTCAAATCAGCTTGAATTTTATTGAAAAATTACCGAATATGACTGCCTTTTAAACCTTCTGATACACAAATGATCAAATCAGGAAGAAAAAAGGATGTTTAATGTGTGTATATATAAATCCAGTGCATGCATTATTTACATTTTAAATAAATATATGTATATGTGTGGGGGTGTGTGTGTGTGTGTGGTTTAAGAGAGCAACAGAAAATAGTAGCAAATTCTAAATAAATATAAATGTCAAAAAAAAAGGAGAGTGATATAATTATGGATAATATATAACGTCACAACCTGAAATGTTAAAATGCTTTTAAAGACCTATCATTTTAGTAAGTATCATAAATCAGAGGGTTACTATAAATTTACAATAATTTAAAATAAAACCAAACAAGCATTACCATGAGCTAAAACAATTTCCTATTTTAATTCACTCCCTCAGCAACTGAAATTTTTATAAACCAGGATTTCCAGAGTCTTAAAAAAGATATATGGGGTAGCCTGCATAGCAACACCCCAACATTAGTTTTGGACAGATGAGCACAACACATATTTTGTTTAGGAAATGATCTCTTTTGACTGTAATTTTGTGAGTTTACATTAAAATCTATTTAGCTATTTACATTCACTAATGTCACATTTGAAAAAAATATTATTTATTTGTCTGTAACGTGTGAATATATAACATATTTGAATAAAAATCAGTATAAGGAACATACTTTACAGTGTTATAAATAAATATCTCTAGTAAGTTAGTAAGGCTATAAAATTGGAAATGTATTTTCTTGGTCCTGAGATACATTTTGGTATATGAAGGTTGAAACTAAATATAATGTCACTGAGCTTTGCTTTTGACAACGTGTGTTGTGTGCGTTTATATATATATATATATATATATATATATATATATATAAAAGCAACAGTTTAAAGTTAAACAAGTGTTTTTTTTTTTTGTTGTTGTTTTTTTAAAGATTGTGGATTATTGTGATGTTTTTATCAGCTGTTTGGACTTTCATTCTGATGGCACCCATTCACTGCAGAGGATCCATTGGTGAGACTGATAGAATGCAAATCTGATGAAGAACAAACTAAGCTACATCTTGCATGGCCTGAGGTGAGACAATTTTCAGGTTGGTGAACTATTCTAACAAACTTGGAGAAATCAGCAAAAAAAAAAAAAAAAACTTTTTTTCACCCATACCAGCAAAATCTTGACCTGGATGATTACCACAGCACTTTAATACATATATACTACTGAATATTCATAAATAACAGTGTTCATAAAGTACTTCAAAGAATATACACTGCTGCTCAAAAGTTGATGCGTTTTAAAGGAGACTTTTCTGCTCATCAAGCTTTTTTTAAAAAAAATTAAAAATACAGAAAAAAACTAATATTGTGAAATGTTAATGCAATTTAAAATAGTGGTTTTCTATTTTAATATTCTTTAAAATATAATTTATTCCAGTGATGCAAAGCTGAATTTTTAGCATCATTACTCCAGTATTTAGTGTCTTCTTCAGAAATCATTCTGATATACTGATTTATTATCAATGTTGGAAACCGTTTTTTTTTTTTTTTGGAACCTGTAATACTTTTTTCAGGATTCTTTGATAAATAAAACTTTAAAAAGAACAGCATTTATTTAAAATAGAAAACTTTTGTAACAATAAACAACTCGTTCAAAGTTTGGGCTGGGTATTTTTTTTCTTTTTTCTCTCTTTGAAAGAAATGAATACTTTTTTCAGCAAGGATGTGTTAAATTGATAAAAAAGTGATAGTAAAGACTTATATTGTTAAAAAAAGGTTTCTGTTTCGAATAAACGCTGTCCTTTTGAACCTGAAAAAGCATCACAGGTTTGAAAAAAATGTTAAGCACAACTGTTCCTATCATTGATAATAAACGTAATAAATCAGTATATTTGAATGATTTCTGAAGGATCATGTGACACTGAAGACTCGAGTAATGATGCTGAAAATTCAGCTTTGCATCATGGAAATAAATTATATTTTAAGGAGAGACACTGCAGGCAATCATGCACCTCTCAAATAAAATTTTGGCTTTTTGCTTTCTCATAACGTGTTTTTTTTTTCAGACTAGTGGAAAGAAAACATCTAAAAGACAAGTGTTAAGTGTTTCTTTTATAGTACTTTATCTATTTGTGTCAATAGATTTCAATTACACTATGTATTTTTAAAAGCCATTTTCTCAAAATGAGTTTTATTCTCCTACACTGAGCCATAAATCTCCACTTTGGTAGCATTTACACACACCAAACTTTACATTTTTATTCTTGTCTATATCCTGAAGTTGTTTTCAGAGGGGTTTGTTCATATATAATTTGCTTGATTATATACATCATATAATTCCTCAAAAAAATGAAAAAAATGAAGAAAAAAAAAGGTATAGTTTTCTGTCTGTTCCAAGTATTTAATCAATTCTGGAGTGGTAAAATGAGATACCCCAAATCCCCTCTGTAAAAACATCTGACTCTAATATGGCAAAAAAAAAAAATAATTAAACAAGAATGTTGAAACTGACGTCATCCAGTGTTTAGATTTTTGTTCTAGAAATGTATGCAAATTAGTGCATAGTTCATTAAATAGTACCTAATTTGCATATTTAAACCTAACATTTTAGAAAACTTGCAATACAAAAAATGTTTGCAATTATCAATGTAATCAATCAAATGGGTAAGTACAAATGGGTACCCTATTCACCTGCGGTGTCTCTCCTTAAAGTATAAAATGTTTCGTTATTTTATTATTAGTATATTTTTTCAGCATTTTTTATCAAATAAATGGAATTTTGATGAGCATAAGAGACTTAAAAAAACATTAAACTTCTTACTGATTCCAAACTTTTGAGCGGCAGTGTACATGTAAAATATCTCTAGAAACATGGTAGCGTCATGAAACACTTACTAGTATTTAAATGAGGAACTCGCAGCCTTAAACTATGTTCTGAGGAGTAATTGCGTAAATGGTTAGTCGCACTGATGTGGTGTAGTTAGTGAGGCGCGTGAGCGTGTGCGCGTGCGCATTAGTCTCGTCTCACACTGATCTCAGTCTCATTCAGGCCTTGTTGACGTTCAGTTTCATACTTTCGCCGCTCTTAGTCACGGTAAGAACGAGACAAAATCTGCAATATTAACCAGCCTTATGTTATATTCTGACAGCGAAAAGACACAGCGGGTGTAATATTGTATACATTTTTTTCATTTTTACCCGGTTGACGTGATGAATACAGCGGTTGCTATGAGAGGCCTATAGCCGCGCGGCTAACGTTAGCTTAGCATCCCAAACACCCCGTGCTTTATCTTTCTGTGATGCATTTTAATTAATCCGAAATATACGCTGAATTAAACACAGGGCCACAGTGATAGTATTAAAGCTTCGTCGTTTGTAAATGCGATGGATATCCTGGAGAATTAACGTTTTACTTGTTGTGAAATCTCTCTGTAGCCTTCTGGATGCTTCGACTGAAGGAAATTTCTTGTTTTTCACACTCATTATATGGCCCTCTTATGTTTATATGCAGTATTTGCCTGTCTGTGGTTTAATTCAGTCTCGTCAGTGTTTGTAGTGTTGGAGAATGTGAGCTAACACAGCTAGCATGAGTCATTAGCTCTAGACTGACAGTCGTATCCTGTAATAACGTGCCTGTTATTGTACGTTTATTAACGTTATCTGTGTAGATGCCGACCATTAAACTGCAGAGCTCTGATGGAGAGATGTTTGAGGTGGATGTTGAAATCGCCAAGCAGTCTGTGACTATAAAAACCATGCTTGAAGGTAAGATGATTTGAGATATGGTCGTATATACATGTGTATGTGATTGTGTGGAGATGTTGTGTGTAATCACAGCTCTGTTCTGCTCAGATCTGGGGATGGATGACGAAGGAGATGATGATCCGGTCCCTCTGCCCAATGTAAACGCAGCCATTCTCAAGAAGGTCAGACTTGTACATTGCTATCATGCTTAATTGGACTTTCACATGAATGTAATATCCAGGGACCGGTTGCATAAAAGGTTTAGCCTGGTGTAACCTATTGTGCGTTACTGAAGAACCACACAAAGCAGGTAACAACAACAAACATGTTGTTATTAAGGGAAAAAGCAACAGAACCATAGGAACTGGCAATTCCTCCCTGCATATAGGCATGAGTGCAGGAGCATAAAAAGGAAAACCCAGAGTCTTAAAGGGGCAGACACCCAGACCATTACACTAGTCTTAAAAAGTTATTTTTTTTCTTTAAGACTGGTCATAGTTGTTTTAATTCAGTTACAGAAAAATGTAGATTGGCCCAAATTTAATCCAAAAAATAAGACTGATTACCCTTTGGTTAACTGATGATTGGTCGAACTAGCGAAGTATAGGTCTCGGCGGAACAACAAGTAGGTGTTTCCCAATTATTGGGTGTTTTCAAACCGGTCTAGGCATTTTCCAACTATCCAATCAAGACCGTAGGCATTGTCCAACCATCCAATCAAGATCGTACAGAAGCCCCTACAGAAGCGGAAATGCGGTATTATTATTACTTCTTTTTTTTTTTTTTTTTTTTAACTATTATGTCGATATCGTGATAACATTTATGTAAAAAAAAATAAAATGTGTGTATAAAATGGCTACAGTACCTATTTTCTTTTTTTTTTTTTTTTTTTTAAAGTGTTACATTAATATGGAATTCTTTCATAAACCAAATTTCCTGTTCTTATAAGATACAGCTCTTGTATATAATAATAATAATAATAATAATAATAATAATGAATTTACAAAAATCCATTTACATCCATATGCAGGTGATCTCTCTCCTCACTTTCACCGCTTTCTCGCTTTATCACTCATATCTGATGGGAAAAGCGTATTCAAGTATTAGGAACCGCCCACTCAAGATTTAGCAAACCAGGCACAGAGGTTGAAAAATGCCTTCCCTGTTGGAAAACGCCCCAAAATTGAGGAACACCTTTTGCTGCTCTGCAGAGACCTCAGTCTCAAACTAGTACTTAAGACACTGTCTTAACATAGAGGCTAAGTTTATGCAGATGGTATATTAGGAAAGATAGATGGGTTACTCAACCAAATGTATCTAGGTCTGATTTTACCCCAAGGTAATAATAAATGACTTCCTGCTTATGCTGAGTTGTCCAGAGGTTCCTGACTCAAATTCTTGATTTTATAACTATTTATTTTTGTTAAATACATTAAATTAGGGAAGCACAGAAATGAAAATTCTTGGCCAAAGCCGAAACTGAACAAAATGAAACGCTGGGCCGAAGGCCGATTACAGAATGTTTTTTTTTTTTTCGGGTTTTTCCCCCCCATGTATGCATGAAATTGTGCTTTTTACAGGTTTGTCTTGCTTTTCAAAGAAATAAAATATAAATTACATAACAATTTAAACACATTTACTTAACACTGAACATTTTAAACATTCAAGTCGGCATTATAGCCTTCCAACAAAGCGCAATTTAACTTGTAATTATATCATTATTTTTATCTTACTATTTTATTTTACAGAACAACAGTAAATTACAGTACTAACATTTATGAATGTTGACTTTTATTTTGGCGGTAATCCGCATAAGACGTCGATACTTCTTTTTGTTGACAGGAGCAGATTTATGAATGATTCTCTTATGAAGCGGTTTCAACGCAGATTTTCCTTGTGCTTTGGACTTTGAACCTTGTCTAAGGAGCTCATGCAGCGCTGTCAGAATACATATGATGTGTGCGTGTATTAGAAAAAATAACGTTCTATAGTTTATTTACTATTTTGCAATTATATTTCGCAACTGCAGTCATCATACAGTAACCAGCAACAACCACCCGTTCCACTTCTCATTGAAAACATGCAAAGCGGTGTTAAACAGACGCTGTTGGTGCTTGTAATGATGTTTGTGTCTTTCTTGGACAATTTTAAATGCTTCCACACTATGGACATGTTTGCTACATCAGTGCGCACATCTATTTGATCGTGTCACGTTATTGTTTGGTATTATTTATTCGGTCATTACGCTTATTTGGCCAAACACTGAAATTGCTTTTTTTTGCTATTTTTGTCTGAGTAATTTCGGTTGCTGAACATTTGGTGCATCCCTAACATAAATGAAGAAGAAATCCAAAATATGAGCTATTATGGATGAATATTTACTGAATAATCTGCTTGTTTGCGGAGGAGGATAAAAATCTGTTAGCAATCTTTGTTGCATTATATACCAATAGTGGGAAACAAGCTACAATTCTAGTTTCAGCATCGTTTATTCTTCAGGCACAGCTCTTTAAATACAATAAGTATCAGCCAGAGGTGGGACCAAGTCATTGTTTTGCAAGTCACAAGTAAGTCTCAAATCTTTGCATTCAAGTCTCGATTCAAGACGGGCAAGTCCTCAACTTTAAGCTTCTAGTCCACAAGTCATTTTTGTTGTTTTTCCAAATTAGAGTTTCTGTATTAATTACTACAGTAAATTTAAAGTCAATAATAGTGTATAGTAAGAATAATTGCAAAGATACAATAATTAGTAGTGTTTCATTGAGGAATTAATCATTGTTTGTGAACAAATATAGGCCTAATTGAATGAATAATTTATTTAAAATCCTCTGTTTCATTTGTTTATGATTCAGTGATTTGAATGCATCAATTAAATCAGTTGGGATCCTAGTTTTGGTATCAAATTATGTCATTTCCATACCAAAACTACATATTTTTCTGTCACCGCTATGCAGATTGATCATAAACACGGCTAAAAAGCTTCCTACCACAGTGGCCATCCTTCACAAAAGTAATATCTACCACAGTTTTATTACAGATAGAATGTAAAATGTTTCAATACAAGCATTTCAGTCAAATGGAATTTATGCAGTATTTCAAACTTTTAACCCATGTGATAAAATCAACCCACCGCAACAGTTTAAAATCAGCCTGATTCCATGGAAAAAATGCTAATTTGGCAACCCTACATCAAAAACGAGCTGCATGCAAAGTGTTTTAAATACCCCACACATTGATGTATGTGATGCATGAAAATTATATTCAATATGTTTGCAGGTTAAGAGAACAGTCACACAGTCACACGCAGGGCTTTAATTAAAAAATGCACACAATGAATGGAGACTGTAGAAAGCAAAAGCCAGATCCCGGACATTTTGGACGATTTAGGAATCCTGGCCGAACACATTTTTTAAGTGTCTTCTTTGATTATGTCAAGTCACAAGTCATCAAATTTGTGACTTGAGTCTGAGTCAAGACTCAAGTCCACAACTCTGGAATCAGCTGTATGTAAAGTGACCAACATTTGGCTTTCAACCACTGAAAATAGGTAATATTCAACAATCTGGACATGGAGCTGCATTGACATCCCCATATCTCTGGGACTGAATAATATAGGGCCTTGAAAATGAATATTCCAAAAGGAAAGTTCAAGTCATATTGGTATCTTTAATACTTCTTGAGTTAAAGGGATGCACACTTTAAATGGTCACCATTGCCATATACAGGTCCTTATCAAAAAATTAGCATATTGTGATAAAGTTCATTATTTTCTGTAATGTACTGATAAACATTAGACTTTCATATATTTTAGATTCATTACACACAACTGAAGTAGTTCAAGCCTTTTTTTTGTTTTAATATTGATGATTTTGGCATACAGCTCATGAAAACCCAAAATTCCTATCTCAAAAAATTAGCATATTTCATCCGACCAATAAAAGAAAAGTGTTTTTAATACAAAAAAAGTCAACCTTCAAATAATTATGTTCAGTTATGCACTCAATACTTGGTCGGGAATCCTTTTGCAGAAATGACTGCTTCAATGCGGCGTGGCATGGAGGCAATCAGCCTGTGGCACTGCTGAGGTGTTATGGAGGCCCAGGATGCTTCGACAGCGGCCTTAAGCTCATCCAGAGTGTTGGGTCTTGCGTCTCTCAACTTTCTCTTCACAATATCCCACAGATTCTCTATGGGGTTCAGGTCAGGAGAGTTGGCAGGCCAATTGAGCACAGTAATACCATGGTCAGTAAACCATTTACCAGTGGTTTTGGCACTGTGAGCAGGTGCCAGGTCGTGCTGAAAAATGAAATCTTCATCTCCATAAAGCTTTTCAGCAGATGGAAGCATGAAGTGCTCCAAAATCTCCTGATAGCTAGCTGCATTGACCCTGCCCTTGATAAAACACAGTGCACCAACACCAGCAGCTGACATGGCACCCCAGACCATCACTGACTGTGGGTACTTGACACTGGACTTCAGGCATTTTGGCATTTCCCTCTCCCCAGTCTTCCTCCAGACTCTGGCATCTTGATTTCCGAATGACATGCAAAATTTGCTTTCATCCGAAAAAAGTACTTTGGACCACTGAGCAACAGTCCAGTGCTGCTTCTCTGTAGCCCAGGTCAGGCGCTTCTGCCGCTGTTTCTGGTTTAAAAGTGGCTTGACCTGGGGAATGCGGCAAATGTAGCCCATTTCCTGCACACGCCTGTACACGGTGGCTCTGGATGTTTCTACTCCAGACTCAGTCCACTGCTTCCGCAGGTCCCCCTCTCGTTGTGCAGCGTTTTCTGTCACACTTTTTCCTTCCCACAGACTTCCCACTGAGGTGCCTTGATACAGCACTCTGGGAACAGCCTATTCGTTCAGAAATTTCTTTCTGTGTCTTACCCTCTTGCTTGAGGGTGTCAATGGTGGCCTTCTGGACAGCAGTCAGGTCGGCAGTCTTACCCATGATTGCGGTTTTGAGTATTGAACCAGGCTGGGAGTTTTTAAAAGCCTCAGGAATCTTTTGCAGGTGTTTAGAGTTAATTAGTTGATTCAGATGATTAGGTTAATAGCTCGTTTAGAGAACCTTTTCATGATATGCTAATTTTTTGAGATAGGAATTTTGGGTTTTCATGAGCTATATGCCAAAATCATCAATATTAAAACAATAAAAGGCTTGAACTACTTCAGTTGTGTGTAATGAATCTAAAATATATGAAAGTCTAATGTTTATCAGTACATTACAGAAAATAATGAACTTTATCACAATATGCTAATTTTTTGAGAAGGACCTGTAATGCAACAAAAGATGTTCTAGTCAACAGATTTTACTAATTAAACCTATTAAAAAAGCATTATGATCGCTTGGCCGGGTCGTCATTGTAAATGAGAACTGGTTCTCAACTGGCTTACCTGGTTAAATAAAGGTATTATTATCATGAGATGATCGCCTGAAGGAAGTGTGCGCTTCACTCTGAAACACGCAGTGAAAATGGGCTTGAAGGGATTAAGTCATATTGTGCTTTCGGTTTTAGTTTTTTTGACAGATACTGTGCTAAAGCATAATGGCCCAAAACAGAACTTTCAAGACCTTTTATGTTAGAATAAGACGTTTAAATGTATTACCTAGTTATACTTTTGCCCGGAAGACCTATCGTTTCATATTTTCATGTGACCACAATGATACCAAGACACCATGATATTGCTAATACTGTTGCATCCCTAATATTTTGGCTTTTTATCTTTCTTCAGAAAAAATATGAACAAAATCAAAAATATGAGCTGTGTATGTTTCTAAAATTGTTCATAACGGATAAACTCCATGTTCAGCAATGTGGTTCATGTGTCAGGGTGCATTATTTTCATGCCAGTTATGTGACTGGGTTTTGTTTGTCTCATTGCTTACTATTCTCAGTTCTAGAAAATATTTAGGAGCTTATTATATAGTACGCATGGTTCTGTTCTAAAATAAGTACAAAATGTGGATGGGACCGAGCTTTACAGTGTATTTAATATGCCCACAGGTGATTCAGTGGTGCACCCACCATAAAGACGACCCTCCTCCCCCTGAAGACGATGAGAATAAAGAGAAAAGAACGGATGACATCCCAGTGTGGGACCAGGAGTTCCTCAAAGTAGACCAGGGCACCCTCTTCGAACTCATTCTGGTTTGTAAAACAGACCTAATGCTTATGCTTTGTCTCTCAGTGTTCGTTAAAACGGTTTAAATGTGATGAGATCTAGGAAAACCCAACACATGGTGAAATTTGACCTTTTTTAGGTTTTGATACCATATGGAAGCTGGGTTCAACCTTTCCAAACCTTTTTCAATAGCTTGAATGTAACAAATCTGAATTTAGCTCATAGCTATGATTTTCAGGAATGGAATTTTAGAAAAACAGGTTTAAAGTGTGGCAATTAAAATAGAAACGCAACAGTACAACTGTATCACAAGTAAAAGTCACTTTACTGTGACTTACTTTAGTCACTGTACATGATATAAAGGATACAGAATGACCCCAAGGAACACAGAACACTATACATTTATATATTTATAAATATATACATGTATATATTTATACATTAAGTGTATATCTGTTCATAAAACATCACAGATCACAGCGTGCAGGCTCTCCATTTCTTCTCCTGTTCTGCTCTGGACTTATTGCTGGATTTAATACATAACCAGATACAGTTCGGAGTTGTAACTTGTAGCTTTGTGTTCTAAACTTGTAGTTTTAGTTCATGCTGTCACCATTTGAACTAAATGAAAGTAATGTATAGCGATATGAAAATATAAGAATGAGAGCTTTTATCATTACACAAACAGACTAACGTTACCCTAAAGAAGAGACATTTCTGTTGTTTATCTGGGTTTTCTCAGATCGCATCACAAATAGTACAGAACTGAGCCGCAGATCTGAAATGCAGCCTGTTGGTTTTTAGGACCGACTGAGTGCTTGAAGTTGTAGGATGAACAAATGTAGTGCCCTGCATTTAATAAAGCAAGGTCGGTTGAGAAGCCTTTGGCCAAAAGAAAGCAGATGTGCCTTCTAGGTTCTTGAGAATAAGATTTTTTTTTTTTTTTTAAATAACCCTATGGTTAAACATTTATAAAAGTTGTCATAATTAGTGATGCATCAAAATTAAAATTCTAGGTCAAGGCGGAAACCAAAAATTCAGGATGCACCTGAAAAACGAACAATAAAGGTCATAATCAGTTAATCTCATTTGAACAATTGTACTCCAGTTTGTTGATAGAATATAAACATTTAAATGGTGGCTGTAGTAAACGACTAAAAACTTGTTTGATACAGTGCATATGTTTATCTTTGATTTATCATTTCTAGCTAACTATAGTTTATGATCTTTCCTGAAGTAAATGTGACCTTACATTTTTTTTTCTTCCCATGGTTGAAACACTGATTGATTGATTACACGAGACGTGATTAATTTCAGTAAGTTCTGTTTCTTTCAACAGCTTCTGAAGTTATTTCATGTGTATTTGGTGCTATAACTAGTAGTAAAGATGAAGAGCTGATCATTTCATATGCTGCTTGAGTTGAGGTAGATGCGTTAATTTGTCACACCACATTAAAGACAAGACCTCTTTAGTGTTTTATAGCCTACAATGCAGACTGTATCAAAGCAGCTTCACAGAGATGTAATGCTGAAATTTTGGTGCATCACTTCTTGTAATAATAGTTAAAGACAGGAACTTTGTCATCTAATCAACAGTGATTTACTATGTATGGATGATTTCAGTAGAATAAGAGTACATGCTTCAGCTCTGTTCAAAAGCCTTGTGCTGCTGTAAATCTAAATAATAATGAAAAACAACATTTTAAAATAAGAGTATTTAAGGAAAATCATATTTAAATAATTCTAATATAGTAACTTTGTGCTTGAAGTACTTGACTTTGACTTTATGAAATGTAAGTCGTGGAAAACCCTTGAAAGTAGCCATTTGAATTTTTAAAAGGTTTTGTTTTTGATAGAAACTACCTTTTCACCGAAAATTAACGATGCAGTGCGTCTGATATAAATACAGCGTCATTTCACCTAGGTTTCGGAAGCGCAGGAGATGACGCGATATTAAACGTGACTCACTGTTTCATTCGCCCTGTTTTTATATACATTTTGAAGTATCGCATCAGAAACCAGTGATGGAAAAGCCACATTTCAAATAAAAATTCCTTAATTTGCAAAAAAGTTTTTACGCTTACTTGAGGTGGTTTTTGACTGAGAGCTTACTCGCAAATGTTTTATGCGATATTACAATTTTGTGCACAAGTTAAATTTGCAACTTTGGATGGCAACCCAGCTAATGATACTCCTTAAAGGTGAAAAGCGCTCAGTATATAGTTTATGGTAAAAACCTTTGCTAGTGCTTACACATTATATTGTTCGCGCTTGTATTGCATGTGCTGTTTGTTTGGGTTTCTGATCGCGTATATTTGGCAATGCAAATAAAGATGCGCTTTGTGTTGCACTGTTATCGTTTGAATAGAATACGTCAACATATTTCTAAATATGTGAAGTGCTGTACATCGCAATATCAAAATAAAAGTTTAAACCCTCACTCTAAGGTTGCATGTTGCCAAATATGAAAACTAAATGGATTTAATCATCGAATCTCGCTGTAAAGTAAAACATCACGTGGCCTTTGGCGCCATCTGCAGGTATTAGTTATACACTTAAGTTGAATATGTTCATATGTGACCCTCGACCACAAAACCAGTCATAAAATTGAAATTAAGATTTATACATCAACTGAAAGCTAAATAAGTTTGGATAGGACAATATTAGGCTGAGATACAACTATTTGAAAATCTGGAATCTGAGGGTGCCAAAAAAAATAAATAAATAAAATAAAAATATTGAGAAAAATGTGTTTAAAGTTGTCCAAATGAAGTTCTTAGCAATGCATATTACTAATCAGAAATTACATTTTGATATATTTATGGTAGGAAATTTACGAAATATCTTAATGGAACATGATCTTAACTTAATATCCTAATGATTTTTGGCATAAAAGAAAAATCTATTTTGACCCATGAAATGTATTTTTGGCTATTGCTACAAGTATATCCCAGCAACTTATGACTGGTTTTGTGGTCCAGGGTCACATATTGCATGTAGGCATATTACATTATGTATTTAAACAGCGTTGTTTAGTAAAACCATGTAATTACTTGGTTTTGATACTTTATTTAAACCTATTTTTATTGCCTCGCTGTTAGTTTATATATAAATATAGTCACACTTAAGCCTGTTTTTCAAAATAATCATCAGATTACTTGATTACCAAAAAAATCGGTTAGTTAAAGCATTTCAAAATACAGCTGCATTGTTTTGCTTTTTGTAAGTAAAAGACTATATATTAGTACTTTATTAGTACCATTTTATTTTATTCGTTTTTTTGTTAGAATTTGTTGAGTTCATGAGGATCAATTACTGTGAACTGAGATGCTGAAAACACTGGTGGGTCATGTAAATGAACACACAGCTGCACTTCCCTTGGAAACACACATTTATTTAATTAAATCTCAGCCTTGTGATTTGATAAACACAATAAGCCAGAACGCAGTTATGGATTTATTTCATGCATCTTTGTTACTCCATGTAATTATGGTTGTTTCCACCTGGTATTACGAATGCATTTGAATGCATTCAATGTCAAGAGTGTGTTAAATGTTATTCCATGTCTTTCAAACAGTATGCAAATTGAAGTCTATGGGAATAAATTGAGGTGTATGACCATAAGCTATACATTACAAGCACAACGAAAAGGTTTAAATGTGAATTGTAACCCAACGAACAGCTGCTTGTCCGCAGGTTTAAAGTAGAGGGATGGTAGAATGCCTTTCCAGTAAATGTATGGAACTTCTGACATTTTATTTGCATTACATGCAGGATTTCAGTGAGTTTCTGACATTTACTAATGTTGATGTAACTGTCAAATGTCAGTATGCACTGGGGAAACACCTCAGAAACCATCGTCAAATTGCTTTGAAGTGTTTAAAATCAAGTTCCCTTCAGTTTTTCACAACTCTGGTCATCTGTGAGGATTTCTAAGGCGCCGTGAGAATCTGTTGTGAATCATGTGCTCTTCATTCACAATTAGTACATCAGAGCAGCAGTTCGTTGAGTCGCCACACGATGGCCGCGTCTTCATTTGCAGCGCTCTCATCACGCTCACTTTCATCTCTCTTCCCTTTGTTTAGGCTGCAAATTACTTGGACATCAAAGGCTTGCTAGATGTTACTTGCAAGACGGTTGCAAACATGATCAAAGGCAAAACCCCAGAGGAGATCAGAAAGACTTTCAATATCAAAAATGATTTTACAGAGGAAGAGGAAGCCCAGGTAAAACGAGCGCTCATTTCCTGTCTCTCCTCCGTCATGCATGGTCTTAATGCGCTCAGAGACACGTTATCATTGATTCCAGTTGATTTAATGTTAGATATAGCTTGCATTTTTTGTTTTGTTTTATAATATCTTTGCTCATTAAGGCTTCATTTATGTGATTTAATAATACAGAAAAAGCTGTAATATTGTAAAATATTATTGCAGTTTAAAGTAATCTCTTTGCATTTTAATGTACTTTAAAATCTAATTTATTTTTGTGATGCAAAGCTAAATTTTCAGCATCGTTACTCCAGTCCTGAGCGTCACACGGTCGTTCATAAATCGTTCTAATATGCTTGTTTTGTTGCAGGTACGTAAGGAGAACCAGTGGTGTGAAGAGAAGTGAAGATCCTGAAACACTTTAACACTATGGATTGTTCCAAAAAAACAAACAAAAAAAAGTAATTAAAAAATTGCACTGCGCTGTTGATATTTGTTAAGATTTAACACAAATAAACATAGTCAAATTCTTTGTGTTTTGCTAGCATGACCATTCTCTTTGCTTGTGTGCTCTTTTTTTTTTTTTTTTTTTTAAATGTCATTCCTCTTCAGATGAATGGAGTAGCTGTCACTCTCACCCATGTAGACAAAACACTCCCCTTTCTTACCACGCTTTTTATTTTATTTGAACGGAGCTTGTCACCAAATGGCAGATTCTGTTTTGTGTTTCTGAACATATAGCTTAAGGAACCTTTTCTAAGCAGCCTTATTTGTGCTGATGCAAGACCGACCAGTGTTGGAAATCTGAAGGTCGAGATGTTTGAAACGTGTCTTGTGAACTGGAAGTACTCGTGTCTGCTTTCACTTCATGTGCTCTGCCTCATTGTATAGGATTGACAGCTCATTGTATAGGATTGACAGTCTTTCACGGTTCTGCTCCGATACGGCAGGCGATTAGGATTATGAATCTTTTAATTCCAACAAAAATAAAACAAGATTATTGTGGGATTTGTCAGTTCTCTGTGCCATGTCTTTTCTGCGTCTTGCACTAAATCTGTCATTACCTAACCAACTTTTTATTCAGTGTTTTTCCCAAAAGTGTGTTTTTGCTATTTATTGGCACTATTGCTGTTGATTTTGAACAAACCAGTATCACACCTACTCTGAAAAAAATGGACAACACTGGTAACATTTAATGTTATTTGTTAATGAAAATACTGTTCATTATTATTCAGTGGACCTGAGCTAACATGAACTTACTATAAAAGCCCATTTACGATGTGCACTCTAAAAAAAATAAAGGTGCTTTAAAAGGTTCTTTACAGCGAAGCTATTAAAGAAAGTCAAAGGTTCATTAAAGAACCATCTCTTTACCTTTTTATAATCTGAAGAACCTTCTTTTGTCACAAAGAAACTTGTGTGAAACAGAAAGGTTCTTCAGATGTTAAGAGTTCTTTATGGAACCATTAAAACAAAAAGGTTCTTCTCTATGGCATCGTGAAGCACCTTCATTTTTTTTAAGAGTGTGGGATGAAAAAGGAAATTGCTTTTTACCTGGCAATTTAGACTTTTTTTTTTTTCTTAGAATTACAAGATTAGATCTCACAAATGCAAAAAAAAAAAGTTCTCACAGTTTTATTTTGTGGTGGAAACTAAATTGTGGGACATTTTAAAGGATTCAAGAGGAGTGTTTGTGGTTAAAAAGTGTGTATATATATATATATATATATATATATATATAATTATTTTTTAGAAAAGCTAGATAAGACCCTTATTCCTCAGCTGGGATCGTCTACAGCCCTTTGAAGCTGCATTGAAACTACGATTTGGACCTTCAACCCATTGGCCACCAGTGAAGTTCACTATATGTGACCCTGGACCATAAAACCAGTCATAAGTGTCAATTTTGCAAAACTGAGATTCATACATATAAAAGCTGAATATAATAAGCTTTATATTGATGTGTGGTTTGTTAGGATGGGACAATGTTTGGCTGAGATACAACTTTAAGAATCTGAGGGTGCAAGAAAATCGCCTTTGGCTGAGAGACAACTATTCAACTTTTATAGCTGGGACCGCTCCATCCTTCAGTATCAAACAATGTGCAAATCCAGCGTCGAACTCGGCCTTGTATATGAAACGTTTGTCAACAAACACAACTGCTAAACTCCATTGCTGCCTGGAAAAAGGAACTGCATCCACTGTTCACGTAACGCTGGCTTCTTCGGGAAGATGAGTAAAGTTATCTTTGCCTTACAACCAAAACCACACTTCTTTAGAGACATTCTTCCCGAGTGAATACCGCGCAGCAGTGCAGCCGAATGAAGCAGGATAACGGGCGCGCACTTTCTCTCGTTCTAGTCGACGTGAGCACGGGCGCGCTTTTCCGGGAGAAATGCTCATATAAGGAGTTCCACCACTGTCTGTCATTAAAGCCACGATCGAAAAAAACAGCCAAAATTTGTACCAACCCAGAAGTAAGATTTTCGGCACATAACTTCTCTGTCATTCATGCAAATTATTTTTTTTAAACTTTGCCCATGTTTATTATGAGAATCCAACTCTTCAACACTGTAAACAACTCTGAAAATACGAAACACCATTGTACCAGCCCCCCTCCCCTTTAAAGAACCACCTCCTTCTTAGCTTTTTTATAATCTGAAGAACCTTCTTTTGCCACAAAGAAACTTGTGTGAAATGGAAAGGTTCTTCAGATGTTAACCGTTCTTTATAAAATCTTTTAAACAAAAAGGTTTTTCTATGGCATTGTGAAGTACCTTAATTTTTATTTCATTTTTTTAAGAATGTGAGATGAAAAAGGTAATTGCTTTTTATCTGACAATTTAGACTTTTTTTCTTGGAATCTTGAGAATTGTGAGATATATATATATATATATATATATATATTTTTTTTTTTTTTTTGCATTTGTGAGATCTAACCTTGTAATTCTAAGAAGTGTAATTTTTTTTTCCTTTTATTTTGTGGTGGAAATTAAATTGTGGGACATTTTAAAGGATTCAAGAGGAGTGTTTGTGGATAAAAAGTATATACATTTTTTATTTTTTATTTTTTGGAAAAGCTAGATGAGACCCTTATTCCTCAGCTGGGATCATCTAAAGCCCTTTGAAGCTGCATTGAAACTGCAATTTGGACCTTCAACCCATTGGCCACCACTATATGTGACCCTAGACCACAAAACCAGTCATTAGTGTCAATTTTTCAAAATTGAGATGCATATATAATCTAAAAGCTGAATAAATAAGCTTTAAATTGATGTATGGTTTGTTAGGGTAGGACAATGTTCGGCTGAGATCCAATTATTTAAGAATCTGAGGGTGCAAAATAAAAAAAATCTAAATATTGAGAAAATCACCTTTAAAGTTGTCCAAATTATTTCTTAGCAATGCAAATTACAAATCAAAAAAGTTTTAATGTATTTACAGTAGGACATTTACAAAGTATCTTCATGGAACATGATCTTTACTTAATATACTAATAATTTTTGGCAAAAAGGAAAACTCTATAATTTTGACCCATACAATGTATTTTTGGCTATTGCTACAAATATACCTGTGCTAGATTGGTTTTGTGGTCCAGGGTCACATATGGAGAAAAATCCTAGAATGTTTTCTTCAAAAAACAATTTCTTTTCCTGACAATTTACTCACGCCTACAACATCCAAGGTGTTTGACTAGCTTGACAGGCAGAAGTATCTCCCCAGTGTTTACAAAGCGAATAAAAAAAAAGTTAAAACAATATCAAATGATTTTGAAGTTGGAGGAGAAAATGAGATGGAGTTTTTTGCCCTATTCTACCTTTTTGAACCAAAGTACAAAGACGAAGAACTAACTGTGCATGACCTTTCCAAATGCATTTCACAGAGCTTGTGCAAGAGGAGCATTTGTGGTTAAAAAGTCTATAAATACTTAATTGTTTTTTTAAGATAATGACATTTAGATAATTTCACCTTTATTCATTTAGAGTCCTTTGAAACTGCATTTTGGACCTTCAACCTGTTAATCCCTGTTGAAGTCCTGAAATGTTTTCCTCAAAAAAATGTTTCTTCTGACTGAAAAAAGAAAGACATGAACATCTTGGATGACATGGGGATGAGTAAATTATCAGGATTTTTGTTATTCTGCAAGTTATGTGTTTCATGTGACTCGGAATTGCAAAAAAAAAAAAAAAATTGAATTTGTTGCAGTTATATTTATTCCAAAGGTGGAAACAGGTACTTTACAGTAACGTTTTTAAATAAAAATATATGTTTCACAATCTTGAAATGAACTAAAACTTATGCTTTAGACATTGTTTAACTGTTAGTTCATATTTAAGCAATGTATTTTATGGTTTTTCAGAAGACAAAATAAGTTACGTTTACCCTGATCTTCAAATTTAAATTCATGAACAACTATCACTAAACAAAAAACACAGCTGTGGATCATTCAGGTAACAACACAGTATTAAGAATCAAGGGGGTGTAAACTTTTGACAGGGTCATTTTTATAAATTCAACTATTATTTTCTCTTGTGGACTATATGTAAACATCTTTTATGTGACATATCTTTTTCAGGTCAGTACTAAATAGTAAAAAAAACATGCATTTTGATCTGGTAAAATAATTAACATTTGCAGATTCAGCAAGGTGTATGTAAACTTTTGACCTCATCTGTAATTAAAGTCTCAGTATTACATTGTTCCTGCTATTATTAAAAATGCATCGTAAAACTAATGCATGCTGTCTTATGTAAATATTGCATATCTTTTGGCAGTGTGATCAAATCATTTTATTACACAGTGGATAACAGTTGGACACAGTGCTGCTGTTTTTGATGAATGCACACAATACATGCAAAAATTACAGTATGCTGCTGTTCCACCCGAGCGTCTGAAACACAAAGAACACCTTGAGACAGATTTTTCAAAATATTTTAATAAATCTAGAGAATGATTATTACATAAAAAGCAAAAGGAAGAGAGATGGCTTGCTATATGTGAACACTGAAGATGTGCGGCTCCCTCTGCCTGATGGCAGGAGATCGTGGATGACATGATCGTTTCAGAACAGACCTGAGTCAACACTGAATGACAGCTGGAAAGCACTCAAACACACACACACACACACACACACACACACACACACACACACACACGCACACAACATACAATACATGCACGTACTTCACTTCATACAGCAACGTTTGCATGGATGACAGGCATAAGCGACTACTTCAGATCTACACAACAAAAGCTATTAGAAATGGCACTTTCAATAAAAGTAAACAGCCAAGGAATGTTTTTCTTTTTTTTTTTCTCTTTACATAAAAACATATAAAAGTTTAGTTATTTACTGAACTTTATTCTATAAAAGATGAAGTTTAGCAACACTTAACTGACTGTAAAAGAGTAAAGGTGAGAACTGTTTTCAGTGATGTGAAGACATGGCATTTACATGATCAATTACCGACATACAGTGGTTGAATCTCATGAAGAAACATCCAGGTCAAGCTTTATCACCAAAATCAAAAGAGGAATGACGAAATTCATTTTGAATATAGAAAATAATGACATTCGGACCATTCAGACTTCTGGGATTGTAATGATAGCTAAGCACATCTTGCCTGAAATTCACATTACTGTAATGCACACACACACACAAAAAAAAAACACTGTGAAATCAATTTACGCTGTAAAATAATGTTATGAAATTAACCAGTCAAAAGTTTTTGAACAGTAAGATTTGTAATGTTTTTTTATTTTTAAAGAAGTCTCTTCTGCTCACCAAGCATGCATTTATTTATTTTGAAATATTTTTGCTATTTAAAATAATTGTTTTCCATTTGAATGTATTTTAAAATGTAATTTATTCCAGTGATTTCAAAGCTGAATTTTTAAATCATTACTTCCTTTTCATTCTAATATTCTGATTTGCTGTGCAAAAATGTATTATTATTATTATTATTATTATTATTATTATGTTAAAAACAGCTGAGTAGATTTTTTCAGTTTTTTTTTTTGATGAATTAAAAGTTCAGAAGAACAGCATTTATGTGAAATAGATTTATTATCACTTTTCATCAATTTAAAGCATCCTTGCTAAATAGAAGTATTTATTGCTATAATTTATTTACTAAAAAAAATATCATGAGACACTGAAGACTGAGTAATGATGCTGAAAATTTAGCTTTGAAATAAAGCTTTTGAAATAAGCAGGAATAAATGACATTTTAAAATATATTCAAATAGAAAACAGCTACTTTAAATAGTAAAAATCTTACTGTTCAAAAACTTTTGACTGGTAGTGTGTATTTTTTGAATATACAAATATAAAATGGTGGAGAAAAATGCATTACTTTTAAATACAAAACTAAACTACCAGTAGGTGGCAGTAAATGAAAGTCTTTGAGTGAATCATTCATTTAAACTGCTGATTCATTCAAGAATAAAGCAAATCAGTCACTGAATTCTTCACTCAACAGATCAAAATGTTGCACTGGTTCAGCTGTAGCTTTGTTTGGAACTATTTCTGTTCCTGAAATAAAGGCAAAATGACAATCCTGTGTTTAAAATGTAACTCTTTTCATAAAATTAATATATATATATAGAAATCGCGCTGATATTTAGGAAAACACCACTCACACTGTAATGTTGCTTAACTGTACGGTGATATGAAAGTGTTAATATTGAGCTACACTAACAAAAATGATCCTATTTCTTTGCCTTATTGGTAATGAAAACAACATGCTTAATTGTCATTAAAAAAAAAAAAAAAACATTCTTGATGAGATTCATCCACGAGGAAATCTAATGCCATGACTTCCTAAAAGATAAGAGGACGCCCCGCGCGTACTTGTTTTCCTGGCTGAGGAAACCGAAGCAAAGAGAACTTGAAGAAGGTGTGAGGGTGAGCTCAGTCTCCGCAGCGTTGGAGCTGTCAGTCAGGGGTTATTGGAGCTGCCGAACGGCGCCCTCTGTTTTAATTCTGCTGAAGTCGAGCGAGAGTCTGGGCGGATGGGCGGAGCGTTTGCCGCTTTGTGGGAGGGGACTGCTGGCGGGGGAGGCGGGGGGAGAGGCGGGGTTTGGCGGGTGATAGACGGGTGACGGGGGGGAGTCTATAGCACTTCCATCGGAAGAATGGGGGCTGGCGCAGCGTCCTCTTTGAAGGTAGCGAATGCACTTCTTTTTCCTCCTAGGAACAGTCAAGAGAGTTATCTGTGAATAAAGCGTGGATGTGAAACGTCACAAAGATGAACAACAATGACACAAAATAAAGAGCACACAAAACAGTTATGCAAGAATCTGAAGAATGAATAAAGCCAGGTTCAAAATGCATTCGGGTCATTCTTGGGATTCAACTTGGAATATACATGTTTTTCAACTACATTTGACAACAAACATGCACCAAACATATATCATCATTTTTATAGGACTGAAGCTAAAAATATACAAATGTTGTCTACGGACCCTTTATTTTTGTAAAAAATATTAATTTAAAATTTCAACTAAAACCACAATTTTATTGTTTTAGCTCTTAACATGTCAGATGGTAATCAGCAAGAAATACTTTTGTTCTTAATTGTCTACCTATATTTTTCTAAAAAAAAAAAAAAAAACACATTTGAAGGGATACATTGCCTTAAATGTAAATTTTTGGTTTTGTTTCTCTCTCAAATTATCCCCTTGTTTGTGGGTCAACATATCTGCATGGACATTTCTGCTGCAAATGTGGGTGCAATTTTTGATGTATGATGCTTGTCAACATTTAAGTTGACAAGCAACATAAGGGTCAATTTTTTGAAAAATTGACAACTGATTCAACTATTTGAAAATCTGGAATCTGAGGGTGCAAAAAAATACAAATATTGAGAAAATCACCTTTAAAGTTGTCCGAATGAAGTTCTTAGCAATGCATATTACTTTGAAAAAATTTAATTTTGATATATTTATAGTAGGAAATGTATAAAATATCTTCATGAAACATGATCTTTACTTAATATCATAATGATTTTTGGCAAATTATTTGATTCAGATTTGAAAAAAAACAAAATCAAATGATTCACAATACACTAATTTCAAGTCAAATGATTAAAAAAAAACAAAACAGTCCCAGTCAAAAGTCCCAATCTAAATCGAATGATTCGCGATACGCGATTTGAAGTCCCAATCTGGATAATGATTTGAAAACCATCATTTCAGATCAGGACTGAGCGCGCATCACAAATCATTTAGTTTGCAAAATGATTTAAAAACCTGCTCTGAAGTCCTGATCTAAATCAAATGATTCACACTATGCACTCTGAAGTCCTGATCCAAATCAAATTATATAAATTTCCAATCTAAGTCAAATGATTCACAGACCTGCTCCGAAGTCCCAATGTAAAATCTAATTATTCATGTTACACGCTCCAAAGTCCTGATCTGAATCAAATTATTTGCAATACGCGAAGTTCGAAACTAAATCAAATGATTTGCGCTACACGCTCTGAAGTCCCGATCTAAATTATGATTTCAAATTATAATCTAAATGATTCGCGCTACGCATTCCGAGGTCCTGATCTGAATCAAATGATTCAAAATACGCAAATTTCAGATCTAAATCCAATGATTCGCAAGTTTCCAATCTAAATCGAATCACTTGCAAATCCACTCAGAGGTCCCGATCTAAATCCAATGATTCACGATACACGATTTGAAGTCCTGATCTAAATCAAATGATTCACACTATGCGCTCTGAAGTCCCAATCTGAATCAAATTATTTGCGATATGCAAATTTCCCATCCAAGTCAAATGATTCGCAGACCAGCTCCGAAGTCCCGATCTAAATCAAATTATTCACATTACACGCTTCAAAGTCCTGATCCGAATCAAATGATTTGCGATACACAAAGTTCCGAACTAAATTAAATGATTCGCTATACATGATTTGAAGTCCAGATCTGAATCAAATAATTCACAATACGCAAATTTCCAATCGAAATTATTTGCAAATCCACTCTGAAGTCCTGATCTAAATTGAATGATTCGCGATGCACGATTTGAAATCCCGATCTAAGACAAATGATCTGCGATACACAATTTGCAGTCCGGGTCTGAATCAAATGATTAATGATACACAATCTGATTGGAGTGCTTCGAAACTGTGAATTATTTTGGGACACAACTGATTCAGTTTTATGACATTAAATTATAAAATTAATGAAATACAATGTCTTTTAATAATTCAAGTACCTGTTCAGGAATACTTCTTATTTCAAGGATTTTCCAGGCCTTAAATTTTAAAAGTCAAATTCAAGTACTTCACGCACCTCGTACGAACTCTCTTTTATGCAAAATGCACTTAATTTAGTTTTTCTCCCTGGAAACAAGACTAAATATCTTGCTTATCTAGCAAATGCATCTTAATTTAAGAATTTTTGGATATTTTAACTAGAAACAAGAAAAATACCAAGTAAGATAAGCCTTTTTGCAGTGTTGCTATTGTGTGAATAATATGTAATCATGTAATCAATAAAAAAAAGGAAGTGTAGTCTGATTACAACTTACTCTATTTACAAGTACTTCATTTTTGGAGTCTGATTATGTAATCCAGATTACATGCCCTCAGTTACTACCCAGCTCTGCATATTAGACAATAAAATGATCTATAAATCAGGTGAAGGCTTCAGAATCTAGAAAGGAATAAAAACAATGGTTTTGTCTCGCCCTAAGGAATAGTTTTGAATTCTGAAGCTGAAAGCGATAGCGACACGTAAGCCATACTGCCTGGAAACCGCAGCGCTAGCAAACCACAGTGATAAACCCTGTCAGGAGAGGCTGGAGATCAGTCACTTCACACACAAATCAAAGTCTCACACACGCTCTCGGCCGCATCAAAGTCTCAGCCTTCCTCTGACAGGAGCGGCAGCAGCTCTGCTCCAAAACGTCAAGGGTTTGCTCTCGAGCGCAGGCTGCGCTGACCACAGCGAGCGGAGCGGAGGGTTTGCTGAGAGCAGATGCGGAGGCGTCACGGAGCAGAGCTTCACTGAGAGAGGGATCGCTAAAGTTCTCCGAACTGTGAGCGAGCGGAAGCTGCGCGTTCGGGACGTTTCCACAGCGCGAAGACGATCAGCAGCTTTACGTCATTCGTGTTGCGTCATTTCTGTACTGCTTTAAATCACCAAATGCAACGGCAAAAGCAGCGCTGGACAGACTTTATGTCGTTATTCTTCTTAAAGGGACAGTTCAACAAAAAATGAAAACTCTGTTCGGAACACAAAAGAAGATATTTTGAAGAATGTTGGTAACCAAACTGCTTCTGGTTTCCACTGACTTCCATAGAGTTTTTTCCCATAATATGGAAGTCGATGGCTAACTGCAACTTTGTTGCCATACATTCAACAAAAGAACTTCTTTTGTGCTCAGGAGAAAAAAGAAACTTATACAGGTTTGTTCATTTTGACAGCAAATTTTAATTTAGTTTTAGTCATATTTCAGTCATCGGAATTGTTTTTCGTTTTAGTCTAGTGTTAGTCGACTAAATATCATAAGATTTTCGTCGACTAAATCTACAGTAAATTTAGTCGGCTGAAACTGAATGGGTTTAGTTACAGTGCAGTGCATTTATTAAGCATTTCTCTAAAATTTCCAAACTCACTATATAGGTTTGATATTAAGGTTTAATCATAATTAACACACAATTTAACTGCAGTGATACACAACATGCCTTAATATTAAAATTAAATAAAACCACTTCTCATAACGAACATGGTCTTCTTTTCAGTGAAATCCCAATGGTTATATCGGCTAATGATGCATTCTTTATAGTAACTTGTTTACCATATTCTTCATTCTTTCAAACAGACATGTTTATTTCTATAAATGAATTTAGATTAATCTTTAGGGCTACGTAAGTGATCCAGTCAAGTCTTTCTTCTGTTGCTTGATGAACATCAGTGACAATAGTAACTAAATGTGGCTGCTACCCTTTAAAACCAAATGCATGAATGCAATGGATGCAATGCACTGATACACTTTGTCTCTACTGTCTACGTTCATTTAAGACGTAATCGGCTGTGTTTATGTGAATACTTGTAAAAACAGATAATTCAAGATCATTTTGTGGTGTATTTCTCAGTTAATGTGACGTGAAAGAGTGTGAGACATGCTTTCTGTGTGCATGCTTCGGTGTCTGCGCTCAGAAAACAAGACCGAATTGAGTTCTCTCTTGCGTTGTCAAATTTATCCATATGTCTGCACTTCTCCCACATATTGACATATTGAAGTTTTATACGTGCAGCAAGTGTATTTGAGCTCGTGTCCCGCCGGTTCGTACGCATCTAGCCTCCTACTACGCAACAGATTTTTCTGAATTAATCTCTTTCCAAATTGTCCCTCCCTAACATTTTCATCTCATTTTTATTTGTTAATGAAAATGCCGGTAGATTTTTGTCATAGTTTTTGTCATTCAAAAAGAATTTTTAGTTCGTTATCATTTCGTTTTCGTCTATGAAAAAAATGTTGTTGACGAAAATTATGCGTCTTTGAAACAACATGAGGTTGAGTAAATGTGGCCCTGGAGCACAAAACCAGTCTTAAGTAGCGTATTTGTATGTTTGTAGCAATAGCCAAAAATACATTGCATGGGTCAAAATGATCTATTTTTCTTTTATGCCAAAAATCATTAGGATTTTAAAGGATTAGTTCACTTTCAGAACAAAAATTTACAGATAATGTACTCACCCCCTTGTTCATGTCTTTCTTTCTTCAGCTGTAAAGAAATTGTTTTTTGAGGAATACATTTCAGGATTTCTCTCCATATACTGGACTTCTATAGTGCCCCTGAGTTTGAACTTCCAAAATGCAGTTTCAATGCAGCTTTAAAGGGCTCTAAACGATCTCAGTCGAACTTCAAATCACCCCTACAGCCGTGTTTTACCTTTTTTGTAAAGGGCGTTGGATCTTCTTTGTATTTTTACTTTGTAAACACTGGGTTGGTATTTCGTTTAGAGCCCTTTGAAGCTGCAAAAAGTTCAAACTCGGGGGCACCATAGAAGTCCACTATATGGAGAGAAATCCTGAAATGTTTTCCTCAAATAACAATTTCTTTACAACTGAAGAAAGAAAAACATGAAGATCTAGGATGATAAATGTTTGTACTGAAAGTAAACTAATCCTTTAAGTAAAGATCATGTTCCATATAGATTTTTTGTAAATTTCCTACCATAAATATATCAAAAGTTAATTTTTGATTAATAATATGCATTGCTAAGAACTTCATGTGGACAACTTTAAAGGCAGTTTTCTCAATATTTAGATTTTTTTGCACCCTCAGATTTCAGATTTTCAAATAGTTGTATCTCAGCCAAATATTATTTTAAGGTCTAAATGATGAACATTTTTTGGGTGAACTGTCCCTTTAAGTACATTTTTGTGAAACTTTTACTTTTTTCACTACTAAATAGTTATTTTTACCCCATAAAACCTTGTTGAACTAAAGGAATTGACATCTGAGAAGCAATAGTGATCTCTGATTCAAGAATGACCTGATTCTTTAAAACGAATCAGTTGAATTGATTCAGGAATCACATTATAAGATTCATTTGTGAATCAGAATGATTGGACTGCAACAGTTCTTGAGGTTCACTGATCCGGTCAAAATGACCACAAACCAGTTTAATGTTTGAGCTTGAGTGTGACTGGAGATCAAAAAGTAAGTTACTAATTTTAATTTTAATTTTAATTTTAGCACTGATTGTTGTAAATGAAACTCATGTTGAGCTCATGACTGGCAGTTACTTGTGAAGTAAATCTGCAAGCTGTTTCAGCTCATTGAAATACTTTTTATGCATTTATATGCCAGCATCTGTACAGGGTCGGCACTTTTAGGTAAAACAGTGCAAATGAATGTTCACATAGCTTCTCTGCTGCTGGAGTTTCAAATGATATAAAAGTGGTGTTTGCATAACATTCACCTTAAAATGTTCATGCATTTTGCCCCATGTGACATCTGTGCTTTGTATTTTTATACTATTTGTAGCCACACATTTAATTTTTTTTTTTATACAAAAATATGGTGTATTTTTTACACACTTCAAAAATCAGTAAGAATTTGTCATTTTAGCATATTAATGTTTATATTAATGTTTTTATATACACTACCAGTTAAAAGTTTTTTAAAGAAGCCTCTTCTGCTCACCAAGCTTGCATTTATTTGATCCAAAGTACAGCAAAAAGTAAAATGTTTGTTTAGTATTTTTACTATTTAAAATAACTGTTTTCTAGTTGAATGTATTTTAAAATGTAATTAATTTCTGTGATCATATCTGAATTTTCAGCATCATTACTCCAGTCTTCAGTGTCACATGATTCTTCAGAAATCCTTCTAATATGCTGATTTGCTGCTCAAGAAACATTTTATTATTATTATTATTATTATTATTATTATTTTTAATATTTAAAACAGTTTTTGATGAATAGGAAGATCCAAAGATCAGCATTTACCTGAAATAAAAATATATAAACATATATAAAAATAAATAATATTATACACTATAGCTACCATTCAAAAGCTTGGAGGCAGTATAATTTGTTTTTTTTGGGGGAAAGAAATGATAGAAATGAATATTTTTTTATTTAACAAGGATGCTTTAAACTGATCAAAAGTGATGATAAAAGACATTTATTAAGTTACAAAAAAATATTTTTCAGATAAATGCTGTTCTTCTGAACTTTCTATTCATCAAAGAAACCTGAAAAAATCTACTCAGCTGTTTTCAACATATTAATGATATTAAAGGTTTTTGAGCAGCAAATCAGAATATTAGAATGATTTCTGAAGGATCAAGTGACTAGAGAAATGATGCTAAACATTCAGCTTTTTTGAAATATATTTAAATAGAAAACAGTTATTTTAAATAGTAAAAATATGTCAGCATTTTTCTGTTTTTGCTGTGCTTTAAAACAAATAAATGCAGGCTTGGTGAGCAGAAGAGAACATTTCAAAACTTTTAAAAATATTAAAAATCTTATTGTTCAAAAACTTTTCTGGTAGTGTGCATTTCATATATTAATGTTTTAATAGTGCATATTAGTGCATTTCTTTGTAGATCATATTTATTACATATTACAGGGCCACACTATTTGGGGGAAAAAAAACTAATGTGACAAAATGTGATTTTGCAAATTTTAAAAAATATCCAGGTTTAATGTGCTTGTGGCTGTACAAGTTGGTCAAAAATTTGTGATTATACCAATATGGCTATAAAATAATAATAATAATACTACTAATAATAACAACAACAGTAATAATAATAATAATAATAACAGTAATAATAATAATAAAAAAAAATAATAACAGTAATAGTAATAATAAAAATAATAATAACAACAACAACAACAACAATAATAATAATAATGCTTACTGTTATTACCAAAACATATTTAAATTATTAATAAAAAATAAGAAATATTACTATTGAACTAGGTGCTGCAAAAGATGATAAATTACATGTATAATTTTATTTAAAATTAAAAATGTAAAATGACAATACTAATATTTATAGGTGTCTTTTTGATTCATTTTTCAAATGCTAAACTGTCCAACTTTCATTTTGACAGAAAACCGCAGGAATGTGTTGCTGTGATTCACTCTGAAACACACAGAGCATGTACTGAATTAAACTATGGCTCAAAGACCTTTGTGAAAGTCAGATGAAACGGTAAGGTGAGTGTTTGATTAAAGCAGAGCTGGGCCGCTGTCCTGCAGAGTTTGACTCCAGGGTGAGCTGAAGGTTACATGATGGATGAGAACTGGAGCTGAACTCTGCGGGACGGAGCGTGTTAGTGACAGACGCATGCGGGACAGTGGTACACACCTGCAGGGGCCGCACCAGTCCGTTTGTTGGTTGAGGCCAAAGCGAGCGCGGCATTTCTTTGGCGAGCCGGGGTCTGAGCGAAAGGCAGCATGCGTGCGGAGAAAGAGACAGCGGCAGAGAGAGAAGACAGAGGCAGGAGCAGATGAAGGGGAAAGAGGCCGCCAGGGCACAGAGGTTAGACTCAATGTCAATGGTAATAAAAATGTCAGAATTGTGAGCTGATTTTTTTTCCTTGCCTTTATAATATATTTCACAATTCTGAGAAAATCATTTTAGGATGTAAACTCGGGATTTTGAGAAAAAAGTCAGAATTGCGCAATACAAACTCAGAACTGCAAGATATAAATTGAATTTTCAGGTGAAAGAAGTCAGAATTGTAAGATATAAACTGAATTTCAAGGAAAAAAAGACGGAATTGTAAGATATAATCAAAAAAAGTCTGAATTATGAGATATAAACTTGGAATTTTAAAGAAAAAAAAGTCAGAATTGTGATATATAAACATTGCATTTTAAGGAAAAAAGACAATCGTAAAGATACAAATTTGGATTTTTTTTAAAAAAAGATCAGCTCTGTAAGATACAAACTGAATTTTGAGGAAAAAAGACAACTGTAAGAGACAAACTGAATTTTGAGGAAAAAAAGTCAGAATTGTGAGATATACTCTGCATTTTAAGGAAAAAAGACAATTGTAAGAAATAATTTTGAGGAAAAACTGTCAGAACTGTAAGATACAAACTGAATTTTAAGGAAAAAACTGTCCGAATTGAGAGATATAAACTCGGAATTTTGAGGAAAAAAAAGTCAGAACTGTGAGATATAAACTGCATTTTAAGGAAAAGACAATTGTAAGAAATATTTTTGGAATTTTGAGGAAACACTGTCAGAACTGTAAGATACAAACTGAATTTTAAGGAAAAAACAGTCAGAATTGAGAGATATAAACTGCATTTTAAGGAAAAAAGACAATTGTAAGAAATAATTTTGGAATTTTGAGGAAAAACTGTCAGAACTGTAAGATACAAAATTAATTTTGAGGAAAAAGTCAGGACTGAGAGATATTAAGTCGGAATTGAGGAAAAAAAGTCAGAATTGAGAGATATAAACTTGGAATTTTGAGGAAAAAGAGAATTGTGAGATACAAACTGAATTTTTAGGGAAAAAGTCAGGACTGAGAGATCTCAACTCGGAATTTTGAGGAAAAAAAAAGTCAGAACTATAAGATACAAACTCTGAAAAAAGTCAGAATTGTGAGATACAAACTGAATTTTAAGGAAAAAGGTCAGAATTGTGAGATATAAACTGAATTTTCAGAAAAAAAACTAGATTGTGTTTTTAATTGTGACTAAGAAATTTTTAAGAAAAGAATTAGAAATGCGAGATACAAACTCAGAATTGTGAGGAAAAAGTCAACTGCGAGATACAAAGTGAATTTTGAGGAAAAAGTCAGAATTGTGAGATATAAACTCAGAATTTTAAGGAAAAAAGTCAGAACTGTAAGATACAAACTGAATTTTGAGTAAAAATGTTAGAACTGCAAGATACAATGTTGGAAGTTTGTGGAAGAAGTCAGAATTGAGAGATACAAACTTTCAGGGAAAAAAGTCTGAATTGTGAAATACAAGCTCAGATTTTTGAGGAAAAAGTCTGAATTGCCAGGTATAAACTCAGAATCGTAGGTATAAACTTGTAATATTATTATTTTAATATTAAATAAATCTATTTTACACTAGGTACAAAAAAACAGTTCCTCTCAGCACCTTTTGGACAAAAATGTCCTCATTGAATCCTAGGGCCAATAAACTATAAAATAAAGCAATATTTGGTAGGCTATTTGTTAGTAGGCTTTCATTCTGTTGCCAAGGCTTCAAAATTAAAATTTTTACTATTTTTTTACTAGATGGTGCCATTTTTTCAAGTTTGGCATATAAAGCAAATACTCGCTTTACTCCAGTTTTCTGCTTATGCTAATTATAGTCTATTATAGAGTCAATTGGATAAATGATGCAGCAATAATTGTGTGGGTATGTTGGTGTGGATGTCACAGTATGGTCTGTACGTGTGTCCTAAATAAAATGTTTGTGTGTTTGTGTGTGCGAGAGAGAAATTATACTGTACTGCAAATCACAAATCCCAGCGCTGTGTTTGCCAGCGGAGCTTTGCTGGAATCTAATAGGAAAAGTTTGGGCTGAACCCAAACAAAATCTTACTAAAAGCTCATTTTCTGAGATATCAACCTCAAATTTGGAACTTGTTTAAATTCATGGCTTTGACTTTCTATCAATTTCTGAGTTCAAAATGTTTTATAAAATATATATTTCACATAAAAAATGCTCACAAATCATTTTCATAAACTTAAACCCCTAGAATTTTTTTGGTTTCAATTTTTTGCAACTTTTCAACAATAATCTGCCAAGGGTTGTCTTTAAAATGAGACCAAACTTAAGTCCCACGCTTCAAATTTTTATGACATGGGCATTTTTGTCCTCTATGAACCTATGTGTTACTTTTTTAAATTGATGCACAAGGGTTACGTTTCAATGTTTGATATTTTTGTATGTGAAACAGAAGAATGTTTCTCATTGAATGCATGACTGTGATCTGCACAGAACTCACTCTTAATGTGCATAAGCATGTAAAAACTCAATCATATGTACCTGTGCTGGGGTCCTGCTGCTTGTCTCGTTTCCTTCGCTTTTTTTTGCCCTGTGATAATGAGAGATCAGAGAAGGACGTGAACACACTGACCATCACACACACACACACACACACACACACACACACATTCAATAATGCTAATTACACACGCCACTCAGCATAAACTCCTGTATCTATCTGATTTCTGCACACGTCTCTGTTTTTTCCACCCCCTGCTTTCCCAAATACACTGTGTGTGTGTGTGTGTGCATGTGTGTGTGTGTGTGTGTGTGTGTGTGTGTGACTGTGTAGGTGTGTGTGTGGACAGACACATCCGCAAAGCAGCGCTGCAGTTAATATCTTTGCGTGGGTTGCGTGTTTCCTGTTTACATGTAGGTGACGGCTCTAAATGTAGGTGAAATTTCTGTTCACATGTGATGGGTGTCAATCTCTAAGAGAGAGAGAGATATGTTACTTCCTGAAGATATTCAAATATTCAAGTTACCAAATAAGGAAAAAAAGATAGCTGTGATTAATAACAATCAAACATCTGATGCATAAATCTGTGGGATCTCTGGGCTGTGTTTTCGTTCAAATAATACTTGGTAACACTATTTTGAGGGCCAGTTCTTACCATTAACTAGTTATTTATTAGCATGCCTATTAGTACTTATAAAGTACATATTATTGCCTAATTTGGCATGTTCATATTTTAGATGCCTTAATCCACCCCATACCTAAACTTAACAACTCATTTACTAACTATTAAGGAATTTTAACTCTTAGTTAATAGTGAATATGTGTTCCCTATTCTAAAGTGTTACCATACATTTATATATTATCTAATTAGTATCAAGAGTGTAAAGACAACTTGTTGCTATTGTAATATTTATAAAAAAAAAAAAAAAACATTTTTAATTAGCTTTTCATTTTATGGTTTCAGATTTCATTTTAGCTTTTTGTAACTTATTTTGTGATTCAGTTATTTTAGTGGTCTTTTTTATTGTTAATTTAAGTTATTTTTTAGTATTATGTCTCAACTGTAACTTAGAAATGAAAAATCTTTAGTTTTTCTTTCAATATTTACGTTTACATGGGTGTTTATCTATAATGGGGGAGATGTATTATTTTTGTATTTTTTTTAATATACTATTTTTATATTATTTTATACTATTTAGGTATATTACCTAATTAAATATTAAGTACACAGTATTACATATGTGACCCTGAAAAACAAAACCAGTCATGAGGGTCAAAATTGAGATTTATATACCTGAGATTTATATACCTGAAAGCTGAATAAATAAGCTTTTCATTAATGTATGGTTTGTTAGAATAGGACAAATATTTGTCCAAGATACAATTATTTGAAAATCTGAAATCTGAGGGTACAACAAAAATCGAAATAATGAGAAAATCACTGTTAAAGTTGTCCAAATGAAGTTCTTAGCAATGCATATTACTAATCAAAAATCACATTTGATACATTTACGGTAGGAAATTTACTAAAATCTTCAGGGAACATGATCTTTACTTCATATCCTAATGATTTTTTGGCGAAATCGATCATTTTGACCCATACAATGTATTTTTAGCTATTGCTATAAATATATCTGTGCTACTTATGACTGGTTTTGTGGTCCAGGGTCACATTTTTACACATTATTAAAACATATTCTTTGAAAATAATACTCAACATTCAAATACCTATGTAGCGTAATGCAAAACAAACAAACAAATTGCATAAATATTTTGCAATGAAGCAGTTTCCTCTCCATGTGTTCATGAGTACAAAATAATCACTTCCTGTGAAAACAGCACGAAGCATCAATAATAACTGGAAATAAAACAAATAAAAAAAACTAACACTAAAATACAACTTCAATGAATAATTAAAAAAAAACAATTACAAAAATATATATATAATAAGTATAAAATAAAACCTAATTAAAAATATTAATAAAAACAATGTTACAGTCTTATTGTGCATGTTACTCCAAATATAAAACAGTTTCTCTTTGTTATCTTGATACTTGATAGTTAATTAGATAATATGTGACCCTGGACCACAAAACCAGTCATAAGTCGCTGGGGCTTATTTGTAGCAGTAGCCAAAAATACATTGTATGGTCAAAATGATCTACTTTTCTTTTTATGCCAAAAAATCATTAGCATATTAAGTAAAGATCATGTTCCATAAAGATATTTTGTGAATTTCATACCGTAAATATATCAAAAAAATACATCAATGGAAAGCTTATTTATTCAGCTTTCAGATAATGTATACATCTCAATTTTGAAAAATTGACCCTTATGACTGTGACTGATCTGTAATAGACTCACTGCAAAAAATGCTTTTCTGATTTTTTGTCTTGTTTCCAGCCAAAATATCTAAAAAATCTTAAATCAAGAAGGATTTTCTAGACAAGCAAAAAGTATTGTCTCGTTTTCAGAAAAAAAGAAGTCATAATTAAGTAAGTTTTTGCTTAAAACAAGCAAAATAATCTGCCAATGGGGTAAGCCATTGGCCCATAGTTTTTAACTAAAGTATCAAGATTACAAAGACAACCATTTTAATTTTGGAGTAACATGCAAAATATGACATGTGCATAACTGTTATTTTATTATTTGAAGTTTTTTTTTTACATTTGTAATTCGCTTTTATATTATGTAATTTAACTTTCATTTTAGTTTTTTAATGTTTTTTTTATTTTTAATTTAAGTTATTTTTTAGTTGTAGTTTTTATTTATTTTTTATTTTTTGCTAGACAAGCAAAAATTATTGTCTTGTTTTCAGAAAAAAAAAGAAAAGAAGTCATAATTAAGTGAGTTTTTGCTTAAAACAAGCAAAATAATCTGCCAATGGGGTAAACTCAAGCAGAAAACTAGATTATTTTGCTTACCCCATTGGCAGATTATTTTGCTTGTTTCAAGCAAAAACTCTCTTAATTTGAACTTCTTTTTTCTGAAAACAAGACATTAACGTGTACTTGTCTAGAAAATCCTTCTTGATTTAAGAATTTTTAGATATTTTGGCTGGAAACAAGACAAAAAAATCTAAGTAAGCATTTTTTGCAGTACTGAACTGAACACAATAGTTTCACTGCAAAAAATGCTTTTCTATCTTAGATTTTTTGTCTTGTTTCCAGCCGAAATATCTAAAAATTCTTAAATCAAGAATTATTTTCTAGACAAGTACATGTTAATGTCTTGTTTTCAGAACAAAGAAGTTCAAATTAAGTGAGTTTTTGCTTGAAACAAGCAAAATAATCTGCCAATGGGGTCAGCAAAATAATCTAGTCTTCCGCTTGAAATAAGATTATTTTGCTCACCCCATTGGCAGATTATTTTGCTTGTTTCAAGCAAAAACTCACTTAATTTTAACTTCTTTTTTTCTGAAAACAAGACAATAATTTTTACTTGTCTAGAAAATCCTTCTTAATTTAAGAATTTTTAGATATTTTGGCTGGAAACAAGACAAAAAAATCTAAGTAAGCATTTTTTGCAGTACTGAACTGAACACAATAGTTTCACTGCAAAAAATGCTTTTCTATCTTAGATTTTTTGTCTTGTTTCCAGCCGAAATATCTAAAAATTCATAAATCAAGAATTATTTTCTAGACAGGTACACGTTAATGTCTTGTTTTCAGAAAAAAGAAGTTCAAATTAAGAGAGTTTTTGCTTGAAACAAGCTAAATAATCTGCCAATGGGGTAAACTCAAGCAGAAAACTAGATTATTTTGCTCACCCCATTGGCAGATTATTTAGCTTGTTTCAAGCAAAAACTCTCTTAATTTTAACTTCTTTTTTCTGAAAACAAGACATTAACGTGTACTTGTCTAGAAAATCCTTCTTGATTTAAGAATTTTTAGATATTTTGGCTGGAAACAAGACAAAAAAATCTAAGTAAGCATTTTTTGCAGTACTGAACTGAACACAACAGTTTCACTGCAAAAATTGCTTTTCTATCTTCGATTTTTTGTCTTGTTTCCAGCCGAAATATCTAAAAATTCTTAAATCAAGAATTATTTTCTAGACACGTACACGTTAATGTCTTGTTTTCAGAAAAAAGAAGTTCAAATTAAGTGAGTTTTTGCTTGAAACAAGCAAAATAATCTAGTTTTCTGCTTGAAATAAGATTCTTTTTCTTACCCCATTGGCAGATTATTTTGCTCGTTTCAAGCAAAAACTCACTTCATTTTAACTTCTTTTTTTCTGAAAACAAGACAATAATTTTTACTTGTCTAGAAAATCCTTCTTGATTTAAGAATTTTTAGATATTTTGTCTAGAAACAAGACCAAAAATCTTAGCTAGAAAAGCTTTTTTTGCAGTGTTGGATTCGGGATCTGCTCCTCCTTCACTATTATTTCCCACATCATGTCAGAATTAATGTAAATTTTCCTCACTTCTGGCACTTACGTAGTTGTCACGGGCCGACCAGCTGGGATAAAGCTGCATGTGAAGCTGCCGCTCCTTCCGTGCCAGTTCATAGTACTTGGCCTGTTCCTCGCGGGTCAGAGCGTGCCACTGTTACACACAAACACACACACATACATACATACAGGTCAAAAACCCTTCCAGACTGTAATCCTGACAAGAGATGAAGCAGATGGACACAAACCCGTCGTCCCAGGATCTGGTTGATAGCAGCGCTCTCCTTCAGCGTGCATTCAGCGATGACTTTGGCCCGCATCTCCTTCATGTAGAGCATGAACGCGTTTAGCGGCTTCTTGATCACCGGCTTCTTGGGCTCCTTTTCGCGCTTCGCCTCTTGATGAGATTTACTGAGGTACGTGATGAAGAAGAAAGAGAAAAACAATAGGTAAAAACATTTGGATGGGTGTCCCGTTACTCAAAATCAAAGGTAGTCAACATTTAAAGTGGATCAAAACCTTTCATCAAAGTTGTCCTAAAACCAAAACAATACCCGTTCTTGTCTTTTGATCCACTTCAAATGCTGACTTCTGTATTTCACACAAACATGTGAAACTTTGAGGTATTATAATTAAAGTGCTCTAGAACCTCCACAGAGATTACGGATGAAAACACATATTCGGATGAGATTAAAATCACAATGTACACTACCAGTCAAAAGTTTTTGAACAGTAAGATTTGTAGTGTTTTTAAAGAAGTCTCTTCTGCTCACCAAGCCTGCATTTATTTGATCTAAAGTAGATTAGTAGTTTTCTATTTGAATATATTTTTAAAAATGTAATTAACCAGTGTTTTAAGCAGTAATGTTTTTAACTCTTAAGTATCAAGATTCCAAAGTTGTTGTTTTTTTTTTTTTTTTACATTTTTACTTGGTTTTTATTTTCAAACTTTCAGTTTTCATTTTAGTTTAGTCATTTTTTTAATGTAATTCAGTTTTTTTACCGTTACTTTAAGTTATATTTTAGCTGTAGTTTTTTATTTATTGTTATTTCTAGTTATTGTCTCAACTTTAGAAATTAAAAATTGTAAGTTTTTCATCTAATATTTACATATTTACATGGGTGTTTATTTTTCATTTTTTCTACAAAGTACACAATACTACACATTTATATATTATGGAAATATATTCTAAACAAAGCTATGCTTCCTTCCAAAGTAAATTTAACTAATGCAGAATAAAAATTCCATAAAATATTTGCAAATGAAGCACTGTTATCATTCCCTGTGTTTATGAAAACAAAATCATCACTTCCTGTGAAAACAGCACAAAGCTTCAATACTAACTGGAAATAAAATAATAATAATAATAATAAAAAAAATAAATACATTTAAAATCCTAAAGCTAACATATATCTAAAAATATGTCAAAATAAAATAATAAAATTAAAAATATATATTTAAAAAACAACTAAAATTAGCAGAAAAGTATAAAAATAAAACCTAATTAAAAATAGTAATAAAAACTACAAATATTAAAATAACACTGTCATGCAGGGGTCTTATTGTGCATGTTACTCCAAAGATAAAATGTATTGTCTTTGTAATCATAAATCTTTGTTAATTCCTGTTAATCCAAAACTGAATTTCCTTCAGAAATCATTTTAATATTCTGATTTGCTGCTCAAAACATTTATTTTTTTTTATGTTGAAAACAGCGTAGTAGATTTTTTTCAGGTTTCTTTAATGAATAGAAAGTTCAGAAGAGCAGCATTTATCTGAAATAGAAATCTTATAAATGTCTTTATCATCAATTTAAAGCATCCTTGCTAAATAAAAACATTTTTTAGCCAAAAAACAACAACAACAAAACATTATACTGTTACAAAAGCTTTTTATTTCAGATAAATGCTGATCTTTGGATCATTAAATTCATTAAAGATTCCTGAAAAAAAAAATTACTTAGCTGTTTTAAATATTGATAATAATAATAAAAATGTTTCCTGAACAGCAAGAATATTAAAATGATTTCTGAAGGATCATGTGACCCTGAAGACTCGAGTAATGATGCATAAAATTCAGCCTTGAAATCAAAGGAATAAATTACATTTTTAAATATATTCAAATAGAAAACAGTTATTTTAAATGGTAAAAATATTTCAACATTTTTTGCTGCACTTTGGATCAAATAAATGCAGGCTTTAAAAACATTACAAATCAAAAACTTTTGACTGGTAGTGTATGTCCTTCAGGAAAACTAGTCCCAGCCAAACCAAAGTTTTAACTGTATTCATACATTGCCTTTTGTGACCAGTGTTGTGGCCAGAGTTGTGACCAAAATGTGACAATTAAAAACAATTTAAAAAACACAAACATTCAATAAATCAACTGGAATAATTTTTGAGTGTGCTTAAAGTTCATTAAACTAACTTCAAGGGCTTAAAGAGTTTCCAGGTCTGTTGTGTGCACTTTGAGCTGAAAGCATGAGATCCGGAGGAGAACTTACGGATAAATGCATCTGTCGAACTGGTCGTGATCCTGTTTGCCGGAGGGAGGCACTATGGCAGGGTGTGGGATGCCTGTGGGGTGCATGCCGGACTGAAGCATCAGAGAATGAGAGAACCTACAAACACACAGAGACACATGCAAGAACACAACAGTTATTTTCTAGATCCGTCTGTATTAAAAGGGAACTCCCCACACTTTGCACTGACAAAGAAAGTGTTGTTTTGATTTGGCTTTTAATGAAGCGTCAATGCGTCATGTGACCAGCAGCTGGCGCTCTATCTGCACCACTAAAGCTCCACAAGCGTGTCAAACTGCAGCTCACACAGAACCTCATTCTGCATGAGGGAAAAAACAAACACGCCATCTGAAGCATTCAATAAAGACTCTCCAATCTCTGCGAGACAAACATCATTTCAAAGCCGACTCTACAGCAGCACTAATATTTGATCAGCCGATCCTGATGGGAAAGGACAGCAGAAAGCCGACTGAAGGAGGATTAGAGCCGGCGCTCCTCCGACTCAACAAAGCGTCCCGACACACTCGCGGCTCAAGACTCTGTTCTGGATTTGTGCCCTCGACACGAGAAGAATTGAACAAAGATGTGCGTCGTCTGTTGACATCCGAGTAAAACCATTTCCACAGCTTGGATTTATTACTGCGTGTAAGCATATTAACATGATTTGTTCATCTAATTCGGGTTTTGGGTTACAAAGGAAGGATTTGATCACAGAGTTGACGTCTGATGGGAAAAACCACAGCCATGGGTTGGTGCCAGACGGCCGTCTTTGAGCGGCCCGCACACGGGGAGAGAGGAACCACTTTGAGTCCACTTTGAGACCGAGATGACCAAACAAACGGCTTGAAAAACACTCGAGAAGAGAGGATGGATGGCACAGGGACACGGGCTTCATAAACGTGTCACTGAGCGACTGTCCTGAGTCATACTGAATAGACCACTTGGGCACTTTCTGACTGGATGTTATGGGTGTGTTGTCGTGGAAACACATTCACAAGAAAGTACTTTAATATAAAAAAGGAACAAAAATGGTCTTATGATCGGTCAGTCTATTTCCACAAAGAGCTGTTAACCTTTCTCCTCAAAATGGGCCCCTATTGGTTTCCATGCAATTCTCGCTGGATTTGTTTGATCAAAAATACACATTTTTTTTTTTATATTTTAAAATGTTTTTGCAATTCAAAATACCAGTTTTCTATTTTAATATACTTACAAGTATAATTTATTTCTGATATGAAAAGCTGCATTTTCAGCATCATTACTCCAGTCTTCAGTGTCACATGATCTTTCAGAAATCACTGAATTATTATCAATGTTGGAAACAGTTTTGCTGCTTCATATATTTTTGCAACCCGTCACACTGCAAAAAATGCTTTTCTCACTTAGATTTTTGTCTTGTTTCCAGTTAAAATATCTAAAAATTCTTAAATCAAGAAGCAGTTTCTAGACAAATAAAATAATTGTTTCAGACAAAATATTTTAAAATTAAGTGAGTTTTTGCTTGAAACAAGCTAAATTACCTGCCAATGGGGTAAGCGAAATAATCTAGCTTTCTGCTTGAAATAAATTTATTTTGCTTACCCCATTGGCAGATTATTTAGCTTGAAACTCTGCAAAAACTCACTTAATTTTGACTTCTTTTTCCTGAAAACAAAACAATCATTTTTACTTGTCTAGAAAATCCTTCTTGATTTAAGAATTTTTAGATATTTTGGCTGGAAACAAGACAAAAAATCTAAGTAAGAAAACTATTTGCAGTGCATACTTTTTTTCAGGTTTCTTTGATGAATAAAAAGTTAAAAAGAATTCAATTTATTTTAACCTTTTTTTTATTCATTTATCAATTTAACACATCCTTGCTGAGTGTTATTATTATTATTATTATTATTTTTTATTTTTTTTTTAATTACTCACCAAGCTTTTTTTAAAAGCAGTGTATATTGTAACGTATATTTGTAGGGTGCATTACAAATATTTATATTTTGAATAAATGCTGTTCTTTTTTCATTTCTATTAATCAAAGAATCCTGAAAAAGCATTCTAAGTTCCAAAAAAAATACTAAGCAGCACAACTGTGAGGGTGAAATGGGTTTCTCACACTTACAGTTGAAGTCAAAAGTTTACATACACCTTGCATAATATGCAAAATGTTAATTATTTTAGCAAAATGTTAAATGTTTTTTATTTAGCACTGACCTGAATAAGATATTTCACATAAAATATATTTACATATAGTCCACAAGATAAAATAATAGTTGAATTTATAAAAATGATCCTGTTCAAAAGTTTACATCCCCTTGATTCTTAATACTGTGTTGTTCCTGAATGGTCCACAGCTGTGTTTTTTGTTTAGTGATAGTTGTCCATGAGTCCCTTGTTTGTCCTGAACAGTTAAACTGCCTGCTGTTCTTCAGAATTTTTTTTTTTTTTCAGTTTTTTCACCGTTGTTTTTCCTTCTGGAGCATCAGTGAGTGTTTGAACCTTCTGTAATAGTTGCATATGAGTCTCTCAGTTGTCCTCAGTGTGAAAAGATGGATCTCAAAATCATACAGTCATTGTTGGAAAGGGTTCAAACACACAAAAATGCTGGAAAACCAAAGAATTTGTGGGACCTGATGGATTTTTCTGAAGAACAGCAGGCTGTTTAACGGTTCAGAACAAACAAGGGACTCATGAACAACTATCACTAAACAAAAAAACACAGCTGTGGATCATTCATTTACAGAGTCCCAAATACCAGGACAACCAGGCACAAAAACAGTTTCTTCCCCCAGGCAATCCACCTTATGTGTGTTGTTGTTGTAATGTACTGAAAGCTAATGACACAAAAACAAATTCCTTGTATGCGCAAGCATACTTGGCAATAAAACTCTTTCTGATTCTGATTCAGGTAACAGCACAGTATTAAGAACAGTATTCGGAACAGGGTCATTTTTATAAATTTAACTATTATTTTCTCTTGTGGACTGTATGTAAACATCTTTTATGTGAAATATCTTATTCAGGTCAGTACTAAAAAATAACATGCATTTTGTATGATCCCTTTTATTTTGCTAAATAATTAAGGTGTAAGTAAACTTTTGACTTCAACTGTATTTTCAGTGCTGCTACAAACTGGGGGAAAAAAACAAAACGAAACAAAAAAAACAAGTTCACAGACTACAAATAGATGAAGAAACAGTAAATTTTCCGTTGGTGATTCAGAAGACAAGACTTCAATTTCAAGTAAACGTCCGAGACTTTGCGTCTAGTTCTCATGTGTTTCATATTTAGTCTTTGAGAAGCTACAATAACAGTTTTCTGTTTTGTTTAGTTGTTTTTTTTTTACCTGAATGTTTGCTCTTATTCAAACGGATGATTTGAAAATCTGTTGAAATGCATGGAAACCAAAAGAGGGCTGTTTTGACCCTCAGCACAATTGTGGTCACCAAAATGTGTGCAGTCTTTCCAAAACACACCTATGGGTTAAAACTTTGCGTGCACATTCACGACTCTAAATAGAAAAGAAATTCAAGAAGAAATGAGTTTAGCCAGTGTTTCAAAGCAAATGTGGGTCAAATCGAGCCATAATACAACAGGAGACTTCCTTACTTTACAAACCAGCAGTAGATCTACTAATGTAAGGATGACATATTAAAGGATTAGTTCACTTTCAGAACTAAAATGTACAGATAATGTACTCACCCCCTTGGCATTCAAGACGTTCATGTTTTTCTTTCTTCATTCGTAAAGAAATTATGTTTTTTGAGGAAAACATTTCAGGATTTCTCCCCATATAATGGACTTTCTAACTTAGTTTGAACTTCAAAAATGCAGTTTAAATGCAGCAAAGGGCTCTAAATGACCCAGCCAATGAAGAAGGGTCTTATCTAGCGAAACAATCGGTTATTTTAAAAACAAATTGACAATTTATATACTTTTTAACCTCAAATGCTCGTCTTGTCTCATCTCTGCGACTCGCATTTGTAGTCATACAGTTAGGGTATGTCTAAAAACTCCCATCTTGTTTTCGTCTTCATCTTCAAAATCATCCTACAACTCTGTTTTACCTTTTTTTGTAAAGGGTGTTTGATCTTCTTTGTATGTGCACTTTGTAAACACTGGGTTGGTACTTCTGCAGCAATGTAGGATGATTTTGAAGTTGGGGAAGAAAATGAGATGGGAGTTTTTGGACATACCCTAACTGTATTGAGACGAGACAACACGAGCATTTGAGGTTAAAAAGTATATAAATTGTCAATTTGCTTTAAAAATAACCAATCCTTTCATCATCTGGGATCGTTTAGAGCTCTTTGAAGCTGCATTTAAACTGCATTTTGGAAGTTCAATCTTGGGGGCTCCATAGAAGTCCATTATATGGAGAGAAATCCTAAAATGTTTTCCTAAAAAAAAAATTCTTTACGTCTGAAGAAACGAAGACATGAACATCTTGGATGTCAAGGAGGTGAGTACATCATCTGTAAATTTTTGTTCTGAAAGTGAACCAATCCTTTAATGCACATTAGCTGTTCCTGCATTTTGATCTCTCGTAAGATCTCTCTTCACTCAATTCAAACTCTGCTGAAAGCATTTGTTTCAAATCTCATTTGAAAAACAGAAAAAAGGCCTGTTCACACAAATAATGATAGCTATAACAACCAACATGGAACACTATGGAAGTCAACGGCTACCTTTCAAAAGATCTTTTGCGTTCAACAGACGGAAGTAACCCAAACAAGTTTGGAACAACTTGAGGGTGAGTAAATGGGTGAACTGTCCCTTTAAGACTGTATTATTGTTATAGTTATCATTTTTGGTGTGAACAGCCCTTTACAAGGCAGCTAAACAAGGCCAGGCCATAAACACTGACAGCAGAAGCAGAAGCACTTAAAAATTTCCACTCTGGTCTTGAACATGTAAAACGACTAGCAATGCACTACTTAAAAGCTCAAACTCCAATCCGAGTGATTTAGAGCTGAACCCATAATGTTTCTTTAAGCGTGGCTCAGTTTGTCTGTTTATCGGTTCTGGCGCTGACGGGAGCAGGACATACGGCTGAAGCGTCGCGGAGCGGTCAGCGGGAAGCACAGGTGAGGTCTGGTACTGTACCTGGGGAAGGAGGAGCTGCTCTGGAGGCTGGAGGAGAAGGACTGTCTGAAGCCGCAGGAGGGCAGAGAATAGACAGGCTGATTGGGCCTGTGGGTCGGGGGACAGAGTTAGAGACTCTGGTCGGTTTGACAGGAAGATTTCCTGATGATTGAACTGCTTTCCAAACACTGAACACTGTGTTTGGGGTGGGACTATCTGTTTATCTGAACAATGGAGGCAGGAAACCTCTTTGAATACAATTCGCGCTGCAGTGTTAATACTAGTGCGATTTGAACAAGCTGGGCAGTAAATACAGTTATACAGATTTAGCATTTGACAATGTGAAGAAAAAAGTTTTCCATTATCCCAAAAACCCACACATGACCTATATTGTATAAAGTGCTATATAAATAAAGGCGATCTGTAGGAATATGTGCATAAAATACCATCTATGTTTGCTACTGTCCACCACTTTGACAGTGACTTAGTTGATATTTTTAGTGTTTTGGGCCTATAACTCAACATGGAAGCCGAGAACTACTGAGCATATGCTGTTTTTCTTTAAAAAATCATGTTTTAGTTCAGTTGTCTTGTTAAAATTTGCAGCAGTAATATTTTGGTCACACTGTTGACATTGAATGAATCTACTCTTGACACAGGTTTGCTAGTTTAACCAATATTAGGAGAAAGAGAGAGAACATAACTTCGTGTTTCATCCATGTGCTTCTAGAGGAAATATCATCATACTGTGCAAATTATCTGAGAATGGGACAAACCATACTTTTTTCTAGTGGGAAACTGGGTAAATGGTTTTTCGAACACAAATAAAACAAGATGCATCACAATAAACAGTTATTATTTTTGAAGCACACACCTAAATATCTTGATAACCTAATCTAACTAAAGACTAAACTATGAAAGTAATTTGTATTTGAGGTAATTTTCATGCTAAAATGTAGAGTAGACAACTTTATTAAGTCGGACAGCTGAATACCAAGGTTTTATGTGATATGAACATCATTATTTAACAAAAGGAATGGCTTTGCTGAAATGAAATGCTGAAAATTACAACGCCAACACACTGGTTCAGTTACCAGATCCACACACATACTGACAGAATATACACCTTCAACACACTGGATGATGAAAACATCTGTCAGCTCAATCTGAAACTCAAACAACATCAGCTGAATTTCTCTCCAAATCAGCTCGCCACTTTATCACACATAAAACACCATTAAGATTAATATCAGGAAGCCTGAAAATAAAATATTAAATATTTTATATTAAATAATATAAAAAAAAAATTATATTAAATAATATAAAATATTAAATATTAATATAAAATTATAAAATATTTAAAAAATGTAATAGTTTGAAAAATTAAATAATGTTTTTTTTTACATCACAAGAAATATATTATAAGAACTTTTTAACCAGCTTTTTAATTCAAAACACAAATGTTTTTTCTTCAAATCTAAATCTGGTCTTGAACTACTTACTAACTTCTTGAATATTCATGCTTTAAAATTTAAAATTAGCAACTAAAAATAAAAACAATAGTAAATAAATAAACTAAAATGGGAACAGAAATGGACACAAAATTATGGGACTGTTTATAAAATCACAGAATTTACATTCATTTTAATATAATCACCTATTGCGTCTATAAACAAATTATATTGAGAAAGATATTGTAAACATAACCTATTATATTACGTTATAGGAAATTACAATACGAAATCAAGATTGGAGAAGATTATTGCATTATGATCATTATATTAAAAGATATATAGTGACCCTGGACAAAAATACATTGTATGGGTCAAAATTACTGAATTTTCTTTTATGCCAAAAATCATTAGGATGTTAAGTAAAGATCATAAATTTCCTACCGTAAATATATCAAAACTTCATTTTTGATTAGTAATATGCATTGCTAAGAACTGATTTTAACAATTTTAAAGGTGATTTTCTCAATATTTTGATTCTTTCGCACCCTCAGATTTTCAAATATTGCTATATCATAACAAACCATACATCAATGGAAAACTTATTTAATCAGCTTTCAGATTATGCATAAATCCTAATTTTGAAAAATTGACCTTTATGACTGGTTTTGTGGTCCAGGATCACATTTATATTAAATATTCCATTATATAATATTAAGTAATAACATTTATTTCATTATGTGCAGTTATTGCATAGGAATGAGCATCATTAATCAGATCAAGGGTCTGCATTTACCTCTGCATGTCAAATATATATAACAGGATCGATTATTTATTTGCATTCATGACATTTGCTGTCAATAATGGGAAAAGCTTTTTTTTCTGTTTGGCCAATGAAAATAGTTTCGAACAAAGCCAAAGCGGAACACTGCAGTGTTTCTTTCCTGAATTAATCATTTGAGTCAATGATTCAATGATTCATTTCATAAAGACACTAAAGTCACTTGCTTCGTTTCTAAATGAATCAGCCAATGCGAACATATCAATTCAATGAATCGCTCATTAAGACAAGGACTTGCTGCCACCTACTGGTGGGCTTAAATCAACAGGTACCAGCATGAAAACACACTCAACTAAATAGTTTAATTATCATTATCGAAACACTGAAGGGACTGTGGATGTGCTTTGTGCGTCTCAGTCTTACCAGTTCATGGATGGGGTGATCTGGCCTTGAGGCAGCGAGTAGAAACCGGAGATTTCCTGCGTCTGATGCCTGTGAACACCTGTAAGACAGCGAGAGGAGGACGGCCGTTATTAACATGCTGGGAACCTGCCATTACACCAGTCTCGTCTCAAAGGTCAAACGCCCTGAACCCCGGCCAGACGACCAGAGAGAAAGAGCCGAGCGTCTTTTCCCGCAGTTACTGTTAATGAGTTTGATGGTTCACATACAAGTTGCTTGGTTTCATGAAAGGAAACCAAATATTCCAAATGTAGCCATTGAAGTCCAATACTAACCAACCACTATTCAGAGTATTTCTTAATTTATGTAGACTGCCAATTTAAAAGTTCGGTGTCAGTAAGATTTTTTATTATTATTTTTTTTTAAAGAAGTCTCATATGCTCAACAAGGCTGCATTTGTTTGATTAAAAATATAGAAAAATACTAAATAGTATTGCAAATTAAAATAACAGTTTTCCATATTAATATATTTCAAAATATATTTGATTTCTGTGATGCAGTGCTGAATTTTCAGCATCCTTACTGCAGTCTTCAGTGTCACATGATCCTTCAGAAATCTGAAAAAAGCTGATCTGCTCAATTATTATTGGTGCTCAGTTATTAATCATGGTTCTTCTTATTATCAATGTTAAAAACAGTTTTTGCTGCTTAATATTTTGTGTAATTTACTGTAGACTGGTGCTAAAAAATGATGCTAAACATATTTCCTTTTTTTTTTAAATAAATATTTCAGATTTAGTTCCTTTGACAAATTGCAATTTTAACTTCTTTAATTCTGCAATTCTGCTTGAGTTGCAGAATGTTTGAATTCCCTCTTTATTATCAGCATATTATTGATGAATATTATTATTGATTATTGATGAATAAACTTTAAAAAGAACAACATTCATTTAAAATATAATATAATTTATATGTTTAATAAATATTAATAAGGAGTTTTCAAGTTATAGAACAAAAATACTTCTTTTTTTTTTACAACACAATAAAAATAATGTAAGAAATTTAGCAAATTACATAATATATTTTTTCTAAATACATTTTTCCCTTTAAAAAATGGTTTAATTTGAATGAAATTTCATTGCATTTTAATAATTAAAAAGGTATGTCTAATTATTTATTTTAAATAATTATTATTACAGTTTACACAAATAGGGCCATACATAATGTTTTATTTTTTAGAAATTCTGTTGTCCTTTAATTTTTCTGTCCTGATAGTAAATGTATAAAACATTAACAATGTATTTAACATTTTAATAACAATTCCTTTGATTTTTGACAACAATATTTAGGTTAACAGTTTAACCCCCTAATTGTCATCCTAAGTTTACCTCACCATTTTACAAATAAATCCTAATTTAATCATGACAAACTATACATTATTGGAAAGGTCTAAGACTCCTAAATAGATATTTTACCAATTTTTTGTTACAAATTATGTAGGAAAAGTAATAGATTAATTTATGACAAGAGTGCACCTCAAAATTCTGACATTTGTCATAAAAAGACGTTCTTTGTTGCCTTTTTCCCTTTCAAGCTTTAGAAATCATAAAAAAATTACATAGCACTTGAAAACTTAAAATCTCAAAATTCATCCTTTAAAAACCATTTTAAAATCAGACATTGCACTATGGTACATCAAAATCATATCACAAAATGTAATTATAAAAAATGAAGTTTAAATACTGCATTTTAACATTTATGTTCAAATATGGGAGTGACAGTTAAAGGGTTAAAATAAAACATGAAAGAAAAACTGTTACGCAAATATTCCTTACATTTTTAATATATTATATGATCATTTTTACTGTAAGAAGTGAAGTCTACCGCACAACAGATTTAATATATTTAATTTCTTAGACTTTTGTTTTGGTGGGCTGTAGTGAAGATCTTTAAGTTTGAGTGTACATTTGATGGTAGTTTTTCTCAAATGAACTGGTGAAATGCTGCTAAACTGAATGAACTGAGATGGATTTCATGTCCTCACATATTGAGACACAGTCAAGAAATTCTGCGCCATTCTGCGTTAAATAATAAAGTGTAGTGTAAATTCCATTTTTATGACTGGACTTAGTTACACAACATACACTTTCAGAAGCAGCACAGATCTCAGACTTGAGGACTTTTAAGAGGCTTTCATATCTTCAGGACACTTTCAGTTATGATTAATTTAAGCATCAACAGATGTTTCTTCAAAAATGCCTTATTAGAAATGGAAATGACACCCAGATGAGTCAGTAGCAGCCGCTCATATTGAGATCTGAGCCCACTTTGAGACGTCGCTGAGACGTCTTCTGAAACTCTTAAGGAGACACCGACGAGATTAAAGAGATTAGCGCTTGATTTAATCTTAATGCCGTCTAGATGGGCAGCTTCTCCTTTTCCAGTAATGGCTTTATGGCTGAATTTGCATTTGTGGTCTGCAGGTAAAACCATTGTGATGGCATTTCATAATTGTAAAAAACAACAAAGCATCAGCGTCACTGTGCTTTTGTGCAGGAAGTCATTTGTCAGCGGCACCCCGCAGTTAAGAGCGACCCCGAGCAGCCTGTGTTTGCTGAAGAATGCTGCATGATGACTATAATTTGCATTTGCTCTGGGCCTGTTTGTGAAGCGAACCCTCAATAAATCTGCCTTGCTGGAATGTGACTGAGTCAATCGGCTCTACCTGAGAACCTGCGGCTCACCCTTCTCTCCGAAACCTCAAGACAAAGGCCAGAGATCATTGAAGTCAGCATCTTGTTGTGAATGATTCATCCGTATCCGTGTTTCACAATTTTTTGACATTAGAATTTGTATTAAATTTTATTTAATAAAAACAGGAACTGCATTGTTGTAGCAGATGACAAACACTATATATACACACGTTACACATTACAAAAAATGACTTTAAGCTCTATATATAAATATATATTTGCGTATCATTAAACAAAAGTTCAAATAAGATCTGAAATGGAAGTTAAAACAGACCAACATTTGCTATTTTTGACCCCAGACCACAACAGCATTCATAAGGGTCAATTTGAGGTTTATACATCATCTGAAAGCTGAATAAACAAGCTTAATATTGATGTATCTATTAGGATAGGACAATATTTGGCTGAAATATGTAATCTGAGGGTGCGAAAAAATCGAAATACTGAGGAAATCGCCTTTAAAGTTGTTAGCAATGCATATTACTAATCAAAAATTAAGTTTTGATATATTTACAGTAGGAAATTTACAAAATATCTTCATAGAACATCGTATTTATTTTATATCCAAGTGATTTTTTGGCTTAAAAGAAAAAAAATATATATATTTTTGGCTATTGATACAAATACACTTGTATGGTTAATTATGGGTAATTTATGCTGAAATTAAATATATTTTTTTTAACTACAAGTACAGCAGTTACAGTACTGTCAGCATCTGTTTTTTAATCGCATCTTACTGTGAACGATTCATCCGTATCTATGTTTCACAATTTTTTGACATCAGAATTTGTATTAAACGACAAGACGGTTAACGGAAGATCTTTTTCTCATTAGTGTAATTGCAATTTTATTTAATAAAAACAGAAATTGCATTGTTGTAGCAGATGACTTAAACACTGTATATAAATCTCTCTTTCTCTTTTTTTTTTTGCATATTGAACAAAAGTTTATCAATTACAATGTAGGTTCACAAACTTTTGGAGAAATGCAGAATAATAATAAGAATAAGATCTGAAATGAGAACTAAAATGTTAAAACAGACCAACATTTGCTATTTGTGACCCCAGACCACATTTTTTTTTTAATTTGAGGTTTATACATCATCTGAAAGCTGAATAATTAAGCTTAATATTGATGTATTTATTAGGATAGAACAATATTCAGCTGAAATCTGTAATCTGAGGGTGCGAAAAAATTTAAAGTTGTTAGCAATGAATATTACTAATCAAAAAATAAGTTTTGATATATTTACAGTAGGAAATGTACAAAATATCTTCATAGAACTTAATCTGATTTTTATTTAATATCCTAGTGATTTTTGGCTTTAAAAAATGTATTTTTGGCTATTGCTACAAATATTTTCATGCTACTTACGACTTGTTTTGTGGTCCAGGGTCACATTTGTATATTTTAATGTTTCTGGAAATACTCCATATGTTTAATTATGGATAATTTATGCTGAAATTAAATTTATTTTGTTTACTTAATCTTTTGCTCAACAAGGCTGCATTTATGTGCTCAAAAATATAGACAAAACAGTAATTTTTTTTTAAAATATTATAATTCAAAACAACTGTTTTGTATGTGAATGTACGGTAAAATGTAATTTATTGCTGTGATCAAAGCTGAATTTTCAGCATCATTACTCCGGTCTTCAGTGTCACATGATCCTTCAGAAATCATTCTAATATGCTGACCGTTATTAATCATGCTACTTATTATTAACAAAAACAGTTTAAAAGTAAAAACATTTGTTGAAGACTGGAGTAATGATACTGAATTGATCACAGGAATACATTTTAAAACATATTTACAATTTATTCAAATATTTCTGATTTCATTCTTTTTGCAAATACTGTATATGAATTTCTTTCAATTTTAGTTTTAATTTTAACTTCTTTAATTCTGCAATTCTGTATTAAGTCTGAAGTAACTAATAAAGTAAAGCATTACTTTTTGTTTCCTTTATTATTTAATCAGATTTAATTAACCACTGTCTGAAGATGATGTCTTTGTTTATCTTTTCCTACATATCTACTTTTCCTTCAGCCTTAGGCTTATTCACTTCACTTTTAGGTGTGAAAGGGCTTTTACACACTGCAAAAAATGATTTTCTAATTTAGCATTTGTCTTGTTTTCTATTAAAAATATTCTTGAATTTACTTTACAAGCAAAACGATTTAAGACAACCAAAAAAAGCTATCAAAATGTTGTTAGTTTTTGCTCAAAACAAGCAAAAATATCTGCCAATGGGGCAAGAAAAAAAATCTTGTTTAGCCTTTGAATTAAGATTATTTTTCTTACCCAACTGGCAGATATTTTTGCTAGTAACATTTTTTATTACTATTTTTAATATCTTAAATGAGTTTACTTGTCAAGTAAATGCTTCTTGATTAAAAAATGTTTCGATATTTATACAACAAAACAAGACAAAAAGAAAATCATTTTTGCAGTGCATTTGCTAAAAATCAAACTTTTTACATTAAAAACAAACAAGCAAGCCCTGCTCGGATTTATAAAGTAACGCAAAAGTAACGTAACGCATTACTTTCCATAAAAAGTAACTAAGTAACGTAATTAGTCAGTTTTTTAGGGAGCAACGCAATATTGCAATGCATTACTTTTAAAAGTAACTTTCCCCAACACTGGTTATGACTGCAAGTGACCATTTCTTATAATAACTGGTTTCAGCAGATAAAACGAGCAATTCTCGAATGGAAAGCTTGAATGGCACACGGGTTGCTTTAAAACAATATAAGACACGTTCCACTGCGCAAAAGTGAAACCGATCAAACCTGAGATCAGTGCCTGAGATGACTGGACCGTAAAGCGCAGAGAAAACACCAAGTACAGTAAAACACAAACCATTCACATACAGTAAGCGGCAGAGGTTCAAACGTTCAATGTTTGTGCCTGCACCATGTACTTTACCTGGATGTAGAGTCATGACACATTTCAGACCCGTGTCAACATCATCATGTGAGCGCGTCGGGTCACAGTGGTTGAGTCTGGCACAGTTCACTGATTTACATTTACATTCTATCTATCTGTTGTTTTAGACACAAGATATAAAAAGAATAGAGAAGATTTACACACACAGGGAAGTGAGCTGACACAAGGACAGGTGTCTGAACACAGTCCAGCCCATCAACCTCTTCAAATAGGTCTTAAATTTCCTTATCAACAATCAATTTCAAAGTGATTAAGCAGGTGCACTGAACTCATAACTTGCAGTAAGGATGGGTCATAACACCCGACTCGACTAGACAACTAGTCATCCAACAAACAAGGTCAGGTTTGCTTATGTCTTTTTGAGTATCATATTTCATACACCAGGCCTTTATGGCTCATATATTATCCAGGGTTCCCACTCTAAGCCAAATGTCAAATTCCCTGACTTTCACTGACTAAAAAGCTGAATTTCCATGACCTATAATGAACAGATACATACATTTGCAAGCTTTGTTTACTTTTTAAATGCACTTTGATATTTTTCCATGCACTTTGATAATTCTACAGAAATTAATTTGTGTGTTTCATCCATTTATAACCATAACAATAGGCAAAAACGCGTGAAACAACAAGATAAAACTAAATAAGGTAGAGAAAAATGACATTTTAGTAAATGGAAAATTGTTTTTTAAAGCAACAAACAAAAATCCATGATGTTCCATGACTTGGACAAATTCAGAGACCCAAACTGAGCAAAAAATGCAATTTGCTGCAGATGCTGATATTTTTATGGACTACATATTTTTTTAACTAACTTTTTCATAGCAAATACTCATCACTATGTTTCCAATAAGTAAGATGAGATTTAAATGATTCAAACACATAATGTAATGCAAGACAATGATGATTAAGAGATGAACAAATAAACGATCCTCAAAATCTTGATGATCATATTTGAGACTAAAAAATGATTCAAGTGTTTACCTTGAAATATTACTAACAATATCTATGTTATTCTTATGTCTAGTAGTAGAAAGGCACATGATGTATGTTTGTGCAATTACACTAAAAGGTCTTTACTTATAAATGATTGATCAGTTTAAGTTTTGATCATTTAGAGGCCTTAGAAAGGTGTGAATCAAACATGACACAAAGCATGATTTAAGTATAGTATATTAACTGTAATGCACAAAATGCAAAATAAGATATTTCTGAGGACTCTTTAAGGAGCTCTTTTTATAATAATGAATGATATTACAGATTATATTAAGCATAGCTGTCAAAACAAAAAATAAGACAAAAAACACCACAAAAGTAGAAGTAGGCATGTTTGAGCTTCAGTGGTGGGGAAGATTATCAGTGAACATTGAAATGCATGTCTGTTCCTCACACAAAACATCATGTGACTTCAGAAGAATATGGTGTGGACATTTAATATGATTAGGGCTGTTTGATGTGTTCATTGGTGTGATTAATACTGGAAATAATACCACTCAGATCTGTACGTCATCTCACATTCATGCAGTTGCTGATGAACATGATGACTAACTGACTGTGTGATGGAGCCTTAGAGAAGGTGTGAGGGCAGAAAATGCCCCTCTTATATATACATATATGATTCAGTGACTCGTTCATAAAGCCAGCCACTTGCTTCATACTTGAAAGAATCTGCTGTTTGTACGAATCAAGTGAGTCAATGATTCAGTGACTCGTTCATAAAGCCAGCCACTTGCTTCATACTTGAAAGAATCTGCTGTTTGTACGAATCAAGCGAGTCAATGATTCAGTAACTCATTCATAAATACAGCCACTTGCTTCATACTTGAATGAATCGGCTGTTTGTACAAATCAAGTGAGTCAATGATTCAGTGACTCGTTCATAAAGCCAGCTACTTGCTTCATACTTGAATGAATCGGCTGTTTGTACAAATCAAGTGAGTCAATGATTCAGTGACTCGTTCATAAAGCCAGCTACTTGCTTCATACTTGAAAGAATCTGCTGTTTGTACGAATCAAGTGAGTCAATGTTTCAGTGACTTGTTCATAAAGCCAGCCACTTGCTTCATACTTAGGCCCTGTCCCAAATGGCACCCTAAACCCTCGCGGTCTTCCTCTGAGTCTGCACTTTCGTGACGTAAATGCCGCTTTGACTGTCGGGTATAAGTCTGCTGCGAGCTCGCACCATTGCGGGCTCCACAGAAGTGCGTATCGAGGTCGCAAAACGGCCGCAAAGGGGGCGCTCGCGAGCACCCTTTTGAACGCTAAAATGACGAATGGGACACCCTACGGTCTCGTGGACTTAACGGACACGCACACGCGGCAGCCATTGTAAGTCCGTAAGACCGCAAGTGCACATAAAGTGTTCATTTGGGACAGGGCCTTAAATGAATCGGCTGTTTGAACGAATGATTCAGTGACTCGTTCATAAAGCCAGCTATTTGCTTCATACTTGAATGAATTGGCTGTTTGTATAAATCAAGCAAGTCAATAATTCAGTGACTCGTTCATAAAGCCAGACACTTGCTTCAGACTTGAATGAATCAGCTGTTTGTAGGAATCAAGCGAGTCAATGATTTAGTGACTCGTTCATAAAGCCAGCCACTTGCTTCATACTTAAATGAATCGGCTGTTTGAACGAATGATTCAGTGACTCGTTCATAAAGCCAGCTACTTGCTTCATACTTGAATGAATCAGCTCTTTGAACAAATAAAGTGAGTCAATGATTCAGTTACTCGTTCATAAAGCCAGCCACTTGCTTCATACTTGAATGAATCAGCTGTTTGTACAAATCAAGCGAGTCAATGATTCAGTAACTCCTTCATAAAGCCAGCCACTTGCTTCATACTTGAATGAATCAGCTGTTTGTACAAATCAAGCGAGTCAATGATTTAGTGACTCGTTCATAAAGCCAGCCACTTGCTTCATACTTAAATGAATCGGCTGTTTGAACGAATGATTCAGTGACTCGTTCATAAAGCCAGCTACTTGCTTCATACTTGAATGAATCAGCTCTTTGAACAAATAAAGTGAGTCAATGATTCAGTTACTCGTTCATAAAGCCAGCCACTTGCTTCATACTTGAATGAATCAGCTGTTTGTACAAATCAAGCGAGTCAATGATTCAGTAACTCCTTCATAAAGCCAGCCACTTGCTTCATACTTGAATGAATCAGCTGTTTGTACAAATCAAGCGAGTCAATGATTCAGTGACTCGTTCATAAAGCCAGCTACTTGCTTCATATTTGAATGAATCAGCTGTTTGTACAAATCAAGCGAGTCAATGATTCAGTAATTTGTTCATAAAGCCAGCCACCTGCTTCATACTTAAATCGGCTGTTTGAACAAATCAAGTGAGTCAATGATTCAGTGACTCATTCATAAAGACAGGGACTGCATCCCACAAATGCATACTCTCATGAGTAGGTACTTATTCTAAGTAAGTAATTATCTTGCGATAGCTAAAAAGTATATTCTACATAGTATGAATGTGTGCAGTATGAATTAATTGTTGTCCGGGTACTTTTTCAGATGCAGCCAGCCACTTGCTTCATTCTTGAATGAATCAACTGTTTGAAGGAATTGGCTGAATGAATGACTATATGACTCACTCATTAACTTGCTGTGAGTGGCTGCCATCTACTGGTGGTTTTAGTTGCATTTAGAGAGTATAATTTATTTATTTTATTTTTTTTTATCATTATTTATGCAAAGTTCAAAAATGCAATCAACATGTGTCTTTATAAAGCTACTTTTTATAACGACTTAACATTATCTTTTTACAATGTTAAGTGGTATAAATGTATTTATATGTATTTATATCATCTGTGGAAGGCTTAGGACCTTCAAATGTTCATCCAATCATTCAATCCAATCAGGCTCATATATTTGGAGGAGATGCGGTTTTGAAGAGTGATTATTCAGGGAGGGTGTGATCTTTTGTCTTATGCTTTCACAGCTCTCTGTAATCGCCTACTCTACCTTTAACAATTTACTCACTCAACAAAATATTGACTGTAAATGATGCTCCTGGAGGATCATTTCTCCAAAATTGATGTGTGGTACATTATGTATACAGCCATATTTATAATAAATACTTATAATGCCATTTTTCAGGATAAAAAGACTTGTGGTGATTTTCAAGGACTTGTGGTTCTTGATGTTTTCCACTGTTTAATGAAAAAAAATAATAAAAGATTTGCGTAACCGCTCCAAAATCCTGATCTGAAACAAATGATTCATGATAAGCGCGCCAAAGTCCCGATCTGAATCAAATTATTAGCGTCACACAATTTTTAAGTCGTGATCTAAATTAAATGATTCACGACACGTCCCAATTTGAATCAAATGATTCACAACACACAATTTTTATGTCCCAACCTAAATCAAATGATTCGCAACACGATTTTTAAGTCCCGATTTGAATCAAATGATTCACAACACACAATTTTTATGTCCCAACCTAAATCAAATGATTCGCAACACGATTTTTAAGTCCCGATTTGAATCAAATGATTCGCAACACATGATTTTTAAGTCCCAATTTGAATCAAATGATTCGCAACACATGATTTTTAAGTCCCAATTTGAATCAAATGATTCACAGCACACAATTTTTACGTCCCAATCTAAATCAAATGATTCGCAACACATGATTTTTAAGTCCTGATTTGAATCAAATGATTCACAACACACAATTTTTACGTCCCAATTTGAATCAAATGATTCGTGACACACGATTTTTCAGTCCTGATTTGAATCAAATGATTCATGACACACGATTTTTCAGTCCCAATCTGAATCAAATGATATGCGATTCAACTGTAGCGCTTTGAAACTGTGAATCATTTTGTGGTGCAATGGTTAACTGTTTCGAAACACTGAGTTTCGAAAAGCATAGTTGCAATTATTTTTTTTTTTTAAATCATTTAAGCGATGTCGAAATTCAAAAATGATTTTATAATTTTATTATTTGATCTGGTTTTTGCTTGTGAATCGCTTGAAATGAAATATTGAAGTCACAGGTTTGAATCGATCAGAGCGGTTCCAGTGTTAATGACTCAATTGAATCGTTTTGTTGGTTCCTCTTTTCACATCTTCAGCCATGTTCAACTTAATAGATTTATGATTTTAACTGAAAAAGGTATTTTTCAGTTTTTTTCAATTTTTTTTGTGTTCCCCTGAAAAACTGTAGCTCACGGGTTTGAAAGCACATAATGACAAAATAACAACACTGGTGTGTGTGTGTGTGTGTGTGTGTGTTAGCTATGTTACTGCTTTAAATGCAGCTCATCCAGCTGATTTTGTCCATGCGTGCGCTCAGGTGTTACCTGGTTTCTGGCTGACGTCTGTGGGAATGTGTGGAGGACTGGGGTTGAAGTGATCGTACGGCAGCAGCGGCGTCAGGGGATGCATCCCTTGCTGGACCACAGACACTTTGTTGGACTGCAAGAAAAACACACAATAAGACGCTGGTCAGTTGAAGTCTGATGCTTGAAAGGCGGCGTGCGAGCGTGTCAGATGTTGAATACATTTGCTGAAGGAATCAATGGGAAGGAGCCATTTGATCGATACGCCTTTGATGATCAAGGCCAGCAGCACAAGAGCTTGTTTGCTTTCATGTCTGTGTTTACAAATGGCCTTCAATAACTCATGTGAAATCCAGTTTGCTAATGCTAACAGCATGTTGTTTGACACGATGTGTCATGGCGGTTGCATGGCTGGAAGTAGCTGCATTTCTTGGCCAAACTTCTGACTGCTGAGCCTTTTATATTGGCGTCTTTTCATCTGAGTGCAGTGCACATGTGTGAGAGGCTTTCGGATTGCGTTTCCTACAGAATTTGACAGATATGCATGCCACGTGTGGCCACATTTATGTGCAAAGTCCATTTTCCTCTTTTCTGTATAATGGCCAATCACCTGTAATCAAACCCAGGGATTAAAGCCACACCAAATAAATCATTTAGCTGATAGCTTTTTTCAGGCTATGCCATATTCTGTCATTTCATTACTGTCAATGCTCTAGTTTCTATGGCCAGTTTGCATGTTAAGTCTCGCTTTTTAGTCATACAGATAATCAGCCATCTTAGTGCATATTTTAAAATAACAACAAATAATGCTTTGTTTTACACTACCAGTTTTTGGACAGTAAGATTTTTTAATGTTTTTTAGTCTCTTCTGCTCACCAAGCCTGCATTTATTTGATCAAAAAAGCAGCAAAAGCAGTAATATTGTAACATTTTCTATTTGAATATATTTTAAAATGTAGTTTATTCCTATGATTTCAAATGTGATTTTCAGGATTCTTCGATGAATAGAAAGATCCAAAGATCAGCATTTATCTGAAAAAAGAGGTGACGGAGAAATTATAGAAATGAATACTTTTTAAATTGATCAAAAGTGACATTTATAATGTTACAAAAGATTTCTAGTTCAGATAAATGCCGTTCAAAGACACCTGAGAAAACTCCACTCCTCTGTTTTCAACATAATAATAATAATAAGAAGAATAATAATAATGAATGTTTTTTTGAGTAGGAAATGATTTCTGTGTGACTGGAGTAATGTTGCTAAAATTCAGCTTTGAAATCACAGGAATAAATTACCTTTCAAAATATATTCAAACAGAAAACAGTTATGTTTAATAGTGAAAAAATTTCCAAATTGTTTTGCTGCATTTTGGATCAAATAAATGCAGGCTTGGTGAGCAGAAGAGATTTAACATTAAAACATTAAAAATCTTACAGTACAAAAACTTTTGACTGGTAGTGTAAGTGAACACATAAAGAACAAAAAGTGTAATTCTTGCACAAAAGTCTCTAAAGTGCTTGTCGCTTCTTGTCAGTCAAATCATATTCCTGAAGCTCACTGCAAAAAATGCTTTTCTTTTTACACACAAGTCTTGATTTTATAGTGCATAAAAATGCTATAAATTTTGCAATGCAGTAAATAATTAAAGATTATGACGTGCCATTTTCCCAAACATTCATTATTACAAAATCAAGAGCAATAACTGACAATAATGACTGAATCCGGTGAAGTGCACCGCAAAAAATGATTTTCTTACTAAGATTTTGTCTTATTTTCAGCCAAAATATCTTACAATTCTTAAATCAAGAAGGATTTTCTAGACAAGTAAAAATTATTGTCTTGTTTTCAGAAAAAAAAAAGAAATCAAAATTAAGTGAGTTTTTGCTTTAAACAAGCAAAATAATCGGTCAATGGAGTAAGCAAAAAAAATCTAGTTTTCTGCTTGAATCTCACTTAATTTTGACTTCTTTTTTTCTGAAAACAAGACAATAATTTGGACTTGTCTAGAAAATCCCTCTTGATTTAAGATTTTAGATGTTTTAGCTGGAAACAAGACAATAATTTTGACTTGTCTAGAAAATCCTTCTTGATTTAAGAATTGTAAGATATTTTGGCTGAAAATAAGACAAAATCTAAGCAAGATAAGCATTTTTTGCAGTGCACTTGACCAAATTCGGTCATTATTGTCAGTTATTGCTTTTGATTTTGTAATAATGAATGTTTGGGAAAATGGCACGTCATAATCTTTAATTATTCAGTGCATTGCAAAATTCATAGCATTTTTATGCACTATAAAATCAAGACTTATGTGTAAAACCAAGACACATTGGTTACCCTACCAGCATGAAAAATGCATTACAGTTATTTAAACACAAAATAAAGTGAGCAAAAAGTGTTTTCCATCAATCTGCACTCAAAATATACATATACATTACAATATACAATACCCATATACACTGAAAATCAAATCTCTTATTTATAATGTATAACATTTATGACTTGGATAACTTAACAAAAGTGCAGAATTCATCACACTTGACAAAACTCACAATTTTGGCATTTTGGCATAATGCTCAATGCTGCACAAAAACAATGCATAACAAAAATAATGCAACATAAGATCTAAATGTAATGCTGCAAACAACCCTTTTTAAACATCATTTCTCTTTAATGATGTTGTAATCCATTTTGTTTTGTAGCAGGTGCATGTTGAATTTGGGGTATTTTTTTCTTTTAGGTCCCATTTTTGCACCTAGCCCTTGTTTATTTCCAACACTGGTCATAGCGATTGAGAATTTTAACTTTGCAGATCTCAATCCACTAAAGAATTGATTTGATAAACGTAAACTCACACTGCAGATGCAAAACGTTGCATCTTGAAAAGACAAAAAGAAATCTCGCTGAGGGGATCCCAGTGATTAGTTCCTGATGAACAACACAATGTTTGTCCCCCACACAAGCATAAACGAATTCACTGCAACGTGTCCAGTGTTCATATCGCATCAAACAAGCATGGCTATTATATATCAGAGCACAAAATCTATTTGCATACGGTTGTTTCCTTTTATCCGGCGTTTCTTTGAACGACAATGCAGGCATGACTTGTTCTGAGGGATGGGTCCTTTAATACTGACCACTGATGGACACCACGACCCGTGGGCTCCTCCGGTCTCAAACGGCGTCCCGTCTAATGTATTCTTTGCTTTAAAAACCTAAGTGCTTTTTTGAAGCGGAAATTAGAGGACCTTTTGGAAGCGAGCGCTTTGAGCGTTACGTCTTTAATCTCCTGTTTGGGCACTGATGTGTTGCGCTCGACGCGTCTCAATGGGGCGCGATCATTTTACACGCTTTATGTTGCCATTGATGTGGTCAAGAACGCTGAATCAGATGAACCTTTGGTCTCTATGATAATGCCTGGAGGAAGTATATTTAGGAGTGGTGTAGTAGTTGTGAGCTGACACCTACTTAGATCAGCGCAATAGAAAAACGTGCATCAACATACAAACAAAACAAAGATAAAATGATGTTTTTACCAAAAATGAGCATTCATTTTATGTTTTATCAGCATTTGATGTTACAGGAATTAAATGTTCTCCAAAAGCACTCATTTATTTACATTCAATTACTATAAACAGAGATTTATTTTGCATTTTACATCTAAAATGGTTTATTTCCAGGTTTAAATGAAAAACAAGTCCAATTTTAGTATTGCATTTTTACCAAAACTGAAATTTAAAATAAACTTTATATGCAGTGTAGACTTTTCATGCAGTGTTTTATCTCAGTGTGAGTTTACGTTTATCAAATCAAGTCTTTAGTGGATTGAGATGTGCAAAGTTAAACTGCTCAGTTGCTATGACCAGGATTGGAAATAAACAAGGGCTAGGTGCAAAAATGGCACCTAAAAGACCAAAAATCACCCCAAATTCAACATGCATTGGGAAAAAATGCCCCTGCTTCAAAAAACAGATCACAACATCATTAAAGAGAAATTGTGTTTAAAAAGGGATGATTGCAGCAATACATTTAGATCTTATGTTGCATTCATTTTTTTATGCAGCATTGAGCATTATGCCAAAATTATGAGTTTTGTCAAGTGTGATGAATTCTACACTTTTAAGTTATACATTATAAATAAGAGATTTTTTTAAAAGATTTGATTTATTAAAAATGCATTTAATAAAAAAATGACTCGTGCAAACATTAAAATTGCACATTAGACAACTTTTTATTATTATACTTGTTTCTACCCCAATAAATTGCTGTAAGAAACACTAAAAAATACATTTTGTGAACAGGTTAAATAAAAATATAATGAATATGTAACATATATAATACATATACACTGCAAAACTGTAGTTCGTTAACCATTTCATGGACATTGCAAGGTTTTTTTGACATACATTTTGTATATAAGCCGCTTTTATAAACAAATAATAAATAATTTTTGATGTCTTTCTGTGGTTGAAACAATGATTACATGAGACATGATACTAAGCTGTACTGTTTATTTTAACATAAGGCACAAATCTCACTGCAATTATTGGATGGCAAGCACACTACAAATAATCTTTAGTGAAGTTTTGTTCACGCATGAACAGAAAACATTAAAGACTAAAAAACGTATTCTTGGGATTTAAGAGTTTTAGGTTTAATCAAAATGAAGATCAGTTAAAGGGATAGTCGACCTACACTGCAAAAAATGATTTCCTTACTTAGATCTGTTGTCTTGTTTCCAGCCAAAATATTTAAAAATTCTTAAATCAAGAATTTATCAAATCAAGGATTTTTTTGTAAAAATTATTGTCTTGTTGTCAGAAAAAAAATAAGTCAAATTACTTGAATATTTCAAGCAGAAAACTTCCAAAAATCCTTTCTGGTTTAAGAATTGTTTATATTTTAGCTTGAAACAAGACAAAAAAATCTAAGTAAGAAACTTTTTTGTCAAGTTGTTCTAAACCTGTATACATTTCTCTGTTCAGTTGGTCCCCATTGACTTCCATAGTATGGAAAAAATACTATGTGAGTGAATGGCTACCGTCAGATGTTTGGTTACCAACATTCTTCAAAATATCTGCTTTTGTGCTCAAAACAAGAAAGAAACACTTACAGGTTTGCAACAACGTGAGGGTGAGTAAATGAAGACAGCTTTCATTTTTGTGTGCACTATGCCTTTAAAGCCCTTAAATCAATATTGTTCATCCAGCACTAGCTGACATTTACCAGTCGCAGTTTATCCACTGACACAGTCAAACTGCTCCATCAGAGAAGTGCTAATTAAACATAACAGTTTAGTCAATTTCGGCCTTCCAAAATGTTGGGTCGCTGAAATTTCGGTGCATAACCACATTAAAGGATGCCTTCTACCAGCATCTGCATGAAGACATCACGAAGGTCACGAGATGAGATCATGAGCTGCTCGAGTCTTCACAAGCAGCAGATCTCTTTTAGTCATTCTTTGAGATGCTGGACACCTGAATGAATGGGAGCCTGCACACTTTAATATTGTTTGGATCCCCAAAAGAACGGCGCTCGTCTGCGCTTCAGATTACTGTAACTGAGAAAAAACTCCATTTCCTGACTGAGTGAAAGTGAGATAAGCAAAATTTCCACAGTGGTCTTTACAAGCTTTGTATCTATTCCTGTTGTCTTGAGGGTAACTGTGCGTGGTTTATTAGAATCGAGGTCAATTTCATTTCGATGCTTCTTAACGCATCCGTGAAGACTCTGAAATCAGACAAGACCTTATTGCGATGCCGCCGAAAGCCGCGTTACGCCTGACACCACGTCTCCCTGTGGCACCGCGCCACAATCTGGAAATAATTCCGCCAGATCTGTGAGATGGGGAAAATGAGTGCCACTTAGTTGGAGGTTTGAGGAACTTCAAAGGAGACGCAGACATAACAACAGAGGCACGTTTAAACACACTCAACCCCCAGCCACCGGCCCCCTCCGTCAACACACACACACGCATATGTACCGACAAGGGCCTCGTCTGGACCTCTGACTTCATAAATACTCCTGCATATTATTACTTGTAGAAATATGCGCTCGCTTGGAACTTTCGGAAAGTCTCCAAAGTCCAAAACACAAATAGTGCAACTAGCATTTACGCTTTTTTCACAAAAAGAGGTACAAAAGCAATCCGTCAAAGAGCCATCAATAGTCGTAATACACAATGGCGGGTTTATTAGACAACTACTAGATTCAGATTCACAATGCACATCTGAAAAGTGCAATAAATGTAATCACTGCAGCAATTCGGCTTATGTTTTCAGTGCAAGTAGGTTGTCATCTTTTACAGAGCAGAATAAATCAGTTTAAGCGTAATTATATTGCATAGCCTGCTATTGCTTTTATATACACTACCACTCAAACAGTAAGATTTTTAATGTTTTAAAATAAAACTCTTTTAAATTCTAATTTCTAAAATAATTGAATTCTGCATGAATATTTCTAGTTTCGCTAAGCTCCAAAATGTTTTTGGATTTTTTCCAGGCTCTAAAATATTTTATTGAGCATAAATTGAGTACAAATACGCTTCGAGTCAAAAGTTTTTGAACAGTAAGATGTTTTTTAAAGAAGTCTCTTCTGCTCACCAAGCCTGCATTTATTTGACCCAAATACAGCAAAAACAGCACAATTCTGAAATATTTTTACTATTTAAAATAACTGCTTTCTATTTGAATGCATTTTAAAATATAATTTATTGCTGTGATCAAAGCTACATTTTCAGCATCATTACTCCAGTGTTCAGCGTCACATGATCCTTCAGAAATCATTCTAATATGCTGAAACATTTATTATTATTAATATTATTAATATTAATTATTATTAGCATCGATATATAAAACAGTTGAGTGCATTTTTTTCAGGATTATCTGATGAACAGAAACATCCAAAGATCAAAGTGATGATTTATAATGTTACAAAAGATTTCCATTTCAGATAAATGCAGTTCTTCTGAACTCTTTATTCATCAAAGAACCTGAAAAAAATCTACTCAGCTGTTTTCAACATTATAATAATAATAAACGCTTTCTGCGCAGCAAATTTTAGAATGATTTCTGAAGAATGTGACACTGAAGACTGGAGTAATGATGTTTAAAAAAATCAGCTTTGAAATCAAAGGAATAAAATACATTTTAAAATGTATTTGAATAGAAAACAGTTCTTTTAAATAGTAAAAACATTTCACAATTTTACTGCTTTGCTGTACTTTGAAACAAATAAATGCAGGCTTGGTGAGCAGAAAAACTTCTTTACAAAAAATAAACAAACTTTTGACTGGTAGTGTACAGCTAGTTATAAACAAAACTTTCATACACTAATAAAAAAAATAAAAACTGCATTCATTTGTATACTTTATGAATGAGGATGTCCGCAAAAGGAGGCTTCGTCAAGTTTAGCACAATACAGATTTGTTCCCAAAATATGGTTAAGTAGGTAAATTTACTATATTTATTCTAAATGGGGACACTGCACATGCACATATATGTACGTATATATTTATATCTATCTATATAAGTAAACACACACACCCATATTCAATGCATGTGTGCATAAACATAATAAGCACCATAATTTATAGCCAGCACCAGTTTGGTTCTGTGTGGTGATAAAGTCCATCTTCATATGACAGAAATGACTTCAGTTATGCATTCTTCCAAATAATTGAATAAAACTTGACTGGCAAAAACCAGATGACTGATATAAAGTGCCAACAAACAAAGAAAAGCTTATTCATTACAGCGTGACGCTTCGAAGGCAATAACTCTAGACTATGAGAAATCGTCTTGTTTACAGTGAACGAGACGACATGAAGACAAATAACTACACACAGACCCACAAGTGTCCCAATCCTATCAAAAACACTCCCCTCCCTGCGCTTCTACGGGACGCGTACTATAAAACAGCTCTGCGATTGTTTGTCCTGCGGTTTGGAGGAATCCGACACAAGCAGGCTTTGAATAGAGCATTATTATTGGAATAAATCACAGAAACACAGTCACGTTAAAACAATCGCTTTAAAACCCAGACAAAGCCATTTAGGGAGAAGCCAAAGAAAAACAGCAAAACAAACAGACCGTAAATAAAAGACACACACTCGCACATCAAACACAACTAACACAATACAGTCAAGACTCGACTATTCAAAATGAAACTTCGCTTTGAATTTGCCGGGTATTTCTGAAACTAGCCTTGGTGCCAGAGGGAAGCACCTCACCAGAGCAAAAAAAACCCAATATTACTTGGAAACGCTGAAAAAAATAAATTTGCTTACGCAAAGACGTGCGTTAAAAATGTTTGTGACAAAAGTGATGATTGAAAAAGTCTATGGGGTATTTCTCTAGGTTTTTTTGAGGAGGTTTATATTTACAGTAGTCTGAAAACAAAGCAAAATCATAGAAGACCAGAACTGATACTTTCTTATTTCCTAACTTAAAAACGTTCTTATCTGCTTTCTCGAGATTGCTCTGAAGAAAAAAAACTGAATTGCTGAAAGTAAAATAACCGCAAATAACTTGCCTTGGGTCACCAAAGGTGAGACGTTTAATGAATGCACTGGGTTGTTTCAAATATTAAGCATTGCTTTACACTTTACATGGTGTCTTTATATAGGATGCATTTTAAAACCAGTTCTAATGCAATAATTAAGCCTTATAATTAGGCAATAGTTTATGTATATAGCACATTTCATACACAATGGTAATTCAAAGTGCTTCACACAAAAAAAAACATAAGATGAGTTCAAATAAATCACAAAAAAGTAATAAATCACAACAATAAAAACATTTAAAATTATTTTAAAAATGTATTTAAAATGAATTAAAACAGGAATAAAAAATATATATAATTAGGGCTCTCAGTCGACAATAAATTAGATTTAAAAAAGATAATAAAATAGATTATTTAAAGCTATTTTTGTGTTAAATGAGAAAGTATCAAGGAGACTTTACAAACCGTAGTTTTAGAAATTAATTATTTAATTATTTAATTTAACATAAAATGTATTATACATGAAACATAAAAGAAGATCATTTAAGAAACATTGGTAACATTGGTCTTCAAAATACCTTCTTTTATGTTCCACAAAAGAAACGTTTAAATTCTAGACTTTGAAACGACAATAAATGATGGCAGAATTTAATTTTGTAGGTGAACTATCCCTTTAATGTTTTTATTATTATTAGCCTATTATTTCATGACTAAATAAGAAACTAAATCTGCAAGTAGGTGACGGTAAATGTCTTTACGAGTCATTCATTCAGTTCGCTCAAACGGCTGATTCCTTCAGGAATGAATTAAACGGCTCTCTTTATGAATGGGCCCATGAATCATTGATTCACACAATTTGTTCAAAACACGCAATTCATTTCGTATCCAAACACCGCTGTGTTGCTTGGAGATGCGCAACAATTCTGCTGTGGCTTTAAAGGTTATATGTTCTCTGCAAAATTGAGCAAAAACATAATATTGTGTTTAAAATAGAACAATAACAACTTCTTATATACTGAACTTTTGTATAAAAATCACATTTATACTTGTGATATTCAGGACAAAATCAGCACTTGTGTCATATTGCTCTCCCTGCTCATGTGAAATGGCTTATCATGATATAAATATGAGACAAAAACTAATTTATGTGCACCAATATCTTGAATTTTAGGGCAGCTGTTGCCCTGCATTATATTTGCCAAGAGTCAACTGTACACTAATCAAGTCCTAATCCCAGCTGAACACCTTTGGTGTGACCTTAAATGCAGACCTGTGACACCAAACACAAAATGACTTGTGAATATGGGTACAGTCATTTTAGACACTTCCAAAACTGAAGCAACAGAGATGAAAATACAATTTTGAAATGCATTTTAAGTGCCTTTTTCTGTTCTGAAGAAGGGGGTGTCCCAACACTTTTGTCTATATAGCGTATGCACAAGTCATTGGTGTTTGGTGATGAGTTTTTAGCTCATGGTCTGCATTTAAAGTCACACCAGAGGTGTGAACCTTGCCTTATGCACAGAGGCATTGTCATGTTAAAATAAAAAAAGGGTCCTGTCCAAACTTTTGCTATTACATTAGAAGGACACAATTCTCTAGAATATTATATAAGCATTATATGCTTAAATAATTAGTTCACTTTCAGAACAAAAATTTACAGATTATGTACTCTTGTCATCCAATATGTTCTTGTCTTTCTTTCTTCAGTCATAAAGAAATTATGTTTTTTTGAGAAAAACATTTCAGGATTTCTCTCCATATAATGGACTTTTATGGTGCCCCTGAGTTTGAACTTCCAAAATGCAGTTTAAATGCAGCTTCAAAGGGCTCTAAACGATCCTAGCCGATGAAGAAGGGTCTTATTTAGTGAAAACGATCAGTCAAATGCTCGTCTTGTCACGTCTCTGCGATGCACAATGCATAGTCTGTGTGATCCGGCTCAATACAGTTAGGGTATGTCTAAAAACTCCCATCTTGTTTTCGTCTTCAACTTCAAAATCATCCTACAATGCTGTTTTACCTTTTTTTGCAAAGGGCATTTGATCTTCTTTGTATGTGCACTTTGTAAACACTGGGTTGGTACTTCTGCAGCAATGTAGGATGATTTTGAAGTTGGGGAAGAAAATGAGATGGGAGTTTTTGGACATACCCTAACTGTATTGACCCAGACTACACATGCCATCACAGAGACAAGACAAAACCAGCATTTGAGGTTAAAAAGTATATAAATTTCAATTTGTTTCACAAGATAAGACACTTCTTCTTCAGCTGGGATCATTTAGAGCCCTTTGAAGCTGCATTTAAACTGCATTTTGGAAGTTCAAACTGAGGGGCACCATAGAAGTCCATTATATGGAGAGAAATCCTGAAATGTTTTCCTCAAAAAACAATTTCTTTACGACTGAAGAAAGACATGAACATCTTGGATGCCAAGGTGAGTACATTATCTGTAAATTTTTGATCTGGAAGTGAACTAATCCTTTAAACATCATGGAAATTACTAAAGTTCGAAGGGGGTGTCCTAATACTTTTGGCAATATAGTGCATGAAATATAAGATGTTGTACAGGTGTGGACGCGGGGACAGTGTGCTAACTGCATTAAAATATCATGTTATTTTTTCATAACTAATTAAGTTAACGTGTTAAACTGATACTTATAATGCATTATATGAGCTCAGGAGTAATTGTAACCACAGTTAAAATACATTACATTACAATTTTTTACACATTTAGAAAGCATAATGCATTAAAACACACGGCAAACTTTGGTTACAATTATTTATGAAAATACAACCTACATTATGAATATTTTTTAATGCATGATGCATAAAGTGTTACCAAACAAATCTTTATTGGTTATTTGCATTAGGGCTGTGCTGATAAACAATATCATAATAAATCGCGATAAAATATATGTTGATAACGATGATAAGCTCTCAGCATTTTAACTCTATATGGATTAATATAAGAGCCAATCACACAGCAGAAATATGCGACAACAGCCAATCAGCGGGCAGCTTTTAATGTTTACGCCAAAGAACAAAGTCAATTTTTATATGGCACTCTGCAAAGCAAACTCGACACAAGGACGACAAAAATGAGTGGAATCAGTGACGAAAGTGAAACTAACCTAAAGTTATTAACCAAAAATGCTGAAATTGTCAACAAAAAAGTAGCACGAATTCAGTTACATGGAAGTGGTTTGGCTATTTGAAAGCGACAAGGCACAGATTACAATGATCTGTAAAGTATGTTGTAAACGGTTTACACATTATGTGCACTGGCTAGAAATTGTATAGTTTTATGCTATAGTTTTATTTTGCACATATAGCCCACCTCTTAAAGCCAGACGATGTAGACAGACTTGTCTTTCTGGAAAAGAAAAAACTGTAATTGTGTTTTATGTTTACATTTTGCACATTTACTCTCATTTACCTTCTTTTGTCACAACTTTTAGTTTTTAATCTATTTTAGTAAGTTGTCCTAATTTTTTAAGGCCAAATGTGTCATCTGTTTTTGTTAATAAACTATACTTTAAAATGTAACTAATCAACCCTCAAATTTTTGTGGCTTCAGTCATAGTTGGGATACTCTTTTAAAGCTGGCAGCATTAACAGTTTATATATCGAAATATATATCGTTATCGATCAATATGGGAAAAAATGATCAAGGTTACATTCTTGCCATATCACCCAAGACAAGACAAGTGATAAAGCTTGCGAGGACTGTCCTTTAGCGTTAATAAGATGTCAAAACCTACACTAGGTTTCCCATCGTTCTCGGTTGCCACCGAATCTTGATTAGCAAACATGAACTGGCCGTTTCTTCACATCCCAAACTGCTCAAACGCATGTCACGTCATAATTACGGCTTCCCGATCTCGTACGCCGGAGCTTCCCAAGGCGGCGGCACGAGACCCGTGGCTGTTTGGACTTATCGTACACACCTTTCCTTCACAGCCCTGTTGCCGGCAGTTACGATGATGATAATTACAGCATCACAACAGCGCAGTAGCCACAGATGAAAGAGACCAGAGACTCGATGAGTTGAGGTGAGGCAGACGGGAACTGTTGGTGGTAATGCCTCTGGGAAAAGGAGTGTATGTATGTGTGTGTGTGTGTGTGTGTGTGTGTGAGGAAGTGTCATTGGAGGGCTCTTTACTAATGGCTACAACATCAAAGGATTGAGCCTGAAGAAGGACGGGGGGGAAGTGTGAGACTAACACCTAATACACCCTCAAAACACAGAGAAACAGCCAAGTTTTAACACCGAACTTACAGACGAGGTTATCACGCTTCGTCCATACGTATCCAGTCACAAACATACAAAACTTCCTCTTTCAACTTTCCAGTTCACATCACTTCTTGTGAAAAAGTGCTTAATTGTATTAAATGTACACTTGTAGCGCATTTTAAGTATATTATTTTAAACTAACTGTACTTGCAGAAGGCCACTTAAAGACTGTGTTCTTAACACACTTACAAATTTTAAATGATTGTTTTAATAATCCTCTTGTTGTGCTTTAAAGTACTCTTTATTATTATTATTATTTTGATGTGTGTTCAACATTTCCAAACATTCCCAGTTGTTCATGATTTACTGGGTAAGGATTTGTACTCAGTTTACACCCAATAAAATATTTTAAAGCCTGGCAAAACTAGAAATGTACTCTGCCAGGCAGCTTTTTGGACAGTAAGGTTTTTAGTGTTTTTTAAAAGAAGTCTCTTTTGCTCAACAAGCCTGCATTTATTTCATCCAAAGTGCAGCAAAAACAGTATAGTTTTGAAATATTTGTACTATTTAAAATAACTGTTTTCTATTTGAATATATTTTAAAATGTAATTTATTCCTGTGATTTTAAAGTTGCAATTTTCAGCATCATTGCTTCGGTCTTCAGAGTCACATGATCCTTCAGAAATCATTCCAATATTCTGATTTGCTGTAATAAGAAACATTTATTATTTTTAGTATCAATATTTAAAACAGTTGAGTCATTTTTTTTCAGGATTCGTCAATGAATAGATCAGCATTTATCTGAAATAAAAAGCTTTTGTAACATTTTACCATTCAATAGCTTGGAGTCAGTATATATATATATATATATATATATATATATATATATATTGATCAAAAGTGATTTTTATTTTTAATGTTACAAAAGATTTTTTATTTCAGATAAATGCTGTTGTTCTAAACCCTTGATTCATCAAAGAAACCTGAAAAAATTATACTCAGCTGTTTTCAAAATAATAATAAATGTTTTTTTTGTTTTTTTTGCAGCAAATCAGAAAATTAGAATGATTTTTGAAAGATCATGTGACTGGAGTAATGATGCTAAAAATTCAGCTTTGAAATCACAGGAATAAATTACATTTTAAAATATATTCAAAAAGAAATGGTAAAAATATTTCAGAATTTTACTGTTTTTGCTGTACTTTTTAATATAAAAAGTTATATTTTTGGCAAATGTAAAAGCGTTTTTCACAACAAAATCCAAAAAAGGACAAAAAAAAAAACAAATGGCAAAAAAGGAAAACAAATGTTAGATTATCTTGAGTATGTTTTCCTTACTGGTTGGCAGCAAAGACAGTGGTTAATAAAATTGGATTAGATACATTTTGTGAGTGAGATGAATTAATGCATGTTTACAATTTTTCTACAACTAAAGTAACATCTTACTCCCAATTTTTTTTAACATGACAACAGGAGAGCTTTTAATCATTAATGGGGGAAAAAAGTAACTGGCATTACTTATTATTATATTATATTATATTATATTAAAAAAGTAACTTAGATATTTTCTTGTCAATTAAAAAGTAATGGGTTACTTTACTAGTTACTTGGAAAAAGTAATACTATTACGTAACTCGTAATGCATTAAGTATTTAAGTAAAGTATGCGTTAAGTATTTATATATCATAGTCCATAATGCTGGATTTGCCCAATAGCGAAAATCAGACCAGAATCAATAAAAAAGTTACAGTAAAAAATTCCATTTGAAGTCCATAAAGGCGTCCAGGTACAAAGTGCATTTGTGCCTGATGGTGTATTACACTATGGTATTGCACTCCTAGCTCATTTTGACGTGCAAACCTGCAATAACAGACACTAACAAATGAGACGTCAGAGCAAGCTCTGACTGTATTTCCATCCGTCATGTTTGTCAGAGACGCATCACACAGAAACTCACAGAGCAGCGAGGTCAGAACAGGACTTGTGTGTCGTTTCACAATGCTATGCAAACACAAGGCTGTTTTGATTGTCACAGAGCGAAATCATATTTTCAAGATGGAATCGCAAGGAATGCGCTTTCAGCGTGGAAGAGGCAGATCTGTCGAAATCAGAGAGCCGCACAGCCTCAAATATGCGCGGACGGGGGAACGAGCCCTTTCATGTAGTAATTTATTCCCTCTGATTAATTCACGTCGCTCTACTGGATGGAGCGAGCGGAGCGGTTCAGCAGCGGCCCACCCGCTGGGACGGGCCCTCCGCACCCCACACAACACGGCCCCGTTGCCATGGATACGGCAGCCTGTGGGGTCCGTCCTCAAAACTGAGCTCGGTGACACGAGGAGTGTGCAGGAGTCAACAGACACATGGTCACTGCAGACCGCTGCAGCGCCATCCACAAGGGGTTCATGATTTACTGGAGAACACTTTCATTTAAGGTGGCCTTCTTACACGTTACATCTACTTACTATTATTATAACCATTAATTAATGCAACCATATAGTAAGTACATGTTGTTAATTAACGTTACTCAGTACATTACACCGTAACAAGGACACTTTAAAATAAAGTTTAACCACATTTTTTTTTTTCAATATATTTTTACGCAATCTATACATAAAATATTTTAGAACGAAGGCAAATCTAAAAACATTTTACTTATTTTTTACTTGATCAAATCTTTTAAAGTTTTGCAAAACTAGAAAGATACAAGAATTTTGCTCAATTTGTATACAAAATATTTTGGAGCTTGGCAAAACTACAAATATATATATATATATTTGAATCAATTTCTACAAAATTATTATAGCTTGCTAAAACTAAAAACGTAATAAAATTTATATCCAGTAAAATATTTGAGAATTTGGCAAAACTAGAAACATATTTAATTTTTACTTAATTTATATCCAGTAACATATTTTAGAGTTTTATTTTAAAACTAATAATATATTTAATGAGTTTATGCACAATGTTTTTAGAGCTTTGCAAAACTAAAAATCTATTTTTTGAACTAAGTGTATACCTGATAAAATATTTCAGAGCTTGGCAAAAATGTAAATTATTTGTTTCACTACAATTTAAACCCAATAAATTATTTTAAATTTGTCAAAAAATAAACATTTAATGTATACCCCAACTAAACTAGAAAAAATAGAAAGCTATATGAGTTTTTTAAAATCAATTTATTTATATTTATATATATATATATATATATATATATATATATATATATATATATATATATATATACCCAATGAACTAGAAAAACACAGTAAGCTATACAATTTTTTTGAATCAATTTATATACAAAATATTTTGGAGCTCAGCAAACCTAGAAATTAATATATTTTTCTCAATTCATACCCAATAAATAATCTAGAATTTGGCAAAAAAAAAAAAAAACACACAAACAAACAAACAAAAAATATTTATACCCAGTGAACTAGAAAAAAAAGTAAGCTATACAATTTTTTTTTGTCAATTTATACCTGTTAAAATGTTTTGGAGCTTGGCAGAACTAGAAATTAATTTTTTTTTCTCAATTTATAACTGATAAAATTATTTAGAAATTGGAAAACTACAAGTATAAACTTGAATTTATACCAAATGAACTAGAAAAAAAAAATTGTAAGCTATACAATTTTTTTTTAAATCAATGTACATACAAAATATTTTAGAACTTGGCAAAACTAAAAAGATAATTTTTGAAAATCAGTTTATTTATAAATCAAATGTAAATGATTTTAAACCCAAATTTACACCCAAAATATTTAGAGCAAAACTGTAAACAAATAAATGTATTAAATTTATAACAAATAAAATATTTTTGAACTTGTCAAAACTAGTAACATATAAGGTTTTACTCATTTGATACCCAAGATTGTCAAAACTAGTGTACATATACAATGTTATATTAATTGACATGACTTTTTCAGGTCTAAAAAAAAATAACATCACTCAAAATAAGTCTTACACACATATCCAGGTTTTTCTTTCCTCAATGGAACACAAAAGGAGTTTTTATAAAATAAAAGCAGATATTAATTTATACGGCCAAGCTCCAAAATGGACAAATAATGGACTGGCATTTTTACAATCAGTAAATGAGCATCTTTCACTGTGTGAAGTGAGTAAATGATGAATGTTTGTCTAAGGGTGAACTATGCATTTAAAACATCACAAAGCACTGAATTTAGGCCTAGCAGTGGACATGAAGGAACAAATTACAGAAACATTTTTTACATGAGCCCTTCAGACATCACTAAACCTGCATTTTTCTAAAAGGTGACATTTTTTTTCTGTTCGTGATGTTTAGTCTGCGATAAAGTTCCTGAAGCAGCGACGGCTGTGACGTCATGCGGCGTTACTCACGGACCTCAGAGATGCTTTTCTATCCGCTTGTGATTCTAATTATCGGCGCTGAGCTCAAACCGTCTCAGATGTGGCTGCAGATATCAATCATATTAAACCGGAGGAAAGCAGCTTGAAGCGGCCTGATCCTGTGGCTTCTTTATGAAGAAAATGTTTTCGAATGCTTTGTATGTTTGCTAACCAAATTCCCAATGGCAAAGGCCCATATTTTTTGATTTACACAGCACAAGGAAAAAAAAAAAAAGACTGCCGTCACCAGCAGAATAAACAAGTTATGACATTATATGCAGAAATTCACATGCAAGTGTCATATTATACAATATCTATCTACAACAAGTCTCTTCTGCTCATCAAGGCTGCGTTTATTTGATCAAAAATATAGAAAAAAAGCTGTAATAATGTGAAATATTATTACAATTTAAAATAACGGTTTTCTATGTTTATGTATTTTAAAATATAATTTATTTCTGTGATGCAAAGCTGAATTTTCAGCATCATTACTCCAGCCTTCAATGTCACATGATCCTTTAGAAATAATTCTAATTGGCTGGTTTTATTATCAATGTTGGAAACTTAATATTTTTGGAACCTGTGATACTTTTTTCAAGATTTTTTGATGAACACAAACTTAAAAAGAATAGCATTTACTCATATATATAACTAAAAGAGCACTAAATTCTGACCTGGTGGGAAGAGGAAATCAATTCATAGGAACTTTCATCTGTGACATCACTTCCTGTTACAGAATGAGATAATACATCCTGACACGGGATATTATCAGGCTTTGGTCACAGACAGCAGATCTTGACTGCGCCTGTTAGTGACGTCAAACACCCACACGCTAACAGACGCAATGAAAACAGGTCAAGATGATGCCAAGACGCCCATTTCAGTCACGTCAAATGTGGCACATGTGCTGATGGCCGGAAAACATTTTGAGATTCAAGAAAATGTTCTTCAAATTTAAGTCGAATAAATGATAAGGATGTTCCATAAGAAAGTGCAATACTTGAAAAATTCTTGAGAAATTAGAAAATAGAAACAGATTTCATTTTTACTCAGTTCATACGCAATTTGTTAGAGCTTCACAAATATTAAAAACACTCTTTTTTACTCAATTTATACCTATTTTGGAGCTTGGCAAAACTAGAAGTTTATATTTTTACTCAATTTATACCCAATAAAATGATTTAGAATTTGGCAAAACAAAAAAACAACAACAACAACAAAACAAAAAACTTTTTATACCCGATGAACTAGGAAAAATAGAAAGCTATACCATTTTGTTTTCAATCAATTTATATACAAAATATTTTAGAGCTTGGCAAAACTAGAAACATATTTCATTTTTACTCAATTTATACCCAATAAAATGATTTAGAATTTGGCAAAACTACAAAAAAACAAAACAAACAAAAAAAAAACTTTAATTTATACCCAGTGAACTAGAAAAACTAGAAAGCTATACAGTTTTTAAATCAGTTTATATACAAAATATTTTAGAAAAATACATTTTTTGGAAATCTGTTTATTTCTAAATTAAATGTGAATATTTAACACAAATGTATACCCAAATATTTTAGAGCTTGGCAAAACTAGAAACTTTTTTTTGTTTGTTTTTTTACTCAATTTACACCTAATAAAATATTTTGGAGCTTGGCAAAATTATAAATAAATATATCTATTTTTTTTTTATTTATACCCAATAAAATGATTTAAAATTTGGCAAAACAAAACAAAATAAACCCTTTAATTTATACCCAATGGACTAGAAAACTTAGAAAGCTATACCATTTTTTAAAATCAATCTATATACAAAATATTTTAGAGCTTGGCAAAACTAGAAACATATTTAATTTTTGCTTAGTTTATACACAATTTGTTTTATAGTAGCCTACCAACATTTCATTAACAGTAGAAGTAAAATCTTATTGTAGTCTTCAAATCTGGATACTGTCTTATGTTTTAAAATCTCTTACAGAAGAAGTTTGGTTTCATCAGTCTAACATCACAGTCAAGAATCTGTAAGCTTTTCTTTTGTTTTCAGTCTCGTTGTTCTAACATTATTGACAAACATTACATTACATGTTTTTATGGCACACTCGTTTTACGTGGATTTGGCGCCACCTATAGTTGTAGGTGTATTATTGATGCGTCAAAATCTAGACCCTAAATATAAGACGAACGTGTTTTTTCAGATGCATTTCCAACCAAGAAAAAAAAACCTCTTATATTCGGGTCAATACGGAAATACATTTACAGGTAAATATTACATTAAAACAACATCACAGCTTCCAAATGGATTCACAAAAACTTTGTAAAGAAGCAGTGTTACTTTAAAAAAATTATTAGTTATAGTTACTAGTTACTTCGCACAAATAGTAACTGAGTTAGTGAGTTACATTATTATAAAAGTTACTCATTACCAGGGAAAGTAACTATTGTGTTACTTAAAATATATATATATATATATATATATGTCAAATAACTTGGATGCCCGCAATATTAAATATGTTACATGAATAAAACATTGTAACCTGCACTATTTTAATGTTATGGACAATGTGAGAGACTAAATATCATGTTATTGGGGCCGGTTCAACCCACAGACATGAAAAACATCCCACAGATAAGAATAAGGTATCATCTGAAATGGCAAAGGCTCTACTTTTCTTTGTGTATAGTCATAACAACAACAGAACATTTTAGCTTTTGTAAAATAAAGAAAATATACATGTGCGCTCTCTGCCATTTTGGTCTCCGTCGCCTCTCTTCACAGACTCGTAAATAAAACACCCTGAATCTCCTGCACAGGCATGAGAAATATATGTATAGAAAGCTTGAAATGTCTGCTCTTGAATTAAGTAAGTCACGTCGAAAACGTGGCCCACAAACGGCTCCGTTTTTCAAATGTTTAAATGTTTTAAAACATTCACGCGAGACATACGGACATGTACGTAAACGGCCACAATACCTCCGTAAACAAACGTGAACATTCATCAAGTTTATCTTGTCTACTTTTCGTTCATGGAAGAAGACGCGCTGAGAGTAATTTACCTCAGAAGAAGAATGCAACGCGACGCGATGCCAAGCTTTGCAGGTCCTATGGCTGAGAGAGAGCCTACTTAATTACAGTAACGCCACATTTTATTGACCGTAATGGGGGAAACAGTCTGTTTGATTACTTGTTAATGCCGTTAGTAACGCTGTTTATTCCCATCACTGTAAAGAAGTTACCAAATCTCTTAAGATCATTTATAAGACTATTCCTAAATGTAATTCTAGAAAAATTCCTTTTTTGAAAAAGACAAGCTTCTGTGTTTCCTTATTGTATGTAGACTCACTGAGTAACTCTCTATTATTTTTCATCAAGTTTTTTAACCTTTTAACTGCCGCTCCCATTTTTTAACATTGGCGTGAAAATGCAGTATTCAAACTTAGTTTTTTATAATTCATGAACCAAAACATTTTGTAATATGATTTTGATGTACATTTTCCATGGTAATGCAATGTCTGATTTGAAAATGGTTTTCAAAGGATGTATTTTAAGATTAAGCTTTCAAGTCTTTTTGTGACAAAGGCCAGAACTCCTGTTGTGAAGTAAGATTTTTGAGGTGCACTCTTGTCATAAATGAATCTATTACTTTTCCTACATAATTTGTAACACAAAAAAATGGTAAAATATCTCTTTAGGAGTCTTAGACCTTTCCAGCAACATATAGTCATGATTAGATAAGGATTTATTTGTAAAATGGTGAAGTAAGCATGGTAAACTTGACAATTAAGGGGTTAAATAGTTATTTTCTAAAGAGCCTGTCTTGGGATGGAGCAGATGAATGTTCAATTCAGTAAAATGTCATGTCACACTCTCAAAAAGTACAAAATCTGTCACTGGGGCGGTGCCTTTTTAAAAGCTACACTTTTAGGTACTTAAATATGCACTTTAGGTAATTATATGTACCTTTAAGGTACTAATATGGACACTTTAGGTACAAAGGTGCACCTTTTGAAAAGTTAAGATCCCAGTGACAGGCATGTCACTTTAGAGCACTTGTTCACATCCCTAGTTATTACAGATGTAACAATATAGAAATCTCACGTCCATAATAGTCCATAATACAATATTTATTGCGATATTTAAAAAAAGACAAATGTTTTGTACATTTTAAAGTTAAACTTCCTCTATCTAATGCGCTTTGAGAGTTCAAAATGGAGAGCTTCAGCCCATGTTCTTTACTATGAAAACTTCATAGTCATAAAAAAAGTCAGTGAATTGACTTGTACCTGAACTTTAAAGGGGACTCAACCCTCTTTTTAGTTGTGGTATACAGTCTCAGTCTAAATGACATTTACACTGGTGTTTGTACTGCAGTATCATTACCATTTAAACCACTATCTGTCAGCAATTCATACCACACTTTCAAGCTTTTATTTGGACGGAAAACTCCAGCTTTAGTGAAAAAAGTCTTACAAAAAATAAAAGCATAACTGGTGGCCATTGCGAAAACAGATCTGATTAAGGATTAAGCCATTAGTTCATTTGACAGATGCTGTGCAAAAGCGTAATGGCCCAAAACACAATTTTAAAGACATTTTATGTTAGAATATTAGAAGTTTAAATATATTTTAATTTGCCTGGAAGACTTATCATTGTATATTGTCATGTGACCACGATAATATCGCGATAATCGATATTAATAATACCATTACATCCCTACTAGTTACAGTAATATTTATTATATGCAGTGTTGGGGGTAACGCATTACAAGTAACGCAAGTTATGTAATAATATTACTTTTTCAAGTAACTAGTAAAGTAACGCATTACTTTTTCATTTCCAAGAAAATATCTGAGTTACTTTTTCAAAAAACTAATGCCAGTTACTTTTTGTTTTCTTTATGTATTTAATCCCATTTTATTAACCAATGACTTTGCTGCTGACCTTTGTTGATCTAATACAACCGTACACTGCAAAAATACTTTTCTTACTTACATTTTTTTGTCTTTCTTTGTTTCCAGCCAAAATATATTTATAAAAAAAAATAATTTTTTATAAATATAAAATATTTTATAAATTATAAATGATTTTCTAGACAAGTAAATAATTATTTTCTTGTTTTCAGGAAAAAAAAAGTCAAAATTAAGTGAGTTTTTGCTTTGAACAAGCAAAATTATCTTATGTCAAACAGAAAACAAGATTATTTTGCTTACCCCATTGGAACATTATTTTGCTTGTTTCAAGCAAAAACTCACTTAATTTTGACTTGTTTTCAGAAAAAAAACAAGACAATAATTTTTACTTGTCTAGAAAATCCTTCTCGATTTAAGGATTTTTTAGATATTTGGGCTAGAAACAAGACAAAAAATTAAGTAAGAAAAGCATTTTTGCAGTGTACTAATAAGCAAAACTTACTTACTAGATTAACTAACATTTGTGCTTTTTTTTCTCATTGCTGAAGAGTGTTGAACTTTACAGACGTGAATTTAAATTTTCCTTTAGCCTTAGGCTTATTCACTTAATTTCATTTTGATGTGAAAGGGCTTTTACGTTTGCTAAGAATCAAACCTTTTTCCATATTAAAAACAAACAAGCAAGCCCTGCCCAGATTTTAAAAAGTAACACAGTAATGTAACGCATTACTTTCCATAAAAAGTAACTAAGTAATGTAATTACTTTTTTTAGGGAGTAACGCAATATTGTAACGCATTACTTTTAAAAGTAACTTTCCCCAACACGTATTATATGTAGCTAGTGTTACGTTATAATGATTTAAATTTGAAACAGCCCTAAAAATTCATGAAACACCTTGGGGATTTAAACTAGTTGGAGGATATTTTAACATTTTTCTTAGGAATTCAAAATCTTCTTAAAGGGACAGTTTACCTAAAAATTAAAATTCTGTTGAGATCAATGTTGAGAATCAAACAAAAATACTATGGTAGTCACACTGCAAAAAATGCTTTTCTTAGATTTTTTTGTCTTGTTTCCAGCTAAATTATCTAAAAAGTCTTAAATCAAGAAGGATTTTCTAAACAAGCAAAAATTATTGTCTTGTTTTCAGAAAAAAGATGTTAAAATTAAGTGAGTTTTTCTTGAAACAAGCTAAATTATCTGCCAACAGGGTAAGCAAAATAATCTAGTATTCTGCTTGAAAGAAGATTTTTTTGCTTACCACATTGGCAGACTACTTTGCTTGTTTCAAGCAAAAACTCACTTAATTTTGTCTTTTTTTTCTGAAAACAAGACAATAATTTTGACTTGTCTAGAAAATCCTTCTTGGATTTAAGAATTTTTAGATATTTTGGCTCGAGACAAGACAAAAAAATCTAAGTAAGAAAAGCATTTTTGCAATGCAGTAGGGACTAAAACTCTTTTGTCACATAATTTTCTAAAACTTTTGTGCTCAACAGTAGAAACAGGTGTTTGGCAAGAAAACAGCCCTGCATCTTCTCAATCTGTCGATGTGGTTCAGGTTCCTCCTTAAGTGTGCATAGGATCCTTTCACCTGTTTTACGCTCCAGCAGGTGAAAATGCAATAATATTACACAGTTTGACTTAATATCAGACACCATAGACAAGGTGTTCATCCTGTTGGAAGCAGTTGTGATGCAAGCTCTAATGTGTTTGGAGAGCAGTTTGATTAAAGGAGCACAGCGAGCTCTCTGAAGATCTCCTCGTGACCATTATAACACCTTCACGCATTATTCCGCCTCGCATCAATTAAAGCCTCGTCCGATTGGCTCTCGTGTCGTCTATTAGCACGCTGCGGCCTGATCCTCTGCTCTTTAATCTCTCGTCATGTTTTTATCGACTGGAGTATTGATTTGATGTTCAGACTTTCATCTCCCAAAGCATGGAGGGCTTGTGCTATGCAGTCTCTTTAACCCTTTCATGTTGCGGAGGTTAGATACATGCAGCTACACAACGGCACTCATCTCTGACAACAGGCACGTTTACTCTATACAGCTATAACGGACATGACGGCTAATGAAACTTAACTATACCCAATGGGTAGAAACATAAAGCTGTAAATCATTCATTACAAACAGCCAATTCTGATCCTCAAATCTGATTGGCCAATCACATTTCAAGAATGCTGATCTTCAACATTTTTTTATGTAAATGGTGCCTTGTGACATGCAAAAATTGATGCTTTGGCTTCCTTTGCCAGTATTTTCATTGGTAGAGATGAAATGTATAGTACAAACTAATTAGCCAATTTTTGACTGAAATAGGGATGTAGCTAGTTATCTATGCATAACGTTATTAGCATGCATAATTAATGCATTTACAAATAAACAATGGATGTAAACATTAGCATGATTTTTTTGAATTTGTAAATATAGCTTTAAAATTTGAAAAAAAAAAAAAAAAAAAAAAATTCTAAAAATGAATTTCACATTTTACAAAAACACATTGCAAATAGGAAACTTTGATGCTTCTGAGAACGCAAAAACAAATACACATACATCTCATGAAATCCTTTAATTTTTCACAAACATTTTTGCAATTTGGTTGTTTGCTATTTTATTTTTTTCTGCATTCTGTTTTAATGATTTAATGCATTTTAATAAATACATTGATTAAATAAATTCATAATCGTAATTGGATTCATAAATCTTAAACAATTTATTAAAGTTTTAACAAAATATTTAAGAAAATATTTTTAAGGATTTTGTGCTTAAATACGAAATTAATACCAAAAACTGTGTTAATAAAATGAATGCATAAAAGTTTAATTAATATTTTTTAAATTAAAATTTAACAATTCCCTTTACTTGTTGACTTATTACAAGTAATGGGATTATTGTTATTATTATTATTAAAGTATACACACACACACACACACACTCTCTCTCTCTCTCTCACACACACACACACACACACACACACATTACAATATTATTATTATTGAAATAATTATTGAATTACTATTATTACTTTAGTATTAATATAAAAAAAATTTGTTTACATAATATATGTGTGTGTACTGTGTATATTTATGATGCATTTATAAATACACACAAATATTTTGAAAATATTTACATGTATATATTTATATTCATATAATTTATATTACATATAAATATATTTAATATATAATATTAACACAACATGTTTCTCAAATATATACGTGTGTGTATTTATATATACATAAAAAATATACACAGTACACATATATTATGTAAACAATTATTTTTATTTTGGATGTGATAATCACGATTAATTGTTATTATAACTTTAAGACATAAGCAGTCTTTTTGCAGTTTTAATTCATTTTTACATTTTTAGTATCGACTTGGAAAGTACTGTTAATTTTGACAACAGTAATTTACACATTTACTTTTTGCATGCAAACTTCATGCAAAGTCATGGCAAATAATGTTTTTACATTATTTGAACTCCTCAAAAAAGACTGAGCAATTTTAACTTTTTAAATGATATGAAATTCAACTTGATTTATTAAAGTCGGTTTAAGTTGAAATGACTTGTACAGCCAAGTTGATTATACTTAATAAATAATAATTGAAGGCAGCAACAGATCTTTTTTGGAGGATTTTTTGCAGTGATAAATGATTTAGAAAGGGCTTCTCTGGAGGTTTTGTGTCACATATGGGTTTGAACTAAAATAGCCGTCGACTAAATTGGCCGCATGGGGACTGAAGATCTTCAAGGATGTGGCTGTACGCTCTCAACGAAGGAGGTATCAAGCAAATCGATCATGTGGACAAATAACACAGCAAGCCGCCTCACCATATAATTTTCACATAAAACACAGCCCCTATGGACTGCAGTCCATTAAATCTGTATGTGACCCTCCCCTCCAGTCACTCCGTCCCGCTCCAAACGCTGCATCCTATTTGTCCTGTGGTCAGGCGCATTGTTTGATGATGATTTGTAATGTAAATATGTGGTTTTCTGCCTCCTCCGAGCGAACCGGCTCTGGATTCGCCTGCCCCTGCATCCCATAATTGCCAGTGACTTCCACGAGCGGCATCCCGGAGCCAAGACGCTAATGGAGAGCAGCTCCGAGCTGCCAGTAAACGTCTCCGTCTGACGTGCGAGCGTGGCCGAGGCATCTCATGCGGCGCGGGAGTCCGCAGCGTTTCATTGAAGGCCAACAGCAACATGGGAAAGAGCAGCGGGCAGAACTGCGGCCCGTCTTCTCCCGCTGTGACTCACTGCCTCCTCACAGAGTCATACGCACAAACACATCATCATCATCACCACCCTCATCATCCACCGATGGGACCCCTCTAGGACACACTGGCTAAGGGTGAAAAACCTCAATCTAGTGTCCATCACAGTCATTTGGCCCCTAATTTGCATACTAGCACTCAAAAGTTTTTGAACAGTAAGTTATGTTATTTCTCTTCTGCTGACCAAGTTTGCAGTTATTTGATCCAAAATACAGCAGTAATATTGTGAAATATTTTTACTATTTAAAATAACGGCTTTCTATTTGAATACATTTTAAAATGTAATTTATTTCTATGATCAAAGCTGAATTTTCAGCAATTACTCCAGCCTTCAGTGTCACATGATCCTTCAGAAATCATTAATTATTTCTCAAGTACCTTTTTCAGAATTCTTTGATCAATAGAAGGATCCAAGGATTTTATCTGAAATAAAAAGCTTTTGTAGTATTATACACTATACCATTCAAAAGCTTGGAGTCTGTATAATTAATTAATTAATTTATTTTTTGTTTTGGGGAAAGAAATTATAGAAATTAATACTTTTATTTACCAAAAATGCTTTAAATTGATCAAAAGTGATGATGAAGACATTTATAACGTTATAAAGATTTCCATTTCAGATAAATGCTGTCTTTCTAAACTTGCGATTCATCAAAGAAACTTAAAAAAAAAATCTACTCAGCTGTTTTCAACATAAGAATAATAAATATTTTTGAGCAGCAAATCAGAATATTAGAATGATTTTTGAATTATCATATGACTAGGGTAATGATGCTAAAAATTCTGCTTTGAAATCACAGGAATAAATTACATTTTAAAATATATTAAAATAAAAAGCAGTTATTTAAAATAGTACAAATATTTCAAAATTGTACTGTTTTTGCTGTACTTTGGATCAAATAAATGCAGGCTTGGGGAGCAAAAGTGACTTTTTAAAAAAACATTAAAAATCTTTGGACTGGTAGTGTATATATATATAAAAAAAAAAAACTACTTACTAAAAAAAATTTAAAAAAAAAAAATTATTTTTACTAAATATTAATAAAAACTATAATAGTATCTCACTGATACTAAAATAACACTGTACTGTACACACATTAATTTGATTACAATTAAAACATTTTCTCACTTTCTAAAATGCTAAATTTTTCTCTATCCTCTCAACATTAGACCGTTCTGAATGTAATGGGACAGAAACAAAACAGTAATATTTAAAACAAAAAAACGCTTTTTCTGACCACTTTTATGGATCTTAGAAATTAAATATAGTGGTCATGATCAAAAAATATATATATATTGTGGGAGTTACTGTTTTCACATAGAAATTTGCTAGTGAATTTCACAAATAATTACAAAGAAACTACATCTAAAACAAGGCTGAAATAGTATTTTCTTGTAAAACATACCCTAGTAATCTTTGTGTTTATTTACAACTTTGAAAAACAATTTCAGGTAAATGCTGTCTTTCTAAACTTGAAAAAAAAAATCTACTCAGCTGTTTTCAACATAATAATAATAATACATATTTTTGAGCAGCACATTTTAAATACATTTTAAAATATATTCAAATAGAAAGCAGTTATTTTAAATAGTAAAAATATTTCAAAATTGTATTGTTTTTGCTGTACTTTGGATCAAATAAATGCAGGCTTGGTGAGCAAAAGTGACTTCTTAAAAAAAACATAAAAAATCTTTTGACTGGTAGTGTGTGTGTGTATGTGTATGTATATATATATAATATATATATATATATAAAAACAAAAAAACAATTTTAAAACTAAAAAAAAAAAAAAAAAAGAATCTTACTAAATATTAATAAAAACTACAATAGTATCTCATTGATACTAAAATAACACTGTACTGTACACACATTAATTTGATTAAAATTAAAACATTTTCTCACTTTCTAAAATGCTAAATTTGTCTGTATCCTCTCAACATTAGACCGTTCTGAATCTAATGGGACCTGAAACAAATATTAGTAATATTAAAAAAATCATTTTCTGACCACTTTTATGGATTTTAGAGTAAAATATAGTGGTCATGAAACTACATCTAAAGCAAGGCTGCAATAGTATTTTCCTGTAAAACATACTCTAATAATCTTTGAAAAACTATTTTTTACGGTGTACTTTGACACGATAAAAACCGTCCGATATATTACTCTACTTCTCGCTTGTACATGCTAACATCCTATCAAAAGTGATGTTCATTAAACAACAACAATAGCTGGATTTTAGGCGAACAGAACTACTACTACTACAAACACAGAGTCGGTGAAAGCTTGCATCTTGTTGCCTGTGCATGCAGGGCTGCTTTGTTTTTCAGGTGAGGAGTGAAGGCTCAGTCTGGTCTCATTTTCCATGGTAAACCACAAGATCTTACCGCACACAACTGTACTCAAACAACCAAACATACACAAAGCCTTGAGCAGGTCTGTCAAAACACGCCCACCCACCCTTTACATCCCACAGAGTCGAGCAGAAAAACACGACGGACCCTCAGACCGACTCGAAGAGCGACGGCCGTTTTCCCGACGCGCGTTTGTCCCAAAACCCTCTCTGGTTTCCTTTCATCAGAAAGGCAGAGCGCTCACAGAACATTTGGCCGCGCAAGATATAATTAAAAGCAGGAGTCGGCATAAATTAACAACAAGCGAGGCTCGGGGTCTAAATCAAAAGCAAATACTGTCATAGTTTGGATCTGACACATTAGTCTTTAAAGCTCGCAGGGATGACACAGCAGCAGGCCCTTTGAGAGGCACTGAGTCTGGGATGATCTCACCCTGCTCTAAATCTCACTCATATTTGTCAGGAGATGAACTGCGTCGGCCATTAAACAACAGGGAGTCGCCGCAGCGCCTTAAGATGAAACCTTTTTTCGAATGTTTGCGTGTAATGCAAATCAATGAGATCTTTATAGCAGATACTCACATAAAATTATATAAATGATCAGTCGTCGATGTACAGTTGAGGACCAACGTTTAAATCCTCCTTTCAGAATCTGCAAAATGTTAACTATGTTATAATAATGCATGTTGTTGTTTATTTAGTACTGACCTGAATAAGATGTCACATAAAAGAGGTTTACATATAGTCCACAAGAGGAAATAATAGTTGAATTCAAAAGTTTACATCTCCTTGATTTTTAATACTATGTTGCTCCCTGAATGATCCACAGCTGTGTTTTTTTGTTTAGTGATAGTTGTTCATGAGTCCCTTGTTCGTTCTGAACAGTTAAACTGTCTGCTGTTCAGCAGAAAATCCTTGAGGTCCAACAAATTCTTTTTTGTGTATTTGAACCCTTTCCAAAAATGACTGTATGATTTTGAGATCCATCTTTTCACACTGAGGACAACTGAGGGACTCATATGCAACTATTACAGAAGGTTCAAACGCTCACTGATGCTCCAGAAGGAAAAAACATGCATTGAGAGCCGGGGGTGAAAACTTTTGAACAGAATGAGGATGTGTACATTTTTCTTCTTTTGCCTAAACATCATATTTCTTCATTTAGTACTGCCCTTCAGAAGCTACAGAAGATGTTACATGTTTCCCAGAAGACAAAATAAGTTACATTTATCTTCAAATTCAAAAAGTTTTCACTTTTAATGCATGTTTTTTCTTTCTGGAGCATCAGTGAGCATTTGAACCTTCTGTAATAGTTGCATATGAGTCCCTCAGTTGTCCTCAGGGTGAAAAGATGGATCTCAAAGTCATACAGTCATTGTTGGAAAGGGTTCAAATACACACAATTGCTGGAAAACCAAAGAATTTGTGGAACCAGAAGGATTTTTCTGAAGAACAGCAGGCAGTTTAACTGTTCAGGACTCATGAACAACTATTATTAAACAAAAACACAGCTGTGGATCATTCAGGTAACAACACAGTATTAAGAATCAAGGGGATGTAAACTTTTTTATAAATGTAACTATTACTTTCTTTCATGAACTACATGTAAACCATCTTTTATGTGAAATATTAGTACTTAATAAACAATAAATGCATGCATTTTGTATCATCCCACTTATTTTGGGAAAAACAATTAACATTTTGCAGATTCTGAGAGGGGAATGTAAACTTTTGACCTCAACTGTACATCTCCAATAATATGTCTTTAAATGCAATGTAATGTAATGATTTCTTCACATTTGAGACTGATTTTTCTCAAATATAAAGCTGGGTTTCTTTAGTCTAGTAGTACACTGTGAAAAATGATTTTCTTGCCTAGATTTTTTGTCTTGTTTATAGCCAAAATATTAAAAAATTCTTAAATCAAGAAGGATTTTCTGGAGAAGTAAAAAATATTGTCTTGTTTTCAGAAGAAAGAAGTCAAAATTAAGTGAGTTTTTCCTTAAAACAAGCAAAATAATCTGCCAATGGGGTAAGCGAAATAACCTTATTTATATTGCTCACCCCATTGGTCGATAATTTAGCTTGTTTCAAGCAAAAGCTGAAACAAGCTTAATTTTAACGTATTTTAACGTAAGTTTTACTTGTCAAGAAAATCCTTCTTGATTTAAGAATTTTTAGATATTTTACCTGGAAACAAGACAAAAATCTAAGTAAGAAATTTTTTTGCAGTGTAAACTACTAACAAAGTTGGACGCTTGTGCAATTAAAGTAAAGTTTTGATCATACCGAGGCATATCAGATATGACGCAGTAGCTTTATTTCTATTACTACAGTCGCTCGTTTCTAGTCAGAAAGCTTCATCAGAATTCGGACGCTCGATCCGCTGAATACGTGCCCCAAAGGCCATGAAACAGTTAAGGAAGAAAAGTGAGCGCCTTTGACTGTTTAAAGTCGTTCGCAACAAGGTGCACCAGGTGCGCCGCGTGGTTACCAGCCTCTGTGTTTACTGCTGACTCCCTTCCGCAAGAAGGCAGCTCGACGCTGTGTTTACTCCACACCCCACCACCCACACCTCCTCCGAGCCATCAGATAAGACGCAGACAGAGAGAGACGGAGGGAAACACTCGCGTTCTCTCCTCCTTCAGCAGCTCCTTCTGCTGCAGCACACGCATGAGCGTTTGCATCGTAGTAAAAGCACAGTTGCACAAGTGCTCACACGCATAACCACAGCACACCTTCACTCCACTCTCACTGAGACACAGAAACCTCGCGCTGGCGCTGAGATCACTGCACACAGGATGGAGGACGTATGTCAGCGGCTCACGTACACGCGTGTGCTGATGAAAACAAACGCGCACGCCGTTTAAAAATCGCGGGATGCGCCATTGTCGTCACGTAGCTACATAATTGTTCATGAAGGCAGAAGCGGGGGGTTTCCCTGAAAATGGTTGAAACGCACCCTGAAAACGGGGACTTCTCAGCAGAGGCTTACTTTTATGTTCAAGTCATTAAAACGTTATGCTTTCCGCTTTTTTCTTCCTCGAGATCCAAGACCTCGGTCCCATAAGCACGGGGCTATTTTTAGCAGCGAAATGCTTTCCAGTTGGCTCTGCGCGATCATAAGGGGGGGAAAAACCACACGGAAAACCACGTTCCATAACATCTGAAAGGCAGCGGGCAGCAGATCTGGGATGTCCCTACTTTTAAAGCGATCGCTTTGCGGTAACGGCCCGATGTTTCGCCTCCAGCTGAAATTAACGTCTGGATTTCCACGGGCCGCAGGTACAACAGTCGGTCGCCTGCAAAACGTTCTTCCCCTCGTTACGCAATCCTGTGAGCAAAACCAGAAACCAGATTTTTAACTTCTGACCGTCTCAATGCAAAAGCATCGAGCTGAACATCAGCCGCTGATAACGGCAAGATCACAGGAGCAGCCCAGTGATGTGGTCGACCAGCGTCGACGGCTTTGACGCCACGTGTTTCTCATTAATTCACAGATCAGGATACACTAGAGAGCGGTGACGTGATGGTTAACATGTATGAAGTAGGTTAGTCACCCATCCTGTTAACCTCTGTCCCAGAACACATGAAAACCAAACACACAATAACAAGCAGGTGACAACAGCAAGTGATTCAAGAAAACTTCCGTGCTAAAAGTAACAGGCTGTCTGTTAGTAATCAGTACAATGGCTTTATATACAATGCAAACATGCACAAAACACAACTTGTTGACAACATGGAACTATAAAATAAAAATACAACTTGCAAAAAAGCTCTAAGTAGCTTGAACAATTTTTTTGCACTTAGTAGAGTTGTTTTGTACGAAATAAAGAGGAACACTCCAAATGTGTTTCAATGAACTTTTCCAATTTAATCACCTGAACACATTTTATCAAAAAAATGTGCAAGATGCATGCATTGCCGCACATAAAAAGTATGTGCTATGTTATTAAGAAAATAATGGTAGCATTTTATTTTAAGCACTAATTCTTACTATTACCTAGTTGCTTATTACTAGCCATATTTGCTGTATATTCGTACTTCTAAAGCACATATTAACTTATTCTGCATGATCATACTTGACCCAGGACAACAAAACCGGTCATAAGGGTCCATTTTTCAAGATTTATACATCTTCTGAATGTTGAATAAATAAGCTTTCATTGATGTATCGTTATGACAATATTTGGCCAAGATACCACTATTTGAAAAGGTGCTTTACTCAATACCCTAATGATTTTTGACATAAAAGAAAAATAATTTTGAGTCATACAGTGTATTTTTGGCTATTGCTACTTACAACAGGTTTTGTGGTCCAGGGTCACATTTTAGATCCCCTAATCCTACACCATACACCATAACCTAACAATTACCTTACTAACTATTAATAAGCAGCAAATTAGGTGTTTATTGAGGCAAAGACATAGTTAACAGTTAGTTGATAGTGAGAATTGGTTCCCAAAGTAAAGTGTGACTAAAATGATCAATTCTTTATATCTTACCGGCGTAATCTGTGAAGCTGCTGCTGTTGTCAGTGTTTGTCGGTTCATAGTTTTACTGAATGAACATTGTTTATCTATTACATTCACCTATCAGTAGTTTTAAGAGTCAAATATTGGTCATCTCATGTAGCTGTTTTTTAAAATTAAACATAAAAATGAAAGAGCAAGCTAAACGCTGAACAATATTTAGTTACTTTCAGAAAAAACCTTTAAATTCAAATTACATTTTTAAACATTTAAATTCAAATTAAAACTTTGATTTTTACATTTAAAACCAATATTTTACATGATCCAGTTGTGATCGATAACAGATAATGTACTCACCCCCTTGTCATTCAAGTCTGTCATCTTCAGTCGTAAAGAAATGATGTCTTTTGAGGAAAATATATCAGGAATATTCACCATATAGTGGACTTTCGAGCTTGCAAAATGCAGTTTAAATGCAGCTTCAAACGATCCCATCCGAGAAAGAAGGGCCTTATCTTGCAAAACAATCAGTCAACTTCAAAACATCGCTGTTTTACCTTTTTTTTTGGTAAAGGGCATTTTGAAGTTAAAGGAGAAAATGAGATGGGAGTTTTCCGACATACCCTAACTTTCATGAAACTGAATACACAGAGTTCACGCAGAGCTAGACAAGACAAGCATTAGTGGTTAAAATGTGTACAAATATTCATTTATTTATAAAAATGACCGATAAGACCCTTCTTCTTCGACTGGGTGCCCTTTGAAGCTGCATTTAAACTGCATTTTGGAAATCCAAACTCAGGGCACTATTGAAGTCCACTTCATGGAGAAAAATCCTAAATGTTTTCCTCAAAAAACAATTTCTGTACGACTGAAGAAAGAAAGACATGAACATCTTGGATGACAAAGGGGTGAGTAAATGATCTAAATGTTTGCTCTGGAAGTGATCTAATCCTTCAGAAGGACAGTGCGCCCAGAAGCCAACAGATGTGTGTTTCACATCTCTGATGCAACATCCGTTGTATCATGACATCACGCAGACTTGTTCGTCTTGGTCTTTGCCCCTCATAAACACGCGACCAGAGCAAACGAACAGGAACTATGAATTCTGGGACGCATGCTGAGTTTGTCCCACAAGAGCCTGCGCTGCACTTCCCACTGCTGGGGTCAGCCAACGCCCCCAGCACCCCGAATTAGTGCCGGGCCAGACCTACTGGAGCCTCAGCAGCCACATGGGGCGGCACACATGGGTGTGATCACACGGCCTAATCCCGCTCCCATCTGATACCCATCTACCAGCAGCACGACTGCCACAGCTGGGTATGGCCCAACACACACACACACACACACACACGCATGTTATCACAGCAGCCTCTATGGAGGTTGAAGACTCTTCGTTTCCACTGAAACCGTGCTCAAAACAAGTGTGAGACGTCCCACAAATCAGCGGGAATCTACTGTGAAATGATTTAACAGATCAGCAGTGTGACGGAAAACAATGCAATTCACAAATGACTGCTCTGAACTCATCTAGGACACATCAACTGAGTCAAAAGCACGCAGGAATCAAACGGCGTCCTAATTAGACGAAGCCTTATAACATGCAGTATTCCACATACACAAGCCTACTATTAAAACTGGGCTTTTGGTCTGTTTGCGTTGAATGGAACCCTTCATTTTGATATATTACAAGATTGACCTTCACTAACATTATTTGTAGCTCACCTGCCACATCCAATAATCTCAATAAGCTTTGTGCTTTGTTGCTTTTGATATGAAACAAAGCCTCGGCTTTCGAATTAAAATCCGCTGGAAGTAAAACTGCGGAAAGGCGTCAATAAAACAGCTTGTAAACAATGTCACGTAACATTACAATTTAAGCCAGTCAATGTCCATAAACTCGTTAGTTAGTTAGAAAAATACTTCTAGAGAGGAGGATTTTGCTCAATATATGCAATATATTACATATTTATCCTTCACTTAAGATGTTGATTCTGTATTACTTTTATTTGTGTAATTATAACTATAATTGTAGTATTTAAAAAATTTATTTCAATTATTTATTTTATATTCTATTCTATATTATTTACTTTTTTTTATTATTTATTGTCCTTGAGCGGCTTCTAGTATGTGTTTCTGTCTGTAAATAAGTGAAAATCAATAATAATAAAAACAAGGGTTTATGACAACACTTTATTAAAAAACTATTAACAGTTCAACCAAAAATAAACATTTCTGTCATCATTTACTCACCATCAAGTCATTACCAAACCTGTATGAGTTTCTGTTAAACATCATTTTTTTTTATTTATTGTCCTTGAGAGGGTTCTATTATGTGTTTCTGTCTGTAAATAAGTGAAAATCAATAATAATAAAAAAAACGAGTTTATGACAGACAGAATTTAAATGTTTATATTTTAACATTTAACACAATTATATCATTAAATGCAAAACTTAGTTTAAGTATTTAGAATAGGGAACACTTATTCACTATTAACTACAACTTTTCCCTCAATAAATTCCTAATTTGCTATTTATTAAAAGGTAGATGTTAAGTTTAGGTATAGGGTAGGATTGAGGATGTAGAACAAGGCATTAATATGTGCTTAATTAGTACTAATAACCGGCTAATATTCTAGTAATATGCATGCTAATAAGCAAATAGTTAAGAGACTGTAAAATAAAGTGTTACCAAATGTTTTATAGAGCTTGATTGGGTGTTAAATATATCCAAAAAAAATTTAATTAACCTTTAATAATAATGTAACCATTTACAGCTTAAGCTGAGACCTGATATCTGACTCTGGATGACAAAACCAGTCATAAGGGTCAATTTGTTGCAATTGAGATTTATTCATGATCTGAAAAGCTGAATAAATAAGCTTTCAAGATACTGAATCAAAATACTGAGAAAATCACCTTTGAAGTTGCCCAAATGAAGTTCTTAGCAATGCATATTACTAGTCAAAAATTAGGGTGTTAATTATATATATAAAAAAATTTAATTAACCTTTAATAATAATGTAACCATTTACAGCTTTACAGCTGATATCGGACTCTGGACCACAAAACCAGTCATAAGGTTCAATTTGTTGCAATTGAGATGTATTCATGATCTGAAAAGCTGAATAAATAAGCTTTCAAGATATTAAATCAAAATACTAAAAAAAATAGAAGTTCCTAGCAATGCATATTACTAATCAAAAATTAAGTTTTGATATATTTACGGTAGGACATTTACTAAATGTCTTCATGGAACATGATCTTTACTTTTGGCATAAAATAAAAAAAATATATCATTTTGATCCATGCAATGTATTTTTGGCTATTGCTACAAAATATACCCGTGCAACTTATGATTGGTTTTGTGCTCCAGGGTCACATATATATCCAAACGAACTGCTATCAAATGGAAAGTGAATCTGTGTCAATCCCTAGCCCTAGTGAACACCACCACCATTATTTCGTCACAATACACTGTGATCGTCATTCAGCAGCACTTCTATCCCCCCATCGTTCAATGGCCACTGCACTCTAGGCTCTTCCCACCCTTGCGTCTGGCCAACGAGTCGGGGGAGGAAAGGGGTGACTTCACACACCTGGGTGAGAACGAGCCGTCACACCCCCATCAGGGTCCACTAGACAAAATAGCTTCTCACATCACATGCGTCAATGCCTGTGTAGCGGCTGACATCGATGCCTTGAGGTGGGGGATTTTATTTCATTTTTAGTGCGATGTAGTCAAGACGAGTGGCGGGATGATTCATTAGGAGAAAGTCTTGACGAAAAACTTACAGTAGCATAAACACAAGCATGAAATATATCCAGTCTAATGAAAATTCATAATGCTGATTTGAAGAAGTAGGAGTCTTTGAATAAATCCTACTTTGCTTTTGATTCATTTGGCTTTCTCATTTTCTCATTTTCAGCACTTTATTAAAGAACCATTAGCAGTTTAGCCAAAAATAAACATTTCTGTCATCTTTCTGTCATTTACTCACCACCAAGTCATTACCAAACCTGTATGAGTTTCTGTTAAACATAAAAAATGTAGGGAAACAGAAAGTTCACAGCATCCATTGACTTCCATAGCAATTTTGTCCATTCAATGGCTACCGGTAAAAATATTTTGAGGAATGTGGAGAAGCAAATCGTTGACTGGATGCATTTACTATGGTGATTTATTTTCACATTTTCCATGGAAGTCAATGGCTACCTGCAACTTTTTGGAAAATATTTAGAAAAATGCATTTTTTACAGGATATTTGAAAGATTTCGGACGAGCAAACAGTTGCTGGCCCACAGTATTTTATTTCTGTACAATGGAAGTCAATGGCTACCAGCCAAGATAATTTTGAAGAAAACAGTTTCTGGTCCCCACTGAAACTGACTGGACAAATTGACCACAGTATTTTATTTCCATAGTATGGAAGTCAATGGCTACCGTCTACTGTTTGGTTACAGACCATCTTCAAATTATCTTCTTTAGTGTTTAACAGAAAGAAACTCATACAGGTTGAAGATATTTTGAAGAATGTGGGTAAGAAAACAGTTCTGGTCCTTGTTGACACTGACTGAACTCATTTACCATAGTGTTTTATTTCCATAATATGGAAGTCAGTGGCTACCAGCAACTATTTGGAAAATAAGTGGATAAAGCAAACAGCTGCCAGCCCCACACTGATTTCTATAGTATTTTATGTCCATAATATGGAAGTCAATGCTTGCAGCAAAGACATTTTGAAGATACTTTAAAAAATGTGGTTAAGGTAAACTTCCGAAGTCAATGGTTATTGTCGGCTGTTTGGTTACCAACATTCTTCGAAATATCTTCTTTTGTGTTCAACAGAAGAAAGAAACTTTTACAGTTTGAGGGTGTTATATTTTGAAGAATGTAGGTAAGAAAGCAGTTTCTCATCCTTGTTGACATTGACTGGATGCATTTCATAATTTCTATGGAAGTCAATAGCTACCAGCAACTGTTTGGGAAATATAAAAAAGTAGATATTTTTAAGAGGATATTTTGAAGATGTGGACAAGCAAACAAGTTGTTGGTCCACAAACTGACTTCCAAAGTATTTTATTTATGTACAATGAAAGTCAATGGCTACCAGCCAAGATATTTTGAAGAATATGGGAATAGCAAAGATATTCTGAAAATAATTTGAAGAATGTGGGTAAGAGAAGAGTTTCTAGTCCTTGTTGACATTAACTGAACCCATTTACCACAGTGTTTTATTTCCATAATATGGAAGTCAATGGCTAACTCTTTGGAAAATATTTTGAAAATGCAAGTATTTTTAAGAAGATATTTTGTACAATTTGGCAAGCAAACAGTTGCTGGTCCACATTGACTTCCATAGCATTTCCATACTATTGAAGTCAATGGCTACCGTTGGCTGTTTGGTTACCAACATTCTTCAAAATATCTTCTTTTGTGTTCAACAGAAAAAAGAAACTCATACAGGTTGGAGGTTGAGCAAATTTTTTAGGGTGGACCGTTTCTTAAAAGCTGAAGTCTCTATTTCTTCAACCAAATGCAATCACAAAATGAGTTTGCTGACAGGACAATTGGTTGAATCAATTCTAAGGAAAAATGATGAATAAGTTACTATAACTTTGACCTTTAACTGTCTAGACACTATTACAGCTATAACATCTGCCGCACACCTTGATAAAAGTCTTCTCTATCTGAGAAGAATTTACTCGACTGTTCTAACTTCAAGATCTTGCGTCGACATGTTGGAGCAGGGAGATGAGACAGTTCAAACACCTGTCCCTCTCTCTCGCAGCGGAACAGACACGACCACACCAATAATTACAGCTATAAACACCTGAGGGGATCCGACGGGTTTTGATAATTTCCCAAATATTTCCGGCTCCATAAAAAGCTGTGCAGATTCGTCCGCGGGCGCTCTCTTCAAAGACCACAGAAATAGGCTCTCTTATCAATATTTGTATTTCAACACGATTTGGTTTTCTTAAACACGAATTAACCTCCGGCTGAAGGAGATGGCAGCGATCGCACTGTGCTTTCTTTGCAGCGGCGACTGCAGTTTTCCAAGGCGAGAAGCTTCCAGCGGCCCATTGTGTCCTGATTGAAGTGGCAGAATGGGTTAAAGAGCTTTTTTCTTAAAGAGGGTGTAATCCAGTGTCTGTTACTTATCGCTGTCAGTCAGAGGAGCGAAGCAGAGCTGCTCTGGATGGATTATAACACAAAGCCAATGTTCTTCTATTGTTTACTCAAAGGCGGCTCAAACCATGAGCTCATGTCGATCGGGGCTTGTTCAAGACCGCAAGAGCTTTGACTTCAGTCAATAGCTTCGTCTTTGGGAATGAAATGCACTTGGAGTTTGAATTATAAATACATAAAGGATCGCCGATTACACTGTAAAATCGACATCTTAAGCTTAAGTTTGAATGCAGTACACGACTATAATCTATAATCTGCACTTTTTAGGGACTAAGCGCATTTCTTGAATTTGGAGACGTTATGGTTTATGTTAAGCTGGGACTGTTGAAAACAGCATTAAGTGATTGCAAACGACTAAAAAAAAACTACTGATCATAACACCACACCCTCAGAAAAGAAACAAATCATACAAAAGCTGTCACTGGCATGTTACCTATTCAAAAGGTATGTCTTATCAGCACCTGAAGTGTGCATAATAATGTACTTTTTAGTAGGTACTGCCCAAGTGACAGGCTTTGCACCTTTTTTCGAGAGTGTACCAATCAGGTAATTTCCCGTAGCATATCTCCGACCCACTCAGAAGCTCGAAAACACTTTTACTGATCAGCGTTGAAGTTAAATATATAGTTCACCTAAAAATTTGGTGAGCGTTTACCTTGTGCATGAGTTTGTCTCTTTTCTGCTGAACACATAAGAATATCTATATATCTATATATATATATATATATATATATATATATATATTTTTTTTTTAAATACTTAGTTTAAAAAAAACAATAAATGCACGTCAATGGCTACCGGCAATTACTTGATTACCAACATTCTTCAAAATATCTTCTTTTGTGTTTAACACAGGGAAGCAGAAACTCAAACAGGTTTTCTACAACTTGAAAAAGAGTAAATGATGACAAAATGTTAATTTATGGCTGAACTGCCCCTTTAAAGACCTGGAGGATACTTCAAAAAGTGAGACATGCTTTCATTTCACAAACATACAGAGCCATCATCACTGTACTGGTGCTTTCATAAAAACAAAATATGGCGACAACCTTTGCAATGATGTCCGGTGTAATGTCGGTATATCTGACAGCTTTACAGTTTTTAATAAAATAAAATAAGCACTACATGTGCGAGAAACAACCCAAAACATGATCAAGAACTGGTGTTATAGCTGTGCAATTACAACTACACTTCAAGAGGTATTTAGGTATTTCAACCACTTGTACGAGCTAAAATGCATTTAGTTACTGTACGCAATTTTTTCCGTGTCCACACAATCACGATGCCACGGTCAAACACAACAGATAAATGCCAAATAAGATAACGATGCTACGTAACATCTATATTATTTATAGGTTTGACTTTTAAAGTACAGCGCCATTGATTTGCGGTCATAGGCATCAGAGTGCAGTGAGAGTTTTCACACATGCATGCATACATGCTCACATGCATTAGATATTCACCGTTTGCAACATGTAAACAATGGCTTTAATGCATCATAGGACCTGTTTGAATATCCAAATAGGTTAAAACTGCTCAAGTCTGCTGCGGTTATCGAGTGGGACTCTCCAGTGCCCTTTTCTCAAGTCCTCTCAAGCCGAAGTGTAATTACAGGCCTCTCTCAGCCGCTCTTCTGCGGCCCAGCAAGCTAACCAGACCTTCAGTGCGGTTCCCACACACCTGGACTCTTAGTGATCAAATGCTAGTGGAAGAATAGAAGTGCTGTCGTGAACTTACAGATGGCGAGACGGGTCCGTTGGGTAGATACGGCTCGGGCAGCATCAGGAACGGGTATCCAGAATACGGCGCTTTATACATTCCACCATCTTGATGTTTGGGCACTAGAAGTGAGAAAGCGAGACAATAAAAGTCGTGAAGTTATCAAAAGTGCAAGGTGCGCAATTACCAAAGAATGAACTTCCGCTATGGTGTGGTCCTCATACTGAACTGTTTTGTATTTATGGACTCTCTTGTAAATATATAATGATGATCAATCACAGATCCCCTTCAAAGCGGTTTCAGTTCTGGAGCGCAAATAACGGATATAGATCAAACAGGCTTGAGATAAAAACAGCTATTTAATGATGCAGATTTCAGGTTTTCCCCAAGAAAAGTCCATCAGTTACATGTCAGAGGCAGATGAAAGTTTTTAATTTCCCCAATTCAACTTTTATCAGCCTGCTACAGATGCCACAACTATTTTAACACATTAAACGAAAGACAAGGCTATTTTTATTGTAAGGCTATTATTTCTAAGTATTGTCTGATTTAGTCTCCAAAACAAAACTAAGCACAGATTTGTGTAAATAAAGACACTCCTACAAGCTGTTGCATGCAGACAAAGGCAAAAAGTAAACTAAAGACTAAAAATGCTCCCCTCAGAAAGTAAAAACAAAACAAACAAACAAAACGCGCATGGTTTGAGGGGAGACTTTACATCATTTCGAGCACTTCTGGGGATTCTCTCTCTTTCTTTCTCACTCTGTGTGTGTGTGTATGTAGTCTCACCGTCGTCCAGATGTTCTCGTTTATCGGTGTAGATTCTCTGATCTTCCTGCTGTCCTCTTCTGATCACCTGCTCATCACAAAACACCTTTATTTCACTCACACGGCCACACATTCACAGCATACACACATTCATACACACACACATGAATGTGCTGACGGGGTCTTACGGCAGAGTTTGAGTTCTGGCTGATTTCGGACTCGTTGACCAAAGACGACTTGAGATCGGCCAGGTCGCTCTCCGTGAACGCGCTCTCGCGGATCTTCTCCTCGTGATCCCCTTCATCTTTAAACGAGATCATCTCATCATTCGCCCCGAGATCATCTCCCCCTCCACCGTTCAGCTGCGGCATATTCGAGCGAACTTTATTAATGTACTTTTGATGGTTGTTGTCGCTGTTTTCCGCGCTCAGAAAGAGCGTTTGAGACTCGAGCGAGAGAGGAAAAGTTCTTTATGCTGTGACGATCCGCGCGACTTGAAAGTAACAAACAGTCGCGCTTTAGAACTGCGAAGATCAAAGCGACCGAGAGCGTGATTGACAACTGCAATGAGCCGAAGGGGGGTCCGCTCTTAAAGGAACACTACGCTCTTTAGTTTCGGGGCGTTTTGAAGCAGTGTTACAAACTATCACAATTAGTTTTTCACCCAAAAAATCTTTGAGATAAAATATACAGAGAGGACCGGGGGCTGACGCTAATAGTAAATGCAAACAATTTAATTGTTTGATTAACTGAGGTAAATACTTTTGATCAGTTTCAATTAAATCTGGAATTTCGAAACTCACAATAAAATTTAAGTGGGAAAAATGGACCAAGAAGGAATCCATCATCAAGGAGTTTATTGAGTTTTAGCAAGCAATAAACCAAGACGAAGAGCTTCTAAACGTAGCAGATATTCATTTCAACAGACATTTTTTCATGCACTGGATGCAGTCAACATACTTGGAAAGCAAAACAACTAAAACATACACAAAGAGTGCTGAGTAGATTACTTATAAACTGTAGTTTGTTACTGATTCCAAATTACATTGTATTTAGTAATGTAACCCATGTAATCAGACTACTGTTTAATTACTTTTAGATTTTAAACACTAATTTAAAAGGGTAACCTTGTACAATATGGATATAAAATTAGAAAGAGAAAGAAAATACATTTATTTTGTTGTTATTATTAAAATGAAGTACAACATGCTAAACATTAGTTAAACATTACATTAATCAGGGTTTGTGAAGTAACTGCAGCAGGTTTTTGAGTTAATGAAAAGCTAATAATTCTAATAATTAATTAAATCATAAAATTGCACAACTAAAGCAAAATGTGACTCTGAACCACAAAACCAGTCAAAAGTAGCAATATTGTTCTTTAATGCCAAAAATCATTAGGATATTAAGTAAAGATCATGTTCCAAGAAGCCATTTTGTAAATTACCTACCTTAAATATATAAAAACTTAATTTTTGATTTGTAATATGCATGGCTAAGAACTTCATTTGGACAAAGGTGATTTTCTCAATATTTTTATTTATTTGTTTATTTATTTTTTTGGCACCCTCAGATTCCAGATTTGCAAATAGTTTTATCTTGGCCAAATATTGTCCTATCCTAACAAACCATACTTCAATGAAAACCCACTAAGTTACTACACAAAATAATGGCATACTAAAATGTGCTTGATTAGAATTACACAGCAACACAAACTCTGCAATGTAAAGTGTGACACAGCTTTAATAAAAATAAGACACTTGTGAAATTGTTTGAGCAATCACCTTGTTGTGCATGCCTTATTTCTTAGTTTTCTACTCGTCTTAGTGTTTTGAGTTCTAATTGAAAAATAATTATGCCTTGCCATGCTGTGCTGTGATATTTGAGTACATTTTCTGTCATGAACTACAGCTGGGAATAAGAATTAAATACAAACAAAAATGTGTCTAGTATTTGCATAAGGCTGCATATTTATACAATATCTTCCATGCATATTAATAAATGGATTAAAAATGGCCTGTTTAATGCATGCAAATCTAAATTATAAATGAGACCTTGTTTATTTGCCTTGATTAAATATAGACAGCTGCTTATCATGGAAGCAGTTTTTCGACATCATTTTCCTAATGATTTCTCAATGTTTTGCCATCCTGAGCTCGTATTTGCATGCCGTCAGACGGAGAGCACTTTGTTTCGGACCGAATAAGTGGGTCTATGCTCTAGTGTCAGATTTAGGGGCTGTTCCTCAGCTACAGCCTAGACCATTTGTCTTTTGTCTTTGACTTCACATGTCAAAGTGTATTTTACCATTTTCTAAGCCACAGGGGCAGGAAACACAGAGGTAACACATTCACTGAGACACTCTTAGAGAGCAAAAGTTGTTACATTTTCGCAAGAAGCTAAATTAAACTTAATGTCGGGTTCAGGTCAAGATATAATTTTAGCTGAAAATGCAAGTTAATGTAAACCTGTAAAACAACTCCCAAAAATTGTGATCATTGTTGTACTCTATTCCCAGAATCACTGCCAGAACGACCCCAAAATAATGCTTTTTCACTCAAAACCTGCGCAAAATGAAAGAAAACAAGATTTAATCCAATATTTGATAATCACATAATTGTCAAAAAATTGTGTTTGTTGCTTGTTTGTGGATAAAATAACAATTTGGAACAGGAACAGTGCTTTCAGGAACACATTGATATTCACCACTAGGGACGATTTTGCTAGGTGATACATTTGGCAATGCCTAGAAATAAAACAAGAACAAGAGAGAAGGAGTGAAATGCTATTTGCAAGCTTTCCAGCTTCATTCAGAGTTATAAAACACCACCGTCAGGCTTCGTTTCTCTGGCTCATTTCAATGGCACTGCGCGCTTTGATGGTTTCGAGGATAAATGCAGTTCCTAAAAATTACATACCGCGCTTCCTAAATAATCTCCAGGCACATTTAAGTAGCAAACTAATTAAATCACATCCTTTAACTGAGGTCGGGCCACATCCAAAGGAGCACAGTTTAACTCGAGCCACTTGTGTGTTTTTTATTGGCCGCACCCTTCGAGCGACGGCGCGCACTGCTGTCAGATACGCGTCGGTCAGTGCTTTGCTGGTTAAGTTAGAATGATTGGGGCCGACAAGGCCGACGCTGGGCATCTCCATCGTGGTGCTGATGGAGAAGTTTGCATGCGTGAGGTAAGCTCAGGAGAGACCTGTTGTTGTAATCTCTCTCTCTCGCTCTCTCTTTTTCTCTCTCTCTCTCTGGCAGGAAACAAAGGGGCTTGTTAATGCAGAGACTTGCCTGAGCCTTTGATGTGAAGCACAACCATTCAAGCCTGTGTGCTGCACACACGTAACACGCACACAACACGCCCGAGAACCTGCTCTGACACACAAACCGACATACGACACACAGCACGCGCTCATCTGCACACGCGTGCACAACACATTAATGAAAAAGCATAATCTCTCTGCCTGTAAACCGACGCGGGGCTTCTATTTTAAGATGCGCGAGATTCGATCGGCGTGCAAAAAAAACGCGCTGCACTGCTGCAGTTTACCTCAGTGGAAAGTTCAGTTTATAAATGTGACTTTGTGAGCATTAGCTTGCTTCATTCGCTTGCTTTCACAGAAACATTATTTTCCATTCAATCTCGAGTTTTTCCACGAACTTCGTGAGCTTTGCAAAATGGAAAAAGGGGTCAATTGACAGTTCATAGGGTTTAAGGTATTAGGTGCAATTAAAATAAATACTTTTACTGAAATCACTCGCTCTTGTTTTACAGTAATTTGCTTCTCTACTGGTTTGGCTTCAGGATCATCAAGTGGCAACAAAAGGTTTCTGTACAAATGCAAACACTAAGCCAAATACTGTAGTGTTTGGCATTGTGGATTTAACTTATAGGGTTAATTGCATTTTATTATTTGCATTTAACATTTTGCCTCTGCTGTTCATGAACTGATCAGAACAGATCTGAGAAGTGTTTCTGAGAGCTTCTGCTTTTAGTAAACTTCACATGATCTCCAAAACCTGAGGGAAAATGCATTTTTAACTATACAAATGTGCAAAGCTGGGTAGTAACTGGATCTAGATTTTCTAACTAGATTCCAAAAGTACTTGTAGTCTGATAAAAATCAGTTGCTTTTTATGGACTACATGATTACATTTTATTCACACAGTGGCAATACATTATTTATGATTGGTTGATTCTCCCTCATTCATCTTTTAAATGTTCTTTTCTAAAATAGACTACTGTTTTTACAATTAGAAAGTCTTCAAGTTTTGTGGACTTTTACACAAAGACAGTCATTAGTCAGGTGTTCACACAGCATTTAAACTGGATTTAAACACATATCTTTCCAGGTTTAAGAAGTGCTTTAATATGGCATCAACTACTAATAAACATGTTCACTTTATTTGAGTTATCACTCTGTAGATTATTATTTTTAGTTTTTAATTATATTTATATATAAATATATTTTTATTTAGTTTTATTTATTTATTTTTTTTAAGTTTTTGAATCTATTATTATTTTTTAGTTTTTATTTATATTTATATATTTTTATTTTAGTTTCATTTGTTTATTTATATATTTTTTTATTGATTTTAAAACTATTTATTTGAATTTAACATTTTTTCATGATTTAATTAATTATTAGCTTTTTATTAAACTCACAAACCCCCTGCAGTTCCTTCAGAAACACCATTTTGGGAAACCTTGATGCAATATAATGTTTAATGCACAACAGATGGAATATATTTCAACATTCAACATGGTACAACAATGTTATCCTGTTTAAGTAAAGTAATCTGAAAGTACTCTAAAAGTAATCAAATTACATTACCTAAAATGTGTAATGTAATGGATTACACTACTAACTACAATTTTTGTCATGTATTTTGGAATGACAGATTGCAATTTCTAAGTAATGTACCCAAGCTCTGCAAATACATTTGAATAATTAAAAACTTAGCAGGAGTATAAGTCATGTGATGTGCTTGCTTGTAAAGTAATGCATGTTCTATTCAGTTAAAAGAAAGCACATTCATGCAGTCCCATTGCACACCACATAATAGTGAAGTCTTACAAGAAAAGAAAAGTTTGCAAAAATATATCAAAAAAGCAATGTCTTGCACTGAATTTTCACAGGTGTTATTGTATTTTGATTGTGTAAGAAAACACACAGATAATGCCTGTACTCTACTCATTTATTTCCTACAGTGTAGAAGAATAAAAGCGGGTCATTGAGAGTTAAAGTCTCCTGTTGGTTTCTCAATGCCTTGCTTTTTAAAAACAAACAGAAATGCAGAAATAATTGAAACGCTCTGTTGTATTTACAGCAAAAGCTGTCTGCATGAACTATTAATGTCAGTATCAATTTGACAGCAGAAATGAGATTTGTTTCTACACACAGCTTCACTGAATAAATCCCTTTTCTTATCAAGAAGCTCGCTTTATGGCTCTTTGGGGATCAATAGTTTCAACACAGGACCTTAAGATGAGCGTGATGCTTTCTGCTTCTTTACTGTAGTGTCATTCTCTCTTTCTCACAGAATCTCTCTGGGTTTATTAGATAGATACACAGACAAGCAAAGACATCAGTCTTCATGCAAGTGCTCAATAACATGAATAAAGTATGAAAACATCATCTAAAGTTACATGTGGCATGTATATGCTTGTATAAGGGTTCAGTAAAGCGTGATATGATGCTCTTTTGTTTACCCTGATGATGAAAAATCACTTGAGGTTGCCTTTTCATCAGAACATTTGTGAAACTACACATGTGGATTATTTATGCCGTCATCTTTGGTCAACACTGCTACTGTTTCACCGTACTGATAACTGACTGATTCTTATCAACTGTACATACATCATCATGCATTAAAATGATTCAGATGTTAGCAGAGAGCACTGGATGAGAATTGGATTCGTTTGTTAGCAGCTTTAATGGATGTGCAGCAGGGTTATTGTAGGTAACTAAAACCGAAACTAAAATGAAAACCACTACAAACATTTTCATTACCTGAACTGAAGTAAACACAAAGTGGCATAAAACTAAATATAAAAACTTTTGATTTCACATAGTTTCTAAAGGACCATTTGTCATTTGAAATGTAATTTAAACTGATGTACTAAACCAAACTAAAATACAAATGAATCTAAACTAAAACAGCAGTCAACATTTGAATTGGATCAAAAGTTATCAAAGTTGTCCTTAAACCAAAACAACATCCGTTCTTGTCTTAGGACAATTTTGATGAACTTTTTTGATCCACTTCAAATGTTGACTACTGTGTGTAGACATTTGTAAACAGACAATTTAAATTTAAAATGGAAATAAAATTAAAACTGATTCAAAATATAAATAAAAATGGCAACAAGGTTTTATTAGTTAATGTATTAACGAACATGAACAAACAATGACCAATACATTTATTACACTATTTATTCATCTTTGTAAATATTAGTTAATTAAAATGCAGTTGTTCATTCTTAGTTAATATTAATTCACAGTGCTTTAACTAATGTTAATAAGCAAAACTTTTGATTTTAATAATGCATTAGTAAATGCTTGTTCATTCTTAGTTCATGTTAACTAAAGTTAACTAATGAACCTTATTGTAAAATGTTACCAAAAACTATAAATAGTATCCCAATTATGCTAAAATAACACTGATATGTAAGTGTTTTTGACTTTAAGGCAAGACAGGTGAATAGGGTAAAAAAAAACTAGTAGTTATTGAATACATTGATAACAGTTATCAACAAGGTATTACAAGTTTTCTAAAATGTTAGGTTTAAGTATGCAAATATGCACTAATTTGCATACATTTCTAGTCTAAAAAATCGAAACACTGGATGAGGTCAGTTTCAAAATTATTGTTTAATATGTTTGACATTTTAGAGTCAAATGTTTTTACAGAGTCATTTTGTCACTCCATAATTCAGAAAATACTTAGAACAGACAGAAAACATTTTGGGGGATTTAAATGTTATATATAATCAAGCAAATTATATATGAACAAATCCCTCTGTAAAAACCTTCAGTATATATAGACAGGAATAAAATGTAAAGTTTGTGTGTGTAAGTGCTACTGAAGTTGAGATTTATGGCTCAATGTAAGAGCAAAAAACTAATCTGAGAAAACACCCTTTAAAAATATGTATTGTAATTGAAATCTATTGACACAAATAGATAAAGAAATACTCAGCAGTGTCTTTTGGATGTTTTCTTTCCACTAGCCTGAAAAAACACTCGCCTAAAATCTCAAACTTGACAGGTGCATGAAAAAACAGCCCTTAATATTCTAACATTAATATTATAATAATATTCTATATCATAATATTTAATAATAATATTATTTGATTCTGGGATTGAATAGATTGATATCACGGCATTCATTATTGCCATCAGGCTTTTAAATACATTTTACATGTTTGAATATTTTTTGAAAATACACTCTTAAAAATAAAGGTGCTTCACGACGCCACAGAAGAACCTTTTTTGTCTAAATGGTTCCATAAAGAACCTTTAACATCTGAAGAACCTTAAAAGGTTCTTTGTGGTGAAAGAAGGTTCTTCAGACGGGCCGAAAGGTTCTTTGTGGAACCAAAAATGGTTCTTCTATGGCATCGCTGTGAAGAACCTTTTAAAGCACCTTTATTTTGTGAATTTTCAATATACTAAAATAATTGAGGACAATAGCTAGCAGGTTGACCAAACTTTATATTCAGTGCTACATAATGACTTTATTTTGATAGCAGTTCATTTAAACATGTCTGTTACATTTGTATATTTTTATGTTTGTGCGGAACCAAAGTTATTGTATCTAAATCTATCATTGCTACATTTAATGTTAACGTTGTCGTGCTTCACGAGCATTTCTGGTTTCATTTTTAAATTCGGATTATTCGTGTGCACACGGGTATAGGATTCTCACGAAAGCACACGCTCGGTTTTCACCGGATTCATCTGGTGGGATTTCGAAGGACGAGCGGCAGTTCTATGATTTGATTCACTGCATTAATTGCTAACTTGTTTTTTTTTTCCTTGGAGGAGATTGAAGAGCCGTGTTGAGCTGGTGTGGTGTGTTTGTAGTGGTGAGAGGGCGGGTGGAGCGGCGACTTGATGTTTAACAGCGGCTTTGGGGCCAGTGTTTCCAGAGCACAGGGACACTGATGTGGCATTGGACAGGATGTAGATTCTTATGATGGATAACTGTTTAGGTCTTTTGAGTGAACGCAAACCACCGTGTGTGTGTGTGGCTCAGGTTTTGTCTACATTGTGAAGACCAAACATCTCCGACGTGATAGTAAGAGCTGAAAACAGCCATCAGACCCAACAACAGCTTTACAGTGAAATCATGTCTTCTTAAAAATGCTTTTAGAATGCTCTTTAAATGGTTTGTTTGTGGCTTTTACGGGACTCCGTTTTAGCTCGGTTTTTAAAAAAAAAAATACAAGTCAATGGAAAGTCCCCAGCGTGACAGAAAAACACGTGTGTGAACATGTCTGTGTGCATGTGTGTTCACGATTGATGCACATGTTAACTGCGTGTTCTCCGTTTCAAAAAGTTGTATTTTTTAAAACTACTGTTTATTTCACAGATGATTGAGTACAAAGGCAATATTTGTTTATTTCTATTTGATTCATGAACAATCAATCAATAAATAAACTAAGAAGTAAGTAAGTAAGGAAATAAATAATATTGTAATGTCATCACACTGGCTTTGGGATCTGATGTTATACCTACATTTAGAAAAGATTACATTTCTAAATGTTCCCATAAATTCTCTTATGTCTGGCAACCCTTATTATCTTATTTCTCTGCTATAAATGTACTTCCTGGGGAGTAATGTGATTTACATTATTTATTTATTTTTCTCTTTCTCTCCTCTTTTATGTAGTGTTTATGTTGTTCATTACAGAAAATTGATAAAGTAGTATTTCTGATTGTGGTATCCAATTTTTATTTATATTTATTTATTTTTTAAATGTATGTATTGTAATGTTCCTGATTGTGGTATCCAATTTTTATTTTATTTTATTTGTATTTCTTTCTTTTTTTTATTTAACTATTGCATCATTCATTTTTGTTGTATTCTAATTTTAGTACCATTACTGAAATTACTGTCATTCTTATTATTAATATTAGGCAGTTTTAAGAATATTAGGGAAGTTTTAAGAATGTAAAAACTGTACAGATAATAGCATTTGTCTTTGGAAAAAAAATATGTGGCAAGTACACTCTTAAAAGTAAAGTGTGTTTTTGCAGTGATGCCATCAAAAGAACCATTTTTGGTTCTCCAAAGAACCTCACAGTGAACAGTTCCTAAAGTAACTATTTTAAAGAACATTTTAAGAATCTAAAGAACCTTTATGACTACAAAGAACCTTTTCTGCAGTTGAAAGGTTCCATTGATGTTTAAGGTTCCTCATGGAACCATCAATGCCAATAAAGATCCTTTATTTTTAAGAGTGTAGAGTTCTTTTTTTTTTTGTTTTTTTTAATTCTCCCATTAAGCAAGACAAGGGAACAAGATGAAAAAGCAAAAATAAATCCTTTTAAACAAAACCCAAAAGCTCTAGGAAAAAAAAACAGGCATGTAGCATGTCTTAATTCATGCACCCTCGATTACATTTGACATTTATTAATAATCCATTTACTAAACCATCTGACTGTAAGACGAGGAGCTAGAATTCAGAATTCAGAGACGCACTGCTATTGAGCAAAAAACAATAGCTAATCTGCTTAAATCCAGCTTGAATGCTCATGCTTTTTTATATTTGTACTCTTTGTTCATAAATGTTGGAAAAAACAACCATTATTTACTGGAAATGAACTGGAGATTAAAGAGTTAAATGTTTTGAATGTTTTTGAACAAACAAACTAAATGTTTAGATAAAAATGATAACATCTAAAGTCTAAAATATTATTAAACATCACTGAACTAAAATGCATACATCAATTTATCCCAGCAAAACTAGTTGTGTGTGTCAAACAAGGAGCAAAAAGCTCTCTAAAGTAATAGGTAACAGTTGCTACTTTTTCCCTGTTTAGGCTCTGCATGAAATACAGACATGAAATTAAACATATATTTCATATTATTATTAGTATATATTTATTAATATACTTACACAGTAATTGATTGTGAGTATAAGGGCACATGGGGACAACAAAGCTCCTCTGATTCTGGTTCTGAGAGGAAACCTGAATATGACTGACCCCTTTAGGTGCAGTGCAGGAATTTCAGGTTCACGAGCAAAGAACAGCAGTCTTGAAAATGCACTCTTGAAAATAAAGCTTTCGAAAGAGGGGTTCCACACCAGTGTCTAGAGCTGCCAGGTCTGCTTTTTTCCCGGGAATTGGGCTACTTTTTATACTATTTTCACAGGTTGTTTTTCATGTACGCAGGTTGAAGCGACCCCAATAACGTAATATTTAGACCATGGAATGCTAACTTTACCAGAAGAACCCCACTACAAAATACCCTCCTGGAACGCGATTTTTACTGGGGGACGCAATTAAGCTACTTTTGGGCTAGTATTGGGGAGCATTTGGGCGGGTTTTGTTGTAAAAACCTGGCAACCCTGCCGATGCCATTGAAGCACCTTTTCTGTCTCTTCAAGTGGACTGGGGTGGGGGGGAAAAAGTGTATGGAACATTTAAAAAATCTAAAGAACCTTTATTTATTTTATTTTTTTCACAGAACCTTTAGTGCAATGGAAAGATTCCGTGGATGTTTAAGGTTCTTCATGGAACCACAGATGAACTTTCTCACTCATAAGTTGCTGATTTATACCTCTGGAGACGTTACTGAGTTTTGAAAGTGCTTAGCAGAAACCAATTGTTAATGAATACATGTCAAACCTTTAAACTAATGTGGATTGCAGCTCAGAACTTTTGATCTTCTAAAGAAATGCCAGGATCTTTCATTTTAAAATGCAACATGATTAATAACAACATAAACAAACAAATAAATAAAATACTAGTATTATGCTTGAGCACATGCATTCAAACACTGGAAATAGGGCTAAATTGTTACCTAACAGCTTTTTGTACCTGATTTAATAATAATAAAAAAATGTTTTGTTGATATTGATGTATGTTGGTTAGTTCAGTGATGTTAAATAATATTTAAGCTTCCATTTTAGGTTATCATTTTTCTTCTGCTTTTTTTTCTCTCAAAAGTCAGTATTAGAAACAGCAAGTCAATTAGATTTCAACACACATGTATAAATGTAGGACATTTATTTGCATTCCCAGCAGCAGAAACTTATTAAAGGATGATGAAATGTGAAAACATTCATTAATTCAAGTGAAATTGAAATACATTACAGATATAAATACAAAATATCTTTTCATTTTAAACACATTTAACTCTTCATATGCTGTATTATTATGTGTGAAGAAAAGCTGATATGGTTTAGTATTAGTTACATATTGATTATTAACAGTGGAAAAAACATTCTAGAATAAGGGGGAAACAATTTTGTATGTAATTTAAAAAACAAAACTGATATTTGGAAGAAGTACTTCAGATTTTCTCTTCAGAGAGTTAAACTATTTAAACAGTAAAATGATCATTCTAAATATATTTACATATATGAAATAGAATTGAATTTATTGTAGTTTACCAAAACAAAAACATACTAAAATTTAGTTTTGGCAACTATAATACCTTATTATTTAATTGCAATTAGCATGCATCCTGGAAACATTACATTTAATTAAATATATTTAAAAGTATATTCATTTAAAGTATATGTGACCCTTGACCACAAAATTTCCAAAAAAGTGTCCATTTTTGGAAATTGAGATTTATACAACATCTGAAAGCTGAATAAATAGGCTTTCCATTGATGTATTATGAGTTAGGCAATATTTGGTCAAGATACAATTATTTAAAAATCTGGAATCTGAGGGTGCGAAAAAACAAAAAAAAAAACAAAATCAAAATATTAAGAAAATCACCTTTAAAGTTGTCCAAATGAAGTTCTTAGCAATGCATATTACTAATCAAAAATTAAGTTTTGACATATTTATGGTAGGAAACTTACAAAATATTTTCATGGAACATGATCTTTACTTAATATCCTAATGATATTTGGCATAAAAGAAAAATGTATCATTTTGACCCATACAGTGTATTTTTGGCTATTGCTACAAATATACCTGTGCTACTTAAGACTGGTTTTGTGGTCTAGGGCCACATATTACTTCCATAATAAGTAGTAAAAATTCTTAAAACTGAAGTTTAGCTCAGGTTTGAAATGATAAAACAAACAAAGTCATTGCCAGTGCTGGGTATTAACTGATTATATGTAATCTAGATTACATAATCAGATTACAAAATTGAAGTACTTGTAATCAGAGTAAAAAGAAAGGTTCCTCACAGTGATGCAATAGAAGAACCATTTCTGATTCCACAAAAAAACATGTCTTTCTTACCTTTTTATAATCTGAAGAACCTTCTTTCACCACAAAGAACCTTTTGTGGAACAGAAAGGTTCTTCAGATGTTAAAGGCTCTTTTGTGTTTACCTTTGTGGGTAAAAGCGCTTATGAGGGTATAAACACTTAAACACTTTATAAACGCTTTTTTATGGATTGCATGATTACATTTTATTTACACAATGGTAGTTTATTGATTCTCCCTAATTATTTTTTCTGTTTTTCTTTTTAAAAAGCCTACTGTGCGTCGTACCATTTAGCTTGAACTATATTCACAAATGCAGTGCAAGTAAGTTTGCAAGCCATGCTTCTGAATGGTTGAAAAGCACCTCTTAAACGGTTAGATTATGTATGAAACAAATAATTCTGCAAGTTACTAGTAACTGTTGAAAGTCTGGGCAAAAACATTTCATATTTCATGTAATTGGAAGTTAATATTCCAATAATTTAACACTTTTGGTTATGGTCAATGGTCACATTGACATGCAGGTAAAAAAAAAAGTGTATTCATTATTTTTATTTTTATTCAACATTTTTATGATTTATAGTTCTTACATTAAGCCCAGTTTGGGAAACCCCGGTGTAATATAATCTTTAATGCATTTTATGGTGTTAATGTTATATTTAACGGTAAATGTAAAACAAGTATTCTAAAAAGCAGTCAGATTACAAAATGAGTAACCTAGATTACATTATTAAATACAATTTTCATCATGTAATGGACTACAATTTGTAAGTAATCTGCCCAGCTCTGATCATTGCCAAAATGTCTACAAAAAGTCTTTCAGAATCAGAATCAGAAAGAGCTTTATTGCCAAGTATGCTTGCGCATACAAGGAATTTGTTTTGTGTCACTATCTTCCAGAGACAATAAAAATAGGATGAGAATAAAAAATAAAACAAAAAATAGGAAACACTAACAAAAACACTAAAACAGCTGGACTGCTAAGCACAGAGGCTGCCTGCCATCCGTGGCGCCATCTTGACTTTCTAAACACATTTTGTCATTGTTTTATTATTCAAAAGCTTTTTTGTGAAATGAATTGTGTCTTTTAGCATTAAGTACTCTTCAAATAACGCTCTTTATATGAAGAGAAATGCTTTTCAGGGTCGCTTCGCGCTCAAATCATTCACACTAGCGCTCCACCAAACCGCCGAAACATCCAGCGACACTCCACCATCTTGTTTTCCCATGATAGCAAATCAAACTCTGAGCGCAGGAAAGTAAATGTACACATGAGTGTGGGAAAACAAATCAACGCATCCCTTCCCACCATCAATCTCCCTCCACGGATCAATGCTGGGAACAAACGCTCATCTCCATTTCCACATCATTCACAGTCATCACACCCTCTAAATGCCCGTCACAAGCCCGTTTCCACGCTTCTCCCCTTGGCACTGATTACAGAGGCGCCATAAAGATGGCGACACAAGGCTCACCACAGAAGACATTAGTCCTTCACAATCATCTTTTGATTTGTACAACACGACACTCAAATGGAAGCAATTCATTAAAACCCCGGGAGTCTTTGTTCATTTCGCATATGAAGCCAATGGATCAAATAAGGCAGAGATGATGTCATTTCAGCTGCTTTATTAGCTCTAGTCCCACATGTTCCTCCGTTTGTCTGTTTGTTAGTAGTGGGATCTAATGCAAGCTTCACGATTTTGACGGAAAACACCAAGAATGTGTCTTTGAGCTCTGGACATGAATGACTCCTCAAGTCATGTGTGTTGTTGAAGAGAGTATGTGACTGTCGGAGAAAAAAAGTTGAAAAAGTTGTACCTTTAGGGGTATAATTGCTTGTCATTGGGGTAGTGCCCTCAAACAGACACCTTTGTAACTTGTTAATATATGTAGAGGGTTCATAATAGTACTTTAGAGTAGTAATGTGTACCCCTAAAGTAGTAATATGTACTCTTTAGGTACGGTTATGAACAGATATTGTTGCTTAAAAGCTCTTACAGAAAGAATAAAAGTGGATCTCAATTGCTTAATCCACCAAACAGCATGAATAATTAACCCTTTTATTATAAAGAAGGCACAATGTGTCTCTTTGAGAGCACTACCCCAGTGGCAAGCTGCTGTACCCCTTAAAGTACAATATTTTTCTGAAGCACACAGAAGGAGGATCTTCCACTATGAAACTGAAATGATTCTGGTCAACTGCAAGAGCTAAAATGACACAAAAACACTTGCAATATATATTATGGAGCACATAACCCTCGAGAAGAATTTGGTTGGTTTTTAGTTCAGCTTCTTGGTTGCATGAACATAACCGCAATGTTAAGACTGGGTCTGAAAAATTAGTTTGACCAACCAGCAGCTAGCAAACAGGTAATCAGTCTCGGATTCAACTTAGACCAATGTACTTTTTTATGTAACTGACCAAAAGGTTTTGACCAGTCATGCAGAAAATAAATAAATAAAGAAATCACTAACCATTTTGCAACTGGCCGCTCTTTCTACCATGAACAAATGAAACATTAATGGCCTTTTAGATGGTCACACCAGACAAACCGTCTGCAGGACAGATGTAAACCCTTTTTTAAGGGGGCCCAGACATCCACAAAAACAACAACAACAACAACAACAAAAAGGGCTGTTGTTGTGTTTAAATTTATTGCTATATCAGACACATTATATGACACATTTATTAAACAAAACAATTAATACAAACATTTTCATATTCAAATATTAACATTTTATATGGGTCAAAACTTTTTTTGTACATTTAATACATTTTCTATTGTTTTGTTTCTTTTACTTTTTAAATTTTATTGCATTGAATTTTTATTTTTAACAAAACATAATGCAATCTAAACCATTTAGTATAACAATAGTTTGAATACCTATATATGTGTATTTACAGGTTTTACCCATTTGTCAGCAAGAAGCATTAATCATAAAGATCAATAAAATATTATAAAATTGAGTGATCACTTATTCTTTTAAACATTAAAGTAAAAACTTCAGTCGCATTTAATATGCTTTCTGTGTATATAAAATCACTTTCGTAAATTTAATTTGATGCGGACACCAAAACAGGTCTCATTTTTGACCAATATGTGACACTGGAGCACAAAACCAGTCGTAAGTAGCACTGGTATATTTATAGCAGTAAGCAACAATACATTGTATGGGTCAAAATTATTGCTTTTTCTTTTATGCCAAAAATCATATTATTTAAAGATCGTGTTCCATGAAGATATTTAGTAAATTTCCTACCGTAATTTTTGATTAGTAATATGCATTGCTAACAACTTCATTTGGACAACTTTAAAGGTGATTTTCTCAATATTTAGATTTTTTTGCAACCTCAGATTCCAGGTTTTCCAATAGTTGTTTCGCAGCCAAATATTGTCCTATCATGACAATTATTTATTCAGCTTATATGTGATGTGGTCGAGGGCAGTGTTGGGGGTAAATCATTACAAGTAACGCGAGTTATGTAATAATATTACTTTTTTTAAGTAACTAGTAAAGTAACACATTACTTTTTCATTTACAAGAAAATATTGGAGTTACTTTTTCAAATAAGTAACGCCAGTTACTTTTGTTGCCTTTATGTATTTAATCCTATTTTATTAACCAGTGACTTTGCTGCTGACCTTTGTTGATCCAATTCAACCGTACACTGCAAAATATGCTTTTCTTTCTTGATTTTTTTGTCTTGTTTCCAGCCAATATATATATATATATATATATATAAAAAATTAAATCAAGAAGGAGTTTCTAGACAAGTAAAAATTATTTTCTTGTTTTTAGAAAAAAAAAATACCCGATTGCCTTGTATATTTTGCTTGTTTCAAGCAAAAACAGAAAAAAACAATACAATGATTTTTACTTGTCTAGAAAATCCTTCTTGATTTAAGAATTTTTAGATATTTTGTCTCGAAACTCGAAACTAAGAAAAGCATTTTTTACAGTGTACTAATAAGCAAAACTTACTTCAGATGAACTAACATTTGTGCTTAATTTTTCTCATTGCTGAAGAGTGTTGAACTTTCTTTTCCTACAGTTCAACTGTACAGACGTTAATTTACTTTTTCTTCAGCCTTAGGCTTATTCACTTCATTTCATTTTTGGCGTGGAAGGACTTTTACATTTACTAAAAATCTTTTTTATATTAAAAACAAACAAGCAAGCCCAGCTCAGATTTAAAAAGTAACGCAACATAAGTAATGTAACGCATTACTTTCCATAAAAAGTAACTAAGTAACGTAATTAGTTACTTTTTTAGGGAGTAATGCAATATTGTAATGCATTACTTTTAAAAGTAACTTTCCTCAACACTGATCGAGGGTCACATATATAGAAAATTGACTAAACAATTTTATATGTTCAACTCTATAAATGATTCTTTAATTGTACTTGTGATTTGAAAGTAAATGTTTTCTGAGTTCATCTTACAAAACAAGTCCTTCAAAGTTAGTCCTGACACAGTAGTCTCATGACAATTGGACAGATTACAGACAAGCTAGTGCTACAACACTGACATTATGGTGTTTCTTCGCCCTTCAGTAAATGCCCTTGAACCTTGTATACACAGCTTGGCCATGTCCTGATTTAAAAGGGCTTAGTATAATTTTTTGACATCATTCCCATTGCTCTTTGGTGGATTAAGCACTTGAGATCCAAAGGCGAATGAGATCCATTCACTTTTATTCTTTCTGTAAGAGCTTTTTAGCAACTATATCTGTTTGTTTTCAGTCAAGCCATTGTGGAAAAAGTAGTTTGTTTTATTTACAACTTTGACAAATCATTTTTTACAACACTTTTAACTTTCAAATGTCATGTTAATACTTGCAATTTCTTTGTAATTATTTGTGTTTGAGGGAAAAGTATTACTTAGCTTTTGGTATTTTGTTATGTTTGGGAAGCAGGTGTCTCCTGCTTAAGTTGAATCCAAGACTAATTACCTGTTTGCTCGCTGCTGGTTAGTCAAACAAATTTTTCAGACCCTTAACATTAACAATGTGGTTATGTTCATATACAACTGATCCTTGCAGAGTCATGCAACCGAGGAGCTGAACTACAAACCAAACAAATTCTTCTCAATTAAACACAATTTGCTGGTACATTTCACAAAAAAAACCCCCAACAACTTTGGATTAAATGTCAAATTTTACAGTAAAAACACTGAAATAGTAGTTTGTTTTATTTACAACTTTGACAAATCAGTTTTTAACCCTTTAACACTCCCATTTTTGAACATAGACGTGAAAATGCAGTATTCAAACTTAATTTTTTATCATTTATGAACGAAAACATTTTGTAATATGATTTTGAAGTACATTTTCCATGGTAATGCAATGTCTGATTTTAAAATGGTTTTTAAATGATGAATTTTGAGATTTGAAGTTTTCAAGTGATAAATAATTTCTTATGATTTCTAAAGCGGCAATGAAGAAAATATTTTTGTAGCAAAGGTCAGAACTCCTATTATGAAGTAGATTTTTGAGGTGCCCTCTTGTAAAAATGGTAAAATATCGATTTTAGGAGCCTTAGACCTTTTCAACAATATATATATAGTTTGTCATGATTAAATTAGCATTTATTAATAAAATGGTGAAGTAAACTTTTAAACAATTAAGGGGTTAAAACACTTTCAACTTCAAAATGTGACCCTAAACCACAAATCCAGTCATAAGGGTCCATTTTTGGAAATTGAGATTTATACATCAATCTGAAATCTGAATAAATAAGCTTTCCATTGATGTATGGTTTGTTAGAATAGGACAATATTTGGCAGAAAATCTGGATTCTGAGGGTGCAAAAAAATCGAAATATTGAGACAATCACTTATAAAGTTGTCCAAATGAAGTTCTAGCAATGCATATTACTTATAAAAAAATGTTTTGCTACATTTACATCTACAAATTTACAAAATATCTACATGAAACATGAGCTTTACTTAATATCCTAATGATTTTTGGCATAAAAGAAAAATCAATAATTTTGACCAATACAATGTATTTTTGGCTATTGCTACAAATATAGCCCAGCGACTTATGACTGGTTTTGTGCTCCAGGGTCACAAATGTCATATTTTAAAATAAAAAGACTGAAATAGTAGTTTGTTTTATTTACAACTTAGACAAATCATTTTTTAACCCTTTAACTGTCACTCCCATTTTTGCACATAGACGTGAAAATGCAGTATTCAAACTTAATTTTTTATCATTTATGAAAGAAAACATTTTGTAAAATGATTTTGATGTTTCTTATGATTTCTAAAGTTTAATAAGAAAAAAAGGCAATGAAGAAAGTGTTTTTGTAGCAAAAGTCAGAAGTAGATTTTTGAGGTGCACTCTTGTAAAAATGGTAAAATATCTATCTATCTAGGAGAGTCTTAGTCTTAGACCTTCAACAATATATATAGTTTGTCATGATTAAATTAGGATTTATTTGTAAAATGGTGAAGTAAACATAGGCATCCCACAGACAGGTGACAATTAAGGGGTTAAAACACTTTCAACTTCAAAATGTGACCCTGGACCACAAAACCAGTCATAAGGGTCCATTTTTGGAAATTGAGATTTATACGTCATCTGAAATCAGAATAAATAAGCTTTCCTCTGATGTATGGTTTGTTAGGACAATAGCTGGCTTAGAAACAACTATTTGAAAATCTGGAATCTGAGGGTGCAAAAAATCTAAATATTGAGAAAATCGCCTTTAAAGTTGTCCAAATGAAGTTCTAGCGATGCATATTACTTATAAAAAAAATATGTTTTGATACATTTACAGTAGGAAATTTACAAAATATCTTCATGAAACATGATCCTTACTTAATATCCTAATGATTTTTGAATTGCATAAAAGAAAAATCAATAATTTTGACCCATACAATGTATTTTTGGCTATTGCTACAAATAAACCCCTTTATGACTGGTTTTGTGCTCCAGGGTCACATATGTCAAATTTTAAAATAAAAAGACTGAAATAGTAGTTTGACAAACTTTGACAAATCCTTTTTTACATCATTTTCAACTTTATAAAATGTCATGTTAATACTAGCAGTTTCTTTGTAATTACTTGTGTTTCAGGGAAAATTATTACTTAGCTTTTAGTATGTTTTATGCTTGGGAAGCACAATAAACTCCATCTGAAATTATTATTATTATTAATGCAGCTTTTATGAGCAATCAAGAGTGTTTTTATTCATAGAAACGCATTTGTCACATAACCATTTAAAAGAAGTATTTTAAAATGGTGAAAGAAAAGAAGACATACACTTTCATTCATCTATTCACTTAAAGACTTCCAGCCAGGCCAGACCTGTGAAAACCAGACATCAAACCACCACTGTGTTATGAGTGAAAAACTATTCTACAAGTGCATAAAAAATGGTTCATAATTTATGCATGTGGTGGAAAATATGAGCTATTTTTTGACCAGCACTTCTGCCCTAGATTTGTTCGTTGCGTTAAGCTCTGCGCACGATGCGCTCTTGGGGAGCGAGTGGAAAATGTTGACGCTGTTGTGACGGGTGAGAGTTGAGTGGGTGTTGAAGACCTCCACACATGCGCTCAGACTCTTACCTGGCACTGAGCGTTTCCTGCCAGCCGTACGACTCTTGAGCAATCGCAGAAAACAGCACAAACAGCACAAACCCGTGACGACCTCTGTAACCCCAGAGCAGCATGCAAATAGATGCATAAACAATTAAGTAAAAGCATGACATTTTGACTCAACATTTAGTTCAAAGCCCTAGCGATGCATGCGAAACACCACTAATAAACACTGGAGACATTGTGTAAGACTGACGCACAGTTTGTCAACAGACTGCCTATCGTCACACATCTCTCCACAAGCAGCGCTTCTTCACGTTCGCTCTTCACGTTTGATAATCATCTTTCTCGCTAGAAGCAAAACAAAAGGCAGCAGAACAAAGATGCTGTAGTGTGCGGTGATTCACCTCATTTAAAGACAAACCACAAACGCTTGACATTTGTGATACCTTTCAGAAGGCAGGAAGCAAGCTGTTTCTTTCTCTCTCTGTGATGTCAACAACTTGGGTAACATAGTGGAAAAGCATTATCTGACACTTCAGATAAAGAGGTGGACTGGATACGCACTATTGTTGTGTTATACACATCAGATGTGTAGATGCTGCTTTCTGCTGTTGCGAAACCCTGAAGCGACTACATCAAAGTCGATGGCGCTCTTTCTGAGATGATACGTCGCTGACGTACATACTTTAACGGTGAAGAGACAATACTAAAATGTACTGCATGTGGTTCAAAACACATTCATTTGATTTTTTTAAAATCTTTTAACAATTAAAAATCCTTGATGTTTTTTCAATTTTTCAATCTGGTTCTCATGAGAGCACCTGGAGATTTGGTTTAGTAGTGTGACCCATTAAATATAACTAGAAAAATAAAAATAAAAGAATTATGCATAGACTATATATGCATTTTATGTATTTATTTTAAAGTGTGATGATACTGTAATATATTAAAATAATAAGTATTAAATAAAAACAAACATTTTATATTACACTTTAAAACTACAATGCTAATATTTAAATTTTTATTTCTTTTTATATGAATTTTTATCATTTTCAAACCTAAAATCAGCAAGCTTTAATTTTGGCATTTTAAAAGGAATAAATTAAAAGGCATCTCAATATGTTCTCTGAATAAAAGGAGCACAATGAGAGGAACACTTTGAAATTCGAAAATGCAGCCTTCAGCTGATCTCCATTGCTTGTTAATTGATTTTAGACACAGACCACACAAATAGCAAATATGGAAATTGTTTAAATACTCAGTATTTTTGCCTTGTTTTCCAGTGCAAATGTTTGAACTCCTAAATCAAGGAAGATGCAAAAATTAAATAAAAAATTAAATAAGTTTATAATTAAAACAAGAACAAACATTTGCCAATATCTGTGCAGAAAATCTACTTCATTCAAAGGGAAAACTCACTTCATTTTGTTCAGTTTTTCACATTCAAATAAAAAAAGCAAACAAACAAAAACAACAACAACATCAAAGAAACACATAATGTCTTCAGTTTACCTCTCAAAATATATCTTGACTTAATAATCTTTCAATATTTGTATTGGAAAATGAGACAAAACTGCTGATATATATATATATATAATTTATTTATTTATTTAATTTATTTTTGTATTTTTTGCAGTGCATGCAACATGTAATGCCTTGACTTTATGAACTCAAGATTTTCTGCAATTCAAAAAGTTTAAGGGTTTGCATTGTGGAAAGGCAAATTAAGACTTTTTAAGATTTGCAGAAATTCTGCAAATTCTTCTAAATATTTATTGACATTCAGCTTACAGAGAGTATAATATATTAGCCTTAGACTTACAGCATGAAGAATTTTTTTTTTTAACCAATGACATTTTATAGTATACAGTCAAGCCAAACATTTTTAAGACACCAGATATATCTTTTATATTGCAGGTGCAGGACACTATAGTTCATTTATGTAAGTGAGGATATCAAAAGAAAGTAAACTGTGACATATTATACCCAAAAATTCTTCATACAGTGGACTACCAGAAAAAAATGTGTTGTTTCAACACAGACTGAACTAAATTAAGCATTGCTTGGAAATTGGTCAACAAAGTTTTGATAGATGTATACTGTCATATTAACAGTTTTTTTTTTGGTTGATTGCAATCCATTACATACCTTTCTATCAAAGTTATCTGGCATTATCAAGACAAATTTGTTCTGACACAGTTTTAACAGAGGGATAGGGATGTAACGATAACCGGTTTGACGATAAATCATGATAAAATTCTCCACGGTTAGTATTACCGTTTCATCTTTTAATTATCATTAAAACCGTATTTGATTACCACGATTTGAACAACTTATGATAAATATATATTGTACAGCGTAAAGCAAAGTTTAAATAACAGTCTCATGTGCGCAGAGCAAGCAGAGTAACAGTTTCGTTTTGAATAGAAGCATGACGGAAAGATGGGAGGTTTTAAAAGGGTGCTGAGGGAATATACAAATGAATATAGAAATGAATGAATTATATGAATGTACCTCTGATGGTTCTGACTGTCTTCAGAAAAGATTCGATGGCATTGTGTTTTGATCTTCATTCCATGTAATACCTAATAAAGTAGTGTTCTTAATCGCAATGCTGCTTTGTCCACGGAGTTTACGGAAACAGCTGTAACTTTGCTGTTCCACAAGTGCCGCCTAGTGGCAGAGAGTGGATTTCCATTGACTTACAATTATGTTCAGCCTGTTTGCAGTTTTTGTCTAGCTAAAACGGACCGAATTTTCATGCACTGCTGTCATCTTAACTAAAAAAGACTAAAAACAAGGATTCTATAAATTTAAACAATTCACATAATACATCTAGAATTATTTAGATAAAATACATATAACATTTATTGATTTGACTTAACCATTTTCTTTATTTAAAGGCTGAAATGTGAGGTTTACCATTTTATAAAACCTTTTCAAAGCTTTATTTGAACATTTCGAACATGTTATTAGGTAATGTTATTGTTTTAGCGTTTGTAAAAACAGAAGTCATTTTATATGTTGTTTGTTGATTTGAAATATAAAACTTTGAGAAACAATTTATGTGTTAGTACTTTTTAAACATTTCCAGCATATTTTAACAATACCGTGATAATATTGATAACCGTGATCATTTTTGTCACTATAATCGTGATAAGAAAATTTCATACCGTTACATCCCTAATTACCATATTCTAAACTATAGCGATAAAACTCTTATAATGTGAGAAATGTTAAAGATGTCTGAATAAATTTAGGCTTGACTGTATAACATTTTGTAGTCTTTTATTTTGTAGTTTTGTACAGTTACCATTTCCCCCCTCATTAGTCCTTGATTGTTTCCAAGTGTGTCTTTTTAGTCTATTCTTGGTGTCAGAAGTGAGCATCCCTGTGCCCTACTCACTTCAATGCCTATGAAGTGCAGATTTGGAGGGAGCAGGGCACTTGTGTGTCATAATGTAGCCATTTGGAACCCACCTGGTAAAGGAAGCAATGAAACACAATGTAATTTCATCATTATACTCACATGAAATGTTGCATGACAGTGTAGAGCAGCGTCCATTACACGAGTGCATACAAGTACGAACTTACTACTCCTGTTACTATAATTGTTGCAAATAAATGTATATTTTATATGCAAGTTAGGCTATATGCTCTGCTCTCAACTTGCTGCCTCTTGTTTGGACACATTTAGCTACATATCTACTATTAAACACATTTCTTGCTAATGAAACTTCATATGAAGTACATGAAAAGCACATCTGCAAGGAAACATTAACACATTCTACAAGAACACTGAAAATGACATTGATGATTTCAGAATCAGAATGAGCTTTATTGCCAGGTATGTTTACACATACAAGGTTTTTTTTTAGTGACAGAAGCTCCACAGTGCAACAGAATGACAGTGACAAGACAAGACACAGATAATAAAAAGAATGATATACAAATATACAAAACTGCAAAAACACAATATACCAAATAGACAATTGAGTATGCACATGTATGAAACAGCACCTTATAAGTCTGTAGTGCTCTCACTATTGATTTTTTCCATCTATCAGTTTGATAATTAATCAAGTAATTAAATTAAACATGCATAATATTATCGGAACATGTGGTACTGAACATAAACAATGGGATTGAAACCAATGAAAATTTACATATTTTGCTGATTATTGCTACTGTCAATTATTGTCATGTTTTGGGCTGTACTAATCGGTCAGACTGATGAAATCATTTCATCATCTGATCATTTGTATTATAGACTTTTAAGAAGAAGAGTGCAAAAAACTGTCTGAGGAACAAAAGGCGTGTTTGGTTGGCCAAACTGAACCAAGATTTCCAGGGCAAGAATCTTGACAGCATTCGTGTTTTTTTCCTATCATTTCCAGTCAGGTAGGTGAAATATTAGGCTAAATATCTTAATTAATAATGCTTGTACATGTTTTTACCACCTATTAACTTTAGTTTGTCAAATTATTGCACTCTTCCCTGTTTGTTAAGTCTATTGTTAACTCTATATGATTTAGGAGCTTCCACACATTTTTTATGTGGTTCAGACAGCATACATTAGCAGAACAATGGCCGTTTCTCAATATGCAGTCTTCAGCGATCTTGCATCCTTGTGTTCTCGCTCTACGTCATCATTAACCGCCGAAGTTCAATTCCAATACTCAAGAACGCAAGTACAGAGGACACATGAAAGTGCCTGGCTGTATTCTTGAAATCGAGGATGTTTCGAATGCAGACTTGAGAGAATCGAACCATTGGAAATCCCAGAAGACGCTGCCGCCGCTTGATGTATGTAAGCCTGTAAGCTTTAAACTTCTCCTTCTCGCTCGAGAGATTACCGCTGCAAGCGCGCAAATACATACGACTCGCCAAAGTAAACATTTATCGTTTGTTTTGAATACTTTTAATGAAGTGAGAAAGCCTAATGTTCATATTACAATACATTGACATATTAAAAAGAATTTTGGCAAGAATAAGTAACGTTATAAATTGCCTAATCATTTTAACAAATACATACGCTAAAAAGCTATAAAATAATATGAAAATATTATTATTCTCTAATTAAATAAAGGTTTTAAAAGTATTATGACATTTGTTTGTGTGTTATTTGTTGTGTATTACGTGTTGCTGACTCGTGCTTTATCAAGTCCGTTCTTTGCGTTCTTGGAATTGAGAAACAGCCATTGTCTTCAATAGTGCATTAACCATGCAATCCATGCTGTTGTTTACATCTGAGTATCGCTAGTATGGCCGCGCATCCGGGTAACTTTTGGTGCAATCGGCCGATAAAGTCATAAAATGTAAATATCGGCATGGCCAGATATGACAAATTAGGCTTATATGCCTTGCCGATAAGACAAATAACTCACATGTGCTCATGGTTGTGCTATCGACCATGTCAGCTGGTCATTTTTGAAGAGAACTTTTACCTGAATGCTGATTTGATTCACTGTTTTGGATCGCTGCATTTAATTTGAGAAAGCAGGGACAGAATGACGCGTCCGGTGTGCGATTCAACAGCCTCCCCGGGTCCTAATGCCCGGCGTCCGGTAAGGCCTTTTATTTATTTAGGGGGCGCTGTAGGCCTACCTGTAATAAAATGAAAAGTTAAAATACACTAATAACATTAAGACAATTATAATGTAATAATTTAATAATGTTTATTTACTTCTAACAAGTCAGTTTTTGCTCAGAACTAACCAAAATTAAAGACAATCTTTACACAGGGGAGACTTAGTGCTGTTTTCAAACAAAAGGTATCAATTATTGGCAAATATATGCAAACTTGGCCTTGACAACAAATAAATAAATAAAGGTGTTTTGTGTTCACTGTAAGGTATCAGGAAAACACCATACCAAACACATCGCTATATCGGATCTGTTTATTTGAAGCTTTGTTACGCACGTGAGATGGTAGTAGTATTTAGCATATTTAAATACTTAATTAGCTTACTCAGACTTATCCTCTATTCTCTTCTGTTACAATAGTAAACAGTAAGTGAGGTTATAAAAACATGACCAGGCATCCATCTTTGATTAATCAGATGCTTAGCACACGGACCCCTGCAGATGAAGCAAAACTCTTGTTTAGACTGAACATAAGTCACATCTCAACGATCCTTTCATCCCAGAGCATCAAAGTCAAAGCGCCAACTACCAATCACACAAAACACTATCCAACAGGAAATCAGTGCTGAAATCACAGGAGATGATCAGACTAAACATTATAAATCAGTCACACGTAACAGTGGATTCTTTGATGCTTTGACATTTAAATGATTTAACATTAAAAAACAACAACAATATTATATTGAATTGTAGATTTGATACCATCTTAAGAAAAAAAAACTAATTAATTAGGCCTATCAGCTTATTATATACACTTATTCGTGTTATAATTGTCCACACATCATATGCACTTAATAAATTAACATAATGCTTCACTATCACTGTAACTTTCTATTTTAAATAACATCTTAATAATGAGACAAAACAATTACTGTTGAAAACTACTTGAAAACGATCAAAGAAACCACTTTTCTCACATCATTTATACCTCCATGTTGGCCAATGCAAATAAGTGTCCTTGGCTTTGTCAATGTTGAGTGTTTTACTCATGAAGCTTCAGCTCAGTTTGGTGTCCAGTTATATTCAAAATACTGCCATCATCTGGAGGCTTCTGAGAAAAACATGTGGCGCTGCTTATGCACATACAGTATACCTTTATATAGCAAAACACACACACACACACACACACACATATATATATAAATTATTATTCACTCGTAAAAATAAAGGTGCTTCACGATGCCATAGAAGAACCTTTTTTTGACTAAAACTCTTCTGTGGCATTGCTGTGAAGATACATACACTACCAGTCAAAAGTTTGGACACACCTTCTCATTTAATGTTTTTAAAGAAGTTTCTTATGCTTATCAAGGCTGTTTTCACTTGATCAAAAATACAGACAAAAAAGGAAATATTGTGAAATATTATTACGATGTAAATCAATGTTTTTCTATATTAATGTACATTAAAATTTTATTTATATCTGTATTTAAAATTGAATTTCCAGAATCATTACTCCAGTCTTCAGTGTCACATGATCCTTCAAAAATCATTCTAATATGCTGATTTATTATCAGTGCTGGAAACAGTTAATATTTAATAATATTTCATATTTAGTAATTTTTTATTTTTTTTTGGAACCTGTGATACTTTTTCAGGATTTTTTGATCAATAAAAGGTTAAAAAAGAACAGCATTTATTTAAAATAGAAAGGTTTTCTAACAATATACACTATTGTTCAAAAGTTTGGGGTCAGTACATTTTTATTCTTTTAAGAAATGAATACTTTTATTCACCAAGGATGTGTTAAATTAATAAAAAGTGATAGCATAGATTTACATTGTTATAAAAGTATAAAAAAGAATAAATGCTGTTCTTTTTAACTTGTTATTCATCAAAGAATCCTGAAAAAACAATCACAGGTTGCAAAAATATATTTGGCAGCACAACTGTTTCCAAAATTGATAATTCTAATAAATAAGTATATTAGAATGATTTCTGAAGGATCATGTGACACTTAAGACTGGAGTAACAGCTGATGAAAATTCACCTTTGTATCACAGGAATAACTTACATTTGCAAGTATATTAAAATGGAAAACTGTTGTTTTAAATTGCAATAATATTTCATATTTTATTTGCAATTATATTTACATAATGTTAAGAATTTGTCTTTTAAACATCACATTTCCACCAGTGCTGCCCAGGCAAAAGACACACATTGACCTTTGTGACAATTTCATCAGACATAAAACCAAACCAATACACTTTATGATGACGTTACAATAGTCATTTCATTTAACCGACTTAATTTTAGTTTCTCATTATTACGAGGAACTAAGTCATTATTATGAGAAAGTGTCGTTATTACGAGAAAGTTTTTCGTTATTATGATAAGGTTTATTACTATAACATAACAAGAAACCGAGTCATTATTACGAGAAAGTTTCTCATTATTATGATATTTATTTTTTCTGAATATTATTATTCTTTAACTCGTTATTACGAGAAAGTTATAATTATTTATAAAATACCAGTTACTCAAAAAGAATTTGCAATTGTGTTTGGTTCAATTCCTTCAGGTACTCATATGCTATTTAGAGGTATTGATAAAGACCATTCTCCCAATTCAGTTGCTAACTCTTATGTTGGTAAAATGTTTTTCATCAAACCTCAAGAATAGTAATAGAGCTATTCGTACTCTTTTCCAAAGAGAAATTGTTACTGTACCTTATGTTTTGTCTCATTGGGTCTCTTTATTGAATGGAAAATTGATTTGCTGGGGAAGAGGTTGCTACCACAGAAATATCATCTTAGAAATAAGATTAAAGAAGTTTCCTATAAGCTCATTCACAGATTTTATCCAGCAAATCATTATTTACAAAAATTTAAAAAATTTATGTAAATGAATAAATGGATAAATAAAAAGAATAAATGTAAATTGTATTTTTTGCCTTGCACTTATTTTGGCACTGTATACTAAGGTCCAAAAATGTATTAATGAGAATATTCAGGGTTTAAGACCTTGTTCACTCTTATGGGAAAATCTTTGGCTTTACTGACTATCCTGACCAAGAGAAGCAGTACTTTTATTTAATTCATTTACTTATTCTACTGACCAAATTTCACATTCATAAGTGTAAATGTACTAATAAGAAATCTAATTTCTTGGTTTTGTTGACTGAAATAGGTATTTATATTGACAGTATTCGAGACTCTGTGAATAAGAAAGCTTTAAAAACTTTGAAAGTTTTTGAATTTTACAATATATTTATTTGATTTTATATATGAATATCTTGCTTTTCTTTTTTGGAGTTATGTATTTTCCTCCACCTGGCAAATGTTTTTGCATTTGTTGCATTTTGTCTTTCTATCCTTTTTCTTTTCTTTTTCTTTTTTCAATGCTGTTTCTTCATAACATGTTGTATGTTTTTTTTTCTTTCTTAATTGTACAATTTCAAAACATTCACTACAAATACAAAACAATTTAAAATGCTAGGGGAAGATATAAACAGTATCATAGGAATACATTAAAGAATGCACAAGCTTGCACAATTCGCACAGCTTTTTGTTTCTTTGAGGGCAATATGAACTCAATGTAATTCTTCATTTCTTTTTTAAATACTATAAAACATGGATTTTTACCTGAAAATTTACACTTATGGATATGAAATTTGGTCATTAAAAAAAAGTGTGGGTCTGTTTATGCCTAAAAGAACATCTTTCCACTGTATTTTCATCAGCAATAAAATCAAGTACAGTTCGCCAGTTGTATGTTATTGTTCTCAAAACTGGGTAGATTGCTTACAAATTGTAATCAGTTACTGATTCCAGATTACATGACAAAAATTGTAGTCAGTGGGGGAATCCTGAAATCTCAAAAACTGCTTGCTGAACTCACAATTAATTTATCAAATCAGCAACAAAAATCTTCAATTAATTGCCCCATGAATGTGTTTCTTTTGCTCAAATAGTGTTTAAAAGGCTTATTTTTCAGGCTACGCCAGAAAATGTGCATTCACAGTCATAACATACTTATGCACATTGTCTGGTCTAGCCTCAGGTTTCTATGGGAAATTTGTCTCTTTCATTTAGAAGGTGGGACTATTCACATTGCAGTTTCTCCCATTTAAAAGTATAGGAGTGAACCGCCATTGTGTTTCATTAGTCTTTGTTTTATAATAACAATTAAAAAAAAACATTTGCTAAAAAAGGTGAAATACTTTCATTTACCTGCATGCCATGTGACCATTAATCAACATCAAAGAAACCGTGAACATGTAAATGTGAAACTTAATTATTGAAATATTTCATTTAAAATCTCAGGGGAACTTAAAGTAAATATATGTGGTGAATAAGGTTTAGATGACAAAAAGTTTGGGAATGCCTGCATTGCATGTAAATAAGAAATAACGTTGCATGAGTATGAAAGACAAAAGCCTTCCAAAGACACAATAATACATGGTTAAAAAACCTACAGAGTGATAATTGAAATAAAAATGAATGTGTTCATCAGTAGCTGATGCAATGTTGAAACCCTTTTGCAAATCCAGTGGTCAAATGCTGTGTCTCCACCTGAATAATGACTAGTCTATGTGTGAATGTCCACAAAACTGGACTTTCTGAGTGTATATATAATCGGTAGGCTATTTTAGAAAGGAAAATTTAAAAATAAAAAAAGAGAAATTAGGGGGAATCAATGAATTATGAATAATTTGTTGCTATTGTGTGAATAATATGTAATCATGTAATCCATAAAACTGTATTCTGATTATGAGTACTTTAAAATGCAACTTACTCTAATTACAAGTACTTCATTTTTGGAATCTGATTACATGTAATCATGTAATTACTTACTACCCAGCTCTGATTGTTCTTTGAATAACAATAAAAAAAAAAAAAGGTGTTGCGTAAATTATAACTGCACTTAAAATATATAAAAAATTAGAAATAGACGGAAACATTAATAAGAAGAGATAAGCAAAGTAAACCTCTTTTTTAAAAGTCCATTTATAATTTCATCTTGAGGTGTTGCGGATGATGTGGAATCTGCTGAGGTGATGCTCAAGATGATTCGGCAGGCGTGGCGTCGTTTGCGTACGGCTACGCTCTTGCGTGAGTCTGGCGTAGTTCCCTGCACGTCTCATCCTCTCGGCTGAGTCCTGCCCGGCGTGTCCTCACGACTTTACTCAGGTAGGTTCAAATGTAAGACATTTATCCTGCAGTAAACTTCAAAGTCTGTAGGCCTCGCGTTCTCACTGCGTGCCAATCTGCAGTTATTGCTGTGGGTGAGGTGGTGATGCAGCGCATCAATGTCGCTAGCAGGGCCTGAATCAGTTGCTAATGCCACAACTAATGCATTAAATGTCCTTGCCGCATTTGTGAATGTGCCTCAAGTGTCTGCTAGCGTAATCAAACGTACACGTGCCGTTTAATAGCATTTATCTTGATCTCGTGAGCGTGCGCACGTACGACGCTGTCATTGTCTCACCACGCCACGAGATGGTCGGGTTGGAAATCCAATGAAATATTGCAATAATGCATCAGTGGCATGAGTGGAAAGGTGATTCTGTACTCCTGTGTCCTCTATCTGCTCAGATAGTGGCCTAAACCTGCGCCATCGAGCTCTCATGATGCAGTGATCCTCATCTGTTCATTCACGCGTAGATCAGCATTTGCTTTGTGCTTTGCTATCTTTGGTGCTCATTCTCGTCCAGTTCATTCTCTTAGAAATATTCGCATGCATTATGTATAAAATGTTTAAGAAACTGGCCAGATTGTAAAATGTAAATGATGGAAGTACTCATATGTCCTGCAAGCATTTGTATGGCAAGCCGTTTTGACTTTTATTCATTCACAGGATATGAATTCTTGATATCAACAATTAGATTTTTAAGTAACAATGGCAATTTTTGATATCAGGAATTACATTTCCACTAGTAAAAAGGTTCATTCTTTATATCAACAATGCTAGTGAAAATTCAGTTCTTGATGTCAGGAATTCCTGATATCAAGAACTGAATTTTCGCTAGTTGAAATGTCAGTTGTTGATCTCTGTAAATGTATTTCAACATGTTACATTTCTTATTTCTGATATCTGAAAATATATTTCTGTTATCAGTAATTAGGAGAGTAATTTCAGATCTATTCAGATCTAAAATGGCATTCTTACTAGTAACAATCCCATTCATGAGATCAGAAATGAACATTGTCACTAGTAGCAATTGAATTGTTGATATAAAGCATGGACATTTGCACTAGTAACAATGTAATTGTTGACTTTAAAAGTAAAGGTTTTTACTAGTGAGAATTGTATTTCTGATATGTGACATTGGAAGAAATCAATTCTTGATATCAACAATTAAATTTGAATGGGAGTCTATGGTGACATTTAACTAGTGAAAATACAATTCTTGATATCAACAATTATAGTTTTTACTAGTTCAAAAATTGCCATTGTTACTAGTAAAACTGTAATTTCTGATATCAAGAATTATAATTTTAACTAGTGAAAACTGAAATGTTGATCTCAAGAATTCATATCCTGCGAATGAATAAAAGTCCAAAGGGCTTGCCATATAGATCAGCATTTGCTTTGTGCTTTGCTATCTTTGGTGCTCATTCTCATCCAGTCCATTCTTTTAGAAATATTTGCATGCATTATGTATAAAATGTTTAAGAAACTGTCCAGATTGTAATATATGTGTGTGATGGAAGTAGTCATATGTCCGCAAGTATTTGTCCATTTTGAGATCATCGGCTAATAATTCTTTCTGATTGGTTGCTGCTCTTTAGTTACAAGATAATGTGGATTTTATACATGCATTGTCTTTCAAAAGACTTGAAAGCAGGTGGAATGTCATTTGACTTTCCTACATTTTGAAAATGCTAAATGCTGAAGAGGGTTAGTGTTTTTTATATGTTGTTGATCATGATTTGCTGTGTGAAACCACTGACGGAAGCCCCATCTGTTCATGAGTCTGTCCTAGATGTGACCTCTGCCTGACCTTCTTCGCCTCACGCCCTCTCTGTGTTTCAGACAATGGCTGTTCCTCCAACATATGTGGACCTGGGCAAGTCTGCCAGGGACATCTTCACCAAAGGATATGGTATGAATTGATCTGGTTTTATATCAGAGCTGCATACACAAGCCTATTACTTTGCTACTTGTGCTTTCAGCCCCAGATGTACCAGTCAGTTCAGGAGCCAATCACCAGAGCCTAATTGATCTATTGATAAGCCCCGCCCCTAGAATGCAGATAAGCCAATGGCAATTGAGTATCAGCTGCACGGAAATGGAACTCGGACATCTGTAGGTTTCAGCGTCATAGAGAAACATTGGAAGATCCGAAGCTCTCTGCGTTTTAATGGTGTTTATGCTACAAAAATAATAAAACGATGTGCCTGGGGTATCTGTATTGTATTGATAATGGAATTTGGGAATTTAACGTTTATTTTCTGGTTGTCATATTCTTATTAAGTGGCCTTTTTCATCTGCTCAAGCAGTTAATGTCTGTAAATATGGTTAATATCTCTGGCTAAAACTAGCTAATGTTAAAGTAAGTGTGTCCATGGTAACGTACACATCTCAGCTAACTATTATCACGTCATGTGCAGCGTAGGTCAAAAACACATAAACGAAGGTCTACATTTACATAAACTGTAAAATAATTAATCTTCCACTGCGGTACATGAACAGTGTTGATCCTGGATGTTGTCATCTGCGATCGTGACGACTGTAACATCAGATTTCTTCCGTTTGCATTGCGATCTGTAAACCCGCGATTTCAAATTAATCATGTTACACACCGTACTTATTTTTAAAATCATTTATATATCTCTCCATGGCATATTAAAGCACTACTTGAATGCTCCTTGACGAAAGGCGGTCCTTCTATGTTCAAAATTTGTCAAAAACATCTTCAGACAGGGTTTTCACACTGACATCTGTCATTGTAATACAGTGGAAAACTCTGTTTGTTTATCCGAGGTAGCAGCAGTAACTAAGGAGGGCGGGGCTTACCGATAGGTCAGTTGTCATGTGACTGATCAATCAATATAGAGCACATTAGGGACCACCCAGTTTATCAGGACTCTGGTTTCAGGATCTTTTTTGGGAATTTTCTCATTCATTTATCCAATAGGGACATGTAAAGCGTTAGCCATGAGCCACACCAACCAGTTACGAGGCCAATCACAACATTACAGACATTGATTTAAAGCTAAAAAGTATTTAAAAATCATGCAAAAAGACAAGACTGTTTGCCACTTTAATGATGGGAAAGAACTACACCCGCATGACGTCTTGCAAAGGACATAATTAGAAATAAACTCAATACAGAAATATTAAACTCTTCATTTAAAGATGGTAGCCATGTACAGTTTCCATCTAGTTTTTCAATGCGAAAGTAAGCTATTTTCTAGTAATGTGTGAGACTTCCGGTTCATAAGCCGCTAAATAATGAGAAAAGTGCAGTAAATAGTAAAACTTTGCACTACAAGCTGTTGTGTTCATAATTAAGATAATACATCGAAATAATATGGTAAGACACACCAGTTTGCAATGTCAAGCTGCAAAACGAGCTGTTTTGTACACCTACAGCTGGAAGCAGATGAGAAAGGAAGCCAGACATTAAATTTACAAATCATCACTCATTCTTTGTGTGCAAATTATGCATATAGATGGGTTTGAGAGTGCAGGGAACCTCAATGACCTGATTCACAGTGTTTAATGGCAGTGGGCGGAGCCAAAGATTTCTTTTGGCATGATTTGCTTATTTTGCTTGTCTGTTTTTTTTTGGCAGAATCATAGGTAATGTAGATTTTTTTTTTTTTTTTTTTTTTTTTTTCCCCACCAGAAATTCAGCTGGTGAGTTAAAAAATAAATATACCATCGATTATAACAACCTTGTAGCTCACAGTAGGTCTGCTTTTAATGGTCAACTATCAGTTAATATTAAAAATCAATTCCCCTATGGAGAAAATGAATGAGAATTTTTCTCTGTTAACTCCTCGCAACAGACATAGAAAAACTCTAGACTATTTCACACTGAAACAGCTGTCAGTCGTCTCTTCGTATGGAAGCATATGGGTAGTGAAATTCAATTTGAAATGTAATATGCAAAATGGGAATGCATTTCTGTATTTAAATTTACATTTTTCTATTCATATGTGCAACATTTAGTGCAAAATGAAAATTAAATTCAATTATAGAATTTACATTTGCCATTTCCTACACTAGTTTTAATATATAAAACAAAAACGTACATTAATGCTTCAGAAGTTGCAAAATTAAAATTAAAACATATTACCCAAATTGAATAGATGTTTTACATGTCGAAGCAATTGAAAGTGTCAATTCATTTAAGAAAAAAAAGACATTTAAATCAGCATTTTGCTATCCTTTTGTTGCCTTTTGCTACAATTATCATGCGGTATTATGATAAAAAATGCAATCCCACGTATCTAAATGCATTTAGGAAAAACACCATTTAAATGATAATTTTGCTACAGTTTTTGCTTGGACATGTAAAACATTTAATCAATTTGGGTAATACATTTTCATTTTGCAACTTATAAAGCGTTAAAACATGTTTTTGATTTGCATATTAAAACTAGTGTAGGAAATGGCAAATGTAAATTATAGAATTGAATTTTCATTTTCCTTGCACAAAATGTTGCACGTATGTTGGAAATTGTACATTTAAATACAGAAATACATTGCCATTTTACATATTGCATTGCCATTTTGAATATTATATTTCGCTACCCATATGCTTCCATATCTTCGTGTCTTGTTTGTTTGTTAGTGATGTTTGTGTTTTTGCAGGTTTTGGTCTTATCAAGTTGGACTTGAAAACGAGGTCAGAGAATGGATTGGTAAGTAGCCAGTGGATTTCAGTCATAGATGTAATCAACAATGCTATCATTCTGCTGAACTTGATGAAATATTGATGTGATTTCTGTCGGGATGTCAATGAAATCATACTGTGGGACAGATGCGGTAGAAACGCTGCTGATGTGATATTTTGAAAAGCCAGAATGTTCAATGTTTGCTTTTTTTTCCTGGCCATGGGAAGTTAAGAATCTGCTCTGAGGTTGATGTAATAAATTTAATTTTGTATTACAAGCTCTTGGTTTGTTTAGATTCTTAAGGAAAAAAATGTCTCCGCTAAAGCTGTAAGCTATACAGGGAAACCTGTCAGCTGGTGCATTACTGTATTATTAAGGGTTAAAATTTTCAACAGAGACAAAATTGACTTGCTTTTTTTTTGCAATCGAATAATCAACTATTTAAATTGCACATAAGGAAGTTTGTATATTTAATATAATTATGTTTCTGCTCTAATTTGTTGTTGAAATGTAAGGCATTTAAACTGGCTGTAATAATTTGTTTTCATGAGAGATTTTTATGTGCAAATACATGATAGATAAAAGATATTACTACTGAGTTAATTAAAAATAAAATTGTTATAGTGCACATCAGCGTTATTTTAGTATTTTTTGAGATGTATAATATTTTTAATTAGTGTTTATTTTTATATATTTCTGTTTTTGATTTGAGTTAATGTTCTGAAAATATTGTCCATTTTATTTTGAACATGTCTATATAATTTATTTCTTTTTCAGCAAAAATGACTGAAAATGAGAAATGTTGAAATGGCTAAAATCAAATATTTTGTAGTTTCTTTCAAATGTTTTATTTCAGTTAAAGTCACTTTTTTATAACAATAATAACTCTGGTGTATTTAATTAGCAAAACGCATCTTTCTAGAGCAGTTTTTTCATGAAAATGTACATTTATTTAAATTTGAAAGCAACAAAAGTGACTAAACACAAAGTTTGTTGCAATTATTGGATAGTAGGTGCTTTAAATAATGTTAGGGAGGTTTTGTTCAATGAAAAACAGCATAGACTAAAAAAAGATTTTTGAATTTTGGGAATCCATATAGTTGCATCAAAATAAAGATGGATTAATTGATATTGTCTCAGCTGTATAAGAGGTAATAATCCAAAACTACATGATCACAATGGACAGAATGAATTTGTTGCCCTCAGAAGCAGATATTGACCAAAACACGGACATGGAAGTGCTCCACGTTTTTTCATACTTGTTTGCACTAATTGACCCATGGATGTTTATCTTGAAAAAAAGCATGTGCGCTCCAGTGGCGGATGTCCTCATCTAACTCATCTAACCTCAGATGTAATTCATATGCAGCCAGAAAGTTGTGTAAATTTGAAATATAGACAAGTGTCAACAAAATTGTATGTAGTTTTAAATTAGATAAAAAAAGCACTTGAATCATGAAGATTTGATATTTAACAAAATAGTTTTTTTTATGACACTTATAGATGTGTATTTTCTAATAGCAGTATTTTTTTTGTTCTGAATTCTTCGACTGCATACATAGTTTTTAACGTTAAGCCTCAAGTTTTCAGATGAAGATGGAATTTAGAACACAATTCAAAATTCTGAAATTTAGATTGTTACAGAAAGTGGGTCAGAGGTCAAGCTTCCGGGTTAAACAGGAAAAAGGGTTTTGAAAAGGAATTGAATGACTCATTTTGGCCAATTTCAGTTGCAATAACGAGTGACGTATTTGTTTTCCTGGTGCTGTAGGAGTTCAAGAGCTCTGGCTCGGCTAACACAGAGACCAGCAAGGTCGCAGGAACACTGGAGACCAAGTACAAGTGGGCAGAACATGGCCTGACGTTCACTGAGAAGTGGAACACTGACAACACTCTGGGAACAGAGATCACTCTGGAGGATCAGGTACAAGACACGGAAAACCTGCTACACTTGATTGGATATGAATTACATTCTTGTTATTTAACATGATTGCTGCTTTCTTTTCCTCAGCTGGCTAAAGGGCTGAAGTTGACATTTGATTCCTCCTTCTCTCCGAACACTGGGTATGTGACTTGTTCACTATGTCTGTTGATGAATTAATTGCATAGTGCTAGTTAAACAAGCACATGAAAATCAGTTGGTGCATTAAGGCTATATGTGTTCGTTCCTGGGATTCGGTTCATTGTCAACTTGTAATATACATGTTTTTCAGCTACATTTAATTGAACTTCTAAATACTCCACATCATTAGGCACATACCAGACGTCCAAAAAAACATATTTTCCCACCTCAAGCATTAAAGACCTTTTATTGCTTTCAGGTTTAGACACCTTTTTTTTCCCCTCAGCCCTGTAACAGACAAAATGGGATTGGTTTAAAAAGGATTTTGCACAGAAATTGTGTCCCTGATAACAATTTAATGATAAAAAAGTAACATTTATCATAATTTTCACATTTTTATAGGACTGAAGCTAGAAATATACAAATTGGGTGTCTACAGTCTCTTTATTTTTGTAAAAATATTTTGAAATGTTTAAAATTTCAACAAGAAACACATTTTTATTGTTTAAGCCCTTAACATGTCAGATGGTAATCGGCAAGAAATACTTTTGTTCTTAATTGTCTTCCCTATATTTTTCTGTTAAAAACAATTTATGTGATGTGTTTTTAGTTTTGTTTCTCTCTCTCTCTGTTTCTCTGCAATTTCTGATGTATGATGCTTGTCAATGTTTAAGTGGACATTTTACATCAAAAAAAAAGCAAAGCAAAAATATGTGTTGTAATGATTTTGAAGTGTGTGTATATATATATATATATATATATATATATTTATATTTATATATTTATATATATATATATTTACTGAAACATGACTATTTTATATTTTTTTTATTAAAATGAATAATAAATGAAGCAAATAACTCAACCCTGTCACAAGTTTACAACCCCATAACAATGAGAAATACATATATTTGTGACGGGGTTGTGGTTTTTCTGCTCCTCATGTAGTAGAATAGACCATATATGGCAGCAATAAAATAAGTACCTTGTATTATACTTATGGATTAAAATAAAATGTTGAAAAAGTAATAATTTTCCATTTTAATTTTATGTGACGGGGTTGGGTTGTTAAGCTTGACAGTACCCTCCCTGACTATAACATGCCTCAAAAATATGAATAAAAAGTATGAAATTTCTGGTAAATGATGTCACATAAGAGTGGAATCTAAATTATTAAAGGCGTAAAACAGGGTTGAGTTCATACTGAGGGACATAACTTTAAATTCAGTTTTTTTTATAAAATATTATGCTATAAGTTAGAAAACAATTTTTTACAAGAAAGGAACACAAATAAATGCTTACATTGTTTCCAAAACTCACAGACAGTACAAACTCTGTGAAGTGCCTCAGGGACATGACAAAATGCTTGGTTTAAGATAGATATAAGACATTATTTTATGCTAAAAAAATAGTATTTTTATTCATTATAGCATCCCAAAGTTTTGCGAAAAGCTTCTAACAATTAATTTGGGTAAACCACCACTTTAGAAACTCTGGTGGACTGAAATATTACCAAATCCCACAAATGACCCATATCAGTTAATGACAGACTTGCATTCAGTGTTATGGTTTTTCCACACAAACTCAGCACAGTTTCCTCTAATGTTTTACTGGTTTCTCTCCTAACTTCCCATAGCAAGAAAAGCGGGAAGATCAAGAGCGGCTACCAGCGTGAGCACATTAACCTGGGCTGTGACGTGGACTATGACATTAATGGCACCGCGGTGCACGGAGCTGTGGTCGTGGGTTTTGAGGGTTGGCTGGCTGGATACCAGATGACTTTTGAGGCGGGCAGGAACCGGGTCACCCAGAGCAACTTCGCTGTGGGCTACAAGACTGATGAGTTTCAGCTCCACACAAATGTGTAGGTACCAATGGCAGTATCGTCAGACCTATGTTAGCGAGACTGTTGTCTGTCTCCAGCAGTCTCAAGGTTAGAAAGGTGGGTTATTTATATATACGTTTATTCCCTGACGATTGGATTTGTCAAGGGCTTTGCAGCAGGAAGTGGCATGCTGATGTCTGATGCTTGTTTAGATCAATGAAGCTCAAATCTTAAGTTAGTTGTGAGCAGGTGTTTATGCCTTCATATATAACAAAGAGTCACTACAACATTTTTAATGAAACATGTGCAGTTAAAAATTGTGATTTTTTTTTTAAGGTGAGACAGCAGGTGAAACCCCCCCCCCCCCCCCCCCGAAAAAAAAACAACCCTAATAGTTATTTGATTGATTACATTGATAAATGCACACATTTTTTGTATTACAAGTGTTCTAAAATGTTAGTTTCAAATATGCAAATGAGGCATTATAGGATGAAATATGCGCTAATTTCAATACATTTCTAGTACAAAAATCTAAACGCTAGATGAAGTCAGTTTCAGACTTCTTGTTTTATTTTTTTGACCTTTTTGGTATCTCCTTTTGTCACTCCATAATTCAGAAAACACTATATTTTCACAGTGTTTTAAGGAATAAAATGTTGTATATAATCAAGAAAATGATATATGAACAAATCCTTCTGTAAAAACCTTTAGGATATAGACAGGAATAAAAATGTGTAAGTGCTACTGAAGTGGAGATTTGTTATAGAAGTGCTATGAAACACTTAACAGTGACTTTTGGATGTTTTCTTTCCACTAGTCTGAAAAAAACAAAAATCTGAAACTTGACAGGTTCATGAAAAAACTTGTGTTTTTGCCTGCAGTGTCTTCCATTAAATTAATCAGATTAATTAAGGCAATAATCAACAGATTTATCTTTTTTGCAAAATAGTTTTAATTGCATTTTTTTTGTACACTAAAAAACGTCAAGTAAGACGTTTGAATTATGCATGCTTTTTTTAAAGAAATTGTATGTTTTTGTAAAAATACTGGTCTTTATTTTATTACAATACCAAAAATTATTTTTACACTATGCAGGTCTTAATTAAACCTTCCATAAATGAAAGCCTTAAAATGTCTCAAGTTGGAACAGAAAGTTTTAAATTCATAGTTATGGGCATTAAATGTATGCACTGCAAAAAATGAGTATCTTTCTAAGTTGTTGTCTTTTTTCCCTCAATACAAATATCTAAACATCCTGAAAAACATCTCCAACACACTCTTTTCTGTTTAAACCAAAAGCTTGACCTCTGATCCACTTTCTGTTCGATCAGAATTTCAGAATTTTTTAAATTTTGATTTTTTTTTTATTTAAGAATTTGGTGTTCCAAATTTCTTCATCTTGAAAACTTGAAACATATTGTTAAAAATGCTTGGATACTTGCAGTCTAAGAATTCAAAATGAAAAAAAATCTGCTTTTTGAAAATCTATAAAATACACATCCATAAAATTGCCATAAAACATCCTACTTCAATTTTAGATGCAAACTGAAGATATGAAGTCTTATATTAAGTGAATTTATACTTAAAACAAAAACAAACATTTGTCAGTGAGGTGTGAAAACTTCATCATAAAATGTGCCCTTTGTATGTTTTCCATTTTGAGGATCTGTTGATTGGAACATTATAGTTGAAATATCCTTTGGAACAGAAATATAGTCAAAATGTGGTTTTGCATTCTATTAAATGATTAAGTGAAATTCATTGTTTAAAACAAATGATCACCTAGTTGGTGAAGAGAGGAATTTCAGTGTACTTTATGCATTTCTGTGCATTTTATTACTAAAAACTTGTGTCTTGATGTGTTTTCAAATCGCAGGAATGATGGAACAGAATTCGGTGGCTCCATTTACCAAAAAGTGAATGATAATCTGGAGACAGCGGTCAACCTGGCCTGGACCGCAGGCAACAGCAACACCCGCTTTGGCATCGCTGCCAAGTATCAGATTGATGCAGATGCTTCCTTCTCGGTATGTGTAGTTTTTGTTCATGCTACGTTTTCACAGATCAGGGCAGTCATTTTTGGCACCTCCTGGCATAATAATGTAAACTGTAAAAATCCCCACCACTAAAGGAGCGGTTACCCTTACTTGTGTGCATGTGTTGATGAATAGCATGCATGATGTAGCCTAGCAGAATGCAAACAAAATTTAATATGTGAGGGCAAAAAAATTCCCTTCCTTAATTTTTGCAAATATTAAGTTTAGTTAAAATCAAAGCAAAAACATTGAATATTGACACATCGTAACTGTTTCTCCTGGTATGCAAAAGTTTAGTTCAGAATGCATGTAATGTATGGAATCAGATTTAGGTTTCATATAAGCGTAAGTTTCAGAATCTGAAATTGGATTTATTTTGATTAGCAAGTTAATGCATGCAAACATATCTAGTGAGAATGTAGTCTAAAAATGAAAAGAGTCTGCATGAGATGTTGTGAAGAATGTCCATTTAGGGGAAAAATGGCTGAAATCCAGTGATGTTATATTTGTCATCAGTGACTTTTGCAGTCAAACACACTTTGTCTGTCTTGCAGGCCAAAGTGAATAATTCTAGCCTCGTCGGCCTGGGATATACTCAAACCTTGAAGCCTGGTGAGTATGTGTGGATGTGAATCTGGTGCACCAAGTTTATTAAACCTTTTCCAAATGACTATGCCTCTGCTCCTGGATGGCCAGGCAGAGTTTAGTTTCAGTCTGGATTGCTAGAAGCTTCCGGGATAGTTTGTTTGGGCAGGTGGGAGCCATGTTTACATTAATGCAAATACATTGGCCTTTTGTCCTGCTTTTTGAAGATGCTTTCTCAAGTGGATACATTTGAAAAAGACAGAAGTGTTCAAAAGTATAAAGCACGTTAGTTATGTGACATATTGTAAATATTTTCACATTACATTACTGGTCATTTAGTTTCTTTTGCCTATCAAGGCTACATTTTTGTACTTTTTGGATGAATAAAAATGTTAAAAGAACAGCATTCAGTCAAAATGGAAATCTTTTGTAGCAGTTAAAGTCTTTACTCTCAAAGAACCCTGAAAAAAGCATTGCTGTTTTTTCAACATTGATAATAAATCAGCATATTAGAAAGATTTTTGATCACGTGACACTGAAAACTGGAGAAAATTCAGCTTTGATCAAAGGAATAAATTACACTTTAACATATATTCACATAGAAAACAGCTGTTTTAAACTACAATAATATTTCACAATATTACAGTTTTTTTCTGTATTTTTGATCAAATAAAGGCAGCCTCGATGAGCGAAAGAGACTACTCTAAAAAAAAAACAAAAAACAAAAAAAAAGAATAAATGTACTAATCTTACGGTAGGCTGTCTTGGTTGTAATCGTTCTCTTTCTAACTTTTTTCCCTCTTCATTCGGTTTAGGTATTAAGCTGACCCTTTCTGCTCTTCTGGATGGGAAGAACATAAACGCAGGTGGCCACAAACTGGGTTTGGGTCTGGAGTTTGAGGCATAGGAAGCTGAGGATTGCAATAATCCTGACTTGATTTTTTTTTTTTTTTTTTTTTTTTAATATCCTACCCTCACACACCTTGTTTCTCTTAGATGCCCTGGCCAAGGAAGCACACTATACTCTGTCAAATAATGCATTAGTGAGGCTCACTTCTTCAGGGAGTGCAGCGATAGCGTATTTACTAGGTCACACAGAACGAAAAAAGAGCATTTGCTCTAAGTTATAAATGGCTTGAAAAATGTATTTTCACTACACTCTACGTTATTTATTAAAGTGTTGAACATGACAATATTTTACAGATGTTTAATTTTTGGGAAGGGGAGGCGTTGGGTAGAAAGACAACAGAGACGTTTACATCAACACTAATATTAAGTCACAACATTCCTGATGTACGGTTTTCACCCCAATAAAGCTTAAAGGAAGGGACCTGTATGTACAAGATGACACTTAGAGGGCTGGTGTTGGAGCCCGTCATGTCTTTAGTTGTAGACACCAGACTTTTGGGTGCGTTTCGTGTTTTTGTCTCGTCTGTATGAGTGAAACCACATGTGTATCTCGTCCATTATTGTTTTATCGCTGCATACTGCCTGTACCTTTCATGGCAAAACTCTTTCAGCTCTCCCTGAACTAAAGGAGATTGGGAACAAGCTTCTGATGTTTCGGGGAGAGCATAGATTTGAATAGGTGGATGTAGTCTTCCGTTTTTAAATTTAGGCTTAGAATACTGTGGATTTAACAGTATGGATACTTTCAGTTGAATAAAACATTTCAACCTGGACCACACTACTTGACACTGCAGTTTGGTTTCTTATTCTGAAAATCTGTATTTTTGCAGATTAAAAACTACTAGTATTTTTCTTCCTAAATGTACAGTTTTAACTTCTATAAACGAAAAAAGTATTTTCAACTAATACGTTTTTGTCAATGCAAGATGGTTACAGATGCAGGGTGAATGAAAAATATGCTTTGAACACATTTCCTTACCTCCCTATAAATCTCCCATTTTAACAAAAGAATATATAATTATGTAAATGTATAAAATATATAATTCAAATATAATTATGATGAAAAGCACAAAAAGCTATATAAACCAAATGAATATTCATTGTATTAATACCACTGATGGATCCACAAGGCTGACATTTTGACTTGATGATTTTTTTTTTTTTTTTTCATTCCATCTTCATTTCAATGGTTTAAACCTTGGTAAAGGTTTTGGCGCTATGTGAACATGCACAAAATAGACATTTGGATTTTAAAAGGTTAATTGGTCCTTAACAAAGTAGTTGTGCGTCTACATATTTCATATAAAATTTGTAAGTAATATTTTTGTACATTTTTCATAACAATGAACTTCTAGATTTTTAATTTCATTGCTTTTCACTTTTGCTACTTAAGTTAGTGCTCCAAAACATTTTAAGATTTATTGGAAAATTTCATTTTCAGGTCTGTGCTCACAAAAGTTGTAATAAATGGATAATAACTACTGCATAAATAAAATGTAGTACCATAAAATCCCCTAAAATACTAAGTATAATATAGTATATGTGACCCTGAGTCTTAAGTAGCACGGGTATATTTTGTAGCAATAGCCAGCAATACATATATGGGTGAAAATTATAGATCTTTCTTTTATGCCCAAAATCATTAGGATATTAAGTAAAGATTATGTTCCATGAAGATATTTTGTAAATTTCCTAGCACTAATATATCAAAACTTAATTAATATGCATTGCTAAGAACTTTATTTGGACAACTTTGAAGGCTATTTCCTCAATATTTAGATTTTTCTGCACCCTTAGATTCCAGATTTTCAAATAGTTGTATCCCAACCAAATATTGTCCTATCCTATAAATACTATCCTTTAAATATCAATTTCAGAAAGTTAACCCTTATGACTGGTTTTGTAGCAGGGTCACATATGGTAGACTCATTTAATGTGAAGACCACCAGAGGATTAAACAACAAAACATTACAACAATATACATATTAATTGCCATGGGAGCAAGGAGGGGTCAAAATATTGCAATGCATAATGTAGAAAAAAAAAAGACAAATGGACAGATGACCTTTGGCTTGTTTAAAGAGCATTATTGAACAGTTTTTACAACCAGTTTGAATAGTAGAAATCTAATATAATTTCTTTAAAGACTACTGAGAAAGGGGACTTTCTTTATTTGAAAACGTACGGCTATGAATTTACAGTGATATCCGCTAATAAATACAATAACAATTAACGTTAGATTAAATACTCTTGAATTTTAACAGGTCATACTCCGAAGTGGGGAACAGGTACGATAAAAGTTCATACGTGACGAAGCTTTCTCAGCGACGGCGACGCACGCTGTTTACGTCAGCGGTCGAATTCGCTTAAGTTACGCATTTCGTTAATTTCTATGTAGTGTACTCAAATGGCATTCGGTATATAGGTGTTAGTTAATGAGTCAACGATTGAGTCATGGGAATTGAATAGAAAGGACGCGTTGTCTACGGAGGCGGCAGCAGGGAGCGGCGAATGAAACGGAGCATGCGCGTTCGCGCTGACGACAACATTGAAGATGGCGGCGCTACGGAAGACGGGATTCGGTGTTTCAGCTATGGGAATATTCGCAGTTTTACTGTCACTACAGATTTTATTTGTAAACTGCAATCCAGTAAAAACAGGTTAGTGAATCATTTCCCTTTAAACCATAACAGGTTGTTAACTAAATAAATGAGTGGTGTCATTTATTTAACGTGACCAAAAACAGCTCGTGTTTCGTGTGGGACTTTCCTGTAAATTATTTCCCTATAACGTAACGTTACTCTTCAAATCTCTTTCTCATCATATATCACTATTTGTGTGTTGGTGCCGATAACTGACACGTTTACATAACCTTATATAAATATTCCATTGAAAACTCACAAAAGACTTCGAGTTGATTGTGATTTCGGAAGTCACGGGCTTTTTTGTGACGTGGTCAGAGTCTCAGCTGTCATGTTTTGTGTAAACACTGAGTTATGAAACGTACAGCAAAATAGGAGTTTACACCTCACAATTCTGTTCACATTTCTTAATTCTGACTTTACTCTCAGATTTGTGAGATAGAAAGTGGATTGTGAAAAAATAATTCTAAATTGTGAGGGGAAAAAGTCACAAAATAGGGTCGTCAAACGATTAACCGCATGCAAAACAAGTCTGCGTTTACCTATGTGTGTACTTATTATTTTATTATGCATTTACAAATACACACAGATGCATATATATATATATATATATATATATATATATATTAGTGTGTGTGTGTGTGTGTGTGTGTGTATGTATATGTATATATATATATTAGGGCTGTCAAACGATTAATCGCATCCAAAATAAAAGTTTATGTTTGCATACTACTATATGTGTGTTTACTTTGTATATTTATTATGTACATATAAATACATACACATACATGTATATATTAAAGCAAAATATTTATACGTATATATATTTATACCTGTATACAATTTAGATTATAAATAAATATAAATATTTTAGATATAAATCTAAAATATTTTTCCTTAATATATACATGCATGTGTGTGTATTTATATATACATAATAAATATACGCAGTACACAAATGTATGAGGTGAGGTGAGCTAAGCATAGACAAAACCCAGCATAGGACAAAAGACCCAGGTAAACAATTAATTAATCTTTTCTGTTTCTTATAACAGAATTATAATTATAATTGAATTATATTTTGTTAAAATGAATGGAATGATGGAAGTGACTCGAAAAAAGATTCGTTAAAATGAGTCGGTAAAATGGTCCAAACTTCCCATCACTAACGATAACTTTCTTCAATGCAAACTCTTCATTCATTCGATTGTACAATGGGAAAAAAAAACGCGATGACGTCAAGCGTGTTTCTGCTCGGAGTTGCCTTTTTTTCAACTTCAGGTGCTCAGAGCACTCCTGCAAAAACGTGAGGCACATAAACAATTAAAAAAAGGCGCCTCTCACTGCAAAAAATGCGTTCTGTCTGATGGGGGCCTAGACAATGGGCAGCTCCATTTGTTTGTCCGAGGCAGCAACGGTAACTAAGGAGGGCGGGGCTAACCGATAGGTAAATTCCTTTATGAACCCTAGTTTGGAAAACCTTGGCTGTATCTGAAATCGCCCCCTATGACAGTCATTTTTAGTGGTGTTTGAAACAATAGTGGACGTTCTCTAGTGCACTCATTCAATCCCACAATGCACTGCAAAAACGAGTGTACAACTGAACTATGCAAAAGCGGCAGTCCTCCTGGTGCACTCAGTGTCCGTATTCATTCACTCCTTTTCATTCACTCCTTCAAGTGAACTGTATGAGTGGACTAATGTAGGGAATAGTGAATGAGGGTATGGGTATTTATTGGAAACAACAATAAATGTTTTTTTTTTATATTTTTATATTAATATGGTACTAGATTACCTATTTAAATCAATGTGATAAACGAGTTAGTCTGATTAGATGACCTGTAACATGTAATGTAATGGATTATGCGTTGGGGGTAACGCATTACAAGTAACGCAAGTTACCTAATAATATTACTTTTTTCAAGTAACTAGTAAAGTAACATTACTTTTTCCATTTCCAAGAATATATCTATTACTTTTTCAAAAAAGTAACGCCAGTTACTTTTTGTTTCCTTTATGTATCTATTTTATTAACCAATGGCTTTGCTGCTGACCTTTGTTGATCCAATTCAACCGTACACTGCAAAAATACTTTTCTTACTTAGATTATTTGTCTTGTTTCTAGCCAAAATAATTCTTAAATCAAGAAGACAAGTTTGTTTCTAGACAAGTAAATAATTATTTTCTTGTTTTCAGAAAAAAAAAACAAGTCAAAATTAAGGCAAATTAAGGAAAATAATCTGCCAATGGGGTAAGCAAAAAGATCTTATTTCAAACAGAAAAAAAGATTACTTTGCTTACCCCATTGGGAGTACCCCACACTTAATTTTGACTTGTTTTCAGAAAAAACAAGACAATAACTTTACTTGTCTGGAAAATCCTCATTGATTGATTTAAGATTTTTTTAGATATTTTGGCTAGAAAACAAGACAAAAAATCTAAGTAAGAAAAGCATTTTTTGCAGTGTACTAATAAGTAAATCTTACTTTAGATTAACATTTGTGCTTTTGTTCTGATTGCTGAAGAGTGTTGAACTTTCTTTTCCTACAGTTCTACTGTACAGGCGTGAATTTAATTTTCCTTTAGCCTTAGCCTTATTCACTTCATTTCATTTTGGTGTGAAAGGACCAAACCATTCAAACTTTTTTTATATTAAAAACAACAAAGCAAGCCTTGCCCAGATTTAAAAAGTAACGCAAAAGTAATGTAACGCATTACTTTCCATAAAAAGTAACCAAGTAACGTAGTTACTTTTTTAGAGAAGAATGCAATATTGTAGTGCTTTTAAAAGTAACTTTCCCCAACACTGGCTACTAACTATAGTTTTTGTCAAGTAATTTGGAATAAGTATCAGATTGCAATATGTAAGTAATATAAATCGCTGTACTAACGTATAATAGCCTTGTGGTGAAAACAGCATTTCGGTAATTGCTCTTAATATTGCTTGTTTTTGTTATCCACAGATAGTCAGAAGCCCAGTATTACAACTGAGAAAAGCGTTACAGCACCTGAGGAGAAGAACAACATGTCAAGCACCCAGAATGACAAGGTGACTACTGTGGCACCTACGACGACTGTGACGCCAACTCCTGCTGTCGAAACCACCATCAGCGCCAAAGCAGCAGACACTCCTAACGCTCCACCTACGACTGCTGTCATAGACCTGACCAGTACCACTTCAGACCTACACAAAACTACTTCAGACCAGGCTACATCCGCCAAACACACCACACTAGAGCCCACCAGTACACCTGCAAACAAGCCCACCAGTACACCTGCAAACAAGCCCACCAGTACACCTGCAAACAAGCCCACCAGTACACCTGCAAACAAGCCCACCGTCGTCTCCACCCCTGCAGCTGACAAAACAGAGAGCACCTCAGATTACACGGCCAGAGGCATGTTTCCAGGAACAGACATGGGATTTGTAGATGATGATAGCGAAGATGAAAATGAAGATGATGTTAACAATGAAGATGGTATTGGTGATGACTTAGAGGTGCCTCAAGACAGCGAGGGTGTGGGGAAAAACCTTTCCCCTGCTGAGAGCCCTAAAAAAATAGAAGTTCAGTTCAAGGACTCCACCTACAAGGATGAAGATTCCCACTTCTTCTTTCACCTGGTCATCATCGCTTTTCTGGTGGCCATCGTGTACATCACCTACCACAACAAGAGGAAGGTAAGCTTCACGTGTTGACAGGCTTTTGTTTGATAGGGTGTGTCACCGCAAAAGTTGACATTGATAAACACAGACATCATCATGGGTTGGGCATCTAATTGCAGTAACTGGAGATAACCGCAGTAGTTGTACAGTTTCATTTTCAGTCACGTTTGCTGTTCAGATAGGGAAGTTTAAGCGTGTGAACTAAAGAAATGCCACTAAATGTACTGTGTGCGTTATTGAACGAATTAAATACATGCACTACATGCTTTTGCATGCACCAAACAAATTTATAACAAGAGGTGCTTATCAGCAAAAGAGAAGTTTTAATGGCTCCTTTACTGTCAAAATAAGTTGCATGGTGTAGTGATTGAAAGTGAAGAAATTGCATCTTTATTTTACAGTTGTAATGTAAAGAAGATTATTATTATTATTATTATTACTAACATTATTTTTCTTAAATGTGACCCTGGACCACAAAACCAGTCATAAGTGTCAATTTTTCCAAATTGAGATTTATATATCATCTGAAAGTTGAATAAATAAGCTTTCCATTGATGTATGGTTTGCTAGAATCGGACAATATTTGGCCGAGGTCCAACTATTTGAAATCTGGAGTCTGAGGGTGCAAAAAAATAAAAATATTGAGAAAATCACTTTTAAAGTTGTCCACATTAAGTTCTTATCAGTGCATATTACTTATCAAAAGTTAAGTTTTGATACATTTATGGTACTAAATTTACAAAATATCTTAATGAAACATGATTTTTACTTAATATCCTAATGATTTTTGGCATAATTGTTTTTTGATAATTTTGACCCATACAATGTATTTTGGGCTATTGCTAGAAATATACCCCAGCGACTTAAGACTGGTTTTGTGGTCCAGGGTCACAAATGCTTTAAGTACTTTGATTTGTATTAAGTATTATTATTATGATTAATAATCATAATAATAATAATAATAATAATAATAATAATAAACTATTATTGTTGCTATTAATTATTATTCTTTTTATGTTACATCCATAAAAGAAGATTTTATTTTGAAGTATGCCTACTGAGGGACTTCTTTAGTGAGAATTTACCAAAAAGATATATACACATATATATATATATATATATATATATATATATATATATATATATTTTTTTTTTAGAAGAAATCTCTTCTGCTCACCAGCCCTGTATTTCATTCATTTATTTATATTATTATCAATATTTAAAACAGTTGAGTACATTTTTGTTCAGGATTCTTTGATGAACAGAAAGATCCAAAGATCAGCATTTATCTGAAATTAAAAAAGCTTTTGAATCATTATACACTATACCATTCAAAAGCTTAGAGTCAGTATTATGTATTTATTTGATTTTTGGGAAAAAAAATAGAAATTAATACTTCTGTATTTCAACTCAGAATATGACGCAAACCTGCAATAATTAAATATGTTAAATAATACAAATTTCCTAATCACATTTTATTAACCACTGTCTTTGCTGCTGACCTTCAATGATTCAGTTCATCCATACTAATATTCTAACATTTGTTTTCCTTTTTTGACATTTGACATTTTGGTGTGAAAAAGCTTTTACCTTTGCCAAAAATTGAACTTTTTATATTAAAAACAAACAAGCAAGCCCTGCCCAGATTTAGTAACGCAAAAGTAATGTAACACATTACTTTCTATAAAAAGTTACTAAGTAACGTAATTAGTTACTTTTTTTAGGGAGTAACTCATTGCATTACTTTTAAAAGTAACTTTCCCCAACACTGTTCATAAAGCAACATTTTTTTTGCGCTGTTGTGCTACAAAAGTATTATTATTAATAATATTATTATTATTATTATTATTATTATTTTTTTTGTTATTAATTGTTATATAATTGGCCTTAGAGCTAAGGCCTGAATCTCAGACAGACAGATAGTTTGAGTGAATAAGAAAGTGTATTCAAAAGTACATTAACTTCAAAATGGTATCGAAAATGGTGATAAACATCAATGTTTTTATATTGTTAAGGTATTAGAAATGTCAGTATTGTGACTATACTAGTTCATACATACATTTTATATAAGATCAAGCAGTATGTAAATTTAAGGAGATGATTAGGGATGCAACAATACAGTTAGTCCATGGTTTAGTATGTACCTCGGTTTTTAACCACGGTTTTTGGTTTGGTTCGGTTCTGATAGCTTGCCACATTGTTTTTTTTTTTTTTTTGGTATCAAAATAACAACAAAATACTCCTGAATTATATGTCTGCTTAATATTTATTTTCAGAGAGGTATTATTTTTTAGAATTTAATGCAAAATAAGATGGGTTTCATTTATATTGGACGCTAGAGGGCGCCCTCGTGCAGAAAATCCACATATGCGTCAAATAGAAATAACACGCATGACGTTCTGTTCCAGCCAGGAAATCACGTTTTGAAGGATGAAATGTAAGGACAATAAACACTCATCTGCAATAACATATGGTTTATCTTCATATGGTGTTCTTCAAGCCATCTCGTGTATTTTCACAATGATTAAGTATATTTGTAAGACATTGCAAGTCACATAATAGAATTTGAGTATAGAATTTATTGTCTGCCTCATTCTGTGATACGAAGCCATATCAGATCTCACAAGGAAGTTGTGAATGTTATGAATTAAAAATATTTATGTTTTTATGACTTTTGTTTTTATAACTCTTTAGTTGGAGAACAGGTTTAGAAAGGCTTATCATTGCATGTCATTAGAAGGTGTGTTTCTTTTTTAAAAAATATAAGCGGAGAAGCGTTTCCTCATCTCAGCATGAGAAATCACAGGCACACACACAGCGAAATTCAGAGAGAAATAAAACAAGAAAATGATTTAAATATATTGAACTGTGGATGTCGTACTGAAAGGTTGGATATTATATTAAGAATTGTGGCATCCCTAATATGCACATAAATGAACACATTGAGCATTGTTTCTGTCAGGGGCAGCAGTGAATGATCTGTCATAGGGCTGTGAATCTACAACGAATCGATTCAATACACCATTCATAGGGTTTCGATTTGATTCAGGAACGATTTTTGCAAATTTAGAATGATTCGATTCGAGATGATTCACAATCAAATTCAATGCGATTCGATTAATAACGATTCAATTCTGCATACTTTAAGTGTATTCACAGGATTATTTAAATGCTTTCCCTAAATTCTTTATATGCTTAGTCGGGGGAAAATTACACTGCAGCCTTTATGGAGTCAGAAAGTAAGTAAATTATAATAATAAATAAAATACTTTTGTCCACTGTTAGATGTTAGTTTAATGATGTTATGCCATGACATATAGCATATGTAGAAATTTACCCTAGTGAAAAGCAATATATTTAAATACATTTATTTCAAACTAATTACAGTTCAAATCTATCAACATATTTACTAATACATCCCTTGAGACTTTGACAAGCTTAAACTTAAGACTTTATTTGAATTTCTTTATATTAAGCCTAAAATGGGTTTTAATGTCACTATTTCTGAGGACTGTATTCTCTTTGAGTAAAAATGTCTTTAAATGCAAGATATTTAAAGTGTAACGTTACCAGAATTATCCTTCCAAAAGTTCCACTTTAGATCAATCAAATATATTTCAGTTCATCTTTAGTTGGACTTTGTGCTCTTATTTTAAAGTTGCTATTATTTGAACCATTTCCTTCATACTTTAGTTTTAATGACATTAAGTTAAAACGTCATTTACGTTTACAATGTACAAAAAGTAAACCTACTTTAAAAGTAAAACTACTTCTAGCAGTACTGGCCACGAAAACAAATAAGGAGAGATCACACGATGACTGCTCAAGCAGCGCGTGAAGAAGAGACGTCAGGAAACGAACGACGCTGTTTAAGGTCTCCGTCAATTTGTGTTTGTAGCAATTTATATATTTTAAATAGTGCTGTCAAATGATTAATCGCGATTAATCGCATCCAAAATAAAAGTTTATGTTTACATACTATATATTTGTGTACTGTGTATATTTATTATGTATATACAAATACAAACACATGCATGTATATATTGGTAAAAAATATTTTAGATTTATATCTAAAATATTTATATTTATTTATAATCTAAATTTTATACAGGTATAAATATATATACATATAAATGTTTTGTTTTAATATATACATGTATGTGTGTGTACTTATATGTACATAATAAATATACAAAGTAAACACACATATAGTATGTAAACATACACTTTTATTTTGGATGCGATTAATCGTGATTAATCATTTGACAGCCCTAATTTTAAAGCACTGAATCGCTATAGAATAGCAATTCATTCGATTCTTAGTGTTTTAAATCGATTAATAGCCGAAATCAGTGATTCACAATTCAAAAATCCATGTTTCAAGATCGATGCATATGCATCGTCGGGTTTTGTAATCAATGCATCGAGAAAACAAGTGAATCGTTACGCCCCCTAATTACGTAATATTACTTTTTTCAGATAACTAGTAAAGTAACGCATTACTTTTTCTTTTCCAAGAAAATATCTGATTTACTTTTTCAAAAAAGTAATGCCAGTTACTTTTTGTTTCCTTTATGTATTTAATCCCATTTTATTAATCAGTGACTTTGCTGCTGACCTTTTTTGATCCAATTTAATTGTACACTGCAAAAATACTTTTGCTACTTACATTTTTTTATGTTGTTTCCAGCCAAAATATCAAAAAACAAGTAAATTTACTTTCTAGACAAGCATATAATTATTTTCTTGTTTTCAGAAAAAAACAAGTCAAAATTAAGTGAGTTTTTGCTTAGAACAAGCAAAATAATCTGCCAATGGGGTAAGCAAAATAAATCTAATTTCAAACAGAAAACAATATTATTTTGCTTCCACCATTGGGAGATTATTTTGCTTGTTTCAAACAGAAAAAAACAAGACAATTTTTACTTGTCTAGAAAATCCTTCTAGATTTAAGAATTTCTAGATATTTTGGAAACAAGACACAAAATCTAAGTAAGAAAACATTTTTTGCAGTGTACTAATAAGCAAAACTTACTTTATATAAACTAACATTTGTGCTTTTTTTCCTCATTGCTGAAGAGTGTTGAACTTTCTTTTCCTAAGGTTCTTATTCACTTAATTTCATTTTGGTGTGAAAGGGCTTTTTCATTTGCTAAGAATCAAATGTTTTTATATTAAAAACAAACAAGCCCTGCCCAGATTTAAAAAGTAATGCAAAAGTAACGCAAAATTAATGTAACACATTACTTTCCATAAAAAGTAACTAAGTAACGTAATTAGTTACTTTTTTAGGGAGTAATCCAATATTTTTAAAAGTAACTTTCCCCAACACAGCCTCTAATCTGTCATCATGATTGACTCTCTACTCTTTATGTTCGCAGCTGATGCTTTTGGCTCAGAGTCGCCGCTGGCGGGACAGCTTCTGCTCGCGCGGGGTGGAGTATCAACGGCTCGACCAGAACGTCAACGAGGCCATGCCTTCGCTCAAGATGACCAACGATTACATCTTTTGAAGAAATGCATACCGCTGTCCACACACGGTGTCTTATTTAATCAGGGGAGGAGAGAGTGCTTCAGTAGTTTGTGTGTGCACTCTTCAGATGGTCTTGGGTTCTTCTTCCTGTTCTCCTCTGGAAATTCTTCGGTGTCTATAAAAGCAGACGGTTTCGCTCTAATTTAATCATTCTTACAGGTCTGTCCCTGTAAATATGTGATTATAAACCTTCCGCTTCTGTCTGTCACATAGGCCTAGAACAAAATACCGATAATTATTTTGAGTCCATTATATGTGCTGTGAAGGTGTGTGTAATGCACAGCTCGTACGAAACAATGCTAACTTCAGCGCAACGTTAAACGTGTGTTTGCTACGCAGCCGTTTCGGGCTGGTCCCCTTTATGTTTGTGTTATGACTTCAGTGAAGTTGTTTTATATGAGCCTTGTCCGCCGTTGCCAAAGCTCGGGAGATTTATGGAAAAGTAGCGTGCAGCTGTTTTTATTGTTTCTTGTTTGTTTTGTTTTTTAATTCCGCTGTGCATGAGCGTTGCCCATCTCAACACAACCGCAGCAGCAAATGGAGGCGTCATAAGTATATCAATATGTGTGTGCAGATCTGTTTCGGCTACTTCACTAATAACACAATTGAACATCTTCATCTCTGATTTCCATCTGTGCATGAAGAAAGCGTATTGGTTTCCTCTTCAATCAATCAGTTTGAATTTACATTCATCAATAAAGCACCTCTGTATGCAAAGTCACTGAACGTCTCTTTCATTACGATGATTGGATTTTGTTGCACTTTATTTCACGTCAGCAAAGGATTCAATTTTTTTGTTTTAAGTCACATTCAGCCATATGTTGGATGATTATTATTCATCTAAGCTCGCGCACATCGGTGCATGGTTTTAGGTGATGATTACAGCATAAATTTAGATTTTAAATGAATATTTATGTGAACATCAGTTTGTCAAAACCCCAAAGCTGAAACACCTCCGCTTTAGTGTTCATTTCCAACTGATTCAAGTTGCGCAACTGCTCAGTGAGTTTCCTTGAAATTTAAGCCATGAATAAATATAGAAATAAACAAAAGCAGAAAAGAGGCAATGCAAAAATAAGGCGGAAATGTATGACATGAATTTTAATCGATTTACTGATATATTGCAAGGTGTGTGTGAGCAGCCACTGGAGGGTAGTAGAGTCCAAGAAACAAATACGCCCTGACTAGGACTATAAAACCTGATCAATTTCTCCAGTCATTTATGAGTAATCTATACAATACAGATATTGCGTACAAATAGTTATTTTCAATTAGTTAATTTAATTATTTTAAATTAGTTAAAATAATATTAGGCATAGAATATTTGCTGCAAAATGTATATATACAGTACTTTTCTAAGATTTTCATTTAAATCTCAGGCCTTGAAAGCACTGTTTTAAGATGTGACCGTCGGACCGCTGTTCAATCGAAGTGCTTCATGTTAAGTCTGTTATATAATATGATACTGATACAGTATATTAGGCTATCAATCACTGTCTATAGAATCATATACTTTACCTTTATCTTTGCCTTTATCACAGCTACAGATAAAGTTCAGCTGTTGCTATTACTATTATTTATTTATTTTTTAGGTTGTAGCTAAACACTGTAGTCAGGGAAACATGTTTGTTTTAGTAGACAAAGTAAGGGAAAAAGTAGAGTCAGAAATACTGATTTGAGTTTAAATCATTTTGTTACAAGAGAAGAAAGGGAGAGTGGAGTTACACGAGAGACCGCTCTTTAGGAAATACATTTCATAGATAATTATTTTTAATTATCAGAGTTTACACCGTAAAAAACTATTTGTTGAGTCAACTTAAAATAATTTGTTACCTGGCTGCCTTCCAATTTTAAGTTCAGTCAACTCGAAAAAAGTTTAGTCATCTTGAAATGTGACAACTTAGATATTTGAGTTGATTCAACTTAAAATGTTAAGGCAGTCGATTAACAAACACAGCTGTTAAATTTAACAAACTCTTTTTTAGTTTAATCAGTTTAACTCGAATATCACTTAATACAACTTAACATTTCAACTTGAATGGAATTCTTTACCGATTGAGATAAGGCAAGCTAAACTCTTAGCATTTTTAAATCTCGCCTTAAAACTCATTTTTAGCTTTTAATTGAACATTTGTATCAATTTTTATATTATTTTATTGAAATTGTGTATTGTTCATATTTTTGTTTATTGATTTTTTTATATGGTGTATTGTTTTATTTGTTTTTGTAAAGTGCTTTGAGATCTACATTTAAAGGCGCTATAGAAAATAAGATTATTATTATTATTATTATTAACTTATTTCAGTTGACTAAACTTTAAATTTTAGGGCAGCAGGGTAACAAGTTATTTTAAGTTGACACAACAAATTGTGTTTTTTGTTTTTTACAGTGTAGGTCACTTAATACAAAAATATTGGACTTGTCTGAACACATGCATCAGACAAACGCGTTCTCTTCATTAAAGCAATAGTTAACCCAAAAAATTAAACTTTGCTGAAAATGTGCTCATCCCCAGGCCATCCAAGATGTAAGTGAGTTTGTTTCTTCAACAGATTTGAAGAAAATTCATCATTTCATCACTTGCTCAGCAATTAAACCTCAGCAGTGAATGGGTGCCGTCAGAACGAGAGTCCAAACAGCTGATAAAAACATCCTAATAATCTACAAAGATTGTAAGCAGTCCACAAGCTTCTAGTTTAAACAAATCTATTACAAAGCTGTTTTTGACTTCAAATCGTTCAATCCTTCAGTTGTTGCTTCTTGCTAAACCATAATACATAATATTGCTTTTTCAGGAGGGAAAACGGCACAGATCAAGCAAAACCAATTCCAAAACAGCTCTAAAAAACAAAAATAATAATAATAAATAAAAATAAAAATATATGTGGTTGGATTTTGATGTGAGAGACAACAGGAGATGGACTTTTTCACTGGAGGAAGCATTATTATGGATTATAGACTTGTATTTTAGCCAGAAGTTGCAGTCTTAATGATGGTTCAGTTTCAGCTTTTGTCTTCACAAGACGTTAACTGATGGACTGGAGTGGTGTGGATTACTTGTGGATTATTGTGATGTTTTTTTATCAGCTGTTTGGGCTCTCATTCTGACGGCACCCATTCACTACAGTGGATTCACGAGCAAGTGATCCAAATCTGCTGAAGAAAAAACTTGAGGTTGAGGTCATTTTTATTTTTTTAGAAAAATGTTCATATTTGGGTGAACTGATAATATCCTACAAAATTAAAAGGCAGGAAGTGTACTTGATTTTAAAATTTTATATTGCAAAATGTGCAATATTAAATATTTAAATATCTTTGAATAAAAACAACCAGCCTCACCTAAAATTTCATTTGTAATTAATAAAGGCAATTATGCTTTGTTTATCTGCACCTGTGTGTTGCATTTAATTTGTTATTATCTCATAACCACGGGGGCCGGTCTCAGGTTTGATTGCATGTAAGGAGGGGATCTTCAAGGACAAAAGGCTCTAGGAAGACCTGGACATGAAACACTAAATCGAGACCTGAAGGCAGTGGGCGCTTTGAGGCGTTCACCCAAACGCTCCGGCACATCTTCTGTCTGGAGGGCACGAGGGGCAGCTTTCATCTGCCGCAGGGCCAGTCCGACATCTCCGGGAACCTTTGCATGGCTCTTAATGAGATCATTCATGTCCCACAATACATCTGCAGGGATGCAGGAAATTGCTTTCCAGCCTGAGCAGTAGCTACTGATGGGGGCTTGATTGTGGTCAGGTGAAAAAAAAAAAAGGCTTCACGACGAGTGATGGAGAAACAGCCGCAAAAGGATCTGAAACAACACAAATAACCTGGTTTGATTTAGAGAAATAGCCTCTGATAAAATGCCATGTAGAGATTTCTGATGTTTTCTTTCACTCCCTTTGTCTCAGTGCAATCTGATAAATCAAAGTAGTTTATTCCTTCTAGTCAGAGATGGATCTCCAACTACGTTTTCACATTTTTTACCAAAAAATACCAAAATGTCTTGGTTTTTGTAGAAAGCAGTGTTCCAAATAACAAAGATTAGTCTATTAAGTTTGTTTTTGTAATTTAAGCATATTATAAAATCATTACTTGTCAGTTTTTTTAAACATTATTTCAAATGTTTTTTTTTCTCTTGATTAAATGGGTTTGGGTATATGTGACATTTTTACACCTTCAGAATAAAAGGTACAAAAGCTGTTACTGGGATGGTAGTTTTTATGGTAGTAATATTATATACTTTTTTTTGCATATTTCCTTTGACAAATATCCATCCTTAAGGGGTAAAATAAAGGTTTCTTTTTTTATCTGAGGGTTGCTGTAACATATACACTACCATTCAAAAGCTTTTTTTCTTTGCTGCTCACCAAGCCTGCATTTATTTGATCCAAATTACGGCAAATTTATATAAAGTAATACTTTTATTTAGCAAGGATGCTTTAAATTGATCAAAAGTGATGACAAATAGAATTGTAATATTACAAAAGGTTTTAAATGCTGAAAACTTCAACTTCTAAACTTTCTATCCATCAAAGAAACTTGAAGAAAAAAAAAATCTACTCAGCTAATAATAATAATAATAGATGTTTTCTGAGCAGCAATCAGAATATTAGAATCATTTCTACACTCAAGACTGGAGTAATGATGCTAAAATTTGAGCTTTGAAATCACAGGAATAAATTACATTTTGAAATAGGATTTTCAAATAGAAAACACTTTTTTAAAATAGTAAATACATTTCACAATATTACTGCTTTTGCTGTATTTTGGATCACTTAAATGCTGGCTTGGTGAGCAGAAGATACTTTTATAAAAAAATAAGATTTAAAAATCTTACTGTTCAAAAACTTTTGCCTTGTAGTGCATATATATGCAACTTTAATTTTTCTCTTATTTCTAGCTCTTAATTGGCTAAGAAATCCAATACACTGCTAGAAAATAACCAATAATAATGATTTGTTTATATACTAACTGTTTCCAAACGTTTCTGTTTTCCTGTGAAAACAACTGTTTTCATACAGCGATAGCTGGACTCTTTTGTCCATATTAGGGATTTCTTCGTACGACTTACTGTGCGAGAGCGCCCTCCGGCTTCAAGTATAAATGAAACACACACTGAATGGTTGAGTGTTTAGCATTTCGTGATGTTCATATCGCGTCATTCTGGGTATGAATAAAACAACAGGTCATGCACAGACTATCCTGTCTCTTTCAATTTAAATCTATTTTTTTTCACACCATCCATTGAAAGCCTCTATACCAGGGATCCTCAAATCTGGCCCACGAGATCCACTTTCCTGAAAAGTTTAGATCAGAGGTCTTCAACCCTGTTCCTGGGGACCCACTATCCTGAAGATTTTAGCTACAACCCTGAAGTGGCCAATCAAGCTCCTCAAGACTGCTTGAAAATTGGAGGCAGGTGTGCTGAAGCATGTTGGAAATAAACTTTCCAGGAGAGTGGGTCCCCAGGAGCAGGATTGAAGACCTCTGGTTTAGATCTAACCCTAATCAAACACACCTGAGCATGCTAATCAGTGTTTTCAGGATCGTTAGAAAATCACAGGTAGGTGAGTTTGATCAGGGTTGGAGCTAAACTCGGGGGGACTGCGGGGGACGAATTTACGTGATATTAAAAGTAAATCAGCAGACTTTTACTGACAATTCACCCAAACAGTAAACTCAAAAAACACAATGTCAAGAACAAAAAAGTAAACATGAAGAACTCAAAATGTCAGAAAGCCAGCCGAGCACTAGTTCAATCGTCATCGTCTTCTGTTACAATTATTTTTATGTTAAAGCAAATTTCTCAAGGTCTAAAAATACTTTGTGAATGTTGGTAAGTTGCCAGCGTAGAAAACCATGAGTTATTTGACTAACGATTAGTCATGATGAGTCATTTTTAGTCAAAGATTAGTCATGAAAGATTTTCCCCACATTGCAGCTGTGGGGTAAAGTGTGTCAGATGTTGTGTCTGTAGCTCAGCTAATAGTGATACTGAGCTTTGCATCCACGTACAGGAAATACTGACGGTGATCGTAAAAAATATGACATTGATCTCTTTGAAAAACGGAGGAAGATGAAATTATGTCAAAGAAAATGATTAGCACTTTGCAAAACTAAAACAAGCTTCCTCAAACCATCCCCAGAAATGTTTGCCAAATAAAAAGGAGTGAACATCATTCCTTATTTCCCTGTGAAATAATAATGTCTTCATGAATTTAACATGTTTCTACAAATAAAAAAACAACAAGCCTAATGATTTCAGTGCATTAGGATTCAGAATAATAAACCTTTCCCTGGCTGCTTTATGAAAATCTTTACGATACTGTAAACGTGGGAAGCATGAGATAAGGTATTATTAGGGGTTCGAGAAAGTTTTTCTGATTTAGATAGAGAGCCTCCACCTTTGGACTAAACTTATTAAATACAAAGTCCAATCTGCAAATACAATTACACCTTCTACGGTTGACTACGATGGCATTTTTATGGATGCACTTCAACTCCACCTACTATAAACCGCTTAAAACTTTGCAAGCATCCACTTGAAGTAAGTTGAAATTTGCCATGCAGCTATATAATATAGATTAGATTTATTCTTTCAGGCACTTCAGCATCTTTCTGGTTGCTGGGCTTTTGTCTTTTTACTTTGAAGGAACTAAACCAATAACGTGATGATATGACTCACTGGCTGCTGTACAGTATGATCCACTTTCCGGCGGAGTTTAGCTTCAACCCTGATCAAACTCACCTACCTGAGAGTTTTTAATGATCCTGAAGACATTAATTAGCATGCTCAGGTGTGTTTGATAAGGGTTAGAGCTAAACTCAGCAGGAAATTGGATCTCGTGAGCCAGATTTGAGGATCCCTGATGTATATTAACAAGTTCCTTCTGAAAACTTTTTGTAACCAGTCAAGAAATGTTTAACTTTATAATGATTACCTAATTTTTTTTTTACTAACAAATACAATTGCAAACCTCTCACTTCCACTTTTTAGAATAAATCTACATATTCTATTTAAGTTGCAAATATTTGTTTGATTTGTATGTGTGTGATGGGTTACTGTAGTTCTAGAGCGCATGTTGTGTTGACTGTATCTGTTGGTTGTGCACAAGAATTAAAAAAGACATGCATGGTCTAATAGTAGAAGTGTAATTCCTGAGTTACTGCACATTTGCTACATTAAAGGAATAATTCACCCAAAAAATCAAATATGTGCTCACCCTCAGGCCATCCAAGATGTAGATGAGTTTGTTTCTTCATCAGTTTGGCAGAAATGTATCATTCCATCTCTTGCTCACCAATGGATCCTCTACAGTGAATGGGTGCCGTCAGAAAGAAGACAAAAATGGTGTGTTTGGAAGAAAAATTTTAAGCTTCCATCTGAAATTAAAGTCCACGCTACCGCTCAGTCATCTGGTCTGAGTCAGGAGGGAAAACTGAACAGATCGAGCACGAATATCTGGCTGGATTTTGACACGAGAGACAACAGGAGATGGGCATTTTCACTTGAGGAAGAGTTATTATGGATTATATTACACTTATATTTTGGCCAGAAGTGACAGTTTAAATGTCTTAATCATGGATTTGTTTCTTAGAAACACACAGCTTTTGGCTTTTCAGGTTGTTAATTGTTGGACTGATTACTTGTGGATTATTAATCAGCTGTTTGGACTCTCATTCTGATGGCACCCATTCACTGAGGAAGTTCAACCTATCGCAGGAGTTGCTGAAACAGTTGTACTCAGCCTTCATCGAGTCAGCTACAAAATCAGACTTCAGAAGATTACAGAGAACGGTTCGGACTGCAGAGAGGATTATTGGTGTTCCCCTGCCCACCCTTCAAGAACTGTATGTATCCCGAGTGAGGAAAAGAGCTAAAAAAATAACCCTGGATCCCCTCTTTGAACTTTTGCCATCTGGCTGGTGCTACAAATACCAAATACCAAGACAACCAGGCACAAGAACAGTTTCTTCCCCCAGGCAATCCACCTTATGAACAATTAAATGTTCCCCCGCATTGTGCATTAACAATATGTGCAATAACCTTATATTTATTTGTTACCACCTCCTTCCTAACACATCCCTGCATATTTTTCTTTTTTATTCTATTCCACTCTATCATTTATAGCCAGAGCTGGGTAGTAACTGATTACACATAATCTAGATTCCAAAAATGAAGTGTTACATTTTAAAATACTCGTAATCAGACTACAGTTACTTTTTTATGGATTACATGATTACATATTATTCACACAATAGCAATAAACTATTCATAATTCATTGATTCCCCCTAATTTCTCTTTTTCATCTTTTAAATTTTCCTTTCTAAAATAACCTACCGATTATATAAATTCAGAAAGTTTTGTGGACATTCACACATAGACTAGTCATTAGTTTTACAAAAGGGTTTCAACATTGCATCAGCTACTGATGAACACATTCATTTTTATTTCAATTATCACTTGGTAGTTTTTTTTTAACCATGTATTATTGTGTCTTTGGAAGGCTTTTGTCTTTCATACTCATTAAAATGCAACGTTATTTCTTATTTACATGCAATGCAGGCATTCCCAAACTTTTTATCATCTAAACCTTATTCACCAAATATATTTACTTTAAGTTCCCCTGAGATTTTAAATGAAATATTTCAATAATTATGTTTCACATTTGCATGTTCACGGTTTATTTGATGGCCACATGGCATGCAGGTAAATAAAAATATTTCATCTTTTTTAGTAAGTGTTTTATTTTGATTGTTATTTTAAAACAAGGTTAATAAAACACAATGGCGGTTCACTCCTATACTTATAAATGGGAGAAACTGCAACGCGCAATATGGAGGAATAGTTCCTCCTTTTAAATAGAAGAGACAAATTTCCCATAGAAACCTGAGGCAAGACCAGCCAATGCGCAGTCTTAAGTAAGTTATAGTCTAGCCTGAAAAATAAGCTTTTTAAACACTATTTGAGCAAAAGAAACAACATTCATGGGGCAATTAATTTCAGATTTTTGTTGCTGATTTAATATATGTAATTTAATTGTGAGTTCAGTGAGCAGTTTTTGAGATTTCAGGATTCCCCATTCATTAAGATGGACTTGGTCTTGTATGAGCTGCCTGAAGGCGTTACAAATATGGTCACCAAGTTAAGAGACTTTTCTCGAAAAGGACTTTGTTTTAAAATGATTCATTTGAATTAGATTTTTTTATGATTTAATTGTTAGCTTTTCATTAAACCCACAAAGCCTCTGCAGTTCCTGATCGAGCCCTAGTTTGGGAAACCTTGACGTAATATAATGTTTAATGCACTTCATGTTGTAAATTACAATGAATGGAACATATTTTCTTACTCTTTGCATTTATTTACATCATTATGCTACAAAATAACCCTATTTAAATCAATGTGATAAACCAGTTAAGTCTAAAGTAATCTAAAAGTAATCTGATTATATTACTTAAACTATGTAATGTAACTAATTACATTACTGACTACAATTTTGTCATGTAATCTGGAATCAGTAACTAATTACAATTTGTCTAAAGCACAGCTGTGCATACCACTTATTCATTTCTCAAAAATATATATTTTTTGTCTATTTATATTAACATATGTGTATGTTTTATTCTCGTTTTATTTTATTGTCTGTGTGTTGTTGTTGTCTCTGTGGACTGGAAGCCTGAAATGACACAAAAACAAATTCTTTGTATGTGCAAAACTCTTTCTGATTCTGATTCTGCAGGAATTATTGGTGGGCAAGTGATGAAATGCTGCATTTCTGCAGATGAACAAACATTTCTGTTTGTTCATCTGATGAACAAACAAACTCATCTGCATCTTGGATGGCCTGAGGGTGAGCACATTTTCAGCAAACTTTCATTTTTGGAAGAACTTTTTCTTTAACTAATTGGATGGCTGTCGAATCAGAGAAAACATTTGAAATGGTAAACAGGCCCAAATCCTTCTGAGGTGACAACAGAAATTTACTTGATATTAATTCACGTAACAACAGTAAGGGATGTGCTGTCCATCTTAACATTTCAAAACAACATTTTAGCAGATAAATGAGAAAATGCTATCAAATTTAGATTTTAAGATACATTTTAACATCTGCATTTCATGTCATTGCATGCATGTTTAATTTGTACTACTGAGCTTCTGTAAGCTATGCATAGAATGTTGTAATGCATTTCTTTCAATATAAAGTAACCATGTAAATAGTTACAGTTCATAATAAGTTCATAATGTGACGTTAATTGCATTGATGTAATGATGATATTTGTGTGTGATGGGAGCAATTTCATCAGTGCTGCACTGAAGTGATGTATTAGTCATTAAAGATTCAGCATCACTTCAACCCAATAGCATTTATCTCAGCATCTTATGCGTCATTCTAAAATTTAGGGTATAGCCTACATTTCACATAAGGAGAAAAAAGTGTAAAAACAATATGCTTTCTAAATGAATCAACGACTGTTTCAGTTGATGTATTTTACCAGTGCAACTTGTCTGCTGGTTGCAGCTGAATCATTAACACCATTTTGATATTACAAAGAAAGAGGTGTTTTCCCTGGTGGTGAGTTTTCGGTTTCACCATTTTGACTCATACTTTCAATGGCAACCAAATGTATTTAAAAGAAAAATTATGCCAAACCATAACAACTTACCCGATGTATCTGATGGGCAGTTTATACACTCCTTGACAGTAGGTCACTGGAGATAAACCATTTTTAGTTTTCAGGGGGTGTTTCTGAGATGAAAAGCTTTTTTAGCATGCGATTTGTCATTTCTGAGAGCAGTGACAGTGAGCTGTTTGGATCTCAACAGTTTAGGTTTGAGATTTAGTGACTTATCAAACCACAACACTCTCCCACTGATCCACGATTAAAGAAACTGCTATCCTATCTATCCTCCTAAATATGGATCAGGCTTATCTGTGGTCTTCTTACAGTTCTGTCTCAACAAGAGTATGATTAGTAAAGTCTCATCTAATCCAGCTCTTGTAGGGTTGACTACAAGATTTAACTGATTTAATACTCTTTTATTTATCACATTTACTTACTAGGCTAGAATCTGCACCACTGATATTTAGGTGCAAATACATTATACTAATTTTTCTTCTTTTTCTACCCATGTTTAAAACAAGGTATGAAAGGTAGCGGTCCCCGTATATTTTTGTTGTACTGAACACCATAATGCAAAGTAGACTTTATGCATACAAATAGTGCCAAAACATTTAGTTAGCATCTAACCAGCAGTGCAAATAGCAATGTCTAAATGTAATTGCATATAAAAAATATCATGGTTCTATAAAAAGTGCAAAGTTATGAGCTGTGAAAGCGGAAACTGCTCAGCGCAAATGACATGGAGTCCAGATTTAGATGGTGCATTGTGATGAAATGTGTTTGAACATTACAGTACAGATGGCATCATGAAGCAACTAGTCAGAAGTGTTGAAAAGTTAGCAAGTTTAATGGCCAACAGAGTGTCAGATGTATAAAAAAAACGGCATAGTTGTAATGAATTATCAAGCTGAAGATAACTGGATAACATCCTGCAAAACCTGGAAAGACCATGAACCTGGCTTTGTGCTTGGTCAAAAGTATTTTTTTATTTTTCTTCCTGTTACACTCTTGTTTGAAAGTTTGAGATCAGTAGATTTTAATGTTTTTAAAGATGTTTATTCCTGTGATGCAAAGCTAAATATTCAGCATCATTACTGCAGTCTTCAGTGTCACATTCAGAAATCATTCTAATGTGCTGATTTATTATCAATTTTGGAAACAGTTGTACTGCTTCATATTTCTTTTGTAACCTGTGATACCTTTTTCACGATTCTTTGTTGAATATAAATAATTAAAAAAATAATAGAGATTAATGTTTATTCAGCAAGGATGTGTTAAACTGATAAAAACTGAACCGATTAAAAACTTTAATGGTTTTTTTAAGGCAGTCTGATCTGCTCTCCAAGCCTACATTTTTTTATCCAAAGTACAGCAAAAACAGTAAAAAAAAAAAAAAAAAAAAATAAATAAATAGTGGTTTCTGTTTTAATATATTTTAAAATGTAATATATTCCTAAGATTTTAAAGCTGAATTTTAGCATCATTTAGCATCATTACTCACATGATCCTTCAGAAATTCACAAAATATTCTTGCTAAAATAAAGTATTAATTTCTAAAAATCCCCCCCCCCCCCCAATGTTACAAAAGCCTTTTATTTCAGATAATTTTACTTTAAATAAATGCAGACTTCTTCATAAAAATAAATAAATAAATAAAATCTTACTGTCCAAAATATTTTAACTGGAAGTGAATCTTTTTAGAAAATATTTATATTTTAAATATATTTTTAAAAGTATCACAAGTCCCCAAAATATTTTACAATATTACTGTTTTTTCACCTAATATTTATGATCAAATAAATGCAGCCTTGATGAGTCGAAGAGATCCCAAACTTGCAGTGCAACTTACTTTTTCTGACCCTCTGAATGATCTGGTCCATGTTTGTAGATGATGCACTCCTAAAAATTAAGGTTCTTTATTGATGTTGATGGTTCTGCAAAAAATCTTTATCATCCATAGAACCTCTCTATTGCACAAAAAGCTCTTTAAAGTGGACAAAATGTTCTTTAGGTGATTAAAATGATCTCCACATTAAGAAAAAAATGATTCTGATTACTGAAAGGTTCTTTTGGAAACTCAGAAATGGCTGTGAAAACCCATTTTTGTGCATGGTATTATATTGTAAAACAGAGCTATTCACGCTCAGTCCTGGAGTACCAATGCCATTTAACCCTAAAAGTGCAGATTTTGGACTCCTTCCACGTACAATCTGATTTCATTTTCATTGTGCAATTATGCAAGTGTCTCAGTTTAGGCTTATTGATGCACAATTGGTGTCATTTCATGCAGAGAAGCTGACAGATGATGAAAATGCTGACTAAAGTGTGCTGTGTTCACAACGCAAGGAGTTGAAGTTTTCCTTCTCTCAGTATAATTGATAGTCTCCCTCTAGTGGTGGTTTGGAATGATGACAGAAAGCAAAAGTATTCATCAACACGCATGTTCAAATCAACTTCTACTGCCTACACTGAGCTGCTGTGATCTGGGAATGGCAGAGTTTCCTCCTGTCAGTCCTCTGATACTCTCATAATGAGACGAGACGCATGTTCACAAACATCTGCCACACATCACTGCACTCTTATAAAGATGAGAGCGCCTGTCAACCTGTCTGCGTTCACACTCACACACTCAACAGACACCAGTCTTCTGTATGTCTTGGCCATCAACACTACGCAGTCAGCACTTTTCATAGGATATTTGATAACATTGCCTTTCTGTGAGTTAACAGCAGAAATGATGCCTTCAAAACATCAATGTTCACACAGTGGGAATCACAGGTTTGCAGCTGACTTCTAATGGACCTCTATGAAAGAGAATTGCAGGAATAAAAACTGAGATTAATGATAAACGGTCCTTGGTTATTCATAAAATGCAAATCAGTGGCTGGCCGTTTTTGAGAATAAAAAAGCTTAAAAAACACACTAAACACTATTACAATCATTAATAACTATTATTAATTATGAATCCCTTAAAGGCAAAACAATACAGGCAAAATCATTGTTTTTTAATGCGCTGGACAGATTTGAACTTTTTGGCAAGAAAGCAAATTACACTTTTAAGTGTTTCTTTTATTGCACTCTATTTGCATTTCAATTGCAATACATATATTTAGTGGTCATTTTCTCAAACTGAGATTTTCCTCTTGCACTAGGCTGGAAATTTCCACTTCAGCAGCACTTAAATACTATTTACTGTTTTATTCCTATCTATTTTTCTGAAGAGCTTTACAGAAGGATTTGTCCATATATCATCTGATTTTATCTAAATGATCTAAATGAACATTTTAAACCTGGCTTTATCAAATTACAAGTTACAAAATGTCTCTTTGGAATTAGCAAGAAAAGCTCGCTGAGATGTGGTAACTGTGTGATAATGAAATCATTACAGACTACTAAATTATTGAAAGTTAAAGTGTGTAGTGTTACACTTCAGGTGTTTATTTTCAATAATGTACCAGTGTGTCTTTATTTATTTTTGATTGTATAAATCAGCCTCTTACTCCTTCAGCCCTCACAATTATGTCCTATAAGATTCATTTTCAGGTATTTTTAGTTTGTATTCATCAGGTTTCTGTTCCTGCTGTGTTATTTGTTCAAGTTTCCCACCAATCATCATTGATATCCAAGGACACTCATTAATCATCACAGCTGTTTGTCTGTCATTATGTTCATCGCTTTGGTATATTTACGTTCCTCAGTTTCTCTCATTTCTCATTGTCCAGTGCTGTTCATAGTGTTTGCGTGTTCTTTGGATGATCTGCTTTTGTGTTGTTTAATAACATTTTTGACTCTCCATCTGGACTAAAACATCATATCAGCCAATGTACTTTCCAGATAAGTAGATAAGTAGATTGATTATGTATTTATTTATTGTTTGTTTGTTTGTCAGTCAGTGAGTGCATATGTTTTTTTATATTTTATTATTTTTATTTTAAAGGGCTGGATAATAGCATCATTAGCAGCAGATGAAGAAAATTAAAGGCAGTTGTTTTAAAACACTTAATTAAATGCAGTTTTTCCAGAAACATTTTTGTTATAGCCTACTGGTTAAAAGTCTCTTTACCTTGTAAAAGCAATTAATAATTAAAGTGGTGTAAATATAAAAAAATATATAGAGAGTACTGTGCAAGTTTTAGGCCACTAGTATTTTCATATATTTCTATCTTTTGCTGTAATGTGTCAGTAGAAAATATCAGTTTACATTTCTAAACATTCATTTTGCCATTAATTGTAATAATCCAGTGAGTCTGACCACAGCCAGTGCTCCACACAGAGATCTGATCTCATCGTCGTCATCATCATCATCATCATCATCATCCAGTCTGTCTGGAATGACATTAACACAACAAACTGAGACTAAATCCAGAAGAACTGTGGCAACGTCTCCAAGATGCTTCAAGAGACCCACCTGTAAAGCTACAGTACTGTTAAAGGTTTTAGGCAAAAATGCTGTAAAATGAGGATGCTGTTAAAAATAATGTCATAAATAGTGTAGTGATTTTTAGGCCTCACATGGGGGGCAAATATGTAATGTTTTTAGGGCTTAAATATTAATATTAATACTAATATTTAGTTTTGGTCATACAATTTTACGGGGCAATAATTGCGCGTTGAAAATTAAGAACAATCATGGAAGATTGTTGCATGAATAAGAATACATTTAAATTATAAGAAGTTGTAGCCTGACCAATCTCAGACATCCCACCATGCAAAAACAGAGGTAGTCATCCCCATTTATTCATTTTACATTTCTGAGCACATATATGGTATCCTTTCAGGAATACCTTGTCCTTGGTCTCTTTTGATTACTGTCAGTTACAGCAAAAACAAATATCTAAAGATAAATAAAATAATAATAATAATAATAAAAAATATATATTTCAAATATTTTGCAAATAAGATATGATAAGGATTTCGCTGACGATAAACCGCAACTTTCCACTTTATTTACTTTCTAAGGTGTAAAATTAAGTGGAAAAGACTAGCCCCAAAAAGTCTATAATAGCTGGATCTGGCAACACAGAGGAGGCCGCGCCCGCGCCCTCAAGCCTCGTTCAATAATTAATCCAGCAGACGCCAGAGTCTCGCAGCGGTCATTTTCACACCACAGACGCTATTCCTATTCTAGTAACATTCTTGCAAACGGTCTAAACTGAATTATACATGCTTAGGCTACTATTTTACGACATATCTCTCTCTCACTCAAGTGGCGCTTTTTCCTCTGCTTGTTCTCTTCTTGCCTCCACGATTTCCGGGATATACACGGAAGACTCCCCGAGCTTCCGGGAGAGGTAGGATGTCTGCAATCTGAAGGATTTGTGAAAGCCTTTTCACTGTATTATCAACACAAGTATAGAGTGAATTAAGGGTGACTCGGACAGTTTTTGATTTTCCGCCTTGTGCAAGGTTTCTTGCCATAAATTAAAAACATTAGCCCAGCACATGATACATTTCTGTAAAACTTAAGATGTCAACTACCAATTTAAGGAGGAAACAATGTTATATTGTAATGAAAGGATGCGTGGGGTACACCTTTCTGTAAACTGAGCGGAAAATATTTTTTTTGGTAACTTTTGGGTGATTGGGACAGCACATTTTTTCATTGATTTAGGGTAGTGTAAGAATATTTATTGTTTTGCACAAGTTATTTCATATTTTAATATAATTTTATATGCAAAAATATAATTTTAGATGCAATATTTTCTTTAATGTTCATTATCATTAAGTGCCCATGTTTATTTCTGTTCAACTTTATTTCTCAATTCAAAAATTCATCAAAAAGATATATATCACAACACATGTAGCTGAGGTAAAAGAAAGAAACATTTAAAAATTAAATAGAAAAAAAAAAATGCTTCAGGCAAAAAAAAAAAAAATTATTAACTTTGACAAACATTTAACCTGCACAAACCTTTAATAGAAACATTGATGTGGTTTATTACTGCAACAAAAACATAAAAAAATTATATATATATGCTTCTATATTTTCAAAATGCTTCTATTTCAGAATTTCTATTTTATCAAAAATCTAGCTAGTTCATTAATATTTTTGTGGTTGATTAGAGCTTGCACAAATAAAAAGTTTGGAAACCACTGATTTAGGGTATATAGAGCATATACACTGGTTATTTTCTTACAAGGTCAATTATTTTCTTAATTAGCAAAGCCTTAAGTGCTGTCTCAATCACTCAAACTTTTGCTGTCCCGTCCACCCAAATTGTGACAAAATAAAAACAGGAAAATAGAAATATGATATTAACACACTTTTTACTGATTTTGTAGAAGTAGTGCATCATATTTCTGTTTCCATCAAAAGTTTGTATAATATAGTAGCTATGACCATTTTAGGACCTTATCATGAAAACTAGCAAAAGCTTATGTCATTTTCCTCAGTTCATACATTTCACAGTCAACTTCCTGTTTGATGCCTGCCCCGCCCACCTGCATGATGTCACACCAATGAGGGCATCCCAATTTAATTACATGGTCTTACAGCTAGGGCTCAACAAAAAAAGTTTTTATTTTAACAGAAAATAAATTCTGTATAGTTATACTGTCCCATTTTACCTTATGTCACAATCACCCTTAATTCACCCTAATAGATAGACAGCTAAATAGATACAATGAATGGATAAAGTGCAAAGATTGATAAATGCAAGTGATTGGATGTTATTATGGATGTTAGGGTTGAATGAACCCTATGGATGAAGGGACGATTCTGTGGTTGTTGTAGAAGATCCTGGCATCTTAGAACTTGCAAGCAGAGGATTGTTGGAGAGAAGATTCTGAACTAGTGCTGAAGTAGGTGGCACTTTTTGCTGTGGCAGTTCCCAAACTCGATTCTTGCAGAACTTCCTTATTTCTCCGGCAGTGCAGTTTAGGTGCTTAGCTCTTGGTTTAGCAGTAGACCACATTGTTAGGGACAACTAAATTGGGGACAATTAATTTGGGACAATCAAGTCCTGAGTCAAGACAGACAAGTCACAAGTCAAGTCCAAGTCAAGTTGCAAGTCCTCAACTTTAAGCTTCAAGTCCTAAACAAGTCATTAGTGCCGTTTGCCCAAATTAATGTCTCTGTATTAATAACTACAGTAAATTTAAAGTCAATAATAGTCTATGGTAAGAATAACTGCAAAGATACAATAATTAGTGGTGTTTCATTGAGGAATTGATTATTGTTTGTGAACAAATATAGGCCTAATTGAATAAATAATTTAAGTCCACTGTTTTAACTGTTTATGATTCAGTGATTTGAATGAATCAATTGAATCAGTTGGGGTCCTAGTTTTGGTATCAGAATATGTTATTTCCATACCAAAACTACATATTTTTCGGTCACCGCTATACAGATTGATCATAAACAGAGCTAAAAAGCTTCCTACCACAGAGGCCATCCTTCACAAAACTAATATCTACCACAGTTTTATCACAAGTAGAATGCAAAATGTTTCAGCATTTCAGTCAAACAGAATTTATGCAATATTTCAAACTTTTAACCCACGTAAAAAAATCAACCCGCCGCAATAGTTTAAAATCAGCCCAATTCTGTGGAAAAATTGCGGATTTGGCATCCCTACATCAAACATGAGCTGCATCCAAAGCGATTTAAATACCCCGCACATTGATAGCGACTGTGTGATGCATGAAAACTATATTCAGTATGTTTGCGGGAGCGGGATTAGAAAACAGTCACGTGCAAGGCTTTAATACAAAAATGCATACAATGAATGGGGCCTGTAGAAAGCAAAAGCCAAATCCCAGACATTTTGGGCAAATTTGAATTTTTTAAGTTTTTTTAAGGACGTATGGTCACCTTAATTATGTGGATACAAGCGCTCACCTAGCGAGTCCCTCTGGCTTAGTTGCAAAAGCTGCAATAATCATACCACTGTAAAAATACACTTCAGTAACCAGCCTATATCAATCAGAACAGAAGATATAGCCATAAGGACTTGCCGAGTCACAGGGTTCAATTCCAAGTCAAGTCTTGAGTTTTCTTTGATTATGTCGAGTCAAGTCACAAGTCATCGAATTTGTGACTCAAGTCCAAGTCAAGTCTCGAATCCACAACTCTGCCACTTAGAACTTAGTACTTAGTGCCCTCCATTTTCTGTAATGACTTCAGAATCTTCTCTCCAATAAGTTCCAAACTACCAGGATCTTCTGCAATGACTTCAGAACGCCAACATCAGCAATCCTCCCTCCTGCATGTTCCAGGTAATCAGATCCTCTGTACAGACTTAAGAACCTTCACCTTCAAGGCTCTGGTTTGCGTGTTCCAGACCAAAGGACCTTCTCGGTGCTCAGGCGTTCATCGTTCACCAGTGCTGCAGGTTCAAGACTGGAAACGGATAGAACTCTTCTCTTTCCACTGCAGCTTGTGGAGATGAACAGGTGAGTAGGTCTATTCCTATTGAAAGTAATCTACTTTTATCCATTAAGACATGCCTTCACTTTTATAAACCTGTAAGAGCTGTGTGTTGTGATGTTTAAGTTTGGGCATTTACAACATACTTCATTTTTGTAGTTCCACTTGGTGATGCTGGTAGTGCAGAAACCACCTACCCTAACTTTAATTTTATTAATATATATGTAGCCCTGCTTTCATAAGCACACTTCTGTTCCTTTTCAGTTTCACTGTTTTGTTTCTTCTGTCCCTTAAAATAAATAAAAAATAAATTTATTCAAGTGTGCTATTAGTATACTTCTTTTAAACTTAAAATAGGAAAGTATACTTTTTATGTACTTTTCAGAAATGTGCGTTATAGCTATACTTCTCAGAAATACATTTAAAATGACATTTAAGTGTACTTGACTTATACTTAGGAAAAGTCTAAGTATATTTGACCTATACTTGTGTTTTCATTGTTATACGCTAGGGGTGCTATTTTCAAAACACAAGTGAAGAAGAAACCTTGTTTTAAACCTTCTTCAGATATGCTGTTCTTTCTGTCTTATTACCTAAATTGTGGCATAGTAGTATACTTAAAGTATGATGTAAAGTTCACTTATTGAAAAATTACGAGTATACTTGCAGTATAAAACTCCTAAACTAGTAGTTTACTGAGACTATACGTCAAAGTGTACTAAAAATGGATAAAAATATTTAATTAGTAAACTATCAGTATACCTATAAGTTCACTTTTAGTATACCTGCAGTACAAACTGAAAGTATTGAATGTAAACTAGTTGTGTACTCAAAGTTTACTACTGTTATACTTAAACTATACTAAAAAGTATACTTTTATATACTAGAAAGTGAGCCAATTTAGTCCCAAGGAATGAAATGGTACACTTACTATATATTAGGGGTCGACCGATATGTGTTTTTCAGGGCCGATGCCGATATCAATTATTACAGATCAAATGCACCGATAAACGATATTTTGAACCGATACGTGTCTGGTGTAAAAATTAAAATTTGTCATAATTAATAATAACAAGAGCTCTGACAAGAACTTATTTACATGTTAGAAATGTTCATGTAATAGCATAAGTTCTAATAATTTCTCATTAATTATTTTCTGATGGCTAAATCATGAGGTGACTATCCAATTCTTCATCTAATGCACATCAATCGATTAGCTTAAAAATGCACAATGTGTAATATAAGTGTTAATAATTTAATTGTCTTCATAGCTCCATTGTAGAAGATGTTACGAAGACCTTTTCATGAAACTATAACATTAATAGCCTACTATAGGCACACTCAGTTCCATAGCCTAAATGTCTCATTTTTTGTTATCCAAACCTTGGCCTATGTGACACTACACATTTCCATTAGTTTTAATTTACAGTACAGTGCAAATGAAGGCATAAACGCATTAATTTATCTTTTAATCAAATGAGTTATTTTTTTACAAATGAGTTTACTAATAAAATTAAAACATGGAAGAAATGGCATATTGTGTGATTATTCTCAACAAATTGTTTAATAATTGTAGTAGTAGTAGTATTACATATATTCTACTGGACCAGTTATATTCAGCTAAATCTAACTTTTATTTTGACGAGTTGCTATGAGGAACTTTTAAGTTTCTGTAGCCTATGTATATGATAACGATAGTTTTACTCAAATGAAACGGTCAAATGCTCATGAAGTGATTCTGAGAGCAGTTCTGGGGATGTTGTTAATGTATTTACGTCTTCATTTAGTGAGACGGGAGATGCTGAAAACACCGCGAGCGTCGCGCACTTTAGTGTGTATTATACAAATCCGCGCGTCTGTGTGATATACAGAGACACGCACAACATTCATATTTAAATAGTCTGTTTGCGGCTTAATGTTTATAGATACTGGTCCATAGCATGAGTCTATTTAAGTGTACGGACCTACTTTTGGTTAATTCATCCAAACTTTGACAAATTCCGTGACATTTCGTGTTAACGTTATACAGTTTATTCCATTTATATGACTGGATTCCGCTATTTCGTCCGCGTTTTCTGCATCGGGGAAATCATAGATAATATTAAGGTGTTTTTGCAACGTCAGCGTAGAGGATTGTGATTTACTGAAACACAAGCAACGTCTGCTGACTTACTTTTGAGAGACAACAACTGATCACTGCCGCAGCTCCAGCAAGCGCTTTCTGTGTTAGAGTGCCTTCAGCCTTCGAGTTGATTGGTCGGACTCGTGACTCCCAACAAATCAGATGCGCGGTGGGCGGAGACTGCTCTAGGGCACAGAGTGGTGAGCTCTGACAGGCTGCGTCGGAGCCAAATAGCGCATTTCAAAATTAAATTATTTTTATCGGCAAATCGGTTTTGAAAATAACCTATTCCGATAATCGTAAAAATGCTTAATATCGGCGCCAATAATCGGTCGGGACGATAATCGGTTGACCCCTACTATATATATTTTACTACTAGTACACTGATATTTGTATACTTACTACATAAAGTATGCTTAAAAATATGCTTGTACTTTACTAAAGTATACTTAATAAAATAAACTTGAATTATACTTCTTTTTGATAAGGTTTTTTTCAGTTAGTTTGATGCACTACAACAATTTATTAGGACTGCATCAGTGTTAATTTTCATCATTAACTTCATCAACAAAATTTTTTTCACAGATGAAAACGAAACGATAACGAACTAAAATTCTTCTTGAATGACAAAAACTATGACAAAGATCTACTGGCATTTTCGTCAACGAATGAAAACGAGACGAAAAAGTTAGGGAGGGACGATATGGAAAGAGATTCATTCAGAATAATCTGTTGTGCAGTAGGAGATTAGATGCGTACAAACCAGCGGGACACGAGCTCAAATACACTTGCTGCACGTCTAATAAAACGTTCAGAAATGTCAATATGTGGGAGAAGTGCAGACAGATGGATAAATTTGACGACGCAAGAGAGAACTCAATTCAGCGCAGACACCGAAGCAAACACACAGAAAACACAACTCACAGTCTTTCACTTTGCATGAACTGAGAAATACACACAAACTGATCTCGAATTGTCAGTTTTGACGAGTATTCACGGAAACACAGCCGATTACGTCTTAAATGAACGTAAACAGTAGAGAGAAAGTGTATCAGTGCATTGCATCCATTGCATCTTTCGGTTTTAAAGGGATAGCAGCCACATTTAGTTGCTATTGTCCGAGTCACTGATGTTCACCAAATAACAAAAGAAAGACAGAAAACCACACACTGCTCTTGACTGAATCACTTACGTAGCCCTAAAGATTAATCTAAATTAATTTATAGAAATAAATATGTCTGTTTGAAAGAATGAAGAATATGGTAAACAAGTTACTATAAAGAATGCATCATTAGCCGATATAACCATTGCTATTTCCTTGAAAAGAAGACCATGTTCTTTATTTAATTTTAATATTAAGGCATGTTGTGTATCACCACTGTTAAATTGTGTGTTTATCATGATAAAACCTTAATATCAAACCTATATAATGAGTTTGGAATTTTTAGAGAAATTCTTAATAAATGCATTGCACTGTAACTAAACCCACTGAGTTTTAGCCGACTAAATTTTGTCGACTAAAACTAGACTAAAACTAAAAACAATTCAGATTACTAAAATATGACTAAAACTAAATGGCATTTTAGTCAAAAGGCTATGACTAAAACTAAATCAAAATTTGCTGTCAAAATTAACACTGGACTGCATGATCAATAGAGCTGAAATCAGTTTGATTGTGGATTTAAACTCTGCAAAACAAAAATGTACTTAAACAGTGGGAGACACTGCTTATGAACATGGTGCTGTCTGTTATCCATGAATCTATGTGTATAAAAGAATCTGTGTAACTGATCAACCATACTAATATTCAAGGCAAATGGCTCTGATCTGAGCTTATGGGCCAGCAGATGTATATATTTAGAGGGAAATAGGCTAAAGGGAGCATAAACTACACACACACACACACACACACACACACACAATGAAAAGATAACGACAATGAAATGGCAATAAAAAGAATGTTAATGAAAGTTTTGCAGTGATTTCTAAAGAGGTCTCATGTGTGATGTCAGATTATAGGAGAAAGTGTGTGGTACTTTCAGTAACTGTTATCAGAGGTTCACCAGTAAATCTGACATGAGATTTTGTTAATCTGCACATGATGTTTAAGAGGATGCTGCCCACTGTGTGCTGGGATATAAAACAGAAGTTTTATAACCAAACCATGGTGCTTATCGTTCTTCTATGCCATTAGGAAATATGCTGTAAAATAATATAACTATATAAAAACTAGACCTATTAAACAATTGGCCTACACATTTGAATCAAATTAATTACATGACAAATATTAGTGGTTAATATGGAGACACTAAATTGGCCATAGGTGTGAGTGTGTGTTTGTTAGCGCTATGCAGCCTTAGCTGGATAAATGTGAAATCCATATAAATGTGGTTTGCATTGTGTTTAATGCCTTTAGATCAGTGATGACTGCTGTTCACACAGATATGAGTCAGATATGCCCAAAAAGATTTTTGCTGCCTGTCTGAATAAAGGCTCTTGAGGTAAAGAGACTGACAGTTGTGGCCATCTGGTTGTCAAAAAGAAACTGAGAATACAACAGTTTTACCGCAGCCCACATTACTTGCTTTAGCTGTGTCTGTCAGTCTATCGGTCCAACCCTAGTATTAACCAGTCAAAACGTGAAAAATATAACAAAATACTGTATGAGATGGAATAATTACTTAATTTCATAAAGCGCAACTGTGACACCAGTTTCAAATAAAGGCAAATGGATGTCAAATGAGCCACAAAACCCAAGCACAGACATGAGCTACGCTTATGCTTATGTTTTATTGTTGATTGTAATTATGATATTTCTCGTCCCGTCTTTTGAAAGACTATGAGAAATATTTAATGTTTAAATGTCATCATTGAGTCTGTACTTCCATGCCTATTCAAACAAATTTGATTAATTGTTGTTGGGCTAATTCTCAGTTTGATGTCACACATCTCATTCATTTTGCTTAAAATTAGACCTCTGTGAAAAATCCATTGAATTTGCACTGAAGAACACTATGATGTACCAAATGAGGGAAACTGCTGCCATTTTCATTTCAGCAATTGTTTGTTGAGCGGTTGAGCATTCATTGAACACAAGTCATATGTCCATTAAAGAGGGCTGCTGGGAGGCTGGGAGACATAAAAATTGAAATGTATCCCATGTCCTGATTTTTTTTTATTTTTTTTTTGATGGTCCCCTGGTTAGTGAAGTGTGCTAAAGCCGGAGAAAGCACAGTTGTGCTTAAGTCAAGGCTGAATATTCATTGTTGGGTTTTGTCGGTGCGGTGCAGATGGTGGAAACAGATGCTCACTGCAGCAAGTGTCAATTTTCAGGATTTTCTCTCATGACAACGCAAATAAAGTGATGGTGTGAGTAGATGATTGTCTCTTTTGGCAACGCTGAGGTTCTGCTGTTGCTGTCGACACACATCTGTTAGATCGCACTGAATATATGAGACACGATACTACCAGGAACGAATCAGACATCACAGTAGTTTACCTTCAGCAGGATTATGAATAATTCTGTTTTCAAGTTTCCAGCTGCTGGAAAGTTTCGGATGTTGCTCTGCTGCACGCGCATTAAGGCAAAAAAAAATGTCAACGCATAGATCTCTGCAGGTATTTTAGACCTCTTTGGTTTTAACAAACAGTTACAAACTTTTCACGTCGACAGCAGGCAACAGATGCTATTGATAGAGCTTGACGTGCAGAGAACATTTCAGTAACACTTTACTTAAAGCCTTCATGTATTACAAAGGTATTTGTATTTTCATAAATATTTGTAACCAAAGTTAAAATGCATTTTAATATTTGTAGGTTTGTTTGTCATGTGCATAAGGGGCTGTTCATATGTCACATCTTTTGCACGCTCAAGTTCGTTATTTCAAATGTAGACGCGGTATGCAAATAAAAAATTGTCGACAAATATTTTTGTTGTCGAGTAGTCATCTGATCTCATATGACCTAATGTAAGAGCCTGCAATAATGCGGGTTGACCAGTGTGGCGCTGTAGCGCAAGACTGTAGAATGCGATTCAAGAGAAAAAGAGAGCGCTTCAGAACAAACGCAGTTGAATCTAAGGCCGTTTCTCAATACCAAGTACACAAAGTTCGGACTTGCGTCCTTGGTAGTTCGGACTTCACAAGTTCGACTCGGGAGTGCGAACTCCCAAGGACGGGAGGACACAAGTCTGGTAATTCTGCAAATGGTACAGCTGTGTACTTGATAACGTCAGTCAGCTCGCCTTTTCTACTCCGTCTATCCTCGCTATGGATTTACAATAAGACGAAATGATATAAACCACCACGGCCTATTTTTGTTAACATTTAAACATATTAATAGTCACAAAAATATGGTTCATGCAACACGTACACGCAATACAACAGAAAGAAATTATATCAAACACCACTGCCTCTTTTCGTTTTCTTCAAAATATAAACCACAAACCTCTTTTCGTTTTCATTTAAAAAATATATGACAAACACAACTCTGCCTTTTTGTTAAATGACAGTTTTAATGAACAATAATAGCGATTATAAAGTATAAGATCCGTATGTAATAGGAAATAAAGATAAAAGCAAACAATTAAGTCAAATGCATGCTACAAAGTGAGCGCTGTTTTACGATTGATAAATAGGCTAAATAAAGAAACATAACTTTGTCGTCAGCCAAAACGATAAGACCTAGAACAAATAATATATTCATAAGACCAAAAAATTACCTAGATTTGCCCAAAACGAATTATACCTCATGTTTATCTACTACAGAGATATCAGAACCAGCGGCAAATGTCTGAAGGACTAGCCGAGTTGAGACGCTCTCTGTGGGATACAGGAGCACTGAGCACCCGCTGATCGTCTGGAACTCACGTCTCCGAAATCGGCGAAGCAAATTTTCAAATAGGCGCTGTCTTTATCAATAAACCGCGGATTTGAGTGTTAAACAACTACATTCTCGCCTGAAATATGCTTAAAACTACATTCCATGACAAAATAACAGCAAAATTTTGAAAATGACGTTGGTTTTCTCATCCGCCATTAACGCTCGCTGGTTGGTACGAAATGCATTCTGGGATACCTGACTGCCTCAAGTTCGCAAAAGTCACCTCTTGATGCATCCTTGATAAAAGGGGCGGAGCAAGAACACATCCGGGGATTTGAACTGTACTTGGCTAGATGTGAACTTTGAATTGGAACAGTACTTGGGCGACGACTAATGACGTTTCACAAGTCCACAAGAACACAAGTCCAGACAAGTACGCATATTGAGAAACGGCCTAAGTGTCGTTCTATGAATATGTAAATGTATTGCACGCGTTCCTCTCAGTAACGAAGTAAACAACGAAAACTGACAACAGTGTGAAAGCAGCAGTTAAAAATGCATCTGATTACAATGATGTGGATGTTTGCACGAGCTCTGCAGTTCAGTAACATTAACTTACAGTAATGTCCGCTCACATCATGTTTATTCATATAGTACATTATGCAATAGATGGCCTTAAATCAAACAGCTTTACGGTATTTAACATGAAAAACCCGTCGCTTTCAGTTAGAATTACAACTTGATTTCCTGTTATAAAGCAGCTCTCTCCAGTGTAGATGGCTAGTCAGAAAATATTTTTATTAGTGGGGAAAATTAATTTTTTTTTTTCATTACAGTGATAGTTTGGTTTACAGAGATCAAAGCTTGATCTAGCTCAGAACTGTTTTGGTTATTATAACCCTATAAGGTATTTTAAGACATATTTTGAATAAAATAGTTTATCCCCAAAAAAAATACAGCATCTTACTTACCTTTATTATGTTGCTTATCCTAATGCTTTTCAAAAGGAGATGTTCGGCAGAATGGTGTGTATAAGTTTCTCTGTCTGTCATCTCATTTTGTGTGCCAAATATATCCATTTGTATAATGATTTGGTAACACTTTACAATAAGGTATCATTTGTTAACATTAGCTAATGTATTAACATGAATAAACAATATATTTATTACATTTATGTAATCATTTTTTTTTAATGTTGGTTAATAAAAATGCAACTGTTGTTGCACAGTGCGTTTACCAAATGTTAAAAAACAACTTGTGATTTTTATAAATGCATTAGTAAATGTTGAAATTACCATTAATTAAGACTAATAAATAAGTTCATTCTTAGTTCATATTAACTAATGTTAAGTAATGAACCAAAGTATTACCAATTCATTGTATAATAACTGTAATTACATAAAATGCTAAATATGCTAAAGCGATCTTAATTTATGTTAGAATACATATAACATAATTTTTTACTAATCGCAAAAACTGAAAATCAAAGTATACTGATTAGCTAGTAAAATAATCGACGATTAGTCGATTAATCGTTCTAATAATCGTTAGATTAATTGATTATCAAAATAATCGTTTGTTGCAGCCCTAGTGTGCATGCGCAGTACTGAGTGCACGTCTTAGAACCAAAGACTATAGAATACCCAAGACGTGTCACTCGTATGGTTTTAAATGGGGACAAATGCAACGCTCATTATGGCCGCGAAGCCCCGCCTTCTTAACAAAAGAGCCAGTTGTTGATTAGTAAAGTCAGCGCGTCACTGCAGCTGCCGTTAGAAGTCCCGGTTGCTATAGAAACAGTTGGCGTTCTAAGACGTGCTCTCAGTACTATGCATACACACTGGCTAATCTAGCCTGAAAAATAAGCATTTTTTAACGCTATTGGAGCACAAGGAACCATATTTATGAGGCAGTTCTTGTCAGATTTGCCTTAAGGGGACTTTGTTAGAACACCGACTGTTTCTATAGCAACCGGGACTTCTAACGGCAGCTGCAGTGATGCGCTGACTTTACTAATCAACGATTGGCTCTTTCATTAAGAAGGCGGGGCTTCGCGGCCATAATGAGTGTTGCATTTTTCCCCATTCAAAACTATACGAGTGACACGTCTTGAGTACTCTCAGAGCCGTTTAGAAACAGAGTTGCGACACTCCCATAGGCTTCCATAGGAACTGAGGAATGCGGAAGTAAAGCGTGTCATGGAGCGGCCAATAGTTCCAAACAACCAATAGTTTCAGCATTGAAGCCAATTCATTTCAGTGCTTCTAAAGCACAGTCGCTGGTAAATTGAAGAAATTACTGCATTTTATTTTTTATTTTTTTTTTATTTTAGTGCATCAGTTGACCTATCGGAAATCTGGCCAGTAGTGGTATTTTACAAAGCGCGTTATAGTTAATGTTTATCATTAGACAATAAACAGTTATACTGTAATTTCAGTTAGATAACATGAGAAACACAGTAATAGCCACCATAACCAGATACTAGTTGCCATATTTAAGTTTTTAGTCTTCCTGTAATCTTTCTCTCCCTCTAGGAGGTTGAATGAGTTTCAGTAAAGACTGCATTCAAGAAATACAATAAAAATGAATGCTGAATGCAATTGGTTGCCTTGTGTTTTTTTATTACATTATTTTTAACTTTTCTATTATGTTAAATGCCATATTTACTTGCCTTTTGTAATATTCACTGATGTTGTATATGTGAATATCATAATTTAACATGAGTAATTCACTTTTTTTTTTATTTAACAATTAATCGTTAAATCGAAACCTATAAAAAAAATGAGTGTTTGATCATGTCCAAATACACATTCAAATGTATTTAACCCTAAATACTACACTAACTGTAATATAAATAATATATTAGAAAATGTTATCTTTTAAATGGTTGCACACATTATTTAGTACAAAAAACTCCTCAAACTAAATAGAACTGAACTGAATCATTTAATTAAATAAAAGCTACACTTTAGGCGTTTGGTCACATTTGACTGTCAAAGAGTATGAGAACATATTAATGCTGTCTCTTTATTACTCCCCGGAACAAAAATTGTAACACGTAGTTATCAATACATGATCTGTGTTAATAATTACTCAAAATTGCTGTGAATATAGTGAAACTGCTGTCTATCCTACTTAAACCCATTCAAACACATTGACAGCGTGGAGTTGTTTCAACTTTTCAGAATGCCGCAAGCGCACCACGAGTCATGTGGCAAGAACCAACCAATCAGCTTCATCCTTTCCCGTAACAACACTGAAGGCTCAGCAAGATGGAGGAACAGCTGATCGCAGGTGTGCATTTTTAAATTAATTTTGTAGCAGAGCTATTGCAAGCGATTTTTAGTGGATCTCTTCATGGAGAGCGCAGGTCATTGTTGCTTAGCAACGGCAGATGCCACAGGAGCGCAAACTAAAGAGCGCTTTGTTGGAAAGGAGAAAGTGGCGCGCCTAGCGTTTTCCACACATTTTTAGGCGCCTAACGGCCCATAAAACTACTTTTATAATGTATTGTGCATAAAAACTTTAAGTGTTGCCATTTGAGACTGACTGAGAAAAAAGGTCCTGCACTAATGTAAAATATATGAAAAATAATGTTTCTGGAACATTTAGGTATGAAAACCTATTCTAGGACACCCCAAAAAATAAATCAAGACTTCAAGAGCATAATAGGACCCCTTTAAGGCACTGATGGTCATTTTCAGGACCACCACTGGAGCTGTTCCTGTTTGGTGTTCCTTCACAGTGAAGTCACTTTCCAGAACCTTTACTCTCTCTGCTCCTCTCTGGTAAAATAAGCTGCTGGCAACGGCAAGCATTATTAGATTTGCTCTGATATAACTCTTTTTTTTTTTTTGTGGTGTCTTATGAATAATTTTCATATTCATTTAGAGGAACATTTTTTACTCTGAGAGGGTATTTTGACAGCTGGCTCCTTTGAACTGATCTGTTAAACTAATTGAAAGTAATGAGCTCATGAGCCTGTAAAATACTCAGTTTGTAACAGAATGTGAAAATGAGATCTCTTGTCATTCTGATGTAATATTCATAGCTCTTATCACTGATCACTGAAACCAAGAAACACACACATCATTTCTTTTAAGCCCTCTTGTGGTTTCTCATTGGAACTGTGGGTATTACTACAGTATTACTCACAATTCCAATGAGAAACCATCCCAAATCTACAAATCATTTACATTTACAAATTCCAAAGTGGGATCCTTTGGAAATCTGTTACTGAAGAAGAATGCAAGGAAAGAAATCTTTGCGAGGTTCGAACAACAATGAATAAATAATGTCCACATCCTGTAGATCTCCTGCAGTTGGAAGCCGAACTCATTCCCTTAAAAGCCATAAAACACTAATGCAGGTCCCTTAGCAGCTAACTGAACCCTGAGACAGAAGAGAGGAGAATGGAGTGAGTAATTTAATGTAATGGACAGAAAGAAATTGTTCCTCATTTAACTTTATTGCTGAACCTTGGAAGAACAGAAAAGACACTTCATTAGGTTTCAGCTTTAATAGCTCCATCTGTCTAAATCAGATAGAGACCTTAATGGTGTCTTACAATTATTTATATTTTATAAAGAGTGTTTAAAATCCCCTAGTTGATTTCTGCCTGGAAGTCTGGCATTTAGGCATTCCACTTTTCACACAAGATCTCTTGTGCTGAAATACTTATGACGCTTTTATAATGTGCACGCTCTCACCTTCCCATTTGACTTTGAAAGGAGAATCTGAGATGTGTGGCACACATATCAAATGTTATTTATACTCTTGAGTGCATTGGGAAAACTAAATAGCTGTAGCTTTTCCAAAAAAACAAACACAAAAAACTGGCTGCCAGAATTATTCTCTAAAAATATAGTAAAAATGTAAATGTGACATCACGATTTCCCCTCGATACACCTCTTAACATGCGTCATCAACGTATGCAATTAGAAATGCGTGACTGATGTTTATTTAATGACATGCCAGAGTGAATGAAAGACAGTCTCCTTTTGTTATTCTTGTTTTTTCAATTGCCACGCATTTAAGCAAGCAAAAGCAATTAGCCTACCACACTGAAACAGATTTTTTGCAGTCATTATGATTACATTGTTTTAATTTCTTTTGCCTCATGCTCAAACATATACGGCTCTATCTTGCCACCTCGAGTATCAAAACGTGCATTGTGCTGTAAAGGAGGGCGTGGCTACAGTGAAATGAAATCAGCTAATCACAGCAGTGGGTGTTTACTTTGTTTCTGCAAGTGGAAACACTCCTTTAAATTGAGTGATGAGGATGGAAAATGATCTTTTTGAGCATGGAAAATCATCATTTGTACAAATATTGTAACTTTCTTGGTGCAAAACATCTTGCAAACTTTAGAATGGAATCTCAAAGTCATAATTCATTTCATGACTTTTTTAAACAACACAAGTTGCAACATAAAACCTATTTGACAATAAAAACAATTGAGAAACAATTTTTTTTTTTTTACTGTAAATTATAAGATGACATTGTTTTTTATTTTCAAAAATGGCATACCAACAGCATTTTACTGTATACTCCTTTGTTAAAGGTTGTTAAAGTGTTGCTATGCGGTTGCTAGGGTACTCTGGGTTGTTGCTAGGGTACCTGAGGTGGTTGCCAGGAGAGTTGCTAGGGTACCCAGGACGGTTGCTAAGATGCTGCTCTGCGGTTGCTGAATTACTGTGAGTGGTTGCTATGCAGTTGCTAGGGTACTTGGGGTGATTGCTATGGTGTTGCTATGTGGTTGCTAGGGTCCTCGGGTGGTTGCTAAGATGTTGCTATGCAATTGCTAGAGTACCCGAGGAGGTTACTAGGGCTGTTGCTAGGGTACTCGGGGTGATTGCTATGGTGTTGCTATGCGTTTGCTAGGGGACCTAGCGTGGTTGCTTAGATGTTGCTATGCAGTTGCTAGAGTACTCAGGATGGTTGCAAGGGTGTTACTGTGTGGTTGCTAGGGGACTTAGGGTGGTTGCTAGGGCTGTTGCTAGGGTACTCGGGGTGATTGCTATGGTGTTGCTATGCGTTTGCTAGGGGACCTAGCGTGGTTGCTTAGATGTTGCTATGCAGTTGCTAGAGTACTCAGGATGGTTGCAAGGGTGTTACTGTGTGGTTGCTAGGGGACTTAGGGTGGTTGCTAGGGTGTTGCTAAGATGTTGCTAGAGTACTCGGGCTGGTTGCTAGGGTACTTGAGGAAGTTGCTAAGGCTGTTGCTAGGGTACCCGGGGTGATTGCTATGGTGTAGCTATGCAGTTGCTAGGGTTCCTGAGTTTTTTGCTAGGGTGTTGCTATGCAGTTGCTAAGGTACTCGGGGTGGTTGCTAGGGTGGTTGCTAGGGTGCTTGGTGTTTACTAGGTTGGTTGTTAGGGTACCCAGGGTGGTTGCTAAGATGTTGGTATGCAGTTGCTAGATTACTCTGGGTGGTTGCTAGAGCGATTGCTAGGGTACCTGAGGAAGTTGCTAAGGCTGTTGCTAGGGTACCCGGGGTGATTGCTATGGTGTAGCTATGCATTTGCTAGGGTACCCAGGGTGGTTGCTAAGATGTTGCTATGCAGTTGCTAGAGTACTCAGGGTGGTTGCTAGGGTAACTGAGGTGGTTACTAGGCTGTTGCTATGCAGTTGCTTATTTAGTTATTAATATTATTAGTTATTAAGAAAATAATTTACTTAAAACGTAAATACTTAAGTGAATATACACCTGAATGTAATCTTTTTAGGTACTTAATTGTTTGTAAGTAAAAGTATAATAGTTTAAAATAAATGTATATTAAATGCAGTCTGATGAACTTAGTGCTTTCTTAAATCTTTATATATAATTTCATACGTGTCATAAGGGGTAAGATGTGTTGCTCATTCCAGTATTCAGTGTCATATACAGTGATGCAACTAAAATTTAGCACATTTAAAATAGATTACCTGTAAATGTAATATCCAGTAACACTACTAAGTTACATTTATAATCAAGTACTTTGCATGTGCTTTATTATGTTAGTTGACACATCAAAATAAGTGTACTTCTTTAGAGCATGACAAAAGATTATTAAAATAGAATGATTAAAACTTTTCATTGGGAACTATTTCTTCATTACTTAAGTGTGTAAACCCTTGTGTGTCAATTGTAAGTTACACAGAAGACAAAAATGTCCATAAAAATGTAATGTCTCTTTAAGCACACTTTTAAGTTAAATATAACATTTTTAAAAATGTTATTTTAAGACACTACATTTAAATGCACCTCTTTTGGGTAGAGAGCAAATGTAGCTGTTTTCTGGTTTAAATGTGCACTTATTCTCAGCATGTGTTTCTCCTCTGAAGGACATGTATGAATAAACAGGAGTGGCAAACACATTGCATTTTAAAGTGCACTAAAAACTGACTTTAAATGAGTTTTTTTATTTGGCAGGCTCCGTTCTTAGCATCCTAAGTAACCCATTTTCATTCCTTTGAATTTTATAATATACACCGTAAATCCAGATGAAGCAAAAGATGCAGCAAACGTGTATATTTACTGCCCTCAGACGATCAATATCCAGAGAGCACTATTGACTCCCTTCTGTGCCCTTAATAGTGAGCGCATTCAATCAATGAGCCCCAACGCTGATGGGAACTCGTCTCTGTCGTCGGCACAGGGACCAAGCCTGGGAGAAGCTCTCTCGGCCCAGTTGCCAGACCGAGATTTTATAGGCGAGACCAAAGTGGCCACACATCAGGTGTTTGATTTGATTTAAACGGTAGAGTCATCAGGTCAATTATGCCTTTGGAGCACTGGCTGCAATGCTTGTCATGACCTCATCCTGACAGTAAAATGCTCTGCAATTTTTTTTATTGCACATTTGCAATAATTTGAGGTTCTCAAATACTTGATGGCAACATTTCTGACCTTTGACAGATGTAACAGATCCTAGCGATCCTACATGTTTAGGTCAGGGCAGACTCACTTTTGGAATCCTCTGCAATCGTCAGAAATCATCACATTTTTTTCATCATCTGAAAGCTGAATAAGTAAGCTTTTCATTGATGAATGGTTTGTTCGGATAGGACAGTATTTGGCAGAGATACAACCATTTAAAAAATATCTGAGGGTGCAAAAAAAATAAAATAAAAATAGAATAAAATAAAAATATTGAGAAAATCGCCTTTAAAGTTGTCCAAATGAAGTTCTTTAGCAATGCATATTACTAATCAAAAATAAAGTTTTGATATATTTACAGTAGGAAATGTACAAAATATCTTCATGGAACATGATCTTTACTTAATATTCAAATTTTTGGCATTAAAAAAAAATATAATTTTGACCCATTCAATGTATTTTTGGCTATTGCTACAAATACATCCATGCTAATCAAGACTGGTTTTGTGGTCCAGGGTGACATTTTAGTATACATGTACTAATATAAGTATTTTATTTATATTTAATTTAAATGTTTTTGCAAAATAAAAAGTAATAAGACCTGAAGTTTCTGATAAAATGACACTACGTTTGGATCATTACGATTTTTTTTTTTTATGTATTTGAAAGCAGTCTCTACATTTGTTTGACTTTTTATTAATTATGACATCATTACAGCAGTTTTCAGTGTCAGTTGATCCCTCAGAAATCATTCTTCCAAGAAAAGTAAACAAAAAGCAACCAAGGAAGTGTCTAGTACTTCTTTTTGTTCCATAGTTTTGTCTAGGATTTTAATGGTTGAAATCGACATCTGTCCAGGTTAATAACATATGGTTGATTGGATTGAACATAGTGGACTGGAGATACAAAAATAAATGGGACAAAACTAAAGTGTTTTGTATCTTAACTACGCACCTTAAACATTATATGGTTAGTTGCATTTTATTACATATGTTTTTTCCAGCTTTCTGTGACCCATTAGAACAAATTTGTGACGTGCCATTTAAGAACACTGGTATATTCAGTGTTGGAAAAAGTTACTTTGCATTACAGTTTTGCATTTTTTAGTTACTTTTTATGGAAAGTCTTGCGTTACAAATATTTTTGCATTACTTTTTCTCAGCTGGGCTGGCCTTGCCTCTATTTGTTTTTAATATAAAAAGTTTGGTAACACTTTATATTAACTGCACGCTAAGACTCATTAGTTAAGCATTAGCAAATAGTCAGTTCATCATTTATAAAGCATTTATCCCCACATTAAGAGACGGTAGTAAGCAGTAGTATTCGTCATTAAAGTGAAGACTACTTATGCCTCGCAAAACTTTTACAAAGGAGTTTTAAAGGCCCAGCTATCTTCTAAACAGAAAAAGAAAACATGGAATAGAGTGATACAGAACATAAATAAACTATACAACTGTATACTTGTTATAAAATAAACCTCTGCAATGTCATAGAAAAATACAAATTCATGTACACCTCCAGAAAACATACTTGGCACTCACTGTTTGCACTGAACTTTCACTCAGCCAAACTGAAACAAGACTTACTACACCAAAATATTTTGCTTATTTTCTTCATTTTTTTTTGTTGCTTATTAATTACAACTACTAAATGTTTTATAACTACCCGAATTAATCTAGATAACAGTAGGAATACATGTTAATAAAGCATTTATTAACACACTATTACTATATTTCTTAATAATATGTATAAATGTACAATTAAATAGTTCACTAATCAATTACTTACACTTTCTAAATGATCTTATGAACCACTGATGACAACTAAATAAATGGTTTGTAAATAATGTAATACTTAATTTAGAAATTATACATTGATCATTAATAAATAATTATTAAACACATTAATGATATGCTTAAAAATCAAGAACAAAGCATTTATAGCTGCATTTAAGCTTACTTCTGTCTAATGTAGAGATAATGATTTATAAATGTTGAATTGACTATTTACTAATGCTTAACTAATTGTTCATAGTGTGCAGTTATTACAAAGCATTACCAAAAGTCGCTTTCACACCAAAAGTGAAATAAATAAGCGTCAAGCTGAAGCAAATGTACATTCAAGTCAGCTCAGTAGAGGGCGCAGCTCAAACTAACCTTTCAGTTGTGCCGCCATTCTGGATTGCATAAAGAGTAGGATGCAGGAGAAGAAAGTTCAACACTCTTCAGCCATAAAAAAAAGAGAAACACCTATGTTATGTTTGTCTAAAGTCATTAATCGAAACAACAGGCATTTGATTTTCTTTCTTTTCCCAGTCCCTGACGCTACTTTTAATGGTTGTGTTTTGAAACTGGAGCAAAGGTGGGAGAAAGTGTGGGCTAATTATACACTTGCTTTATGCAAAGACTCTTCAGGTCCTCCAGCGAGAGAAAACGGGCAGCAGTTGGCATGTTTGCCATGCTATACTCTTGGGTACCAAAGTGAAGTACAAAAAACTGGTGCACACGCTACAGCAGCGAGAGCCAAAACTGAACTGAGCCCCAGGACACCGTGTTTGTTTAACAAATCTCTTCCCAGTCCCAGAGAATCATCAAAATATTAACAAAAATGTAGGAATATTCAGGAACACATCTGGTAGGGCTTTGGATGCTAAGTAAATAAGTAAATGTGTCTTCGTATGTGTTTTTAAATGAGTGTCCCCAAGTTTAAATGGCTTTAAACGATATAAGTTACAAGTGATTTCCTATAAATTTTCATGTCACTCGATGCTGTCTTCATTCTCAAATCAATATCTGATGTACATTTATTCATGTATTTGTTAAGCAACCACGTAATAAGTGGAGTAAAGACTATTGATCAGTATCATACAACAAACGGCCTCAGGATATATTCATTTACAGATATTGAGTAAAATCTGTCTGTTATAAAAACTGCATGCAACAACATTCAGACAATATTTAAACAATTTTAAAATATGTTTTAGTGGCAGTGTTCATTGTGTTTTATTGTGTTATATTAGTGCTGTCGATTTAACATGTTAATCTGGTGCAATTTATTATGGAAAAATGACATGTTAAAATGATTAATGCATTTAATGCTTAACCATGTCCAGCTCTTGGGGGGTCCCCCTAACCAGACACCCCCCCTCCAAAAAATGAAATAAATAAAACCTTATATAAATATAAATATAAATATATGATAAATATATGATATTTTGTTATCATTGAGATCATCATAAAAGCTTATTTTACAATGATCAGTGAATTAGGCGTACCAAACAATCCAGCCACAAAATAATACGAATTAAAGTATTTGAATTAAATATCTATCTGAGGAAATTAATATTTTCCAACAATTTTAAAGTGATTTTTTTTTAACCTTTTATAAAGCCATTCTTTTTTATATGAAAGTGTGCATACATTTTTTTTAAACTGTTTAATGCAGGACATGAATGCATTTAACCTGCAGGTACAAATACATAAATAACGTTTTAATATTTTAATCCTAAAACGTTGAATGTTGATATTTGAAATTATTTAAAAAACAATGAAAGGAACTTTAAATGTGAAATTAAAGCCTCCAGTAGGTGGCAGTAAGTCACTGTTAATAAGTGAGTCATTGCGATTGAACCGAATCATTTAAACGGTTTATTAATTCAGGAACGAAACACTATCATGTTGTTTAGAGACAGAAAACAGTGCTGTGGCGGTGTTTGGAACCATTTTTGTTGCCAAAATAGAACAAAAATAGACATTATGGTGTCTAAAATGTAAGTCTCTTAACATTAACTTCTAGTTTTTGAACTGTTGTATAAAATCAATATCAGATTTGTGACCCTGGATCACAAAATAAGGGTATTTTTTAGCTTTCCATTGATGTATGATTTGTTAGGATAGGACAATATTTGGCCGAGATACAGCTATTTGAAAATCCGCAATCTGAAGGTGCAAGAAAAATGTAAGCCTTAAAGGAGCACTCCACTTTTTTTGCAAATAGGCTCATTTTCCAACTCCCCCAGAGTTAAACAGATGAGTTTTACCGTTTTCAAATCCATTCAGCCGATCTCCGGTTCTACCGATAGCCCTTTTAGCATAGCTTAGCGTAAATCGTTGAATCTGATTAGACCATTAGCATCGCGCTCAAAAATAAAACCAAAGACTTTCGATATTTTTCCTATTTAAAACTTGACTCTTCTGTAGTTACATCGTGTACTAAAAGTTGCAATTTTCTAGGCTGATATGACTAGGAACTATACTCTCGTTCTGGAGTGATAATCAAGAAAATCTGCAGCTGTACTATGGGTGCACAGGCACAATGATTTACGCAGCGCTTGAATAACTTCCAACGTGACCAGCACTAAGCCACTAAGGTAATAGTAAAATAGCTAGGGACTATATTGAAGTGCTGCGTAATATCATTGCGCCTGTGCACCCATAGTACAGCCGCTGATTTATGCTAAGCTATGCTAAAAGGGCTACCGGGAGAACCGAAGATCGGCTGAATGGATTCGAAAACGGTAAAACTCATCTGTTTAACTCTGGGAGAGTTGGAAAATGAGCCTATTTGCAAAAAAGTGGAGTGTTCCTTTAAGAAAATCATCTTTAAAGTTGTTCTTAGCAATGCATATTACTTTTCAGAAACTTAGTTTTGACATATTTACGGTAAGAAATTTCTTCATGGAACATGATCTTTGGCATAAATGAGAAATCAGTCATTTTGACCCATACAATGTATTTTTGACTATTGCTACAAATAAACCCCAGCGACTTAAGACTGGTTTTGTGGTCCAGGGTCACATTTGTGATTTTTGCGAAAAAATGGCACTCTTCGTGTGATACTAATTGACTATATGAAATGCTATAAATATAATTGTTCTGCCCCCATATCCTGAATTTTGGTAAAATGTATTTATTAGACTGAATCATGCAGTGAAAGAACGCACTCTCACTGAGCAGTCAGTCTAGCTAGTGTTTAAGCACTCCTGTTATAATCAATTAAGCTGTCATACATGATAAATTAATATCTTACTTAAATACATCCGTGCATCTTCACTTTGTTGCTTATGATGAGGGAATTTGCGAGTTTCTGTCTGAACAAATATCCGGGTTTCAACAGTGACTATTCTGAACACCTCTGATTGGCCGCTGCATTCTAAACTCAGCAGAGTCATGTGTGATTGGTTATAGTGAGCAACGCTGCACAAAGGCATAAAAGTAAACTGTCAAAGGTCAAACTATATTTTTTGGGTCACTGATCTTACATTGATGCAGTTGCAAATGAACGTGATGGAGCCTTTGAGAATTCATTTATATAACTCAAAATTCAAGTTATGAGGGCAGAAAATGTTCCTCTGTGGGTTATATTAATATCATTTGAATTCATTTAGCAATATCACACAATGTGACTCATTTATAAAGACAGACACTTGCCGAATGAAACAGACATTTGAACGCATCAGTCGAATGAATGACTCACTTATCAAGACAGCTACTAATGTGCAGCTCTTGTAACCTGCCATGGTTGTGACTGGAGAGTACAGCAGTAATGTTAACTTTTTTATTCTTATTTTGTAGATAAGGCTAGTTTTGCAATAGTTCTGATAAGTTAGTCATGTTGTTTTGCTGTTTGTTCTGTTGTTTTGCTGTTAGAAGCATTGTTCTGCACTGATGCAGTATGTTTGGCAGTTCGTCTGTACTCTTTGTGCATTTTCACCTGAATGGCTGACATTAGTTGCAATGATAAGGCCGATGTTTCTACTGGAAGCAAACTTGCTATCAGTTGTATAACATTAGCTTGCTTGCTGCCTATTTGTTGACCAATTTGCCCATTTAAATGGATGTGCACAGCATCTCAAATGCAAAATCATCATTATCATCCTGATAATATTCTATCTACAGTTTATCGTTGTCTGTCACTGTTATCACAGTAGCTGATATCCGGAAGATTCACTCTAGTTTGTATTGAAAATGCTCACAGTGGCAAGATGCATCATTCCCTCAAGTTTATTAAAAACGCAACGTTATTACATTTAAAGATTGAATAGATAGCTGAAATATCTGCCTTTTTAAGATAAATGTTGGGTTTACATAATGAGCTTATATTTCCTAAGGGGTTGTTCACACAAAATACGTCTTTGCGTCTAAAAATGTATGTTGCCATCAAATAAATTAGTTGCCATGCCAACTTGCTTTTGTTAACAAAAGCTCAGAATGCTTGCTCCGCCTCCGAGGTCTTCTGATTGGTCCACTGTTTTGGAACTGACATTGATGAGCGCCACTGCGTGCAAAAGTTGAAATCTTTTCACTTGACACTGCATCTTAAAAACGTGCAAAAGCACATTTACTTTAAAAAACAATGGAAAAGTAGCACATTAGAATGGAAAAATGTGTGAACCCCTAAGTCTATTAATTTCCAGAGAATGTTTTATTGCTGCATTTTAGTTAACTAAATCATTCAATAACATCTTATTAAAATTGCTAATCAAGGTTACAATAAAGCCAGTCCTTACAGTAATTGACTATCATCAATAAATGGTGTCAGTAATATGCTCAGGTGTCCAAATACCTTTTTGGGACACTGCATATTTTATATAAGTAATTTGTAAATGTATCAAATGTGCTGTTCTGTATGTCTTTCAGCATCAAAGCAGTGACTTTCATCAGATGAACCAGCTGTCTGTTATTTGTGAAACGTTCCTGTTGCCCTGTGAAAGAAAGGACAACTTTGGCCTTCATCGAGCAACATATCCTATGATTTATGATAATTCAGGGATTACAGCACCTTATTTGTGTTACCGCTGCAAAACAGTATCTCCTTCCCATTAATCTAAAGCCCTATAATTACCCTGGGATTCCTTTACTGTTCATTAGCTTGCAATATTACTTAATGCACAGATGCAGGCACTGTTTGAAAAATAACACAGGCTTTTTCTAAGCTAATAACTGTTACCTTAATGATATGAAAACCGACATTCTGTTGACTTCCTAAATTCAAGCTGCTCTTTTGGATATGGTTTGTTTCTGCCGTTTTTCTCTCGATGGTGAAATCCTGACTTTGCGACTCAAATGTGAATATTTAATACGCACATGAATTATTCAGTTGATTGTAAATAGCTTCGGAAATCTTTTGTCCTCTTTGCTCTAGACGTCCTTGTTGAGCAGCATTTCCCAGGGTGCTTTCTGCAACACATTTACAGTCAGCCTACAAACGCTTTTGCTGTACGGAAAACACTGAATGTGTTTACATGTGATCACTGCTGGATAATGAACATAGATGGAGCAAATGAAGAACACTCACAGAAATTAAATGTTTTATTTTATAGTACATTTTAAACAATTATGTTTTAATAATCTTTTTTTGTCATACTTTAAAGAGGTACACTTTATGATTATATTTTTTTTATTGTAATGTTAAAATATTTTACATTTACTAAATTGCCACTTCATCGTTACAAATGTGTAACTATTACAACTAAATTTAAATTATGATTCTGGAAGAAAAATTCCAGATTTTTTTTTTTTTAAATTATGAACTTTTGTTTCTGGAAATTCACCAGAAATGTTCTGCCCCTATGCAAATTTAAATACATTAAAGTATATGTGACCCTGGACCACAAAACCAGTCGGAAGTAGCACAGGTATATTTGTAGCAATAGCCAAAAATACATTGTATGGCTCAAAATTTTTCTTTTATGCCAAAAATTATTAAGATATTAATTAAAGATCATGTTCCATGAAGATATTTTGTAAATTTCCTACCATAAATATGTAAAAACTTAATTTGTGATTTGTCATATGCATTTGTAAGACCTTCATTTGGACAAATTTAAAGGTGGTTTTCTCAGTATTTAGATTTTTGAAATTCCCAATGAACAATACAACAATACAGCTTATTTATTCAGCTTTCAGATGTTGTATAAATTTCAGTCAGAAAATGTACACATATGACTGGTTTTGTGGTCCAGGGTCACATATGGTATTACATTTAAAGTATAAAAATTTACTTTTTTTTTTCACATGCTGACTTTCTTCAGTGGAACACAAATGAAGAAATAAATGCAGATCTTAAACTACAAAATCCATTAAACATGACATATATTTTGACACAGAACAATCAATTATAGGCTGTTTCTTAATGAGCAGTATCATTCTGATTTGTTGTTTTTTGTGCATGTTTATTTCGTTGATGTAAACCGGTAAACTCCACATGGAGCAAAGTTTAGAGATGACACAAAGTATGTGTTTCCTGTGAGGAAGGGGAGGTGGAGATGCAAGATGACGGAGAGAAAGCCAAAGAACTTGATGAAATACACTTCTGCTCCATTAAACAATTGGCAGCTTCCTGCTAGTCCTGCCAATTGATTTACTTAATGTTGGTTGCTGCAGTTCATTATGCAGGCCTGTCTTCATGCGTCTGATATGCGGCCTCACTGCTGTTAGAGAAACAGATGGTCAACAAACCCAATTAACCTTTTGCATGCTGTGCTCTGGTCTAGCTTACCCATCACACACACACCAGACCTTGTTTACTTACGCAAAATCTTAATTATGTATATCTGTATCATGTAGTACATATTGTATGCATACTGATAAGCGATTGGTTAAAAGAGTATGCTAAATATTTACTAGGGAATCAAGGAGTCATTAAACAAGGAAATATCTTCATAAGGAAAAAAAAATCTATTTCAGAACGTGCTCAGAAAAACTGTCTTAAAAGTATCAATCAAGCATTGATTGACATCCAGCAGGAAACCCAAAGAATATTATTATCTTGCTTGGCAATCAAACTTCCTAAAAACATTTCTTGCATTAGTGACAATTATTATGTCTATGATAGACAATGGTTTAATTAGTTTGAACATTCAAAGGCAAGGACTAATAATGGAAGGATTAGCAAGAGTTCTCTCTGCAAAGATGGAGTCCAATGCCTTTTCATCTATGGCAAAAAATAAGGGAAACAAGTTAAAAACAACAAAAAACAACAACACACTAATCGGGTTATTAGCCCAACAGCAATTTGCCGCTCTCCCAGCCTGGTCTGCAATGACACTTCAGGTAATTATCCTCACTTACAGATCAGTTAAACTAAGCCAAGCCAAAGCATCTACTATCTTTCTGAAGAATTGCTCCATCTCTCTTCCTCAAACACACTAAAGTCATGTTACACTTGCTTCCACTTATCTATAGTATGTTGAGTGTTTAGTTTGTATGGAAAAATGAGTTATTATAACAATAGGAAACCTTTTCTTGAATGATTATATCAGAGTAAGAACCTTCAATGATCCAGTTCAACCATATTAAAGGGATAGTTTACCCCAAAATGAACCCACCATGTCGTTCCAAACACACAAGACTTTCGTTCATCTTAGGAACACAAATTAAGATATTTTTGATGACATTTGAGAGCTTTCTGATCCTGCATACCCTTACCAGAAAGAAGTATACTTCAAGTTTATTTTACTGAGTATACTTAAGTAAAGTTCAAGTATATTAAAGTATACTTTATGTAGTAAGTATACAACTATCAGTTTACTAGTAGTACTTTTGAGTGTACTATTTCAATACTTCTTTGGAATAAATTGGCCCACTTTCTAGTATATAAAAGTATACTTTTAAGTGTACTTTAAGTGTAACAGTAGTAAACTTTGAGTACACAACTAGATTACATCTATGTTTTCAGATTGTACTGCAAGTGTACTAAAAGTAAACTTATAGGTATGCTGATAGTTTACTAATTAAATACTTATTTATGCATTTTTAGTACATTTTGAAGTATAGTTTTATACTGCAATATACTCTTAAGTTTTCTTTAAGTGAACTTTACATCATACTTTAAGTATACTACTATGTCTCTATTTAGGTATTAATATATACGATCATATCTGAACATACAAAACATCAAAAGAAAAAAACAGGATATCTGCTTGTAAACAAAAACATTTTATTCTAGCTTCACGCATTCTTATTTTTATAAACGCTTGAATGTGGGTAAGTTTCATAACTAAAAATGAAAATCAATAAATAAACATTTTGAACACAAAGCTAAAGCAACAAAGACACTTCATGATAATGAAAATGTAAATGGAGCTGATCAACACCCCAAAGCTCGACAGTCATTATTACCTCTTCATGGGTCGACATTTTATTCCATAACGTTACACAGTTTTACATAGCTATGGTTTTGATGCTGTTTTATGTCTGAGGATTGTGTTAGATTACATGTGGAAGCATCTGTTATTTCGGTTTCTTTTTCATTTGTGTTTTGGAAATTCTGTACAGAAGATGTGCAGTAGCGCCCCTAGCATAAAATGACATTTAGTATACTTAAATGTCATTTTAAGTATATTTCTGAGAAGTATATAAAGCACATTTCTGAGAAAGTATACTTTTCTATAATTTAGTTTAAAAGAAGTATACTAATAGCACACTTGAATGAAGTTCTTTTTCGTAAAGGTAGACAGCAACGTAACTACTGTACCACATTCAAAGCCCAGAAAAGTAGTAGAACCATAGAAGAAGTGGTTCAACCGTAATTTTATGAGGCTATAATATTTTTTTTTGTGCGCAAAGAAAACAAAAATAATGGCTTTATGCATTGTATCTTAAAAGTGCAGCAAAGACTGACACGAAAAAAAAGTCAAATTGTTGAATAAAGTGGTTATTTTTGTTTTCCTTGTGCACAAAAAGCATTCTTGTAGCTTCACAACTTTACTGTTGAACCACTGATGTCCATAGACAGATATTTTAACAGTGTCCTTACTACCTTTCTGTGCCTTGAACATGGTAGGACCCTTGCTGTCTATAGAGGGTCAGAAAGCTCTTACATTTGATCAAAAAATATCTTAATTTGTGTTCTAAAGATGAACGAAGGTCTTACTGGTTTGGAATAACATGAAGGTGAGTAATTAATAACAGAATTAACATTTTTGGGTAAACTATCTCTTCAATAAGCAAAACTGAATTTTAATTAGGGCTGGTAAGTGATTAAAAATTTTGTTACATGATGTGGTGATTAATTAATCGAATTAAACACTGCAAATTTGACTGATTACTCCCAAAAGATAATTTAAAGTCATTGTTGTGTAAAGCATCAAGGCAGACATCACAAGTAGCTTCAGCAAGAAATATTTAGTTAAAATTTATTACATATACTCTTTTGGACCATGAGGGTGAGTAAATGATGACACAATTGTCATTTTTGGGTGGGTGAACTTTACCTTTAATAATTGATTTCATTAATTTTAATAGTATTACTATGGAAATATGGAATTATTTTTCTTGAATGAAATGATACTCTAAAAAAAAAAGGTGGTTCACCCAATTCGTTCAAAACATGCATTAAGAAATGAAATGCCGCTGTGTTTCGCTCGGAGATGAACTGCTTTGTCTTTATATTTTTGTAGGCAAAATTGAGCAAAACCTACAGCATTGTGTCTAAAATAACACATCAACTTCTTACTTACTGAATTGAATTGGGCAAGTGCATTAAATGCGTTAATGATTTGAATGTGTTATTTTTCACTGTAATTAAATAATCTAATTAACGTGTTAAATTACCAGCCCTAATTTTAATAAACATAACATTTTGCACCCTCTACTGTATAGACATGAATTTACATTTCCTTCATCCTGAGGCTTATTTATTTCACTTTTAGGGCCCTATCGTACATACATGCCAAATATTAAAGGGTTACAATGTAATTGATTATTATTGTGTACACAGAAAAGCATTCAGTCTTTGCTCTTGTAAATTCTGCCATGTAAACAGGTGAATAGTGAATCCGCGAATTGGTGCAAGCGCAAATGGCTTTTAAAGAGAATGAGAGATGAGACTCTGATTGGTTTATTGCACGTTACACCCAAAACACACTCATGACTCATTAAGAGAATAGGTACAACCCTTTTGGTCCACACTGTAAAAAACAAAAAAACACAATTTGTTGAGTCAACTTAAAATTGCTGCCTTAAAATTTTAAGTTCAGTCAACTCAGATTAGTTCATTCAAGTTGAAATGTTAAGTTGCACTAAGTGACAACTTAGATATTCGAGTTGAATAAACTAAAAAGTTGTTACACTTAACAGCCGGGTTTGTTACCTGGCTGCTTTAAAATTTTAAGTTAAGTCAACTCATATATCTAAGTTGTCTAAAACTTAACATTTCAAGTTGACTAAACTTAAAATTTTAAGGCAGCCAGGTAACAAAATATTTTAAGTTGACTGTTTTTTACTGGTGCACAGACTGTTTTTTTTTTTTTTCCGTTGTTAAACTAGCAGAAGTGGATTAGGACATGCCCTAAGTCCACATGTGCTTCAGACCATGTGCTTAGATCATTTGCCAAAATATATCTTCTTATATTAAAAATGAACAAGCAAGCCCAGCCCAGATTAAAAAAGTAATACAAAAGTAACATAATGCAAAAGTAAAATTGCAATAAAACAGAACTGCAGTAATTCTGACTAAAATATATAAGTAGTTGGACAATATAAATGTGCCATATATAATTTTAAACTTACAAGTGTATTTTTTATGATAGCAATCTGTAAAGTTAGTAAATTTAACTTCTGCTTTAAGAAGCATTATTTTTGTTTTTAGTCATTTAATGAATGAATTTATGTGGCATTTCTTTATCTATGCTCCTTAACCCTCGTCACAGTTTAGAAAAGATGAAATGATGATTTTTGAGCTATAATCATTACATATAAGCAAATACTTCTATATTTCCCATAATGATATACAGTATTATATAGCACATGCTGAACTTAATTTGAAATATGCTTGAATTTAGTACAGATTTTAAGGTGTGTGTTTTTTCTATATAGGTTGTGTGATATATAATAAGTAAACAGCATACTTATGCTGCAACAAAGCATTTATTATAGTATTAATTCATTTCACTATATAAGCATAGTACTCTAAGAATCGCTGAATCCAGACCAGTGCATTTTGCAGAAGGTTCTCTATTATTTTCAATATTAGGATGTATATGTGTGACAAAAATCTCTCTCTTTCTCTCTGTCACCCTGCATTTATCACTCCATCCCCATTACTCTTCCTGTCTGGAGCTCTTTCTGTGACAGTGGACTGTTATGGTCATCAGTGAATCAAGACCATATTTATCATGCAGCCATTAATTATATATTGGACTCCTCATTCACACAAAAATCTTGCTGGGTTATTATGATATTTGCAAAATGTATATTTCCATCTGGCACACTAAAACAGAAGATAAATATTCATCATTTAATGCGACGTGTGCGCAGCACCGTACATCAGTTTGGTCTTTGCAATGCTGTTCTTGTCAGTTACTAATTAACACACATCAATTAGTTTTAATTGATGTATATTGGTTGGTTCAGGGTTGTTAAATAATATTCTTGAAGTAAACCAGTTTAATTTAGATGTTAACATTTTTTTTCAGTGTACATAAACTGTGCATGCATTTCTAGCTGAAATGTATCAATATTGTATACTCGATGGCAAAATAGTATTTCCCAGTTCTTTCATACACCCGATGACCTTCATTAGTGGGCTTTGAGCTAGTCTCCAGGATTACGCTTCTCCAGTAGCTGCTTGTTCCACCAATTTCTCATGACCTGAGCATGGAAAATAAAGGTCCGAGAGGCCAGTTGAAACGGCTGCCCAATTATAGACTGGAAAGCTGCCAAGATGATTGATGATGCTTTGAGCGTCCTTGATATCTATAATTCTGCCTGGGCTTTTCAGCAAACACCTTCAGTGAGCTCTGATCTCTGTACTTATCAGAGGTTAACGGTTTTTTGTACTACACTTCTTACCTAGCAGAAATTGGCCAAGGGTCACCAATAAGACCAAATGAACAAGTGGATACCATATATTACCATATACTGGGTTTCTGACAAATATTGCTTCTGGTCCAACTGTGAAAAAGCACACAAAGTGTCACTATGTGAAGCAGAAAGTGTCTGACTTCATGTCTCCGTTTTGAATCCGTTTATCTCTGCATAATTTTTTTTTAATCTATTTTCAAAATCTATTTTAAATATAATGAATTTGACTGATTAAACACAACATTTATCTCATGAGCCTGATTTCCTGAGTCTGTCGGATTATATGTATGTATATATGTACTAGTCAAAGGTTTGGACACACCCTCTCATTTAATGCTTTTTAAATAAGTCTCTTATGCTCATCAAGGCTGCATTTATTTGATCAAAAATACAGAAAAAAAACTAATATTACAAAATGTTATTACAATATAAAATAATGTTTTTTTTTTTTTTATTTTAATATACTTTACAATATAATTTATTCCTGTGATGCAAAGCTGAATTTTTATCAGTTGTCTCTCCAGTCTTAAGTGTCACGTGATTCTTCAGAAATCATTCTAATGCGCTGATTTATTATTAGAATTATCAATGTTGGAAACTGTTGTGCTGCCAAATATTTTTTTGCAACCTGTGATTCTTTTTTCAGGATTCTTTGATGAATAACAAGTTAAAAAAAGAACAGCATTTATTCAAAATATAAATCTTTTCTAACAATGTAAATCTATTTTTATAGATTTTATTAATTCCTTGGTGAATAAAAGTATTAATTTCTTTCAAAAAAAGAAAGAGTAAAAATTTACTGACCCCAAACTGTTGAACTTGTGTATATTGTTTCTATTTTAAATAAATGCTTTTCTATTTTAACCTTATTGATCAAAAAATCCTGAAGAAAGTATCACAGGTTCAAAAAAAAATATGACTAAATATTATGAAATACAACTGTTTCCAGCACTGATAATAAATCAGCATATTAGAATGATTTTTGAAGGATCATGTGACACTGACGACTGGAGTAATGATTCTGGAAATTCAACTTTAATTACAGATATAAATTAAAATTTAATGTATATTGATATAGAAAAACATTGATTTACATCGTAAAAATATTTCACAATTATTATTTTTTTTCTGTATTTTTGATCAAGTGAAAACAGCCTTGATAAGCATAATTGTGAGATTAAATTATCAGTTGCGAGAAGGAAAGTCTTTAAAAATTGTAAGATAAAAAGTTACAATTACCTTTTTATTTTTTATCCAGTGGCGGAAACGGACTGTGTTTTCTATCATATTTGATGCATCAGGCTTTTGTGGATCATATAGTATGATATCGTGAAAGTATTTTTTTAGAGGCTCAAACTAACTAAAAATATGAAATTCATTGTAGATGCTGATATTTATATTTATTTATATTTATCCGTATCTCCAATAATATGTACAAAAAGCACCATAACAGTCGTCATGTGCTACATACCAGGTCTTCTGAAGCTTCTCAAAACTATTGCAGTAATAATATTATATGATATTACTATAGGTTGAAGTCAGAAAAGACGATTTTACGTCATTCTAAATGTTTTGGAAGTCAGACTTTCTCAATGTCGCCGGTATTACCCTGTCGAGGGAGTAATCATTTACCAGCTCTCAAACAGGTTCAAATACAGTACATACTCAGCCTGAACGAATAGAAACCTTGTTTATTGTCACTGAACTTCAATAGGAGGTGCCTATTTGTGAGCATACCTAATGTGTTTCAGTAGGAAAGTGGGAGTAGTTTGTGATGTGCCACAGGATTGAGTGGAGATCAGGTCTGCTGGCACTCAGCATGAAGTGTTTTCCATTACAGCGAGCGCTGGGGGAAACATCAATGAGGTGAGACGGCTTCTGCGCGCGGGTCTCTCCGCTCCCACCCAAAATCACTGCCGTTAGATCAATGACCACACAAGGGAGAGACCCACAGGATGTTTTTCTATTCTTTCGTCTTATAAAAGCAATTGTTCTGCCCGTTCCTGCTCCTCTCTCTCGGCTCCTCCGAGTAAGCGTGGATACCCTCCGCTGCGCTCCTCCATGTCCTGCCTTTGTCCTGAAACAACTCCCACGACACGCTGCCGGGAGACTGATAGACACCGGCCCTCTGCTGAGGGACATGGAGCAGAGAAAATAGCCTTCCTCCCATAAAATTAAGCCACTCTGGCAATCTGTGAGAGCAGCTCTAGAGGGTGAATGTTGGAGGGAGATTGCTGTGGAAAAGAAGCATCACTTGTGTGATTCAGGTTATAGCCTCACTGAACGGGAGCACAACAACAGAGACAAAAACAGCACAAGCTGTAGAGGAATGCTTTCACAATACAATGAATCAGGGCAATGGTGTGCAGTCAATTTAGGCTGCAATTTTTTTTATTAAAAAGTTATAGTATATTCGTATATTTGTACAGCTCAATTTTCTTTAGAGGCCCAGACTGAGCTAAATATTCAATTTGGTGCAGATGCTGATATTTATATGGATAGAAAATAAGATGATGCTTTAGAACAGTATAGCAGATACCATTATATAAGCATCACTCGTCACTCTATATCTCTAATAATACATCTTATAAGATGATATTTAAATGCATAGTATTATGATCAAAGCTCTGTACACTCTTAAAAATAAAGGTGTCTTAAAAGGTTCTTCACAGTGATGCCATAGAAGACCCATTTTCGGTTCCACAAAGAACCATTCAGTCAAAGGTTCTTTAAAGAACCATCTCTTAACTTTTTATAATCTGGAGAACCTTCTGTAACCACAAAGAACCTTTTGTGAAACAGAAAGGTTCTTCAGGTGTTAAAAGTTCTTTATGGGACCATTTAGACAAAAAAAGGTTATTCAATGGCATCGTGAAGCACCTTTATTTTTTAAGAGTGTAGTTTTAAAGTATGCAATGCAGTGCAATACAACGAATGCTCTGTGTGCCTTTATATATATATATATATATATATATATATTATGTTTTTGCATGATAAATTGTTGGAAACATATATGCTGCTGTCGTCAGATTACTTGACTGACATGTTTTCTTGTACTGAGCTTCATGGCATGTTTCTAATAATGCAGCTTGAAATGACAATGTATTTGACATTGCATTTTTATATTGGCCAGTTTAAACCTGTTATTTAGTTTATCTAAAAGCAAACAATACTCCCCATAGAAAAAAAAAAAACTAGAAAACAATTTGATGTACAGAACACTAAGTCACAATAAACATTATTTTTCATGGTTGACTTTATTTATAGCAGCAAGTATACTAAATTAAACAAAAATCATAACATTTTATCTTAACCCTTGTGCGTCAATTTAAAAATGTTACACATAGGTATAAAGAGGACAAAAATGTCCATGTCAAAAAACTGTCATACTTAAGTTTGGTCTCATTTTAAAGAAGACCATATGCAGATTATTTCTGAAGTAAAAAGCTATAGAGGTTTAAGTTTATGAAAATGATCTATGAGCTAATTTTAATATAAAATATATATTTTATAAAACATTTTGAACTAGAAAATTTATAGAAAATGAAAACCATAAATCTAAAGAAGTTGTGTTCCAAATTTGAGGTTGATATCTCAAAAAATGAGCTTTTAGTAAGATTTTGTTTGGGTTCAGCCCAAACTTTTCCCATTAGATTCCAGCAAAGCTGCCAAATGAGTATTTGCTTTATATGCCAAACTTGAAAAAATGGCACCATCTAGTAAAAAGTAGTCATCAAACCTTGCCAACAAAAGGTTTGATGTACAATATTAACAAATATTGCATCATTTTATAGTTAAATGACCCTAGGATTAAAAATAAACACTTTTAATGGGTTTCAATTAGGATATTTTTGTCTAAAATGTTCTGAGAGGAACTATTTTTTTGTAAAGGAAATGAGGGTGAAATATTGCAATTCTGGCATATAAAAATACACACCTGTCACGAATCTGGCCACCAGATGTCGTCCTCCCAGTACATTGACTCTCACTCTACACAGACTGTTGCATGTCACGCTGGACTACACTTCCCTTCATGCATTGCATTGATTACATACACACAGCTGCATCCAACACACTATTTAAGCCTTGGACATCCTTCCTCAGATCACAGAGTACTGTATAGCATTTAGCACTAGTGTTAGCTACTCTATGGAGCCTTTTCCTAGTTTTTCCCCTTTGTTCTTCTAGTCTAGTCTTGTTCTTCCGTGTTTTTGATTACCTTCCTGCCTTGGATTACTCTTTTGTCTTGCTGTTTTGGATTCTGTTTGCCCCTTGCTTTTGAACTCTTGCCTCACTGTTTGGATTACCCATTTGCCTCACCCCTTAGATAATGTTCGCTGCTGATATTGACCCTCGCCTGTTTTCGGATTACTCTCATGTCTTGATAATTTGCCAGATATACCCTACACAATGTGTCTTATTGCTTAGCTTTTCACTCAGCAACAGGAAAAAAAAAAAAAAAACAGTGACAAATGCTTGTTTTGTAACGGGAGAACATTTTTCCTGTGAAATTGTGTATAATTCCATGTAAACCGTATACTATTATAAACTGCACTTGAATGCTCTTGAAATAAATTTTTCTTCAAAATTGTAATATATAGTACTCCAGTACAACCTGGTTGAAAGTTCGTCTGCATTTGGTGCTGGTCAGTAGATAATTATTTCCTAAGAGCAGAATTTCTTAGCTTCCAAGAGTACATAAAGATTAAATTAGATGTTAAATAATATGCTTTAAATTGCATGTTTATAACTATTACACATTCAGAATCAGTACCTTTTAAAGTCATTTGAGAAAAAAAAAAGTACATTGTACTAAATTCCGGAAAAAAAAAAGTTTTCAACGGGCAAACAGGTAAGACCACGACCAATCTGAAGTATCCAGATAGAATTTGTCACCCATTCTCAATGGGAAAGTGCCCAAGCAACATTGCTCAAAGTTTTCGAATTACTCTCATGTCTTGCCTGAACTGTACCTGTCTGCCATTGACACATTTTGGCTTATGTCTAAAAAAAAGATACTAAGTATGGTATGGTCTTTATAATTTTATGTCTATCAATGTTTTTCTCTTTAGAAACAAAAATAATTGTTGGTCCAATGTATTTATATTTTTTTTCAGTTTGTTTTCCGCTGGTGTATGTTTTGTTTCTCAGAGACAGCAGAAGAGATCCTCTGATCATTACTGCGTGCAGAATTTTCCAAACTTAATGGAACATGAAACTTCAATCCAGTTGAAGCTGATCTAAGAAAAAAAAAAATCGGCTGAAAGTTTTTTTTGAAGTTTTAGATAAAATATTTTCCAAAGTATTTAGGCTTTTATGATTTTATTCCCACGAGTCCCACTATGTTGATGTGTGGATTTAAATAAGCAAATTCTTAAGATTTTACAACCCCAATTCTAGAAAAGTTTAGTGAAATGCCATGGAATCAATAATATGTTATTCGTTCATTTTATTTAACTTTTATTTAATTGACTAAAGTATAAAGAAACTTCACTGGCCAACAAATTTTTTTTTTTGTAACTCTAAACAAATTTTGATGCCTGAAATACACTCCAAAAAAAAAAAAGTAGCAAAAAAAAGTTGGGACAGAGGCAAAATAAAAGTGAATATCCAGGTACAAAATACATTTAAGTTGGTCAGTGAAAACTAAAGATATATGTCTATTAAGCTCCAGTATGACCTTCAGTTAACTTACCTTAAGCTATCAGTGCAACATGCAGGTAAATCCTTTGGTAAAGACTCGATTTCGGCTACTTTCAAAACAAACTGTAATTAGCCTGGACTTCCTGCAGTCTTTGAAATGACAGGGATAATCAATGGCTGTGTGGAATCAGCCTCAATGACTTATAGATTAGTGACCAGTTTAAACATTGGTTTTAATTAGCAGAAGTCGGGGAGCCTGGGGCCCGGGGACAAACGAGCATCATGATTGCACTCACAGCTTGCCAGGAGACCTGCCGACAAAGTCACCTTAAAGGAAAGCCATCCTGATTAGACATCACATCAAAGTCCTCTACCATAAAGGCAGCATTTAAAAGCGTAATATTTACAAAAATTGCCAATAAGCTGTGCATTTTTGTTTAACTATTGTAGAACCTTCTCTGAACTAATTTAAATATAGAGATTGTCTGTTTACATAATCTTGTGATTAGCTGGCACATCGACCGTGACGTGCAGCTCAAGAAACATTTACACTTATATACCCGTGCTACTTAAGACTGGTTTTGTGGTCCAGGGTCACGTTTGGTTTAGATATTTAACTATTATAAAAACAAAAAACAAACAAACAAACAAAAAAACTATATATATATTATAAACTTTTTTCTATAGTCCCTTTAAAAGTTGCATTTAAAAGTGCTTTACACTTTTAGAATAAGAAATAACAAAATAGAAATACAAACCTATAAAAAATGTGTTCATAAAAATATAAGCAATAAAATCCACAATGGACATAAAACATACTATAAAAATACTTCAATAAGTAATTAAACAGTATAGAATAAAACAATTACAAAGTAATCAAATTAAAGCTGCCCTGAAAAAAGTGAGTTTTAAGGAAAGATTTAAAAACTTTGTTTGCCTAATTTATTTGCGTGACTAATACACTGCAAAAAATGCTTTTCTTACTTAGATTTTTTGCCTCGTTTCCAGACCAAATATCTAAAAATTCTTAAATCAAGAAGGATTTTCTAGATTTCTAGAACAAGCTAAATAATCTGCCAATGGGGTAAGCTAAATAATCCTATTTCAAGCAGAAAACAAGATTATTTTGCTTGTTCTAAGCCAAAACTTCTTTTTTTCTGAAAGCAATAATTTTTTCTTGTCTAGAAAATCCTGCTCGATTTGAGAATTTTTAGATATTTTGTCTGGAAACAAGACAAAAAATCTAAGTAAGAAAAGCATTTTTTTTGCAGTGTAGAGTTGACTGGGTTCTTTGAGCAATGTTGCTGAGCGATGTTGTGGTGGACTCTAACCCAAAACTAAGAACTAATAAAAAATGTTTGAGATCTTAAGAGCAGATCACTCCTGCTGACATGAAAGCTAATGCCAGATATACACTACACAATTTTAGGCAGCTTTTCACTCAGCAACAGAACAAATTAATACAAATCGGTGAGTGACAAATGCATGTTCTGTAAAAGGGAGTTTTTGACAAATTTTCCTGTGAAATAGTGTATAAACTGCACTTGAATGCTCTTGAAATTGATTTTTCTTCAAATTGTAATATATAGTACTCTAGTACAACCTGGTTGAAAGTTTGTCTGCATTTGGTGTTGGTCAGTACATGATAAATAATTATTTTCTAAGAGTAGCATTTCTTAGTTTCCAAGAGTTTGTACATGAAGATTAAATTAGATGTTAAATAATATGCTTTAAATTGCATGTTTATAACTATTGCGCACTTCAGAATCAGTACCTTTAATGTCATTAAAGAAAAAAAAAGTACATTGTACTAAATTCTGAAAAAATAAAAGTTTTCAACGGGCAAACAGGTAAGACACCCATTCTTGATGGGAAAGTGCCCAAGTAACAGTGCTCAAAAAATTGCCCCGTGTATCATCAGCCTTACAGCTTGTAATTCAGACACTCTGCAAAAAAGCATCTGTTTGCTGTTGATTATCATGTGTATTGTGCTGAAATTATGTGTTTTAAACCATATTAGTTTCAAGTTCAGATATAGGGTTTTCTTTTATGTCTTATCGCGCTTAAACTGTCAAATACACACAAGTTCAGGGCCGTGCACAGGGGGTGGCCCGGTGGCCAAACAGTATAGAATAAAGCAATTACAAAGTAATCAAATTAAAGCTACCCTGAAAAAAGTGAGTTTGAGGAGAGATTTAAAAACTTTGTTTGCTTTAAAAAATGTGTTTGCTTTATTACCTAATAACTAATAGAGCTGACTTAAGGCTGATGATACACTGGGCAATGTTGCTGAGCGATGTTGTGGTGGACTCTAACCCAAAACTAAGAACAAATAAAAAATATCTGAGATCTTAAGAACAGATCACTCCTGCTGACATGAAGGCTAATGCCAGATATACACTATACAATTTTAGGCAGCTTTTCACTCAGCAACAGAAAAAAAAAGTAAATCGGTGAGTGACAAATGTTTTGTAAACAGGAGTTTTTGAAAAATGTTCCTGTGAAATGGTGTATCTTCCCATGTAAACTGTATACTATTATAAACTGCACTTGAATGCTCTTGAAATATATTTTTCTTCCAAATTATAATATATAGTACTCCAGTACAACCTGGTTGAAAGTTTGTGTGCATTTGGTTTAAATTGAATGTTTATAACTATTGCACACTTCAGAATCAGTACCTTTAAAGGAAAAAAACTTACATTGTACTAAATTCCGGAAAAAAAAAAGTTTTCAGCAGGCAACAAGGTAAGACACAGAGCCCACAACCAATCTGAAGTATCCAGATTTTCATTCTCAATGGGAAAGTGGCCAAGCAACATTGCTCAAAACGTTTCCCCGTCTATCTTCAGCCTTACAGCTTGTAACTCAGATACTCTGCCAAAAAACATCTGTTTGCTTTTGATTATCATGTGTATTGCACTGAAATTATGCATTTTAACCCATATTAGTTTAAATTTCCGATATAGGGTTTTCTGAACGTGCACGTGTGAGTAATAAACTAACTCTTTCATGTCTTATTGTGCTTAAACTGTCAAATACACACAAGTTTATATTAATAACACACGAGTTACAAAAACAGTCGAAAACGATACAAAAAATAACTGCATGTTTATATTAGATCTGTGTGGCAGCAGCGTACAATACAGTAAATAAATCAATAAATCCACTGCTTTTTTGTCTCCTCTGAGGCTGGGACTCTAAATAGTGTTCTGTGCTCATGTTTGCAGCCAACCACAGAACAGTTAACATGCTTTGCTCAAACTTTTAAGGCATGACATTACTGGGTTGTTCTTTTTCACGTTTTCTAGGTTGATAGATGCACTAGGGACCCAATTATAGCACTTAATCATGATAAAAGTCAGATTTTCAAGATATGTCACCCTTAAGTTGGTAAACAAAATCACTGTTAAGTTCAACTAATTGCATTTAATAAAAATGTAAACTGTAATACATTTGAAATACACTACAAATAATATGCAGGTTTCAAACATTACATTACATTTAATTAACAAGTTAGTGTATTCTTTTAAAGTATATTGTTTGTGACGTTATAATATATGCTAAAGTGCACTTCTTTTTCATAAAGCATGTGTGACACCAATTTGCTGAGTAATGTGCAAACCACAACAACTTCATGACATCCAAAACAGTTGTGTAAGATGAAAGGAAGTGTATAGCGTATACCCTCCAAAATGGTGCCCTTTACTCAGTTGTCAAAGTATCTGTGCCTTGAGTTCTTTTTTCCTGTTCCCCTTTGTCAGTTTCTAATTGTGTTTCACCTGTGTCTTGTTATCCCAATTACCCTTGTGCATATAAAAACATGGACAAAAGTTAATTTCTGCAGCTCTGCTCTTTACTTGTTTCTTGTTTTTTCTTTTTATATCTCAGTAAATTAAACATATCTCAGTAAATGCAGTTATATAGCAACACTCAGAATCTTTAGATTTTCTCAAACTGAAAGTGTTCATTGTTTCTTTCCATATTTTGTGGTGTTTCATATGTTTCTTGTTATACTGGAGAGCAGCCCTCTGGCAGTCTTCTTATTCAAATCTGCACCAATTACAGTGTTAGGAGAAAAAAAGGTCTTAAAAGCAAGATTCTCATTCTCCACTGCCTTTGTGAATCTGCGTGAAACCAACCAGCAGTTTACAATGGCAATTATCAACTTGCTTTAAAAGAAGTGTTCATGCAGAAACAAAAACTGTCATCATTTACTCCATTTCACTCAGAGCTGGTATGCTCTTTCTTTATCAGTAGCCGATATTGATAATCTACCCAGCTCTCTTAAAGAAGTAGTTCACTTCCAGAACAAAAATGCACAGATAATGTACTGACCCCATTGCCATCCAAGATGTTCACGTCTTTCTTTCTTCGGTCGTAAAGAAATGATGTTTTTTGAGGAAAACATTTCAGGAATTATCTCCATATAGTAGACTTTTATTAAACTACTCCTTTAATAATACAAAGCAAAATTCGATAATAAAGTTCCCCAAAAGTTCCCATAGCTGGAAAGACTTGTTTGTATCATAAATGTCAAATGTTTTATTTTCTCTGCCATGTTATATAGTGTGTTTTATAGCTATAGCCACGTGGTGACCTTCCTGCCACACAAACAAACGCTGTATATTCATATTGAGCACTCCGCCGAGTGTATATCAATGAAAATAGCACATGAGAAACAGAAAGGCTGGCTCCTCATTTAGTATGCTAGGTAGCGCTGCTCTGCACACTGACAAGTGCACGACTGCTCATTTGTCTCTCTGTCCATTCTTTCCCTCCCTGTTTCACCACTGCGGGGAATTCAGCATGACTCCACACGTCTCACCTTTTTTACACGGTCCGTGCCGGGATACACAATTACATTTCCCTGCAAATATTTGTTTTATTAATGTTGCCCAACGGAGTAATTAATCTCCTCACAAAGGTACCATCTGGATGACCCAAAAATGCAATTAAACTTCCTGTTTTATGATTAAGATAAATATGGAGGAGAGGTAGGAAATGGCAAATGTGTGAATGGGGGTTGATATCGCACATGGAAGGAATCGGCTTCATTTCTTCATGTTCTCCGCAACTTGTTGTGGAGGTGAGGGTGACTTACTGAGCTGATGTAAGAGATAGGCATTAATGAAAACGAATGTCCTCGCATGGAAGCCGATGCATTTCCATTATTAGAGCCCTTGCTGGCCAACTGGCAAGCTGTTTGTGTTGCCCTGGCATTGGAAAGTCAGATACACAGCTTTGGTTAAATTCCCATTCTGCAAATCTTATGGGAACTCACATGCAAGGTGCCAGCGTCTGCAAAATGAACTGCAAGGTTTCCCAAATTCATCCAACATTAAATGATTTGTTTTTCAGGTTTTGCATACAAATCATCAAATGACACACAAAAATATTTGTTGACTATGTAGGTGTTTATTTTGTTCAAATTGCTATTGCAATCAGCAATTGTTTACTAATTGTTTAAGAAAACACTGGTTTGAACTATTGATGTGTGTCCTGAAGAAGGCTGTGAAGCCGAAATGCGTAGATCTACACTTCTAACTGTTTTAATGATTTAGCCCAGTTAATTAAAGGTTTTTTACTACACGAGTGCCTTGGAGTATTTCATCTTCTTTGTTTGAAATTTACCTCCAATATCCAAAGAGCACCTTTGACTACATGAAGAGACCAATGCAGCCCCTGTTTTGTTTATTTTGTTATTTTGCAACATTATAAATAACACAAGAATAGCACAGCTTTCTTATCTCATAGGGTCCATGGTAATAATTTCTCAACTGGCCACTTTTTAATTCAATCCTTCTCTGCCTGTCCTTCATATTATAACTATTGATTATGCTGCTAATAGTCACTATAATGAAATCTGTTTTAGAGAGTGTTATGTATGATGTGGCAGGCAGCAAGTGGAAAGTAGAGGCTCGGATCCAATTAATGAAAATGTACTTCTTTTTATCTATCAAGTAAAAAGTTTGCGCTGCAAACATGCTGGCAGGTGGCCATGTCATAAGCAGGACATGGTATAAATAATGGCAGAATTTTCTTTTTTCTTTTGTTACACATTTTTGTTCATGCAAACATCAAAAATGTGTCAGAATTGTAATATTTCACCCTCAAAAATAGCTGCACTGTGGAGCTTAAGGACAAAAATGCCCCCTTTGAAACCTATTAATACGGTGTAAGGGAGTTGGAGCGTGACAACAGTGGTAGTGCAAGCTTTATTGTGTAGATCGTAGTCAGACAGGCAGGGTAGATCACCAACAAACAGCAATATCCAAGGCAACACAAGAGAAAAATCCAAAACAAAGGCAAGGGTCAAAATCCAAGAGAGCAGTTCAAAGTAACAAAATAAACAGGGCAATGAAACAAGGCAAAATCTATTTATTATTATTATTTGTACATTGTACATTCACTAATTTTTAAAATCTGACATTACACAAAATAATGTATTAATTTTGTTCAGATATTATATTAATATTTTTGTTAATAATTGACATATTCAAGACTGTAATAATCTCTAAACAACTAAATGAATGAATGAATGAATGAATAAATAAATAAATAACCCCAGTGCCATATATATATTCAAGACTTAAATAACTGCTTAGCATTTGTGATAAGGATCAGTTTTTGTAAATTTTGGGTTATAATGCAAATGCATATTACTAAATAAAATATGTTTTGATATATTTACTGTAAGTAATTTACAAAATATCTTGATGGATCATTATCTTTACTCATTATCCTATTGATTTTTGGCATAAAAGAAAAAATGATCATTTTGACCCATACAATGTATTTTTGGCTATAGCAACAAAGACTGGTTTTGTGGTCTAGGGTTACATTTAGCATATATAAAATAATTATTATTTAAAAACAACAAAAAACAACTGTGGAATTATGAAAACAAACTGGTGTTTAAAGGGTTAAAATAATGAAAAAAATAAATTTTTGGCCTTTATGATTTGGACAGATGTTGGTAAAATGATCTAAGTCAGTGAAAGTGAAAAAAAAAATGAATACATAATATTTTTATGACAATTTTTTGGTGTTTTCTTTCTCTAAAGGCCTCTGTGTAACTGTTTTAAATTGCTGCACAAGGGTTAATACAGCGTAAGAGTGAACTTCACTTTAATAATCTGAAGAAGCTTCTTTCTCCACAAAGAACCTTTTGTGAAACAGAAAGGTTCTTCAGATGTTAAAGGAACCATGTAGACAAAAACGGTTCTTCTATGGCATCTTGAAGTACCTTTATTTTTAAAAGTGTATGCAGAATATCAGATAGCCGAAGTTAAAAACAATACCTATTGAACATGTTTGTTGCAATTCTATTTATTTATTATTATTGTTACATTTTCACTAATTTTTAAAATCTGACATTACACAAAATAATATATTAATTTTGTCAATATATTATATGAATAATAGACATATCCAAAACTGTAATAATCATTTAATAACTAAATGAATTAATTAATGAATAAACAAATAAATAAATAACCCCAATGCCATATAAACATTCTTTGTTAATAAGTTTCTGTTTGCAAAGCTTCAATGTTTTAACTATTTATTTATTTACATACTTATTTTTTTTGCATTTTGACTTTTTTTTTTTTTTTAAACTGCCATTGTGCAAAAAAATATTTAGCATGTTATTTTTTGGTTTTAATATTTTTACTAATCATTAACATATTCAAGACTGCAATAATCACAAAAAAGTCATAAGGATACATTTTTGGAAATTGAGATTTATACATCATCTGAAAGTTATATGAATAAGCTTCCATTGATGTATGGTCTGTTAGGATAGGACAATATTTGGCCAGGATACAACTATTTGTAAATCCGCAATCCGCGGTTGGAAAAAATATCACCTTTAAAGTTGTCCAAATGAAAGGCAATGCATATTACTAAATAAAAAAAAAAGTTTTGATATATTTACGATAAGTAATTTACAAAATATCTTGATGGAACATGATTATTACTTAATATCCCAATGATTTTTGGCATAAAAGAAAAACTGATAATTTTGACCCATACAATGTATTTTTGACTATTGCTACAAATATACCTGTGTTACTTAAGACAGGTTTTGTGGTCCAGGGTTACATTTAGTATATAGAAAATAATCATTATTTAAAAACAACAATAACAACAAAATCTACAGTGGAATTATGTGGACAGATGTTGGTAAAACAATCTAAGTCAGTGAAAGTGAAAAAAAAATATGAATACATAATATTTTTATGACCATTTTTTTGGTGTTTTCTTTCTCTAAAGAGCGATTTTTAAATTGCTGCACAAGGTTTAATACAGCGTAGGAGTGAAGTTCACTTAGGGGAAAGACACTGTGCTCTTTCCTTATGGAGCAGAGCTATCATCTGTCCGCCACAGATGGGTGCTGGCAAACAGAACAGCCAGAAGACCTTGTCATACACCTTAAAACACAGTTGTCCCAGGTTAGGACATTTTGTTATTTTGTCGAACCCCTGTCAAAGAGTGCCGCAGAGACAGTAGGGTATATTGCGCATCGCCAAGGACACCCTACAGTATAGTTTGCTATCGGCTTGTTGCGATGACCTTTTATAAGTGTGTGTGGCCCTGAAGAGCACCCATCCCTAACAACACCATGCCTTCTGTTTGCTTACCAGCGTTATCACCTAATCAATAGTCCGCCACTCATTCAGTTCGACAAGCATCTCCAAGAGAGAGGGCTAATCGTTTACCAACAGTGGGTGTATGATATTGACTGATGGAGATAAGGTTTGTCCTACTCAATCATGCCAGAGGGATTGGGTTTGTGTTATTAAGGGGTCACATCAAATACAGCATGTCTGTGTGTCTTCTGCTTCACAGCTGCAATAATGAGCACATGCAAAAGGGAACAATCAGAGTGATTTGCCCTCGCCGCTGGGAGAATGACACACGGGAAGGGCTTTGAAGTGTAAACACCTGGCTGATTTAAACACTGACAAGTGAATGAGAGAAGATCATTACCAGCCCTGAAAGTACACATTGTGTACTGGCATGTAGTATTGGGCTGTAAATATTACTGTAAAAGCTTTAAAATAAAGTCAGCTTCTAGATCATTTTAGTATGAGCAATTTAAAATATTAAACAGCAAGAACATGTCACGTTTTGATCAAAGATGCACTTGAAAAATGTGTGGTTTTGCTCAAAGCATGGTGATTTATAATATTGTAATTAGGGCTGGTAATTTAACGCGTTAATTAGATTAATTAATTACGGTAAAAAATAACGCGTTAAAATTATTAACGCATTTAACGCACTGGCCCCGCCCCAAACCTATGTGGGTCATCTGACATTTCATACAGTTGATTGATGACAAATATGAGGCAGTGCAACAACTCACTGCTTGATGGAGCTTAGATAACGTAGTTAGAATGTCCTTAAAATTTAAGCAAAAAAGTTTTTGTCTCATACTTACGTCATATAGTTAAGCAATATCACACAAGCAATAGGCTAAGTGCAATCGACTACAACACGAGTGCAAATGTGAGCGGAACTGTTCGTCTCCAAGCAACACACAGACAGTGTATGAAATCAAAGTACCACGAAAGCTATTTCAAAAGCATTAAGAGGCTTTCATTTTAAATTTTGAGCGCGGGTGTGTGGCTTATGCGCCAGTTCGCTCCGATGCACGTGCGCTTTGGTCGACGCAGCAACCAACTATCCTCGTGCCGCGCAAACCATTGGAATGAATGAGTATCATAGCGCAGCGCGAGGACGGTTGGTGGCTGCGTTGACCAAAGCGCACGCGCATCAGAGCGAACCACTGATGCGCAAGTCGCGCTTAGAGTTCAAGGTTTGCTTTGTATCTGAAGGGCTGCACTAAACCCAGCGGCCAGCGTTTGGTGTTAAAGCCGCTCTCTATAGATATTACAGTACTTTGATGTTACACTCCGATCGATCTAATGCTGATCAGCCATTTGAATGAATCAAATGAATTTACCACCACCAACTGGCAGTTTTATTTTATTATTAGAGTATCATTTCATTAAGAAATAATTTCATATTTCCAAAGTAATATTAATAAAATTCATGAAATACATTATTAATAGTTCACCCACCCAAAAATGACAACTGTCATCATTTACTCACCCTCATGGTACGGTACAAAAGAGCATACATTTTATAAACTAAATATTTACTTTTTGTAATGTCTGTTTGACGCTTTACACAACAATGACTTTAAATCATCTTTTGGGAGTAATTTTTCAGCCAAATTTGATGTGCGATTAATTACATTAATTAATCGCCACATCATGTAATTAATTAGATTAAAATTTTAATCGCTTAACAGCCCTAATTGTAATATTTGTTATTTTGAATGAATGGATGTTTCAGCTCTATATGGTGTTTTTGATTATAATTTGTTGTAAAGGTTATGTTCAAAGTCAGCGTTTGGGTGATTAGTGTTATATGCAATATCCAGTGAAAATATGCAAAAAAGAAGAAACTATAAAACTTTTCCTCAGCTTGCTCAACAAAAAACATTCTCACTCTCAAAACGTCAAACTGAAACATGATCAAGCGCCTTTAGCATCAGTGACAAATGTTGAACTCCATTGCTTTCACTAAGAAACCTTCACCATTGATACACAGATGCAAAGGGCATGGGAAAGTTATTGTCATTAAATTATACAGTGTTAGTTTAATATAATTGAGATACTAATATAGTTTTTATTAATGTTTTGAATCAGTGTTCATATTTTCTGTTTTCATTTTAAATTTAGTTAAAACTTTTAGCAATTTTTAAAAATAGTTTTTATTAATTGTATATTAGTTTTAGCTTTAGGTAATGTACATAATAGGTATTGATTTGTGACCATGGACCACAAAACCAGTCTTAAGTCGCAGAGGTATATTAGTAGCAGTAGCCGAAAATACATTGCAAATTCAATTCAATTTTTTTATGCCAAAAATCATTAGGATATTAAGTAAAGATCATGTTCCATGAAGACATTTTGTAAATTTCTTACCATAAATATATATAAAACTTAATTTTCAATTAGTAATATGCATTGCTAAGAACTTCATTTGCGTTCATTGAGTCATAGCAACATAGCAACTTCACTGAGTCATAGCAACAGAACAGCAGAAGAGAACAGCAGTCTGTAAGTGTTTTGTCTCTTTTTGTCATTAGATTTTAACGCGATTGTCGTTGCTAGGAGATATTTGTTTTGCTTACTTTGTTTACCGTGTGAACCACTCGCTTAAGTCGCGTTCGGTCTCGTGCAGTTTTGTAGTTTTGGTTAGCCAACTAGCAAGACGTGGCCTGCTGAATTCAATTAACGTGTCAGAATATACAAACGGGTATTACACCGCGGCAGCGGTCGCGGCAGCCCTCGTGTGACTCCTCCTCGTGTGAAGACCGACGAGTGTAAAGACCTTCGACTCTACCTTGCACGACTCCACCGAGCAAGGACACCGACAAGGCACTTGAGTATCACTTTCACTTTCTTTACTTTTATACAGTCTACTCTTTCTTATAACTGATTAAATCTTTTATACTCACTATGTGTTTACAAATCCCTACTATTACTACTAACAGTCGCAACTCACGCACTTTACACTGGAGGCAGCGCAACCCTAATCATCTGCGCAATGCCTCTATATCCTCTACATCTAATTCAATCTCTGTTTCAATTGGGCTCTGGAACTGCCAGTCTGCAGTAAATAAAGCTGATTTTATTTCCTCAATTGCTAATCATTCATGTCTCAACCTTTTGGCCCTAACTGAGACTTGGATTAAACCTGAGGACACAGCCACTCCGGCTGCCCTCTCCAATATGTACACTTTTTCACACACCCCTCGCCAAACTGGGAGGGGTGGAGGTACTGGTCTACTCATTTCAAATGATTGGAAATTCAGTCCTCTATCATCTTTCACCAACAACACATCATTTGAATCCCATGCAATTACTATTACACACCCTGTTACAATCCACCTTGTAGTTGTTTATCGTCCACCAGGTCAACTTGGTAATTTCTTGGAGGAGTTGGACATGTTACTCTCACACTTTCCGGAGGATGGTACTCCTCTGGTACTACTTGGAGACTTCAACATCCATCTAGAAAAACTCCAAGCTACAGACTTCAATACTCTTCTTACTTCATTCGACCTCAAGCGAGTATCTACCGCAGCTACTCACAAATCAGGTAACCAATTGGACCTTATCTACACTCGCTACTGTTCAACTGCCAACACTCTAGTTACTCCGTTGCACACTTCAGACCACTTCCTTATCACCTCTGACCTCACATTGGCTACAGGCACAACACACACTCCACCACAAGTTACCTTTAGGCGTAATCTACGCACACTTTCTACCTCCTGTCTATCGCCTATGGTTTCATCCACACTTCCTCCACCCTCTCAGTTCTCAGCACTGGACACTAACACTGCTACTGACACTCTTTGCTCCACTTTATCAGCCTGTCTAGACAACTTCTGTCCCCTCTTATCCAGACCAGCACGCACCACACCCGCTGCTCCCTGGCTGTCCGATGTTCTCCGTGAACATCGTTCTAGACTCAGGGCTGCAGAGCGGAAGTGGCGCAAATCACACAACCCTATTGACCTTAGTGCGTATCAGTCACTCCTCTCTTCATTCTCTGCAAATGTCTCCACTGCTAAATCAACATACTACCACAACAAAATTAATAATTGTCCAGATTCTCGCACACTTTTTAAAACATTCTCTTCTCTCCTTTGTCCTCCTCCTCCCCCTCCTACATCAACTCTTACAGCTGATGACTTTGCAACATTTTTCATTAATAAGACAAGAACAATTAGCGACCAATTTTCCACACCACGTACTGATGCAAATTTCACAACAACTACTCACTCTCTCTCCACTTTCTCTCCACTCATGGAGACCGACGTCTCCAATCTTATTCTTTCCAATCATCCTACTACCTGTCCGCTTGATCCTATCCCCACTCACATTCTCCAAGCCATTTCTGCATCCATTATACCAGCACTTACTCACGTCATCAACACCTCGCTCCACACTGGCACATTTCCTACAGCATTTAAGCAGGCTCGGGTCATACCACTGCTCAAGAAACCTGCTCTAAATCCAGCTCTTTTAGAAAACTACAGACCAGTATCCCTTCTCCCATTCATCACTAAGACACTTGAACGAGTTGTATTCTACCAACTCTCTATCTTTCTGGCACAGAATCATCTCCTGGACATAAACCAGTCTGGCTTCAAAAGTGGCCGCTCAACTGAGACTGCCCTGCTCTCAGTCACTGAAGCCCTAAGATTGGCAAGAGCAGCATCCAAATCCTCAGTACTCATTTTGCTGGATCTGTCTGCTGCTTTTGACACAGTCAACCACCAGATCCTCCTGTCCACCCTCATGAAGATGGGCGTCTCAGGAACCGCACTCTAATGGTTCAAGTCTTACCTCTCAGGTAGGTCCTTCAAGGTGGCTTGGAGAAGTGAAGTCTCTGAGTCACAACTTCTTACTACTGGAGTTCCTCAGGGCTCAGTGCTTGGACCACTGCTCTTCTCCATCTACATGTCGTCGTTAGGTTCTGTCATTCGGAAGTATGCTTTTTCCTATCACTGCTATGCTGATGACACGCAACTCTACTTCTCCTTCCATCCAGATGACCCCACGGTTCCTGCTCGCATCGCAGCTTGTCTGACCGACATCTCGGGCTGGCTGAAAGAACACCATCTTCAGCTCAACCTTGCTAAGACTGAACTGATTGTGATCTCAGCCAACCCTGCACTTCATCACAACTTCTCTATACAGCTAAATTCATCAACCATAACTTCCTCTAGGACAGCTAGGAATCTTGGAGTTGTGATGGATGACCAGTTAACCTTCACAGACCATATTGCTGCTACAGCTCGATCCTGCAGATTTGCCTTGTACAACATTAGGAAGATCAGATCCTTCCTATCAGAGCAGGCTACACAACTTCTTGTCCAAGCTCTTGTCCTATCCAGACTGGACTATTGTAATGCACTCCTGGCAGGCCTTCCTGCATGCACTTCCAAGCTTTTGCAGATGATTCAGAATGCAGCAGCAAGAGTGGTCTTTAATGAGCCGAAGAAAGCCAATGTCACACCTCTCTTCATCAGACTGCACTGGCTGCCAGTAGCTGCTCGCATCAAATTCAAGGTACTGGTGCTTGCCTACAAGACAACCACTGGCACTGCACCAGAATACCTAAACTGTCTAATCCAACCTTATGTCCCCTCCAGAAGCTTGCGTTCTGCAAATGAACGACGCCTTGTGGTGCCATCCCAAAGAGGCTCAAAATCACTTTCACGGACCTTTTTGTGGACTGTTCCCACCTGGTGGAATGACCTACCCCTCTCAATTCGATCAGCTGAGTCATTGGCCATCTTCAAAAAACGTCTGAAAACCCATCTTTTTCGCCAGCACTTGACCAATTGACACTAGCACTTTCCTACTCCTTTCAGTTTTTCTATATACTTATTTAAAAAAAAAAAAAAAAAAAAAAACCTTGCAAGACTTATCATGTTTATCTAACTGAAATTTGCCTCAGCACTTATACACTGTCGCTCTCTTGTTGCTCTGATTGCTTCTATTGTAAGTTGCTTTGGATAAAAGCGTCTGCCAAATGACTAAATGTAAATGTAAATGTAAATTTGGACAACTTTAAAGGCAATTTTCTCAATATTTACCTTTTTTTGCACCCTCAGATTCCAGATTTTCAAATAGTCATATCTCAGCCAAATATAGTTCTATCCTAACACATCATACATTAATGTACAGCTTTTTTATTCATCTTTCAGTTGATTTAGAAAGGTCAATTTCGAAAAATCAGGGTCACAGTTTAACTTCAGCTAGCTGAATATTCTGCATACGCTTTTAAAAATAAAGGTGCTTCAAGATGCCATAGAATAACCTTTTTTGTCTAAATGGTTTCTTTAACATCTGTTTCACAAAAGGTTCTCTGTGGCAAAAGGTTATTCAGATTATAAAAAGGCAAGAAAGAGATGGTTCTTTAAAGAACCTTTGACTGAATGGTTCTTTGTGGAACCAAAAATGATTTTTCTATGGCATCACTGTGAAGAACTTTTTTAAATCATTTTTATTTTTAAGAGTGTATATTATTTTATTTCAGTAAACATTTATTTGATTATTTTAAGAAATTCATTTATTTATAGAAAACGCAAAATCAGAATTGTTTACAAGTTGTCAGCTCTAAAGGTCTGTGGATGAAATCCCAGGCTCAAAAGATAACCAGTTTGCATGGAAAAGGTCACAAGTTGACTATTTAGACAGCTGAAGACAATTAAAAAAATAAGAAAATGGTAATTGTTAATTAGGTGACTCACAGAGTTTAAAATTTACATAGTGCATACTTGAAAGTGAAATCAATCAAAATATAAAAAAAGTCAATCCAACAATGTTATGGTTATTTACTGTGATTAATGTGTGAAAGCAGCTATTGTGTATTACACTAATTACAACTAATTACAGTAGTAAGCAATTTATAAATTCAGCTATAAATGTTTTGTTCCTGATTTATAAGCATATCTATAATGTTTTTAGTAATTGTATTTTCATAATGTATTAATGATCAATTGATAATTTCTAAATTAAGTATTATATTATTAACAGACCAGTTATGTAGGAGTTGTCAGTTGTTTATAAGATCATTTAGAAAGTGTAACTAAATGATTAACAAACTTTAAATGCACATTTATACATATTACTTAAAAATACAATAATAGTTACTCAGTGTGTTAATAAATGCTTTATTAACACATATTCTTACTGTAATTCATGATTAATTCAGGTAGGTATAAAACATTTAGTAGTTGTCAGTTATCTATTTTTGTTAGCTTATCTAAAGTGAAGACTATTTATGCTTCATAAAACTTTTACAAAGCAGATTTAAAGGCTCAGCTATCTTCTAAACAGAAAAAGGAAACAAACAACTGAGTGATATAGAACATATAAATATTTATTTCAAGATGCAAAAAACAAAACTGTACAATTGTACACTTGTTATAAAATAAATATTCCTTAGATTTCCAGAAAACAGCAGTGAACTTAAGCCTCTGAAATCTGATATGGTTTTTTTTATTTGTTGAATGTACAGTATTCTATTTTAGCTTTTTATTTATATTTACATCATGAATTACAGTAGGAATATGTGTTAATAAAGCATTTATTAACATATTATTACTATATTTCTAAATAATATGTACAAATATACATTTAAATAGTTTATTAATCATTTACTTACACTTTCTAAATGATCTTATGAACCACTGATGACAACTAAATAACTGTTTTTTAGACAATGTAATAATTTAGAAATGATAAATTTATCATTAATAAAATATGAAAATACAATTATTAAAAATTAAAAATCAAAAACAAAGCATTTATAGCTGCATTTATAAACTGCTTACTACTGTCTATTAATGTAGAGATAATGGTTTATAATAACTACACACTATGAACCATTAGATAAGCATTAATAAATTTTCATTCATTTAGAATGAAAATTTATTAATGCTTATCTAATGGTTCATAGTGTGTAGTTATTATAAAGTGTTACCAACATATTGGCTGTTTATTAGTACTTACAAAGCACATATTCTGCATGACCCTATTCTACATCCATAATCGTCCCAATACCTGAACGTAACAACCACCTTACTAACTATTAATAAGCAGCAAATTATGGGTTTATTAAGGCAAAGGCCATAGTTAATGGTTTGTTAATAGCGAGAACTGGACCTTAAAGTGTGACTGAATCGTAAACATAAATACGAAATAAGATACACAAGCTAGTGTGGTACCCTTTTTAAAAAGTACACTTTTGTACCTTATTTACTCCTAAATGGTGCATTTAGTACTTTAAAGCTACATATTAGTACCTAAATGATACAAATGGGTACCTTTTGAAAAGGCACCACCACAGTGACAGCTTTTGTACCTTTTTTTTCCTGAGAGTGTGAAGTAACTAGAGGAGTTTATCCTGACAACTTGAAGTGATGTTTACTGCACGCATGTGGCATCAGAAAAGTGGACCATATCAGTAATCAAAGTGATTGGGCAACCCTGCAATTGCGAGATTGGCCATTTCATGATTATTTTCACCATTACTGCTTATTGCTCCCCGGCGTATTTTTGAGGGAGGACTGCGCCAATCCAGCCATGTCCAACCCAGTCCAAATCCAGCTAGAAATCAGGGCTCTGATTGACAGACTGTGGTGAAAGCTGTTTTAGGCTTCAGGAAGAATCTTTCTCCACTGGCCTTTCCATTTCTTAGATCAGAAGAGCAGATTCTACTGCAAATGGGAGACTTTTCAGTTTAACTTGAGTAAAAGTACTGTACAAAAGGATGTTTGTTTTCACTCAGAAACTATTATGAGTGGTTATGAGTCATCAACTAACAGCATGTGTCCATAAATATGATGCAGACATTAAATTGATCCCCAAGTCAGCAATGTTTTGAAAGATTAAACTTTAATTTATTATACTACCTAAAATATAAATGTTACTGATAACGCCAGTGTGCAAACAAGTAAAAATAACTAAATGTGTCATATGTTTTTTTTTTCTTTGTTAGGGCAAAGTTTATTTTTTTCTCTTCTATAACCTCCTGAGACCCCCCAAATGTTCATGTTGTTACACTGTTTAGAGCATAAGGAAAAAAAAAAAATAAAATCAAAATTAGCATTTTTGAAAAATTATATTTTATTCATATTTTATTTAGTGTCCTTATTCAGTGTTTTATTCAATTCCATAAACTGGTTTTCCCCTTAAATACAGTATGTCTATACACTGTATCTAATTTGAATATTAATGTGTTGCTGTTGGGCCAGCATGTTGAAAAATAATTGGTCAGATTTTTGTAATAATATCTAATATTTCATACGAATTTTGATATATATATTTTTTTCCTATTCAATTGTTATGTCTCGCAAAATGCATAATAAACATGCTTTTAGTCCTGGTGCCCTCTACAGTGGACATGTATAAAAAGATGATGTCCTGTTTCATAACAGGAAGTTATATTTGGATTTGAAAACTCATAACATTTTCCTGAGATTTATGATAAACTATTAGAAAATGATTTAAATGCAAGTTACAAAATGTAATCATATTTCCATAAGGATGTGCAATTTTTCACAAAATTAATTTTAGCCATTTTTAAAGACCAAGGAGAGGGTGTGATCATGGTCAAACTTCCAAACATTTGGTATTTTTGAAAAGCCCTAAATATACTCTGTACAGGACATCAAGGCTTACAACTATGACATGTGAGGTCTCATAGAAATTCACTAAAATATAATGTCCACTACAGAGGCAAAAACTCCATAGCCGGGTCCCAGGAGGATTAAAAGTACTTATATTGTATTTAATATACTGCATATTTGTGTGAATATCTAATGTTTTGTAGAACTAAAAATACAACCACGTAAACACTTTAATAATATATTATTAGCTCAAAATGATACAACACTGCTTTAAATGAACAAAAACAAGCAGATGTTGATTAGTGTGCTATAGAACGATGCAAAAAATATTTTAATCACATACTAGATTTGCACAAATTGTAATAAAGCAATGCTGCAGTGGAAAAAATGCTGCACAGAACAAATTGTGACTTACTAAATACAAAACATGTTAGAAAATGTAAGTAAATGGAATCATTTCTGGGCTGTGGTTGCTGATTACTTATGTGCTAATACACTATATTTTATCTTCGAAAAGATATTGTAAAATATATAGTCTCTTCGAACAGCAGTATATTTAAACACATCTGGCAACTTGACAAATGGGATATATAAAAGTTATGATTACAGCTTAGATTGATTTCTTTTGCTGTTGGAGGCTGTAAGAACCTTTAAAATAACTGTGCTTGGGCCTTCAGTGCGTGCACCCCTAACAATTTTTTTAGAAGAACCATTTTTAAAGAACCTTTCCTTTTAATTGGATACAATCACATGAAACTTTTGATTAAAGGACCATTTGCTTATGAATTTTTATCTATGATGCTTAATGTGAGCCTGTGTTTATATATGTCATAAGGGTCAATTTTTCGAAAATGAGGTTTATACATAATCTGAAAGCTGAATAAATAAGCTTCCCATTGATATATGGTTTGTTATAATAGGACAATATTTGAAAATCTAGAATCTGAGGGTGCAAAATAAAATAAAATAAAATAAAATTAAAACTGAGAAAATCACCTTTAAAGTTGTCCAAATGAAGTTCTTAGCAATGCATATTACTAATCAAAAATTATATTTCTGATAGAAAATTAACAAAATATATTCATGGAATATGATCTTTATTTAATATCCTAATGATTTTTGGCATTAAAGAAAAATCTGTAAGTTTGACCCATACAAAGTATTGTTGGCTATTGCTACAAATATACCCCAGCGACTTATGACTGGTTTTGTGGTGCAGGGTCACATGCAGTTTTAACAATATATTTATAACTTATGATTTTACTGACTACTTGGGTCACACTTTAGTTTGTGGACCATTTCTCACTATTAACTAACTATTAACTATGACATTTGCCTCAATACACTCCTAATTTGCGTATTATTAGTTAACTAGGTAGTTGCCTAAAATATGCTCATGCTGAACAAAACATTAATATGTGCTTTATAAGTACCAATAAACAGCCAATTATAATATGCATGCTAATAAGCAAGTAGTTCATAGTGAGAACTGGTCCCTAAACTAAAGTGTTACCACTACTTGTGCCTTTTATTCATTAGTTTAATTTAGTATATTTTAAATTACGTGAAGGCTGACATCACTGGTTTAAAATCGCTTTCAAATCCCAAAAGCAAACAACAAATGGTTATAATATAAACTGTCATCTCATGCATTTTTAACTTCCATTGACATGAACGACAGCAATATCTGGGGACTAGATGTTGGAGTGTGCAGCAAAGCTGAGAAAAGTTTAACTTTATGTAAATGAAGAGCGACTTTCAGGAGCGACAACCAGTATGAGAGAAGATTGGGACACTTTTAAAAAAAATTAAGCAGGAGTAGACAAGAATGGCTCCTAAGCGATTGAGGTGTTCTGTTGTTGGACGAAATGATGAGCATAGGAGTCGTCATTTACTCCCGACATCTGAGGTAAAAAGAGTGTTGTTTTACACTACTATTGCGAAATTTCAACCAAAGCATTTTTAAAATTCATGAACAAACACAGTTTGTAATATGATTTTGATGTACATTTTCCAAGGTAATGCAATGTCTGATTTTAAAATGGTTTTCGGTTGATATATCATTTCTTATGATTTCTAAAGCGTGGTAGGGAAAAAAGGCAACAAAGAAAGTCTTTTTGTGACAAAGGTCAGGCTCCTGTTATGATGTAGATTTTTGAGGTGCACTCTTATCATAAATTAATCTATTACTTTTCCTACATAATTTGTAACACAAAACAGTGGTAAAATATCTATTTAGGGGTCCTAGACCTTTCCAATAATATGTAGTTTGTCGTGATTAGATTAGGATTTTTTGTAATATAGTGAAGGAAACTTAGGCGTCCCACTCGGGTGACAGTTGAAGTGTTAAGACCCTAAAGAATCATATCAACTTGTGGAAAATGGGCATCCAATGACTCCTTGTTAAATCTATCTTCAGTTTAGCACTTAAATGCTGCAACATCAATTATCTATGTGTAAATAATCAAAATATATGTATCACCTCTGGTGCATTTTAATATTTTAGCAAATAAAAGTCATGTAAGGCATTTAGTTTAACGTTAATAATGTTTCTTACATGTGAATATTGTAACATCATTAATGAAGTGGTAGCTTTTAGGAGCAGCAAAAAATAAATAGATGTATACAAACAGATCAATGACATAATACATTGCATATTTAGCCAATGATAAGTGACATGTGTGCTTCCCTTAGCATCAGCCGCCGTTAACGAGCATTATTTATCACTCTGAGCATGTGTGAGACTCGAAAATACTGATGGCGGTTTAGAAAAAGCCTTCAGAATGCTTTTATTCGCCTGTATGTATGAGGAATTAAGTCATATTTCACATCTGCTTAACATGCAACAATAAACACAATGACATTGAATATGAGAGATGTGTATACATTACAGTTTACATCCAACAATACAATAGATGCAGTGATGTGAATGTTCAGAGACACTGCTTCTTCCTCAGACTCATTATGAAGCACTCGTCCGCTGATTCTGATGTTCTGTGTGAAGTTCAGTAAAGGATACTAATCGTGAAGTTATTTCTACAAGGTCTGATCTCTCTGAAGGCTTTTTTAGCAATGTTGTCCAGTTATATCAGATTAATCAAATGGATGAAATCAAAACAGAGCAAGTGAGTGAGTAAAAAACGTTAATGTTGGACATATAGACTTGTGTTTAATATTCCTTACAGCTAAAATGGCTTCAGTTAAGTTCATTAGATCAGTAATAAAAACTTAATCGTGAGGAATCAGTTTTTTTTTTTTTTTTTTTGAGAGATAAAAGAGCTTTAATGTACTATGAGGCATAATGTACTTTTAAGAATGCTAAACTGTAAAAATGATATCCTGAACTTCTGTTATTGTCTGACATCAGACATATGAGCATCTTAATATGCCCTGAAACTTTACTGAATGAATTTAGTGTTTTTCAAAGAAACCTCTTAATAACCCTTAATGACAGATAGTTTCCTTTGACTTCTCAAGACTTAATTAATTAATGGACTGGAGTGGTGTGGATTACTTGTAGATTACTGACGGCACCCATTCGCTACGGAGGATATATTGATGAGCAAGAGATGCAATGCTGCAATTCTTTAAATCTGCTGAAGAAACCACATTTATCTACATCTTTATCAAGCTTTGATAAAATGTATAATTTGAAAACAGTGCAAGTTGCTGAAAATAAAAGCATATGCCAATTGCATAAAAGTACTTAATTACTTGTGTATCACTGAAATATAGTTTTATTTTGAGTTGAGTTTGAGTTTATTTTTTATTTTGAGTTGTTATATTTTCCATGATCATTTTAATTTTTAGTCATTTTGTTTATTTTTGTCACTTTCATTATTTATTTTTAAAATTAATTAGTAAATGTCTGTATAGTTTTTTTTTTAATTATTTCAGGTTTAGTTAACTAATTACGCTACTTTGTTGCTTTTTATGGAAAGTAATATGCTACATTACTTTTGTGTTACTTTTTAAATCTGGTCAGTGTTTGCTTGTTTGTTTTAATATAAAAAGTTATATTTTGGCAAATGTAAAAGGCCTTTCACAGCAAAAGCCTCAGGCTGAAGGAAAAATAAATTCACATCTGCACTGTAAAAAACAATTTGTTGAGTCAACTTAAAATTATTTGTTACTTGGCTGCCTTAAAATTTTAAGTTCAGTCAACGCGAAAATTTTATTCAACTTGAAATGTTACGTTTTACTAAGTGACAACTAAGTGATATTTGAGTTGATTCAACTTAAAATTTTAAGGCAGCCGAGTAACAAACAGAGCTGTTAAGTTTAACAAACAAAGTTGTCACTTAGTACAACTTAACATTTCAACTTGAATAAATGTATTTGAGTTGACTGAACTTAATAGTTTAAGGCAGCAGCATAACAAATTATTTTAAGTTGACTCAACAAATTGTGCTTTTTGTGTTTTTACAGTGTGTAAAGTACACAGAAGAAGAAAGTTCAACACTCTCCAGTAATAAAATAAAAAAAGAAAAGAAAAACAAATGTTAGTTTTATTTTAAGTAATTTTGCTTATTAGTATAGTTGCATTGGATCATTAACGGTCAGAAGCAAAGACACTGGTTAATAAAATGGGATTAAATACATAAAATATATTTGTATTTAATTATTGCAGGTTTGCGTCATATTCTGAGTTGCATTTCACTGTTTTATTCATTTTGAGGAATACTAAATCTGTATTTTGTGAATGAGATGAATTAATGCATGTTCACATTTATTCTACAACTAAAGAATCTTACCGATTTCTCTCAACATGGGGACAGGAGAGCTTTCAATCAATAACTGGGGAAAAAGTAACTGGTGTTACATATTTGGAAGAGTAATTTTTCTTGTAAATTAAAATGTAATGCGTTACTTTACTAGTTACTTGAAAAAAGTTATCTGATATGTAACTCGGGTTACTTGTAATGCATTACACCCAACACTGTATATGACTATAATAACCAAAGTTTACATCTGCAGAGTAATGTAAATTATATTTCACAACAATCAAATTAGTAATAGAGTTCAATTTATTATTTTATGGGCATTATTAAAATAAATAAATAAATTAATGTCGTAACCTAGACATCACTTTATTATCTTTCTTTAGCAGCAGATACACTGTCATTGTCCTCACTTTTTTGCTGATGCTGCTACTCTGAACATCTTTTGTGTTCAGCAGAAGAAAGAAACTCTTACAGGTTTAAAACAATGATGACAGAATTTTCATTTCAGGTTGAACTTTCTTTTTAAATCAAGCATACGCAGTAGGTTTGTATAATGTAGAAACAATTACAAGTCTTTAACAAGTTCTCTGTTTTCCCCGGGAATCTGTAACACCTCATCTTTACCCTGAGGAAGGGACATGCAAGAAGACCCTTGATGACTATCGCTTCCCCTTCCTGTGCAGCGACTCACAGAAGATTAGGGTGCAGTGGAGTGAAAGCACGCTAACAAGGAGAGAGACTCTGACACTTCATTAACACCAATACCTGCACGCCGTCTAATGGGTTTTGCAGTGATGATGGCACGCTGACAAACAGATGGGCTTACAATAAACAAGTGAAACCTAATCTGAAACATTACAATTGATGTAGAAGTAAAAGTTTTAATGTTTGTGCTGTTGGCGGGTGGGCCGTGTCACATGTGCTATATATATTATAGACGACGAGTGCTGTGAGATTTAAGTGTCAAGTGGCAAAGAAAAAAATATAGCACTAGCGTATGTGTTTTAAGATATTATTTTATTCAAAACTACACTGTTCTACCCAAACAGGTGTATAAAACATGACCCACATGGCAAAAATGATAAATTTTTCTTTTATGCCAAAAATCATTAGGATATTAAGTAAAGATCACATTCCATGAAGTTATTTTGTAAATTTCCTACCATAAATATATCAAAACTTAATTTTTGATTAGTAATATGCATTGCTAAGAACTTCATGTGGACAACTTTAAAGGCGATTTTCTCGTTGTATCTTTGTGACCTGATCCAGCAAAATGAGTCACAGTGACCCAAATTTCAAATTTGAGATTTTGATACTAATGGACAGAGGAGACCATAAGCTTTAAAATTAGATCCTAGTCAAAGTACCTAGTCATACCTTGAATGGTTTTAAAGATATACCCATTTGAGTTATGGTTGTCTGCCCTCTTTTTCAAATTAAAAACCTGAGAAAATCGCTTTTAAAGTTTTTGCCAGTTTTCCGTTGATATCTTTCGAAATCCATTGCATTTAAAGGGACAAACTATTTATTTTACAGCTTAATTTGACCAAAGACATTTGTATGTATGTATATATATATATATATATATATATATGTGTGTGTGTGTGTGTGTTAATGGCTTAAAAGCCAGTAGGTGTCAGTAAGTCTCTGTTAATAAGTGAGTCATTGCGATTGAACCGAATCATTTAAACGTTGATTCATTCAGAAACTAAACACAATTCATGTTGCTCAGAGATGCAAAACAGTGCTGTGGCTGTGTTTGTAATGATTTTTGCTGGTGAAATAGAGCACATATTCTGCATGACCATATTCTACATCCCTAATCCTACCCAATACCTAAAGTTAATAGCTACCTTACTATTAATATGCAGCAAATTAGTTTATTGAGGCAAAAGTCATATTTAATGGTTTGTTAATAGCAAGAACTAAACCTTAAAATAAAGTGTGACCATTAATATTTTGTGTAATTATGTATTTGTTTATAAATAAACAGTATAATCTATCATATATCAATCCAGTATTAGAGACTGGATGAAGTTTTATTGCAACAATAACAATTGAGCCTCAGACCTGCATTAACTTCAGCTACACTGGTACAACTGGACTCAAAGAAAGAACCATTTCATTTGATAACATACATTCAAATCATTTCACTTCAGTTGTCGCATTGTGAAAGAAACATGAAACATGACTTTATTCCTCAAACAAGAAAAGAACAGAGAAGAGAATTCAAAAGTACATTTTGCATGATTCTCATTTCACAAAGAGCTTTTATGGTTTATGATTTACATTTACGCATTTAGCAGACACTTTCATCCAAAGTGAATTACAACAGAGGAACATTTCACACAGTGGCAATGATATTCAGCATACAGTGCCAGGTTCATTAGAAAGCTAGATTAGGAAACTACATCAGAGGTGAAAATCATTTGTGTGTTTTTGTGTAAGCACATTGGTTCAGAGTTGTGGAGTGGTTAAAAGAACAGTTCACCCCAAAATTAAACTTCTGCCATCATTTACTCACCCTCACGTTCTTCCAAACCTGTATGAGTTTCTTTGTTCTGTTAAACGCACAAGAAGATATTTTGAAGAATGTTGGTAACCAAATAGCTGATGGTAGCCATTGACTTCCGTATTATTTTTGATTTTGATTGATATATGAATGCACATGGACCAAAGATGTGATCCTAAAAAGGACAGAATGCTCAAGCATACTTTGTGCCTTTCATTTTGTATCTTTAGGTTCACTGCTAAAAAATGACAGCGTGAAGTGAATTAGGATTAAATGTATCATGTAACCAGAAGAATAGAATTACATGTGTGAAAACACCCTTTGTAATCCAAGATGTTCATGTCTTTCTTTCTTCAGTTGTAAAGAAATAATGGTTCTTGAGAAAAACATTTCAGGATTTCTCTCCATATAATGGACTTCTATGGTGCCCCCAAGTTTGAAATGCAGTTTAAATGCAGCTTCAAAGGGCTCTAAACGATCCCAGCCGAGGAAGAAGGGTCTTATCTAGTCATTTTCTGAACAAATTGACAATTTATATACTTTTAACCTCAAATGCTTGTCTCGTCTCTGTGATGGGGAAGTTGGGGAAGTAAACTAAATGGGAGTTCGGAAAAAATAGAGCTTGAGGTTAAAAAATAAATAAAATGTCAGTTTGTTTAGAAAATCTCCACTTTAGTAGCACACCAAACTTTTTTATTCCTGTCTATATCCTGAAGGTTTTTACAGAGGGATTTGTTCATATGTAATTTGCTTGATTATATACAACATTTTATTCCCCCCAAAACTGGAAAAAATATATTGTTGTTTTGTCTGTTCTAGAGTGACAAAAATGACAGACATCCCTTTTTAAAAACAAAACAAAACAGACCTCTAATATGTGAAAAAAATTAAACAAGAATTTTGAAACTGACTTCATCCAGTGTTTAGATTTTTTACTAGAAACTGCATTTCATCAAACAATGCCTCATTTGCATTTAAATCTAACATTTCAGAAAACTTGTAATACAAAAATGTTAGCAATTATCAGTGTAATAAATCAACTGGGTGAGATGATAACTACTATATCAGATGTCAGATGTTGAAATGTTGATGTTAAACCCACTATTGTTTTATATAGAATTATTCTATAGCCTGTACAGTGCTTTAATTACGTAGAAGTAACAACCAACACTGCTTATATCTTCAGTTCATACAGCTCTAAACAATTCTTGTTGTCCATTTTTGTTAATTATATACACCTGATCCTATTCTTGATGTTAGTTATTCGTTTATGCGTCAGTAGTCTTGTGTGTCAGTAAATTTGCTGCTTTATTAATAGTTATTAATAGTTAGCAAGGTATCTGTTAAACATACCATAAAAGGTATCTGTTGCTTTACTCCAAAAAGAACATAACTAATTCCATTACTTACTTTTTGCGGAAAGTAGTGCATTACGTTACTTTTGCATTACTTTTTTTTTCACCTGAGCTGGGCATTGCATATTTGTTTTTAATAACAATAAACTCAATAGCTATTTTTTTGGCAACTGTAAACTCTTTAACCTCAGGCTCACACTTTCTTTTAACAAGCAGACTGGAGAGTTGCAGTGAATAAATGGGAAAACAACAAGTAACTTGCATTACATATTTGAAAAAGTAACTCCGATATTTTGTTGTAAGTTTAAAAGTAATGCATTACACTGAGAAATAAATAAATAAATAAATAAAAAAGTAGTCTCAACTTAAAAAGTAAGTGTTTGTGCTGCCTTTAATTAAGTTTAGTCAACATGAAATGTTAAGTTGTACTACATGAAAACGTAGGTATTTGAGTTGAGTAAACTTAAAATTTTAAGGTAGCATGAACACTTAAACAACTTTTTTTAAAGAATTTTTTTTTTTTTTTTTGCAGTGTACTTTAAGGGATCTAAAATATGCTCATGCAGAATAACACATTAATATGTGCTTTGTAAGTACTTATAAACAGCCAATATGCTAGTAATATGCATGATGATAAACAACTTGTTAAAAGTAGAATTGTTCTCTAAACTAAAGTGTTACCGTTTACTTTATTATTTAGGACCTAAATGAAAAGCCCTTCCATGGGTTCTCAATACGTCCTTGCTTCCAACAGCAGTGCGTTTGATTAACATGTGTTTATCTGATCATCTGATTATCTGCTTCCTGCTTAGTAAATGGAACTCAATTTATTTAATGTCTTCTGCACCAAATTGCAGGTCTGAGTAACCGTCAGTCCCATTCCTCACTGAGTTCAGCTGTGAAGTATCAAAGCAGTGGTGGTGTAAAGATGATACTCTGTCCTACCATGCCTTATTAGTTATCTGTGATAAAACGCAACAGGACAAATGGCTGCATTACAACCACTAACCTCTCATTTAACAGCAGCGGCTCCCTCTGCTTTACTCCTGCAGCTAAAGCTTTGAGGTAAAATGCTTCTTGTGATTTATTTCTCAAGTGCAAACATTTCATCCATCACTGTGCACGTGTGTGTATAACTAATGTGCGGAGAGCTGAATGACCTAGTTCAAATCGCCACGTCAGCATTCCCATTGCACTGTGATGGTGTGAATGCGGCTATCTTCATATAGCTAAAACTATATGCATCGCAATCAGCCAATCATAGTCCATGAAGATTAGCAGGCTTTTGTTGTGCATTTTCTTGCTGATTTTTGGAGAAAATCTGCAGAATGAATAGCTCAAATTATCATAAAATGATCAAATTGAAAATGAAATGAAACAGTCCATAACTGTAGTTCTGTAAGTGATCCTTAGACTCATACATATGGAGTGAATATTGTGCCAATATTCATCAAACAAATCCAGCATTTTGCAAACAAACACAATTTGCAAATTGCAAATACAAAACTGTATTTAAGAGAAAATGCAGAGGTATAGACAAATGTATGTATTGTGTTTTACAACTGTGAGACGCAGTTACCTTTTTCTGAGGAAACTTGGCTTGATTTTCTCACAGATGCGTGCAGGTAGATTTTCTCACAAATGCAACTGAGCAACTTCCTTTTCCAAAAACAGCAGATGGCACTGTCAGCCGAGACTGAAACACCCATTTACCTTTAATTTTAAGGTATTTCCTTACCTCAGGGAATACCAACATGAGTGGGGAACAGGTGAATTTCTGTTTACTGTATCTATAATTAACCATTTAGATGTTTTCACAAAGTGACCCTATACTACAATTTCAGTGAAATTCACAGTAAGTGCTGTAAAGTTGTTAACATGTTTGATTAATTGATTTTTTTTTTCAAATTGAGTTCTGCATTGCAAACCAGACTGTGTTTGTTTGCAAAACGCAGGATTTGTTTGAATATTGGCACAAAATTCACTCCATACACACTGTAGAGAGTGAAATTAATTTAACATGTTTTAATGTCATGTTTAATCTATTTTTTTTCAGGTAACAACATGTTTTTTGTAATGATACAGTCTGCCTGTTGAGTTTTCAAAACTGACAACAGACCTTCTTGATGCATGTTCTTTGTAGGGTTAATATAAGAAAATGAAATAAAGTAGTAAAAAATAAAATAAACATTAACTAAAACCTATTTATTTTTATTTGAGCTTGTCCTCCAATTTGATCTTGATGTACTAAAATAACTCAAATATAACTGTCTAAAAGCCAAAATCTAAATTTGGAATGGAATGGAATGGAAATACAAAAATCAAGACTTATAGACTTATTATTAATTAAAGACTTGGTTTAGTAATCTATAATGTTATTGTTGTGTCTGTTCTCATAATCTCATAGTTCCTGTGTTTAGTTCCTGTTTCAGTGGTTGTTCTTATTTGTTCCCTTATGATGATGATGATGATGTTCCTCACCTGTGTTTAGTTTGATTTCTCATTATTCTGTGCATTTATACTCCTGAGTTTGTGCTGTTCATTGTTGGTTATTGTCTTTGTTTTTACACAAAGCTGTTTCTCCTTCGTCTGTAGGATTGTTGTGTTTATTTTGATTAAAAATTGCTGCAAGTATCCTCATCTCCACCTTCTTGTCTGTACATAAGAGTCTTTTAGGCATTTAATTCAGTCTGGCTGCATTCTGGTATATTATGCCCAATCATGGATGAAATCAAGTTGCTGCATATGCTGAAGTAATTCAGCATCCTTGCGTGTCCTCTTAGCCGTACCATTATTATTTATGATTATACCTCAAAAACAGTCATTGTAAAGCTCTCATTGATCTGTTAAGCCTGGGCTTAGTCTGGGCACTTTTGCACATCGTGATTAATTTGCAGTGTGAATGTGAAGATCTGAAATTCTGTCCTCTAATTTACTTCCATTATACTAGCAGACTGAAGAAATGCAAATGATGCCAGCGTCCCTCATCTTTCCTCATCCATTTGTACCCACTAATTAATGTAATTTGCTTGTTAATACACTGCCAATTATGTGTGGGCTCTTGGCAGGAGTAATTGGAGGGGTGTTCAAAGCCTTGGGCAGAGAAATCTCGTCTCCTCTATGATTTCATTGTTTGTAAGTATGAGAATCTACGGTTGGAGGCTAAATGCTGAGATGACAGTATGTCAGTGATGGATGTTTGCCAAGGGCCTGATGGATCTTTCTGGAGTTTGAATATGAGGACAGCTCAGGTCAACTTTATGTTCTGCCATTTGATTTTGATCAGCTCTAACTTTACACGCCTCGAGCAACTTCTATTTCATCCATTTACATCTGTCCCCAAAGTGGCAAGCTACTGAAACTTGACAAATGATGTTTATTTTAGAAAACACTGCACTCAAGTTCCCAGTGCTGCATGGGCATTATGTTTAGTCGACAAAGTTGTTGTCTTCTTGCCTTGATTTATGTTAGGCTCATTTCTCAAAGTCCATGATTTAACCAGCTAAAAAAAACATGCAAAGGTGAATATAAATGCCATTTAATGGACAAAACGAACATGCTAATGAAGCACCAGATCTTTTCGAAATGAACTTTCGCTGAAAGCATTGGCGCATTTATTTTGTTCATTGTCGAGATTAAAATCTCTGTTGTAAGAATGACCTGGAAACACAATCATCTGAACATATAACAGCATTTGACCAAAGATTATAGGATACATTTTTATTGGATAAGCTGAGAGAAAATAGAAATTAGTAAAATCATGGATGGATGTATATATAAAATTGTCAAGTGGCTTCACTGTTTACATGTGCAGAACTTCTCCCACTTGATGTGACAGCCCACTACAAGAATAAAACCAGATTCCACTCATTGACCATACTTTGCTTCATTATTTTTCCACATTTTATGATGCAGTGATCAATCAGCCAGTCATTTAGTCAAGCAGGTAAAAACCTTTGGATACAAAAATACAAACACCACTGTAAGAGCACAAATAAATACAAAATAGAGCTTATACACAAAGTGTTTCTGAAATGAGCATAAAGAATACCATATAAACAGACAGCAGATATTTAAAGACTTCTCATTTTTATACTGAATACACTACTTTTAAATACATGCAATAATTAATGGTTTTAAACAATTATTTTCCAACTTTTAATCTGAATATATCTTCCAAATTCACAAACCAAACTGCAAACAAATACAAAATGTTCAAATATAGCACAATTCAACAAACCAACCCAAGTATGAAACAACAAAAATATTAAAGCTCCCCAGCTGCTTCTTCATTTTGTTGTAGTAGGTTTAACTGCACAAAAGGAATCTTTCTTTTGTTCCAGCCACTGCTACTCTACATGGAGTCTGTTCTGCTCTGCTAATTAATTGATTAACTTCACCTGGTCTCTAACTGGTGAATTCTAGTGCACTAACTAGTGCACTCTAGTTAGAAAGGCGGAGCAAGAGCAACCAACAGTTTGCCACAACAAAAATAATACCAGTTAAAACGTTTCTGTGTCTTCTCAGTCTTTACATATAACATACAGTTATGAAAGTTACAGCCATTTATAAAACGTAAAGCGCTGTAAAAAATATGGGTAACACTTTATATTAAGGACCAATTCTCACTATTAACTAGCATGCATATTACTATCATACTGGCTTTTTATTATTACTTATAAAGCACATATTAATGCCTTATTCTACATGAACATATCTTAAATCCCTCAACTCTGAACTTGCTAAGCAGCAAATTAGGAGTTTTTTTTTTTTTAAAGGGAAAAGTTGTAGTTAATATTTAGTTAATAAGGAGAATTGGTCCTTAAAATAAAGTGTGACCAAAATTAAAAGTTTTTTTTTTTGTTTAGAATATGTATTGGAGCATTCATGTAAAGCAAATCTCCATAACCCAGTAATGATGTTAAAAAGGTTGCAGACACCAAATATTTCCTTGCACTAGAAGAAAGTTCTATTTCTAAAATAAATAAAAATACATGTATCAATATGAAGCTTAAATGACAACTAGCTTTCAAAAATAATACCCAGATTTTATTTCCTTGGGAGAATGAAGTATCAGAAAGATTCAAAGGTAGAGCTTTAGAGTTTAAAAGTATTATTCATTCAGTTATTCATCTATAATTAACACCAGTTTAAGTTGGCCTAAACTAATAATATCAGACTCTGACTGCAAGTACTTGCGATGCTGATGATTCACAACAATATGTAACTAACTGTATCAGCTGCATAAAGATGGCACCTAGCATTAGAGATATTATCGCAATGTTAAATGTAAAGAAAATAAAATTGGTCCTAGGACCACCTTTACAAACAGGAAAGACAGAAGAAGTACAACCGTCTAACTGTACACAATGAGTTGCCTGAGTTTACACAGCTGTTTAAATCAGCTCAGAAATGCCATGAATACATTTACACTATACAGTTAAAATTGCATGAATAATGTTAGGAGATGAATGTTTTAAATATAAAATAGATATGTGTAGAACTCTGAAATTATACTTTAAATATGAAACTAAAACCAGTGGCAGGTGGCGACCTGTCACTGTCCTAATTAGTGAGTCACTGATTCACTCATTCAAACAATTAATTCAGGAATGAAGCAAGTGTAACTGTACTAGTTTACTACTCTTGCTACTTCTGCCATTGAAAGAAATGCTAAAAATAGCATTCGTACAGATTGTGTCAAAGCAGCTTTTCAGTATTAAACAGGAACATAGTGTGTCAATAATGCAAAAGGACAATAGTAATCACAGTTAATGTCAGTTTAGTATTGATTCAGTGATGTCATTGTTCCAGCTGAGTCCATTTCAAATAAACCTGTAAGCATCGTAAATGACATGAATGATTCCTCAAATCTTGTGTCTAACTGATCAGATGCACTGTTTTCATTAAACAGGTGAAAAAAATCCCACAGATAAAGAGGATGCAGGGCTGTTTTCTATGGAAGCCTGTTTCTGGCGTTAAATAAAAAAGGTAATTGACACATTTTACACAATTCTGACTTTAAAACTCATAATTGCACGACATAAACCTGCAACTCTAATGGAAAAAAATCACATTTTTTTCTCAGAACTGTGTGATACAAACTTGCAGTTGTGAGTTACAAAGTCAGAATTGCAGGTTATGAACAATAATTCCTTTTTTTTTTTTTTTTAATTCAGTGGCAGAAACCGTCTTTCATCGTTTTCACACCAAAAACTAAAGCCTGAGAACAAACACTGGTGAATGTTTCCTGGAAAATAAGCAAAGATGTAGTTGAATTTAATCTTTAGGAAACATTTTGCAGCTCTGAGATTCAGAAAGAATAATGAAGCTTCACAGATTTAGTGCTGAGTGTCCACCTCTAGTTTAATGTAATTTTAGTGAGTAATAAAAGACTTCAACCACAAAAAATGAGCGTTTTTCCACTTGAGTAAGTGGCGCACCTAAAGAAATGAATAATACGTTTGATGAGTGTGTTTAAATGAAGTGCACTCACATGGAGTGGTCTGATTAAAGCCATTTCACTCTCCATAAGGCTGGTCTCCTCTCATGTGACTGCCATGATGAGATGATCACATGACCAGCTGAACACTGATCAACGTAACATATCTGTGAATTATGTGTGACTTGGATCGCTCCTGTGTAATGAAGTATGTTTTATGACATCAGCTAAAAAGATTTTTCAGTTTTGATGAAAAATTACAAAGACTTTTTGCAGTGACATGCAGAGATGAATTACTGACAGTTAGACCAGAAGCATGTATTGAGAAAATATTTTTATTGTGTAAAGCAGCAGGAATATTTTGAAACAATTAGTGTTGTAAAATAATTAACTTAAAAAACAATTAAAAATAATAAATAATCAATGGCCACCACTATAAACACTTTCTAAAAATGTTAACATATTTAACTACATGAACTAACAATGTCTAAAATCTAAAACATTTATTAATTATGGAAAAGATTTAACCTGAGCTAGCATAAACTCTCTCTAAAAAAAAAAAAAAAAAATCATACAGTAGTCAGCATTTGAGATCAATCTAATTTGTCCTACCATTATACTATTTTTATTATATACTATATATGTCACATTTGGAAAAAAAAAATACTTTGTTGTCTCTCTCGCTCTCTAAAACTAAAGTTTTAGTTTTTTTTCTTCTTTTCAGTTTTAGTTTAGGTCAAGTTGAAAATTCTGAAGAAATTTTGCAATGGAAACTAGGTCAAATAAAATAATTGTATTACATAATTCTATTTCATTTTGTTTTCACTTTATTTTATTTCAAGTAACAGATTTTTCTTTTTTTATTCTTTTTAGTTAACTATAATAACCTTGAATATATTTACTTGGACTGAAATACATGGAGGGGGAAAACAATTTTTAAATGCATATACAAATATAATTTGTATTGTTAAAATATATTTTCAAAAAGATGCTAATGGTAGCCAAAATTATAATAGTAGAAAATAGATTTATGTAAATATATTTTAGACAAATTTGAAATATATTTATTAAATATATTTAAATATATATTTGCTGTATGGGAATGAACAGTTGTGTTTTTATGAACTAGTTTTGACAAAGATTAATAAATACTGTAACAAATAATTTGCTCGTTGTCATTTAATTTTAGTTAACATCCTGACTAATGTTAACTAAGGGGACCTTATTGTAAAGTGTGAACAAAATCCCTCATGGCGCCAGTGATTTAGCTTTAATTGCATTGCATAAATGATCACAAAATGCCAGAGTTCTTCTAAATAGTGTTGCTTCCCAGCTGCTAGTAATGCATCTGCTTGACTTATCACCAGACATACAACATTAGCGCCATTTGTCAGACAAAAAGAGAACATCCCCAAGCGTAAAAGCACAATATTATAGAGACGTTATTACCCCACGTTCCTCTGGGGATTACAAAATAAATTACAGTGGACAGAGGAGCATGTTAGTATCTATTAAGGTGAGGTGTGTTGTGCTTTTGTGAGGTTATGAGGCTCTTTCTGTCTGAAAGGAGACTGTTTTTCCATCTCACTATGTGAATGGTGATAATGAGCTGTATTGGTGCACAGTATCTCTGCCGTCATAAAGATGTGATTAGCGTCATCATTGATCTGTTATGTTTCGAGGAGGGATGAGGCCATGGTAGCTTCTCTCAGTATTTAAGGGCAGTTGTAGTCATTGTAGTCATTTGAGATTTTTTTTTTTTTTTTTTTTATGAAAACCATGTTAATGTGAAATTGTGGAAAAATGCATGTGCTTAAATGAGTTTCCCTCAGGGAATACAGAATATAGGTAACACTTTAGTTTATGGTCCAATACTCACTGTTAACTATATAAAGCACATATTAATGTCTTATTTTGCATGAGCATATATTAGATCCCTTAATCCACCCCATACCTATATTTAACAACTACCAAAACAGCAAATTAGGAGTTTATTGAGGCAAAAGTTGTAGTTTATAGTTAATTAATAGTGAGAATTTATGTTTTAGTTTAGATTTGGTGATATTTTCTAGGTTGTGGATGTGATTTGTGATGGTTTGCATTTATCATTTTGAGCTTAGATGCAAATTCTGTTTTTAAGCCAGGTTCACGACTGTAATTTGGTAGTTAGGGCTTTTAGGTTTTATACCTTAATTTTGTAATGCAGTTATTTATTACAAATCTATTGCCATATGTCGTCATAAAATGAAGAATACAGGATTATTTTAGTAAAATTTACAAAATTAATTAAAATGTTACTTGAAATAAAGTAATCGTTATATGGCGTAAAATAAAATATAAAATACTAGATTATAGCTAGAATATTTATGTACTATTTGGTGTACTATAATAACTAAAACTGATATATATATAAAAATATAGACAAATACTAAAAATGACAATAACACACAACAAATTAGTATTAAACTAAAAGAATAATTGAAATATAAAACAATATAATTATAAAATATAAAAACAATCTATATTAGAAAATTATGAAAAAAAAATAATAAATATTTAAAAATGTTGTTGAGGCAATTAACTGAAATAAATAAGGAACTTAAAACTGCATTAAAACTTAAACTGAAATAAAAAGGTATTATATATATATATAAAGTAGTCAATGGCTACTTTTAACTTTTTGGTTGCCAACATTCTTCAAAATATTTTATTTTGTGTTTAACAGAAGAAAGAAAGGTTTGGAACAACTTGAAAATCAGTAAATGGCCACATAGTTTTTTTTTTGCCTCTCTTTAATGGGTAAGAAAACCTATGAAAGATTTAAAAGTCTAATTAAGATCAGTTAATCAGTTTTGACACATATTTATAATATCTTATCTTTATCTATTACTTTTTTTTTGTCTATTGCTTGTCTAAAATTGCATCTATGGAGCAGACCTGACTTACATTTCACTACTGTTTATATGTGACCTGGACCACAAAACCAGTCATAAGGGTCAATTTTTTTGAAAATGAGATTTATATAGCATATAAAAGTTGTTAGGGTATGGCAATATTTGGCCAAGATACAACTATTTGAAAATCTGGAATCTGAGGGTGCAAAAAAATCTAAATATTGAGAAAATAACCTTTAAAGTTGTTCAAATGAAGTCCTTAGCAATTCATATTACTAATCAAAAATTAGTGTTTGATATATTTACATAAGGAAATGTACAAAACATTTTCATAGAACATCATCTTTACTTAATATCCTAATGATTTTTGGCATAAAAGAAAAATTAATCATTTTAACACATACAATGTATTTTTGGCTATTGCTACTTAAGACTGGTTTTGTGGTCCAGGGTCACATATAACTGTGTATGCGACAAATAAAAATCATAAAAATCAAATGTCTTGGAAAATAAAATACTGCTACAATGACCACTGCTACTAAAAGAGCTTACAGTTGCAAGCATAGACTAAAACCAAATGTCGTACCATCGATTTTCCTCACAAGAAGTCTAAACGCCCTGGATATCAAGTGAAATCCGTGCTGAGAAACTCCTTCAGTGGCTGCAGTGTCATGACATGTTTACATCCTGCCAGGATGGAATCTAGCATTTTTCGTCTCTGCTGTTTGTAAGCTCTTTCAGTAGCTGTGGCTACTGTGGCACCAGGGCTAAAGTGGAGAGAACGAGTCTTTGCGTCTAAAAATGCGAGATGCAGCGCAGCATAGAACAGTATATATCAAGTCAGTGAGAGATATACTTTTCTCCAAGCTCCTTTTTTAAGGAACAAGTTGTGATAATCGCTTGAAGAAATGTTATATAATTCAGGGTATCCAGACACAGCCGCTGCCATGTCGCCATCAAATAAAACAGTTGTAATGCCAACGTGCTAATGTAAACAGAAGCTCGCAACGCTTGCCCCGCCCCCGAGTTCTTCTGATTGGTCCACTGCTTTGGAACTGACATTGATGAGCAGCCCTGTGTTTAAAAGTTGAAATTCTTTTAACTTGACACAGTGTCTTAAAAATGGTCACGCATGTCCGTCAAGCACGCTTACATAGAAAAACAATAGAAAAGTAGAGCTTTGGAATGGAAAAATGCGTTATGTGTGAATGGCCCTTCCCATTCTTTCTCTCCTTATCGCTAGGAAAGCAGTGAAGATTTACATAACTTCTCTTGTTGCCCTTCAAATGAAAATTACAACCAAAAGCCACACAATGTGGCGTCGTATCAGTATTAATTTATTTTTTTTCGAGTTGGGTTGCCAGTAGCTCACCCTTTTCACATCATTAAAATAATGATGACCCTCATAGTCCAACATATGTATAAAACAATGTGGATTTAAATAATGGAAATCTTCCAAGAGCTTTCTACAAAGAGACATCATTTACGTTATATTAAGCCATACAAGTCTTAACACCAGCTGTTCCCTTTAAGGAACAGTGTACATTACCATTATGTAGAGAAATTAACTGTGGTTTACGATATTTTTAGATGAATTACAGGATGCCACTAAAGTGCTTAAAGTTTTATGTCCATCAGCCACTTGCTAAAGTCAGTCTTAGCAATCTGCTCAGATCGCGGCCAAGCTGCGGTCATGCGTGCCGTCCAGTTTCCCCGAAGCATCCCGGGCCACAGAGCCTCTTTGCTTGTCATTAGCTCAGTAATACACTGATGAGTGCTGACAGACATCTCGACTTCAGACCTTCACGTGGATCTCTCCGGTGCCTTTGGGAGTCCCTCGGTTTGGATGCTGTTCCAGGTCACCAAGTCAAGGTGAGCAGCCCACACACACTCACCGTCACACGCGCGTCGCCTCCGCGAGCTCGAGGAAATGTCAGGGCGTCCCGAGAGGAGCCGGCTAATGTCAGGACGGGCAGCTGGCACGACGCAGGCCAAGCGGAGCTCCGGTCCAGCTGTGCCTGGTCCTGTGATTCGCTGCTAAGGGGGACTAATTGTGACGTTATTGATTGCTGTACCGAAACTCCACTTTTCCCCGGATAAGGAAGATTGATAGACTTGTCATTTTGTCATCAAGGTAAAAATGTCTGACCCTCCTGTAGGTTTTTTTTTTTTTTTTGCAGTTTTGGAGCATGTATGTGTTTGAAGTAAAAGCAAGTATATTCATATTTTATTGTGTATGCATATGAATATTAAAATTTGTGGGTCAAACTTTATTTTAGGTGTCTTGTCAAAAATTAATTGTTTGGTGCAATGTACTAACTGTGAACTGCAAATCACTTTTTCTGCAATTGAGGTGGGATATAGTGAAAGTTAAGGACAGGTTTGGTTTACCCAGTGGGTTTGGCTTTGGATTTAAGCATCTGCCAAAATTTGTGAAAAACATAATAATTAAATAAATAAATAAACAAATAAATCATCAACTGAAAATAGAAAAAAAGTGTACTTAAGCATGTACCAGTGTAAATCAATGTTATATTGACTATATTGACTAAACACTTATTATCATTATTTTGGTCCTAACCGTATGTATGAATGTAATTCATTTGGGATATTTATAATGAGTGACCACGTGCCTGAATTTGCCTAAAACATTTTTTAAATGAGAGTTATTAATGTAATGATTTGCGAAAACTCTTGTACACAGATACGCACGATTAGTGAATGAGACCCAGTGAGCTCATAATATGTGTAATTTAATATATATGCAGCATCTCTCAGTGTCTGTATAATGACAGCTGCATGTGTGCAATCTGCTCAAAAACACAAAATGCTCTTCATTAGCAAGTTATGAGCGACATATTTAACTATCTGAATTATGTCAACTAGTAAAAAGCAAATGCAACTCAATATACTGTTTAATCATGCTGTAAAAAAGTTTCTTTCAGCTAACAGGGAATGTTCCCATAACTTTCATTTTTTAAGGTTACATACATGTTAGGAGTAAACATTCCTAAAATAATTCCTAAAAAAAAAAAAAAAACATGCATATAACATTAATATTTCATATGTTCTCGTAATGTTAAAATGTAACCTTTTTAAATATATATAAAAAAGTTATTTTGAGAGAACATTCAAATGATTTTTAACCATTCTCACATTCTGAATGATTTCAAAACAAAGATATTCATGTAATGTTTTCATAACTTAGAGAAAACCTTCTGAATAATAAAAAAAAGACGTTTTAAACATTTAAAAAACTGGAACATTTCTCTAACATTTGTAAAACCAAGAAAAAAGTTATTTCAATATAAAAATGGGTAAAATGTTGAGACTACATTTACTGGTAACATTCTAATAATGGTTTCAAAATGATTGAAAGTATTTTGCATACTAACATTTGCATGACCAAGAAAAAATATTTTAATACATTTAAAAGTCTAGACATTTTCAATGTTTAAAAAACAAAACCTGCATTTTAAACACTGGGAGGACGTTCAAATGTAACAATCTCATGACATTTTCAAAATATGTAAGAAAATGGAATGTTTCTGTTTTGCATAACCAAGAAGAAAGGTTCTTAATATCAGAAATGTTTTTTATAGAATATATTTTTGTTCAGTTGTTTACAGTACCACTATTTCTTTCACTGAAATGCAGTTTGGCTAGGGATGTAATTTCATCAAAATTGTTATTAAAAGGCAGTAACTGAACAAAAATGCAACTGAACAAAAATATATTCTATATAAAAAAAATAAAAAATTTCTGACGTTACTTCTGAATGTTTTTTGTTTAACATTTAAAACATACAGGGTTTTTGTGTGAATGTTGGAGAAACATTTCATTTTAATAATTTTGAAAATGCTACATTTCAATGTTCTGTCACATTTGAAACACCTATTTTTTTTTAAAGAAAATGTTTTTTTTTATATAGAGGAAAATTCCATGCTGTTATTTTGAAACCATTATAAAAATGTTTTTATAAAATGTTCAAAAACATTCCAAAAACATATATATATATATATATTTTTTTATTAAGAACGTTTCTTCTTGGTTATGCAAAAGAGAAACATTTTCTTACATTTTTGGAAAATGTCATGAGATTGTTACACTTGAACATTCTCCCAAAGTTTAAAACGCCAAATTTGTATATAATTGTTTTTTAAACATTTAAAATGTCTAGACTTTTAAATGTATTAGGATTGTTTCTTCTTGGTTATACAAATGTTAATATGCAAAATGTTAGTATGTGTCTTATCATTTTGAAACCGTTAATAGAATGTTACCTGTAAATGTAATCTCAACATTTTAAACACCCATTTTTATATTTAAATAACTTTTTTGTTAAATGTTCAAAATGTATTTTTTTTTATTATTCAGAAGGTTTCCTCTAAGTTATGAAAACATTACATGAACATCCCGTTTTATTTTGAAATCATTCAGAATGTGAGAATGGTTAAAAATCATTTGAACATTCTCTCAATATTTAAAACAAACTTTTTTAATATTTTAAAAAGGTTAAAATTTAACATTACGAGAGCATATGAAATAATAATGTTATAAGTATGTTTCATAAACATTATTTTAGGAATGTTTAATCCTAGCATTTATGCAAAAATGTAAAAATTTTATAAAGGTTATGGGAACAGTATATTGAGTTGTATTTTCTTTTTACTAGTTGACAATTTAAATAGTTAAAAATGTCGCTCATAACTTGCTAATGAAGAGCATTTTGTGTTTTTGAGCAGATTGCACATATGCAGCTGTCATTATACAGAAAAAGAGAGATGCTGCATATATATTAAATCAGACATATTATGAGCTCACTGGGTCTCATTCAATAATTGTGTGTATCTGTGTACAAGAGTTTTCACAAATCATTACATTAATAACTCAAATAATTAAAAAATGTTTTAGGCAAATTCAGGCACATGGTCACTCATTATAAATATCCCAAATTAATTACATTCATACATACGGTTAAGATCAAAATAATGTGTTTAAAGTCAATATAACATTAATTTACACTGGCACATGCTTAAGTACACCGTCTATTTTCAGCTGATGATTTTTTTAAATATTTTTTTTATGCTTTTCACTAATTTTGGCAGATGCTTAAATCCAAAGCCAAACCCACTGGGTAAAGCGTTCCTTCAAAGGAAACCTGCAATACATCACTAATATAAAAATTTTAGAATTTTTTTAGTGACCCACTTTATGTTAAGTTTATGTACTTACATTTAAATTAATCATTTGATACAATGCACTTTTTGTGCACATACAATACATGTTTTTACATTGTACTCCTATTTAAAATATACCAGCATGTAATTACACCTTTGCAAAACTGGGATATTTAATTCAATTACACACAGTATACTGCATACAAGTGCAAACTGTCATGAAACTGCATGGCTAATGTTTGCTGTTAGCAAAAAACTTCCTAAATATTGGTATATCCAGCCTATTTACAATTAAAAAACATAACAAAAAAAAACAAAAAACTCTTCATTTGGAATTCTTTAACAAATCAGAGTTTTGTAGAATTTCTGAATTAGGTTGTAGAAACAAAGCAGTTCAGGAGTGAAATGACGCTAATGCTGGTGAGATGAACAGAAAGACATCTCATGTGACTAAACCGAAACGCTAAATTGTTTCCCAAAAGGGGCCAGCCGTGCGTGAAGCTGAGCTATATTTGCATGTGCGAGAGCGATGTAGGATACTGCTTCTGCTGCTATATTGAGAGGAGTTCAGTTGGTGGATTTACCCTTGTGCAATTTCATGGAAAATGTAAGGAAAATGACATCTTTACATATTCTGAAGAAAATGAGAGTTAGTGGTGCGGATGATGGAGTTGACCTGATGGTATTCACAGTAGTTTCTAACCCACTGTAAAGGCTTTTCTTCCTTTCTTGCATAAAGGGAGTCCCCTACTCACATCTCTGTGATCTCATGGGGTCTCATGTATAAAACTTGCATAAATTTCATTCTAAAGTGTGTGTAGGCAGGAACATTTTCAGATTTATAAAACCAAACATACATAAGAACCTCTGCAAAATTGCATTCAGTGGAAGATTGCGTGTACATGCAATGTTTCCAACATTGATAAATCAGCACATTAGAATTATTTCACTGACACTGAAGACTTGAGTAAGATTCAGCTTTGCATCACATAAATGATGTTTTAAAGTATATTAAAATAGAAAATGATTATTTTTAATTGTAATAATATTTCACAATATTATTATTTTTTTCTCTATTTTTGATCAAATAAATGCAGTCTTGATGAGCATGCACTGTAAAAAAAAAAAAAAAAAAAAAAAAAATTTGTCAAGTCAGCTGAAAATAATTTGTTACCAGGCTGCCTTAAAATTTGAAGTTCAGTCAACTCAAGAAAAATTTTAAGTGACAACTTTTGAGTTGATTCAACTTACAATTTTAAGGCAGCCGAGAAACAAACACAGTTGTCAAGTTTAACAAATACATATTTAGTTAAGTTGTCACTTAGTACAACTTAAACATTTCAACTTGAATAAACTTATTTGAGTTGGCTGAACTTAAAATTTTAAGGCAGCAGGGTAACTTATTTTGAGATTAAGGCATATTTTTTTTTTACATTGTATGTGTGTTTCTTGTAAATTCTTGTAATATATTAACACAGCATATTATTTTCATAATACATTAAATAATGCAACATATGGCTTTACTTTTAAAAGTAATGCATTACAATATTGTGTTACTCCTCAGAAAAGTAACTAATTACATTACTTAGTTACTTTTTATAGAAAAAAAAATGCATTACATTACTTTTGCGTTACTTTTTAATTCTGGGCAGGGCTTGCTTGTTTGTTTTTAATTTAAAAACTTTCAATTCTTAGCAAATGTAAAAGCCCTTTCACACAAAAAATGAAATTAAGTGAATAAGCCTAAAGCTAAAGGAAGATTAAATTCACACCTGTACACTACAAATTAAGTGTGTTTTTGCTTGAAATAAGATTTTGGCGTATTATTTTGCTTGTTCTAAGCAAAAACTCACTTAATTTTGACTTGTTTTTTTCTGAAAGCAAGAAAATAATTATTTACTTGTCTAGAAAATCCTTCTTGATTTAAGAATTTTTTGGTATTTTGGCTTGAAACAAGACAAAAAATGTAAGCATTTTGCAGTGTACGGTTGAATTGGATCAACAAAGGTCAGCAGCAGTTACTGGTTAATAAAATGGGATTAAATACATAAAGGAAACAAAAAGTAATTGCTGTTACTTTTTTGAAAAAGTGACTCAGATATTTTCTTAGAAATTAAAAATGAATGCATTATTAGTTACTTGAAAAAAGTAACATTATTACGTAACTTGCGTTACTTGTAATGCGTTACCCCCAACACTGCTGATATATAAGGAAATACTGTATGTTTTCTCTGTGTAAAAGTCAGCATAAGAGACCACAAAAATGATTAAACAGAAAGGGTGAGTACACAAAAAGGAACAGATGATCCTTGACAGGAGGGAACTTAGCAAAAACTTAGCACAAGTCTAATTATTGCATACTTCCATCATGAAGCAGCACAAAGACTGAATCTCATGAATATTTGCAGTTGTGGATTGTTCTGCAAACAAGCAAATGACAGTTTCGTTTCACAGCAAAAATTGCTCCAAGTACAAAAAAAGTGTTGAAAAGCTAACAGATTATGTTTACCTCCCGAAAACAGCTTATCAAAGCATCATTAAGCCAGTCAGCGCTCCCTCTCCTATATCAGGAGCTAATGATCCGTGTAATGTCTCTGCTTTCCCCACGGATGTTTTTCTCTCTGCGCGACGCTATTTGGCATGAGATGCGCATCCAGACACGGATGACCTTTTTATGAGGATTCAAAGTCCTTCCATGAAGAGCATGCCCTCTGTATTAAGTGCAGTGGTACAACTGGAAGACTCAGACCACCGTTTGTGTTGACAAATAAAACCAAGGCGAAAAGCCCGAGCGCTCAGAAGCAGTTTGGAAATAGTGCGTATGTATTCAATAAAAACTTGACTTATGAACTGGGTGTACATATGGTGAGAAAATTAAGCAATTAACCTTTTTTTGCAAGTGTGCCCTTTCACTGGAGTTGTGTAATTAGATGAGTTAGTGAGTGTGAAGATAAGGTAATCACATCACACCCCTGCAGACCAGACGCAGCAAATGCCACTGATTGCTGAGCACCTCTGCCACCTGCGCATCCGCAAACTGACCCGCCTTCCGTCAGCTGCGGCCCTTTTGTTTGTTCTATGAATAACATGCGGCCATTGCCCACGACCGGATCATATTTCATATGCATTTCAGTTGAATTTCCATGCTGATATTAATAGATGGAATTATTTTGCCACTGTGTTAGGTATACCAATGCATACTGCTACCGTGCTACCATATATCAGTTTAATAGAAAGTGTTACTGAAAATGCATTTGTGGGAACTTACTGACAGCATTGTACTGTAATAATGCTTCCATAAATTATGTGGGTTAAATAAGTAAGTTAAAATGTCTCAGTTATGTATATAATTGCCATTGTCACAACATTGCACTTCAAAAAAGTATAGCTAAAGTTTGGAAACAAACTAAGGCTGGCTTGAGAAAGCTTAGCCTGAAACTTTGAAGCAGTTGAAAACTTGGAGTTTAGATAGATATACATTAAATCAAGGCTCTCCAAACTCAGTCCTGGAGGGCCAGTGTGCTGCAGACCCTAATTAAACACACCTGAAGCAGCTAATCAAGATCTTATAAGGCATAATAGAAACTTCCAGGCAGGTAAGTTGGAGCTAAACTCTGCAGGGCACTGGCCCTCGAGGATCGAGTTTGGACACCCCTACATTAAATAGATGTTTATAGCATGTGGCTAGCTTGATTTAGCACATTGCTAACATGATTTAACCTGTTGCTAGCTTGTTTTAAACTGATTAGAATGTTGTTAACATTTAGCACAATTGTCATGTTGCTAGCATGTTTCTAACATGATTACCATGTTGCTAGCACATTGCTAACAAATATTACCATGTTGCTGGCATGAATGCAATGTTTTAACATGCTACCATGATTAGCATGTTTTTAGAATGATTCCAATGTTGCTAGCACATTGCTAACATGAATAGCATATTTTAACATGCTGTTATGATTATGATTAATGTGTTGCTAGCATGATTTGCAAACATGATTAACATGTCACCATGTTTGCTAATATGATAATCATGTTGTTAGCTTGTTTTCAACAAGCTGCTTTTAACATGTTGCTAATCATGTCTTTAGCATGTTGTAGCATGTTTCTAACATGATTAGCATGTCCTTAGCATGTTTTACCATGGTTAACATTTTGATAGCATGTTTTCATCACAATGAGCATGCTGCTAACATGTTAATCATGGTTTTAACATGTTTTAGCATGATTTGCATGTTGACAGCATATTTTAACATGATTAGCATATTGTTAGCATTTTGTAGCATGTTATAAGAAGCACATGTTGCTGGTGTGCATTGCTAATATGAATAGCAGGTTGTTACTATGTTTTTATCACAGTTACCATGCTGCTAGTCATGTTTATAACATGTTGCATTTTTTAACATGATTAGTATGTTGTTAACATGTAGTATCTTTCTAACATGGTTATGTTTTTAGCATGATTAGCAAGTCACTAACATGTTACCATGTTACTAGCACCTTTCTAACATGAGTTAGCTCATGTTTACATGTTTTACCATTATTTAACATGCTGTTAGCATGATTTAACACATTGCTAGCATGTTGTAACATGTTTGCATAATTTAGCACATCACTTCCTCTTGAAAAAAAAAAGACCAGCATATGCTGGTTAGATAGGTTTTGATGCTGGTATGCTGGTTTTAGGGCCATCATAAACCCTCTTAAAACCAGCATTAACCATCCTAGGACCAGCATAAACCAATTTAGAACCAGCATAAAGCATCTTAGGACCAGCATAAACCATCTTAGGACCAGCATAAACCATCTTAGGACCAACATAAACAATTTTAGGGCCATCATAAATCATTTTAGGACCAGCATAAACCATTTTAGGGCCATCATAAACCATCTTAGGAACAGCATAAACCATTTTAGGACCAGCATAAACCAATTTAGGACCAGCATAAACCATTTTAGGGCCGGCATAAACCATCTTAGGACAAGCATAAACCAATTTAGGACCAGCATAAACCATTTTAGGGCCAGTATAAACCATCTTAGGACAAGCATAAACCATCCTAGGACCAGCATAAACCAGTTTAGGACCATCATAAACCAATTTAGGACCAGCATAAACCATCTTAGGACAAGCATAAACCATCTTAGGACAAGCATAAACCATCCTAGGACCAGCATAAACCATTTTAGGGCCATCATAAACCAATTTTAGGGCCATCATAAACCAATTTAGGACCAGCATAAACCATCTTAGGACCAGCATAAACCATTTTAGGACCAGCATAAACCAGTTTAGGACCATCATAAACCATTTTAAGACCAGCATAAACCATCTTAGGACCAGCATAAACCATTTTAGGACCAGCATAAACCATTTTAGGACCAGCATAAACCAGTTTAGGACCATCATAAACCAATTTAGGACCAGCATAAACCATCTTAGGACCAGCATAAACCATTTTAGGACCAGCATAAACCATTTTAGGACCAGCATAAACCATTTTAGGACCAGCATAAACCATTTTATGACCAGCATAAACCATCTTAGGACCAGCATAAACCATCTTAGGACCAGCATAAACCATTTTAGGACCATCATAAACCATTTTAGGACCAGCATAAACCAATTTAGGACCAGCATAAACCATCTTAGGACCAGCATAAACCATCTTAGGACCAGCATAAACCATTTTAGGACCAGCATAAACCATTTTAGGACCAGCATAAACCAGTTTAGGACCATCATAAACCAATTTAGGACCAGCATAAACCATCTTAGGACCAGCATAAACCATCTTAGGACCAGCATAAACCATTTTAGGACCAGCATAAACCATTTTAGGACCAGCATAAACCATTTTAGGACCAGCATAAACCATCTTAGGACAAGCATAAACCATTTTAGGACCATCATAAACCATTTTAGGACCAGCATAAACCAATTTAGGACCAGCATAAACCATTTTAGGGCCATCATAAACCATCTTAGGACCAGCATAAACCATTTTAGGACCAGCATAAACCATTTTAGGGCCATCATAAACCATCTTAGGACCAGCATAAACCATTTTAGGACCAGCATAAACCAGTTTAGGACCATCTTAAACCAATTTAGGACCAGCATAAACCATTTTAGGGCCATCATAAACCATCTTAGGACCAGCATAAACCATTTTAGGGCCATCATAAACCATCTTAGGACCAGCATAAATCATTTTAGGGCCATCATAAACCAATTTAGGACCAGCATAAACCATTTTAGGGCCATCATAAACCATCTTAGGACCAGCATAAACCATTTTAGGACCAGCATAAACCATTTTAGGGCCATCATAAACCATCTTAGGACCAGCATAAACCATTTTAGGACCAGCATAAACCAGTTTAGGACCATCTTAAACCAATTTAGGACCAGCATAAACCATTTTAGGGCCATCATAAACCATCTTAGGACCAGCATAAACCATTTTAGGGCCATCATAAACCATCTTAGGACCAGCATAAATCATTTTAGGGCCATCATAAACCATTTTAGGACCAGCATAGCTTAAACCAGCTAAAACCAGTATAAAAACCTACCTAACCGGCATATGCTGTTTTTTTTTTTTTTCAACAGGGCTGACATATTTTAATGTGATTTAGCTTATTTCTAGGATATTTTAACACAATTTAACATGTTTTAGCATGATTTAACACATTGCTAGTATGTTTAGCACATTGCTGATTAGCATGTTGCTAACATGAATTAGAACATTGCTAGCATGTCCTCTATCTACCTGTCCATCCACTGCCAAGCCTGGCAATTAGCCTAGGACATGCTACAGTAGCAATGTTCTTATTCATGCTAGCAACATGCTAATAGCATAGAAATATTAGTTAAAATGGAAACTTAAGTCAGTTTGAATGGCATTGAAACTTTACATTCTCAAGTTGTTCCAAACCTGTATGAGTTTCCGTCTTCTGTTAAAGGAGTTCACTTCCTGAACAAAAATTTACAGATAATATACTTACCCCCTTGTCATCCAAGATGTTTGTGTCTTTCTTTCTTCAGTCGTGAAGAAATTAGAGATTTTAAGGGAAAACATTTCATGATTTCTCTCCATATAATGGATATCTATGGTGCCCCCAAGTTTGAACTTCCAAAATGCAGTTTTTAAATGCACCTTCAAAGGGCTCATCTTAGTCCAGCTCTGTGTAAACTGTGTTTATTCCTGTTTATGACAGTTAGGGTATGTCAAAAAAACTCCCATCTCAGTTTCTCTTCTAAATTCATAGTTGTCCTACTTCGCTGTTTTGTGGAAGGCGTTTGATCTTCTTTGAATGTTCACTTTGTAAACACTGGGTTGGTACTTCTGCAGCAATGTAGGGCGATTTGGAAGTTGGAGGAGAAAATGAGATGGGACCTTACTGACCTGAACCATCATAAACAGGAATACACACCGTTCACGCAGAGCTAGAGCAAGATGAGCGTTTGTGGTTAAAAAGTATATAAATTGTACATTATTTTAGAAAATAACCAATCATTTAAAACCCTTATTTCTCGGCTGGGATCATCTAGAGCCCTTTGAAGCTGCATTTAAACTGCATTTTGGAAGTTCAAACTTGGGGGCACCATAGAAGTCCATATATGGAGAGAAATCCTGCAATGTGTTCCTCAAAAAACTTTCATTCTTTACGACTGAAGAAAGAAAGGTTTTTTTTTTTTAATACTATGGAAGTCATTGGAGACCAACTGAACAACTTTTTGTGTTCAACAGAAGAAACAAACTCATACAGGTTTGAGGGAGAGTAAATGATGACACAGTTTTCATTTTTTGGGTCAACTATCCCTTTAAGGAGTTTTAATAATCCTCCACAGTTTATGTTCTGTATAGGGCATAATATTTGACTCACAGCGTTCACCCTACTGCCAGAAAGATCTCGTAATGGAGCTCATAATAGCATTCAGTATGAAATATGGTACTATATGTTCAATGCTCTGTGCCTAATAGAAAACATTCTCCTTTTCTGGGTTAGTGAGGTCTTTAAAATTAATAATAGCTAACCTTTATTTTCTATTTACATTCAGGGCTGGTACATCCTAAGCTCTGTGCAATGTGATCTGTCATGCGATACATCATTGGGGCGAATTTTCTCAGTGGTTGGGCATAATGACACATGCATTATGTTGTGCATTATGTGTGCATAGCTGTCAGGTGTCTCTCTTTATATAGGCATAGCAGTGCTCACCAAGACTAGTTAGATGTCGTCTCCAATAAGTATAGAGAATGTAAGTGTAACTACTCATTAATCATGTACTGACATACAACATCATGGCAAATGGCAATTAACTGCAATTATCTGTGATCTTCACGGTAGTATTTTCTCTCTTTTTTTGTTCTATTTGAATGAATGAGGAGTTTTTTTAATCACGTGATATGTGTGAGTCATGTGATATGTGACATGAATTGTTTACTTTATGGGGTCACACTATGTTAACTTTAAAAACAGGAACACTGTCTGTTCTTCCTCATTTCATGAATCTGCAAATCTACTGTCATGCAAAACCGTGTTAAATATGGCTGTTCCTCTAAAGACGCTTTATGGTGGCATTAGGGAGGCTCATAATGAAATCAGATTATTTTGGGAAGCTGCTAGCCTTTTCTAGGTTAATGGCAGCTATGGGGAGAAATGGCGGGAAATTGAGAGGAAACGAGAGAAAAGCAAAGGAAATCCATAATGTGACGGATGTGGGGACATAAAACGGTGAGATATAAGCAAACAGAGCGATGGCTAGAAAAGGCGAGCACGCTTTAGGGCTGTTTATACGTGTAGGTCAGGCCCAGCAGAAGGGCAGATCCTCATAAGAGTGACATATCATCCATAAGACTGAGCCGCAGGAGCTGGAGTGTGTTTCATCAGGCCCTTGCTTTCATCTCATTGTCATCTGGGGTCCAAAAGCCATCAAATCAGAAAGGCAAAGCAAGAGAAACAAAAGGAACAAGGAGCATCAAGCAGAGACTGTGAATGTGCAGCAAATCAGAAGATGGGACTGATGCTCAGAGACGTCGTCCGAAAGCAGCAGCGCTTTGATTACCCATCCTGTATACGAAAGCCTTTTACGGGACATTTTCTGCGTGATTCTTCATGTTACAGAGAGAGGAGAGTGCTAACACACACACACACACACAGACAAATAATTGCTTTTGTGTCACATAGTTAAGAAGATATACAGACATCAGTCTTGGAGCTCAGCCTTTTCTTGTAAAGAGGCAAAATTGCAAAAAAACATTTGAACAAATCCATTTCATCCATCTTTGAGTTCATATTTAAGAACTCAACAAACTGTGAAATGTGAGGGTGAGGGCAACTGGTCCACATGATGTGGAATTTCCTACACAGATTTTGCAATAAGTTGGTCACACAGATTCAACATGGACTGGTTAGCTCTGATATATATGATTTCAATTATACATCCACATTCATGTTCTTAACATGAAGTTAAAAACACCACCTTTGCTATTCATCCCACCCATGGCAAAGTATTACATAATTAGTTATCAGACAATGATACAATGTCTTCAGATCAGCCTCATTCTTTCGATCTGGCCTCTTTACATTGACAAGAGCAGATAAAAAAAGAACAATGACATGCTTAAAAATAAAGGTCTTAAAGAGGGTTTTTGCAGAAGCACTATAGAAGAATCATTTTTGGTTGCCTAATCTTTTATTTTTAGTGTGAAGAACATTTTAATAATCTAAAGAACTTTTTTCCATGATGAAGAACGGTTCTTCACAGAACCATAAACGCCAATAAAGAACCATTATTTTTAAGAATAGAATACTACCCCAAACAATGTGATAATGCTACCTGATCTCATGTTGAAAACCAGTGCTTTTTCTCAAAACACGAAATATGTACCAGTAAGTCAGGGCTGGAGTGGGACTCATTTTCAGCTCTGGAGATCCATGGCTTAGACCGGCCCACTTTAGTTTACGACTGACTATAGCCATTACAATAATGTAATTAAAACTTCAGTAGGCTATATAAGTCTGCAATGGTGCACTGTTCTCTACAGCCTTGTAATTTCAATGAACTGAAACACTTAGATTTTTGAACTAAAATAGGCTATTATTGCAACCATATAGCCTATGAATGAAAATGCATATTTTTCTCTAAGAAAACTTAGAGAGTGTGGGCTGCTTCTGGTGCTTGCAGTAAATACATATTACAGCAGTTTCCAACAGAAAGAGTTAATTTCTGTTGGAAACTGCTGTGATATGTACTTACTGATTACAAGGTGTACTTGTAATTGTTTTCATACAGAGTTAAGATTACAGCTCTATATGTTTTGCTTTCTGTATGCGGGTACGAATCCCGTGAAAAACAGAGAGATTGAAAAACAAGCTGAAACAGCATGCTTGCAATAGCATTTTTTCATCACGTTTGCTTTTTTTTCATACTATCGGGTATACAAAATAGTTCCCACAGGTACGTTTTCATCATGAGATCAAAATTGTGTTAGTTGCTTTTAATGGAAAGTAATGCACATTACTTTTGTGTCATTTTTGTCACCTGGGCTGAGGTTGCTTATTTTTCTTTAATAACAAAAAGCCTAAAGTTATATTTTTGCCAACTGTAAAGGCCCTTTCACTCCAAAAGTGAAATAATAAGCCTCAGCCTGAAACAAGTGCCTCTGCACCTCACTCACGATTTCTCTCAACACAGAGACAGAGCTGTCAGTGAATAAATGGGCAAACAAAGTGTTACTTATTTGAAAAAAATAACTCAAGTTGAACACAAAAGGCGATATTTTAAAGAGACTTTAAGGCTACTGTCAACTCTTTGGTTACCCACATTCTTCAAAATATAGTCTTTTGTGTTGAACAAAAGAAAGAAACTCATATAGGTTTGGAATAACATGAGGGTAAGTAAATTATGGCAGCATTTTAATTTTGAATATCTTTAAAATGATTTCAGCTGAATATTGTCCATGACAAAAATAAAATGTAAAATAAATAAATAAAATCTACTGAACAATAAAAGCTCACAGAAAAAATATTGTTTGTGTAATTCATTAGATTAAACAACAATCGTTATCTAACTATATTTGCAAAAATGGGTGTCAGAGAGCATGCCAAAGCAACAGCAGATGTCATACTTGCTCATATATATATATATATACACAGTGCCACATGAAAGTTTGTGAACCCTTTACAATTTTCATAAATATGACCGAAAACATCATCAGATTTTCATATAAGCCCTGAAAGTAGACAAAGGGAATCCAATTAAACAAGTGAGAGAAAAATATTTGCTTAGTCATTTATTTATTGAGAAAAATTATCCAGTGTGCATTGCAAAAGTATGTAAATCTTTGCTTTCAATATCTGGTGTGAACCCCTTTTGCTGCAGTAACTGAAGGTAAAGTTTCTTGTAAATGCTGATCAGTCCTGCACAATAACATGTAGGAGTTTTAGCCCATTCCTTAGTGCAGAACCACTTAAACTCTGTGTTGTTGCTGGCTTTCCTCCTATGAACTGCTGGCTTAGGTTCTTCCACAACATTTTAATTGGATTAAGGTCTGGACTTTGACTCAGCCATTCTAAAACAGTAACTTTGTTCTTCTTTAAACATTCTTTGGTAGAATGACTTGTGTGTTTGGGGTTGTTGACTTTGACCCACGTTCTCTTGAGACTCTGTTCTTAAACAGATGTCCTGACGTTTTCTTTAGAATTTGCTGGTATAATTCAAAATTCATCCAGACTGTCCTGGACAAGATGCAACAAAACAGGCCCAAGCCATGGTACTACCACCACCATGTTTCACAGATAATTTCACCTTTAAATGAACTGCTAATCCAAGAGATTCACATACTGTTGCAACGCACAGATATGTAGCACTGGATCATTTTTCTCAATAAATAAATGACAAAGAAAATATTTTTGTCTCACTTGTTTGATTGGGTTCTCTTTGTCTACTTTCAGGACTTAATCAGATGATGTTTTGGGTCATATTTATGCAGAAATATAGAAAATTGTAAAGGGTTCACAAACTTTCAAGCGGCACTGTATATCAAAACCAGCTAAAAGCCACCTTGGTCAAAAAGATTTTTGAGAGCCCAATCAGAAGTACCACTACTTACATAGAAACCTATACATAGGAGCCTGATGAAAAATGCTTTTTAAAAGAAAGATAGATGTCAGCTGGATTTAGAGGCTTTTGCATCTGAGCTCTTCATATATTGCCTTTGTTTCTCTGCAATTGTACACACTGTATAAGTCTAGGTGGTCCTTGTAACAAGGTTATGGTTTTAGAGTGAACACCAGTTACTTTGTTTTTCCATTTATTCACTGCCAGCGCTTCTGTCCCCATGTTAAGAGAAACTGAGAGTAAGTGCAGAGGCACTTCCTTCAGCCTGAGCCTGATTAACTTTACTTTTGGTGTGAAAGGGCCTTTACAGTTTCCAGAAATACAAGTTTGCAAGCCCAGCTGAGGTGACAAAAAGTAACACAAAAGTAACGTAATGCATTACTTTCCATAGAAAATAACTAATGTAATTAATTGCTTTTTTATGGAGTAAAATTACTTTTAAAAGTAACTTCCCCAACACTGAAGTGTAAACCCTTCAACTCTGAGAGGCTCACGGATTGGAGGTTGCAAATTGTAGCATTCTGAAACTCAGAGAGGGCAAGCATCCCGAATCTGTTTATCCGCTTCAGACCTCATGCATTTCTATTGCCAAATTGCTTATATCATGCACCCACTTATTCGGATTGCTTTAAAGGTGCCGCCTTTCATATCTAGAGATGTTAGGTTTGCAGCAATCAGTGTTTCAGCGTTGTCAAAACAGCCCTTCAGAGGAGTTGGAAACCTACAAGAAACTTCCGCAGGAAAGTTTTGGGGCAAGAGGCTGAAAGTTAAGAAAAAAGCCTTGTCAAGAGAAGCCGAGGACAGGATTGTCAGCACAGGCAGGTGTTTCTCATCAGCAAAGCTTCCTCATGTAACTTGGAGAAATTTAGTTCGATTCAAAGAGCATATCAAAGGATTTAACTTGTGCACCTTGAACAGCTGTTGACTAACAGAAGAGCCTTGATCTGAAGTTTTTGGATGATAAGCACGTTAATCCTTGGTTCTTTTGGAAATTTCAAAGGACTATCAGGACTTTAAGACGTTGCAAAGGAGATGCTTTAGTTCAGCTTGTCATGTACACGCAAGACACTAGTGCCGTGTGAGAGTTACAGTAAGACATCCTGCGTCAGTCTGACAGTCCATTAGTGAACAGAACTTGAGCTCTGTGATGTGTGGCGCTGAATACTGGTTACAAGATGGCACTAAAATAAGCAAGTAATACATCTTTTACATAAATCAAATATTACGGTGTTTTGTCTCACCATCTAGATACGACCCTGTATGGGCTATAAACCCCTTTTTTTTGTATAGTGCATCTTTCTGGGTGCAGTATAGACTACTACTGACTACTGTCAAAATTCTGAGACAAAAATTTAAGAAATGGTTCCCCCAAACAAGATGTAGGCGAGTTTCTTAATGGGAGAAATGTAGCATTCTATCACTTGCTCACCAATGGATCTTCTGCAGCAAATGAGTGCCGTCAGATGTCCAAACAGCTGATAAAAATATCATCAATCCACACCACTGTAGTCCGGCAATTAACATCTTGAGAAGCAAAAAGATGCATGTTTGTAAGAAACAAATGTATCATTAAGGTATTTTTACTTTAAGCCATCACTTCTGGTCAAAAATCCATAATAAGGTGAAAAAGCCCATCTCCTGTTGTCTCTCACATCAAAATCTAACCACATATTTGTTTAGAGCTGTTTTGGACTGTTACTTGTGGATTATTATGATGTTTTTATCATCTGTTTGGACTGTCATTCTGACGGCACCCATTCACTGCAGAGGATCCATTGGTGAGCAAGTGATGGAATGATACACCTGATAAAGAAACACACTCTTCAACATCTTGGCCTAAGGGTGAGTGAAGTTACAGCAAAAAAAGTCACTGTTTGGATTTAAATAACTAAATATGTAAGAATACATGATTGGATCATTACTGCAGGGATTACTTGTTTCTGTTTTTTAACCATAACTGATGCAGCGTGTAGCTTTTCATTTCTTAAACTGCCAAAATCTGATGATGTACCCATGTACATATTCCTGGATGACAATGACAAGATTCATTGGGCTTAAAGTGTGAAAGAGGGATTCAGAGTCATTTTCACCAGAGTCGTGACTTTATCCTCACAGAAAGTCTTTGAGAAGTGATGGAGTCGACTTTACAAACTGGTTTGGCTCACCTATTGTTACTGAAACATATTGGCCAAAAAGTAATGCAGCTCTTGATGGTAATGAATTATTTTGCATAAGGTTGTTGAAACGATGACACGATAAATGCACGCAGTAATCAAAGATAAATTGTTCAACAAAATATTCCTCACAGTTATGTTCTGTTTCATTAACTTTTTGTTTGTTACACCTTGTTTTTCTGTGGTTTGCTCTTGTTTCCTTTGTGCCCGCTCTTTATTTGCTGTCACAGTTTCCAATAACATTACAAAGTTGTTTCTAGTTTTGTTATTTTCTGCCTGTGTATATTTCTACAGTTCCTTGTTGTATGTTTCTCTATGGATATTCATCAGTTGTTTTTGTCTAATATTGTTAAAAAGTGCTGCAATTAAATTCTTTATTTTTATTATTTATTTAAAAAGGTATTTTGTAATGTATTGTAACAATATACACTACTGTGCAAAAGTTTGGGGTCAGTAATTTTTTCAAGAATTTTTTTAAAGGATGTGGTAAATTGATGAGATTTGGTGTTGTTAAATTCTATTCTTTTTAACTTTTTATTCATCCAATAATCATGAAAAAGTATCACAGGTTCTAAAAAAAATCCAACATTTATAATAAATGAGCTTTAGAATGATTTCTGAATGATCATGTGACACTGAAGACTGGAGTAATGGCTGATAAAAAAAATCAGCATTGCATTAGCTAAATAAATTATATTTCTAAGTATATTAAAGCAGAAAACCTTTATTTTACCTTGTAAATAATATTTCAGTTTTATTCTGTATTTTTGATCAAATAAATGAATTATTTTACTTAACCTAAACTTTTGAACAGCAGTGTCCATTTCTTTTTCTTTCAGAAAACAACTATAGATGCGTTAAGAATTATTTCTGTTGGTTATTGGGTTATTAATGCCAGTTTTTTGACAGAGTTGCTGTAATTAGACTAAAGCGTTCTCAAGCCACTTCGTTAATTAAGCTCCTTTCATGTGCTGTTGAAACAAACAGTGCGACCTGTCACTTGCATCACCCGCTTTGCCATTTTGCAGTATTGCATGGAATCAATTGGCTGCTGCACTAATAAAGCTCTTTTCTCTTTTGTGATGAATCTTACAGTGGGCATGAATATTTCAGGCGCACATGCAACTTTGATGTCTCACCCTGTATTATCCCCTGTAACTGTGTCACCTCCTCTATGCCTTTGAAACAGTGATGCTGAAGCGGAGGAGACACAGTCTTACAGAGACACTCTTCTGTTGCGTATGCACTCAAAGGCTATTAATTTTATATATATATATATATCATATACCGCGCCTTTTGTACAGTTATTTCTTTGGTCTGTTACTTGAAAAGATTTGATTTCTGTGAATGATCTGTTATGCTTTTTTTTTTTTATTTCTCTATGGTTTGTTAATAGATGTAGGAGACACCGGGGTTTGTTGTCAGAAAGACTACATACTATATCTTAGTTCCTATTTTTTGAGTGTTTGTTTCAAGCAGTGATTAATTTTCAGACTAATTTAAAATCATTTTGGGGAATTCTGTCCTTCAAATCCTATTTTTTTTATAACAGCATAAAACCATACTGACATAAAGAGTTGTTATATAATGAATTTGAAGTGAATTTTGAAGATTGAACTGTGTTCCCAGAACAAAGATTTTCATAGATGATAGCTCAAGGGCAAGTTTGTGTTTTATATATAATGTATGATACATGGTAACACTTACAATAAGGTTCCATTAGCTAACATTAGTTAATTACTTAACTTAAATCTTTACCATGAAAGTAGTTCTAAAGCATTTATTAATCATTTTTTAAATATTAATATATTTAGTAATATATTAATAGTTCATGTCAGTTTAAAAAGTCAAAGTGGTATTTGTTAATATTATTTATTCGACCTTAGCTAACATAAACGAACCATTAAGTGGTATTTTTATTACCCAACATTAGATTATGTGGTTAATTTTAGTTAATATATTATCTTATGTTAATAGGATTGTTTATTTTTTTTCTTTTATTTATAATGAATTAGAACTCTGAGAACATTTTGCATAAACCTCAGGTTGTCATTTGCGATTTGTATATAATACATTTATAGAAAGCGCAATTTCTGTTGGATACATTTTTCCTTTATTTTTTTTTATTTTTCATTTTATTTTTTATTTCATAATTGTTTTTACATTAAATAGGCATTATACCATATATTTACACTTAAAGCTACATTCTGGTCCACAACACTGCTGTTTTTTTTTTTTTTTCTAATGTGTATATACAGTAGCCTACTGTTCCAAATATAGACATGACTTTAATGTGATGACTGTAGTGGCATGTCTCTTGTGAAGTGCTTCTGTTCACACACACACTCACACACGAGTGTGACAGCAGCGCAGTAGACACAGGGATCTTCTCAGCCGCGGTGTGTGTGTTATAGATATATATATATGCGCTGTGTGACGTCGCAGGCAGTGTGTGTGTATATATATATGTGTGTGAGAGAGCAGTTGAAATAGGGTGAGCTGGAATAGCGGGTCACTCTCAGTTGAAGGATGGAGTGAGAGCGGGTGTGTTCTTCTGTTCGCGTGGACTGTGAGGGTCTTTGAGTCTCTGGACACCTATAACGCGCATTTCACGCAGCATTTCTGTCTCCGCGCAGGAACACGACAGGTAACGAGCTACAGTCACTTAACTCGGTGCTTCTGCATGGGATGCTTGCGCGTCGCGGGCTTTCCGTCTTAATAGCTCTGCATCTGAACTGGATTCACATTCCTTCTTTTTTGGCGTTTGTTTGTACCGAGTACCTCAACAGGAGTTTTTATTGGACTCTTGGTTTGTGCACTCAGCGTTAATGTGTCACTGCCTACCTAGACAGCACTTCTAGGCACCAGAGGCGCGCGAAGCGGCTGCGGGCATCGTTCGCAGCGGCTGTGATGCCCAAACATGCGGTCTAGTTAGGCAGGCGCTGGGTTTACGGTACAACCGAGGTGATTAATGCATTAGATATTCAGAACATCAGCGGTACACTACAGATCAGACCTAAGTTTATTGCAGCTCATGTTAAATCAGAATTTACCTTTATTTAGCTGTTTACATGTTGTTTTATCGCATTATTCACAAAGATAAACATTATAGGTTATTAGCCTATACATATTTTTCTAGTAATATAACCTTTAATTTCCTCATATGCAAGCTACTTTATTGTGCAAACACATAATTTTGTGATGAAATATGTGATTTATTTACTATTTGTAACAGAAGAGTAAAAGAGTTAATTGATTAAACTGTAACATTATATTATATTTGATACATGTACAATATTGTTGAAGTAGTGTTGTTGTAAGTATAAGGTATAGATCACAGATTCCCCTGTGCAAACCATTACATTTGCACTATGTTATTTAGTTTATTACATGTTTATAGCACGCATCATTATTTGAGCCACCATGATGGTGTGTTGTGTTTGTGTGGGTTGCATTTCCATCTGTCTTTATGTTATTATTAGTCACAGGCGGTTACTGGAGAGGTCACTTGTGGTGAAATTGAAGTCATCATGTTGCCTTCTGCTGTAGTATCTGTGTTATTATTACAGATTTTAACAGCTCAAATGGGTTGGGATATTAACGTTATATAAATTTAAGGCACTAAAATGCTTGTAGCATCATTGTTGTATTTGTAATGTAATGTTCTGGCAGAGCTGCAAGTTTTCAGCATAAATTTAAGAGAAAAATATTTTCATTTGTGTGTATCAAAGATAGCATACGTTTGGCATAACAGCTAATGAAATGTCTCACTATAGGTTTTGTTGTGATGTTTATTTATTGATATATTAAATGCAATGCTATTATCTGTAGTACGTTTTGCTTTTGAAACTGTGCTGTGTTGGGACATTCAGACTTTACACTGAACTAAACCAAAACGATTTAAAATACAAAAGCAATAACAATGATATGAACATAACGCGACAATTTTGTATGTACATGAACAAAAGCAGAAGTTTGACCTGGGTCATATTTTCCTGTACTTTGTATGTTTTTGTTCATGGTTTATGAGAATGAGGGCATCACACATCCTTTCCATGTTGACATCTGTATAGTTTGCTTGCACAAAAATGCTGTAGAGTTTGACTGAAATGCAAACATTGGGCTCCTTTGATTTTATTTTATTCCCTTGCTTAAATATTGCGCTAAGCCTAGAAGCAATTATAAGGTTAGTTGTGTTTGGCATTGTTATTTTCTAAGCTGTTGACAACCCCATCAGAACGGACCTGCCACCCGCTGCTGTAGAGCATCTGAGTGAACTATACACTCATATGTGAACTGATAATGGAGGCACAGGGAAAGTGTGATATTTCTGATGATGCTTCATCGGGAGAACAGATGTGATCTAGTGCATGTAGGTGAATAATCTCAAGCCGCAGAATACAGCATCATTGTGATGTCTTCATGCTGTCATAAGGAGTGCCTGATTGTTATTCCCAGTCCCAGTCCATCACTTGTTTCAATCCGTACTGAGAATTGCTCAGCTGCGGTTCAACGTGTAATCTGCAATCCAACAGGAAGCTCTTGAAAATGTCACACGAGATATTTTTAACCTTTGTAATGCTATTCACGTTCCTGCTGCAATATATTTGAAGCTGTTTGTTTGGATCTGTGCTCTTGTTTACACAAATATTGTGGAGATTTTTTTTGTTTTGTTTTGTTCGTTCATGTGCTAACCTTCTCTGCAAACCCTGTGTAAACTCAACCTGTAGCTGAACCGTAACAGATAACGAGTCTTTCTCATTGTGGTGGAGCATTGTTATGGACTCTAGGTGAAAAGACTATTTTAGCTCATGAAATCATCTGTTGATGCCGTTGTTGGCAGTTTAAATGTGATGTCTATTTATATAAAGCCAGATATAATTTCATAACACAGCATTTTGTAATTACCCAATTTAAGATAAAATGTAAGTATGATAATGTAAGTTATCCAAGCTTAAAATCTAAAAAGCCACCTACAGACTCACTAATGAGATTTCATAAAATAGCACTGAATGCATGTGTTATACATGAGATTGATGAAATATATTTACTGTTCGGATTTTACATTTTCTGCTTTATAAGCTCAAAGCTTTTATGATATGACCCTTACTGAACACTTACTGAAATGTGTTTCCATCCAAACTTTCCCGGACGTTGAAAAATGCACATGTGCACTTCACATATGAAAACCACACGACGCAAATGAGATCACCTTGGATTAACATATGAAATGACGAACAGACATTAGTTAGAGTGTGCTTGCTGATGAATCAGAAAGGTGCAGCGCTGTGCCCTGTTTCAGTCTGTTGTGTGACTAACAAGCATTCTTAAGATGAGAAAGGGAAACTTTAAAGTGATTTTCAGCTGCAGTATTCAATGTTTCGTCACACATCTGAGGTAATTACAGTGCAAGTTGTTTTTCTTGCTAAGATTTTTTGTCTTGTTTCCAGCTAAAATATCAAAAAAATCTTAAATCAAGAAGCATTTTCTAGACAAGTAAAATTTATTGTCTTGTTTTCAGACAAAATATGTTCAAATTAAGTGAGTTTTTGCTTGAAACAAGCAAAATTATCTGCCAATGGGGTACGCAAAATCATCCAGCTTTCTGCTTGAAATAAGATTATTTTGCTTACCCCATTGGCAGATTATTTTGCTTGTTTTAAGCAAAAACTTGCTTAATTTTGACTTTTTTTTTCTGAAAACAAGACAATATCTTTTACTTGTCTAGAAATCCTTATTGATTTAAGAATTTTTAGATATTTTGGTTGAAAAAAAAAGACAAAAAATCTAAGAAAAGCATTTTTGCAGTGTAGATGCAAATGATTGATAACCAAGTTTTAAACAAAGCTCAGTTTTTGCTTCACTATTAACTAGCATGCATGTTACTAGCATATTGGCTGTATATTAGTACTCAAAAGGCACATATTAATGCTTTATTCTGCATGATCGTATTTTAGATGCCTTAATCCACCCCATCTAAACTTGCCATGCACATCTTCCAGAACTTTCCTGTTCTCCTGTCTTTTCCATATCGCTTCCTATGTTTGACTAACACTAATACGGGCAAAAAAGAATACAACAAAATTATTTAAAGAGAGAAGGAAATAGGGGAAAGTATGCAGATGAGAAGCATCTTAAATGTGGAGCACATCATGGGCAGGACCATTGATTGCTGATTAGATTAAATAAATAAAGTTTGGTAACACTTTATTTTACTGTTACTAGAATATTAGCCATTTTTTAGTACTAATTAAGCACATATTAATGCCTTATTCTGCATGACCTTATTCTACATCCCTAATCCTACCCAATACCTAAATTTAACAACTACCTTACTATTAATAAGCAGCAAAGTAGGAATTTACTGAGGGAAAAGTCATAGTTAATAGTAAATAAGTGTTTCCTATTCTAAAGTGTTACCAAAAGTTTTAACACATTTGTTTCTTATGTTGGCCGCGTTTAGCACGCCACAACCAGCTGTCAGAAACACATGTGACCAAACTGCACGGAGACACATTTTTCTCAAAATGTAACTCTAATTAATTTTTTTTTAACCTGTAATTCTTGTACTTTCACATAAGCACAAATCAAGAATGTCAACTTGCATGGTTCGCTTGCATGGTTCACAGCACTGTGTGAAAGAAAACAGACTGTATTACACTTTCATTTGTGCAGAATCTCTCAATAGAGATCGCCAAACTCCCGCTTACATGTTTGCTGGTGCTTTCAGCTCATCAGCGCTTTTCCATAATGCAGAGAGAGCCTGCCTGGCACACATGGTTGCCAGGTTGGGAACATAAAGTAAAATGCCGGAAGGAAATGTATTGATTTATGAAAAAAAGTGAGTTTCAGAATAAATAACCGGCAGGCAAATATTGCAGATGATTATGCTTAATAAATCAAGAGAAGCAGAAATTATGATCACGATTAAAGTATGATTCATCATGCAGCCCTGTCTGAACTGCACCAACACTGAACGGACTTGATCTTAATAATGACACTATTTTGTTCTTTTAGAGCTGCTTTAAACAGAATATGAATATCTTCATATTTACATTTTCATAATTGAATCTTCTATTTTCTTGTTTATCTCTGTGAAGCTGCTTTGACACAATCTGGATTATATAAAGCACTGTAGACATAAAGGCGATTTGACTTGACTATAAAAAATCTTAATACAACATTAGTATAGCATTGGTTTGAACTCGAGTTACAGACCAAAAGTAAATCTTGCTAACACATGTCTATTATTTAGTAATTATTATTTCACAAGTTTTGCTCCAGACAAAAGCCACAACACAGCACAGACTGAACCTGATCTTTATTTTGACAGGGATGTTTTGAATGTAAGTAGCAAACACAAATTACCAAATTATCAGAAGACTCCTATACTTCAGCATCAGTGTGGGAAATTATGCTTTATCACCTTACCATTGTCATGATATAGCCATAACAATGTCTGCATGCTTTCAAGGAAAAGTGTATATCTATTCTCTTAAATACAAACATTCCATGTAATTGCATTCATTAAAAGCACATGCAAAATAACTATAATCTATCAAAATGCTGTTTGAAAGTAATTTTAGCAAACCGTTCCAACTTCCTTAAAGCATGAATTGTTTTTGGTAATAGTAAATTTTTAGAGCAAACTCAAAATGGATTAAATAAAACGGCACCTATTTGTTATTGATTTGTGTCTCCTCCAGATATTGACTGTCTAAGCTGCTTCAATTTTTTCAGTATTTCTACCCCATTTAACCCCAAAAAAGTTTGCTTATTTGCTATAAATTGATGTGTACAAGTTGGTTCAGTGATAATATTTTTCTCTACAATACAATAATATTTTTGGCTTGAATAAAACCAGCTCTTGGATATACAAAAAAAGCCTTGGGAGTGAAAATGGGTACATGATACAGAGAGCAAATATGTTGTTTATAATTTCTTGGGAGAGTTGCATATGAAACTTTAATTAATTTTTAGGTTGTTATATTTTTGTAAAGCATCTGATAAATTATTCAGTCTGTTGCTTTGGTTTATTTCTGCTTCTGACACCACTAATGAGTCATTCATACAAACTAATTGTGTTTGTGTTCATCATTTGACAAATAAACACCCAAAATGTAGCGATTTTCCTGTTTAAAACTAGCACATTTGACTTTTTGTCTTCTTGTTTTGTTTGTAAATTGTTTTGCATATATCTTTGCTATACACAGCGCTTGCTTTAATGTTTGTCAAGTACTGTGACATTCAGACATCTGCTTAGTCCACTGCAATAAAACTCTATTTGTTAACATTAATTAACTATCAATTATTAAAAAGATCATTTTAGCTTTTACTAAGACACTGTTGTATCTGTTAAAGTTGTTACCTCATCTAGCATAAACTAACAATTAATGGCCAGATTTACTAAACTGGGCAAACTGGCATTAAGGCGCAATTCCATAAATGCACCAATGGGAGGGGAAAATTCTGCGTGTGATTTACTGGTAATGCACACATTAAAGAACAAAGACGCAGTCAGATCATTTTCTTAATGACCAGCGAAATCTACCAAGAGCAGCGCAAATTTCTGCCTGCTTTAAGGCATGCTTTTTTTGACCAATAAATAATGGCACAAATTCTATAACCTACGAGCACAAATGTTAGTAAATTGCGTTGCGTGAATCATTTTAATGCTCTCCTCCCATAAATTTTGCATCTGAAAGGGAAACTCCTACAAATGCATATTCAATAAGGTCAGGTGCAAAAATCCATGCCTTTTCAGCACTAATTCTTCTCTGTGCGTCTTTAGTAAATCCTGACAGTACTATTTTAACACCTAAAGACAATTTACGTTGGCACAAGCTGTTAATAAATCTGGCCCTTTGTTGTATTTTATTAACTAATGCTAACAAAATAATGAATAAATACTGAAACAAATGCATTGCTCATTGCTAGTTATTTGCATGAACTTTTAGTAAAGTTTTACCATGTAATTTGAGTGTCTAGATGCTTTTTGGGTCCACTGTAATAGTATGAGATTTGAAATACAGTATATGAATAGGATAAGGCTGTATTATAGATCATACATCAAGTTCTAAATATGAAACATCACAGGAAACAGAGCTTCAGCTGTAGTGATGTCTGGTTAACATGAGATGTGCACATCTGAAAGCAAGGATGAGAGGCTCTTTTGAGATACTTTGTGCACTCTCTTTGAAAATGCTGCTACATTATGTCTGGGTGATTTAGACATTTTCATACAAAGTATGTATACACCAATTTTGATGTTCCACACTGACATAAAGGTTTGTGTTTTATGAAGCAAATATATCTTGGTTACACAACTTTCACCCAACTGTTTAAAACTTTTATGGACTTTTTGTCTACTAAAAGTTTTGCGAGAAATGTGCACGATTCAAGTTGTAAACATGCGAATGCTTTGTTTAAACTCATATAATTTAATGACCTGCCACTGTCAGGTGATCTTAATATGTTGCAAAAAGTTTCCCTCAGTGCACATAACAACGCAGTTTGAAGGTTGCATCTTTAAACAGTGTCTGTAAACTCTGGCCACCAGTATTTCCATTTTGCATACAGGCCCGCCTGACAGCAATCCAGGTGAACTTTTGGCTCTCTAGCTGTTGAAGTGCAAAACTACAAGGTACTTGCGGAGTAACATTGTTTTGGTGATGATATTCTGCATGGATCAATCTGATAATCGTTTTATCAGTGCGAATGTCAATAACAACATTTTTATCAGCTGTTTGGACTCTCATTCTGACGGCACCCATTCACTGCAGAGGATCCGTTGTTAAGCAAGTGATGGAATGCATTTCTCCAAATCTGTTCCGATTAAGAAACAAACTGAGGATGTTTTCAGCAGATGTTAATTTTTGGGTGAACTGTTCCTTTAAAGGCTTCTTGTTTAAAGTGGTGGGTTACTGAGATGCTTTTGTCGTCAATATAGTGATGCACATTTTTACTGGACATGTGGCCGTATCTGTATGTATTAGGAGTGTGAAGGGTTTGTATTTATACTGCTGAATGGGCTAGTGTTGATGTGTTGTCTGTGTTGTTTGAGTGGCGGCTCTGTGCTGGTATGTGATGCTCATCATGTGCACGTTCTTCTCTTGACAGTCTGACGCTGATGGACTGGTTGGGCGTTTGGGCTTTGTCCGTCCTGCTCGGATCTTCCTTATGGCTGGCTTATGGAGTCCGAGCCAGTGCTGGAACCGAAACTACAGTAAAGGAGGTTCAAGAGGAACTTCAGGTAGTAGTTTGTTTCATTTTCTTTTGTTCTTGTTTTTGGACTCAAAACTCAGAGCCCAGAATCCAGAAATGTTCCTTTTTCATTGCAAAATTTCTGTAAATATCTTGCAATTGAAACAAAAATGCATTTCTTGTGAATTGCGGGACAGGCACTACTTTTGGCAAATCTTAATTTTGTCCCCACCACTTCTTGAAAGTTGTTGAAAAAATTGCTAGTGGACCCCATGGCATGTACAACACAGAAAAGCATCTCTTATCCATCAATCTGTATCATTTAATTCATGTAACACAAAATAAGTTTGCACTGCACTCGTTCAGCGGTCAAACTTCTACCTGGTTTGAACAGATCTAATGATATCCTAATATGACACTTAGGATGTTCTATTATGTACAGCTGAAAAAGATAAGGCTTCTACATACATAATTCTATTCTTATAGTTACCTTTTCAGCACAGCTTATTGACTTTATTTACACTCAGTAGTGTGTTGTTAATGTAGTTGTTTATCTAAATGTGATACTATCATCATACATTTACCTCCAGTAAACAACTCACTGATTCAAACAGTTGGGTCAGAGAGAGTCTCCAGTTTACAACTTAATGATTCAAACAATCTGATTCAACTCACTGATTCAAATGATCTGGTCAGAACGAGTCTCCAGTTAAGAACTCACTGATTCAAATTATCCGGTCAGAGCGAGTCTCCAGTTTACAACTTAATGATTCAAACAATCTGATTCAACTCACTGATTCAAATGATCTGTTCAGAACGAGTCTCCAGTTAAGAACTCACTGATTCAAATTATCCGGTCAGAGCAAGTCTCCAGTTTACAACTCAATGATTCAAACAATCTGATTCAACTCACTGATTCAAATGATCTGGTCAGAACAAGTCTCTAGTCAACAACTCACTGATTCAAATGATCTGGTCAGAGCAAGTCTAAAGTTTACAACTCAATGAATCAAACAATCTGGTCAGAACGAGTCTCCAGTTAAGAACTCACTGATTCAAATTATCCGGTCAGAGCGAGTCTCCAGTTTACAACTTAATGATTCAAACAATCTGATTCAACTCACTGATTCAAATGATCTGTTCAGAACGAGTCTCCAGTTAAGAACTCACTGATTCAAATTATCCGGTCAGAGCAAGTCTCCAGTTTACAACTCAATGATTCAAACAATCTGATTCAACTCACTGATTCAAATGATCTGGTCAGAACAAGTCTCTAGTCAACAACTCACTGATTCAAATGATCTGGTCAGAGCAAGTCTAAAGTTTACAACTCAATGAATCAAACAATCTGGTCAGAACGAGTCTCCAGTTAAGAACTCACTGATTCAAATTATCCGGTCAGAGCGAGTCTCCAGTTTACAACTTAATGATTCAAACAATCTGATTCAACTCACTGATTCAAATGATCTGGTCAGAACGAGTCTCCAGTTAAGAACTCACTGATTCAAATTATCCGGTCAGAGCGAGTCTCCAGTTTACAACTCAATGATTCAAACAATCTGATTCAACTCACTGATTCAAATGATCTGGTCAGAACAAGTCTCTAGTCAACAACTCACTGATTCAAATTATCTGGTCAGAGCAAGTCTAAAGTTTACAACTCAATGATTCAACTCAATGAATCAAACAATCTGGTCAGAACGAGTCTCCAGTTAAGAACTCACTGATTCAAATGATCCGGTCAGAACAAGTCTCTAGTCAACAACTCACTGATTCAAATGATCCGGTCAGAGCGAGTCTCCAGTTTACAACTCAATGATTCAAACGATTCGATTCAACTCAATGATTTAAACAATCTGGTCAGAACGAGTCTCCAGTTAAGAACTCACTGATTCAAATGATCCAGTCAGAGCAAGTCTCCAGTTCACAACTCAATGATTCAAACGATTCGATTCAACTCAATGATTTAAACAATCTGGTCAGAACGAGTCTCCAGTTAAGAACTCACTGATTCAAATGATCCGGTCAGAGCGAGTCTCCAGCTTACAGCTCAATGATTCAAACGATTCGATTCAACTTAAAGATTCAAACAATCTGATTCAGACGATCCGGTCAGAGTGAGTAACCAGTTAACAACTCACTGATTCAAGTGAGTCTGATTAAAAATGAGCCAAGAATGGGAGATCCTCAGAGCTTGAGTGTGTGCACAACTGATGATTCAGAAAAGTAAGTTACTAATGCTGAATTTTAGGATTAATTTATTGCAAATGAAACTTTTAGGGACGGCCCTAAAACATAGTAATAATCTCTCCAGTGTTCAATTGTCTTAATGGCCAGAAATGCAAACTGTATTAAGTAGAATGCATGAGTAGTTGTGCAAGTAGTCCATTAATCACCAACCAAAACTAGACATGCTAACAGGGCAAACAGCACTGATATTTAATCAAATCATGCTGGACAGTTAATGCTCGACAACAATTTTCAGCATCTTTGAAGGGCTAATAAAGCTCTTAATGAGCCTCTTCAGTCTGCAAATGTCATGTCTAATGTGGATGTAATGGTAGGAATTGTTTGTCCCAGATGAGGTCTTGAGGAGTATATCATTGTTTTCAAGCACACACTGAACACTGGATGTCAAGCTTATTGTGAGGACTGTTGGGACTTTCATCGCTAATGACTTCTCAGTGCTGTAAGACAAAGACAAGAGGCATAACTAAAAACCAGTGCAGCAATTCAGGATCAATATGTGTTATATTTCAGCCATTTCAATTTGCTTAGTAATTTTTTTTAAATAGTTAAATGTTTATTTTCAATTTAGAGTAATCACATGTTGTTGTTCTTGTGAGATTTAGAGAGATATTTGCCAAATGAAAGCACTGAATTCATGGATGAGATTTAAGGTAGGGCCCTATAAAACCCATTTTATTTTTTTTTGCCAAATTCTGTTTTTTTTTTCTGTTTTAATATTTAAATTTAATTATAATAAAAAAACATCAGGTTGTTAGGCTAATTAGTCAAATTAATTGAAATAATGAATACTTTAACAACAATTTATTAAAAATGTAACAAAATATACATATTTTCAAATTGTATTTTATTTTTATATTATTTATTTATTTATTAGTTATTTTTTAACCAAATTCTGGATTCAATTTTATGGATTCATTACATTTTTTAATCAAAAGCATCATAAAAACAACGTAACTTTTTTTTTTTTTTTTTTTAAACAACAACAGGGTCCTATGAATCCCATTAAATTCATCTTGTTAAATTTTATTTAGATGAAAACTAAACAAACCCTTTAATTTTTTTGGTACTGAACATGAAAAACATTATGTGATAATTGTTTCAAATGAAGTTTTCATAATTGTATTATTATTATTATTAGTAGTAGTAGTATTAGTATTAGTAGTAGTACTAGTAGTAAGATATACATTCTGTAGCAATTTATTATGCCCCATTTAGTCACAAAGACAGATGTAGAAAATGGATTCATATTTAAATAGTCTTTCTGCGGTTTCATATTCACAGACACTAGTCCATATCACCATTTGATTTAAGTGTACTGACCTACTTTTTATTTATTCATTCAAAATTTGACAAATGCTGTGACATTTCGTGTTATACAATAAATTAAATTTGTATTCTAGATTCTGCTATTCTGTCTGTTTTCTGCATGGCAGAAATCGGCCCTAGTTTTAAGGGCGTAAAGGGTCAAACACATTTCATATTCCTGCCTACTCTTACACTGTAGCTGTGCAGTTCTAATTTATTTTCACAATACCTATTGTATTCTCATCGCTTATCATACAACTTTCATCTAGCATCTACTTTTTTGTGTGTTACATCTGAGCATCACACTCAAAGGGAAATGTCACTCTGGTGATATCGCTCTTGTGCCACATTGAACACGTTTCAGAGGATTCCTTTATTTTACCCAAGGCTAAGGATTCTTTTTGTAATATTTACTCACCCTCATGTTGCTGAAAACCCATATGATAATTTTCTGTCTTGAACGTCTGAGCTGCTCTTTTGAGCTCCTCCAAATCTCCTAATTTGCTGCCTCGAGATATGTTGAGCCAGGTTTGATGACAATGATGTCAAATGTTGTTTGCTTCTGTGTGTCTTGTGATGTCAGTTTGAATGAGTTTTGAGAGATACGACAAACTGTAATTCTTTTTCTCATACAACACAATCATATGGTTTCAGATGTGGAATATAATGCTCAAGTAGAATGGACTTCTGTTACTATGGTGCTTTCTGTTTTTTTTTTTTTTTTTAAAGAATTCGTGCCTGTATATTTGTTACATTTTAACACTTTAATATATGCATATATAAATAGTGATGAAAGCCAAAATATTAAATATCGTGGATAAATATTTACTGAGTAATCCACTATTTTGTAGAGGGGGTCAAAATGACAATTATAACCTGCGATTTATAGGCAAATTACAGGGAGGTAAAAACGACTTTAGAAAGATGGCAACATCACTGTTATTTTTACAAAGAGATTGATAGGACTATTAATAAAATATGTAGACAATACACTCTACACTTGGTTATTAACCACTGAAAATGGGTAAAATTAAAATATTTGCACATGGAGCCGCATTGAGACTCACATATCTCTGGAACCAAACCATATTTTTTTATTTTATTTTTTTTAAAAAGGACATACTGAAAGAAAAGATTTGATAGAGTAAAACCAGATGTATGTCTAGTTTCAACATTATTTGTTCTTTAAAACAAATAAAAAAAATAAAAAAAATCTTAAAAAGAAAAAAGTTTCAGCTGTATACAAAGTGACTTAATTTTTTTTTTTTTTGACGACTGAATATGTATAAAATGTAACATTTTATTCTTAATAAGTCATAAAAATGAAGATACCAAAAGAAAAGTTTGTTAAGAAATCTAAAATGAAATTACGATGTCTTTAATAAGTCTTGATTACAGACATGCAAATAGCTTGAGCAAACACAGAATGACCCAATAATAATAAAATTATATTTGTGACATTCAGGTGGTGCTGGGAAAAATTGCTATAATAAATTACACTACCTCTACTAAATGACCTTCTACATTTAATGCTTTGTGAGAAAGACTTATTTTAAAACATGCCTATATAGAACACAGACCTACAGTATGAAAATAAACAGATCTGTAAGTGCTGCTGTTTGTTCAGTGAGGCGTATGCTGTAAAAAGCCCTTAGCTTAAACCCAGTGCCATGTCAATCTCTCAACCTTCTAGTGTTAACACACTAACCCCACGAACATACCCACTTTTTATTCATCAGGGTTATTACGGTATTAAATATGAATGGATTTATGGTGCTGGCATCCAGTAGCCATACTTGTAACCACTTCATAAGTTTTTAACCTAGTTTACATGTTTCTATATTGCAGAGAAGTTTACAGCAGTGGTTTTCAATTGTTTTCAAATCGGAACCTACATTTTACATCAAGTAGCGATAGATTGTTTCTTTGATATGGACTGGTTATGCTACTATTTTGATGCATTTCGACTTGGAGTGAATGTCAGGCATCTGAAAAGAAGTTTTGATTGAGTAGCTTGTAAAACTGTGCTGTTTGAGCCATGAACTGTTTCAGATGCTTCAGTTCAATTTGGTGAACTGGTTTTAACTAGTATACTTAAAAGAAGAATTTAGGTTTAGAAGGATGATTTGTTTGTGAACCGGACATCGTTCCAGACCTTTTGCTTGAGGCTCTGGATTACAAGCAATAATGTTGTAAATAATGTTCAGTTTCTTGAACAGACCGATCATTTCACTTCATAAGACCTCAATATATCGCCAGTAGTTGTGAGTTTTAATCATCATCTGTATCTTTTGTTCTTTATGTGTTTTTGCACATTATAATAACTCAAATGTCAATTAAATACTTGAATGAAAACAAAAAGTTACCAGATGACCGTAGAAAAGGAAACAGTTATACTCTAGAGTGATACAGAAGGGGTTCAGTGATATCAAATTCTTTAAAAAGTATTTTTAAAATAGTTTTAACACAAAATGATAAAGCATATGGGTACTGATGGATAATTAAAACAAACAAACGAAAAAACTTTTTCCGTTCATTTTCTGGATCTGATTGATTAAGAGAACATCAACAAAATGTCTTCTCTTGATCTAAACTATTAATGAAAGGCAAAGGTTATAACATGACATACCTACAGTATCTCACAGAAGTGAGTACACCCCTCACATTTCAGCAACCATTTTAGTATATCTTCTCAATGGACAATACTATAGAAATGAAACTTGGATGTATTTTAGATTAGTTAATGTGCAGCTTATATACCAGTATAGATTTACTGTCCTCTAAAAATAACTCAACATACAGCCATTATTGTCACAACAGCTGGCAACAGAAGTGAGTACACCCAAAGTGGACTTGTCCAAAGTGTCAGTATTTTGTGCTGGCACCATTATTATCTAGCACTGCCTTAATCATCCTGTGCATGGAACTGGCCACATTGGAGCTGCACAGGATGTTGCTGGGATCCTCTCCCACTTGACATAATGACATCACAGAGCTGCTGGATGTTAGACACATGGTGCTTCTCTACCTTCCTCTTGAGGATGCCCCACAGGTATTTAATAGGGTTCAGGTCTGGAGACATACTTGGCTACCCCATCACCTTCACCTTCCTCAGCAAGGCAGTTGTCATCTTGGTGGTGTGTTTGGGGTCATTATCATGTTGAAAAACTGCCATTTGGCATTGTTTCTGGAGGGAAGGTGTCATGTTCTGCTTCAGAATGTACAGTACATGATAGCATCCATGTTTCTCTCAATGAACTGCAGCTCCACAGTATCAGCAGCACTCATGCAGCCCCAGACCATCATGCTACCACCAACATGTTTGACTGTAGGCAAGACACAATTTTCTTGGTACTCCTCACCGAGGCATCACCACATGCACATGCTGGACACCATCTAAGCCAAACAAGTTTATCTTAGTCTCATCAAACCACAGGACATGGTTCCAGTAATTCATGCTCTTGGACAAGTTGTCTTCAGCAAACTGTTTGCATGCTTTCTTGTGAGCCAGCTTCCTTCTGGGATGACTGACTTGCTGCAGTGTGTGGCGTATGGTCTGAGCACTGACAAGCTGAGTTTCTACTTATGCAACCTTTAAAGCAATGCTGGCAGCGCATGCATCTGTTTTTTGAAACCAGGTTCTGCACCTGAAGCCCTTTGTTGTTCGACCCTTATGAGGCCTGTTCTGAATGGAACCCATCTTGGAAAACCTCTGTATGACCCTAACCACTGTAGTGCAACTCTGTTTCAGAGTGTTACTGAACCTCTGATAGCCTTGGCTATCTTTGTGGAGATCAACAATTCTAATTCTCAAATCCTCAGAAACGTCTTTGCCATGAGGTGCCATGTTAAACATCCAGTGGTCAGTATGACAGAATTGTACTTAAAGCACCTTAAAGTACTTAAAAGCACATTTGAACTGCTCTAATACTAGATTCACAACTTTGTATTGCCCTGTCAAGCAGACAAAAACAAACATGATTAATAGGACATGTGGCTTTGCATGGTTAAACGACATACTGATGTTATCACTTAGGGTGTACTCACTTTGTTGCCAGCTATTTTGACAATAATGGCTGTATGTTGAGTTATTTTCAGAGGCCAGTGAATCTATACTGCTATACAATCTGCACACTGACTACTCTAAAATATATCCAAGTTTCATTTCTATAGTATTGTACCTTGAGAAGATATACTAAAATGGTTGCTGAAATTCGAGGGGTGTACTCACTTTTGTGAGATAATGTACGTTTAATAAATATTTTATCATTTGATGGGTCTTTGCAGGTGTTTCATATAAATATTTCTCAATCTAAACAGATTTTAAAACACTAGACATCATACATGTGCTGACTTTGTTAGAATACTAGTGACAAATGGAAACAATATGCGTTCTAAAATCGGTTTGACATATCAAACATGTTTGATATACTCCAACTGGATGGATTTATAGTCTGTGACCATCATACATTACGTGAAATTTGTTCTATGAAATATGCTCAAATCTGCAGACTGACTTTCGGAAACTAGCGTCAACTTCTCCAGACTGTAAACTGGGGGGCAATCGGGACAGAAGTCATTCAGTATAATGGCTGTGTGATGGCTCTTGCTTGTATGATATTGCTCAACTGTATCATATCTTATAAATATAAAAAAACAAAAACCCCAAGGATATTTTTTATGCTTATGTAACTTGCACTATAGAGGCATTCAAAATGCATTCTAATAGGCTTCATCAGGGAGTGAATGCTTTTGCACTGTCAAGATGTGATTTTGTTTTTTATTGCGAATTGAGTGGCATACTCAATAATGTCAGCTTGCACATTGTAAAAACAACAATTACGATAATATCACAAACGATAAATCACATAAATATCCTCTATGGCTGAAGATCAGCCTCAGGGAAAATGAAGTGTTACTGTATCTGTAGAGACAGTGATGTGACAAAGAAGGCAGGACTTTGAGCCTGGAGGAGATCAGGGTTTTGATCTCTGTTTAAGACCGTCAGCATGGAGGATGTTGTGCTCACACTTAATATCTTAAAGTCTACCTTAGGGATGCACCAATCCAATGCCTACATCGGCTCCAAAACTGGCCTTTTTTGCCAGTTTTACAAAAGCATACATTGTTTGTCCATGAACTTGATTGCAAATATTTCTTGTTTGCAACCAAATGCCTTTTCATTTTTGTTTTTTAATGAAAAATAAAAAACAAAAAAATAACACAGGCTTGAATGTGTGTATATGTGTGTGTATATACAGTATATATATATATACACATATATGTATTTATTAGTTTGTTTGTCCAGACAATTTTGAAACTTTCCAGGATATTAGGAAATTTACCATCCATTTGCAACTTTAATTTGACATAATTAGACATGCACATATAACGTGGGCTGTACTGTATATGTTGGATTTTCTGGTGTACTAAAACTGTAAGCTTAACTACTAACCACTGAAATAGTTAGCTTTGTTTAGCCGTCAGATAGGGCTGTTCCCACATTTATGGACTGTATCGTAATATTTTCCCATTTTATTTTGCAGCAATATGGAGGAGCTGAGAATAAAGTCAAGCAAAGTAAGTACAAACTTGCATGTTTATAATGATGTTCTTTGTGCATTCTGGTTCAAGGATGTCATGGGAGCTGTTGCTGTTGCCTTGTGAAGTTAAAATTTGTTTTAAAGCCCTATCCACAAATTAAAAACAATGGCTAACTGCTGTTTAAATTGAGTATATGTGCATCAGCCTGGGGTGTTTCTGTCATCTTCTTCAAGTTTGTCTTAAAATCAGTGGCCCAACTGTGAGTGGCACTGTGCATGAGACGGCTAATGGAAAACCAAAGGATACTTTAGGGATCTCAGGGATTTAACTAGGGATCATAGGGTGATGCACCAAGGAATTTGGGTTGAATGTAGGTATTATGTTGGCTGTTGTGTGTCTCAAACAGGCCAGCGCAGCTCCACACGTCACTCATGTGTCTGTGGTTGTAGTACTGTGCAGCAGTAATGATTTCTGTATTGATTGCAGAGCATGCTTTGACCTTGCCAAATCAAAAATAACCTTTGCACATCTTTATGGCCATTGTATTTGAATGAAATCATTGTCTGAAAGCTGTTGTAGCTATCAAAATAGCACATTCAAATAATTACAACTCTTGTAAAAGACGTGTGCATAATTGTACTGAATGTGAATTCTTTTAAAGTGTATTATTTCATTTTTTTAAAGTAAGCTAATATGTGACCCTGGACCACAAAACCAGTCATAAGTGTCAATTTTTCGAAAATTGAGATTTATACACCACCTGAAAGCTGAATAAATAAGCTTTCCACTGATGTATGATTTGTTATGATAGGACGATATTTGGCTGAGATACAACTATTTGAAAATCTGGAATCTGAGGGTGCAAAAAAAACAATTATTGAGAAAAATTGTCTTTAAATTGTCCAAATTAAGTTCTTAGCAATGCATATTATTTATCAAAATTTTAGTTTTGATATATTTACGGTAGGAAATTTACAAAATATCTTAATGGATTTTTGGCATAAAAGAAAAATCAATAATTTTGACCCATACAATGTATTTTTGGCTATTGCTACAAATATACCCCAGCGACTTAAGACTGGTTTTGTGGTCCAGGGTCACAAATGTACTTCTTTTTCACATGATGATGGTAATCACACCCTAAATGAATAACTTAGTGAGTCACTGTATAGTTAGTAGAAATGGCGATGCTAAATGAGGAACTGCTTTTAACGTTTTAGCATGTAGATTCAGATTTGAACTACATTTTCAAAGGAACCCCTACTTTTATAGATTTACACCTTGCTGAGCGTAGCAGATCAAAAGCTTAACAAAAATCAAATGGAGAAAAAATTTCCCATCATTTGTGGTGCAGACAGACAGACAGAGTGTCAGAAATATGCAAATGATGTGTTGATTTCCCCTTAGGGACTAATTATTCACTGACTTCGGACTAAACTTAACAAAACACGCAGTGGCATGTTTGATTTTTCTTTCGGGGGCTGGCATCACGTTACCTTCTCATATGCGCTCGTCTGCGTATCGCGGCGCATTATCTCACTTTCCCTGCCTTCCAGAGAGTCCTCTTTGTTGTCATGTCTGTGCGTCTCGCTTCCAAAGGCTGACATTAATCAGACTGCCCCAGTTTCTGAACGCCACGCGTCTACCCAACCACCCAGCCACTTGAGCGGATGACCAAACGATAACAGGGCTGGCTGACAGCCTTTTGGCTTCCACACAAATCATAAATAAATAACGTGCCGCAGGCAGCACGCCGAAAAGGTCACTCAAGAAGAAAGACAGGAGAAAGCTTGTGCTTTTGTGGCAGACACAATGCACAATCAGATCTCCCGCATTCAGCGGCTGAACCGTCAGGATACATTTGGCCTCGAGTCTGCTTGAAATCACAACGAGTGGTTTGTTATTGCCGCGAATTAAGCGATATCATGAGGCAGAGCCCATTAAGGAGCCCTCTGCTTCGTTTCTACACTAATTGGAAGGGAATTCGATAAGGCGCAGCACCTCGCTTGTGCGTCTGGGTCACGGCAGAACGTAATGGATTGAGAGTTAGTGAAAATGGAGGCATGGTCCTCTAAGTCTTAGATCCCAGCCCTGAACTAATAAACCAATCGGTCACATCCATAATACAACATAACGCACATGGCGAAACGGCTATGTAATGTAATAATGTACTACGATACTCGCATCAAATAATGTCATAAATGGAGTGCAAATGAAAACTGACTACAGCACCCACAACCAGTTCGCAACCTCTATGTTCTTTTACTATCATTGATATACTGTTATATAGGCATGCACAAATCAGTGTTAACCAATTAAAGCAATTAAAAACAGGTTTGACTGTATTCCGTCAGTCAAAAAGGGAGCTGAAAAATGCGTCAGACTGCAACTTGTGTGTAAAGAAAATGTCTCTTGTGATAAATTTAGGGCTGTTGAAGTTAACACGATAATACTGCATGTTAATGGGAAAAAAAACAACACATTCTCACTCCCAACTCATCACATACTGACACTTGGTCAGGACCTCTTGGCGTTAGGGTTAGGTGCTCAGGGTACACCTTTTGATGCTCAGGGTACCCCTTTAGTGTCATTTCTCGCAACATGTCCTCCAATTTATACGACCGACTAAAGTCGTTTTCACAAATCCTCAAATACGTCTCTGTAAAGCGTATTCAACATTTGCTCCCTTATCAGTAACAGGTATCTCACTCAACCTTAGTATTATGTGTAGGTCAATTAGTAGCGCGTTGCACTGCGGAGTGGTATAGTCATATGAACACAGGTTCGATTCCAGAGAACGCATATGTTTTCATTGTATGTTTTTTTTTTTTTTAAATATGCACTAGAAATCATCAGAAACTCATGAAATTTCTGTAAGGGGTAGGTTTAGGGTAGGGTTAGGTGTGGTCATATATACGAATTACACCTAGTAAAACACGTTTAAATTACCCTGAAATCGTATAAAAACTCATACGTCATGCGATGACGTCAGATCCAACGCGACACTGTCATTATTTTTACGACCGCTAGAGGGCGCTTAACTTTAAAACGTAAGAATGGATCGTATTTGGTCGATTCAAAAACGTACAACTGGGTTGTATTTTCTTTGAGGACAGTCTCATTTCTCGACATGCAGGGTCCTCCATTGTTTTCAGTTGTTTGTCCTAATTTAATGGATTGCATGCATTTGTAAAAAATGGAAATCATTTTATAGAAATGTATACTTTCGTTGGAGCACCTAACCCCACCCCAACCCTAAACCTACCCACTTCTGAACAATATAAAACAAGTAACAGGCAAATATAAGTACAGTCACAGGTATTTATTGCAAAAAGTTTTTAATCGCTGAAAACGATCCCGCTCCGTTTCATCTCATTCAAAAAGATACTCCCAAACATTAGCATGATGCAATTGTCACAAGACACACAAGAACCAATAGCATTTCACAACCAAGGCTTGCTTCTTCTGGGGGCATTTTTTGAATTTGCGCACAGACAGACTGCACAGGGCAGCACACAGGACGGCGGACGGAGAGAGCGATTGTGTCTTTTCTTCTCACAAATTAATCGTTTTGCCTCGGAATCCTTGGAATATTAATACTTTTTGAATAAATTATGAATATAGTTGTATCTGCCTGTTATATCTTGTGTTTTGTTTACAAATGGTTAGGTTTATGGGCAGGGGTTGGGTTACATGTGTAAATAGTGTAATATAAATAAAACTGTTGAGACTGTTTGCACTGAAAAAAAAACAAAAAACATATGCAATAATAGCAATAACTTGTTGAAAAAAATCATGCAGTTAATGCAGGTTCTCTTTGATTCTATGAATCACAACTTAGGCTCATTGGAAATACGTGCCTCTATATACATTTCTGCAAACCAGAAAAAACTTACCTTTATGTACGAATCACTGCAGTTTCCAGTTCAAATGAACACTAGAGGCAGTAAAACTTTTATTCCTTTTCACACACAGTATGATTTACACAAAGTTCAGATTAATAAAATAATTGTCTAATTTTCAGACAATTACTACTGCAGAATATTATTTTATGGCTTCAAAACTATTTTATCATTAGAGATGTTCCGATACCCTTTTTCTCTTCCCGATACCGATTCCGATACCTGGGCTCAAGGTATCGGCCGATACAGAGTACTGATCTAATACCTGTATATACAGCTCTAGATACTTGCCTACTAGTTTAAACTGATATAATTATTTTATGGTGTGCTTCAGACTTATCCCTTACTAAAACATGAATAAATATATACAGTGAACTAGAGTATTTTCATTATCTGACATACATTTGACAGTAATACATAGTTTTTATATAGTTAACATTACTACTTCTGGTTCTGTTTATAACAGAGAATTCTGGGTAGAATTTGAAAGATTCTCACTGGATCTTGCAGCTGTAACAGTCTTGCAAAATCAACTTTCATCACGAGTAGTAAACATAACCACGCGTCTGCACCATTCATTAACAAAGACACAGAATTAATATTTAAATAGTCATTTTGCACTTAATTTTTACAAATATTAGTCCATATCGTGATTTGATTTAAGTCTAATTACTGACTTTTGATCCAAAATTTGACAAATTCAATGACATTTGATGTTAAACTGTACATTTTGTTTTTCTGACTGGATTCTGTACACATTTTTCGCATTGTGGAAATCATAGGACCCTACATATGAGACATGTTGCTGTTTTACTGGCTGGTTGGTCCAGTCTAAAATACTGCCAAACACTGGACATACTGCTAGCGCGTATTTATTTCTTCTTCTTCTGCTCCAAACAGTGCTTGCTTGTGGTAAAACTTCCTGTGTTTGCATTCTGAGCAGAGAAGGAAAATTGACTTCCGATTTGCAGCATTAAGCAAAGCTAGCGGGCAAAACTTAGGTCTTGTTTAAGAAAATGGCATTGGATCGGTACATGGTTTCAAGTACTCGCTGATACCGATCCTAGAATTTTTTCTAAAAAAATCGGAACAACCCTATTTATCATCCAGCGCAATTTGAAAATTAATACTTTTGAATGTTGACGTCATGTATACAGCTTCATATGCATGAGTTTTCTAATGTAGTTACTTTGCTCAGTAGCTCACCCGATACGGCGTTGCACTTGGGTGTTGAAGAGCTCTGGTTCAAACCCTGTGAAAATACTGTTTGATAAAACAAAGCCGCATAAGGAAGTTAAAATAGGACGGATTCATCACCAAATACATATTTTAAATCACTTATGCATTTGTTATTGCTATTGGTTAGGATTAGGGTTGGATTTGGTGTAGGGGATATTTCCAATATGATAGAGCAGTGATTCCCAACTACATTCTTGGAGGCTCCCCAACACTGCACATTTCAACATGTCCTCCAATTTATACGACCGACGTAAGTCGTTTTCACAAATCCTCAAATACGTCTCTATAGAGCGTTTTCAACATAAAATACGTCTCTATAGAGCGTATTCAACATTTACTCCCTTATCAGTAACAGGTATCTAATTCAACTTTAGCATTATGTGTAGGTCAATTAGTAGCGCGTTGCACTGCGAAGTGGTATAATCATATGAACGCAGGTTCAATACCAGAGAACGAATCTGTTTTCATTGTATGTTTTTTGTTTTTAAATATGCACTAGAAATCATGATTTTGCACTATTTCTGTAAGGGGTTAGGTTAGGTCATATATACGAATTACACCTAGTAAAACACGTTTAAATTACAGTGAAATCGGTATAAAAACTCATACGTCATTCCATGACGTCAGATCCAACGCGACACTGTCATTATTTTTACGACCGCTAGAGGGCGCTTAACTTTAAAACGTAAACATGGGTCATATTTGGTCGATTCAAAAACGTACAACTGGGTTGTATTTTCTTTGAGAACAGTCTCGCACATTTTGCATCTCTCCTTTGTCTGACACACCTATTTCAGGTCCTGGAGTCTCTACTAATGAGCTGATGATCTGAATCAGGTGTGTTTGATTAAGGAGACATGGAAAACATGCAGTGTTGGGGGGCCTCCAGGAACATTGTTGTGAACCACTGCGATAGAGCATTAACCTTTAGCGACATGCACCAGATATTTGAATTTTGAACGCAATATGTACCTCAAGCAGCGTAATAGAAAATGCAGCAATATGTGCTTGTTCCAGCGTAATAAAAACGTGCCATGGTCACGTATTGAATGTGTGTTTCAGCGCCACTCTCTGGACATTCCACTTTGAAAGTGCCACGAAATGTGCAGTAAGGTACGTAATAAGGGTGTTGCAGAAATGTATGTAGAGGCATGTATTTTCAATGAGCCTGGGTTGATGAATCAACTGTAGTCCAAGCCAGGGTTGCCAGATCTGTGGTTTTTCCTCTCACTAAACATTATTTGTAGTGTACCTCCCATCCGATAATAACAAAGAGCTTTGTGCTTTATTACTTACAATAAAAAACTAATTTTATAAAATTTAAAGATAATAATATAGTTAAAGATAATAACCCTGGCGCAAACATCATTGCCTTCAAAAAGATGAGCTTCTAAGTAGGGATGAGAGCCATAAAGCATCCTATTATGCCCTTTATAAAGACTTGATTTTGGGATGTATTAAAATAGGTTTTCATGCTTGATTTGTTTCTTCCCACACTCTTAAAAATAAAGGTGCTTTAAAAGGTTCTTCACAGCGATACCATAGAAGAACCATTTTTGGTTCCACAAAGAATCATTCAGTCAAAGGTTCTTAAAGAACCATCTTTTTATAATCTGAAGAACCTTCTTTCGCCACAAAGAACCTTTTGTGAAACAGAAAGGTTCTTTAGATGTTAAAGGTTCATTATGGAACCATTCATATGGTATCATGAAGCACCTTTATTTTTAAGAGTGCAGTCTGTCGTAAATTCTCTGTTTAGTTCCTATTTTGATGAAGCCCCTCCTTCTGAAACATGAAATGTCATCTGATTGGTCAGCTGACCTGGTGCATTGTGATTGGCGAACTGCAGGTTCTGTAAGAAGTGCGCTGTAGCCCGAATGAGTCATTTTTTTTGTTCCTGAATAGTGTTTTTTGTTAAAGAGAATATCTCCTTTCAAAGTGAAGCTTTGTAACCTTGCAGATATTTTCTTTTAATTCTCAAACAGCAACATTACACTCTAACTGAAGTTGAAAAAGTGAAAAAAGCATAATAGGACCCCTTTAAGGCATTTACCCGTTCTTGTTCCACTTAATGTTTCCTAGTACCTTAGAGGACATAAAGTACATTGTGCATAAACTCTAAAAACAAATGTTTTGGCTTAATAAAAATGAAACGCAACAGTTTGCTTCTTATTTGAGAAAATCTTTTTAAGTTATGCAGCCTTGTGGCCTTGAAATCATCTACACAGGCTTTGGGTTTATTCCAGATACATCCACCGCAGCTCTCCGACATTCAGGGCAATAGACAGATATTACTGTGCAGTATCAGTCATACGTCACTGTCAGATTACTGGAGAATAACTCTCCAGAGGTGTGTAATTATATTATCCCTGGGTCCAATAAAGTTTTCATGGCTCACAGTCCATAAAATTCAGAAACCAAAATCAGCAAGCCATCAGAAACGAACCATAATGTTAAATTACGATGGCCGAAGTTGAGTCGAGGAGAGAATCTTAAAGCATTTAACTGTTCTCGTTTCGCTTAATGATTCTTAGCAAACTACAGTATTTTTGTTACTGTGTATTTCCAATACACTTTTAGTAATTAGTAATTAGCTAGTAATTAGACTAATTTATGTAAGTATAACACAGTAGCTGTTCTTGTTTCATTTGGAAGGAGAAATAATAAAGAACAATTTGTGTAAATGACCATCATGTAAGGTTATTTAGTAGGCAAAACCCATGGTGGACATGTTGCATGTATATTAGCCTCTCTCCTAAATGAGTTAACACTATGAAAAGTAGAAAAAAACAAACTGACTAACCATATTCAAAAGTCATTTCTCATTTCAGTTTAAGAATTTAATCAGAACACAAAATGTTTTGAGACAACAAATTGTTTCGCGAGAGTGAATTCAAACGTCAAAACAAAAGATGGAGATTGATATGCTCTGATCACAGATATGAGCCATGCGGTTATTTTTTCCCTAACTCACGTAGACAATAAAACATGTAGCTGCGAGCAGTCATGTATTAATTTTTTAATCATGATCCAGAACACCAAAGGACAAATGAATGATTTTAGGACAATCTGTGTAACTGTTATTTATTCAGTTTTGACCACTAGGGGGTGCAGTTACTAAGTAAAGAGAGCTGATGCATTACACTATGGAATCCGTTTCCACCACTGAATAAAAAATCAAATAAAAAAGGGTTATTCCAACGTTTTATCTCACAATTCTTTTTTTTTTCTTAGAATTGCGTGATATAAACTCGCAGTTGCATATGATAAACTCATAATTGCGAGAAACAAAGTCAGATTTTTTACTGATAATTACATGATATAAACTCACAATAGTGAGATAAAATGTGCACTTTTGTTGCAATTTTTTTTCTTGAGTTTATATCTTGCAATTTTGACTTTCGTAAACTTGAACTTGTGGGTTATAAAGTAAAATTTATCAAACTGCTATACAATTCTGACTTGTAATTGTGAATTCTGAGAAAAAAAAAGATATGAACTTGCAATTCTGAGAAAAAAAAGGCAGAATTATGAGTACATATCTTGCAATTATGACCTTATTTCTCAGAAATATGAGTTTATGTCTCGCAATTCTGACTTTATAACTAGCTATTGCAAGTTTATATCTCACAATTCTGTCAGAATTGATGCAATTTATATATAAAAAAAGTGAGATAAAACTCGCAATTGAGATAAATGTGAGATAAAACTTATTTATTTTTTATTTTTTATTCAGTGGCAGAAATAGGCTTCCATATTACATGGAAACAGTTTGGTGTGAAAAAACTGTTGCCAATAATGTTTTTGCTAAATGATTGTAATAAATTTAAGTAAGGAATAATTGGCGATGGACCATTGAATTCTTAAAATGTGCATTATTAAATTGACCGAAGTCAATTATTCCGCTTATACTACGGTTACCACACCTCAAGACATCAATCAGATTATATATTTCAAGGCATTCATCCAGTTTGTCCTTAAAACACTATTGTGAGTAGGATAAATGATAACACTTTATTTTAAGGTGTCATAATGTAGAGTAATTACCTAATTAAGTACTAGATAATAGATTAATTTATGACAAGAGTGCACCTCAAAAAATGTACTTCATAACAGGAGTTCAGACCTTTTTCACAAAAAGACTTACTTTGTTGCCTTTTTTTCTATCATGCTTTAGAAATCATAAGAAATTATAGATCACTTGAAGACTTAAAATTTCAAAATTCATCCTTTGGAAACCATTTTAAAATCAGACATTGCATTATCATGGAAATTGTACATAAAAATCATATTATAAAATGTTTTTGTTCATGAATTATACAAAAATTACATTTGGATAGTGCATTTTTATGTCTATGTTCACAATAGAGAGTGACAATTAAAGGGTTAAAATAAAGTGTTACTGGATTTATCTATTTAGCAGCTCATCCAACGCCTCTGTTGCTAATTCCAAAACGTCACTTTAAACCTAGGAATGATACTTGAGCTGTTGATAGCAGACTACAAATTAAAGTTTAGACAGAGAGAGAGAGAGAGAGAGAGAGAGAGAGAGAGAGAGAGAGAGAGAGAGACACATTAAGCTTGTGAATTACCTCTCTGAGTCTATGCATTTCTCAAAAGTGATTGGCAGCAGCATCTTTACTAATAGTGAAACTCTAAGTTCATTTTCTTCCGGACCCCAGGGCGTTGTTACCTCGCTTGTGCAAAATATAATGTCGCTTTTAAGCAGTAAATCATCAGAGCAGCGCTAACAACATTAGGGCGTATGTTAACGCGTGTGTCTGTAAGGTAGAGAGAGTGGGAAAATATAGAGTATGTGCTTTCCGTACATAATAAAACATAATTTTGTGGCAAAAACATAAACATATTCTGCAGTTTTTAACCTATTGATTACTGTATCTATTTGTTAATATTTGTTATGAATTTGCCATGTGTTCCCTGAAATTAATGCACACCTTCAGAAAGTTCGTCAGACAATCAGATTCAAGCATTCAACGGCCCCGTAGTATAGATGTATGTAACTTGCTGAAGTTGAATGTATGTAAACATACTGAAACCACTGGTAATTAATAAATCAACAGGATCTAAAACAAATCTGAGGAAAAAAATAGGGATGCTCATATTGCTGCTGATCCAGAAAGAGCAACAAAAACAGTCTTTTCAACCACATAATGATCATCATTTCTGTGTTACAGATATTTAAATAACATCAGTACTGAGATAAAAGTTTATAGTTTGGGTATAAACACTTATTGTCTACAGCAGCGATCAAAACGAAAGTATCTTAACACTTGCATGTATTATAAGGCTTATCCTCTTCCACCAAGAGGTGGCGACAACTGCTCTTGTAAAAATGTATTTCATTAAATCATTTATTCAGGAGATTATTCAGGGACTGTTGCTGCACACTCTGGTAACTGTTGAATCTATTACTTATTGAAGGTCATTCTGTACATGCATTCTTAAATTAAATGCGGCAATCCAAAACAGTAAATGTGATCATCAGGCAAAAGTTCGCTTCAAGAGTGATTTTATTGCTGACGTCACACTCTGAACACATGTGAGTTATTTGTCTTATGGACAATGTTTGCATTTTAAGCCTTTATTAGCCAGTTCTGATAATGTTGTGATAATGCATGCATCCCTAAAAAAAACAAAACAAAACAAAAAGAACAAATGAGCTAATTTAAGCTGTTGGTGGCACTAGAGTGTTTAAGACCTAAAAAGACTCATCTCCATGTATGTGCCAAATGTCAAAGTTTTACTCCCGCAGCCAGAGGAATAATAAGAAGTAAAACAGATTGAATCGCTGCTTGGCCCCTTAATACAGAACTTAGACGCTTTGTTCACTGACAGGATGCCTATTTTATAAGCTGAAAATCTAAATCCCTTTTGGTGTTTCTCTGGGTCTCTGGGAGCGTAAGTCATGGCTGTGACTCTCATCTGTTGAAGTCCTTTGCAGCTCTGTGTCATTCTGCAGAGGACACGCTGTATTTGCATATCTCTGGGGCAGTGGAAATATTAATCAGAGACTGTCACGTCGGGTTACATGACTCAGTAAACAGAGTGAGTGTAATGCCTGTGCATGTCTGACATGTTATCAATACCAAGTGCAACAGCATTGAGCTGTTCCTCGCTTTTGGGTATAATAAAATGTACTTCATGAAAAGGCTGTTGGTTTATAATATATATATATGTGATGCACAAAAATGTGATAAATCTGTCATGGAACATTGCTTTATTACAGCCACCATTTAAACATTTGATTTTTAACAACAAACTGAAGTAGAAACATAATTCTGTTATTAAAAAGCTGACATTAGAAACTGCCTTATTTTTATTTTTTTTCTCGGCCAAGTGCTTCCTGAAATTTTGGGAAGAGTTTAAGCTTTGGCCCAAAATTTTATTATAGTGCACTACTAATATAATAAGTATATGTATAAGTGCCATGATCAAATATTATCTTTATTATGTTTTGTTAAATAATAGTCAATTATTGATGATTTTTCTTCTAAAACCAAAGTATGAAAAAACATATGTATATGGTCACACTTTGGGGGACCAATTCTGACTATTCTAAATATTAACTACAATTTCTACAATTTGCAGCTTAATAATCATTAGTATGGTAGTTGTTACGTTTAGGTATGGGGTGAATTAAAGGAACTAAAATAGGATCATGCAGAAAAAGACATTAATTTGTGCTTTATAAGCAGGGGTTGAAATGAACTTTTTCACTCACCAGCCAATTTAGCTGCTAAATTTTTAAGTTACCGGCCATTCATAACTTCTACTATCCAAAAAAACAAACAAAAAACAAACAAACAAACAAACAAACAGAAATAAACCAACAGCTTGAGGCTATCTACAATGGACGTGACAAAACTATTGCAAATAATTTTGTGTCAGTACTAGGAGTGTGCGATACTGACAAAAAATAATATTTTCTTGGAATGTATTGATAAAGATTTATTTTGCTGAGTGTGTTATTGTGCTAATACCTTAAGGACGACGTACAGCTGACTCCTAAAGTTTTTGATATTCTATATATTCTGTGTGGTGCATTTTTACTATTTTACACATTCATTTTTTTTTATAATTTATATTTTTCTAAAAGTGTGCATCATCTTTTGAGTCTTGAGTTCTTACATTTAATCAGTCAATTATAATAATAATACATTTAGGGTGTTACTAAACAAATTAAATCACTATCAACAAAATTAATCTTTGCAGAAGTTGCATATGAAATGGCATTTAGATATATTTACACAATAATGCAGCATAGAGGGACATGGAATGCTTTAACCTGCAGTTACAAATGCATAAATGTTGTGATATTTGAAACATAAAACATTGAATACTGATATTTGAAATAAAAAAAAAAGGATACTTTAAATGTGAAATTAAAACTGCCAGTAGGTGTCAGAAGTGAGTCATTGCAATTGATCCGAATCATTTAAACGGATGATTCATTCATGAATGAAACACCTTCATATGTTGCCCAGAGACACAAAACAATGCTGTGGCTGTGTTTGGAATGATTTTTGTTGGCGAAATAAAGCAAAAACAGCCAATATGGTGTCTAAAATATAAATCTCTTGATATTAACTTATTGTTCATTAAACTGCTATATGAAGTCAATATCACATTTGTAACCATGCTGATTTTTACCAAAAAAAAAGGCACTATTCGTGTGATATTGATTAGCTATATTAAATTATATAATTATATACATTTTCTGCCCCCTTATCTTGAATTATGTGATCATTCTTAATGCATATTAATAGACTCAATTATTCAGTGAAAGAACACAATTTAAACCCATATGCGCACTAAGTTAGTCTAGACTTTATCACGTATTCGCGAATGCCTGCACTCCGTATGTTTGGTTTGGTTTTTGTAATATACTCCATGATGTCTCACTAGTTAAGTATTTGCACTAAAGCTGCACAGATTTGGCTTGCATGAACTTCCCTAAGAAATTAATAAGTGAACATAACTTACAAAAAGTAACCTGCCAAATTGGCTAGTGATTATGACAGCGTCACCCGCCACAGCTGATTTTTACCCACATTTGGCGAGTTGGCGGGTGTTAATTTCAAACCCTACTAATAAACACCCAATATGTTAGTAAAATGCATGCTAATAATCAACTTAATAGTGAGAATTGGTCCCTAAACTTGAAACCACTGGTGGTTGATAAGTGTGAGAATTTTAATAATGTATTATTATATATTATAATAATATATATAATATATATTATATATATTATAAAAGTTTATATACTGTGTGTGTGTGTATACAGAATTCTGGCTTGAAACTCTAGAATGCAGTCTGATGGGTCTAACTCAATCTGACAACATGACATCATAATCAATTGGCGCAGCCGATTGGTTCTGTCCTGTATCAGTAGCCAATGAGCTCACTGCTCAACATTCAAATGCATGACTAGTGCTAAATGTAGCAGTTTGCAGCATGCTTCAGAAACCCTCCACCTTCCCCAGCTCCACCTGTATAGATCTGCTACAAGGTGATTTATGTATGCTATGGGGGTTATATATGTTATATGTACAGCAGCTGTATTTCTTACATGCTTACAGCAGCATGTTGTGGATATATTGGCAGTGGTGAAGGAATATTCACTTTTCTAATCACACTTCCCATTCATTTATCCATCCTGAGGGTGTACGAGTCCAGACGACAGCATGTCAGAGATCTACCGCATAGGCGGTGGAATAATGGAATAAAGTTATTGCCTTATTATTGTCTTGTTTCTTATATGTCGATATGACATGAGCCTCATTATATCTCCCTGTAGACATTGAGCGTATATTTGTGTTATTACAGGGTTTCATGGCTGTCTTCGAACACCTCACAGATATGCAAATCGAGCAGCTGAGTGCATTGCCCAGATGCACACACAACAGAACAGCCCGCCTTTCATTGTGTCACTTTGTTCATTTCTGTATTTGACAGGCAATTACCAGCATCTTCATTTGCTGCTTTAGGACTGCACCATTATGCATGTTCACTTCCAGCGTTTTATTAGGCAGAATAAGTTGGCCATTGTGTTCAGTGCATGATGTAGAATGCCATTTAAATCCTCAAAATTGTCATAGTACTACAACAAGTTGTTGCTAAAAAGCATTTGTCACCCTAAAAGCTCCTTATGGGTATTTTTTTGTATTTACCACAATGCATTATGGGACTGAATGCGTGTACTAGATAGTCTCCACTCTGGTTTCGTACCATGTCTGACCAGAAATAGTGCACTAAGGTTGTAGAGGCGATTTGAGACATGGTTTTGGTTTTATTGTTGCTGCTTCAATGTAGACAGCCTGATTGACTGCTGCTGGCAAAGGTTAAATATCCCCGTCTAGCTCATGTTTCTACTGAAACAGATCAAAATGATGGACCAGGTGACTTGTCCTGTGTGAACAACACCTACTGCTAGGAATAAAGCTGTCCTGCTTTCTTTTTATTACTTATCAGGTAACCAGATTTTATTATGGCACGTCTACATTATTTCCCCATGAAGACATATTTTACCATGTGTGCTGTGTTATTCTGAACAAGAATGATGCCACATTGCCAGACAATAAAACTAAAATAACAACAGAAATGTGAGTGGTGGGGTGTTTTTGTTGTAATGTCACTAGTATTAAAACAATGAATTATTTATGAGCAAATGTGAATCTGGCTCAGGTGAAGCAGTGAGCGCAACTCCTTTTCTCTCTTTCTCTCCTTAATTGGATTGAGTGGGCAGATATCGTATATCTGAGCTTGTTTGACATGCTTGTAGTGGTTTCTAGGTTGTTAACTTTACCTACCAAATATTCTACTGCTGGAATTGTGGGAAAGCACTTTGCATGCATGCTGTGCTTCAAGACCAATCCCTCATTTCACTGTCGCTTGGAATTTTGGCATCGGTAAGATTTTGAAGTCTCTTCTGCTCTCTCTGTAATATTATGAAATCCTATTAAAACAATGGTTTTCTATTTTAATATACTTTAAAATGTCATTTATTCCTGTGATGCAAAGCTTAATTTTCAACAGGCAATACTCCAGTCTTCAGTGTCACATGATCCTTCAGAAAACATTCTAATATGTGGATTTATTACAAATGTTGGAAACAGTTGTGCTGCTTAATATTTTGAACCTGTGATACTTTTTTCAGGATTCTTTGATGAATAAAAAGTGTGTTTTTTTAATTTAACGTATCCTAGGTAAATACATATATGATTTCTTTCCAAAGAAAGAAAGAAAAATATTATTTTTATTGACACTGGATTGTCGTGATTTTAATGTCCTTTAAACCAACTCATTTGAAAGGAGGACATCTCTTCTATTTATAATCTCCTTCCCTAATAAGCATTCCCCTACCCGCATGTTTGATGAAATGATGAAACTCCTCTGTTTGGTGAAGTACATCCCTCATTCATGTTTAAAGACTTTGATAGGCTAGAGAATCTCAAAGCCCAGAGTTCCTAGCAGAGGCCTGCGAGCAGAGGAGAGGAAATCAGAGTGCAGAAACACTCATCTGTCGTTGGAGGCTCCTGGGAAATACCTTTGTTAAAAATGTACTTCATATTCAAACACAAACGGGGCAATTTGTGCAAATATCATGTGTAATAGTGGGCAGGATCGTGCAGACCCCTGAGAGGGGGTCTCACCCCATCTCATCAGTTAAAGTTTCAGAAGTGGGTCAGCAGAATGAATTAGTTGTGTCATTGGATAAGGACATTGGTGGAGGAAGTGAAAGCAGGCATGGCTGGTTGTTTGAGCTCTGCAGTAGTCATTTCTTAATCATTTTCCTTGTGAGGTGTATTCTCGGGATCGATTGCTCCTTCATCATTACCAAAGCAACTAGTGTAACGGAGCAACAGAGACGTGAAGTGGGCAGATCCAAGGGCAACTTTTATTAAAAGACATGGTCATAACAGACAGGATCAAACAATGGCAGACAGGTACAACACAGGCAAGGCACAAGAGTAATCCGTAACAGACAAGGGTTGATCGGTGGCGAACGTAATCCAAGAGACGAGAGAGTTCAAACGAGGGGCAAACAGAGTCCGAAACCGCAAGACGAAGAGTAATCCAAACAGGTGAGAGATCCAGGGCAGGCTACAGAATAGACAAGATGAGAAAACCAGGTGGGATTCAAGACACGGAATACAGACTAGGAACAAGGCTAAACTTAGACTAGGAGACTAGGAAATGGCTCTGTAGAGTTGCTAACACTAGGAGAGTGTTATGTGCATACAATACTACAATAATCTGATGAAGGAAGTCCAAGGCTTAAATAGTGTGTTGATTGGATGCAGCTGTGTCCATTTAATCACTGATGGCTGATGGGAAGTTTAGTCCGGTGTTACATGCAACAGTCTGTGTAGAGTGAGAGTCAATGTACTGAGGAGGACGACGACATCTGGTTGCGATATAGGATATAGCAATATAGGAAAAATTGCATTCATTTTAAAATAATAATTTCTCATAGTCACACAGCCTGTTAGGAGCTATAAATACTGTTAAGTGTGAGAATTAACATGCGCTAGTCTACAGATGCGCTCACGACCGCTGCTCATCTGTGCGCTTCAGATCAATGCCTCAGCTGTCAAACAGCGCTCGCCAATGTCAAAATGTCTGAGATGGCCAATCAAATCGAAGTAGGCGGAGTTTACTGTTCACAGAACCAGAGCGCGATGCTTAATGTTGAGAGAGCAAGGTAAGATGAAGCTGCAAATCATTTAAATTAGGCTATAGTCAGCTGTTTTATAATAAAAATGTTAACTGACCGACAGCTGTATCCAGTGATGGAAACTACTCGACTTTTTCTTAAATATGTCCAATTTGAGAGAGAGAGAGAGAGAGAGATATGCGAATCTGCGTCTGTTTCTCTGTACAAACAATAAAGCGTTTAGTTACTTAAAAACAGCTATTCAATTTTGCAGCCCACTTTGCTGAGAAATATATGTAGCAATTCAGTATCGATTAATAAAAATTGTGGGGCAGCGCTGACAAGTTTAAGAGCTTCTGAATCTTACTTGTTTACAGAGCAGGGCATTAATATAGAACGGTGATTAAATGGTTGTAATGCATCAGTCACACTGTATATCTGTTATTAAAGAAACCTTTGAAAAGTAAAAAAAAAAAAAAAAAAACCCTTAACAAACTCTTTGCATGAAAATCAAATATTGTTTTTTGTTTTTTTTTATCTGATCATTTGAAAAGGTTAATGTACTGTATAAAGCAAGCATTTTAAAAAAAGAGTTATAAATATATAGTTATAAACTATGCTACTAGGAATAATATTGGCAGCAAGAAAATAATAGTCAAAATAAATCAGTTTTAGGTGTTTTATGAGTGTTGTGAGGGGCCCATCTCCTTGGTTGTGTGACCGGGGCCCAACATTTGGTGCTACGCCCCAGACTGTACTTACCCAACCTGATCTCATGACGATAACATACAAGATGCAAAATATGTACAGCCATGTATGTGTCATGATATTCGATGTGAAATGTCCACTGAGTGGCGCTAAAAGAGTGTTTGTTTTTTTCCCCCTGGAACAGATGAACTTACATATTGTAAATTTTATGTGACGTTGGTTTTGTACTTATAAACACAGTTCTGACTTGAAATGTAAGTTGAGAGGTGCTAGAACGCTGTTCTGTGACCTTTTAAAATAATGTACCATCTGTAATACACCTAAACCTACTTGATAGTATGAACAAAAGCGAGTGTGATGTAAAAACGCAATCACAAGCATGCCATTTTAGCTTGTTTTTTGATCTCTCATCTTTTAGCTCTTTGTTTTTCACAGGATTCATACTTAAGAATTCGACATAAGTCCAATTCCATGCTGGCTGAGCTATTGAGCAAGCTTGTTGCATCTTGAAAGCGAAACATATGGAGCTATAATCATAACTGTGTATGGAAAAAAAAAAGCTACAAGTGCTTGCTGTTTTACCACAGTTAATTCCTGTTGGAAACTGCAGTGATATACATATTTTGTGTCTTGAGATCATGAGATCAGGTAGTACTTACCACATTATTATATACCAAGGTGCTTGTCAAAGAATATCATGGTGCTATCATGTACAAAATAATGGTATGATCATGGTCCATGTCCAAAAACGTTACCAGATTTGGCTATTTCATATATTCATGTCCCATCAACAATGTCATAATCATAAATTACCATCTAAATTGAAAATTCTGCATGGAAGACAAAACTAAACTTGATTCATTTAAAGCTAAAATGATTCATTTAAATGTATCGGTTGATCTGTCAATTGTTGTTGGTTGTCAAGCCACATTAATTTGCTGCTAATTTGCTAATTATTAACACATTTAATGTAGCCATTGTGCCCAAATATGTATGCCATCTTAAATGGATGCAGTTGCTGATGTACATGATGCAGAAAAAAAACTGACTGACTACATGATGCAACCTCTGAGAATGCAGTTGCCCTTAAAAATTCAAGTTACGAGGGCCAAAAATGTCCCTTATTGGGTTTGTCATATACGGTATAGTTTAGCAATATCACACAAGCAGGAGTGCTGTTAATATCGAATGTTCATTGCTGAATGAATCCATAGTTTGAATGAAATCAAATGAGTCAATGATTCAGTGAGTCATTAATAAAGACAGTCACTTGCTTACTTAGAGATCAATTTCATAAAAAAAATCACTCATTATTATCAATAAATCAATATTATTATTTTTAACTATTTAATGTCCATTTAAAACCCATTCATCTCATTATTAACGTTATGACATTCTAATTGTAGTGTAAATGCGTTCATGCCACATTTGAACAGTCTAAGTAAATACACCCAAATGCCACTTCAGATGCAGCTACTGAAAACTTGTGTGTGTGTGTGTGTGTGTGTGTGTGTCTGTCTGTCTGTGTGTAATGGGGGAAATCTCCCTAATTGCAATTTATTAACATGACATTGATGATTGCACATGAATTCCTAACCACAGCACACAAAAGAACCATTTCATCTGTGGCCTACACACACACACACACACATACACACACACAACCTTGCCGTTTGGCTGCGTAACAATAATTTAGTGGCATATCAAATATTAATCGAGGTGTCTGTGAATATTTTAATGGCAGAGTTAGCACGCTAGAGTTAGCACATTCGTCCTGTCTGTTCACAGTGGAGAAGCGGGCTGAACACAGTGCTGGATTTCCCTCTGCACGTTTTCTGTGTTTATGCAGGCTTTAATTAATGCAACATGCAAGAGCTAAACTGTCTTTAAAACGTCCCTGCGGCAAACTGGATGAGTCTCATTAGATGCCGTAGAAGAGCTGAAGTGCACGAAATTGGCGAAACATGCATTTTGAATCTAAAATAGGCCATTTGTTTGATTTAAATGTAGGTCCAATAGATCCAAACCAGTTGAACTTGTTATTCGATCCGAATTTAATTTTTATCCGTTTAAAAAAGAGTGGTGTAGACCACAACAACAACAAAAAATAAGCATGTAAATGCTTGAATCAGATCATTTTCTCAGTCAGATTCAAAAATACCTTGAGGACATGCACTGTCATAATCTTTATGTTTACATACGCTTTTGTCAAACACTTATGAACGTGCATATGTTTATTTACATGTCTTATGATATGTCACTGAAGAGGATATTTTTAGATGTGTCGGCAGGGCAAAGATGACAATTATACAGTTATGGTAACTCCAGTGCATTGGCTTTTTTGGAAAACACATACTTACACATTTGTAAGGCACATACAAACAAATAATGCAATCCGATTGGTTGGTCAAATCTGGAATGTGGTCACAATTTGATTCCATTTGATAATTTCTCTGTAAGTGGAAACTATAGTGCAAAAGAAGCAGCGGGACAACACAGCAGGTGCCTCACAGACAGAAAAATGTCCATTCAGTGATCAAGAAAAAATTAATGTGCTTACGGATATTTATTAACTGCAGAGATGCACATCTCTGAGGCCTTGGAAAAACATCCAGATGAAGATTTCAGATTCAGAATTCACACACTCACAAATCGTATGGAAAGAAAAGAATGTGTAATGCTTTATGTGTCGATTATTAGCTTCTGTAATCCATGCAGTCGATTTCTATCGTGTGCCATGCTGCGATTCCACCAGTGGAAGTCACGTGGTTTTGATGCCATCCTCTAACTACCAGAACAAACTGCCGTATTGAGATTCATGCTTATGCGTAACAGTGACAAGTGTCAAAATAAATCTCATGCACTCGTGGCTGGAACGCCAGTCACATCAGATGTCTTGATGTCTGAAGAGCTGCTCTCAGCACAGTTGGGCCGGATCATCATGGAGGATTTATTCAGATGGGCCCCATTCCATTCATTACTAGAACCAATGTAGGACGTTTAATTATGCTCATCTATAATTGATATCATATCTCAATATTATTTAGTCAGGGAAAGAAATATATGGACATTTTCGGGACAGGCTATCTCACATGATTCATTCATGTAATTTTTCACAGAAGTATAAATATTTTAAATATTTGTCCCGTAGAGGGATTGAGCTGGATAATGTGGGTTTTTTCCCTTCATATTTCCTCATTTGAGCAAGTGCAAGTGGCACATCTAAAGTACCAGAATGAATATGCAGTGCTGGGTAGATTACTTACAAAATGTAGTCCATTACTGATTACAGATTATGTAAAGAAAATTGTACTTAGTAATGTAATCTAGGTTACTTGTTTTAGGTAATGTATTCTGACTACTTTTTAGATTACTTTTTTGATCTTACTTTTAAATGTATCATTAAATGTAACAAATAATTTTTTGGAATCTGATTACGTAATCCAGATTACATGTAATCCATTACCACCCAGCACTGTGAATATACATTTAGATTGTATTTAACACTACACACTTAAAAATAAATGCTTCAAAAGTTGGTTTTCCACAGTGATGGCATAGAAGAACCAGTTTTGATTACTCAAATAACTTTTCAGTGAACAGGTGCCAAAATAACTAAAGTAATGAAACTTTGCTCCTGTAAACAAACGTTTGTTTTCACGAGACTCACAGGCGCATGCGCAACACCAAAGTCTGTCATGCGCTTGGAGCTGCTCCCCTGTACAACAGTGAGCACAAGCTAGATTAAAGTGATTATTACATTTTGAATATTGATTTTTTTTAAAGCAAAAATGCATCGATTTGCTACAGGAGGCCTTTATCCACCCCCCGGAGCCGTGTGAGGTACTTTTTTATTATGGATTGATGGACTTTATTGGACTTGTTTTGGACTAATGAAGAGAAAGCTTGGGAGAGCCAGAACAATTTTTAATAGGACTCTGATTGGATTCGTCTGAAAGAAGGAAGTCATACACACCTACTGTAGAATGCAGTGATGGTGAGTAAATCATGGGCTAATTTTCTGTTTTTGGGTGAACTAACCCGTCAGTTTCTTGTCAATTTCTTGGTTAATGGTTAACAAAGAAAACATTACTGGAATCATTTTATAGTTCCATTTTTAATTTGACCAGTTATTTGTGGGGGAAATATGTAAATCAAAACTCGGTCAAAGGTTTAGAAAAAAAAAAAATCAAGATTCTATTTTCTGTTTTCTGTGCTTCAGATCAGTCATCTCACTTTGACAGTGTCATGAAATAAAATCAACAACATTTCTCAGAAATGTTACCACATGCATGTTTTTTCAATGAGTCTGGGTTGCTTGTTACAAAATCTAACATTTTTGTAAAGAGACAACACACATTTAAAAACATAAAATAAGAATAATTTTTACTAAATATTAATGTTAATTTTCACTAAATATTTTGTCAAACAAATGTTATTGGTTAAGCAATTTTCTTATGAAAAAAAAAAAAGTTTTTTTAACCAACCCACACTTTCAATCAAAAATGCCCTCTTCATTTAGTGTTACAGTGCCTATAAAGAAATTAAGGAGGACCAGACAGTTTTTAGACACTCCTGAGTAAAGATGCTGCGTCTCAGATGGCTGGTCTGCACCTCAGGATGTTCTCTCTGCTGCAGAAACCAATCTGTCTTCAGCTAATAGACTGTGACCATTTAATTCACACTGAACAGAAGCTTTCCAGATCACCACAGATGTGCACTTCAACCAGTAAAACATCCATAGTCAAAAAATGTTCATTAGCATTGAGCTCCTCACAAAAGTTCATGAAATAGTGAATGTAATCTTCATATAATTAGGTGTGCACAGTCACCTGCCCAAATTTTTATCCACTAGACTCCTAATTATCTTACCAATTGAGAAGTAACGGTTCCAGCAATCTGATAGAGCTGCATGACAAGATGGTATTCAAGATAATTTTGATGTGACTTTTTCAAAAAACCCGGACCATACTCTTAATTAAAATTACATTCACACTTAAAAATAAAGGTTCTTCATTGGTGTTGATTATTCCATGAAGAACAAATGTTTCTTTAGAGTGGAAAAAAGGTTATTTAGATTATTAAAATGTTCTTCATACTAAGAAACACCCACTTATGCTACCCACTTTGGAGAGGGTAGCATATGTATATGCTGGATTGTACAGAGAGAGGAGTTCAAAGAGGAACTCTGTGATACGCAGAAGCCACCCACTAGCTGAGGGAGACGCCGCTGGATTTACGGGAGGGCTTACAGACCCTCATGCTGTGCAGCACGAATCCCCACTGAGACAGACTGACTTCCTCTCTAATCCAGGGTTATTTTATTCTGTGGCATGTGAGTGAAGACACTGTAAGTACGACAGATCAGAGGAGAAATCACAGCCATAACAGTCATGTTCATGCAGCTGTAATAGCATTCCAGTGCACTCAATTTAAGTGTGTGAATAGGGCTGAAACGATTAGTCAACATTTTCGACAATGTCGACAAAAAAAAAATATATATATATATAATATTATAATATTTTTCCGACAAATATTTTTTGTTGTCGAGCAGTCGTTTGATCTCATACGATCTAATGTAAGAGCCTGCAATAATGCAGTTTGACCTGTTAGGTGCTGTAGTGCAATACTGTAATTCATCCCTCCTGGATGCAATTCAAGAGAAAAATACAGCTCCAGCTAAATCTAGGCGGCGTTTGGGTGAATGTGGGTGAATGTGTAAATATATATTGCATGCTTTCCTCTCAGTAACAAAATAAACACAACAAAAACTGACAGCAGCGTAAAGGAACAGTTAAAAAATGCTTACAATGATTACAATGATAGGGATGTTTCCACAAACTCTGCAGTTCAGTAACATTAACTTGCTCCAGTGTCTGGTCACATCATGTTTATTTATATAGTACATTATGCAATAGATAGCCTTAAATCAAACAGCTTACGGTATTTAACATGAAAAACCTGTCGCTTTCAGTTTAAATTACAACTTGATTTCCTGTTATAAAGCAGCTCTCCAGTGTGGAGATGGCTAATGAGAAAATTTTTATTAGTGGGGGAAAAAAAAATATTTCATTACAATGATAGTTTGGTTTAGAGAGATCAAAGCTTGATCTAGCTCAGGACTGTTTTGGTTATCATAACCCTATAAGGTATTTAAGACATTTATTCAAGAAATATTGCCTCTTATCACTTACCTTTATTTTGTTTCTTATTCGTATGCCTTACAAAAGGATGTTAGGCAGAATGATGTTTTTAAGACAGTTCCCCTGTCTGTCATCTCATTTTGTGTGCCAAATAAAGCTATTTGTATAATGAACTGGTAACGCTTTACAATAAGGTATCATTTGTTCAAATTAGCTAATGTAGTAATAACTTGAATTGACAATGAACAATTGTTTATGTTGGTTAATAAAAATACAGCTGTTCATTGTTTGTTCATGTTAGTTCACAGTACATTTACAAAATGTTAAAAAACACAACTTGTGATTTTTATAAATGCATTAGTAAATATTGAAATTAACATTAACTAAGATTAATAAATGCTGTAAAAGTTTAGTTAATTCTTTGTTCATTAGCTAATGTTAAGTAATGAACCTTATTGTAAAATATTACCAATTAATTGTATAATAATTGTAGTTACATAATATGCTTTTCTAAAGCTGAGGTGACCTTTATTTATGTTAGAATATGTATAACATAATATTTTTACTAATTGCAAAAGATGAAATAATCAAAGTCTACTGATTAATCAGGGAAATAATTTACGATTAGTCAATTAATCGTTCTAATAATTGTTAGATTAATCTATTATCAAAATGATCGTTTCTTGCAGCCCTAGTGTGAATGTGAATGCTTATGGATACATAAGTTAAGTTTCATGTGGTATTGTGAAATTAAATGTGTCACACAGTGATTCAAGATAGATATGATTTTTTTTTTTTTTTTTTACTTATATGATTGGTCAAACAAATGGTTCTGAAACGATTAGTCATCAAAATTGACAATTTATTGGCTTTTTTTGTGTTTTGCATCTGAACTCTTCAAATATTCTTGTTATTTAAGAATATTAATATGCATAGAATATGTTTAACTCAAAGTGCAAAAGCTTAAAAAAATTATCAAAGCCTACAGATTATTCAGTGAAATAATCAACGATTAATCGTTTAGCCATTCTAAAAGTCCTTCAGTTAATGGATCAAAATAACCATTTGTTGTAGTCATATTCTGAAACCGAGTGATTAGAAAACTCCAGGTGTGTTAGAACTTGGTTTTGTTGCAGTAAAAGCCATAAATTCACATATAAAAGCTACATTTGCCGCTTTCGATCTGCTCTGCTGCAAGTTGCTGTCTTTTCTATCCTGCCAGCAGATGTGCAAGGAAAATAAAGAGCCGTCCGTCTGATGGAAGCCATTTGTCTGGGATGATACCCGCGCAGCCGTCTGTGTCACGTCTCTGAGAGAGTCCGTTTGTGTGATAACTGATATTTATAGCTGTTCCAGCGCACTGCGTTTGGCACGTGCATCATGAGCTTCTGCGTATTTCACTCCACACTGTTTGCTTTAATGACGCCTCTCTGGAAAGGTGCAAACTTTATGTGTCACTGGCACCATTTGTTGTGCTGAGCTCAATGACAGACCACAGCGATGGAAAACAGAAAGACTGAGAAAAGAAAGAAAGAGCAAATACAGTCAGAGAGCTTAGGAGTAGCTGGTGCACGTCTAATTTCTGATAATCCTTGATGGTCACAACACTCTGTGTGAGGATAGAAAAGGACGCACTTATCTGCTGGAGATCTTTAGGAAATAGATTTGGACATTGTCTGAAGAACTCTATTTTACAAATCTACATCTCCAGAAGCCTGTGGTCACAGGGAGGCATGTAATCACTGATTATATATGCAGCTCACTAGGGTTGGATTATAGCATATACAAATGGCATCTGTTCAATTCCAAGAGGACACAAGTACACTTCATAAAAGTGAAATGATTTCTGTAAATCCAGTGGTCAAATCCTGTGTGGCCTCTCAATTTTTTGAATAACTATATCCACCTGACTCTGCCCACAAAACTGGAAGACTTTTCTGAATCAATTAATAGGTAACTGTAGTCTTAAATGTTATATAATCTAATTAGTTAATTTTTGGAATCTGATTATGTAATCCATTTCACATGTAATCACTTACTACCCAGCTCTGGGTGGAAGGTCTTGAAAATGACTGATGGTGATGCATTATAAATTCAGCTGAAGATGTGTTTGGAGTGGATTGTTTTTCTTACCCCATTGGCAAATAACTGTTGTGTTTAAAACAAGATAAATCGAAGGCCTTTCTTTGCAAGCACTTTCTGTGACTAATTTACAACTATAATCAGACATGCACTTACTTACTAATTTCTTAAAACAAAAAAAAATCTTCATTCTCTTCTGCATTTCTCCCTTGCTCTACTAATCTGTTTTATACTCTGAGCATCCTTTGGCATCTACTGTATATACCTTGGCATTGTGTACTATGAATCTTGCTGACTTCTTTTGAAAAATTGCCTGTGATGTTCCTCATTTGTTTATTCAAGTTTCTTGGGGTAAAACGTCTGCTAAATGAATACAGAGGCAAAACTGTGTAAGATAAAGCTAGTGTTCTGTAGCGTATAGTTGTTCTTTCTTGAGTTTAATCTACCAAAACTTTTATGTTTTTCTCATGAGGTTTAAGCTTAAAAATGTTCAGAATCTATCCTTAGAAAACAGCTCTTATTACCCAATTTTGCTTCTTACGTACATTTATTTAGTTTCACGACTAGCTTGTTTAGTTGTTTTAGATATCAGATTTAGATCTTTTTGCTGGGAAACAAGAAAAATGCATGTTTTAACTTCACATTTGTTCATATATAAAGCAGAACACACATACAGTACTTGTTGATGGGTACACAGAGAGCCCACAGTGAGATGTAATGTGAGGAAAGGAGATGTTTTATGTCCGTTTGTGTGACCGCCGTCGCCACACGGGACACGGTACGAGTGAGCGAAGCAGCTGTTTGCTGTCTGATGGCCAGATGTTGACTGAGGTGACCAGAGCTCTGATTCCAGAAACACCAGTGTTATGAGGACAAGCTTTTAGATTTATAAAATAAATGACTGGAATTCTAAACATGATTGTCATTATGACAAGAATAAAATATTGAGAGCTTATCGATTTTTTTTTTCTTTTTTTAACAAAATACACCTCATTAGATTAAATAATACTAATGTAAGGTTATTATGTAGTTGTAAAACTAAAACTGAGTTGTTTTTTTCTCGCAAACACACACTTAAGGAGCAGCGCATGTTGTTGTTATCTGCTCATATGAAGGATTTGATGTTTTAGAGTGAGCATGAAATGTAAATTCAAATCTGTTTTCTAAATGCATGTTATAGATCTTTTTGTGAACAATTCATCAATGCATATGTTTGATTTATCTATTAATTTGGCCTCGTAATACTTCATCTTTCAGTAAAACATAAGCAGCAGTGATGTTTTATTTGTACTGAAATGCTATTATAGTTTTTTCATATTTTAAATCAGCTTTTATTTGATATTTTCCATTTTCATTAGTTACATTTGTAATAATTTTGAGTAAGTACATAATTTCTGTCTTTCTCTAAGTGCCACCTACTGTCAGAGAGAGGTGAATCTGCCATTTTTTCTTTAGACCAGTGTGAAAATCAGACTGATTTTTTAATATATAACATAATATATATACATACACACATATATATATATATATATATATATATATATATATATATATATATATATAACAAATTAAACAGTTGATGGAAAATAAGCTAGTGGGATAATAAGTATATGTATGTATGTATAATAAGGTATGATAGGAGGACATAATAGTGCAAAATACAGACAAACAAAACAGAAACAGTAAAGGAAATAAAAATAAATATGTTTTACATATGATTTTATGAAATGTGGGTGAGGTTGTGTTGTATTTCTAGTGTTTATAGGAAGGAAGTGGGACCCGGGAAACCTAACTTATATTATAATAACTAAATAAGCATAAACAACAAAACGAAAATAAGCGGCGGCCGCCTCACGTGGAATCCAACCTGTATTTGTGTTTGCGCTCTGTTTTTGCAGTGTTGAACATTGCAGCCAATCACAGACATGTCTGTTGATTTCTGAAACGCAGTGGCCAATCAGTTAGTCAATGGCATTTCCCTGAGGCTGAGATTCACTGTGCTGTGTAACGAGATTCATGATTATAGCTGAATTTTCTGAGATTGCAATAAACTGAAATGAGTGACAGCATTTTAGTGATTAAGATCTGCACGCTTTCTTGTCTAGACTATATATAGTTCATTCTGAATTTAGCATACTTGCTGCAAGTTTCAGGAGTGGCCGCATATATCCGCGTATAAATGGGGAATTCTCTCGAAATCTCTTTCTTTATATACAGTATCTCACAGAAGTGAGTACACCCCTTACATTTTTGTAAATATTTTATTATATCTTTTCATGTGACAACACTGAAGAAATGACACTTTGCTGCAATGTAAAGTAGTGAGTGTACAGCTTGTATAACAGTGTAAATTTGCTGTCCCCTCAAAATAACTCAACACACAGCCATTAATGTCTAAACCGCTGGCCACAAAAGTGAGTACATACCTAAGTGAAAATGTCCAAATTGGGCCCAATTAGCCATTTTCTCTCATCTGTGTCATGGGGAGCAGGTGTGTTAAATTTGGTGTTATTGCTCTCACTCTCTCAAGATTGCCAAGACCCTGAAACTGAGCTGCAGCACAGTGGCCAAGACCATCCAGCGGTTTAACAGGACAGGTTACACTCAGAACAGGCCTCACCATGGTCCACAAAAGAAGTTGAGTGCACATGCTCAGCATCATATCCAGAGGTTGTGTTTGGGAAATAGACGTATGAGTGCTGCCAGCATTGCTGCAGAGGGTGAAGGGGTGGGGGGTCAGCCTGTCAGTGCTCAGACCATACACTGCACACTGCATCAAATTGGTCTGCATGGCTGTCGTCGCAAAAGAAAGCCTCTTTTAAAGATGGTGCACAAGAAAGCCTGCAAACAGTTTGCTGAAGACAAGCAGACTAAGGACATGGATTACTAGACCCATGTCCTGTAGTCTGATGAGACCAAGATAAACTTATTTGGTTCAGATGGTGTCAAGCGTGTGTGGCGGTACAGAGACAAGTGTGTCTTGCCTACAGTCAAGCATGGTGGTGGGAGTGTCATGGTCTGGGGCTGTATGAGTGCCGGTGGCACTGGGGAACTACAGTACATTGAAGGAACCATGAATGCCAACATGTACTGTGACATACTGAAGCAGAGCATGATCCCCTCCCTTCGGAGACTGAGCCGCAGGGCAGTATTCCAACATGATAACGACCACAAACACACCTCCAAGACGACCACTGCCTTGCTAAAGAAGCTGAGGGTAAAGGTGATGGACTGGCCAAGCATGTCTCCAGACCTAAACCCTATTAAGCATCTGTGGGGTGTGGGGCATCCTCAATCCACCAGCTCTGTGATGTCGTCATGGAGGAGTGGAAGAGGACTCCAGTGGCAACCTGTGAAGCTCTGGTGAACTCCATGCCCAAGAGGGTTAAGGCAGCTCTAGAACTTAATGGTTGCCACACAAAATATAGACACTTTGGGCCCAATGTGGACATTTTCACTTAAGGGTGTACTCACTTTTGTGGCCATCAGTTTAGACATTAATGGCTGTGTGTTGAGTTACAAAGACCACTCTGTGTGATCTTGTTTTCCACTCTGTGGTTGAGTTAGGAATCTGCAGACGGCAATGCAGATCACGAACAGGTTTCGAACAGACTCGTATTGGTCTTCATTGTAAAGACTTGCACACAGATCAAGAAACACAAAGCAGTTCAGGCTCCTCAACACGAATGACAGCACCTCCAGCGCTCTCAGGATCTGTGCTCGGCCCACCTGAAGGTCGAATCGATGCGGCGGTGCAGAGACCTGATGTGCAGCGCTCTTTTAGGGAAACAGGGTGTCTGCTGATAATATCTGCTCTTATCGCATGTCACACGCTCCACTGGAACCCTATTGTTTAGAGTCATGAGGCCCATCCGTCTCTGCTGCTGCCTTATAGGAAGATACGGATCAGCCCACACCGCCAGGCCAACCGTCTCTGCGATAAGACGTCTAAAGGGGACGATTAGTTTGGGCCGTCATGTACTTCATATGACTGAGCATTTAATCCTGATATGAGCATGTAGATTTCACCGGCAGCTTTCTGAAAGGTGCTGTATGTAATTTTTGGACTGTACTAAAGCATAAAATAGCATAATATGTTTGCAGATAGCTAAGTTCACATATTTGTTTATTGCTGCAACCAGTACTTTGACATATGTTCTGTGTTGGAACGTCTAGTTTTGTTTTGATCTGTGTGACTCTGCCCACTGCCAATTTACCCAATAGGATTTTAAACCCCCAGGTCGCCAGTTTGCAGAAAACAAAACATATTGCAGCCACTGAAGCAAACAAACTAGGTCAGAGATCACAGATTCAAATCTAAGAAGCTCTAAAAAGCTCTATGCCCGGAGGCATATTAAAACGCCAATAAATCATCTCATTAATTTACAGTCCCAAATGCACTTATTCCTGTTGCGTATCCTCAATCTGGCAACCCACATGAGCAAAGAGTTTGAAAAAGAGGAGGTTTCCCACCAGCTCTCTTCAGTATTTTGACTGCAGTGCATTTGTTGATCATCAACATGTGTTGAAGTACATGCTGATGGATGTAATATATTTACCTACCAGGGTAATGCGTGTAGTTTTAAAATATTGTTCTAATGGACTTAAAATGAAACAACAAGGTTGTAGCTCCTTGCTTTGCTAAATGATGAACAGTCTTTAGTTGCCTTTAATTTATCTGACTACCTGTTGCTCATTAGATGAAGTATTTAAGTTGTGAGTTGCATTATTGTTAGGTCAAATATCTTTCTGTTGTTTGGTGTTTTGCCTGCCTGTGTGACTGTGTTGATGAAGGCTAACTGCTTCACCGGAGCAATTTCATCCGGCGGCGAGATCTCTCAGATGCAGACTGCACACGGCGTCTATTACCGCTGCTCTGACACATGCTCACGCTACCTGTGCATTAATCACACGCCACGCTAACACAGGAAACAAAGCGGCATAATGAGAAACACAAGTCAGGCGTTCACTGTTACTAATGATGTTTGAATGAGCTGTTCTGAGGCCACCAGTCACTTCATTATATTTCCACTGTAGCACGCATAAGAGCAAAAGAAAACATGCATGTACATATGTGTATGTGGGATTAGTCCTCTGTGTGTGATTTGTGGATTTCATCTAAGGTTGCATTGTATTCACTAAAGCTCTGATGATGCCAGAACTCATATACTCAACATCATATTCATGTTTGTTCAGATGCATATTTAAGCTGGGAAGAGAATGAATAGTGGTGGTCCTGATTATTTAGCACATATTTTGAGGTGTGATTTGGATGAGCAAATACAGTCTGCGACCATGGACATGATCATACAGCGTGATGCTGTTCAACCGTGTGTTAATAGATGTTTATAATATATAATAGTGATGATGTTTAACCCATTCTCACTCTTAATTCTCACTCTTGATGTGTTGAGGTGTGACTTTCAGTTTGAACAGCCACAACGAACAAATGCATTAATAATGTTTTGATGTAAAAAAAAAAATAAAACAAAAATAATAACAATAATAAGTTGAACACTAATATTTTAAATGATTTTGGAAGAGAGAGAGAGAGAGAGAGAGAGAGAGAGAGAGAGAGAGGAAAATATACACTACCAGTCAAAAGTTTGGACACACCCTCTCATTTAATGTTTTTTTAAAGAAGTCTCTCATGTTCATCAAGGCTGCATTTATTTGATCAAAAATACAGATAAAAACAGTAATATTGCAAAATGTTATTACAATATAAAATAATGTTGTTGTTTTTTTATTTTAATATATTTTACAATATAATTTCCTGTGATGCAAAGCTGAATTTTCATCAGCTGTTACTCCAGTCTTAAGTGATCCTTCAGAAATCATTCTAATAGGCTGATTTATTATTAGAATTATCAGTGTTGGAAACAGTTGTGCTGCCAAATATTTTTTTTGCAACCTGTGATTCTTTTTTCAGGATTATTTAGTTAAAAAGAACAGCTTTTCTAACAATGTAAATCTATGCTATCACTTTTTTATTAATTTAACACATCCTTGGTGAATAAAAGTATTCATTTCTTTAAAAAAAAAGAATGAGTAAAAATGTACTGACCTCAAACTTTTATATAAATTAAATTTTAATGTATATTAATATAGAAAAACACTGATTTACATTGTAATAATATATCACAATATTGCATTTTTTCTGTATTTTTGATCAAGTGAAAACAGCCTTGATAAGCATAAGAAACTTCTTTAAAAACATTAAATGAAAAGGTGTGTCCAAACTTTTGAGTGGTAGTGTACTTTAAAGGGCACCTATTATGCAAAATCCACTTTGACATGGTGTTTGAACATAAATGTATGTTGGCAGTGTGTGAACAATGATAAAACTCCACCCATTCTTTACTTTTTAATCCCCATTAAACCCAGTAAGTCTCGCTAGGCATGCAGTTTTGATTCTCTAAGCAATATGATGTCACATTGTTTAGGCCCCGCCCACGGCCAATGACTGACAGTCCTGCATTGCCATAGTTTCCACCCTCAGCGAATTGTACGCTGTCCTCCATTTTCTCTGCGCTCAAGCAGCTGTAACTTCTGTAATGTCTCGTAAGCAATCCTAGTGTTCTGTGTTTGGATGTAGGACTGAACATAAGAGTCTAAATACGTTTATGTCTGCACAATCATTTCACTCCAGACTGCTTTGCAAATGTCATGTCGTTATAGTTCTTACCTAACCATATATCATATAACCATTTAGCATCCATCTAATGACAGGTATTTAAAGTGATACACACCAAAACAACTCTTTTCTAGATATTTTTAGATGTGATAATAAATGATCTGTTGGGTGTTTTGAGCTGAAACTTCACAAACACATTCTGGGGACACCCAAAACCAATATTACACCTTGTTAATTCATTTTATTTTAATGTGTTTTGTCATAATATAAAATATCATTGTGATCAGCATTGTAAGCATAAGCGGCAGTAACAGAAATGACCTTTTTCAAGAAGTTTAAATAGATTTTAAACCCTTTATTAGGACCATTTTTGCTAAACAGCTGATTAAGTAACAAAACAGACGTGTTTTCCGCTGTGGCTTTGTTTGAAACTCTTTTCGTTGTCGAAATATAGCAAAAACAGGAACTAAAATCAATATCATATTTGCAATATGGCATATAAAAGTAATGCGGGGACATTTTTGCCTCTATATTTAGAATTTTGTGGAATTCTGAATGTATTTTAATAGACCAAATCATGCAGTGAAAGCATGAACTACCCTACATCACACAGTCTATGCATGCACTTTCTGGGTGTGTGTTTTTTTTTTTTTTTTAGGATATACTCAATAATGTCAAATCACATATTGTTAAAACAACAATTGTGATATTATCGTAGATGATATATATCTCACACACCCCTAGCTATACCCCTAGCACCTGTACAGCCAAGCAAACCAAGAAGACAAAGACAAGAAACTAGCGTAAAGATCGATACATCACGCAGTTGCTTTCTTTTTTGATTTCATGCTGACTTTAACGATGTCCAAATAGTGTGCAGTGTGTTTGTAGTCTGAAAACAAGAGAGATTCAAAGGTCTCAACAAACAGCTTTTGACCACCTTTCAGTTTTTTTCTTTATCTTTCTCCTCTCTGCTGTCTGTATCACTTTGCATCTGCCAAGTCTGTCTGTGTTTTCCTAAAAATCCTCTGTGCACAATACAGACAGCAGCTGAGCGTCCTGGATCTGCGGTGGCTGGTGAGTCAGTGTGTGATGCAGTGCCTGATTGGAACGCTCTCCGCTCACAGCCACAATGGGAAATGTGTAATATATGCTCTCAGCTCAACTCTAGAGTGTTTACCGCTAAACATTGTGCTTGTTTTGCTGTAAAAACGCTCCGTTTTGCTTTGATAAACAAGTTTGTCCTCCCTCAGCTGTGTTTCAAAGGCTATATTGATTTATTCACATCTACATTAAGCATTATGAACCCCCTCCCTGTGCCGCACACCGTCATCGATCCTTTCAGGCACCGCAGGGGGTCTTAAAGAATATTAAGGTCCTCTTAGTGCAGATACAAAACACTTGAAATCTGACAGCTCTGAATAAATGCAAATGCAGCATGCCTGAAGACATTCCATGCTCTCGTCGGAGGATGTAAAGTGGCCCTTTTTTTTAAAGGTGACGTGATTGCGTGGAGACATTCTTAGTCTTAGTGCATACAGTACATACTCAAGGCTGTGTTAACATCTGTAGTAGTCAGGTAATGAATATTAATGTTGACCGTTCATTAACAAACTGTCAGTTTTTGAGAATTTCCCTCAAGGCTAGACACATGTGTGGCATGTGAGAGGAGACACACTGGCTATAGGTGTAAAAAAAAATGAAAAAAAAAAAAATGTCCACAGTACATCACATCTTTTTATGGATGTTAAGAGTCAATTTGTGCTTGACTTCACCTTTCATTTCCTGAGTGATACATGAACCAGGGGTCTTTAACGTTCTTTCAGACCGAAAACCTGTTGGTGGACAGGGAGATATTGTAAATTGTGTAAACTATATAATATGGTGTTAATAAGTGCAGCATAAGTGGAGTCCTATGATTTCTGTAACACAGAAAATGCTTACAGAATATTATGCTTTAATATTATTCACTGTATGCTTATTCAATTTGCATATTAACCCCCTATCTGTCACAAGTTTACTTCAGTATTTTACAAATAAATCCTAATCTAATCATGACAAACTATATATTGTTGGAAAGGTCTACGACTTCTAAATAGATATTTTACCATTTTTTTGTGTTACGAATTATGTAGGAAAAGTAATAGATTTATTTATGATATGATATGATGACCTTTGTCACAAAAATACCTTCCTTGTTGCCTTTTTTCCCTATCACGCTTTAGAAATCATAAGAAAATATATATCAGCTGAAAACTTAATCTCAAAATTCATCCTTTGAAAACCATTTTAAAGTTAGACATTGCATTACCGTGGAAAATGTACATCAAATTCATATTACAAAATGTTTTCATTCATGAATTATAAAAATTTAAGTTTAAATCCTGCATTTCCACGTCTGTATTAAAAAAATGAGAGTGACAGTTAAAGGGTTATAGCACATAAACACTGCTATTGAAATAAGCAGTCTACATGTTTTGCATGTCTGATTGAGTGCTACAGTTTGGTCAAAATAAATGGGGAAAAAAACAAATAAGTGGTTTAACTTGAAGAAATTGTGAGAGAAATATTTATTTAAAAAGTTTATTTTTAAAATTTAAATTAACTAGCAAAAAAAAATAATAATTGCATACCACAACATTTAGAAATAGTAGTACGAAAAGTAAATTAGTACTAAATAAATAAATAAATAAAATAAAATTAAAAAATTTGCATAAAAACACTAAAACATAATCAGGCTTACAGCATTGAATCATCGAATCAGTAGGAAGTTTCCAAATAAAATTATACAGTCTATACATTATATGTAAAATGTATAAATAAAACATATAGCACGAAACTGAAATACTGAGGGTCCCAGGGAATCAGGGGGCCCCATCTGATATTGGTAAAACACATTCGGCAAATACTTTCGTGCATCATAGGTTTCTGTTTACAATGTGTATTTGCAGCGTTGAGCACAGTAGCCAATCACAGATAATATCTGTTGATTTCTTGAGAGCAATGGCCAATCAGAAGCTAATCAGAAGCCACTCAAGAGCTCAAGAGTTTATGTCCAGTGAACTTTGTGAGATTGTGATGAGCTGACAGATTTGTAGTGAATATAAGAGCAGCTTTCTTGTTGTATATATAATCTAGAATCTAGACAGGTTAAGCCTACCATATATTATTTGTATTATACAGTACACATGCTTTTGAGGTTTATAGGCCTCATGTTTCATGTCATGACTTTATTTGTCTTGATTTCTCAAAATGTTTTACTTGTGTGGCCGAACATTTTCATTTTCCCTTAATAATAGATTACATTTTCAGTTTGTATCTCACCAAATCCTAATGTTGTCCTGTTGCATGGGATTATTGTTTGAATCTTTTTTTTTTTTTAAGTGTTTTGTTTTTTCTTTTGTGAACCCAAAAATAAGGCAATATAACAACATCAGGTTGACAAATTAATTACTGAATTTGCACTATCCCATAGACAAGTTGTGAAGGGGTGGAAAAAAACCCAAATAATTACTGTTTTAAAGTTAAACTCACAGCTTTATTGTTTGTAGAGATGTACTGCAATAGTCATCCCTGTATTTTGTGTACAAAAATTAATGTGAAAAACTGCACTAATTTAATCAAATAAATGTAATATTATTATTCACACATCATTGACAGCTTTAAGTTCTCAATGCTGGCAAATGACCATGCTACAAGTAGGATAATCCATTGCTAGTTGTGCATTAAAAGACTTTGAGCGGTTAGCCGTGGATTGTCCCCCATCATAGCCTTTTGTGGTTTAATAATCACACTTGGCTGTACTGTTTTTCCATCCTCAAACGTAAGACCTTATAAACTTTTCAAGCAGCTCCACAGATTTTTTCACTACAGTTATTTTAAGATTTTTGGTTTTAAAGTTTTTTTTTAAGTGATCCTAAATGCATTTTACAGTTCTATTTTAGCTGCAGATGCAAATGAAATACTAGCACTGTTGGCTCAGTGAGGCTCCGTTTGGAGGATGAAACATGCTCAGCTCTCTCCTCGTCTCGGATAGTCCTCAGTCAGACGGGCCGGTCTAAATGTAGTCAGGCGTTCCAGGCATCGGCAGTAATTGAGCTAATGCCGTAACGCATGTGGACAGCTACAAGGACGGGCCTCCAGGCTTATTTAAACTTTATAAGACAAGAGAGTGCCGCCCCCCGCGCCTTCTGGATGAATTATGTGTTTGCTCGGCGGTGCACTTCTTTTAACCCTGGTTTCTTCTGCATTATTGATGATCAACAGGGTCAGAATTTGCTTTTAGTGCTCCCTGATGACGGCTTCATCCGGGAAGCCGCAGCGAGTGCACTCATAATATCATGGCTGCTGGAGAATAGACTGGAGGTTTCTCAACGACTTTCACCAAAGTAATGCATTTGTGTGTGTGTGTGTGTGTGTGTGTGTGTGTGTGTGTGTGTGAGACATACAGAACAGAAAGAACTGGAGTTGTTTGTATTTTTCCATTAGAGATTCTCCGGTCACTCTTTCAGCAGGGTTTGTAATGACTTCGGCCTCAGGCTGCCTTCATGTCATGTCACAACGATTATATTTATGTGATGAACACACATGAATGATGTCATTATTTAGCATGGGAAAGATGAATCATGTTGAGGAAGGATGAGTAAAAAATTTTTTTTATCAATAGACCTTGAGAATGAATGTAAATATAACTTAAGCTCCACAGATTGTCACCTTTTAATTTATGGCCATTTAATGCCATTTCATTAAATTTACTTTTTAATTTATGTTTTTTTTTCCCCCTGAATTCTGTGTTTTATGATTTAAGACAAATTTATCATTAAAAAAATGTCAAAAAAACAACAACAACAACAACAAAAAAAACCCAATTAATTTACAACAAAGCACCGCATTGTTAGCAAATATAATAATAATAATAATAATAATAATAATAATAATAATAATAATAATAATAATTATTATTATTATTATTATTATTATTATTACTTTTTTAAAAATATATTAGAAGTACATTTTTATGAATTAGTTTTTAGTTTTAAATTTAAATTCAGGTTTTAGTAATTTATTGTTATTTAATATTACTTAGTATTTAAATACATCATTGCTGTGTATGAAAGATTTTGAATAAAGTATAGCCTAAAATAAAATAAAAAATACTAAAATAAAGTTTAGCTTATTTTATCATTTTATTAAATATTGTTTAGTTTTAGTTACATCAAGTTGAAAAAAAAATATATATATATATATATATATATATATATATATATATATATATATATATATATATATATATATATATTTAAACAAAGCAGCATTTTTTCACAATTTTTTTTTCAACTTTTTCAACTATTTTATTTTAGGCTATACTTTATTCAAAATCCTTCATACACTGCAATAATGCATTTAAATACTAAGTTATATGTTATATTAAATAACAATAAATTAGAAAAATCCAGTAAATGTAAACTGAAATAAATTAAATATTTAAAAAAAAAACTAGTATATATATATATATATATATAGTTTTTAAATAGTTTTTTAAATATTTAATTTATTTCAGTTTACATTTATTGGGTTCCAAGTAATGAAAAAGTTTTTCTTTTGGTTTTAGTTTTAGTTAATTGTAATAAACAAGGATATCCATGATACCTGGAAAACAACAATATTTTTTTTTTTTTGTAAGTTTGCATAATAGATGCTTCTGAATGAAAGATGCTTTTTGGCCCCATCTACCAGCACAGGTTAATTAACCATACTAACTAACCAAACTTTGAGACTTGGCAGGAACTGGAAGACAGCAATTGTTTCATTGTTTACAACTTTCCACCTGTCACACACATTCACATCTGAGCAGTGAAAAGGCAGGTGGCGTTACAGTGGAGTTTGGCCAATCAACTCAGATGTAATTAAATTAGTTCGCTCTTTGAAGCGGCTCTTTGCAGGCTAAGTCTTGACTAAACACACACACGCACATAAACACTGAAACAATTAATGAGCAGCGGCGAGCGCTTCAGCGTTTGGCCGTTTGATTAAGACAGCTGTAGCTAATTTGCAGCCGGGGCATTTTTGAGTAACGGCCAAAATTAGGATGGTTTTTCATGATTTTTTTTTTTTTGGTTTGCGCTCTGCAAAATAATTATGATGGCCAAAGAGAAGTAAATCATCAGTGACTGATGACAAATGCCTTGCATTTGCTGAAACTATTCATTTCAATAGTGTCCATTAGCAGCATACGAGCCGCGGTCCCCTTTGAAAGCGCGTGTGGTCATTCATTCATCTCGGTCTGTCTGGCCTGAGGTTTGTTGTGTTGGACTTTTCTTTTACAGCCCGCTGTGTGTTACTTCTGCTGGAGGTCTTTTTTGGTTTTACACCGGGGACTCAGAGACACGGCAAAGGCTTCTTTTAGTTTTCCATAGAGGTGTAATGCTCTCATGCTGATCTCTCATCACTTATTTACCGCCACATCTATTATGGATCGTGATTCGATTGAGAGAGAGGGAGTTCACGTTCTGCTGGCCTTCCATGAACCTGTAAGTAAGTTTGCTGTTGTGAGGAAGAGAACAATGTCTTCTGACAGAGAACCAATCGTGAACTATCACAAAAACTACTTTTAGAAACTTTAACCCTCATGTCGTGTTTCGGTCATTTTGACCCAGAGAGGATATTCTTTTTCCAGAAAAGGCTAAGTAATATTATTGCACTGGACTAAAATGTATTAACTTTGCTCACATAGGTTATATCTTCAGAAAAAAAAGTATATACAGGGTATAACCTCATGGTATAAGATTATTTTTCCCTATCTTGTTACTCTTTCTGGTCAAAAATGCCCAGCCTACAAAAAAATAGCTTATAAATTTTATATATATATATATTATTATCACTTATTCGATTCAAGATTTCATCAACTTGTTTTCTTTCAATCAGCACAGGTTTTCTTTTTGGAAGTGCCTCACTGATCTGAGCTGATGTGCCTCAGTTTTTGAGTAAACATTTGCCAAAATTATCCACAAATAATGCTTTTTCACTCACAAACTGAGGTGTATTAGCTTAGATCAAAGAGATCTTTTATCAGTCACTTTCAAAAAGAATTGCATGAAGGATTTTCAACACAACAACAAGAGTTAATTTTTAACTACACTCTTAAAAATAAAGGTGCTTTAAAAGGTTCTTCACAGCGATGCCGTAGAAGAACTATTCAGCCAAAGAAGAAGAAAATTCTTTAAAGAACCATCTCTGTATCACTTTTTTATAGTCTGGAGAACCTTCTTTTGCCACAAAGCACCTTGTGTAAAACAGAAAGGTTCTTTAGATGTTAAAGGTTCTTTATAGAACAATTTAGACAAAAACGGTTCTTTTGTGGCATCATGAAGCACCTTTATTTTTAAGAGTGTAATTTTATGCACATTTTGGTATATTGCATAAAAAACGCTGAATGGAAATGTCAAGATGTACAAAAAAACATGCACTCAACTGAGTCAGATACGTTTTTTATTCAATAAGAAAACATGCACTTATTGGAAAACGCACAGAAAAAATTCCTCACTGCACAAAAAAAGTGATGTGACTTTGCACAATGCACCAGCGGACTGATCTCTTACACAGCATCTGAAATTCCTGAGCGGAAGTCTTTCATCAAAATTGTCTGGTATAATTACCTCCTGTAACTGCATGACTGCATTCCTAAACATCAGGCATTTGCTTCTGAACACAAGATACTATGACCATGTTTATTGTTTTGTTTTTTTTCAGGAAGTGACGATTTTGTTCTCTTCATCTCGCTGGATAGAAGCAGTACTTTATCTGCCAACGTTTTATGCGATATTCCAATTTTGTGCATAAGTTAAATTTGCAACTTTGGATGAAAACTTTGAGAGAGAAGCTGTTGAGAGAGAAGACTACAAATAGAGTTAAAAGTTGACATGTCGGGCTTCTCAAACAAACAGATCAGCATTTTAAGTCCAAGTTCTTCACTCTTCAGGTCTGGAATGATGTTGGGCAGGTACCCGATGAGCGAAACACTAATATTTAATGTGAAGGTTAGGAAAATAGGCACATTGTTATATGCGGTGCAAGTGCGGTCAGGAATCAATACACTGATTTAAAAAAATGTGGTGCAGGGTTTACTTACACTTTTCAATCAGAAATTGTGACAAAATGAGTGCAAAGAAATGGCAAATAACACTTTAAAATGAAAGGTAACAACTACATTTTATCACAATCCACACAAAGATGCTATGTACATGCAACATGAGCAGTTTATGATTTAAATTAGACTGTATAATTTTGAAATCTGAAGTAAAAGCGGTCAAACTTTAGTTTTGTGAAACTACACTGCATAAAACATCTCTGAACTAAAGAATAACAGTAGATGGACTGAATTAGAAGTAAAGCAGCTGCGCTTATGAACACGATTTTAATATGCATTAAATAGAGACAAAATGAAAAGAAAATACCATCTAAACTTTTTTGAAGACAGTCAGTTCCCCTCATATAAACTCCCACCACCAACTGTATCGAGATTCATTTAACATTTCAACTGACTTGAATCGCCACATGCATGTTTTTTAGTGATTTTCAACCAGTTCATTGTTACTTTTCTATGTTCAACAGAAGAAATAATTCATTGTGGGTACAGGTTTACCAAACATGCTGTATGCTGCTGATCTGGCTCACAACATACAGGTGCAGCTTAAAAAAATAGAATGCTGTGAAAAAGTTCATTTTTTTGTTTGTAACTTATTTCAAAAACTGAAACTTTCATATATTCTAGATTCATTATATGCAAAGTAAAATATTTCAAACATTTTTTTAATTTTGATGATTAGAGCTTACAGCTCATGAAAGTCAAAAATCCAGTATCTCAAAATATTAGAATATTTCCTAAGATAAAATAAAACACAATATAAAACACAATGGACCAACACCAGCAGACTTCACACACCCCAAATCATTACTGACTTCAGAAACTTCACACTGGACTTTAAGCAGCTTAACTTCTGCGCCTCTCCAGTCTTCCTTCAGACTCTGGGACCATGATTTCAACACGAAATGCAAAATTTGCTTTTATCTGAAAAGAGGACCACTGAGCAACAGTCCAGTAGCCCAGGTAAGATGCTTCTAACGTTGTTTCTGTTTTAAAAGTGGCTTGGTAGTGCTTTACCTGAAGACGTCTGAGTGTGGTGACTCTTGATGCGCTGACTCTGGCTTCATTCTACTCCTTGTGAAGCTCTCCCAAGTGTTTGAATCGGCTTTACTTGACAGTATTCAAGTCAGCAGTCTTCCCCATTAGTGTGGTTTCAAAGAACAAGAGATACCCGGAATTTATACTGTAGAGATGGTCATTTATTGAAACTCAAATGTAAATATTCTAACATTTTGAGATACTGGATTTTTGACTTTAATCATCAAAAATAAAATAAATAAATAAATAAATAAATAAATAAATAAATAAACACTTTACATTAACTTTTTCACAATATTCAATTTTTTTTTAGCTGCATCTGTATATAATAATAATTCTAATATTCTTATTTTCTGTGCTTTGCATCAATATGTTGGTTTATAAAGCAGTACTGTGTTTTGTGACATGCTGTAGGTGACTCAGTGCTGCCGGTGCGTTCGTCCCCTCATGGCCACGCTGCTACTAAAACAGACATGAACTCTGTCTGCTTCTCCCTGTGATGCAGCACTTCAGCTCACTCTCTACCGCAGGAGCCACATCTCAGCAGCGCTGTACCGCTGCCAGAGCGCATCAGCCTCCGTCTTAAGGGTCAGATTGAAATATTCATTAGGAATACTACACAGAAATAAATGTGAGCCTGGACGAAGTCAACCTTCAACAAAAGTCAGTGCTGCATTTAAGAATCGAACCGACGAATTTCCACCACATCTCTAGTTATGCATCCTGTTCAATAATGTGGCATTTTGATTATTTTCTATTGTAACATACTCTGAAAAACAGGCCACTGGACCAACTTAAAAAAATTGGATTAAGTAAAACGATCTTATCATACTTAATCAGTATTATTTAGTCAAAACAAAAATGTTACCTAAAGGGATAGTTGACCCAGAAATGAAAACTGAGTCATCATTCCAAACCTGTATAAGTTTCATTCTTTAGAGTTTGTTAGAGAGGTTTTAGCTAAATTTTTTAAAGTGTTCCCATCATGAAAACAGACCAAGAGAGATGAGAGATTCTAACTTTAGTCCAGTGGAATAATTCATAGGATATTACTCACTGAATCAGGTGAGCAGATTATAAGACTGGCGTGTTCGTTGTCCTCGAGCAGAATAACAAGAAAAAGCCAAGAAGTGCAATATTTTGGCTACACAAACAAATAGTATCACTTTACAGTAAGGTGCAATTGGTTAATATTAGTTAATGCATTAGATAACACAAACTAACAATAAACAATTTTACAGCATTTTTTAATCAAGGTTAATTTCAATTTAAAAATATACTACTCATTTTTAATTCATGTTTGTCTATGACACATTAACTGTTTATTTGTACCATTAATATGTTCAAATGTATACATTTTCAATAACACATACTGACTTACTTGAATAATAAATGCTGGAAAATTGTTTGATTCTAGTTTGATAGAAATATTATTAACTAACCGAACCTCACTGCAAAGTGTTATCCAACAAAAGTGTTTCGATGATACATTGTGTGCAGAAAATGTTAGTTTAAAATGTATTAATTACTGAATAAATCCATGTAAATTGAGTCAATGATTCAGTGACTCATTCATAAAGACAAGTGCTTGCTTCATTTCTGAATGGCCCACCCAAGACATATATTATAGTAAAAATATTTTAATATGAACAAAACATTCTTTACCCATGTAGCGTGCCATCATCCAAACACACAGAAAAAGTCAATACTATGATAAAGCTTGACATTTTATGCCATTGTTGTTTAATTAAACTTGACAGAGGCTGAGACGGCAGAGAGCACACACCCTGTTTATTTTCTTTATTTTACAAAAGCACATGTTTTGTTGTTATTATGACTATACACAAATAAAATTAGACGCTTTGCATTTTCAAAAAATACCTTATTCTTATCTGTACAGTTAAAAATGACAGATTATTTTTAGTTCTTTTCACAGTCATCAAGTAAAAAATGTGACAGACATGTGGTCTTTGACCCCAGAGGGTTAAAATCACTAAGTAAAGACAAACAAAAGCTCAGTGTTAACAGGTCATGCATGCATGCAGCTGATCTTGTTATTAACAGTTAGTTTCAGTTCTCAAATTTGATTGGCTGAGCTGTCAGGGCATGTCAACACATCTCAAGGGCCCCAAAATCACCTCAGACCCCAGAGGGTTAACAACAACTTTCCACTGTTTTTATTACTCTGATCAGCATAAGCTTGTTTTGCATCAAGTCAAAGGAATGAAGTGTTATATAGCATCTGTCTTATTGCTTATGAATGGAAGCAGAGTTGCGTGATTTCTGTCAGGTCAGATCGCCTTTGTTTTCTCTGTACGTGATGACTTGATGAGGGCCACTGCGATAGTGTCTTTGCATAGATTTATATTATTACGTTCACAAATTTCAGTAAATGAGAGTCGTGGGATGGTGGGACAACTGGCCAAGAAGTGGGTCATGGGAGCTGCTGGAAAGATAGCAAAATTGCTTTGCTACAATTTAATAGCATATGTATTTCCCAGTGGTGCAAAAAAGAGAGGACAATTATGAACGACCAAACCAACCAAGCCACGAAACTCTTTTCCCTTGGTGGTCTGTCAGAAGATAGCACTGCTCCAAAACATGCACCGGCAAACCTTTTGTGCCCAAGCATCAGGAACAAGAGCTCGCCATCATTTGATGAATTACATCTGCCGTTCACACACATATTTCATATTCACACATATTTCTGTTTGCTTTCTGCAGGTTAACACAGAAAGCAATGTTATTAACAGAAAAGTGAATGGCTTTTGTTAGTAAGATGTGATTTAATATTTTCCTGATTTTTAAACGTTGTACAGTGTAGTTTGATTCACTAATCAATTCTGGTATCACTTTACTCAAAGCGTTTGCGCAGTGCATTATAAAAAGTTTGAATGCATTAATTTTGCACCTTATAATGCATTGCATGATCTTAATAATAATTGTGACCACAGTTATAATGCATTTTAATGCTTACCTATTTATTGTTACACCTTTTGAAAGGCTTATGCATTAAAACACATGACAATCAAACCTTCGAATATTATAATGCATTTTAATTTTAACTTTGGTTACAATTATTCATAAAAAGATATAACGTATTACAGTGTACATTATGAATACCTTTATAATACATTAAACATAAAGGCTTTAAGTAAAGTGTTACCCAGATTCTTTGCATGATTCGTTTTCACTCACATTCAAGCAATAAAAAAATGTAAATTGTCATTCCGTTATTCTAGTTGTAAAGGTTAAAACAAGGTTAAGATACTGACAAACAGTAGTATTTAGTTGGACTTGGACTCGAATGGTTAATGGCTCGGACCTGACACAGACTTGACTTAGGTGGACTTGAACCAGGGCAGTAGATTACACATTTTTCATGCAAATGTGTTCATATAGAGGCTTTCAAGGGCTGGTATGAATAAATATAGATTTAAATTTGAAAGAGACAGGATAGTCTGTGCATGACCTGTTGTTTAAGTCATACCCAGAATGACGCGATACGAACATTGCGGAGAGCTAAACACTCCATGAGGTGTATGTTTCATTCATACTCGAAGCCGGAGGGCACTCTCACTAATATGGACAAAAGCATCCAGCTATTCCTGTATGAAAACAGCTGTTGTCAAAGAAAAACAGAAACGTTTGGAAACATGAAAACACACGATTGCGACAATAAATGGTTTATTTGTATTTTTCAAGTCCTCTTCATGTAATAAATAATGTATATAAACAATACAGTGCTAATTGACATAACATTCATTACAGTATAAACAAATATTCTGCCTTATTACGTGATAAAAAAAGTGTTTGTAGTATATAAATACATCATTATTACTGGTCATTGTCCAGCAGTGTATCTGATTTCTTAGCCAATTAAAAGCTAGAAATAAGAGAAAAAATAAAGTTGCCTATATATACACACTTTTTTTTTTTTTTTTTTTTATAATATATATAGAAGTATCCTTTGCTCACCAATTCAGCATTTATGTGATCCAAAATACAGCAAAAGCAGTAATATTTTGAAATGTATTTACTATTTAAAATAATTTGAATATACTATTTCAAAATGTAATTTATCCCGGTGATTTCAAAGCTACATTTTTAGCATCATTACTCCAGTCTTGATTGTAGAAATCATTCTAATATTCTGATTTGCTGCTCAAAAAACTTTTATTATTATTATCTTTTATTATTATGTCGAAATCAGCTCAGTAGAATGTATTTGTAAAGTTTCTTTGATGAATAGAAAGTTCAAAAGAACAGCATTTAAATCCTTTTGTAACATTCCGAATGTATTTATCATCACTTAAGATCAATTTAGAGCATCCTTGCTAAATAAAAGTATTACTTTCTATAAATTTGCTGTATTTTAGATCAAATAAATGCAGACTTGGTGAACAGAAAAGAATTCTTAAAAAAAAAGAAAAAGAAAAATGTTTATATATAATAATTATTATACATCACCCACTCCTACCAGAATGTAAAAACAATCACTGATTCAGTATGGCATGACTTTTCTGGCCTACATCCCACAGGTGCCCATCTACCACCAGAACCAGGTTATGCATTAATATCTTCTGTGTTTATAAGATCAGACACTAAAACAAACTTTGGGCCAATTTATAGTTTGCTGATGTCTGTAAAAAGAAGTGCAGTGCTGTTAATTTCCATGCGAGACAGTGAGAGGCTGGGACACAGCTGCCTGTGCGGCTGCTCTCTGGTCTTGTTTACAGAACAACAATCCTCCACCGGTCCTCCACACGCGTGACCCGTCGCACGCACGCAAGAAGTGCATGGGCTTTCAAAGCACTTTGGCAGGAAAAAAGAAAATGCACATAGTGTCGTTCTTTGTCTATAGCAGCATAGCTGTCTTCTAACGATTTTGTGATTAATATAATGAAAATCAATTATCTTCTCTCCAACTCCTCTTCTATCCACCCCCTCAAAATCTGTTCACTGTCTGCCGAGGTTATTTATTTAGAGTTATAATTATAGGAAGCTGTCTTACCTTCTGGGCTTCTGTACTCAGTCTCCACGTATTTTTAGTAACGGTGCAGGAATGGAAACGCTATCACTAGAGGAATTCTGTAACATAATTATTACAGGAGCACAGAGAATAATGAGAAAAGATATGCTAGGGATCACGGTACCTATGAACCGCTGTCCGCCGTTATTAATTATTGTGAGTTCTCTCTTAAGCGCTTGGGGAAATGTCATTTACGAGGGACTGCGACAACATTAATGTGTGCAGACAGTATGTAGAGCGTGCTACAAAACGGGCGCCTCATTAACATATGTGAAAATAATGGCTTTAATAACATTAACAATGCTGATTCCAGCTTTCACTGCCATTCTGAAAACATCAACAGAAATCCTGCAACATAAATGTTTTTTTATGTCTTTGCGCCTGGTCGTTGCCCTGTGCTTCCCACATGACCTTCTATTTGCACATTTTGATGGAAAACAATAACTGGAAGAACAATTATTTTAATCATATTCTAGCAACTGGCTCTTTAGCGATTAAGTTTTTAAATTAATTACATGGTGTGCTGATTAATTAATCAAAGGAATTACAAATTAATCACACATTGGGCTGAGAAAATAAAATAAAATCTAAAATAAAAAAGTCATTATTGTGTTAAATGAGAAAATCTTTAGAAATGACTATTTTGATTCAACATATAATTTATTACACAAACTGAGTTTAATGGGTTTTAACATTACGAATGTATTTATCATCACTTTTGCTAAATAAAAGTATTACTTTCTATAAATTTGCTGTATTTTGGATCAAATAAATGCAGGCTTGGTAAGCAGAAAATAATTATTAAAAAAAACTAAACAAAATAATTCCGCACACTAAAAAAATATGCAAAAAAGCATTAAAAAATATTTGCATGACCTTCATCAGGTATCTTCCAACATATGAATTACAAACCACATTAAAAAAGGCATTTGAGAAAGACAACATAACCAATCACTGCAGAGGAATATTGATTAGTAACACTCAATGGGTACATCATCTGATCCAAGAAAAAAAAAAAAAGTACATACATATACACTGTAAAAAACTATTTGTTGTGTCAATTTAAAATAATTTGTTACCTGGCTGCCTTAAAATTTTAAGTTTAAAGAAGTTTAGTCAACTTAAAATGTTACAGCTTAGATATTTGAGTTGATTTAACTTAAAATTTTAAGGCGGCCAGGTAACAAATTATTTTATGTTGACTCAGCAAATTGTGCGTTTTATTTCAAATGCATTACAGCATCACATTGAATAATGCTTTGTCATTCATACCAAACGGTGATAACGTTTGTAGGGTAAAGATCCAAAATAGCTCCCGTCGCTGCAAGAGCAATTCCATATTGCCCCCTCTAGGTGGCACATTTTAGGTCAGGTCTTTTCTCCTAATAGAACCCTTGTGTTCACTAATTCTTTGTTTAAGCTGTCGTGATGTTTTTCCAACATAGCCTAAACCACAAGGACATCGAAGCAAAGAAACAACATGAGTCGAAACACAAGTTATCACAGAATTGATTTTATATTTTTCCCTGGTTCTTGGATGACAGAAAAAATATGTTTTTGATGTATTATTGCACTGAGCACAGTTACCACACTGATAGCTACCATTTGGTCTAGGACTAAGTAATCTCTGAGAAGGAGCAGGAATATCATTTTGAAAATGGGCATGTACCAAATAATCTTTTAAATTCTTAGAACGTTTAAACACAATCAAAGGAGGATGATGAAAAATGGTACTCAATTCTGGATCCGAAGACAACAAAAAACAATATTTTTTAAAAATAGATCTCATCAAAAAGGACTTAGTTTATTGTTTTTGCTGATTTGTTTTTGCTGTTCGTTTTGACCTCTTGTAAACTTGGATTCTTACGCACCTACAGACTGCCATCAGGTGTGCAGAGATTAATTGTTAATTTAAGTGAATGCATTACAGAAATGCAATGTAATTTTATATATATATATATATATATATATATATATTAGTGCTGTCAAACGATTAAACGCGATTAATCGCATCCAAAATAAAAGTTTATGTTTACATACTACATATTTGTGTACTGTGTATATTTATTATGTATATAGAAATACAAACACATGCATGTATATATTAAGGAAAATTATTTTTGATTTATATATAAAATATTTATATTTATTTCTAATCTAAGTTGTATACAGGTATAAATATATATACATATAAATATTATGTTTTAATATATACATGTATGTGTGTGTATTTATATGTACATAATGACTATACAAAGTAAACACATGTATAGTATGTAAACATCAACTTTTATTTTGGATGCGATTAATCGTTTGACAGCCCTAATATATATACAAACCAGTAAAAGGATACTTTACATTTTAAACTTAAACCACCAGTAGGTGGCGGCATATCACTGTCTTAATAAGTGAGTCATTCAAGCAATTCATTCTAATGGCTGATTCATTCAGAAGCAAAGCACGTGTCTGTCTTAATGAATGAGTTTCTGAATCATTGGCTCACTTGATTCATTAAAACCTGTGTATTTAATGAATAACAAAATGTTTTTAGTTATAATAAAACTCTTCTTTCATATCTGCAAGACTGCAAATGTGATATTAATTTATACAACAGTTCAGTGAAGTTAATATTGTGTTACATTTTAGACACAGTATTGTTAGTATTGTCTGTTTTGCTTCCTTTTTTGGGGGTGCTTTTCCATTTTTCTCAATTTAACACATTAAAATAGTTCCAGCCACAGCAGAATTTTTGAGCAACACAGCCACTATTTGTTACTGAATATTTAATATAAAAAAAAATCCTATTCTTGTTTTCAAGTATAAATTTAATTTGTTTACTAAATTAGTTTGACTAGTAATATTAGTGAGTTTGAGCAAATACTATAGCAGGGTAAACAGCTGTAATTATTTTTCTCTGTAATTTGTGGTGAAGTGATTCGTTTTCTTAAACCAGTCACTGAAATTTTTTTTTATCATCGTTTATCATTTGCAAACACGTGTGACACTTCTGAATATTTTAGTGAAGTGACTGATTTCAATAAAATCTCTGAGGTTCATTTGGTTAAATTCCTTTGCGTGTATAACTTGATATTGATAAATGACTCATATCGAAATGATTAATAGTCGGCAAGTCGTTATTCAGTCTAATTTGACTTTAGTGATTATCTTGTTTCTGCAGCTGGCCTGCAGCCTTTAATATCTGCAGTGTGATATTAATATTATGGAGAGGAAACGCATCATCATGAGCTCACACTGGGGTCAGAGGTGCTGCGGCTGAAGGTGCCCTTGGTCTCGGGCCGCGTGTGACGGGTGGTTTGCGGGTAGTTTTGCTGCTAGATAGAAGAGCTGCTGCGTCAGCGCTGCCTCAGATGAATTGATATTAAGCCACCAGCCAGTTTACAAGGACACATAAATAACCATGCAGAAAATATAATCAAACGTCTACAGACACTGAGGTTAAAAGCAGAGTGAATTATTAAATCTGTACTGTTTATCAAATATAAAATCCAGCATGTAGTTTGTGTTTGAGCACATAATAAGGACCAAGCAAGTTTTGTGCTTCAGTAATTTAGGAGTGAAGCAAACATATACTGATGATTCCTTCACTATGGCTGCTGTTGTGTCCTCAGGGTTGATTTTTATTAAATATATTTTAAACTTTTTGTTATATGAAGATTGCATTAAACCTCTTGGAAACGTTTTACCTTCATGTCAATTTTTAAAAAGTTTTCTCACTGCTATTATTTGTATTTTAGTATCATTGAGAGGCACAGTCTTAAACCATTTCCTGGCTCAACATTTCATTTTATAACTTCAGGTAACTTTTATAACTTTATTCAATTCTATAAATTTCACTACTACTACTACTACTACTACCATATAACTGTAAAAACACTGAAAGCTGGACAATTTTGTCAATGTCAGGGAAGTGCTGTCTCATTAATGACATAAAATTCCATCAGTGGCATGGAAAAAGTTAAAAGCACACCTGTTCATTGCTTGCTTGTTTTAATTTTTTTAAACACAAAACAACATTCGACGTAAGTTTTGCACCTCCCTAAAAACAAAGCACACATGCTGCATGTTTAAAAAAGGCTTGTCAAATTCTGTATTCCTGTCTTGTTTTCCTGTAAAAATATCAGAAGTCCCTTTAAAACAGGACATACTGTAAGTTTTGCACTTCTCTAAAAACAGAGCACACGTAAATATTGGTTAAAACAGTCCTTTTTCAGTAAGATTCAACTATTTTATTCACAATTTCAGAATCAAATGCAATATATTTATAATCAGCTCATTTCTCAACTTATTGCTGGAACTTGCTGCAAGTTTAAAAAGGCTTGTCATATTCTGTATTCCTGTCTCGTTTTCCTGTAAAAATATCAGAAGTGCCTTTAAAACTGGTTTATGGTTTAAATGTGTGTTCTTACTTTGCTGGCAAAATCACTAGTTCTTGTTTTAGGAATAAATCTTTAAAAATTATTAAATAACTCAAAAATCTAAAAATTCAATACATTTGTGATATTAATGTTGGACGAAAAATCTAACAAGTTTTGAACCAGAGTTGCAAGCTTCAGGAAAAATTAAGCTACGTAAAAGAGCTGTTCTGACGTTGAATGTGAACTGTCTGCAATCTAGGAAGTTTTGTATCTTGACAAATAGACTGATCAAGTTTTGCACCTCCCTAAAAACAGAGCACACATAAATATTGGTTAAAACAGTCATTTTAAATATGATTCAACTATTTTATTCACAATTTCAGAGTCAAATGCAATTTATTTATTACCAGCTCATTTCTCAACTTATTGCTGGAAGTTTTAAAAAGGCTTGCCATATTCTGTATTCCTGTCTCGTTTTCCTGTAAAAATATCAGAAGTGCCTTTAAAACAGGTTTATGTTTTAAAATTGTTTAAAATTTGACATAAGTTTTGCACTACTCTAAAAACAGAGCACATATAAATATTGGTTAAAACAGTCCTTTTTAAATAAGATTCAACTATTTTATTCACAATTTCAGAATCAAATGCAATATATTTATAATCAGCTCATTTCTCAACTTATTGCTGGAACTTGCTGCAAGTTTAAAAAGGCTTGTCATATTCTGTATTCCTGTCTCGTTTTCCTGTAAAAATATCAGAACTGCCTTTAAAACAGGTTTATGGTTTAAATGTGTGTTCTTATTTTGCTGGCAAAATCACTAGTTCTTGTTTTAGGAATAAATCTTTAAAAATTAATAAATAACTCAAAAATCTAAAAATTCAATACACTTGTGATATTAATGTTGGAAGAAAAACCTAACAAGTTTTGAACCAGAGTTGCAAGCTTCAGGAAAAATTAAGCTACGTAAAAGAGCTGTTCTGATGTTGAATGTGAACTGTCTGCAATCTAGGAAGATTTGTATCTTGACAAATAGACTGATCAAGTTTTGCACCTCCCTAAAAACAGAGCACACATAAATATTGGTTAAAACAGTCCTTTTTAAATAAGATTCAACTATTTTATTCACAATTTCAGAATCAAATGCAATCTATTTATAACCAGCTAATTTCTCAACTTATTGCTGGAAGTTGCTGCAAGTTTTAAAAAGGCTTGCCATATTCTGTTTTCCTGTCTCGTTTTCCTGTAAAAATATCAGAAGTGCCTTTAAAACAGGTTTATGTTTTAAAATTGTTTAAAATTTGACATAAGTTTTGCACTACTCTAAAAACAGAGCACATATAAATATTGGTTAAAACAGTCCTTTTTAAATAAGATTCAACTATTTTATTCACAATTTCAGAATCAAATGCAATCTATTTATAATCAGCTCATTTCTCAGCTTATTGCTGGAACTTGCTGCAAGTTTAAAAAGGCTTGCCATATTCTGTATTCCTGTAAAAATATCAGAACTGCCTTTAAAACAGGTTTATGGTTTAAATTTGTGTTCTTACTTCGCTGGCAAAATCACTAGTTCTTGTTTTAGGAATAAATCTTTAAAAATAAATAAATAACTGAAAAAGTCAATACACTTGTGATATTAATGTTGGAAGAAAAACCTAACTAGTTTTGTACAAGAGTTGCAAGCTTCAGGAAAAATTAAGCTATGTAAAAGAGCTGTTCTGATGTTGAATGTGAATTATCTGCAATCTAGGTTTTGTATCTTGACAAATAGGCTGATCACCACAGGTTTGTACCACAACTAGTCTTTCGCCAAAGTAACCACTCACTTCAGAGTGTTTGTCTTTGATTCATTCCTCCACACCTGCGATCCATGACACAGCTGCTATAAACCACACTACATACCAGCCGCTCGCTGCTAACAGATGGAGCGGCAATCTGAAGATCAATAAAGTGTTATCAGGCCGCCCAGTGAGTTGAGCGCTGCGGTATTGGCTTGATGGAGCTGGCTTTGAGTTTGTGTGTTTACATCTAAAATCTTTAGAATACTCAACCTGTCAAACACACACACAAACACACACTCCACCTCAGTCACAGCCCTTGAATTTGTAGCTCGTCACTCTTTCCGACATTCACGGTGACCTTGCTTCATTTGGAAGTCATATTTTATCCAGGACATTTAGTAGAACTGACTTGTTGGGAGTATGGCCACTGTTGGCTCTCAGAAGTCTGTTCTTTATTTGATGGTGTTCTCTGATTATTGAGGAAGTTCGTGCATCACAGCTCTTCGTGATAGATCAGATTATTCATGACAAATGAATGATGAGTCAAATGTCAGTGTAAAAATGTGAAGTAACAAAAGACTCAAAGCATGAAGACATTATGAATCTGTCTGTCACTTTGAAGACCTGATAGATGAACACCAGACACACTCTCATGACAGTTTGTAACTGTTATGTAGAGCTGAAAAAAATTGGTAACATTTTACTTAAAGTATTTATAGATAATGCATCATAAAAGTAGTTTAAATGCATTAATTATGCCTTGTAGTGCATCTTATAATGCATTGTATGATGTCATAAATAATTGTAACTGCAGTTAAAATACATTGTATATTATATACTTATAGATGCAAAACACATATTTCTTTAAAAAATGCATTTTTATTAGGCTCCGATGTATAGGTTTTTATGTAAGTACTAGTACTTCTGACTTGGCTGAGGGTGGGATTTGAAATAAAAGTATTTGAGGAACATATAATGTGTCCAGAGCATTCAGTCAGTATCATTATCTCATTTTTGACCGAGATGGCTTTTAGCTAGTTTTGCATCTGAACTATATACATGAAATACTTATCTATTCCTTGTTGCACCTTTAGAAAGAATAATGCATTAAGACACTTGACAAACAAAGTTTCATATATGATAATGCATTTCAACTTTGGTTACTTTATTTATGAAAAGATATAATGCATTACAATGTACATTATGAATACCTTCAATAAGTAAAGTGTTACCAAATACATCTGACCGATTAAATATAATGAATTTAGATTTTTCAATGCTCGACATGGTGTAAATGTTATATGAAATTGCTTGTTTAATATCTTTGCAGAAATGAAGCATGAAATGAAGCAGAAATAATATAAAATATGAAAAAATGCAAATTCAAAATGACTAAAAGTATAACAGCAATTATTAAGAGTAAATGAAAACAGCACCAGCTTTCAGCTTGTCACAATCATACAAACAAATCAAATCATACATTAGTAGGTTCTTCATTTCACTGCGCTGCTTTTCCTTTTTTTTCTGTCTAAAAAAAGAAGGTTTGCCTGTCTTGCATAGTTTACAGTGTCTCATACATGAAACAGCATAATAAAAGCACAGTGCTCAAGTTAAAAGAAGCTGAACTCGCGTCTCATAACTTGCGTTTTATTCAAACCGTGATTCCTCATTTAAAAGTAAATCAATTAATCAATAAATAAAAGTGTGTTTTATTTTGCTAAATGGGTGGTGAATTCATATGAAGAGTTTAGTCTCATTTCTATGTTGTTTGTACAGTTTGCTTGCAAATCAAAAAATGAATGCTGCATTAATTGCGTTAAATATTTTGGTAACACTTTAGAATAGGTAACACTTATTCACTACTAACTATGACTTTTCCCTCAGTTAATTCCTAATTTGCTGATTATTAATAATTAGTAAGGTAGATGTTAAATTTAGGTATTGTGTAGGATTAGGGATGTAGAATAAAGTCATGCAGAATAAGGCATTAATATGTGCTTAACTAGTACTAACAAATGGCTAAAATTCTAGCAATATGCTAGCTAACAAGCAACTAGTTAGTAGTAATAAGTGTTACCAATATTTTTAACATGTTTTAAAATGAATTGTACAATTAACATGTTAATTTTGACAGCCCTCTGCACAACGCATCATCCAAACATTCATATTTGCACACTTGTCTAAAGTGTTGCAGGTTTAAGAAAAGAACTTTCTGTATGTGTGGCCAATTGAAATGAAGAGCTGTGAGTGTTCTGTTTACACGTCAAAGATTCTTCTGTACTCTATAGGCGGCTGAATAGTTATGTGAGGAAAAATTTTAAAAACATGAAGGATCTTTCTTGTACTTCTAACAGAGGAACCCGACGGATGATAAGAGAATTAAAGCAGCACATGGTTGGACTGCCGCTGCATTGATATTCAGATATCTCCTGTGCTGTCAACACCATTTTGCTGTGGCTGGTCTCAGAGAGAGATTCAACCATGACATGCTGCCTTACAATCACGCTCATCTGCTTCACAGTAAATCCAATATCCCTGAAGAATAGATGACAAGAAATATCTGATTTCTTTATTTATTTGTCACAGTGTCTTTGAGAGGGCAGTGTCATGTGACCAGAATGTCCACACCACACCCACAAATTATATTCAAACCTCAAAGCACAGATGGGATGAAGCCACGGTTTGAAAGTCGAGCATCACTGTTAATATTGCGCAAACGATTGAATGATAACACTAAGAAATGTGGTGTTTCAAAGCAAGCAGCTGTCTTATTCACCTTTTCATCCAAAACAAAACAAAACAAAAAAACAGACCTAGTACTGCACCTTCAGTATTCAAATGAACTCATTGTCATTCATTTCTGTGCAAACATGCTTTCTTTATATGTAGATCAGGTTGATTACAGATCGCAAAGGCATGTTTATGTGCACATTCTAGTGATTATGACTGCAGTAAAGCAGCCGATGATGATCAGATGATGGAGAAGAAGAGCATGGCGTCATTCAGGTGTCAGTGCAACAGCATAAATCTGTATCTTTAATTTAGTGAATCAGGTGCTAAGTAACCACAAGTAATTGTGCATTTAAGTAATTACTGAAATTTACAAATAATTTATTTATTACAAATAATTGCTTAATCTGATGCACATTTCCCTCTGCCGTGACTCTCAAGTGTCTTGTCCCATAAAGACAAACTTCTTACAGAAAAAGTTAATTGATAACTGACTCCTTTGCAGGGTTTGATTGACAGGTCATCTGACCAATCATAACGCAGAATCTGCCATTTTGTCTGCCAAACAAACCAGACAGCAGAGTAGATTAAAGTTTCCGGACTTGAACTTTGTTTATTTCATGCTTTTACATGCCGCTTGAACTTGCAGTGCTACAGCGATCTATCACGACGCATTAAAGAGCCACAAAACTTTGTTTATCGTTTGGTTTTCTTACAAAATGACAAAATTTGAAAGCTAAGTGGCCATTCACACAGAACACGTCTTTTGTCAAAAAATGCGAGACTCAGCGCTTAGGAATGGTTTTAAAAAAGCGCAGCAAAGAACACGAGGGTCTCGAGACTCGCTTTTGAGACATGATGCAGTAACGACAACAAGGGGCATTTTCAGTATATGTATATATATATATATATATATATATATATATATATCGTCGCTGTTGGGCGGAAACCTCGTATGTCCAAATTTTGTACATTTTGCTATTGGCCAGTGCCCACGTGGATCTGTAATTTTTACAAAACTAGTGTATTCTGAGATAATGTCGCAAAGACCCTGACTCGCAATCTCTTCTTTGGACGCAACTTTTGAAGGAAAGCATCTTTCCGGATTACATAATGAAAGCGTTTTTTTCTGATTTGTTTTATTTCGTTAAGTAATAATTTAAAGCTTTCTATTTATTTATTTATTTGTCATGTTTGTGAGGCATGTAGCCTATTCGCTGAAAAATGTGATCGCGCTGACTCCTCATGTCCTGCAAAGCGATTTCAGCTTCTCCTCTTCAAAAACAATATTTACATAATAGCGCACATTTATCTTGGTTTAATGTTTAAACTAAAATTGCTTTATAGCTACTTTAACTGTTTTTGATCTATAGATTTTATTTTATGCAAGTCGTAATGATTTAGGCTAAAATGCAAAAGTCTTCCTCTGGCCGGTGTTCGTAAAAAAAAACAAACAAACAAACTGATATTTAAGGAACAAAAAAATGCTCCAAAAGTTTTTCTAAATTAACTTAATAAGAAAACGAACGAAATATAACCACTTTGGCATTACATACAAAACGTAACTATGTTAATAGCTGAAACAGTAGTATAAGCTGTTCTGGAAGAATTAAGGGGAAAAAAGACGGACTCAGTTTTTTTGTATTGCATCATAGCTCTTAAACCTTTTAAAATAGAGTTTAGGAAGATGTATGTAACCACAGTCGTTAGCTTTGGTTAACTATTGAAGCCTTTTCTCTTGTCAAAAGGCTCAACGCGACCGCAGACTTTGATGAACACTGCTTATCAATGACAGCGTAATCTCGTATCTCCCTGCTCCCAAGTCATAAAACCTCGTATCTCAGATAAAACATGATTTTGGGGAAATGTTGTCTTAATGTTGGTACACAACAGTGTATGATAGCAATATATTTTATAATACCAACTTTAACGATAAAATATTTAATAACTCAAAAAATATACAGTTTTTTTCATTTCCTGAAAAATGACGGTTTTGGAGATACGAGGATTCCGCCCGACAGCGACGATATATTCAGTGACAGAGATATTTCTCTCCAAGCTCCTTTTTAAGGAACAAGCTATGATAATCACTTAAAGAAATGTTATATAATCCAGGGTATCTGGACACAGCCACTATAAGCGCCTCCTCCACCATGTTGATGTCAAATAAAACAGTCGTCATGCCAACTTGCTAATGTAAACAGAAGCTCGCAATGCTTGCCCCACCTCCAAGTTCTTCTGATTGGTTCACTGCTTTGGAACTGACATTGATGAGCAGTGCTGTACGTAAAAGTTGAAATTCTTTTAACTTGACACGGCATCTTAAAAACGCAGCGCTCCTGTGCGAGGTGCTGCAAAAGACAAGAGACGCAAGCGTAATGGTCACGCTTGTCCGTCAAGCATGTATTTACATAGAAAAACTATGGAAAAATAGCGCATTGGAATGGAAAAACGTGTGTGTGAATGGCCCCTAAGACTTTTTCATATTCACATATTGTGTTTATTTCTAGCATTTTAATTTAGATTAGTTTATTTTAATATAATATATGAATATGAAAATACAAAAGCCTCTAAATCCATCTGACATCTTTCTTTAAAAAATGCATTTTTATCATGTAATTTTTGACCGAGATGGCTTTTAGGGGGTTTTGCATCTGAACTCTTCATATTTTAATAATGCATTAATTTAAATACTTAAATACTTAAGTATTTTAAGTCAAGAACCACTGGTTTAAAGGGAACAGTCCCTTAGGGTGTTTTCAGGCTTGTATATCATTTGCTTTGTTCCAAAACAGGGACTTAATTAGTTACAATGTTGCATTTTTTTCTTGGTTCAGTTCGCTTTCACAAGGCAACATTGCAAAGCATATCAAACAGTGTTTATGCAAGTCACATGTGTGTAAAACTGTCCTCTTACTGGTCAGAGTTGTACGTTCTTTCTCTTTATATAATTGTGGAACCTGGTTTGTTAAGTCAGATTGCTTTCTCACCATGCACTGCGTTTTTAAGATGCCATGTCAGGAATTTAAACTTTTACATGTAGTCAGTTCCAAATCAGTGGACCAATCAGAAAGCAAGTGTTGCAAGCTTTTGTTTTTATTTGACAACAACATGGTAATTCTAAAAACCATTCTGGAGTGCTGCATAGCACGTTTTAGACACAAAGACGTTTTCTTTGTCAACAGCCCCTTTTTCTGCATGATCATATTTTAGATCTCTTAATCCAACCCCATACCTAAACTTAACTACCATGCTAACTTTTAATTAGGCAAATTAGGAGATTAATAGTTAGTTAATGATGAAAACTGGTCTCCAAACTAAAATGTGACTGAACCTTTCAGTAAACAGTTCTGTAAAGAAGCATTTTTTCTTAGCTGGAAGAACATTTTTATAATCTAAAGAACCTTTAGTGCAGTGGAAAGATTTTGTTATAATGTGAATAATCAGTGGGGAATGACATTTCATCATTTGAGAAACTTGACAAGCCGACTTCTTTCTGGCAGAATATTACAATGCATGTGCCCTGGAGGTTGGAGGGTGGTCTGTGGATAATGTCAGAGAGGAAGTTGTTCATATGATGTGAGCTTTTAAGGATTACTAACTTGTCAGTCTTGTCTGCGCGACTCCCTGTGAAAGGAATCAATTAGTCACATTTACTTGATGACAATGGGATCAGATCCAGAGCAATCCGTGGCCGACAAACAGTACTTGCCAACATTCCCTCTGTGATTCCCAGGGCGATTCCTATGAAATTGTTGAGCATCTGTCATCCAGGCCTGGAGTGATTGCTGACGGACCGGCAATAGCTTGTAGCTTCTTAACAGTCCCAAGAATGGTCATGATAAACAAACGCATTAGCTCATTTGCTGAGCGGCTTGGCAGAGTTTGAGAGCTTTCGGTGGAATCTTTAAGACTCATGTATCACCATTGTCTCGCTGCCCACACTGAATGGATTACAAATCAACTCTTTAGCTCCTTAAGTAAATCAGAGCAGAGTGCAGTTGGGAATTGTCAGCGAGCGCATGCCACGATTGTAAAGAGGACGACGTCTCTGCAGAATTGCTAATAGTGTTGTAAAAGGACCAGATTGTTCGACTTGGAGCAGGGAAAGAGCAGGGAAAAGCAAGAGATGGTCGGACAGCAGGCGTCCCAAGAAGAGCAAATCATTTTCACAGAAGCAGAGCTCAGCTAAGCGTCTAATCTTCAATGCTCAGGGAATACAAATGATCCGGTAATCGTCTGCAACCTTGACACGGAGGAAGAAGGTCACGATGTTGGGCCGGGTGTTCGTGTCTGCCGTTGTTTTATGGATGTGTGGTAAATAATTAGTAAACCAAACGACACAGGCTGGAATCTTGAGAGGAGGCACGTATGTCTTGATCAGATTTTATTATACTGTTAGCCATACCCTTTCAAAACCCAGAACACTGAGCATTAAAGTTCAGCGTGTGCGTCACTGTGCAAAAATCAGAAAGCGTGACGGCCTAGGTGTTTTTTTTTTAAATAAAGTTAACTTTGACTGCAAAGTTTGGCAGTACTTCTGAATCAACACATTAGATGAAATCAACAGATGTAGTGTCATGGATGAAGCCCATTTGCATTCTAAGCGTAGAAAGCGTTTTACGGAGGAAATAAATCAAATCTCCTCCTTAAATTTTCTGCTGATGAAGCATACTACCATATAAAACTCCATGTAATCACCCTATCTTTGTGTGCTTTATTTGTACAGTCTTTTTGTTTAATGGAGAAAACATCACAGAAGTGTAAAATGAACGAAGGGCAGGTCCTAAAGAGCGCCGGGTCTGTTCCAACGCTTGCATTTTTTGAGATTATTAGCTTGTTTTGGGAATGGAGTGAACAGAACTTCATTAACTGCACTGTAAAAAACTATTTGTTAAGTCAACTTAAAATATTTTTTTACCTGGCTGCCTTAAAATGTTAAGTTCAGTCAGCTAGAAAAAAGTTTAGTCAACTTGAAATGTTACATTTTAAGCGACAACTTAGATATTTGAGTTCATTCAACTTAAAATTTTAAGGCAGCTGAGTAACAAACAGCTGTTAAGTTTAACAAACAATTTTTTAGTTTAGTCAACCTGAATATCTAAGTTGTCACTTAGTACATCTGAGTTGACTGAAGTTAAAATTTGAAGGCAGCAGGGTAACAAATTATTTTAAGTTGACTCAACAAATTGTGTTTTTTTACAGTGTAGCTACTCTGGATACATAGTGTTTGAATTACACATGCTATAAGAACACATTTTCCCCCCTTTTTACCATAGATAAAGATAGTTGCCAAAAAATTATATTTGTATGTGTCAGCTCAGTAAGTTTTTTAAAGGGGTCATGAAATGAGAAATCAAATTTCCCTTGATCTGTTGACATGTAAATATCAATGTACTATAAAAACATCTGGTAAGTTTCAGAACTCAAAGCTTTCTTAATAGTTCAAAAACAGCTTTTACTGAAACCAAGCTAAAAAAAACAAATCGTTTTTGATTTTGTCACATTACGACAGTGCAATGAAAGACCGCCTCTGAAGAGGATCAGTGCCCATCTCTACATCATTGTCTCTTTAGCCATGCCCACTGACTTGTATGTAGTCGGTGGAGAGATGCAAACATGAGATTACTTCATCAACAAAACCATGCAGATCCTCTGAGGAATACAAGAGGCTATGTAGTGTAAGTTGTGAAAAAAGTCTTTGAATTGCCTTACTTCTGATCCCAACGTCGTATCTACATTGGACATGAGCACTGTTGCGTCACATCGCATATCCATTTCTCTTTCAGGTCAGAAGCAGCGCAAGCTCTTGGAGTATGCCAGAAATAGAACAGACATAAGTTTACTGTATTGGTGTAGACAGAATCGCTGATTATAATGGGTTCTGTTGTCTATAGTCGTGTTGTGCAGCTTTCGTCTGGTGTAAACACAGGGTAAAATTAGGAAAGAGCTCTAGATGGCATCAGTGAAACCCTGCTTGTGTGTTTGCTATACTGCAGACTTGTTTTTAAGCAAGAGGTTTTTCAAAAAAACTCAGAGTAAAAGATGATGCAGTTCTGACTATATTGAATCCTAACACATAAGTGTGAGTAAATGTGTTTTTACCACTATTGCACTATTGCTATAGTTTTATTTATACTGAATAACCGTTTTTAACCTAAATGTCCATCTATTATTTTTATATGCAAAACTGCTTACGCGTTTACTTCGAGTCAAATGCGCCCCACCTATAAAAACAGACTGTTCTGCAGCGAGACTCAGCATGAAACAGCATGAAAAAGAATCTATTGCTTCTAAATTAAAATGTTTGTTGATGTAGAAATCTTGCTGATATTATAAGTGGACCCCAGAGAACACTATAAAATATCACAATAGTTATTTTTGCTCTTATGTGACATATTCATTCAATGATGTTACCTGAGTCATGAGTTCTCAACAGTAGAGCAGCCTGTAGTTTTATGCTGTGCAATCTGTACCAGTCGACACATTCCACTGCCTGATATTGCGTACCTTCGTAACATGACTTGACTGCATGTAGTATACAGAGTAGGCGACTGTGATCCAGGTTTGATGCGACTCCAGCGCACTCAGTCAGCAGTCAGGAATTAATTGTGAATCATTTCCTGCCTACCAGCTGTCGCCCAAAGAAAGTACTAAAACTGGCACGGACAATGCACTAGCTCAAAATCCAGTGCATGACTCCAGCAAGAGTTTTCTCCTACTGCGCTCCTGCGGCTCTGGAAAGAGCGTCCAGACCTCAGCAGCTTCGCCGGTGCCAACTCTGGGAATCATCGGGGAGTGAGTTTTTAGGCTTGGCTGGAGAAACTTTAACATGCTATCTGTGATAGAACCAAAGGTTGTCCAAACTGATTTACAAACATGCAGTTCTGTCTGTTTTACTACAGTAATGGTAGAGCAGATATAGCAACTCGGGTTACTTTCATAATGTGAGATCAAACGAGGATATTCAGAGAACAAATCTGTTTCTTTTGATAAAATATAACTTCTGTACTTGGACTTTTTTGCACAGACTCACACCCCAGAAATTATTATGTAGTGACTTATTAGCAGTGTTGGGGAAAGTTACTTTTAAAAGTAATGCCTTACAATATTGCGTTACTCCCTAAAAAAAGCAACTAATTGCATTACTTTGTTTCTTTTTTATGGAAAGTAATGCGTTATATTACTTTTGCATTACTTTTTAAATCTGGACAGGGCTTGCTTGTTTGTTTTTCATATAAAAAGTTGAATTTTTAGCAAATGTAAAAGCTCTTTCACACCAAAAAGTGAAATGAATAAGCCTCAGGCTGAAAAAAGTAAATTCAAGTCTGTACAGTAGAACTGTAAAAAAAAAAAAGGAAGTTCAACACTCTTTAGCAATGAGAAAAATGAAGCACAAATGTTAATCTAAAGTAAGTTTTGCTTATTAGTATCAATATTAGATCAAGAAAGGTCAGCAGCAAAGACATTGGTTAATAAAATGGGATTAAATGCATAAAGGAAACAAAAAGCAACTGGTATTACTTTTTTGAAGAAGTAACTGTAAATTAAAATGTAATGTTTTACTTTACTAGTTACTTGAAAAAAGTAATCTAACTGCATAACTAACAAACATAAAAAAGCATAAACATATCAAAATTTGTTTATATTTACAACAGACCTAAAAAATTGAAAATCGTCATTAACTGTAAAATGTGCCGTTTAAAAATCTGTAAAATGTACAGTAAAAAAACAGCAGCTGTGGTTGCCAGAACTTTACTGTAAAAAAGTAGCAACATTTCAATTTACAGAATTAACTTAAAGTAAGGTTGGATCTATTACAGAATATAATAAGGTAAATTACTCTTAACCAATTAACGGGTTTTTACCATAGCAGTCTATTCCCGTTAAAATCGTGATAATTTTTTACAGTGCATGGCGAATTAGTCTTCCAAGTTTTGGTGTTATGTCTGCAGCACCATTTATGAAACGTTCATGAAAGCAAACAGGGATTGATGCTGTTGTTTCACATGGCTGATGAATCATGCACAAAAATGTTTAGATTTTAACATTTAGCCTTTTTCTCTCTGCAGATGGGGGTCCATGTAGAAGGACGTACTGTGGCCGGGGTCGGGAGTGTGTGGTCAGGGAGGTAACGGGCCGAGTTGAGTGTGTGTGTCAGGAAAGGTGCCACACTTCGTTTGTGCCCGTGTGTGGCTCTGATGGACGTTTTTATGAGAACCACTGTGAGCTCTACCGCACCGCTTGCCTGCAGCGCAGGAGAATCTATGTGGTCCACAGCAAAGACTGCTTTTTCAAAGGTAAGATGCATGTTCCTAACTGTGCTGCAAATGCGAGTGTTCAGTGCTTGTGTGTGTTGTACTGATGGTCAATACATCTGCTGCTTCTCTGAAGATATTTTTATGGGAGAATGTTCTGAATCTAATCCACCTTCATATGCAGTGTGGAAGTAAGATATTCTCTGTGATTGTGCAAAAGGTCTGATCCATTAGTCAATATGGGTAACTAGAAGAATAACAAAGTGTAGTAAGCAGCTACAAAACAGTGTGTTTATAAATGTTGTTGTTGTAATAAATAAAAAGGTGATAAATATGATAAAATGATAAGATAAAGTGTAAAAAAAAAAGTAAAATACAGATGAAGGTGAAATTACCATGCTAATATGGGCCATTTTACAAAATTGGTGCAAACTGCTGTCCCACAAAACAACAACAACAACAAAAAAAAAAACTTTCAATTGGGAGGTGGCTGTCCCAAATCCTAATCCCTAAATTTCAATTTATGAAAATGACATTTACATAATTTTTGTACTTTTTTCCCATTGTTGTTTTAAAAAGTATCTTTTTTATTCTCAAAAAAGCATAATAATAATAATAATAAATAAATAAATAAAAAATCAATCAATCAAACAATCAATATTTTCTTTGTAAATTATGAACCTTTTTCATGTCACTACAGAAACAGTGTATGTTTTAGTCCATTGGCTGAGACTGATTTTAACTACAACCCTACATTTATGATCAGGAAATATTCCTTATTTTTCTTATTCGTTTTTTATTTTTTTGGGTGTTATCCCATAAAATTGTCACTGCCAAAACAGACATGATCAAAACATGTTCTCCTTGTTTCAGTAGCTACAAAAGGGAACATATCTTTTATTTGGGTGGAAAAAACTAAATTTTAAGATCATTTTAATACAGCAAATGTTTTGTATTTTAGTATGTTTTAGTATGCAACTCAAAATTCAGTAATGTGAAAAATCATAAATTACACTTGAAATTTTTAAAAATACAAAATTGTAATAAAATAGCCAAATGTATTTATTTACAATGTACATGTAAGCAAAATCTTAAAAGGTCAATATAACCCTTCTAATTAAATTACTATTACTGTGTTTCGATAGTCACACATTTGGGGAGAGGACAAATATTTAAAAACTTTCTATAAATACAATATGTGACCCTGGACCACAAAACCAGTCTTAAGTTGCACAGGTATATTTGTAGCAATAGCCAAAAATACATTGTAATGGGTCAAAATGATCGATTTTTCTTTTATGCCAAAAATCATTAAGATACTAAGTAAAGATCATGTTGCATGAAAAAGGCGATTTTCTCAACATTTAGATTTTTTTGCACCCTCAGATTCTAGATTTTCAAATAGTTGTTTCTTGGCCAAATACTGTCCTATCCTAACAAACCACACATCAATGGAAAGCTTTGTGTTTTCAAAAAAAAAAAAAAAAAAAAAAAAAAACATTACTGGAAACAATTACTGGAAACTAGATTACTTTGATATTATAAAATTTGCATACATACAACATTTTTGGAAAAGACACATTTTTTTTGGCCCGTATAGAGCAATATTGCATGGCCATGGGTGTGATATTAAGTTTAAGACGGCACAAGTAAGTAAATAAATAATAAACAACCACTGAGTGTCATAAAAAAATAAAATCCTTTTGTGTGCAGAGCTTCTTCCTTCCTCCTCAGAATCATATCTCAAGTTAAGTTGCAGAATATTCAGGCAAATCTAATGCAAACAGTGGATAATATATCAATATTTCATGGATCCAGTGCTTTTGGAGACACAAAGTGCTATTGGATATTTTTAATTGATGTTTTAAACTCTTTAAGTGTGACGGATTGGATTTATCTCGTAATTGCTGTTGTATTGTAAACACATTAAGTCTTGAAGTTTTGATTGTATTTGTATTTCCAACCCAAATTACTATATTACTGTTGCTGAAGCATGTTTATCATGAAACTAAGACCAGATGCTGGTGCTAAACACATAGACCTTTCAAAAGATGCATCATTTGTCAACATTCATAATATTTGTGTGTGAGGATCAGTCATGCCAGCAGGTTAAAGGGACAGTTTACCCAAAAATAAATTCTGTCATCATTTACTCACCTTCATGTTGCTCCAAACCTATTAGTTTGTTTCACAAAAGAAGATATTTTAAAGAATATTGGTAGCCATTGACTCCAATAGTTCGAAAAAACTAATAAAAAAAAAAAATACTATGGAAGTTAATAGGTACTGCCAACTGTTTGGTTCTTCAAACTATCTTCTTTTGTGTTCAACATGAGGGTGAGTAAATGATGATTTCATTTCTGGGTGAACTATGACTTCAAGTCTCATTTTCAGGAAATACTAGCCATGTTCATAATGATTCACCATATGAACTCAGCACTGCTGTGTTTAGCCGGGATAACATCACAAACCATATTTATGTCAGGTGCTCATCTCTAGACAGCACATAAGATGTGAGCTGTATCCATATACAGTTAGTGATCTGTAGTGGTGTCATGTAGGAATATGCCTTGTGATAAGACGGTCAAGGTTTATGGCCTCTGACTAAATGAAGGTCATTTCAAAGCACAGGAAGCACTTGACAATGTTCCACCTCATAAATAATAATAAAGCGCAGTGCCTTTGTGCACAGCTGAGGCGTGTGGTCTGAAGAGATCCTGCCGTTTGAGCTATAAAATATTTCACATCAAGAAGGGAAAGAATAACGTCGACAAACTGCACCTTTAATCCAGTTTAGAGAGAGCAGGGAGTTCGCGAGGAACGCCACGCTGAATGTCACGGTGGACTCGCTTATTCCATGTATTCCAGCATGCGTAAACTGAAGGAAAGGAGTCTTACGTGTATATTTGTGGAGGAATTTATACATCTTGCCATGTGTCACGACTTGTTTTTATGATGACTTTTTAATCCTGAATGTTAAATTCAGTTTTTCTGCTCATACGCAGCCACGATCAAGTTTATAGCTCACAGCTCAGGAGATTAAGAGAGCTCTTGGTAGTTTTCTGTTTTTATTCTTCTTTGTATATATTTAATTCAGTTTTGAAGTCTTCAGATATGCAGGTAGCACTTTAGTTTAGGGACCAATTCCCAATATTAACTAGTTGCTTATTAGCATGCATATTACTAGCATTTTGGATGTTTATTAGTACTTATAATGTACAGTGTTGGGGGTTCAATAATACAATTTCCTTTATTTAATCTTTTAAAAAACTAACTTGCTCTATTATTTTTAATTTCTTCTGTCTTTGTGATCAATCTAAAAAAACACTGTCTTGCTCTATTCTTTTTCTGTTCTACCTGCTTTCTTTATTATATTATTATATAATATATTAATATTTATTTATTATATAATTTAAAACATCTTGCTATGTATACTGCATTTAGCTAATGTCAGACTTGTCATAGCACTTTGGATTAAAGTGTCTGCAAAATGACTAAATGCAAATGTAATCCCATTTTATTAACCCGTGTCTTTGCTGCTGACCTTCGATGATCCAGTTCAACCATACTAATAAACATTTGTTTTTCTTTTTTTTTTGCTGAAGAGTGTTGAACATTCTTCTTCTGCGTTCTACTGTACAGACATGAATTTATTTTTCCTTTATTCATCTCACTTTTGTTATGAAAGAGCTTTTACATTTGCCAGCAATAGAACTTTTTATATTAAAAAAATGTCCAGATTTTAAAAAGTAGAGCAAAAGTAATGTAATTAGTTATTTTTTTAAGTAGTAACACAATATTGTAATGCATTTCTTTTAAAAGTAACTTTTCCCAATACTGTATATTAATGTCTTACTCTGCATGAGCATATTTTAGATCCCTTAATCCACCCCAAAACGATTAATTAGCAGCAAAATCTGAGTTTATTGAAACAAAAGTCATAGTCAATAGTGATAATTTGTCCTTAAAATAAAGTGTGGACAACATAAAATGATTGAAAAACAATTCAGATTGTTTATTTTGCTTGATCTTCAGATTCAGATCTCTGACCTTTGCAGATGTTGTTATTTTGACAAATCTAAACACAGTTTGAGACATTTTTGAGATCTCACAGGAAACAGCTGAGATTCTCCATTTGTTCAGTTGGAGACTTTCAGGAGAAACAATCAAGATATTAATAATTAATCTTATTTATTTATTTTTTCTTTTTTTTTTCTTTTGGGAACTGCTTTAGTTCATTGTTATATTGGTTACACGGTTATACGGTGGTGTTAATGGCTATGAAGTACAGGTCTTGATCAAATGACATCAGCACAACTTTTGAGTCATTTGAAAAAGTCATACAGCCTGCAATTAAACAAATAAAACAAAAAACACTGAGAAAAAAAAAGTAAAAAAAAAAAAAAAAATCTTTCACTATCAGTCTTTTTAGTCTTTTAAATAGCAATACAAATATTAAAACCAAAAAAGTATGTATTGACATGCTTCTTTTTAAAAATACATTTATTAAATGCTATTCTTCCACTAAAAAGTAACAGTGACAGTAAACAGCAAGCGATTGTACCGGTGTAACATGTCTAATAGAGCTCAAATTGACTTTCTCATCCGCTGTCTCATTTATTTTTTAACACCATATGTGATATTTTCTCACACACATACATCTGATTATCTCTCAGCATGTGAAAACATCTGTTTTCTGTATTTTAGTTTAAAACTGGCCCATTTGTGGAACAGTGTGAGTTTGCAAGCGTCATTGCAGTGTAAATTGATGGACATACAATACCATACCTGAAACTTCCACACGTCAAAAACTGTGGACTTCCACACAGATGCGTGCCCACATCAACATACAGTGCTGCTTGAAAGTTTGTGAACCCTTCTATATTTCTGCATAACAAATGACCCAGAACATCCAGATTTTCATATAAGGCCTGAAAGTAGACAAAGAAAACCCAATCAAACAAGTGAGAGACAAATATTTTCTTTGTCATTTATTTATTGAGAAAAAATATCCAGTGTTACATGTCTGCGTGTTGCAAAAGTATGTGGATCTCTTCGATTAGCAGTCCATCTGTGCAGATGTGTTTTCAGTCAGTGCAATGACTATCAAATGTCAGTATGTGACCTGTTTTATTCAAAGAACAGGGATCTATCAAAGTCTGATCATATTTGTGGAAGTGAATCATGTCACGAACAAAGGAGATTACTGAGGACCTTGGAAAAAGACTTGATGCCTAGAAAAGGTCATAAAACCATCTCTAAAGGGTTTGGACTCCACAAATCCATGGTCAGACAGATTGTATAGAATTGGAGGAAATCTAAGACCACTGTCACCATCCCGAGAGGTGGTCGACCGACAAAGATCATACCTTTCCGACACTGGCTAATGTTAATGTTCATGAGCCCATCAGAAGAACACTGAGCAACCATGATGTGCATGGCTGAGTTGCAAGAATAAAAGCCACTGTTTATGGAAGAACAAAGTTTTGGAATGGCTGAGTCTAGACCTTAATCCAATTAAAATGTTGTGGAAGAACCTAAGCAAGCAGTTCATAGGAGGAAACCCAGCAACATCACAGAGTTGAAGTGGTTCTGCACTAAGGAATGGGCTAAAACTGAAACTTTACCTTTAGTTACTGCAATACACAGATATGTAACACTGGATCATTTTTCTCACTTGTTTGATTGGGTTCTTTTTGTCTACTTTCAGGACTTATATGAACATCTGATTATGGGCATATTTATGCAGAAATATAGGGTTCGCAAGCTTTCAAGCAGCACTGTATGTACTGCATGAGAAGAATTTCTTTTTTTAATTTTCATTTTTTTATTCGTGATAAATTACCTTTAATTTGTTGACCAACTATACACAAGGACTGAAACTAACCATTTTATAAAGGTAATTACTGCAGGAATTTGGAAGCTTTATTATGTGTGGAACCAAAGCATTCGTAATCTCCAATGTATCGTGTAATTAGGCATCTTTAAAGGCCTTACTGATGCTTGTGAGCGGGACATCCTTCTCTCTGTTCACGCCTGTGATTAAACAGAAAGACTCCTCCTCGGGTCGCTGTGTAGCTCAACTTTGATCCCAACACTCTCTCTTACAACATGCAAACAGCAGCAACAACACACTGCATTGGAAAGGCATCTTTCATCTCTGCAGGCCGCCGGAGTGCCACAACAAAGCGTGAGAGCGTTTGACTGATGCCTGGCGCGCAGCGGGACGCCACTGCAGCTGGGAGAAACTTGAGCGTGTCCACCATCAAAAGAACGAAAGGTGTACAAATGAATCTCTGGTGGGTGGACGGATGCTGGGAGGTGTTTTTGCAGTGTCAGTGACAGAACTCCTAATGATCACTCTCAGCTCGTGGAGACTTGTTTTTGGAATGTATGAAGTCACATGTACATTCACTACACAAATGCTATCGCAGTGAACTACAGAATCTGCGTTTTGTTCACTGAAGTTCTTTTTGTTATAGATCTCAAAGTTAGCCCAGACCCAATTTAACACTGTTTTATTGAGTATTGTGGATGTTTATATATATTTAATCACCAATCCATCTCTGTATACTGGTGAGAACCTATGCATTACTAATTAAGTACTAATTAAATAAGTACATTTGTCCACATAGTGTATGGCCATGTACACACTGCAGCTATATTTGGTTTTGGTTTTGCATAGTCCTGTTTTGTACACACATAGTTCAGTCGTTTAGAGAAGTGACAACGTATTCTACAAATGATTGACTATTGAAAAATGCAGGGGGTGGCAACCGCACTTGCAGAAATTCACATTGTGTGGAAACGAATTGAACAGATATCTGGTAATGATGTATTTAAATGTGTATCCAAGAAATGAAACAATGTGCGATTTGACTCATTAAAGTGGCCAGGTACTGCTATAAAAAATGGGCAAATAAAAACAAGCCCATAATAAGCTTAAATCCAAATGCGTTATCTTAAAAATAAGCCACATACTAAAATATCATAACATGCACCTGCCTATTTTATTAACTCTATAAAATGGATCGCTTTATGAGCCGAGCCCGAACAGCAAGCCCAAAGATGCGTAATAATAATATGTGGACATGGCAACAAGCAATAAGCACACTCGTTTATGAGCGAGCAGCCTTCCAAACATAAACTAAACACACTGGATCTGTTGACGGATACCAAATGCGCAAGATGGCAAAACGTTGTTATGGTGTCAATCAGAGCAGTTTCAGGAGGGAGTTCTGATTTTTACACACAAAACTTGGATTCATTTCTTTATTTAAATTCAGTTGTCACTCCTGAAACTGTACAGTGTGTGCATGGCCTATACATGCACCTGTTTTTTTTTTTTTTCTTTATGTGTTTTGTTTGTTTTTTTGTTCTCAGATGTTTCTATAAAACCTACTCTCTCAGTATTGTAAATTAGACATTAAAGTAACTTGCCCCATTTATTTTTGTTTGAAGTTCTCCTAGAATATGTTCACATACATCAAAGGTCAAAAACACTTGAAATGAATTTTCTCGCAGTGTCTAAAACTCAGAGTCACATAGTATTGTCACAGTGTCACAGCTGTGCACTGGGTTACACATATAACACAAAACTATGTGTTTTCAACACTCGGTAGGACACATACCTTATACATAAATAATTATACTAACAGCTTCCAGAGGCTCAAGATCCAAAATAAGTGGGTACTGCCCCCATCTTTACCGAATCAGTGTTTTGCAAGTCCTGCCTTGCAAGATTTGAGAAGCAGTAATCAGTAAATAAAAAATTATAATAACTAAAAATTAATTTTGCTTTACACCCTCATCCTTTAGTACATGCAAAGTGGTACTGCACTTACAGCACAAAAAAACAGTATCTTCTAGTTCTGGTGATAACACACTTTTATGGAAAGTAAGGCATTGTGTTACTTTTGAAAACAAAAAGTTATATTTTTTACAACTGTAAAGGCCTTTTCGCATCAAAAGCTAAAAAAAAAGCCTCCATTTGAAGGGAATGCCTCAACACTCTCTCCCGATTTCTCTCAACATGGGCAAAGGAAATACATCAGTGAATAAATGGGAAAACAAAGTAACTTGTGTTACTTATTTAAAAAAGTACCTCGGATATTTCATTGTAAGTTTAAAAGTAATTTGTTACTTTACTAGTTACTTGAAAAAGCAATCTGATTATTATAATCTCATTTGATGACTTATTTCAGGCACTTTAGATTAAATTGTTTCTTTTTGGAGACAGTAACTGCATATGTTGTTTGTCAATCTTTGACACTTTGCAGACTTTTAGCTATATTGCACACTACATAAAAAGGTAGTATCAAAAATTATCATAGAGGCACTTAAACACAGCTATCAAACATCGTAGTGTCACTTCAGTCAACAAATGAGACAGCATGTTGCGCAGCTTTTTTCTTTTAGGTAATATCCAGGTGCAGTGCATGCAAAGCTTCAGTTTGTTTTTGTTTTCATTATTAATGAGCCTAAAAGCATCACTATCCTTCTTTCACGATGGCGAATAAACAGGTCGCGTGGCCACTTCATTAACTTTATTGCTCCCACGAGATTCATTACATTAAAGTATTTGCTATTGAAATGGATGCCATGTTCTACTTATAAATGTCCCCTGTTTCCGCATAAGTCCCTTGCCTCATAAACATCACTTTCCTTTGCAAGAGACTGGAGAAAGCTCAAATGCGATGCAGATGTATGCACTAGAGTGGACCCACATTGAGTTTATCAATAGTGTTTGCTAAGACAAGCGTCATGGTTAATGTTTTCAAGAAAGATGCTCATTATCATATTTATGCATATTCAAATTTCAAATCCAGTGAAATTTATGTGCAGAATGTGCCTTTTTCTTCACATATGGTGCTGAGTTGTATTGTCAATTGAACAAGCAGAGCAAAACGGAAAGTAATCACTCACATTTAGACCTGCTCCACACTATTTTATGGCATGAGAAGACTTGCGATACAGAACAGAAGTAGGAACTACTTTTATGATACTCTTTAAATCATTTGTGGAGTTTTAAACAGCAGTGGGTGGGACAATATCTCACACTACATCTTTACCTGCTGTTAAAAGATAAATGCGTGGACCTGCTGCATATAGTTTATGCTGTATAATTTAGGAGATTTTAAGGAGATAGAAATATTATCAGTTCACCGGTTACTTGATGTGAGACGTCTACAGCGATCTGTCACGACACATCAAAGAGTGACAAAAGCACATTGTCATTTCCATTTTGTGATAAAATTGACAGCTGAGACTATTTCTTATTAGAAGTAACAAAGCATAAAGCTTATTGCAGTTATTGAATGGCAGGTGCTACAAATAATGTTTACACATCAACAGAATAAAGAACAGCATAAACTAGATTGATCTTCAGATTTAAGAATCCATATCAGTATTGATTAAACATGATTTTGCAAATCCAGCACTAGCATCATACAGCTGATATGTTTACTAGTAGTTTATCCAAGTTATGTCAGGAAATAGACATTGAGGCGATATATGAAGTTCACCCATAAATTGATGCATGTAGGTAGTTCAGGGATCTTAAATGATATTTTTGACCAATAATACCAGCATATTTAGATATTACAGTGTGAAATATCAGCTCATGTCTGTTTTTTGCAGCTACACCTACTCAGGAAACTTCAGCCGCTCTCGAGTCACTAACGTTCGCGCTTGCCACACTTGTGGTTTCTGGCCTAATTAGTAAAGGAAACTGCATGCAAAGAATTAGCATATAAATCAAAAGGGCAAATTAGGACAACTGTTTTATATTAGGCTTTGTTGTATATTAGCCTTTAGCTGCTTGCATAATAGAAGGCCAAGTCTGAAGGGCCAAACAGAGCATGCTCAGTTCAGACTCTGTTCAGTCGCTCCAACAATCAGCTCCAAAACAAACTAATCTCCTCTGAAAGCGCATCCTCACATCCGCTTTAGAGACTTTGACAGGGCTTGTATAATGCGTTTATCTCTCTCTATGCCTCTCACTCATGACGTATCGGTCTGGGGTTTCAAGTGATGGCTTTCACCCAAATGAGCTCTAATACTTCAGTCCCGGGCAATTTAATTTGAAACGCTAAATTACTGTTTTGAACGGTGAAATTAAAATGCTATTTTTAACCGGAAAAGGGGAAATTGCAACTTTTGGGATTTGTTTTTACATTAATCTTTAACTGGCAGTGAAACATCTCTTACTAGTATGCCATTGAACGTCATCAGGTCCGTGAGGAACATTGTGTTGCTCAGATGTTCCTCTGTCATCGCATTCTCCTATAGGTCTTATTGAAGTGTTCTCCTACAAGACCTCGGACAAAGAGTGAGTGACGCACTAGTTGTCATCCAGCAGGAGATTAGAGCGTATAAATGAATGTGAATCGCAGCTCAGATCATTTGACAAAAACCTTCTGGTGACTAATGTATGACTTCTGGTGGAAGAACTTGAGAGATCTGAGATCTCTCTCCTTTTTTATGAGGAACATCTGATTTGTAATTTTTCTTTCCTACACTGAAAATAATAATAATAATAATAATAATAATCTAAAAACAATACCATCTAAATGAACTGGTATTGTTGAGGGCTTAAGCAATTAAAATGTTTACATGATGTTGCACTTAATTGCATATCAATTTTAAATGATTATAACATTCATATGGATAATTTTAAATCATTATTGTATAAATAAGAAATGCATAGAACAGACATTAAAAAAGTAGCTTTAGAAAGCCATATTTTGATTCAACAACAACAACAAAAAAGTAAATATATAAATGTTTTTTTTCTTTCTTACTTTCTTTTGGAAATTATACTCTAAATATGAAAATAAAAGCACCAGTAGGCTGCCTTAATTAGTCTTAATTAAGGAATCATTTAGTCATTCATTTAACTGATGTGTTCAAACAGCTGATTCGTTCAGAAAAAAAAAAACAAATTAATTTTTATGAAATCATTGGTTCACTTTACTTACATTAAAACCACTGTCTGTTGGGCAGACCCACAGTTTGTTTGGAGCTATTTATGTTTGCAATAAACAGACTTTAATACCCCCCCATCCCCCAACATTTAATATCATGTAAATTTGTCCCCCGCACTTTTCCCTGCAAGTGTGTTCGTATAGGCTTTCAAGGGCCATTGTGAATAAATATACTTTTAAATTGAAAGAGACAGGATAGTCTGTGCATGACCTGTTGTTTTAGTCATACCCAGAATGACACGATACGAACATCACGGAGAGCTAAACACTCCATGCAGTGTGTGTTTCATTCATACTCGAAGCCGGAGGGCGCTCTTGCACAGAAAGTCGTACAAGGAAATCCCTAATATGGACAAAGGCATCCAGAAAACAGCTGGATTCTGGATGAAAACAGCTGTTTTCAAAGAAAAACAGAAACGTTGGGAAACATTAAACACACAATTGCGACAATATATGGTTTATTTGTGTTTTTCAAGTCCTCTTCAGGTAATAAATAAAATATATAAACAATGCAGTGCTAATTGACAGCATTTATTACAGTATAAAAAAAAATATTCAGCCTTATTATGTGATAAATGTGATAAATGATTGTTATGTGATGTTTGTAGTATATAGGTAGATTTTTAATTTTTAAAAAGTTTCTTTGATGAATAGAAAGTTCAGAAGAACAGCATTTAAATCCTTTTGTAACATTACAAATGTATTTATCACTTTTGATCAATTTAAAGCATCCTTGCTAAATAAAAGTATTACTTTCTTTAAATTTGCTGTATTTTGGATTAAATAAATGCAGGCTTGGTGAGCAGAAAAAATAACTTTTGACTAGTAGTGTATATATTATAGAAATGTAAATGTGTGTATATATATGTATATACACACACACACACACACACACATTTACATTTCTGTAATATATACACTTCTGAAATTATGTCTACGCCCCTGCAATACTGACAGTATTGTGTCTAAAACAGTATTAACGTCCTGTTTATTGAATTGTTATATAAACATGTTATCAACACCACATTTGCAATCATACTTATATTCAGGAAAATTACAGCAGTCTTGCTTGAGATATTGCTTCACTATATCATATCATATAAATACAAGACACAAACCCATACAGTGGGAATTTTTGCCCTAATATCTTTAAGTTTAGGGCATATAACTGCATTCTGACAGGCTCCATCACACAGTCAGTCAGTCAGTCAGTCAGTCAGTCGTCCTGCATCATGTTCATCTGCATCTGCAACTAAAAAGTTATTTAGCATAACTGAATCAACCTAAATACCCCCTCTCCAATTACCCTATCTCTCTTTGAGATGACAATTGCAGGTTTTCATTTTTTACAGTGTAAGAGGTTTGTGCTTGATTCCAGTTTTGAGTTACATTACATTAATGTACAGTACATGCCATTTATAGACTAGAGTGCATCACATAAAGTACACATGCTGTTGTTCTAGGGAATGTCACAGGTTTGTCATCTCATAAATGTTGTTTCTATATGAGTCTGACAGTTGCATACGAGCACCTTCACTCCTCTCAGTCATTTGACTTGCCAAATTGTCATTTGTGTGATCAAACACAAAAGGTGAAAGCATATGGCAAGATGAGCAGGAAAGTCGAAAACTCTGCATTCTAAACCGTAGATTCCTGGCAGGCTTTGAATTCAGTTAAATGTTCAGAGAGAGTAAATTATGAACACTTGAGATGTTGCTTTGTGTTAGATGGCAGTCTGTTAAAGTCATTGCATACTTGACTGCCCGAGTCGTTTGTAAGTGACCCTTTCTATGGTAGCAAATAAACCTCTCGTTCTCGCTGTCCATCATTTCTGAAGGATTTAACTATGCTGTCAGACCGTCCTCCAGCGCTGGCGGATTCTAGCACAGATCCAGCAGCTCTGAGCAGATAATGTGGAATCAGGTTGTAAAGAGAGAGCTGTCACACATAAAAGAGAAAATAGCTCATACTCATCCACAGTCTAGTTCAGCATCAAACCAGCATTAACCTTGCACTTGTATTGTACTTTAAATCTTTTTTTTTTTTTTTAAAGGACCTGCAGATAATATAAAATTAATTAAATAAAAGGCCACTTAAGTGACTTAAAGAGAGACACTTTCATGGCAGTTTAACTCTGTTTAGCACTTTGTAATAATTTGCAATTAAAAGTTTTGTTTTAAAGTACATTTAAAGTACAGTTATTTTCGAATATTTTGTCATGCTATAAAGAAGTACACTTTTTTTATGTGTTGACTAACATAATAAGGAAAAAAAAAGCTTGTTTGATTTGTTCACTGCATTAGGTCAGAATGAGAGAGCAAACACTTTTCTAATGAACATCTCGCTCAAGCATTGTGAGACATTTCAGCATTTAAAGTAGAAGAGATTGAGATGGTTGGGTGGCTCTGCCTTTACAAAAGATCACAGAAAGGCCTGTGTACATTTGGACATGGCAATGCTGTTTCACGAGTCACTTCCTCTGTCCGCTGCTGCATGTCTGACCTTGTACAGGAAACATTACTGCTCAGTGACACGTTAGCTGTCAGATGAAATACTTCCACTCGGCCAATCCAGACCTTTGTGTGAAGTGAGAGGCCCCAGCATTTCAAATGTCCAGTGAGTGGCGCTAAAAGTGCATTCAGTTTTATTCAAAACAGATGAATATAAATCTGGCGTCATTTTACTATGTTGGTTGTATATAACGTGGCAGTTCGGAAATTAAATGTCTGTTGAGTTAAAAGATGAATGCTCTGTTGCATCAGAAAATGATGTATCGGGTCAACCAGTGTGAAAAAAATCAAACGTGAAAATACATTTATCTCACTTCTACAAGTCTTTGAACTCTTTTAACGTGACTCATGTTTCACGGAATTTGTACCAGAATGATTCAGAATGCAAGTGCAGTGCAGTACCAGGTGCGCTGCTGAGCAAGTTTACTACTTCAAATGGAGCTGGTTATGTGATACGATGTCAAAATTTGTTTGTTTAAAAATCATGCACTATGGTGAACTGACATGGAAGAGAAGAAATTATTTAATAAAGTCATTATTTTTGTTTTCTTTGTGCACAAAAAGTATTCTCATAGCTTCTTAAAATTACGGTTAAACCACTGGACTATTTTACCAATGTCCTTAATACCTTTTTGGGCCTTGATTGTTGTAGTTGTGTTGCTGTCTGTGCAGGGTCAGAAAGCTCTTGGACTTAATAAAAAATATATTAATTTGTGTTCTGAAGATGAACTAAGGTCTCACAGAGTGTGTATATATATATGTATGTATGTATATACAAAGTTCTGGCATGAAAGAATGCGGTCCAATGGTTCTAACTCAATCTGACAACATGACATCATAATCATAATCACATGGCACAGCCGACTGGTTCTCTCCCATATCAGTAGCCAGTGAGCTCACTGCTCAACATTCAAATACATGACTAGTGCTAGATTTAGCAGTTTGCAGCATGCTTCAGAAACCCTCCACCTTCCTCAGCTCCACCTGTATAGATCTGCTACGAGGTGATTCATATATGCTATGGGGGTTATTCATATGTTATTTGTGCAGCAGCAGCAGTATTTCTTACATGCTTACAGCAGCATGTTGTGGATGTATTGGCAGTAGCAAGTATCGGTACTTGCTATGCCGCAGCAGCAGCAGCAGCGTAGCAGATCTATTCCACCAAGACCAAATACATTAACATGGTCATGTACATTACCATGCCAATCCCTCCCAGAGTTGTCATGGCAGAAATATATTTTTTGGGTGAAGAATCCCTTAAATCGGTAATCTGTCATCATAATCATAATCTGTGAGAGAAGGAAGAAAGGTTGTTTTACTGCCAGCAGTGTTTCAGCTGGAAACTGCAGTGAATTTTATGCATAGTTACTAGGTAAGATTTTAACTGTGTTCAAGATTTCTTAAGTCATATGATAAGTTTCTCCATAATATATTGATATACAGATGCTTTATACATCTACACTATCAGTTAAAAATGTGTCTTTTTGACACATACATTAACATATTTTGGACTCGTTTGCATTCTTCCATTTTTGTTTAGTTTCCATAACTATTATTGAGGAAAATAGTTATATAAAATTAGCATGTTTCAACATTTGAATTATGTACACCTGTATGTGTTTTTTTTTTTCCTGAATTATTAAGCATTTTTAAATGAATCGGGTCAATGATTCAATAAGCCATTCATAAAAACAACTGCATACAAGTACACTACTCTTGATACTTTTAGCATAGATTTCATGGTTTTGAAATGACTTGCATCATTCCTGAAATAACTGATTGATTGAATCAATGATGACTTGCCGACACCTGCACGAGCAACGTAAATGCATTCATGGCATCTCTGAGCTGCATTGAACATTCAGTATAAATGCATCTAATTGCCAGATGCAGCTTCTGTGCCACTTCTGCAGTGCAAAGATGGATTTGTTGAATGATTTTATTCAAAACCCCTTTAGTGTTTTCTTATTTAAATTGCATGCATGCATTTAATAAAAAATTTGCCCATATAAAGGTAAAAAATGACCAGAGAAATCGGTGTACAGAGTAAATATCACACCTTAGTTGAAAAGTTCATTTCTGTCACTGGTATAGGATTATTTTTCTTTTATCCTGGCTTAAATGTGTTTTCCTTGTTGATGTTATAGAAATGGCTGTCCTAATGTTGTGTGTCTGTGTGCATCATGAAGCTCTTGTCTGCCTTGTGAGACTGTTGTAATTGGTCCACCGTATCTAGTTTGGTTTGCACTCTCCACATGACACTCTCCTCAAACAGTGAGAGATCTTCACAGCGTGCTAATGCCTTTCCGCAGAGAGAAGTGTCGCCTCACCATTCCTGTCATCCGTCCCTACGGGCTCAGCCAGAAAAATTAGCACTAATACCTGGTGACATTGTGCTCTGTGTGCTCATTAGCAGGGGGCAGCGTTTCAATCACGCTCTCCGTCTGAGCATGTGCTCGACAGAATGCATAAAAAAGCCTTCCTCTGCCAAGCCGACCAACGTGGTCTCGGGGAGGTTTTGTTTTGTTGTTTCCTGCGCTCCGGTGACTTACAGACATGCTGCTGAACGTCTGGATGCTGCATCTCCTCCCTGTGATACTGCTGTGAAGCAGAGCACATGCTGCAGTGTGTTATGTGTTTTTTCTGATGAAAGTAATTATGCATTTGTGGTTATTTTATTTGTCCCAGTTACAGAATGTAACTGAAATTAGTTTGTTTAGCTCACATATTGATTGGGTATTGCACATGTTGCCCACTTTAAAGCTCCCTATTGTGGAGACTATATGTTTAACAACAACAAATATATGTTCAGTGTATATGAAAAAATAACTTAGTTTAGTTCTCCCAAAAATTTAAATTAGCCCATGATTTACTCACCCTCAAGGCAACCTAGGTGTATATGGCTTTCTTCTTTCAGACGAATCCAATCAGATGATCCTGGCTCTTCCAGGCTTTATAATGGCAGTGGGCAGGTGTTTCTGTTCAACAATCTAAAGGAGTCCTATAAAGTGCATCTATCCATAATAAAAAGTGTTCCACACAGCTCCGGGGGGTAAATAAAGGCCTCCTTTGGCAAACTGATGTGGTTTGTAAGAAAAATAACCATATTTAAAACATAGTAATCACTTTTCTCTAGCTTGGGCTAACTGTCATCGATCTGCCAAGTCGTTCCGGTCAGATGACGTAGGACCTATGCGTTGCACATCCGCTGCTGAGAAGTGACAAACGCTGTAGTGCTGAGGAGAGAGCAAAACAAAACAACAGTCAAGAATTAGAAGTAAAAAAGGAGGATTTGTAAAGAAAAATCATCAAAGGATTTCAAACTGGTTTTCCTTTGCTTAAAGTAAGGAAACTTTGGTTCCTTTGCCTCTGTAAACAAATGTTGTTTTTTGCAAGATCAGCAGTGCATGCGCTACTTGTACGTCTTAAGCCATCTACCTGGAACAGCTAACACATATGATAGTTAGCGCAAGCTAGAGAAAAGTGATTATTACATTTTATATATAGATATTCTTCTTACAAAAACACATTGATTCGTTACAGAAGGCCTTTATTTATGGACTTCTATTGACACATGCCCATTGCCATTATAAAGCTTAGAAGTGCCAGGATAATTTTTTATGTAACTCCAATTGGGTTTGTCTGAAAAAAATAAATTCATATACACCTAGGATGCCTTGAGGTTGAGTAAATCATGGGCTAATTTTCATTTTTGGTTGAACTAAACCTTTAAGCCAATGGTTCCCAACCTTTTTTCCAGGGGACCCCTAATTTAACATTCAAATTTTTCAATGATCCCCATTAAAAGTGCTGGCAATCAATAAATTATTTTTTTTTTTCTGAAATTAATCACGATTAATCATGATTATTTCCACCTAACGTTAAAGTGTTTAATTATACTTTTATATTGCAGTAGTTTCACATTCAGTCTTCAAATGAATGTAGAAAGAACATAAAGAGTGTGTATTTTTAAATATTTGTTTAATGCCATATTTTTTTACATTATTTTTTTCCCCCTAATATTTAAACATTGACTATAGCCATTCAACATTACAGTATAATTGAGATCTATCACTGACTTTAAGAAAATAACTTCTAATTTAAGGGAACTTAAATCTTCACATTAACCCATTATAATAAATATCATATAGCTACCTGCGCCCTTCAGCAATTAAATATAGCCTAATTTAATAAGTTATTAAACACTACATTCTAAATTAAACAAAGCCAAGCTTAAAACTACAGAAGTTACTGATTTCCTCTTTTTAATTTTGTTCTTTGGTTAACAGACATCACAGCAGCTGGTTAACAGGATATTTTGACCGCTGTTACTTTAAAAGCTGCCGCTGCTTGATGCAGATCTGACACTGCTTTAAATATGACTCATAAATAATAATACTTACATGCACAGTTTTAAGGCAGCTTTAATTGCCTTTTTTATAAATTCATTCTTAACTGATGTCATAACTATGACATTGCATACTCTCGTAGTTTCATTTAGGTTTGAATATGATACAGCCCTTTAATATAGGTCTAATATAGTGTGCACTTGAAGAACACTTGTTTTTACCGACATATGGCCTTGCAACATCTCATCTGACCGCAGTTTACTGATGTTCTGCTGAAGCTCCTCGTCACCGGTGCTGTTTCCGCGTTCATTTGACTCACGTCTGATGGTAAAGTGAAGTTGGAGCGCACGTCTGAAAAGTTTCCCGTTTGATGTGCTCATTAAGACGTTCCGTGTCTAAATAAATACAATTCTTTAGCAGTTGTGGGTATATAGTAACAAGTTATCTACTCACTATCGGGAAATTCATCTTGGTTATGGTCAAACTGTAACCATTTCTACCCCTAAATTAGAGTAAGCTTGGCGAACCCTTGTAAATCTTTAGTGACCCCTACTGGGGATTGCTCCCCCCAGGTTGGAAACCACTGCTTTAAGCCATGATTAATCTTGTGAAAGCATAGTCATTTACAGCAGGCCTTATTTTCTTGTCATTGACATGTGAACTGAATCTGTTATCCACATACTTATTGTAAATGCAAGTACTGTTCCCTCAATAGTCTGCTTCTCCTCTTTTCGAATACTTTACAAAATACTTACAGCACTCAACTCACTTTTGTAGAAGCCTTAAAAGCTTTTAAAATAGGCTTTCTTTTTTAATCACTGAGGCTGTCATTCACTTTAGTTTGGTGCAAATGTTCTGCACTCTCTCCAAAACTCTTCTTAAAGAGACAGTTCACCCAAAAATGAAAATTATGTATTTATTTACTCACCCTCACGTTCCAAACCTGTGTGAGAACACAAAAGAAGACATTTCGAAGAATGTTGGTAACTAAACAGTTGCCAGTAGCCATTCACTTCTATAGTATCTTTATTTAATTTTTTTCATACAGCATTTTCAAAGGCTGGGTACAATGTGTTGACTTTATTCTACAAGAAAACTTAAAAGTGCAAAATCTTTAAATTCACCAGAAGTGCCTCCTATAATCTGAAAAATGTGGATAACCTTCTGTGTGGTTGCAAGAACAGCAATCCTGTGCAAATGTAAATGTTCACAGTGCAGTCTCTTTACGACGGATTGCGTGTGGTTTGTGAATAGGAAGCATGCTTTTGTGCCGCAATAACACTATTTCCTCAGTTCCTCACTGTAAGTTTCATGGCTACAGAATTTCAATAGACTTTCACTGAGTAGTGTAAAATATTTAATGCTTTATGCCTTGAAAAGAGCAACAGCAAACTCAGATTTACAGAATGCTGGCACTGTCAGTACAAAAAGAAATGGACCAAATCCCTCAAGATACCCTCTAAGCCACTTCCCCTACTATTCCCAGAGACTGCATTTGTGTTTCTCTCCTAAACCTCAGTCTGTTTTTACTACACACACACACACACACATATTTATGGATCTAACAGTGAGGTGGTGGACATTTTTTGCTACCTTTGCTATTCTATTTAAGCTTTTTCCTTATTTTGCTATTCAGCGTTTATTCTTAAAATTTTCTTGCAAATGATTTGGCAATTATCTTCAAATGTAATGGCACTGACACAGCTGGTTATGGGCTGCCACACAAATAAAGGGCAAGAAATTATTCATAAGATATTGCTGTTTTGTAATCAGTTTCAACACAGTTTGAAACTGCTTATGAAAAGTAAAAAGTCTTATATCGCATACATTCGTGTAATATAAATTATTGATTTATAAATACATGCACAATACCTATCTTACTGATACAAGCTTACACAGCCAAAGTCAGCATTACAAACAAAAGTGTTTTCATACATCTGTCATGTTTTCATCAGTTTAATCGCTTCACTGCCATTTACAACCTTAGTAAAGTGTCCATTAAAAGTGAACTGCAAAATCTCAGCAGAATTCGTAGGCTTTTCACCTACTAATTTTTTTATAAACACTGTTTTAGTTGGTTTTGAAGTAGGCATATCCGATGTGTGTCTGCGACTGAGCACTAGCGCAGTGATGATGTAAATGTGTCAGTGTCTTGCTATAGAGTCATATTCAGATGTATTTTGCCCTTGTTACATCACAAACCCACATCCAAGTGAGACGTTTTTGGAGCTTGGGTTAAATAAATGTTCTTTTTGATCTTAGCAGGACCCTTTAAGCCATAAAACTTGCTGAATGTTTTATTGGTACAATAATGTGTCAAATGATCAAGGAAATTCTGATTCACGGCCCCTTTAAATATGGCTTTAGGAGACTTGCAGCACGAGTCGTTTTGAGTATTTTTTATATATTTTTTGGTCAGCTTTTGCAGTAATTTATTGTGCTGCATGTTTTATTTATATTGTTGAGAAGTGCTTAGGTTTGGAGCAGGAGTGGAGTGGAGTAAGGTGCTCAAAATATCTGTAAAAAATAGACACTGCCTAGTTTTGGATCAGATTTTTAGATTTGTAATGTTTTTGAAAGTCTCTTATGTTCATCAAGTTTTTATTTATTTGATCAAAAATACAGACAAAAGTAATATTGTATATTACAGTTTAACTATAATTTATTTCTGCAATGCAAAACAGAATTTTCATCAGCCAGAAAATGTTTCTAATTTGAATAAGAGCAGTTATATTTAACTTTTTATTTATCAAAGAATCCTGAAAAAAATTAAGCAGCAAAAACTCTTTTCAACATTGATAATAAATCAGCATATTAGAATGATTTTTGAAGGAATACGTGACATGGAAGTAATGATGCAGAAAATTCAGCTTTGATCACAGGAGTAAATTACATTTTAAAATATATTCACATAGAAATCCATTATTTCAATTGCAAATTGCAATAATATTTCACAATATTACAGTATAGTATTACATATATATATATATAATCAAATAATTTTATCTATCTATCTATCTATATATATATATATATATAATCAAATAATTTTATCTATCTATCTATCTATCTATCTATATATATATATATATATATATATATATATATAATCAAATAATGAGCACAAGAAACTTCTATAGGAAAACCATTAAAAATATTTATTTTATTTTTATTTTGTTTATATTTACTTTATTTAGATTTTTTCCCTACATTCTGTGTTTTCAATTTAATTTTTTTCTGGATTCTGGATTCAATGCAAATTTATGATAAAAAATTGTGAAATTGTGAAAAATTATAAAATACATGAATTAAAACTTTAACAATGTAATCAATATTTCAATGCAATCAAATACAAAATTAACAATTAATTTACGACAAAACATTGCATTTTCATTTCTTGTCAAATTAGATGCTGCACAACAGAACTTTATAAATTAAAACATTATTGGTTATGATATTCCATAAAATTATTAATATAACTTTTTACTTTGATAGTATATTTTAGTATAAAATAGATTTCTGTCATAATTTTCTTTAAGTTAAATCAGACTTTTATTTTGGCGGCAAAGATCTGTGACTTTTACACCTGGTTTTACAGACAAAGCTTAAGGCTAGTCCCAGACTAAAATATTTGTTTGAGCTGTCTCAACTGAAAATAGTTAATATCTTAATATATGCCAGCACCATTGTTCTGTCTCAAGATGCACACATGTAACGCATTTTTTAGAAGCTGCTTAAATATCTCAATTTAACTAAGACCTAGTCCTGGCTTAAGCTAAGCCCTGTCTGTAAAACTGGGCCTCAGTGTCTATTCGATGGTAGTTTTGTGTAAAACATGCACTGCTGCTTTTGTTTTTATTTCTGCTGTTAGATTCATCAATATCCAGTAAAAATGTCCACAGTTTATCATCATTATCAATATAGATTTGATCAAGATCTTGATAAAATATTGTTTATCGCCCAGCCCTAGGAAAAAAGTAATACACTTTAGCTTTAAACACTTATTTAATTACTCCAATATCTGCATTACAAACATGACAAGATTGATGCTGCAAGAGCAATTAGAGTTTTTATTAATTATGGCACAGTGTTATCCAGAGGGCCGTTTGTGATCTAATACAGCAACACACAAGGGTCAGCAATGTTAACGAGAGATTTACAAGCAGGTATAAACATCAGAAATAAATGTCAACAGCTGGCAAGACTGATACATTACTCATGTCTACTCACTCAGTGAGTATTAATGATCAGCTTCCATCAGACTGAATGAATCCCTCTGGACATTAGAAAAAATATCACACATCTAAGAATATAGAAGTGAATGTGACACGTCCTCTCAGCAGCTGGTTTGGGAGCAGATTAAGTCTTATAAAGGTTAAATACTGTTATGCATGATAATGATGTTTCTCTGTTTTTTCAAACCTTGTCTAGGACTGTTGATTTCTGGAATAATTGCTGTGAACAAAAATTGCAAATACAATTTACATCAAGATTCTATTGCTGTACCTCTCTATTACAATTTCCCAACGCCTCCCATCATTTCAATTGGACTTTTTCAGAATTTTTCATAGCCTGATGAGATGCCACTAATGTTTATGGCTACACTTAATCACGCAGCGAGAGACGCATGCTGTACCGAATCCATTCCAATTTGCCTCTCTGTCTGGACATACTCGATTTTGAAGGCCAATTATTTTCAGAGAGGGATAAAATAGTAACCTTTGAACAACCTTCTTTTCCAATTCAGACAGCCTTATACTCCATATACAAATCCCAGTGTGGATGACCTTATGTTTAGGAGATCTTTTTGAGAGCAGAGCCAGACCAAAAATCATACAGGTCTCTGCTACTGAATTTCAAGTAACTTTGCTTTGGGTTGCATTTGCAATTCACGACCAGATTCGCCTCTCCAGCAGTTTGGGAGCATAGAAAAATGGCATACAAAACACAGCAACACATTGTTAGTGTCTAATGTTTTTCCCTTTAGATCAGGCCCGGTGTGAGGTACAGGCGTAATTTGAGGGTCGGGGTAAAGAAAACACTGCTGAACTGCTGAACGCTAGTCATTTTTTCCACAGAATCCGCATTAAACAACACACAGCTAACCTGAATTATGGAAACAGCTGTTAGTCTTAATCCACACACCAATGCAAGGCTATTATACTAAAACTGAAATGACAGCCATAAAAAGAAAATAATAAATCAAGACATTGAAATGAAGCAAACATTGAAATAAAATAAACATGAACCATATTCGCCAAATCAGTATTTCTAAGTATATTTTAGTTTAACTTGTTGTACTAAAACAACTAAAACTTAAATAATTACAATTAAACAAAACATTTAATTAAATTAAAAATGTAAAAATATTTATTCAAAACCTGAATGTAATTCAAAATTTTAAATCTGTAGATTTTTCTAGGAACTTTTTGTTTACTCAAACAACTGGATTGGATATACATTGGATTGTTACTTAGAGAATAATTGGACTGCATTGAACTCAATAAAATATCTTAACAACAAAATATATTTACCTGAGAAGCAAAATACATGCATGTTAAGAATATCAGTGAATATACCTTAAAATATGTTTATTTCTTACACTACTTTTTTTTTAAATGTAGTTGTATGTACATCTAAGTAAATTTAGTAGGATTTGTAATTAAAACAGTTTGCAAATGTGGTAAGAAATTCAACTTAATTCAAGTTGCATTTATTTGTGTTTGATGCAGTGCTGCTTAAGTACATTTAAAATTTGATAACACTTTAATTAAAGCATTCATGTATAATGCATTATAAGATGATACATTATATCTTTTCATATATAGTTATATCCAAAGTTAAAATGAATTGTATCTGACATTGGTTGTTTGATGGGTATTTTAATGCATTATACATTCAAAAGGTGACTGCGGTCATAATTATTAATGAGATTGTATAATGCATTATAAGGTGCATTACAAGGCATAATTAATGGATTTACATATAATGCATTATATATAAAGGCTTCAACTAATGTGTTACTGAAATTCTTGTGTGTGTGTGTGTGTGTGTTTTGGAGAGGTATTGCACTGTACACATTTCCTATTACATAAAATATATGTGAAAAGTGTTTCTGGAAATGCCTTATTCAGTGTTTGTGATGGGATCATCTGAGACAGATGTTAACACAGGGCTAAATGGGGCCACAAAAGGTCTGCACAGCTTCTTACGCTAGTTCTACTGCATTGTACTGTACAGCAGCATCACAGAACACTAACTAACACTCCTGACAGCTTATATTTCTGCCTTACACTGTACAGAGGGCACTTGCAGGAAACAGTGTTATTTGAGGTAAGAGAAAAGCTAGAGGACAGAAGATAACAAGACAGAGTGCAACTGTTTGAATAGGCCATAACCGTATGAAATCTTCTGACCTTCTTTATTATATTGCTTGATTTTTTTTTAATTACAGTCCCCAAAGCGAGTCAAACGAAACAGGCAGAGATGTTTCAGTCTCTGAATGAATATGTTATATAATCAAGATTGTTTTTCTATAAGCCTCATTTGCCATTTGAGAGGAAATGTTTTTCTCCGATTATGAAAAGCTTTGCCGTGTCTAGGGGGATTCTCTTCCCTGTGATTACCATCCTTGAAGCCTCAATTATTGCGAAAGGCCAGCGTTATCACTGCATTAGGAATTTTAATTTCCCCTCTGAAACCGCAATTTATTGTATGAAGCAGTGCATTTAAAATGCTGATTTATCAGGACTATCAGAGGGATTGCAGGCGAGAGCACGAAAGACATGGAAAATCATCGCAGTTCAGCAGGATCAAATAGATCAAACACATCAAATAGACTGCATTTTGCTTCACGGCGATGTGCAGAGCATTCGGATTAAAAAACGCTTCATCGCTGGATGAGAAACGAAATCTGTAGAAACACCACATTTTTAGATTTCAGAATGAATGTTACTTTCTTCTGCTAAAAGGAACACTGACTTGTGGGAAACGGTCTTCTTCCTGTCTGATGTGAAAAGTGTCCCTCAGCCTCATATCTCTGTAATCTTTTGCTCTCTAGATGTGGGATTTTTCAGCAGGTAAATCTGGTAGGGCTGCACGATAATGGCTAAATGGTTAAATATTAATTTTTAACATTTCATCAGAATTTTTGCACTTTAACATTAGCACAAATCAAGAGAGCGTCAACAGCTCACAGCAAAAACGACAGAGTGAAAGAAAACAGACTGGCTGTATTACACTTTCATTTGAGCAGAATCTCTCAATAGAGGTCATTAAACTCCACCTTACATGTTTGCTGGTGTTTTCAGCTCATCAGCGCTTTTTCCATAATGTAGAGAGACTATGGTTGCCAGGTTGGGAAGATGAAGTAAAACACTGGGCAGAAAATTTATCAATTATGTGAAAAAGGCCCTTATTGGGGGATTTAAACTTGACATCTGGCAACCGCAACCATGAAAGCTTGCAGAGGTATGTTACCAACGTAAGATAATGCAAATGCCATAAAATGAAACTTTTTCAGGATAGATAAGCAGTGGGCACATATATGCTTAATGAATCAAGAAAGGCAGAAAAGATATAATTTATCATGCCTTGGAAAATGGTGCATCTGATCGTGATTTGAGAAATCATTCATGTTTGGAGCAAAAGCAGGTCAATGCACACACTGAACTTTCACATAATGCTAGAGGTTTGAACACATCATTATTTCTAATTAGCTATAGTTACAAATACATCTATGAATTCAGCAGACACAAAGTTTACAGATATATCTAAATGTGTGCTGCATTATTCAAGTGTGCAAGTGTGAGTTTCGCAAATCAACATTCTGTAAATAAAGCATCTTAAGGACGTTTGTAGTTTGTGTGTTCCAGCTCATCTAATGGAGAACGGTTCCTCTGCAGCTCTCTAGAGGTTAGACAGGAGTGAAGAACACAAAGGTTTAGGAGATGGCCTCAATATGTGACCTGCTTCTGGCCCGAGGCTTTCATCCCTCTTCCAGAAGGCGCTCTGGCCCAGCCTGAGTTCAGATGGTCCAAGCCAAGATCATCGCAGGCAGAGATGTAGTGTGGAACAGGATGTCCCCAGTTCCTGATCATGTGCTGCTCTATGCATTATTCATGGACTGGGTGGTGCTAAAAGGGACAGTGTTTCTGTTTCTTTTCTTTCTTTTTTTTTACCTTCCTAAAATAAAATGCGGGGAAGCTGAGATAATCTTTGTCTCTGAAGGCTCTGCTTTCCTTTCTAAAGAAGAGTTGATGCATGGCTGACCAGTTTAACCATGTGTAGCGTGTTAGAAGTCATCAAAACCTATATCATTGATGCATCAATTACAAAACCTGGCGATGCATATTCTTCAATCTTAAAACATGGCTTTTGAATTTTTTGAATTGTTTATTTTGGCTATTCATTGATTTAAAACACTAAGAAATGAATGAATCGCAATTTCTAGCGATTCAGTGCTTTAAAATATGTAAATTACTACAAGCACGAATTAAAGGAGACCTTGAACAGCATTGTTCGTTTCCTCACATCTCTCCTTCACGCGCTTCATTCACTACAGGTGCACGTTCAATTTAATTAAGCGCATTTCTTTTTACACACCTACATTAGTTTAAAGGGGTTCTTTGATGATTCTTTAGGATCTTAATGAAAAGTCTATAATATACTTTGGTCAAAAATCTCAATAGTAGAGTAAAAAACCCTTTTTTACCTTGTCAAAATCAGCTCTGCAAAAAAAAAAAAAAACTTCTATTGCATGTTCTTTTAAATGCAAATGAGCTCTGCTCACCCCGCCCTTCTCTTCTCTCCATGGAGTGACAAGCCATTGTTTACTTTTGCATGTTTAGCTACATAACTTGATAACTAGCAGTTATTATGAAAGACGATTGCAAAGATTCATTAAAAAAAAAAAAAAAAAAAAAACATATATTCACTTCTGCTGTAAGTGAAACTGGATCATGGATGATCACAGATTTTTACATTGGGACTTAGGAGCTGGTTTGCTGGATGATTTTTTCCCCACCAGGGATAAAAATAATTCAGCAGAGGCAGGGATGCATAGACCAGAGGGGAACCCCCCCCTCGGCAAATCATACCCTGATTATAGGGTAGATGTGTACATACACTGCCAACACACATTTATGTTCAAACAACATGCAAAAGTGAACTTTACATCCGATGAGCCCTTTAAAGGGGGGTACAAAGGTGTTTGGTGTATTCAGTGTTAAAGAGTTGGATTCTCATGCTAAACATGGCCAAAGTTTAAAAAAATAATTTGGACGAAAATCGTACTCCGGGTTGGTACAAGTTTCTGCTTTTTTTTTTTTTTTTATTATGGATCTAATGACGTAGATGATGGTGGAACTCTTTATATGAGCATTTCTCCCAGAAAAGCGCTGACTAGAGGAGAGCGAGACTGCGCCCATCAACGCGCTTCATTAGGAAATTGTTGGCAGCACTGCATAGGATTTGTTTAAGAATGTCTCCATATAAGTGTGTTTTTGGGAAGTTTCAGCTTCCCAAAGAACCCAGCGTTACGCGAACAGTGGATGCAGTTAGATTAGATTAGGTGAAACTGTGTATGCTATGTACCCTTTGAGCGAGTGAGGCTTTTATTGGTTGTAATAATGAACATAGTAGTCACCCAACTACTATGCATCTGAGCCATGGAAGACACAGTGGATGACTTTTGTTTGTGAATGGAATGGCCTACCGATCTACATAAATGTGTCTGTGAACATCCGTGATCCAGCTGCATTTACAGCAGAAGTGAGTGTATGTTTTTTTTTTTATTATTATTTATTAATCTTTGTAATCACCTTTCCTAATAACCTGCTAGTTTCGCTAAATGCTGTAAAACATGCAAAAGTAAACAATGGCTCATCCCTCCATGGAGAGAGGAGAGGGGCGGAGCGAGCAGAGCTCATTTTCAAGGAACATGCAATAGAATCAACTGATTTTTTGCAGAGCTGATTTTGACAAGGTAGAAGGTTGTTTTTTTTACACTACTATTGAGCATTTTTAACTGAAGTATTTTAGAGACTTTTCATTAAGACCCTAAAGAATCATATCAATTTGTGGAAAATGGGCATCCGATGACCCCTTTAGGAGCCATTCTTGTCTAAGTCCCTACTCCGGCATCGAAATAGTGGCCATTCGGACTGTTACAGCCCATTCAGAGCAGGTCTGAGGTAAGATGCCTGTGTCAATCAATCTATTGTAGGAACAGCCTATTTTTACAGATTAAAAATAAAAAACACTGGGTGGATTTTTATCATTTTAGGATAGATGTGTACACACCCTGCCAACACACATTTATGTTCAAACAACATGCAAAAGTGAACTTTGCATCCAATGAGCCCTGTAATCCTGCTTCACATTGTACCCGATACCAAACTTCAAGTTCTTTCTCATCCTGACTTGTTTGTGTTTGTTTATCTGTCTCTGTTTTGCTTGAGGTACTCACTAGTAGTGTTGTCACTGTCAGTGCATGCTGACTAGTGTCGCCAGCTGCTTCAGCGCTGTATGTTGCCAAGCTGTGCTGGTTAATCACTAGTACTAGCACTAGATGTTCCTGCAGTATTTCTGGCATGCATTGTAATGTTTATATTGTGTGTCGAATCAGTCCGGACATTAAAACTGTACATTGTGGAATGGATTATTTTGTATAGAATATGCGCCAGTTCATAAGGCATCATATCACAGATGATATGATTCTGTTGTAGCTATATCTGCAACGAGAGCACAAACACCTGGCTGACGGCTGTTTCGGTCCACACACAAAGACATACACACAAACACAAACACAGAGAGAGCATTAATTATCATAAATACAACACACAATCTAAAACCTAATTTTGTACGGTTTCTGTGTATTCAGTGACTTACAATATAAAATCAGAAAAGGTCTTACTGTAAAAGCTCTGCTGTCAAGCTGATTATCCAAATCAGATCACTATTAAATAAAAGAGTGCAGTGACTACAGTACACTAAAGATCCTTCTGGAGGCTCCACAAGTGTGTAAGGCTCTGATATTTGTTCTGTATGCTAGTATGCTAGTCCTAGTTTTGGCATTAAAATATGCCATTTCCATACCAAAACTACATATGTTACAGTCACAGTTATGCAGGTTGATCATAAACACAGCCCAAAAGTTTCCTACCACAGTGGCCATCCTTCACAAAACTAATATCAACCACTGTTTTATCACAAGTAGAATGCAAAATGTTTCAATACAAGCATTTCAGTCAATTGGAATTTATGCAATATTTCAAACTTTTAACCCACAGGGAAAAAAAATCAAGCCGCCGCAACAGTTTAAAATCAGCTCAATTCCGTGGAAAAAAATGTGGATTTGGCAACCCTGCATCCAACACAAGCTCCATCCATAGCAATCTAAATACTCCGCATATTGATAGTGACTCCGTGATGCGTGAAAATTATATTCAATACTAGATTGTTTGCAAGAGAGGGATTAAGAAAACAGTTTTTAAAAACACATTTTTTAAGTCCAAAAAGACAACATATCCAGGGAAAAGAAGATGGTCACCCTAATTTATTACTTAAAGCACACACTTAGTAGTTCTTCAGTACCACAGTAAAAACTACTAACCTATCTAAGAAAGTTCAAACATGATTAAAGGAAAATGAACAGTCATTAAAAAAAAAAAAAAAAAAAAAAAGGCACAGTAGTATTCAGGTACATAAATGGAATAATTAAGTAAAAAAAATCCTACATAGTGTTCACCGCATATATTAAATATAGATTAATATTTGTTAAAGCTGTATATTATTGTTTGATTAACATCAGTGACGTACAGCAGCAGGTATTTATAGACTGCTGTCACTTTAAGAACTGATGCAAATACTATAATGATACACAACCAATTTCTTTCTCAGTTGTTTTCATTCATTCACTGCATTTACAAGAATGATTGCTGATATGGGTATTTTGACATGATTTTTGGTGTATGTGTCTGTTCAAATGCAAGGAGATGTGAAAGAGAAATCAACTCTTTCAAGTCCAACTGTTCAAGATGCCAGAAAGAAGTTCAAGTATCAAATTTAGATATTTTTCTTCTTACTGCATTTTAAACCGTTCTGTCTGACCCTATCAATAACTGGTAGGTCAAGACAGGGTTGCCAGGTCCATGGTTTCCTTTTACTAAACACTATTTGTGCTATTCCTCCCATCCAGTAATCACAGAGCTTTGTGCTTTGTTACTTCTTAGCAAAGTCTTAGCTCTCAAATAATGTACATTTTATAAATGTGTTCTGATGACCTTAATGTGATTAAAGCTTCAGTTCAAGTGCATAGCCATCACTTCCACTTTAAAACATGCATAAAATAAACATTAATGAACATCAAAAGGTATTTAAGGATTAGTGATAAGCCTAATGTATACGTAGTAAATATGCTCAGTTTAGTGCTTTTCACTATAGTAACACAAATATGCTTATAAGTGAGTCACAATACAGCTCATACACACACACACACACATATATATATATTTGGTAAGTACTCTCACATGCATTGCAACATATCTGAAATTTGTCTGCTGCAGTTTTCATTGCGGTTCTCCTGGCCTGACAAAAATAAAAGAATTGATTTTGTTTTTCCCCTCACTCTCTCGTTGCGTGCCTTGGCAAGATTTCAGCCCTAACCATTCGCCAATATCTGGGATGGGTCTGATCACTGGGACATCCTGTAATTATATTTCTGTGTGTTTGAGTGGTTTGAGTTACACTGGAGAATTGCTCATCAGTGGGAATATTGTCAGCGTTGGTCAAACACTTTACTCTTTCTAGATTAAGATCAATACTTCTGTCACCTTTGCTACAATCTGTCTCCAGTTTTTCCCGAAACACTCTGTGGTTTGCCATGAAGACCACAATAATTACAGTGAGCACATGTTCCCACGTCTGGAGAAAGTGCATGGTGATGGATGTCAACACAAAAACCTTTTTTCTCTTTTGTTTCCCCCTTTGCTACGTAGATAATTGGGATCACACGGTTTCTTGTCACTGGATTTAAGGGATTATCTTCCAATTCAAGAGAAAGACCAAGAGAGATAGTAAGAACAGAAAGACTCATTAATGCTGCTGATAAATATAATTCATCAAAGATGAAGGTGTCACTGCCCTTCAGAACAATGATGCCCTATGTATGTATGTATGTTATGTATATGTCACACCACTGTGGACTGTTTGTGTTGATTTTGCCTCAAATGCCCATATTTGGTCCTTCCTGTTCCTGTCCTTGTTATGTGTGATCACTAGTTAATCACTTTCACCTGTCTGTGTCTCGTTAACTACATTTCATAAGTTGCATTCTGTTTGGTGGTTTAGTCAATGCATATATGTGTTTGCTGGCGTTCTGTTGTGGTTTCATTGTGTGGATTATCTTTATGGTTTTGACTCATCCTCGTGCTGCGTTTTCGCTACACGATCCGTCACTATATATATATATATATGTACACCCATGCACCATTGCAGTTTATTAATACACATTTGAGTAATTCTGAGAATGTAAGTTCATGTTTAAAATTATTCAACCCCCAAAAGTAACATTTTTGGCGGAATGCTTTATTCTTTACAACCACCAATAAATTCTGCTTGGAAGTGCTTAGAAGCTTCTGTCATCTCTCTACTGCAATCTTGGCCGATTCCTTGTCTAAATAAGCTTTCATATCACTGATTAAACGTTTTCACATTCCCACTGTTTTCTTCAAATTCAACCAAATATTTTCAGTGAGAATTAAATCTGGAGACTGAACAGGCCGATCAAGAACATTCTATGGCTGATTCCTGAGCCAAACATAAGTGGTTTTAAATGTATACTTTGGGATGATTGTCCTGCAGGAAAGTCCATTGACCATTAGCTTCAGTCACAATCACAAAGGCATCACAATTCTTGCAAAAATGGCCTGATACTTCAAAGAATCCATGATATCCTTCATACAGTCACGTTTCCCACTTCCTGCTACAGTAAAACAACCCCATAACAACACTGATTCACCTCCAGGTTTGATGATGGAGATGGTGTTTTTCTGCTTATAAGCTTGGCCTTTTTTTGCACCAGACATACCGCTGATTCACTGGCCCAAAAAGTAAATTTGGACAAATCACTTCATAAAACATTCTTCCTGAACTCCACATGTCTATCCAATCTAATTTTAGGCCATAGACTTTATCATATTTGCTACTCACACATGCATAGGCGAAGTGTATGTATGTGTAACACATACATAACAGTTTCTAAAGGCTTGAGTGTGTTTTAAGACAATTTTACCAAACCATAAAAAAATAAGACTTAAAACAGCAATGTTGAACAGGGGTTGAATAACTGAGACACAGATGTGTTATGAAAAACTCAGAAAAGATACAGATATATAATTTGACATATTTATTCAAAAATGGGGTACCCATCAACCTCTGTTGTCTGAGTTTGTTTGCCTAAAACCTTAAATAAAATTGCTAAAACTTTAACTAAAATTAAAATCCAAAAATGTACAAATAAAATCTATTTCAAGATATAAACAAACATTAGGGGGGGATATACAAATAAAATATTTACAAAAAAATCTATTTAAAATAATAAAAATATACTAATTTGTCAGTGATACAGTACAGAATACTGTATTATACAGAATATTTAACAAAATATGTTTGTACACTGTATATTGCAAGGAAGTGACTTGAAAGATGAAGCTGTCTAGTTTCAGCTCCAGTTATACATATCAATTTGGCATGGAGATGAGCAACATGCAGCACACAGGGGATTGTGGAATTGAAAGCAAAGTGAAGCAAGCAATGAGAGCATCAAAAAGCTGAGAAATTCACAACTTCATGCAAATAAGTGGCAAAAAAATGGCAGATTACAGCCAATCACTGTAAGCTGAATAAGGCAAACCAAGCTTTGTGTTTATGCTGGATTTAGTGCTTAAAGTATTAGTTCATCCAAACATCAAAATCTAGTCATCATTTACTCACTTCAGAAAATTACTAGTTCAGTAAGTGAACATGTAAATTAATAAATTGACAAAAAGTGGAAAATTTACTGGTCACTTCATATGATTACCTGACTGGTGGCTTTATTTAAAACTTTGTTGGCAAATGGAAGAAAGCAGTACATTATGTAATATTAAAGTGCATTCTTGCTTGCGTGTAGCTTGCTTAAAGTTACTCATGGTTACAAGTAATTAAAATGAAATTCCTTCAGACCAGTTCTCACCTTGGTCAGATCTTCTAGAATTTGCCACAGGTTCTGATGAATCTATAGTGGTTAAACATGAGATATCAATTATTTTGGGTAAATCTAACAGGCAGTCTTTGGTTATTTATTATTATTTGTAACTTTAATGATGCATATCAGAGCGCTGCCTTTGTAGTTTTTATTGAATTGCCTAGCATATTATGATGGCTGCTGATGTTTATTAAATATTATTATTTAATTTAAATTGCATTATTTTTATATAAATTCTAGCAGTATTTTAATAATTCGTATGTGTGTGTGTGTGTGTGTGTGTGTGTGTGTGTGTGTTAGTGATTGTGAATAATTACATTATTCCACCATTAGATGGCGACAAGACAATTATGTTTTTATGAGTGAGTCAGCAGTAAAACAATTATTGAAAGAGACTGAAATTATGTTGTAAAAAGGAAGTTGGAGACCTTGTAAGACAGCCAACAAATTGGCATTGGAAAACACTCTTAACAGATGAAAGGTTACTGCGACGAAGATATCGCTTTCCTCAGCGGACATTCAAACTAATGTTTTATTGTGAATATGAGATTGAGCTAAAGAATGAATGCTCTATCTGATGCAGGTAATCACACTTTCGTCCGTTTCTCTCTCATTGCACTTTACATAATACAGTGAGCTTTTAATACAGTAATACAATAAGCTTGCAATAAAGCAACGTTCCTTTCGTTACTAGTTCTAAAGTGAAGTTTTCAAATTAGTAGCGGAGGATTGGGCTCAGCTTTTAAACTGTCAAATTAAGATTTGAATCTGTGGCAAAAGAGGATTTATATAGATACTCTGTTGTTGGTTCTTATCTATTTACACACTTGTGTTGTTGAAGTGTTATATAAATGCAATATCACACTCATAGCAGTGCAATATGGTTGTATATTCCACCCTTGATTACCTGGGGCCTACGACCGAATCACAGCTGTGCCTATATACAGCCACATCTCAAAATTTCAAGTGTGAAATTTCTCATATATTGCACACTTTAATAAATATTCAAATTATTATGTCTGTTATAATCAATTATATATTAGGTCTGTTAATTAGCTCTAATATTTTTTTACCCATACATTCTGTACGGATTGCGTTGACATTTATGTGGCAAAAAAAAGGTTATGGAGCAGAAAGTCTGGGTTTGTGGGGAAGCAATCCGTGTGTAAAAGGGTAAGAGCAAGAGACTGCTGAATATCTGGGGAATCCCTGTTGCCCAGGGCGACACTGACGTAAATGCCATAGGCTCACCATTCCCTTCAGGTTTGTCTTGAAGAGAAGGGGTTTTGTGTGAAAATAGCACAGACTGGCCGATGAGGAAACACCCTCGAGAGGCCATTATTGTTCCCAGTGGCACGGAGAACTATATCCATAAGTCTCTGGAAGTTGGCAGGAGCCTCATAAGGCCTGAAGGGAAGAACTTCAGTATACTGCCAGTGACCTCCTGGTGTACTGAAAGCTGCTGTTTATTTTGCATCATATGAAATCATGCCTCACATAGTCTCTCAGTCATCTTATCTCAGGGCATGGGCTGACTGTCAAAGGCAGCTGGTGTCATTTGGCTTTTGGACGTTGTTACACAGAAGGTGCCGCTGGGTTTTAGAACTACGACTGTGAGGCTGAACCAAAGACTCCTTGAGTGCAGCAGTTGCTGCGTCTTATCTCTGATTATTTCAGCACTTGGTAGGGCTGCTGCCTCGTGGTTACTCTAGAAGATCATCATTAATTAAATTAAATTTGCCCAGAGAGGTGTAAGAAACCACTTCCTTGAGATCCTGTTTTTGGCTTGATGAAAGCTGGCCTCTGTTTCTGCTTCACTGAGAGGGCAGCCAACTGTTATGGCAGCAGACCCTAGCATTTCATCAGGTTTATGTGGTGCAACGTTTCCACCTTCCTCTGGTTTGTGTGGTGAGTGCAGTACAGTTTTGGGTAGATTCAAAAACTGCGTTCTGTTACTGATTACAAATTTCTTGACAAAAATTGTAGTTAGAAACATCATCTATTACATCATGCATGGTAGGTAATATAATCTGACTATACTTTTTGATTACTTTGAGATTACTTTTGACCTAACTCATTTGTCACCAGTGTTGGGGGTAAACAATTACAAGTAACATCAGTTATGTAATCAGATTGTATTATGTATTCAAATTAAGCAAGCCCAGATCAGGAGACAAAAAGTTAAGCAAAAGTAATACATTACTTTCCTTAAAAAGTAACAAAAAGTAACACAAATAGTTACTTTTTATGTAACACAATATTGTGAAGCATTACTTTTAAAAGTAGCTTTCACCAACACTGTTTATCACATTGATTTGAATAAAATTATGTACCACATTCTTTAAGAAATTAATGTTAATTAAATCATTGAAAAATGGTTTAAAAAACAAACTTAAAGAAAAAAAAATGAATACTTTAAAAACAATAGCATAAAGCTACAAGCAAAAACATTCTATTTGTTGACCTGCACATCAGTGTGACCATAAATCAACATCAGACAAATGTGAGCATGCACCCTAGTAAAAAAGTAAAAGATTTAAGTTTATTTTATACAAAGTAGTTCAAGTCTATTAACATATCTACTGACATATCTCTCGAGACTTGCTGATATAAAAATTTTAATAAAACTTTATAGATGTACTTTATTAAAGTACTACTTGTGCACAATGCATATTTCTTAATATTAAGCCTAAAATATGCATTAATGTCACTGTTGGTGAGGATTGTATAATCTTTAAATACAAAATATTTAATTATTTAAGTGTAGCTAAAGTATACTTGCAAAAGTTCCATGTTAGCACAATCAAATATAATTAAGTATATCTTTAGTTGGACTTCAGCACTACTTCCGAACAATTAAAGTGCATTAAGAACAAAATGTGTTGTTTCAATTTAGACTTTAGGTTTGTTTTTTAAATAAACATAAAATAAATGTATCTTAAATGCATATTAGTATATTTATTTTTCACTAGGGTATTCAAATTTGAAATGTAAATATTAGCTTAAAATTTAAGGGAGAATTCAAGTAAATAATATGTAGAAGCCAGGTGTAATTCATAAAAAACAATAACTGTAACTGTAATCTGATAGAGCATTTTAAAAAGCAATATACTTTAATTACAAATATTTCATTTTTTACATGTAATCAGTTACTACCCAGCAATAGCTGTACATCACTCCTTGCATTCGCTCAGCCAATATATAGTGACCCTGTCACACAGCTAAGAATTTAAAACATTTTTCACATTTCTGCATTTGAAAATTGTATATTTCATACAGTAGCTTAAAATAACTTTTACTGTAGCTTGTATCAACAGCAGTGCCCATAGCATGGGATTGTTGCTCTATGAAGAACCATAACATAGAAAACGTTGCTAGTCCTAAGCAGCTGTTCACGGCTGACGTTATGAACTGCGTTTTTTAAGACTGCTGCGTTTTTGCAAGATGCAAGCGAAACAGTCAATCATGACCGTCAAGTGCATGTTTGCATTGAAAAAAACAATGGAAAGTCAGTGCAGTGAAATAAAAACCTGTAAAGAACTTCTACTTTATGTTTCATACAGTATGTTTGCAGGATGGTGACAGGCTGACAGTTGTTTTCATTTGTCGTTAATAATCGTCTTCTACTGCTATTATACTTTTTTGGATTTGAGCTGACCTCTAAAAACAAATGCCTTATTTTATATTATTTCTAAACATGTAGGCTGTGTTTAATATAGGTTTGTATGAGATTTGCCTTCATATTTCAAAGTATTTAACAAGTGGATTTTATTGTTTGCCATATCTCCCACCCATAGGCTTACCAAACATCTGAGAAATTTATGCTTAACACTCTCAGCATAAAACCAACTGCTGCTGCTCATTTAGTGGCGTCTCAATAGAACAAAACACAGATCTTCAGATATCATTTTCAAAAGATTAAGTACTCTTCATGCTGTTTTAAAAGCACAGCACTTATAGTGCAACACAAAGTGCATATTCTCCTCCATGTGACGCATATCTACAGAAACCAAACATTTTTTTTCTGATATACAGTGGCTTCATGCTGCCAGAATCATGTGCACAACATCTGCATTCCAGCGCAGTGCTTTACCAACAAAACAAAACAGCTTGAAATACTAAGCAGGTCTGGAATTAAGGCGGATCATCACGTCAAAGATGAATCTTAAAGCTGTTTACTTGCACTCGTAAATGAAAGCAAACAAGCGTGACAACTAGATGCGTCAGCAGGTGTACAGGCATCTGGTCAAATTCCCTCTGGGTCCCAAGTACATTACTTATTGAGATATGCATTATTCACTGGTGTGTGTGCGTGTGTGTGTGTGTGTGTGTGTGTGTGTGTGAGGTTGGCACAGCCCCTGCCATCAGCCTGGCAAAATACTAAATTCATCGGGAGGAGGAGATCTGTTTTAGGAAGAACACCAGCAAAGTGAAAGTGTCACCGGGCTTATTAAATCATGCGGCGATGGGCCGCTAGGATCAGACCGCATTCACGTTCATGTTCATGTAAGGTGACAGAGTTTGAAAGCCACAGCTGCTGGAACAGAAGGAAATCATCATGATGTCAGACATGAGAGGGCACAGATGACAGGCAGCCGTAGCCCCTGCTGTACTGCATGACTGCAGGAAGCACGCTACGTGTACAAGATCGCACGCCCTAATCCATAGTGTTATTCAGCGAGGGTTCCAAGAGGTCCGGCCTCTCAATGTCCTTCCCAGCAATCATAACGCACACTGTTTCATGAGCCACTATGCAGTACAGCAACATGTTCACTGCAGCTAACTGATGTCAGATGCTGAAGTTAGAAAGACCTTTTTAATTTAAAGGGGTCATGAAATGCATGTTTTTAGTGATGTTTCTCAAGGTTAGTTTATAAAGACTGCAAGTGTTTTGCACCAAAAAAGCATACAGTATCTCACAAAAGCAAGTACACCCCTCACATTTCAGCAACCATTTTAGTGTATTTTCTTAAGGGACAATACTATAGAAATGAAACTTGGAAATATTTTAAAATAGTTAATGTGCAGCTTGTATAGCAGTATAGATTTACTGTCCTCTGAAAATAACTCAACATACAGCCATTATTGTCAAAATAACTAGCAACAAAAGTGAGTATACCCTAAGTGATAACATGCCCTATTCATCATGTTTATGTTTTGTCTGCTTGACAGGACCATACAAAGATCTGTATCTTGTATTAGAGCAGTTAAAATTTGGTGCTTTAAGTATAGTTCTCTCATACTGACCACTGGATGTTCAACATGGCACCTCATTAGAATTGTTGCTCTCCACAAAGATAGCCAAGGCTATTAGAGGTTCAATAACACCCTGAAACCCTGAAAAGAGTTGCACTATAGTGGTCAGGTTCATACTGAGGTTTTCCAAGATGGGTTCCATTCAGAACAGGCCTTGCAAAGGTCGATCAGCGAAGTTGAGTACTCATTCTGTGCATCAGGTGCAGAACCTGGCTTAAAAAAAACAGATGCATGTGCTGCCAGCATTGCTTTAAAGGTTGCAGAAGTAGAAGGTCAGCTTGTCAGTGCTCAGACCATGTGCCAGATGCCTTTTCTGAAGCTGGCTCACAAGAAAGCCCGTAAACAGTTTTCTGAAGACAACCTGTTCAAGAGCGTGAATTACTGGAACAATGTCCTGTGGTCTGATGAGACTAAGATAAACTTGTTCGGCTCAGATGGTGTCCAGCATGTGTGGCGATGCCCTTGTGAGGAGTACCAAGAAAACTGTGTCTTGCCTACAGTCAAGCATAGTGCTGGTAACATCATGGTCTGGAGCTGCATGAGTGCTGCTGGTACTGTGGAGCTGCAGTTCATTGAGAGAAACGTGGATTCCATTGTGTACTGTACATTCTGAAAGAGAACATGATGCCTTCCCTCCAGAAACAAGGCCAAACGGCAGTTTACCATCATGATAACGACCCCAAACACACCACCACGATGACAACTGCCTTGCTGAGGAAGAGTATTAAACATCAGACCTGAACTCTATTAAACAACTGTGGGCCATCCTCAAGCAGAAGGTGGAGAAGCACCATGTGTCTAATATCCAGCAGCTCTGTGATGTCATTATAGAGGAGTGGAAGAGGATCCCTGCAACAACCTGTGCAGCTCTGGTCAATTCCATGCCCAGGATGATTAAGGCAGTGCCAGATAATTGTGGTGCTAACACAAAATATTGACACTTTGGAAAAGCTCACTTAGGATGTGCTCACTTTTGTTGCCAGCTATTTTGACAATAATGGCTATATGTTGAATTATTTTCAGAGGTCAGTAAAACTATACTGCTACACAAGCTGCACATTGACTACTCTAAAATATAATGGATTATCTCTTGAGAAGATATACTAAAATGGCTGCTAAAATGTGAGGGGTGTACTCACTTTTTGAAGATTTTCCATCCTTATTTCACTTTCTGTGAAATGTGCTGAATTTAAAGGGTTGTTTCCTCCTGTAGAAATGAAGTAAACGCTCACTGCTGTGATTGGCTGACCTCATCTCACTGTAGCCACACCATCCTTTACAGCACGTTGTGTGTTTTGATACTCAAGATGGCAAGAGCTTTGATAAACTCTATACAGTATTTTTGAGTCAGAGTAAGAAGAAATTGTAACAGCCCATATGTTTTGTGCTTGCATAATTGTTTAATTTTCAATCATTTCCAGTCAAGCAAATCTTTCTGATCCGAGTATGTACTGATTTTATTAGCAACACTCAAACAGTGATATGCTTGGTGTTTTGATTGTGTTAAATGCTGGTTTGACATATTTATTACAAACACACTGTAAGATTAAAAAGAAATGTACTTGCCTGCGGGGCCTCAGAGGATAAAATGCTTGGCACTGCTGTAACTTTCAATTAAAGAGGTTTTGAGAAACCGGCAGCATGTTTACAATAATTCACAAACAGTACGTTGTGAAGAACAAAAAAAATCTTTAATTCTCTCTGACACTTCACTTGATCATTAAAAATCAACTTCAGCCATTCTAATGATCAGATCCGTTGGAAGGTTGTGCAAAGTTTATTTACATGTACCGAGTTGAATGTTTTACTCAACATCTTTATCCTACAGCAGTATAGCTCTTGAGATTGATAGACAGACATAAGCTGTTAACACCTCCTTGATTTTTATGTCATAAGAGGAAATTATAATGTCAGGATTCTCCTGATTTCGAATCCATTTCATGACCTCTTTAGGCTCTTTATTTAGTTTTTTTTTTTTTTTTTTGTATAAATGTATTAATAAATTAATTAATATATTAAAAATGAATATAGTTTATTTGGTGATGGTAATTTTTTATTGTTATTGTATTTTATTATTATTATTTATTTATTTATTTTTTGGATTACAACAAAACCAGTTAATTTAAATTCCTACTCGAGCTCATTGAAAATATGTGCCTGTACCTACATTTCTGCAAAGCTAAAAAAAAAACATACCTAAACGTACACTATATTGCCGTCGGATGTTGTGGGACACCCCCTTCTAATGAACAGGTTTGACTACTTTAGTAACTTCCATGAGTACTAATCTTAATGTTTAAGCATATAATGATTTTCTAGGGAATTGTGTGCTTCTAATTTATAGAAAAAGTTTGGACCCTTTTTTATTCTAACATGACAATGCCTCATGTGTATAAGGCAAGGTTCATAGAGAAATGTTTGATTCAGATTCATGTTTGACTGATCTAATCCCAGCTGAACACCTCTGGTGTGACTTTAAATGCAGACCTTGAGCCAAAAACTCATCACCAAGTACCAATGACTTGTGCATACACTATATGGAAAAATGTATTGGGACACCCTTTCTTTAGAACAGAAAAGGGCACTTCCAAAACTGTAGCAGCAAAGATGGAAACATAATTTATGTATTTAAAAATTGCATTCCATCTCTGTTGCTTTAGTTTTGGAAGTGTCTAAAATGTCTGTACCCGTATGCACAAGTCATTGGTGTTTGGTCAGAGTTTTTGGCACAAGGTCTGCATTTAAAGTCACACCAGAGGTGTTCAGCTGGGATTAGGACTTGGCTTTATGCAGATCAGTCAAGTTCTTCCACACTGACTGGATCAAACATTTCTCTATGAACCTTGCCTTTTACACAGAGGCATTGTCATGTTAGAATAAAAAAGGGTCCTGTCCAAAAGTTCCTATTGAGATTACTACTCACGGAAATTACTAAAGTAGTCAAACCTGTTCATTAGAAGGGGGTGTCCCAGTATATTTGACAATATAAGGTATAAATCTCTGCAGTTTCTAGTTGAAATGAACACTAGAGACAATACAACTTTTTTCCTTGTCACACAAATTTGAGAAAAGCCTAATTTCACACAATATTATGTTATGACTTTGTGAGATTTGAACACTGATAGCTTTGAATGTTAGCGTCACTAACACAGCTTCATATGTATGGGTTTTCTAACACAGTATGTTTGCTTGGTAGCTCACACGATACAGCGTTGCACTTGTGAGGTAAAGAGCTCTGGCCCCAAATACAAGAACAACAAGGCACAAGAACAGTTTTTTTTTTTTTTTTTTCCCCAAGGCAATCCACCTTATGAACAGCTAAATGTTCCCCCCATTGTGCAATAACCTTATATTTATTTGTTACCACCTCCATCCTAAAACATCCCTGCATCTCTTTCTGTTCTATTCTGTTGCACAACTGTATATACCACTTATTTCTTAATTTATTTTTCTATATATATTTTTGTCTATTTATATTTACATATGTGTATTTTTTTTTATTCTAATCTTATTTTTATTGTCTGTGTGCTGTTTTTGTCTCTGTATACTGGAAGCTAATGTCACAAAAACAAATGAACTGTATGTGCTGCATACTTGGCACTAAAGCTCTTTCTGTTTCTGTTCTGTTTCTGTTCTATTTCTGTTCTATTATTCCTGTGAAACCAGAGTTAAACAAAACTACTCTTCAAAACAACTGTGTATAAGAAAGTTAAATTAGTATGTTTGCATAAGTGAATGTGATTTTATGTCACTTTTGCATTTGTTAACACTATTGGGTAGGTGTAGGGTTGGGTTTGGTACTGGGGGGTTGTTATTTTCCAAAACGATAGAGCATTAACTTTTGGCGACACTGACTGGACATTTGAATTCTGAACCACAGCAATAATTTAAAAACTGAAAACCGCAACATGTGCCAAAAAGGTATGTAATATCTGTGTTGCAGTAACTTAAATATTTCCAATGAACCTTCGTTGCTTTATTACGTCTTTTTTATTAGTGAATAATGTTTGCAATTTTATCTAGTTTCATTTAGTTTTGCTCTGCCTCGGTTTCAAATGATAAATGTGTAGATCTCCTCCCTGTGACTAAAACCATCGCTGAGCAGAACATGAAGTAGAATAACACATTTGACAGACCTTTTCATGTGTAATATTGCTCAAGAGACTGGCAATTATATTTTGGCAGTTCTGCTCCATTTACAGAGGGCCAAAGCACTCTTGGGTTTGACGTGTACTTATGTATATACAGAGTCTGTCCTAGCTTATGTCCTTGCACATGTGAGCTACACTAGTAGGACATGTTCATTATGAATCACCATCATAATGATTGTGTCACAATCACCACACAACTACAACTTTTTATTGCACAAAATTGCATAGTCCTCACAAACAGATGGATTATGCATAACTTTTTCTCATAGCAATGATTGTCTTTAGATTTAACACTTGTACTGTGCTAAAAATCCTTTATCTAATTTGGTGTTCCTGGCCAGCCTTATAAAAATTGCTTGTAAATCTCTCATTATGCTATATTATCACTAAACCTTAGATCCAATCTTTCTTTTAATTAGCACATGTTCTGTATGTCTTTTTGTAACTGAATGGCCTCATTGATCTGAGCTTAAAAATAAAGGTGCTTTAAAAGGTTCTTCACAGTGATGCTCTAGAAGAACCATTTTTGGTTCCACAAGGAACCATTCAGTCAAAAGAACAACTCTTTCTTATCTTTTTATAATTTGCCACAAAGAGCCTTTTGTGAAACAGATAAAGGTTCTTTATGGAACCATTTAAAAAAGGTTCTTCGATGGCATCGTGAAGCACCTTTATTTTTAAGTGTGTTTGAATGAAAAAGCATTATTTGTGGATTTTGACAATGTTCACTCAAAAACTGTGGCGCAATAAGCTCAGATCAATGAGGCCTACAATCAGCTTTTTCTTCAGCAATTGCTGAAGATGGCAAATTTGTCACAAAAGTGCTGGCTGTTTTTAGTTTTGTTGTGTAGCGTTGAATGACAGCACACTGTAAACATGTCTAATTAATTACAACATAAAAACCGAGCCAATCACAACATTGTTTTTCTCTGTTTGCTCACACACTCGCTCTCTTAGCTTGTGTTTAACATGACTTCAATGATGTCTGACTGGGCTTGTTATGGTTTTCATTGTGGGACTTGGGGGATTTGTCAAACAATATTGGATTCTAAACTTCCACAATCAGTCTCTTCTCTTCATTGGAAAATGTGAAAAATTGAAGTCAAGCGGTGCGCCATATTAAGTGTCCTTCATCGCGGTTCATAAATAAAACTGGTTAATACGAAGTGAATCTTTGTGATAGTATTAGGATTTTGAATGCTGATCCAGAAACACTTATTTAGATTTTTTTTCTTCATTTTAACATCAGTACAATGTATTTTTATACTGTTTGTAGCCACATATGAACACAAATGTAGATGTTCATTATACTTGAATTATCAATAACCTAAATTGATATTTTAGTACATTGAAGTTTAATGTTTTGATAGTCTATGAAGGCGTGTTTTGGTACTAAAAAAACTGCTGATTTGCAGATCAGTACATTAGTACACAAATATTGCAACAGAATTAATAGTCTGCACTAATCTTTTTTCATTAGTGCTGGTTAATGACTAGTCTGAGTGGGCTAGAATAAATGATAACCATTTCATTACTTTTAATAATTTATGGACATTAAATCAGGTACTTTTGTACTTCTACTCAAGGAAAATTAGTATGTATACTTTTACAGGAGTAATATTTTTATTTATTTATTTCAGAACACACATTTTATATTTCTCCATAATCTCCAGCTCATTAGAAGAAACTGCCAGATTCTCTGTAAAGATGCCCATTATTTACTCTGCTGAAATGATTGTCAATTAATGCAGTGTTGGCTTTGTCTTTCAGTTTCATTGATCTTAACCCTGCATTGCTTATGTGACATCAATAAATGCTTATGTTGGCTAAAAATGATCCCAATGAAAGTTCTGTCACCCTCAAAGTTTCTTTCTGCAGATACAAAAGAAGATATTTTGAAGAATGTTGGTATCCATATTGTTGATGGTAGCCATTGACCTCCATAGGTATCTTTTTCTTCATTTTCAGTTTTTTATTATTTTTTCTTTAGTATGGAAGTCAGTGTACCGACAACTTAGGGGTGTGTGATACCTGAAAAATAAATCACTGTTTGTTTGTTTGTTTTTTGTTTTGTTTTTTTTTGTATTATGTTTATTTGTAATGTGCCTCTTTATTCTTATTTTTTTAATAACAAAAATAAAATAATGACAAAGATTTTTGTATCTTCTTTGGCCTAAATGTCTGCCTTTTTTATTTTATACTTCATTATATTACAAGGCTTTGTTTTTTTTAAAAAAGAGAAATTAGTTTGGCTGTACTGCTCAGACAACTTGCAAAATAGTAAAACCAACATGACAAAGAATTGTGAACATCGTTAATCGTGATATTTCTGAGAAAGAAAAAAAAAAAGAGAAAATTGAGATATGATATTTTTGCGATATCGCCCACCCCTCAGAATATCTACTATTGTGTTTAACAGAGGAAAGAATCTTATATGGGTTTGGAAAAACTCGAAGGTCAGTAAATGATTACAGATTTTTTTTTTTTTTGGGTGAACTGTTCCCTTAAGAAATGTTTTAGAATTCCAGTCAATGTTAGTTTCAATGTGCTAATAAAAATATTACACATAGATTTTTTTTTTTTTTTTTTTGCTCCAGATTCCTGTAAAACGAGTTCTCTGTTCAGTGTGTTAATTGGATGTGTGTTTTCATGTAGTAAGTTCCCTTTGGAATAATTGAATGAAAACAGCAGTCTCGTGAGACCGACTGTGGTGAAGCAATTGACAGCCTGTCGAGAAATCCAGGGCCGTTGGAAGCTTATGAAAATCAGAAGAGACTGAGTTTGACGTCTGTATTTTTGTTCTACCACTTCATTTGCGCCTTCACAGTGACATCTCATTTTAGGAAGGTCTCTGCTATGCTATGAGTGTATATGTATATTCCAGCAGCTCTTTGAGTTATAATAGAAATATCTGTAATATGTTTAAATGCATCCTAATAATCAGCTAAAAAGCTGACTGATTTAGTAGCGCTGTGATCCCACTGTGTTTATGTTTATTCAAGGAGGGAAAAAAATGTTCAGTGTAGTAGACTGAATATTTGCTAAACATCTGCAATAGAAGTTCCGGTCCCACTTTATATTAAGTGGCCTTACCTACTATGCACTTACATCTAAAAAATAAAAAATAAGTACAATGTACTTATTGTGTTCATATTGTATTGCAAAACACTTTTGCTGCTATTGAGGTGGGATACGGGTAAGTTTAGGGACAGGTTTGGTGGTATGGGTAGGTTTATGGGTGGGTTAAGGTGTAAGGGATGGGTCAAGAGTGTAATTACAAATGTAAATGCAGAAATTAATTACAGATGTAATTACATGCAGAAATTTTTAAAATATAAGTACAAGTACATTGTAACAAATGATTAATTTAAATGTAAGTACATAGTAGTTAATGCCACTTAATATAAAGTGGGACAGAAGTTAGATATACATAAGAAGATATACATTTAAATATGTCATCAAGGCAAAAATGTCATTCTGCTCATGTTCAGTTTCAGTGACTGATCCATTGGCATTTCCTTCAGAATAAATGTAATGCACAATATTTGCAAAAAATGAGGTTACATACAGTATAAACAGGGCACTTTATAAATCTGCAGTCCTCAATTGAATTTCTTGATTCTTAAAGCAACCCTTTTTATAAAATAAAAAAAGATGTCACATAGGTATCTAATACAATTTATTTAGTAGTTATTAAACCAGATAAACATTTTTCAAATTCGCCTCATTTGCTATTCAGGAATAACAAAGGATTTTTTTTTCTTAAATAATAAACTGCTAAGTACACTCTGAACACATCATCCATTGTTTTAATGTGCAATGAAGGATTACAACAGAATAATTCCATAAGCTCATGTAAAAAGCCAGTACTTTAAGCAGATTAGTATATTAATATAGCATTTATTAAATATTGTTAGAAATTGAGGAGATTTATTTATTTATTTTTATCCTTCAGTCAGTTTTAGCCTTTTGGGGGCTCTAAGCAACACTTTGGAATAAAAGTTGTAATGGATAATGTTTATTTAATCATTGGCATAAGCTATTCAGAACTAGAGATGAAACAGTTTGAAAATTTTATATCATGATTATAGATCATAGATTATAGATTATAGATTATCAAATAAACACGGTTATCTGTAAAATAACAAAATCATGGTGTGCTGGAAAGTATGCTGTAAGTGTTCAAAAAGTACACAAACAACACAAATTAGCAGCACTATGTACTGTTTGTTTGCATAAACTTTAAAATTAAAACATTAAAAATTATGGCAAAAAATTGTTCAGGTGACTTACAACATAACATGTTATCTACTAACATATAGGCTACTGTGTTGACAAAAAAAAGAACCTTTATAAAATAACACATTTCTGCATAAACAGTTCTAAGACTAACTTATTATCTTATAACTTATTAAGTGTTGAGATACACATTAGCTTGTTTTCCATCAATCGCTTAAGATGTACAACAAAAATGTCCAGTGAAAAAGTGTAAGTTCATTTCCTGACAGCAGGTGGTGCTTATGGAACAGCAGAATTATTGTTGAGTGGTTTGGCATTGTTTACCTGCCCTCCCCATACACCATTTTCTCTGATTTGTAACTATTTAAAATTTTGGCTAGTTGGTGGCTAGTGGTCGACGATATACATTACCAAAGCGGATATATCGGTCAGTATTTGGTAATTGTAATTATCAACATTGACCAGAATTTTTTTCTGCTTGGACTTTTATTTTGAAAGCATATGGGACTTTAATTTTGAATGTGGTGTTTATGGAACAGCAAAAATAAGGCTTTTTCCAGGTAACTTCTGTAAACAAAGCAACACAGCGCTTATAAACACTGTTTTATTAGGCAAAAATGGTAGATATGTGCATATATTACGCATCTCTTTTCCATGCCCCTTACGTATCTCTTACGTACAATTTTGCCATGACCGTGTCTTTGAGAGCATGAGGGCCCCCTGGGTTTGGGGTTTGGGGATCTTGAATATAGTTTGAATATAAGAAAGAGTGGCGCTGACATCGCTAATCTCACGCAAACTGACAATAAACATGAATGACATCTGCGGTAACGATTACTTACAGACGTATGTTTTCACAACCAATTCTGTCCCAGTAGGGTTTGACTTCCTTTGCTCTTTTGTCTGGTTATCATATCTCAACAATGGCAGTATAGTGAAGTCCTTTAGCAGCTATCTGTAATGGTGCTTTCTAAGGGCGCGTGTGTGTCTTCGCTCGGCTCCTTTCATTTCAGCCTAATGGAAGTGTTGAGAATGAGATACTTTTGTCTGGGTTTTAATTAAGAGTTCAGTCAATGGAGCCCAACTTCCCTCATTGTGTTCAGATTAGCCAGCCGACTGATGATGAGGATTGTGGGAGATGAAGCTGGCTCCAGGGGAAACATGTGTTCATATTATCAGTCAAAGCACATTTCCCCTTCTGTCTCTCTGGGTAATGGAGCATGCTTTGCGGCACGATATTAATTGAAGGAGGGGAAGAAGCTAAAAAAAGACAGAAAAAGGAGGTATTGGCATAACATTTGCACAATGCATAAATTCAGACCTTGGAGAGTGTCCTCGTCCTGAGTTTACAGCTAGACAGGCGACAGGCTCGGAGGATGGAAAATCAGCTCAGTGGATAATTTAAAACATGTCATCCCATCTGACGAGACGCAGCTAAAGGAGGGTCTCTCAGCGTTATAATGTTCACCTGACAAAGCAAAATGGAGCCATTGGGATGAAACGACTTGAAGATGGCGAGACGGTGACTGTGAAATATTGCTGAGTGGTTTGGCATTGTTTACCTGCCCTCCCAATACACTATTGTTTTTTTCTGACTATTCTGTAACTATTTTACATTTTGGTTAATGGATGATATATCAGCCAATATTTGGCCTTTTTTAATTCTCAACATTGATCAGTATTTTTTTCTGTTTGGCAGATATGTTTTTATACTCTTATTTTTACAGTCCCTGTTTAACAGTTGTTAGACGGAATGTTTAAACAAAGTAAATGGTATCTAAAAGGCCTTTTACATTTGCCAAAAATATAACTTTTTTATATTAAAAACAAACAAGCAAGCACAGCCCAGATGAGGAAAAAGAAACACTCAGGAATCTGTCACATAACACATAAAAAATGATATCTAACCAACCTCTATGCATCAATTTATACCAGCAAAACTAAGTTTGTGGGTTTAATCAACTGCAGGTTACCACTTTTCACAATGTCTAGAGGAAATAAAATTGGTTGTCAAAGCCGTTGACTTTAAATTACTAAAATGTTGTGCTCTGTCAGGCAAATAACCTGTTAAACACAACAGTAGTTCAGCTTCAAATCTATTCCATTGTGTTAATTCATAACTGCGCTTGTAATGACATGTCTGTGAGGATTTGTCCAACACTGAGGGACATGTTTGACCCAGATACAATAATGAATGAGGCTCAATTGTTGAGAGCATCATCTGTGTGTGAATGCTGATTTATTAATTAGATCGTTCATTAGTTCTGCTCCCCAGTCTGACTTTCACTCACCCTGTTTACCTGAACGAGTCTATAGCTGTTCATCAGTCTAGAAGTCTCTCGGGGACAGAGATTGGGCTCTGAATCAACTACTGTTGTGAAGAGTGTTTCAGATAAATGGATGTTTATGTGTTTGTGGCCCACAGTTTACTGAAATGAGACGGCTTGTTCTGAGGTGTCTCTAACCTTGACTCTGAATAGAAAATGTGGAATTGCATCTTTTGATATTATTGCTTTTTTCTGCATGCTATGTATTATATGTCACAGCAGCATATTCTGTAGTGATTCCTGTGGGGTGAATGGAAAAATAGTGGCTCTATGACTCAATAGCAAAGAAAAATAGTGACAGATCAGCCATATTTGCTGCTGCTATTGATAAAAATGGTCAAGGATAATAGTTGCTGAGAGAAACAATGTATACAAAATTTATCACATAAACATACTTTAAAGTTTACCCAAAAACGAAAATTTGCTGTTAACCCGTTTACTCATCCTCAGGCCATCCAAGACCAGGCCATTCAGCGGAACGGTAAAGAAGATTTTTATCTGAAACTGTGGTCCTTAAGGGTTCATAAAATGCAAATTAGCGGCTTCCGTCACTTTGGAAGTCAAAAAAGGCATGTTAGGCAACACAGAATTAATCCATGTGACTCCTGATAATATAATGAGGTCTTCTGAAGTGAAACGTTAAGATTGTGCAAGAAACTGAACATTATTTACAACATTGTTACAAAGCCTCAGATAAACGGAGAAGTCTGTTTCTTTCTGGAAACTGGCTCTTTCAGACAGTTTGCATGCACAATGAGAAATCTTAAAACAATCATTTTGCCCCTTCATTCAAGTGCATTCACATATCATCGGTTTTCGGTTCGAGTCAAACCGTTTCCTTAGTTCAGTGACTGTTGGACGAACTGGAGCGCTCAATCAGTTCATTCATCACAGGATTAGAAACGCCACTATTTCGGCTCATTTCATGTCAAAGCGACTGTCAGGTCTGAAAGTGAGCTTTGACTGAGTAACTTGTAGATCTGTGCTGCTTAAGCCACAAACTGTCTCAAACTGTGTTGTCTATCAACACAAAATTCATAACTTTTTGTCAGGATGGTCTGTAGATGATATGATTCAATTTTGGTGAAAATTGTACCAATGGTCTAGGAGGAGTTCAAAAAAGTAGTTTTTTAAAGAAAATCAAAATGGCGGACAGAAAGTTTGGCTGACTAGGGCAACATTCGTATCACTGTTCTCACCCAAGGAGTCTATTAATACCAGTCTCATTACAATAGGCAAAATTCATAGAAAGCTATTAGCATTTATTTAAAATTTTCAATAATAACTATTTATGGTAGATATGGTGGCACTGTCTCAAAACTGTTTGAGTACTTTCAGGTCAGGGTTTCGATGGAACATACAAAGTTTCGTAATGGTACACCAATGCATTCGTAAAATGTAGCATTTTATATCATAATACTCTATTGTAGTCAATGGCAATTTCATGTTTTGTTCAATTATAGCGCCACCAAGAGGCACAATCCCACTAGGTGGCACTGGCTCGAAACTTCTCAGGCTCCTTCAGAGCATTGTGCTGATGACCCATACCAAGTTTTGTAACGATACGTCGATGCATTCATAAAATTTTGCATTTTACTAGAAAATTCAAAATGGCCGATGTGACTCGGCATGATGCACCAAATCTAAAGAGACCAGTTTTTTGATTATTCACTGCGCCGAGACACTGCAGGTAGCCTCAGGTTATGCTTGTTATAACACACACCAAGTTTGGTCGCAATACGCCAAACCATTGCAGAGATATTGCCTCACATTCATTTTAGCATGCTTTTCATAGAATTTGTTTGCGGAAGAAACGTAAGAAGAATGCCAGTGGATACAATAGGTCCCTACGCACTTTCAGTGCTTGGCCCCTAAATATGAAGATGAACTTCATTTATTATCAGTTTAAATTATAATACATTTAAATCTAAATTTAAGGCGAGCATTTACAGTCTGAAAACATTATTTTCATATTTAAATTAAAAAGTGCACGTCTTTCCAAAAGTATGCTCAAGTGTAGTTTTTCACAAGGACATCTATGTTTGTGAAGTTATCTTGATAAATAATTGAGAATTTTTATGTTTTCTTGTGCACAGAATGAGCCGATGTGTCTGGTAGCTGTTGCTAGTCCATTTAAAACCCAGAAACCTCCAAAGGCTAAAGGCCGAGTGCTATTGATTGAGCCCTAGAAGCGCTGAAGTGCACATACAGTGTCCTGCAGCAGCACACACTGATGCTGAGAATGTAATCAAGTCCTGCACTGCCGCTGCTGCTCTTAATCCATTTAGTGTTTGACAGCCGTGCAATTGTTTCTCCCTACAAACCCTTTGTCAGGTGACAGGTCTGGGGTCAGGAAACTGCCAGGTGAGTCTCACTCTGTGTTTGGGGGGATTTATTTGGTTATTGTCCAGTTGTGTAATACCTGAGAAAAGGGTTCACCTTGGTGTCAGCATTGCATTACGGCATGCCTTGCTCAGGTGTAGATTAGAAATGTGTGGTATTTATTACATACTTTGAACATGAAGTTGCAAATACCGTTTTTTGAGCTTAAATGCCATGTCTGACAGGACAGGATAATAGCAGCCACTAGACCTAAATATATGCAGTGCTTCTTTCCTGCAGCTTGTGACATTTATCCACAGGGATTAGCCATATTGCTTATAACCTTATAAATGTACAGAAACTGACTGCCTAACTGTCAAAGGGCAGATTCTCTCACTAATATACTGAACTAAATGGATACATAACTCTCCTGCTTCTGAAGAGTTCCTTTTATGACTTAAAGGGGATTCATTTTCACTAGTACGCTTCATGCTTTGCTCTCAGCGATTATCACAGGAAAAGCTTTTTGATCATGTTGCCATACAGACTGTAAAGACATTGCAATCACTGTAAAGAAAAAGACTGTTGACTGTCAGTTGACTTCAGAAAGTGCTTCATAAATGAACTGGTTTTATTGAAGTTAAAAATATGATTTTAATGTGACTGAATCAGCCTGACTACATTAGATTGCAGCAGTGAAAGTAATTAAGGGAAGATCAGGTAGAAATAGCTCCTCGGGGTAATGACAGCACATTATTGTGTCCTTACATGATATGAAGAATATGAAGGATTTCGATTCATTAAATCTACCAATCTTAATGCAGCTGCTTCTATGGCAAGCCATTTTAACATTTAATCCTTAAAACATTGTAATGTTTATTGTCATACTTCTACTTATTTTTTTCTACTTTATATTTTTAGCTACAAGTATCTTTTCCGTTAATTAGTGCTTAAAAGATACCAATTCTTATTAATTAGATACTTTTTTTATTTATTAGAAACTTGTATTAATTAGATACTAGTACTTAATCATTAGATAGCATTGTCATTTTTTCCTCAGAATTGGACTTTATTACTCACAATTGTGAGTTTATATTCCACAATTCTGTGAGAGATGATTTTGTGGTGAAGTAAATAATACAGAAAAACAAATGTGATCTACATTAAATAAATAGAGTATATTCAATATTAGTACTCAATTTAAGCTATATATATATATTTTTTTTTTTTGAATGTATAGGTATATTTTGCTTGGAATTGTTTGTTATTTTTACGAAGATTGTTTAAGTAAATATCAAAGTCATGATCCTGTTGTTCCCATCATGCACTTGGGCATGAATAATTAATAGGTAATTTTTTTGCTGTTTTCGAGGTGTATCTACACCATTTTATCGTTGATTTTTTTTTTGTTAGGTTAAGTAACTTGCTGTTTTGTAACATCTAGAGTTCATTTTCTACTCAAAATGACCCATTCTTACTCAAAAACTATTCACTGATTGTTACTGTCATTGTGTATCACGTGCTAAGTATTGTTCATTTGGTTAGTAACTATATTGAGTCAACATATAACCTTAAAAACAATAAGGAGCCATCTACTTCCTTACGAACATGTTTGTAAGTGAACGACATGTTTTAATGGCATTTTTTTGTGTGTGTGTGTGTGCTATGATGTTTAAGTGAAGTTTACAAACCATGGTTGAGTGAATTGTACATGAGGACTGCAGGGTAAATAAAATATAATTAAGTAAAAATTACTCATAAAACTCTAACTGTGCACATTAAATTAACTTACTTCCTTTCATAATTTTACTTAACTTAGTTACATAGATTTGACCTAATTCCATACTCAAGTTTTACTTAAAAATATGCATGAAAAACTTAAAATGGAGTATACTTATTGTTTTGTTCAGTGTTTGAGGGAAAAAAGCATTGTGAAGAATTGTGAGATATAAACTCAATATTGCAAGAAAAAACTTGAATTGCGAGTTTATATTTAGCAATTCTGACATTATAACTTTATATCACAAAGTTCTGAATTTATTTCTCAGAACTGAAACTCTATAGCCCACAATTGTCACTCCTTTTGTTGCAATTGCAAGTTTACAACTCACAATTCTGAGGGGAAAAAGGTAAGAATTGTGAAATAAAAGTTGCGATGACTGTTTTTGCATTTTTATTCAGTGGTGAAACTATTGAATAAATACAAGTACCTAACAAAATATATTCTAGTAGCTAGAATAAGTACTAGTAGTGTGAAAATAAATGTTGTAAGGATTAAATGTTAAAATCACTTGCCATATGTTTGAATCTGTGAAATTGCATAATTATAAGTGAGCCTCTGTATGAGTATGAATTGGGTTTATGTAGATTTTATTTAATGTATTCACCATAACTGATTGATCATACATGTCCATGCATGGCGTCCTGCTGTGTAACTACAGTCATAGATGAACCAAACATCACTGATCAGATATTCATCACAGCATGGCTTCACGGGCGTCCCGTACGGCCCCTGAAACACTCAAGAACAGAAGAGCTGCTGCTGATTACACTGTGAAATCTGCTGTTTGATTAGATAACACATCTTTACATTCCCATCGAGTCTTTATTAGTCACACAATATGCCAATGAACTTTTCTTTCTTGGTAGAAAAGACATGTAAATAGAAATGAGATAAAGGTCAAAAGACACGGGTTCTAAAGCTCCAGAGAAATCAGACGAGCTTGCCATCTCTTGTTCTGGATGGTCTAAAGGCCACTGGGTAGCAACAGGACAGAGAGATGAAGAGAAAAGCATCTGACTGAACATAATAGAGGACTGAAACGGTCACTGATGTTTTCTGTGATTTGCTGTTTTAAACCGGTTTAATGTGATAGAGTGCTATCTTAAGCAGTACTTTCAAAAACGTTCTTAGTTGTCATGCATATTTACATTGTGAAAGAGCCAATATAATACTGACAGTACAGTTTAATGATTGAACACTTATCACAATGTGATTCATGTACCAATATACATGCTCTCTCTGAAATGTGATTCATGGTAGATATTTCCATGTGTGAAAGTGAAAAAGAAGAAGAGCTATATGGTAAGAGACCTGTGTAAGACCTTTCATGGAGAAAAAAGGAGATATTTGAGGATTAACTCAGATTTATGGCATGTCATAACAATTTGTACGTTTCAGCACTGACCTTTCCTTTAGCACCGAAGTGATAGATGTACTTCATTACCATGTTTGAAAAGTACCAAACGAAACACCTTCCTGTCAGAGTCGTCTGTGATTGATCAGGGCGGGATTGTGGGTAAAAAGAGGAGATTTGTGTATGAAGGCGACCCTGATGTCATGTTAACAGACAGGCTTGACATTGAGGATATATACTGTACAAAACTGTGCTGCAGAAAAACACAGCAATATCCGTTAAATGCCATAACAGAATAATTTCCCCTATAATCACAAATGTAAAGAATAAGCTCTAATATGTCTGTAGCTGATGTAGTTTCTATTAATTAGATATTTTAGCGTGCAACAATACTGAAATGCTTTAAGTAAGAGAACTGTCACACATGGCCTAAAAATAACACCCAGTAAGCGCCAAATGAAAGTAAAAATATGTGTTGGTGAGTAAATGAAATTGTTACTTGCTAGTTTACCAGTACCTTTTTTATTATTTCTAATAATAACTGGGACAGCGATATGGCTTAGTGTGATTATTAAATCTTTAAGACATTGTAATTATATAAATGTATAATCTGATGCACTGATGCACTTCAGAGTATGATCTTTTCACTGTTTTATAATGTGCATTTAAAAATGCAATATGGGCCAAACATCCTCCCTACTTTGTAATGAGAATCATGAGAATCAGCAAAACATGTTATTACTGTTCTTCTTATTATTACCATACCATTATGAATGATTATGAACATGATTATTATGTAACATTTTACAGGTCAATAATATTACGGTGTTATAATAATAATATTAATTGCATTTTAAAGAAAGGATGCACATACAGTTTTATGGCTGGTAAATATCTAATACTCTCAAATGGCCACAGGGTGTTTTTGCAGCACCAGGTGGTGCAAAATGTTTCTGGTGTTGCAAAAATGCCCTGTGGCCATTTACGAGTATTTATTTCTGTGAACACATCAAATTTTACTCTGCTCCTTTAAACACACCATCACAACAGTTTATATGATGGGCCTTTTATCATGTTTTTGTGTGTACAGAGTTACGCTTGAAGTATACTTGACTTATCCGCGTTTTCTCTCTGTCCCAGTTTGTGTGCATGTCGAACAGCATGTGAGTGCCTGATTGAGCTCTCTTTCACAATTTAGTAATAGTATACTATGCTGCTTTACAGCAGTCTTATTAACTTATGGTGTATGGTAAATCAAAAATTAATGTAGTTAAGATTTTTGTGCTAGTTTTTCTTTTAAACTTGTATTACTGCCCATCCCTATATGCCACAGGACACTATCATTAGTTTAGCCAGCTAAATGCAGTATACTAAACAAAATCAGTCACTTAAAGAGGAATTTTATTAGTCTGTTAGTTTTATTAGTTCTTTATGATCCGTAAAACAAATGGTTACATCATTAGATGTTTATAATAAATGAGTTGTGTTGTGGTCACATGTAGGTAATTCCAGAACATAAAATGTGAAATGCATTACTAACTACACCACTTTACAGCAGTGAGCTGCTGTATGACTTATGGAATTTCATTTTTAATTCTTCCTTAATTTTGCATTACAGTGCTGCCTCCCATTTTCTATCTTCAATATAAATTCTATTCAATTTTTCATTTTCATTTCAGTTCAGCAAGGTATTAAGTGTGACCTGTTCTATAGACAATCTGGCCACATACACTGCAGCTAAATGCAGTTGTCATTTCACTGTTTGGTGCTTAATCTTGTTCTGTACACACACAGTTCAGTCATTTACGGGAGTGACAACCACATCCTACAACCAAATTGACTGCTAATAAATGTAAGTAGTGGCAACCACATTTGCAGAAATTCAGCTGATAATGACATATTTAAACACATATGTGACCCCGGACCACAAAACCAGTCATAAGGGTACATTTTTCGAAAATTGAGATTTTATTATCTCAAAGCTGAATAAATAGGCTTTCCATTTATGTATGGTTTGTTATGATAAGCCGAGGTTGTCCAGATAATCTGGAATCTGAGGGTGCAAAAAATCTAAATACTGAGAAAATTGTCTTTAAATTTGTCCAAATGAAGTTCTTAGCAATGCATATTACTTTTTAAAAAATAGAAATAACAAGAAATAACAGGGCACTAGATATGATTCAACTCAGTGTTGCCAGATCTTGCTTAAAAAAACACAGTGCAAATGTACACTAAAAACACACAAAAAATTTACACTAAGTGCAAATAGCCCGCCTTGTTGGCAGTGGCTATTTACACTAACTCTGCCCATCAATGTGTAATAGGGCTAGTCAACACTACAAAAGATGGCTGCCAAACACCAGATTCAATGGCAAAGCGGTTAAAGCGTGCGGTTAAATCTTTTTAACACGGACGACCCGGGTTTAATCCCACCATATGGTGATCTTTTTTTTCATCCTTTTTGAACCTCATATAATATTGGTTTTCAATAAAAAATTAAGGGAATAATCGAAAAATGTAAAATAAAGTATCGGTTAGGGTAGGTGTAGAGAGGGCTTATTGTCCCACTAAGGCTGCATCCATTTAATATATTGAATTAAAACAAATCATTTACACTCAATGCATAATTACTGAATACTGTTTTAATATAATACAATAGTAATAATTGCATCTATTTGCAATAAGTATTATAAATAGGAGAAAATCCTTAAGTGTAAATAGAACCCATTGCTATTTGCACTTAGTGTAAATAGCATCTATCGTTGAGAAAATATGCTATTTTCACTTAGTGTAAATAGCATCCAACGTTATTTGCACTTAGTGTAAATAGCCTCTATCGCTATTTACACTTAGTGCAAATAGCCGCTGAGTAAAAAAAAAATAAAAAATCTTGAAAATAAGCCACATACTAAAATATCACTTTATTAACCCCATAAAATGAATCACTTCATAAACTGGGCCCAAAGAACAAAGGTCAAAGATGCTTAACAATAGTAAGTGGACATGGCAACCCCTTCAAAGCATGCTTTGCAGAGTAACCTTCCAAACATAAGCAAAGCATGCCAGCTCTATCAACAGCTCATTAAAATTGCCAAATATAATGAGTCTTGTCTCTGTAATGTTACTTTGGACAATAATAAATTACATGGTGTCCATCAGGGCAGCTTCGGGGGTGATTTTTGTTCCTTACACAAACAAAACTGTAATTTAGAGGATTTACTTTCATATTTAAATGTGGTGTCACTCCTGAAATGTTACAGTGTGTATATGCAGCCAGTGTTGGGGAAAGTTGCTTTTAAAAGTAATGCATTACAATATTGTGTTACTCCCTAAAAAGTAACTAATTGTGTTACTTAGTTACTTTTTATGGAAAGTAATCTGTTACATTACTTTTGCATTACATTTCTGGGCAGGGCAGGGCTTGTTTGTTTGTTTTTAATATAAAAAGTTTGATTTTTTAGCAAATGTAAAAGCCTTTCACACCAAAAAGTTGGCTGAAGGAAAAGCAAATTCACGTCTGTACAGTAGAACTGTATGAGAAGGAAGTCTAACACTCTCGGGCATTGAGAAAAATGAAGCACAAATGTTAGTTTTGAAGCACAAAATAAGTTTTGCTTATTAATATAGATTAATTGCATCAACAAAGGTCGGCAGCAAAGACATTGGTTAATAAAATGGGATTAAATACATAAAGGAAGCAAAAAGTAACTCCGATATTTTCTTGTAAATAAAAAAGTAATGCGTTACTTTACTAGTTACTTGAAAAAAGTAATCTGATTACGTAACTCGCGTTCCTTGTAATGCGTTACTCCCAACGCTGTACGTAGCCAATGCTTTAGTATAGTTTCTACTGTGGTGGTCAGAAGTTGCCAGCAGTCAGTGTCAGTTACTGTTGACTGTTTTCTTCATTAGACATAGTGAGACTCCTCTCAGCGGGCGGCTCTGATCCGTCATGTAGAGGAGTGTCACCTAATGACTTATTCATATCATATTTCCTCCTCTCATCAGTCGAGCAGAGCTTTGTATACACTGTCGTCTTCTGCGCTGCCTCCGTGCCGGATACAAGAAACAATCTTCCTCCCACTCGAGGGCTCTTAAAGAGCAGCTCAGCGGGTGGGCTGTGTTTGCATAATTTTATTGCCAGTAAGGAATAAACAGTCACTACCACACTTGATTAATCATGGTTCTCATTTTCCCCGCCGTCTTTTATAGACATAAGTGCTGCGGAGCCGCATGGGAATTAATGTGACAGTTTAAAACATGCTTGCTAATCCCTCACCGCCGAAAGAAGCTGCGATACAGCTAAAGTGTCTAAACGAGAATGTTTACCTTTTGTCTTTCGGTGTAAATCGCAGGATTACAGTGAATTAATTGGGACCCCTGCGCTGAACGACTGTCCAAAAATGCAAATCGCAAACACGCGTCCCTGCGTAAATGCAAATGGGATTCTCGCTGCTTTCGGTCATATCCAGCTAATTTAATTTATCTGGTGTGGCTTTACAGGGGACACATGCACCATGGCGGAGTACAACAAGCTGAAGAGCATGCTGCTGGACATGCAGCCCAGGACCTCCACCGATGGGCAAGCAAACGTCATGGACCAGAGGAGGATCCTAGTGGATACAATGTTCAAGTATATAGACAGAAACCAGGACGGCCGTCTGAGCAGTGAGGAGCTGGCAGAGGTGAGCGAACCCATAGGTTCAAAGTTCAAGAAGATATGGAGGAATATAAGTAAGGGATAGTGTACCTTCAGCTGGTTGTTTAGCTTCACTCGAAATGGGTTTACATAATCAGATTCCAAAAATTATCGACTTGTACATTTTTTAAAATACTCAGATTACAGTTACTTTTTTATGGATTACATGATTACATATTATTCACACAATAGCAATAAATTATTCATAATTCATTGATGCTCCCTAATTTATCTTTTTCATCTTTTACATTTTCCTTTCTAAAATAGTCTACCGATTATATACATTCAGAAAGTCCAGTTTTGGACATTCACACATAGACTAGTCATTAGTCAGGTGGTGAAACAGCATTTGACCACAGGATTTACAAAAATCAATTCAGGTTTAAGAAGGGTTTCAACATTGCATCAACTACTGATGAACACTTTCATTTTTATTTGAATGGCTTTTGTCTTTCAAACTCATTAAAATGCATATATTCCTATTTTTTTTTTTTTTAATTTACATGTAATGCAGGCATTCCAAAACTTTTTGTCATCTAAACCTTATCCACTAAATATGATTTAAGTATATACTTTACTTTAAGTACCCCTTAGATTTTAAAAGTTTTAAGTTTTAAGTATCACATTTGCATGTTCACGGTTTCTTTGGTCACATGGCATGCAGGTAAATAAAAATATTTCATCTTTTTTAGTAAGTGTTATATTGTAATTGTCATTTAAAAAAAAAAAAAAAAAAAAAAACTTGAAAGTAGAAATGCCCTTGAAAGTTGTTTTAAAATGATTTATTTTCCTTTAATTTTTTCATGATTTAATTAATTGTTAGCTTTGCATCAAACTCACAAACGCCCTGCAGTTCCTTTACGAGCCCTAGTTTGGGAAACCTTGATGTAATATGTGACCCTGGACCACAAAACCAGTCATAAGTACAGTATATTTGTACAGTATATATTTGTAGCAATAGCCAAAAATACATTGTATGGGTCAAAATTATAGACTTTTTTAAGCCAAAAATCATTAACTTATTAAGTATAGATCATGTTCCAGGAAGATATTTTGAAAATTTCCTACCGTAAATATATCGAAACGTAATTTTTGAGAAGTAATATGCATTGCTAAGAACTTCATTTGGACAACTGTAATAGCATTTTTTTTAAGGCGATTTTATTGATTATTTTAATTTTTTTGCACCTTCAGATTCCAGATATTTTAATAGTTGTATCTTGGCCAAATATTATCCTAACAAAACAAAAAATACATCAATGGAAAGCTCATTTATTCAGCTTTTCAGGTGTATAAATCTCAATATAAATTAAAAAATTACCCTTATGACTGGTTTTGTGGACCATGGTCACATATAACTTTTAATGCACTTCATGTTGTAAATTACATATTTTCTTTTTTACATCATTATGGTACAAGATAATCCTATTTAAATCAATGTGATTAAGTCAAAAGTAATCTAAAAGTAATCCAAAAGTGATTATATTACCTAAAATGTAACAGATTACATTATTGTATGTAATCTGGAATCAGTAACGAATTACGATTTGTAAGTAATATACACAGCTCTGCCTGCTTGTTACGTCAAATATTAGGAAATATATCAGAAAATCATTATTTACAGAATCTTGTGTCATTCCAAACCGGTAATCTGCTGTACCACTGATATGTATATAACTTTCATCACTATGACACTTTAAACAAGTGCATTTTGTAATAATGTCAAATTAAACATTTTACTTTAAAGTACATTTTAAATCGTTAAGCTTTAATCACCTTTTGTCTTACTTTAAAGTTGTTGGTAACACTTTAGGGACCAATATTAACTAGTTATTAGCATGCATTATTAACATATTAGCTGTTTATTGGTACTTATAAAGCACATATTCTGCATGGCCATAGTCTACATCCTTAATCCTACCCCATACCTAAACAACTACCTAACTATTAATAAGCAGCTAATTCAAAGTTTATTGAGGTAAAAGTTGTAGTTAATGGCTTGTTAATAGCAAGAACTGGACCTTAAATTGTGTGTGAAAAGTGTGACCAAGTAGCCTTATTTTGATGTGTTTACTAACATACTAAAACACGTGTAAAGAAATTTATTATAATTGTAACTGTAGTGTGTTATTTGATATTGCATTTAAAGCTAGTATATTTAAATGCACTAAACTGTAATTTCATAATTTCAAATGTTTAATTATAAATTTATTTAAATGCATAAACTTTTCAAGAGAAATGACAAGGTATATTTAAGTTTTACTATTAATGTTTGTTAAAAAAAAGAAACACTTAAGTTCCACTAATTGCACTTAATATACATTTAAACTACAATACTTTTTCATTTAAAATTATATAATGTGCAATTAAGTGTTCAAATATTACATTTAGTTCATTCGAATAGTTCACCCATAGTTTGCCATCCAAGATGAGTTTGTTTCTTAATTAGATTTGGAGAAATCATATCACTTGCTCAAAGTATGCTAAAATGTACTTCTTTTTCACAAGGGGGAAAAAAACACTTAGGCAATATTACAGTATATTAATACTAAAGCCCTCTTATTTTATTTTCAATACAGTTGATAATCATGAGTATGAGTGACTGAAAATAGCACTGGTTTCATTATTCTCCTCTCCACTGAAGCTTATGTTTAACCCAATTCAGCTTCTGCTGACTCAGTTTTTGCCATTATTGAAATCTGGACAGCACACTGGTTCAGAACGACATGAGGGTCAACAAATACTGGCAGGTTTTTCATTCTGCGGTTCTTCCTTTAACACTCATCTCATATAACGTGCCAACCAATCAGCATCAAGAACAGCAAAATTGTGGTGCAAGACGAGTTTGATCATATCTGTAAATGTTGTTTATCTGACCAGTCCTGGGTAGATTACTTACAAATTGTAGACAGTTACTGATTACAGATTACATGATGAAAACTCTAGTTAGTAACGTAATCTAAGTTACTAATTTTAGGTAGTGTATTCTGAATACTTTTCCATCTTTTTCAACTTTATCAAACAAAAAAACAAGGAGAAAGAAAATGTATTCAATTTTTGATATCTGCATCAAAAAATGCTAACTGGGCTTCATGTATGTAACTGCAGCTTTGTGAGTTAATAAAAATGTACAATTAAATCGTAATAAACTAATCTAAACACTTGAACACTAAAAAAAGACATGTTCATTTACCTCCATCTCAATGTGACCAATAACTGATAACAGAGAACTGTAAAAATGTGAATGTGTTTTAAATTATTTGAACTCCCTTAGAGATATTTAAAACAAATATTTTATTTTAGGGGGTTTGGCTGACAAAAAACATTAGGGAATCCATGAATTACTTGAACAAGCAATGACATTACATGCCCAAAGTCTTCCAGGTCTTTTTTTTTCTGACTTTCAGAATAAATAGTTACCAGTACACAGTAGAATTATCAGTTTCATACATGATCTAACAGTTTGAGAGGTGCTTTTTCACCTCAGATGAAGCATATTTTGCAAATTTGTTTATACGACATTGGTGAATATACTGTAGTTCAACCTAAATGGTATGACACATACAAGATTTTAAAAGAGAAAATGAATTGGGGTGAATCAATAAATCATGCAATCCATAAAAAGCAATCTGATTATGAGCATTATAAAATGTAATATAGTGTAATCACAAGGAATTATGTAATTCAGATTACATGTAATCAGTTACTACCCAGCACTGCATGTATCTTAATTGATTTCCTCCTGTTCTTTTACAGATCTCTATAAAGGAGCATTTGGAAAATATCTTAATGGAGTGCACCATGCAAGACCTCCTGCGTTACGACGATTACAACAACGACGGTCACCTGACCCTTCAGGAGCTCTACACGGCCTTCCGTGAGTCCTACACTACAAATGAGCCTCTCTCGCCATGTGGCAGATCTGCAGATTTTTTTTTTGTCTGCCAGGCACCATTACGTCTCTCTCTGAAGCGCTTTGCACATTTGCGGCGAAGCGAGCACCTGATCCTTTGGGCCAATGAATGCTAATCATGGCCCGGTGATGAGAGATGAGTGCTTTTGGCTGAAAAAGAGAGATGAGATGGCAAGCCGAGATTATCTCGTATCATCCATCGTCCCACGCTGCATAAAGCAAACGCCCTCATTTCGTTCGTTTCAGGAATTGCCAATGCAATTCACAGTCCCAGTTCCCCGAATGAGCAACTGTGACTAAAATTATCCATCCATTGCACTAGAAGATCAATCAAAGCATTAGAGGTGCCGTGTGACCCTTACTTTAAGATTCAGCTACCGGGGCAAAAAACACGGCTCCATTAACCAGCACCAGTCGTTAACCTTGCTAATGATGGGTTTTAGCAGGCTGCTTGTTGTCATTATACACTTCCTTTGCTTTTGTGTCCAGTGTTGGTTCTCAGGTGAGGAGGTTGAGTGTACGAGTGTCCGTGTAATAAAACATGGCATCGGTCAAGCCCTTCTCAAGGTTAAGCGTGTTGCTGCAGTGGGATTTTTTGGAGGATGTCATCTGGAATGGGGGAGAAAGAATCACTGCTGAAATTGACCGACTCAGGTGTTTCATACAAGCAAACATCCCTGAGGAGATCCCACTCCACGCTCCTCTGTTTGTTCGGCACATTTCGGTCTGTAGGGAAAGATGCAAGTGTTTCCTATGGTTCTTTTTCATGCTTTGTTATGTGCTTTGCACACGTTGTTCAATCGTCTGTGAGCTGGAGAGGAAACATACACTTTAGATTAGGGAACACATATTCACTGTTAACTATTGTTGAGAAGTTAAGTGTTTTCCCTTAACTAACTATTAATTTGATGCGTATTGATAGTAGGTAAGGTAGTTACGTTTATGTATAGTGTAGGGTTAAGCGATCTTCAATATGGTCATGCATTTATGTGCTTCATATGTACCAATAAACAGCCAATATGTTAGTAATAGGCATGCTAATAAGCAACTAGTTAACAGTGAACAGTTATCCCTAATTCTGTATTATTCATTCATTTAGATGTCATTATTATGTTCATTAACATGTTAAAAATGCAGTTTAAAGGGATGGATCGACTAAAAATGAAAATGATGTCATTCATTCACCCACAAGTTTCTGGTCTCCATTGACTTCCATAGTATGAAAAAAAAAATATGGAAGTTAAAATATTACCTAGTAACACTAGTTAATGTTTTTGTTGCCACTTTTTGGTTTTGGTATTGTTTATAAACAGCTTTTTTCTCTCAAATTGTTTGGAATCTTAAGAATCTTTTCACTGAACTCATCATAATGCACTCTGGGATTGCTTTCAGTAATACATGTGATACTGCCATACAATTTGGACTAAAGCAGGTATGAAATTACGCTGTGTAACTGAATGTTTATGATTAGGCAGTGTAAGTATCTGGAGAGGTCATGGAAAGTCATGGGAATTCATCAGTCATAAAGTGTGGGAAGCTTGTGTCTGGATTGCTCACTGTGCATTAGAGTTTATTCAGACGTGAGGTTTATTAGAGCAGATCATGCAGCAAATAAATACGAGTAAAGCTCATATAGCATTAATCTGAAAAGACTGCAGCTTGAATTAATCTGACAGGGCTGGATTTAAGTGCTTTCACCAAAAATAAAACATAAAAGCCTAATGGTAAGTCTCAGTTTCTGGAACAGAAATAAAAAAAGATGAATTATTAATATTGATCTTAGGTAGTCTTAGTGATCTGAACAAACTCCTACCACTAACACTGCTGGACCATAAAACAGTGGAAAAATCCAGCCTGGTGTCATTGTTTATGCATAGTTACATATACGTAACGTTTAGAGGCACAGAACGTAAATTTTGTAAGTTTTTATCGATGCAAAAACATACAATTCAGGCATATTTAAAAGTTTAAAATGTACAAATAGCTACGTATTTTTAGCTATATATATATATATATATATATATATATATATATATATATATATATATTAGCGTATCTTTTATTTCATTAAGATATTCATATCAATGCCTTTTTATCATTTTATTAATACGCGATTTATAGTTTTAGCTCCCTTAACCAACCTCCAAACCTTAACCTACCCATTTTATAGCAAATATAAAAGGATATAAAACATAACTGATGAAAATATGCAGGGAAATTACCATTTTAGTAACAATATAGCATAAAAGTATTTTTATAGTCGTTAATCCCACTCCTACCTCTAAACGTTAACCATAACTCTCTGCACAGTAATAAAGAAAAACATGACAGACAGAAAGTGCAATCACAATCATTTATTTATTGCAAAAATGTCAACATGCGTGATCGGTGTATTTTATGGTTCTATTGTTAGTCACAGCATGTCAGAGAAAACACCCCACTATGGCAAACTAAGTTAATGTTACATGCATTGTTAAACGACTGCAGAAATGTTATTTTAAGGGTTTTTAAAGGGTGTTTTAAGGGTTTAGTCTTGTTTAACATTATTTAGACCTACTCTTGGAAACGAGTTGGCAGTAGAAATCACAGAACAGTATGAAATGTTAGAATTTCATATTAAGTAAAAATTTTAAACATAAGACCATTGGTATGACAACTAAAAACAACAATAATGAAATTAATGCTGCGATTTTAATATTCATAATGATTCGTTTATAGGTGTCATCAAAACGTCTGTATTGTACGCTAAAATGCTAAAAAATACGTAAGTATTTGTACGTTTAGATGCTGTAAATATGTCAGTATTGTACATTTTAGTGTCTGGAAAAACTTAAGTAAATGTATGTTTTGTAGAACCACATTTTACATAAAATACATACGAATTATCATGAGATCACATTGAAAAATCCCACAGACGCACATTGAAGACGGGGTTCATCAGTTAATACTTAGTAATAGTTAGTAAGGTAGTTGTTATGCTTTGGTATGGGGTGGATAAGGTAATCGAAAGTGTGGTATTGGAGAATAAGACATTAAGGTCATATTAGGTCTAATAAACTGCCAATATGCTAGTAATATGTGAGAATTGGTCCTTAAAGTGGTCCTGAAGTGTTAAACCATATCTACAGACAGGTTGGTTGCATAAACTGCTTACACTGGTCTTAAAAAGTTAGCGATCTTTGTTTTCTTTAAGACTAAAAAAAAATAGACTGGCCCAATTTGAATCGGTAACACTTTATTTTACGGTTTCTTAATTAGTTGCTTATTAGCATGCATATTACTAGAATGTTAGCCATTTATTACTACTAATTAAGCACATATTAATGCCTTATTCTACATGACCTTATTCTACATGCCTAAACCTACCTAATACCTAAATTGAACAACTACCTTACTAAGTATTAATAAGCAGCAAATTAGGAATGTATTGAGGGAAAAGTTGTAGTTAATAGTGAATAAGTGTTCCCTATTGTAAAGTGTTACCTTTGAATCTAAAAAGTAAGACTGATTACCTCTTGGTAAACTGTTAGTTGGTCAAACTAGTTTTTAAGACACAGTCTTAACATATGTTTATGCAACTGATCTTGCAAGATCAGAAAGATGGTGAAAATCCACCTAGAAATCAGCCAGAATAGCCAACAAATCAGTTTTCAAATTTTGCATTTTCTGTACTTCATCATTTCAGGTACCGACAGATATTGATGATTTGTAGTGAAATACAGCTCTCATACACACATGCATATACAGTAGTAAAACACTTTAGAACGACCACCCTTGTAAAAAAAAAAATAAATAAATAGAAAACAGTAGTCTACACTCTAGCTCAGGGTTTCTCAAGTCTGGCCATCAAGGTCCACTTTCCTTCAGAGTTTAGCTCCAATCCTAATCAAACACATCTGAACAAGCTAATCAAGGTCTTCAAGATCACTAGAAAGTTACAGGCAGGTAAGTTTGATCAAGGTTGGAGCTAAACTCCCATTTCATTTTCTCCTCCAACTTCAAAATCGCCCTACATCGCTGTTTTACCTTTTTTGTAAAGGGCGTTTGTCCTTCTTTGCACGTTCACTTTGTAAACACTGGGTCGGTACTTCTGCAGTGATGTAGGAAGATTTTGAAGTTGGAGGAGATAATGAGTTTTTCAACATATCCTAACTGTCTACACAGAGTACGCATGTACATCACAAATAAATGTAAATGTATTTAACTGTTTCACTTTTTTCAGAAAATTACAGATTCAATAGACAAGACCCTTATTCCTCGGCTGGGATCATTTACAGTCCTTTGAAGCTGCATTGAAACTGCATTTTTTTAAAAAAAAAATCGTGGAATGTTTTTGTCAAAAAACTTAATTTCTTTGAGACTGAATTAAAAGACATGAACATCTTGGATGACATGGGGGTGAGTAATTTGTCAGGAAATGTTTATTTTGAAAGTAGAATAATCCTTTAAGTTTTGAAAGATTTAAAGGTATAGCATGCATTGATAAAATATTTTAAATTGTTCTCTGATATCTACATAGAAGGTGGCTTAGGTAAGGGTAGAAATGGTTTTACATGTCCATTTACAACCCTAGGATTTGTCCCTAGAATGAAATGTCTGTTATTACCTTATTTGAAAGGGTCATGAATAATAATTTTGTGTAGCTCTTCTCTGTTTGGCTGTTTCACAGTGAGGCTCATTTCAGTAGCTCACACAGCAGGAAGAAAAAACAGGGAGGAAAATATACATTTTAGTACTTTCTCTCACAGTTATATCGTTGGGTAAATATACTGTATATAAATTGTGGCATCAGGGAGCTTATTAATATGCGGGGCATTGAAACTGCTATTGAATGCATGATCACTTTTTACAATACAATTCATTACAATACAATACACATTATTATATAGCACATTTAAAAACAACTGGTGTTGACCAAAGTGCTTTACAAAAGCCAATAATAAAGAGACACTAAAAGTATGATAAAAACAGAAAGCCTTAGGAATAAGATGAAATAGAGGAGAAAAACTTGAATTGAAAGATACTATATGCCAAAGAATTAAGGAATATTGAAAGACACTGCGAAAGGGCATGTTTTCAAGGTGGATCTGATGTAAGACGGAAGGCTATTCCATAACTTAGGGCCGATGGCCGCGAAAGCAAGATCACCCCTGTTTTTAAGTCTAGTTCTAGGAACATATGTTAGATCAGAATCCCCAGATCTGAGTGATGTAGACTGTGAAGGCAGATTAAGTAGTTCGGATAGGTATTGTGGTGCCTGGTTCCGCAAACACTTAAAAACAAATAACACAACTTTAAAATCAATTCTATATTTAACCGGTAGCCAATGAAGTGAAATCAGAACCGGTGTGATGTGTTCACTTTTACACTTCCCTTTAAGGAGCAGAGCGATGGCATTCTGAACTAACTGTAGGTGTGTGACACATGCCTGGGAGGCACCAATATACAAAGAGATACAACAGTCTAATCGGAATTAGAGGTGAGCCGATCCAATAATCTGTATCGGTATCGCTCCGATATTGGCATTTTCTGCCAGATAGGAGTATTGGTCAGACAAGACTGATCCAAATCCGATATTATTATATTGTGTTATTGTTAAGCCACACACACATTATAAAGCACCATAAAGTTTCTGTGCATTATATTTCAAGTGTTCTGAAGCTGTTCCATAGTTTAATGTGAGCTACAGATTAACGTTTAAGTCAAGTTCATGTAAACTCTTCTCTCCGACGCAGCTGTCTGTCATCCTCCATTCAGCATTTAAAATGTGTGTCACGTTTGTTTATGATAGTCAAGACGATAAAACTCTCCAAGATGGTTCACTATGTTTCTATTATACCCGATCTGGAAATAAGATCAATGGATTGCATAAAAGGACTTTTTACTGTTTAGTGCTGTTTCTAAATCATGTTACTTTCTACCAGGTGTGTTAGATCACAACACTGTTGTAAAGAGCACTATGAATTGTTCTTCACGAGCACAGTAACTGAAATTTAAGACTGTTAAAAGAAATCACACAGATTTTTATACACTACGCATTAATATCTCTTCACTTTGTGCTTTGAACTTTTCTCGGTGTGTGTGACTCTGTGTTGCTTCAAGCACACCATTTTGCGCACTGGACGCACATAAGCGCTTTGTGCTGCTCTGCAATTAGTATTATAATACTTTTGCAAAATTAAAGATTATCAATAGCCTTTTTGTTCATCTCATCAATCATATGGTGCTGCCTCATTGCTGTGCTATACATTTAAAAGAATTGTCTTTTAACTTTATAATCTGTATTTATATATATTACTTGTTTTTCATGAATGTATTTACAAAAATACAAAGAGCAATGTGTATTATTTTACCAGATTTAGTCTTACACGTATTCACTTTGAATTGTTCCCCACTAAATAGTGATTTTTTTTTAATAATTTAGATTTTATAAAAACAATTTCTAGAGTAACTTTTGCTACTAAATTATCCACCAACCGAGTTTATAATAGTATTTTTGTTGTTTTTCTTTACAATAAAGTTGTCTATATTTAGTAGATTGAAGTATTGAAATTCAACACTGATTTAAAAAAAAAAAAAACTGCACTAGTATCGGATTAATATATCGGCATATACTGAGAATTGTTGCTATCAGATCGGTTCTGAAAAAGTGGCATTGAGCCAGCCCTAAGTGAGTGAGTGAGTGACTGACTAGTGTGACTAGAGTGACTAGTGAGAATCTTACAAATGCATGCATTTTTACTTTCACTTTCGAGATTTGCAAACGCACATGCTGTGTGTATACTACATCGGCAGTACTTACCACACATTTTACAAGATCAGATGCTTGTCAGCGGTGCTCAGGATCTGTAAATCATTCGCCATCGTCCTCAGTCATCTTTCCTTACTCTAGCATACAGCTAACCATGTGCCTTTAGTGGCTCGTGTTATTTTATTAGAGCGCATTATTTGTTTTCCGTGCCTTTAACCCATCCCTGAACATTAAATCCCCAGTACAGCCTGGAACATAACATGATCCGCGATCTGCAATTTTCGTGAGAGAGAGCGAGCACAAGATTTCACTGCGACTGGGGCATCAGTCTGTTTTCACGGCTCCCATTAACACTGGAATTATAAAGACATTTTGCTGCGCTGTCAGTGGCCTTCTGCATTAATCCAGAGTCTGCATGAGAACCTAAAAATGAGACACCAAACCCTTCACTAGTAACTATCCTGAGATGTGACACCCAGGCAGGACAAATATAAGAGCCTCCAAAAAATAATCACCGCTACCTGCTGAAACTAACCAGCCGAAGCCTGACCGGCTGAGATAGACGATCGATGATCAGCGACAAAGAGTCTTACTGCCAAAGAGGCAGAGATAAAGAGCAGCTGGGTGCAGGAACGAGTGAACGGGTGTAATTGCTTGAGAAAGAGGTCCCGCTGAGAGCAGGGCTCCTGTGCCTGACAGCGGCGCTGAAGGTTAGCACGTCTCTCTGTCTGTCCCGTCTGACCGATCTTAGCAGCACGGCTCATCCTGGCAGGTCAGGCGAGGTTTTTGCATATCAGAGGGGGTCGCAGGTCTCACTAGGGGCTAAATTACTAAATCGGACAAGGAGTTAATTAAACATGTCGAATGGAGAAACTAGCTCCGCTGTCAGCGCCTCACTTACTCACTGAAGTGAACCTCATAAGTGACTCATTTGAATTGAAGCCGCTCCAGACGCCACACAAAACTAGATTTGTGATTCCAGTCAAGTCTGATAGCTAACTAATGAAGTTCTCTAATAATGTCCATTAATATATGCCATGTGCAAATATTGTGTCAAATAGTCAGTTATTATTAACATGAGCATACATAGCTGACATTTTATTGAGACTCGTTTTCGATCTTGGATAACAGTTTTGTTCCACATTTTATTCTGGGACTGGTTTCTTATAAGTGATGCTGCTTAAGTGAGGTGTATTAAAGGCGTTATAATGTTTTTGCCTACCTTTGCATTAAGAATAAATCTACGGAGCCTTAAAATACTGTCCAGATAACCCTTGTGAAAAAGTATACTTTACTGCATCACTTTAGCATAATATGAGATCCTGGACCACAAAACCTTTAAGTTTTTGAGTACTTAAGTCTTAAGTAGCATGGTTATATTTGTAGCAATAGCCAAAATGCATGGGTCAAAATTATCCATTTTTCTTTTATGCCAAAAATCATTAGGATGCTAAGTAAAGATTATATTCCATGAAAATATTTTGTAAATTTCCTACCATAAATATATATAAATTTTTGATAAGTAATATACATTGCAAAGAACTTTAAAAGCGATTATCTCAGATTCCAGATTTTCAAATTGTTGTATTTCAGCCAAATGTTGTCCTATCCTAACAAACCATACATAAAAACAAAGCATATTTATTCATTTTATGATGTATAAATAATTGTTTTTTTTTTTTTTTTTTAAATCGACCCATATGACAAAAACATATGATCAAAACCTTTCATCCAAGTCGTTCTAAAAGCAAAACAATACCCATTCTTGTCTTAGGACAACTTTGATTAACTTATATGATCCACTTCAAATGTTGACTACTGTATACTGTAATTTAAAAGAGTATAAACTGAACTAGTTGCATGCTATTTACAATTAAATGAGAATGCATTATAGTTTCAATTAATATTAAATGCACTTTAACCTCACTTAAGTAGGACTTAAAATACTGTCCAGATAACCCTTGTGTAAAAGTATACTTTAGCACACTTTATTGCATCATGTTAGCATAATATGAGACCCTGGACCACAAAACCTTTAAGTTTTTGAGTACTTAAGTCTTAAGTAGCATGGGTCAAAATTATCCATTTTTCTTTTATGCCAAAAATCATTAGGATGTTAAATTTCCTACCATAAATATATATACATTTTTGATAAGTAATATGCATTGCAAAGAACTTTAAAAGCGAATATCTCAGATTCCAGATTTTCAAATAGTTGCATTTCGGCCAAATGTTGTCATATCCTAACAAACCATACATAAAAACAAAGCGTATTTATTAATTTTATGATGTATAAATAAATAAAAAAATAAAAAAAATTTACCTATACGACAAAAAAATGTGATCAAAACCTTTCATCAAAGTTATTCTAAAAGCAAGACAATACCTGTTCTTGTCTTAGGACAACTTTGATTAACTTTTATGATCCACTTCAAATGTTGACTACTGTATACTGTAATTTAAAAGAGTATAAACTGAACTAGTTGCATGCTATTTACAATTAAATGAGAATGCATTATAGTTTCAATTAATATTAAATGCATACTTAATTTTTACTTTAAAGTCATTAATGTATACTGCTATGACAAGCATTAATAGTAAACTGTAATATACTTTAATGCTATTTACAGAAACTTGTATGTCATGTATTTAAATATATTGTGTAATTTATCTTTTATAAGTGTAATTTAAAGGTTGACAAATTTAGAGTAAAAATTTGAATTTGTGCACTTTGTAATAAAGTCAAACATAATCATGAAAAAGTCTCTTTAAGGCACTTAAGTGGCCTTTAATTTCATTAATGTTATGTTATTTGCAAGTATAATTTGCAAAAAAATGTACCACGAATGCACTTCAAATACAATTACGCAGACTTATTTTTCACTAGGGACTGTAAGCTGTTTATGTTGGCGAATAAAGCTAGTGATTACACTCCAGATGCATGAAGCACAGACTGTGAGGCACACATTTGTCTTGCGTTTTGCTGCTTTAGGAAATATTCGTAGAATAAAGCACATTTGTATTCACTCCGGCAGGCGCGTGAAGTTCTTGTTCTTTGAAGTTGTTGTTTACCCAAATCAGCTTTTGTGACTAATTGCACCTGGACGGTTTCCGTGGTAACTAAGGATGCCAGTCGTGCATGTTTAATTAATTACCGCGAGTCTTGAAACGGCTTAAAGTTTTAATGCCCTTTTCTCCTCATAACAGATGGACACAAGCCGCCGCTGTCATTACCGATGTTGTCATGTCCTGTCCTGCATCCATTGTGGCCCGACGTGAAGAGCCAGCTGTCATCCAGAATAACATCAGCCATGCGTCCTGTAACGCGTGCCACAATGTGAATCATCCGGAAGAGTCTGAGCCACCGCAATCTCTGTAAAGATCTCATTTGTGCGGAGGAGGAGGAGGTGTAAATGTGTGTCTGGGAATTCTCCCAAACCGTAACGGGTTTCAGAGGCTGGCAGAAGGTTTGATAAATGCACATTTTTGCAGCCTCTTTGGATACCGGCGTGCTTGATTCATTCATGAATGATTCCTCAAATCATATCCCTTGTTGAGGAGCAATGTGCTGCTACTTTACCAAGCGATCAGAAGCACACTGATATATCTATAAGTGCATGCTTACAGTTGATCAAATCAAAAGCCATTCAAATTGAATCAAAAAAGAATAGCTGGCTCAAAAATGAAGTGCTGTTATTGTTTACTCTCGCAATGGCCACGTACACACTGCAAGTTTCAGGAGTGTCCTGTAAGTCCTGTAAATTATGGTTCCATGTGTGTATGGAACAGCCACTCCCGCATTTGTAACCATAGCAACATTTTAGGCATACTTTTAGGCATATTATTTGGTCTTAGCTAATAAAGCTAAGCACTTTATGGAGTTCATAAAGTTGTCTGTGGCGGATATGAGATATATGATTTTTTTGGTGTTATAAAACATAAAGCATTTGGGTGTTTTACTGTTTTTTAGCGCTTGACCTTATTTGTTGTTGGTTTTCTATGATGATCTGGCAACACTGACACTTCACTGCAGGGCTTGTGAAAGCAACTAGCCTAGCCCCATGTCCAAGCCAAGAATAATACTTCTTTCATCGTTATTTTTTTGCATCATTAACAACTAGTGGTTCGGTTCGGCTCTGTACACACTGCATAGAATTTCTGTAAATGCGGTTGTCACTACCTGTATTTTTCGGGATTTAATGCAGTTGTGGAATGCGGTTGTCACTCCTGTATTTTAGTGAACTATGTGTGTACAGAATGCGATTAAGGAGTAAAAGGTGAACTGACAACCGAATTTAGCTGCAGTGTGTACGTGGCCATTGTTTAAAACCTGTAAGTGCAAACAGGTTTATGCAGCTCTTTTCTAGCCCCCAAAACAGCCATAAAATAGTTCAAACGACTTTCCAAGTCTTCAGAAGTCACACAAAAAGCCTTTAACACAAAGAGTTTAAAGTGCTCATAAAATGGAGAATCAAAAATATTCTTGATATTTACACAGAACCCAAAACTTACTCCCCAGTCTAAAAGATGAATGCTCACGATTCAGTGGCGTCTTTGGAGAGGTGTTCTCTTCACAGATGAATCTCGGTTTTCACTGTACAGGGCAGATGGCAGACAGCGTGTATGGCATTGTGTGGGTGAGCGGTTTGCTGATATCAACGTTGTGGATCGAGTGGCCCATGGTAGCAGTGGGGTTATGGTATGGGCAGGCGTATGTTATGGACAACGAACACAGGTGCATTTTATTGATGCCATTTTGAATGCACAGAGACACTGTGAAGAGATCCTGAGGCCCATTGTTGTGCCATTCATCCACCACCATCACCTCATGTTGCAGCATGATAATGCACTGCCCCATGTTGCAAGGATCTGTACACAATTCCTGGAAGATGAAAACAACCCAGTTCTTGCATGGCCAGCATACTCACCGGACATGTCACCCATTGAGCATGTTTGGGATGCTCTGGATCGGTGTATACAACAGCGTGTTCCAGTTCCTGCCAATATCCAGCAACTTCACACAGACATTGAAGAGGAGTGGACTAACATTCCACAGGCCACAATCAACAACCTGATTTACTCTATGCCCGGACCTGAAAAAAAGTAAAACTCCACATTTTAGAGTGGCCTTTTATTGTGGCCAGCCTAAGGCACACCTGTGCAATAATCATGCTGTCTAATCAGCATCTTGATATGCCACACCTGTGAGGTGGATGGATTATCTCGGCAAAGGAGAGGTGCTCACTAACACAATTTAGACAGATTTGTGAACAATATTTAAGAGAAATAGTCCTTTTGTGTACATAACAAAGTCTTAGATCTTTGAGTTCAGCCTATGAAAAATAGGAGCTAAAAAGTGTTGCGTTTATAATTTTGTTCAGTGTAATTCTGCCATGTTCTTGATGACTCCAGCGCTCATCTTTATTATTTTACATATGAACTTTGGCGCAGAAGAGCGTTTAGCGAACGGTAATGCAGTTTCCCACACGTTTTGCATTTGCACACGCACAAGCGCTGCTGCAGCATTCTGATGACGGCGGAGCGGCTCCCGGCTGTTAGCTGCTCAGCATGTGGGCCTCTTTTATCTCAGCCTCCGACTTGGACTGCATGAAGGAAATAATTCATTACCGTGGCTGCATTGATTTATTCCTTCTGCAGGCCTCAGCTAGAGTCTGACTTCAAACAAGTGCTCGAGGCGATGGACTGTTCAGCTCTTCCTAGAGCTGCCACCTTCACACACACAGACACACACTGGCAGCAGAAAGACGCTGTAATCTGCTGAAAGGCTTCAGTGTTCAGCCTCTTGTCACGGAGGCAGAAAATGCTCATGATACAGCAGTTCAGGCTCTGACAGCGGCTTTGTTTACAACTACTTTTCTGAGTTGTAAATTTTCTTTTATTACTTTAATCTGGAACACTTTATAATAAGTATACAGTAGTGTAGATGCAAAGTCCTTGATTAACTTTAAGTAGTAGGAAAAATGGGTTTGTTCTTGTCACAGAAGTCAAGTCAAAAATCCGTAAAACAAAATGTGAGTTTAATCAAACCAAAGTTACAAATCAGAAACTATACATCATAAACATAAGAAATAACACTGAAACTATATATATATATATACAGGGTTTGAAATTAACACCCGCCAACCCGGGTAAAAATCATCTGTGGCGGGTGACGCTGTCAAATGACTAGCCAATTTGGCGGGTTACTTTTCGTAAGTTATGTTCACTCATTAATTTCTTAGGGAAGTTCATGCAAGCCAAATCTGTGCAGGTTTAGTGCAAATTATTTTTTTGTCAATATCACACACTCCTAGTACTGACACAAAATGATTTGCAACAGTTGCTTTGGTTTATTTCAGTTATTGACATTTTAAATTGGCTCTTACAAGTAGCAAACCACTTATAAATCATTTGCCAACTATTAGTTTGAAGTTTATAAACTGGAGTCTCTACATTGTTGATAAATTAATGGACAAATAGTAAGTTCTTCATTCATTTTCACTGTAATTATGTGTTACTATTGTTTAATTAGCTCATTAGCTATGTACAGAATTTAAACCAGTAGTAAAGGAGTTATTAATGTTTTTTAGAAATAAAAAACGATTTGTTGAGTCAACTTAAAATAATTTGTTACCTGGCTGCCTTAAAATTTTAAGTTCAGTCAACTCAAAAAAAGTTTAGTCAACTTGAAATGTTACATTTTACTAAGTGACAAGATATTTGAGTTGATTCAACTTAAAATGTTAAGGCAGCCGAGTAACAAACACAGCTGTTAAGTTTAACAATTTTTTTTTGTTTAGTCATCTTGAATATCTAAGTTGTCAGTTAGTACAACTTAACATTTCAAAATAAACTTATTTGAGTTGACTGAACTTAACATTTTAAGGCAGCAGGATAACACATTATTTTAAGTTGGATCAGCAAATTGTGTTTTTTTTGTTTGTTTTTTTGTTTTTTATTCATGGAAATACAAAACTAACGGCAATAACATACCTTTATTAGACATTAATTGCATTAATAATGAGTGTTTCTAAAATAGTTACAAATACATCAAGCATAAATAATCAAATTCACTTTAACATCTTTTCTGATTGGTGGATCTCTCTTCAGGATTAGGGGTAGTGTTGTTTGAAATATGAAAAAATATATAAAATGAAGTTTGCTTTGGTCTAGTAACAAAAGGTTTCTATATTGTTAAAATCAATTTCTCTGTATTATGATGGATTACCATGACAGCATATTGATCGTTTTCACTGAACAGTTTTTTCCTTTTCTTCATATATGTACAACTGGACCATGTCCCTCCTGCACAGTCTCAGATTGAATCCAAGAAGGGCTGTTATTTATGCAGTTTGAGACAAAGAGATTTTTTTTTAATTATCAAAACACAGGACAAAACAACAACTTTAGTGTGAAGCTGCACCAGATAGTAGCAAACTACATCCATCCAAGCCAAAAGGTGTCAGTATACAGTTACTGTTGGGGTGAATAAGAGCCACTGAAGCATAAACAAACACTTACTGACTGCTTATCTACAGGTGCAGCTCTTCAAACAACATTGTTTTCAACTTACTGGCTTTTTAGTCTCAATAGCAAGCAGCTAGAGAGGAGTAAACCACTGACAGGCAGAGCAGTAGATCATCTGCCTTCAGTGAGTCTTTTATCTCCTCCTGATGTCACACTACTGCTGCGGCTCAAACATAACGTCAGGTCCTCCCTAAACAGTACCATTCCTTCTTAGTCCACTTTGGTGTCTGTAAGAACTATGGAAACTTGTGTTGTCATGATACAGACATGTAGGGCTGACTGTCGAAGAGAAAGTGCAGCTGCACTTTAAAAAAGCAAAACACACAATTTGTTGAGTCAACTTAAAATAATTTGTTACCCTGCTGCTTTAAAATTTTAAGTTCAGTCAACTCAAATTAGTTCATTCAAGTTGAAATGTTAAGTTGTACTAAGTGACAACTGAGATATTCGAGTTGACTAAACAAAAAAAATGTTTGTTAAACTTAACAGCTGTGTTTGTTACTCGGCTGCCTTAGATATTTGAGTTGATTCAACTTAAAATTTTAAGTTGTCACATAGTAAAACGTAACATTTCAAGTTGACTGAACTTAAAATTTTAAGGCAGCCAGGTAACAAATTATTTTAAGTTGACTCAACAAATAGTTTTTTTACAGTGTGGTAGTGATATATTGAAACTGCAAAAATCCAATATAGTATTGATTCAAGTATTTAAGTATATATATATATATATATATATATATATATATATATATCAAAATACTACGTTTGAAAACACTGTGCTTGAGTTTTAGAAGTATTCTGTCGCATTGGTGCAGACCAGTGTTTTTCATTTTTTACCTTTACCTTTCACTTTTACACACTGGAAAGATAGTATTAGACATGTTATAGAGTTTGTCTCAGTTACATAAGTTGTGGTGTGCAGTAATTGTATTTTCTAATGTGACAGCTGTAGGCTGTATTACTGTAACATCTTTAATTCATTGTTTTGAAACTAGTACAATATCTTGCAACAGCAATATTTCATCAGTTGCAGCCTTGTTGAGCAGGGGTGGCTTCATTCAAAAACAATGATCTTTAAAGTGGGACCGAACTTTATTGTTGACTTTTTTTTTTCTTTGCATAATTATTGCCCTATTGGGATCCTCAAATCTGGCTCGCAAAATACATTTTCAAGCAGAGTTTAGTTTCAACCCTGATCAAACTCACCTACCTGTGATTTTCAGGGGCAGCCATAGCCTAATGGTTAGAGAGTCCGACTTGTAACAGGAAGGTTGCGAGTTCGAGTCCTAGGCCTGGTAGGGATTGTCGGTGGGGGGAGTGAATGATCAGTGCTCTCTCCACCTCCCTGAGGTGAGACCTTGAGCAAGGCACTGAGCCCCCAACTGCTCCCCAGGCACCGCAGCGATAGCAATATGGCTGGCCACTGCTCTGGGTGTGTGTTCTCACTATTGTGTGTGTGTGTGTATGAGCACAAATTTCAAGCATACTTACTTACTTGGCCACACGTCACATCCTTTCCTTTCCTTCCTTTTTCTAATGATCCTGAAGACCTTAATTAGCATGCTCAGGTGTGTTTGATAAGGGTTAGAGCTAAACTCAGCAGGAAAGTGGATTTCACAAACCAGATTTGAGGATCCCTGCTCTAGCGAGTGTGCCAACATCTGTGGACCACAGACAGCAGCCAGCACCTCTTGAACCGCAAAATCAATGGACAGCATAGTTTATCATCATCGTCAGTCTAAAAGCATCAGACATTCGCACTTGTTGCTGTGGCAACTGTGTGATGCTGATGTCACAGATGCACAGGTTGAAGATGCCTTTACACAGAAATGATCACTGAATCCTTGCATGGAAATGCCTTAAGTAAATCAGCAATCAGTCCAGCTTGATTGCACGTGAAGAGAAAATCGAGCAGCACTTTGCCCGACTGATTATTTCATAATGCAGTCATTTTGAGCAATGATTATCAGCTGATTAATGGTGCAGTGTTCAGACTTACAGTGTGGGTTTGAAGTGTTGCTTTAATTGGGCCACTGACAGTGCAGGAAAAATCACATTCATTTTCTACAGAGAAACAGATTTTTAGCTATAATGTATCAAACTTTTAAGAAGGACCTACAATGAGCTCTAATTACCAATGACAAATAATTTACTTACCCTCACTATACTTTTAATGTGCTAAGAAATTTTGTGATGAAGTACTGTACTGTGCAAAAAGATGAAAAAGTAAAATTATTTTTGCTAATTATGTTTGACACATCAGGCTTTCATGGCTCATATATTATGATATAGTGCACATATGGAGTTAAAAAGACCTCAGATTTATTTAGAGGCCCAAACTGAGCAAAACATTTATTCATATGGACAAAAGGTGATGAAATTCTGATGCTTGTAATGTAAATCAATGAGCTCTTTATAACAGCATTGTAGATACATAAATAACATGATGGAAATATCAGTCATCACACTATATCTTCAATAGTATGTCTTAGATGATATCTAATTATCAAAACTTATAATGCATTGCAATCCAGTGATGACTGAGAGATGAACAAATAAGCGTTCCTAAAAATCCTGATGATCATATTTGAGACTCATATTTGATTTTCCTTGAAAAAAAATGTCTGGATAATCAAGTAAATCTCAGCTTCTTCAATCCAGTAAGTGTTCATCTTCCAGCATCCAAAGTTGTTTGTAACTTTAGAAAACTTTATAAAAATCAGTAAAGATTTCAAAAACACATGTCTTTAACTTGTTATTACTTTTATATTTTGTTGATTATTTTGTTAGTAATGACATAGTCTGTTGTTGGTGGATGCACGCTCAGGGAGAGTGATATGTCTGTGATGTGTCAAATTTGTGTGAAAGATCTTCATATATGTCTTGAGGTTAGAAAGTATCACCAAATGTATTCTACTGACATATAATTAGGTGAAAACCCCAGGCTGCTCATTATCCCATTATAGCTGTGAATCTCAATACAAACTGCCAACGAGTCTATAATAGCTTGTCAGCACTTCTGATTGCGTTTGACATGAGTGCGCCGAGACGTCAACATCACTTTCATTGCCATCATATTACCCTCCTCCACACGGCTGCTCATAAACCTCTGGAGTCCAGGTCCACGTTTGTTTTGACTGTGTTTTGACTTAACTCATATTTTCACAATATAAAATCAGTTAGCTTCAGATTTCATCATCGTTCATTTTACTTCATAATTGCACTGCAGTGTCTTGGGACATTGAGTTTCACCAAACTTTTGTGCATGTGTGTTCAGGTTCAATCTATGGGCTGATATGCAAAATATGCAAAATGACTGGCCTCCTGTTGGCGCTATAACAGGAATATGATTTTAAAAAAAAATGGCTCCTGGGAACCGTTGATCCGAATGACTTGAAAATTGCCATGCAGTTTCTTTGTCCAAGGTGCCATCACTGTCTATGAGGACATTCACATATCTTGAAAAACATGGCCACCAGCAGCCAATCAAATTTCCACAGCTATTACACAAGGTTCGCAGATTCACACGAGACTAATATTATCACAGGACCTCTGTGTTTGGCAAAATTTAATTAGGTATGTAATTTGCGGAGGAATTTTTACTTTACAAATTACAGACATGGCCGATTCACACAGGATTAAAATCACAGACAACCTCTGCAATTATTACAAATGAGGTCACCAGGTAATACTTATCCCGTGCAAACAGGGCTTAAGACTCCTAAACAGATATTTTACCATTTTTTTGTGTTACAAATTATGTAGTTCTGACCATTGTCACAAAAAGACATTCTTCGTTGCCCTTTTCCCTATCACACTTTAGAAATCATAAGAAATTCTATATTACTTGAAAATTTAAAATTTCAAAATTCATTCTTTGAAAACCATTTTAAAATCAGACATTGCATTATCATGGAAAATGTACATCAAAATCATATTACAAAAGGTTTTTGTTGATTAATTATTATAAATTAAGTTTGAATATGGCATTTTCACGTCTATTTTCATCTATAAAGGGTTAATCTTCATCACGCTTTAGAAATCATAAGAAATTATATATTACTTAAAAACTTAAAATCTCAAAATTCATCCTTTCAAAACCGTTTTAAAATCAGACATTGCATTATCATGGAAAAATGTACATTAAAATCATATTACAAAAGGTTTTCGTTGATTAATTATAATAAATTAAGTTTGAATATGGCATTTTCATGTCTATTTTCATCTATAAAGGGTTAATCTTCATCTTAAGACTTTAATAATCACTGCTGTCAATCAAATTGTTCATTAATTATCTGAGATAGCTTAAAAAAAAACTAGCCCTAGGTTTTTCGATAAGTCATGACAAAAACAATTACAAATCACTAAATTGCCTAGATTAATAATTATCAAAAAAAATTTAACTTTAGTCTTTGCATGGCTATAGCAGAGTCATTTATAATATGGGCATGTCCAAATATCCACTAAAGCCTATAATTGCTAAATAAAAGCTTCACAACATGCAATGCACATGCAACATGCTGTAAACAAGCATGCAGTTTTACGTTTTACACAGAACACGTCTTTGTGTCCAAAACATTTTTTTTTTAAAGCGCAGAACAGAATGCCTCCTCAGTCATTTCGCTATTAAATAAAACAGTTGCAATGCCAACTTGCTACTTGCCCGGTTTCTGTGGTCTTCTGATTGGTCCACTGTTTTAGAACTGACATTGATGAGCGGCGCTGCATGTAAAAGTTGAAATTCTTTTAACTTGACACAGCATCTTAAAACGTGGCACTTATACGTGGGATGCGATTGCAATGGTCATACACCTCCATTTCTACAATTTATAAAGGTTAAATATGCTATATTTCTATGAAAAATTACCTGAAAAAAGTATTTTTCGCCACTGTTTTGACTTGCTAAATAAAATGCGCTTAAAACTGTTAGGGGTCCCGTTTTGGCAGCGGTTGTTCTAACAAATGCACATTGCAATTTACAATTGCATGCAACAAATGAACATATACTTTACATTGTTTTGCATAGCTGTTTGCATCGTACTTTGCATTGGAAGTATATAACGTGCTGCATTTTTAATAACTTTAAAGGCTTTTTAAAGCATTTCTATAAGCCGTTTGATCGGTTACATCAAGGAGCTGTGTAAATTGGATGTGAAATTATGCCATGCAGAAACTCTTACAAACCAAAAACAAACACTCACTTTCAATCAATGAACGCATCTGTCACTTACTGTACACAACCTTGCTGTCTAAAGCATCTGTCATAGGAAATCAACACATGCAGTTGTGAATAATTAAGCGAAGCATCTTCTCATAAAATAAGGACACACAGACACTGACACGTCATAGAAGCACTTTTGTCACTCATTTGATCTGTGATGTTGACAGAATGAACAGAATATACATTTTAAGCCCGAAAGACTAAAATAATGCAGATAAAAAGCTTAAAAAGCTCCTACAATTAAAATGTACAATGCTAACATTGTCTTCTATGATGTGCAACACAAACACATCTGTTAAACTCTCAGAAGTACATAGAAAGAAACCTCCACTAATATGCATGCCTCCTAAAGACTGAGACCACCGTGAAAATGCTTCCATTTTGAGTTTTTTTAATTCAGCACAGAAGTTCACTCCTTTGAAAAGGCTAAAACTTGAATCAGCATAACAAATGGAGTAAAACAGGAACATGAATTTAATATTTTCTTAGTATTTGGTGCATCTACTTTACTGACAGAAGCACTGGTCTGCATGATCTGAGCATCACCTAAACTGTTTTGTTGAAAAACAAGCGTCCATCCTCAGCTCGTGCTTCATGTGTCTTTTGCTGTGAAATCTTAACTGAGTTTTATAAAGTGAACAAAAAAATAACTTTGGTATCATTAGTAATATTTTACGATGAACACTTACTAAAGCAGCTCCGCTTTACTTGATTATCAAGACATATTTTTTTTAGAAAATCAGTGATTCTGAAATATGATATTCAGGCTTTTGAGGAACGTTTATTTGTTCATCTCTCAATCATCACTGAATTGCATTGCATCATAAGTTTTGATTATCAAACTAAACAATAAATCTAACTAGGACATATTATTGGAGCTATAGAGTGACAATTGATATTTATATAACCTTATTCGGAGTGTCTATTTACACTAAGTGCAAAATAGACACTTGGTGTGTAGGGAGGGCTTTTTGCCCCAATAAGGCCACATCCATTTAATAAATTGAATTAAAACGATCATTTACACTCAATTTGTAATTACTGCATACTGTTTTAATGTACTACAATATTGAGGTGCAGATAATTGCATCTATTTGCATTAAGTTTTATAAATTGCAGAAAATCCTTAAAGCGTAAATAGAACCCATTGCTCAGTTGCCCATTAACCCAGTGTAAATAGCATCTATCGCTGAGAAAAATATGCTATTTTCACTTAGTGTAAATAGGATCTATTGCTAGTTTTTTACCATGCTCTCATCATCAGTCTCTGGGACCTTACTCTATATATTGAAATGTGCATTCAGTGTTCATTTCTGCTAATTGTGTGCTACTCATCTTCATTTACACTTCATGCAGTGAATCTGGGCCTTTATCGATTAGCGCAGCATGTTTGCTCTAGAAGCAACAAAAAGCAATCTCCTCCATTTCAGTGTATCCAGCTTTGTCATTACATCTGAGTCCAGCACTAAGCCAGGATTTCTTCCATCAAAATGGTTTGTAGGCCTTATATTTGATCAGAGAAGAGGAAACTCCTAAAGCAAGGTTAGATTGACCTTTTTTCTTGATATTGCGTTTTTTCCAAAAACTGATTTACTGTAGGTTTGCAGGAGAATGCGAAGGGTTGCTGTTGAACGAGAATCTCTGATCGAATATATTTGTTTCATCTGCTGCGTTCAGACCCTCATACAGGCTTCGACTAAATACTGTAGGTCAGAAAAAAATCCCTGAGCAGTCACATTAGTATGTTCATAAACACAACTGGAAGCTCTCGCCATCTGCACGAGTCACCTGACTGCTGTTTTGCCGTCATGAGTGATGACACCTGCCGCCCGAGCCTGACACAACATGATAGCTACCTCTCCCTGACGCGCTGCTGCTAATGTGTGTGATCCTCTGTGTCAGTCAGGTCACGCGCATGACTAAAAGTGTGTTGCATTTCAAAAAGATTTAAAGTGAGTTTTGCAAACACCACTTACACTTTCATCAGATCGGGTAATGTTTTACATTTCTTGAGTGTGAAAACCCTTACTCAGAAAAATAAACTATTGACTTTTTAATGCTTTTTCTAAAGTTGTGCATAAATGCAAAAATATAAAAAATACCAATAAATAGGATGCAGGGTAAACAAGTGAATAAAATGTGAATACAGCATACAGTGAGATAAGCGATTACTTCATTAGAAACTAAACTGTGTGTTTGCTTATATTTGAGCACTGAACATGCTAGTTTTTGGTTTGTTGGTAATAAAACTCTTTATTACACCCACAGCGGTTTATTAGAGTAGGAAATGAACGAATCAGTTCATGGTCATTCAGCGCTGGTCCGTTTAAGCAGTTTGTGCCGGTAAACATCATTTCTGCTTAGTGTCAGACCAAGAGTGTTTACAATGCAATAATCAATGGTAATTTGCCAGGAGTCTGTTTTCATTTGTTTGAAAAGATAACGGAATATGGAGACTGTAATTGGCCTGTTTTTGGAAACTGTGAAAGTATGAGCTGCAGTTCAAGTCAAGTCAGATTTATTTGTATAGCACTTTTCGTAGTACACAGTGAGTTAAATATTGGTCAATTTATTGGTCAAAATATTGTTTAAAGAAAGAGTAAGCTATATTTAACTAGTAAACAATTATCAGAAAGTATCAGTGATGTACGTTTGGGAGTGAAAAATAGCCAAAGCCAAAGAGTCTGATGTACATTTTTCACATTTAATATTCACTATTCTGTGACTGGTTTTGGACTTTTATATTGAAGTTTTGCTCTGTGTCATGTTTTAGTTTGATAATCAGTTTGCCAGGTGTTCCTTATTTCTTTTATTGTTATAGTTTATGGTTAATTCAGTCATAATTAATAGTTAGATAATAGTGAGAATTGGTCCTCAAACTAAAGTGTGACTAGATTTTATGGTAAAATTAAATGCAAAACAGCGAGTCTACACTGTAAAAAAAACAAAAAACAATTTGTTGAGTCAACAAAATTATTTGTTACCCTGCTGCCTTAAATAAGTTCAGTCAACTCAAATAAGTTTATTCAAAGTGACAACTTAGATATTCAAGTTGACTGAACTAAAACATTGTTTGTTAAACTTAACAGCTGTGTTTGTTACTTGGCTGCCTTGATATTTTAAGTTGAATCAACTCAAATATCTAAGTTGTCACTTTGTAAAATGTAACACTTCAAGTTGGCAAAACTTTTTTTGAGTTGAATGAACTTAACATTTTAAGGCAGCCAGGTAGCAAATTATTTTGAGTTGACTCAACAAATAGTTTTTTTACAGTCTAGCGCTGTTCAGTCGTCACTTCAGCTGTGTGAAACTTTCTCAAAAGAAACTTTTGTTTGGGTACCATTTCTTACTGTTAGCTAGCTATTAATTACAACCTTTGCCTCAATAAACTCCTCATTTGCAGCTTATTAATAGTTAGTAAGGTAGTCGATAAGTTTAGTTATGGGGTGGATTAAGGGATCTAATGCAGAATAAAACATTAATATGTTTATTTATAAGTACTAATGATTTTTTCTGACTATTATTAATGCATTATACCCCTTGTTGATCATTGGCTCTGTCAAACTGAGTTCTGCTGACTTGACTGTATTTTACAGACTAGCTGTTTAAAGAAGTTATGCGAACATTCCATTAGTCTGAGCACACATTTTTTTCCATTTATAGGTTAAAATTTGGTAAGTGTTCCAAACCTGTCCTGGTTGAGTAAACAGCCATCGGGCAGGTAATTAATCACAGCGCGTGCCCTTCACGTCCCGCTGCGGTCTACAGGGAGCAGGTGACATGCAGTGCTAAGCAGCGTTCTCTCATCTCGAAGAAGTGTTTGTTCTAGAGCTCCATAATACATTGCATGGCAGCTTTGAAGTGTATGTGGTTGTAAATTGTTGATAAAAAGCTTGAAGGGTATGAAAGAGTTGCTTTTTGTTGATGCATCTTTCGGTTGGGTTTTTATTGTGTGAAGGCATCAGTGTGATGTTCAGTGTTTTGTTTGTGCGTGGTAGAAGATCAGTAGAACATCAGCAGGTAATCAATCTTGAGTCAGCGGGGAGCTAGTTCTTCCCTAGTTACATGCTTTTTGACAAATGAGTTTTCACAAACTTTCCAGTCTTTGGTGACTAATGATTTTTAATAATCAAATCGATTTGCTAATGAATATTTGAGACACATAAGGCTTTTCACACCATGCTTAACCACAGGTTATCAGCGTTTGAGAGGAGATGCCAAATGTTGACGGAAAACGTGTCAGTTAAAGGAAAAACTTTTTTTTTGAGGACCAATTCTCACTATTGACTGCTTGCTTATTAGCATGCATATTACTTGCATATTGGCTGTTTATTAGTACTTATTAATTACACATATTAGTACACATATTAATGCTTTATTCTGCATGACCATATTTTAGATTGCTTAATACACCCTATACGGAAACTAACAACTATCTTACTAACTATTAATAAGCAGTAAATTAGGAGTTTTTGTGAGGCACAAGTCATAGTTAATAGTTAGTTAATTGTGAGAATTGGTCTGCAAACTACAGAGTTACCAAAAGAGTTTTTTTGGAGAGTTTTATTCTATTTGCGACCCTGGACCACAAAACCATTCATAAGGGTTAATTCTTTGAATTAATAAGCTTTCCACTGATGTATGGTTTGTTAGGATAAGGGTGCTGAGGGTGCAAAAAAAAATCAAAATACTGAGAAAATTGCCTTTAAAGTTGTGCAAATAAAGTTCTTAGCAATGCATATTACTAGTCAGAAATGTTCTTTTGTTTGTCTGGAAGGAGAAAGTCATATACACCTAGGATGGCTTGAGGGCAAGTAAAAAAAAAATGGCCCATACAGTGTATTTTTGGCTCTTGCTACAAATATACCTGTCCATATGAGACTGGTTTTGTGGTCCAGAGTCACATATTATTTTATTGTATGCAACATGCAATATGAGGATGTGCATATATGGCATGTTTACACTGAATAAGTCGAGTTTACTTGATTGCCTCGAATTTAGCGAACAAAGTAGTTCATGTTTTGAGTTAAAACTTACCACCACTTTGTCGAGGCAAGTTGTTTATTTGTAGGTTACCAGAAAACTTGTGTATTGGTAACTCAGTTTTACAAGTTGAAATTAGTTCAGTCCACATAAAGATTTAAGTAGTCTACACTACAATTGCCAGGTAGTTTTATGAAGTATATACGATGTAAATATATTTGTAGTATACTTAGCATGAAATAAAAGTATATTTTTCACTAGGGTAACCATTAGCTATTAATGTATACATTTATGTAACTAGCCTTCAAAATTAAAGCAACATGCCGCATAATGTTATTGATTTTGGCCCATCCTCGACATATCCTCAACAAATACAGACTCTACTCTTCAGTGCAATTGCAACCAAAACCCTTTTAAATCCCAACATATCAGAATCTGTATATTCACTCAAAAATGTTCCAGGACAACAACAGTTCAACAAGATATTTCTGATATTGCCAGGTTTTCAATGACTGTAGATTCCTTGTTGTGTTGTCCCATCATTCTTCAGTCTGTTTTTTGTTTCTCTGAGGCATGAAATACTGAAACAGAATGTTGTAGCATTATCGTTTTCTTATCAGTCTTCCCCTGCTGCGCTAGTATATGATAACACTTTGTATTACTGAAAAGAAAAAAGATTGGAAAACTAGAATGAAAAGTAGTAAAGCATTTGAAGCCATCCAGCTTAAGACATTTATTCATATTAATATATTTGTAATAATATTATATATATATATTTTTTTTTTAATGCAGCCTTCTAGAACCTGGTATCAAGTCATTTTTATTTCGTTGGATGGAAATTAATTGGATTCGTAATTGAGGCTGGCCCTTCAGGGCAGGATGGTGGAACAAATGTCAACATTTCTTAAATGCAAAGCACAGCAGAGCCATCCCGACCCTGTGGGCTCATGCACACCCGTGCATTATGAAACCCAATCTCATCACAAGTGTGATATTCTCCTCCCACCATCTCAGAGCTTTTCTTTAGCCGAGACAATAACCACATCCTCACGAGGATCTCTTGCCGATGATCATTTTGGCAAGTCTGCCACTGTGTTTCCAATATATTTACTCTGAACATGTGAAAAAAAAAAAAAAACAGTCACAGTCTTAAGTAAGGCGTAATATACAGTTATAATATTTTAGCTTTTATGTAATTTACTCCCAGTACTACAACTGACCAACAAACAATCAAGTAAATCAAGTAGTGAAAATTTTAAATGTGAGTTATTTCTGTATCAAATGGAAAGTGTGTGTGTGTACTGAAGATACCTCAACATGTTCATTTCCTCAGGGGCACGAATGTATGTTTTGATCTTCTCATCTAGCTATATAAAGAAATAAGAGCAGTTTGGTGTGAAAAAAGTTGTTCTGTTGTGCATGTGTTAGCAACCCTGCAGTTACGCTGTTTGCACTCTTAAGAGTGTTTGCAGCCAGCAGGTGTTGTGTTTTATGGGGGTGTTGCTGTTTAATCTTTTTTAGGCACAAAGCACACTGAGACACCTTTAATAAACCCACATGCAATGAGTGTGAGAGATCTGACAGTTCCTGCATGTCACATGAGAACTTATATAAACACCCAGCCAATGTAAGATGGGTAACAACACACTAACTAAAGCAGCTTTAAGTCTTTGCATGCAAAACTTAGTGCTCTTCCTCCTCCCATTTCAGACATGAAACACATGGAGATTTTTAAATCAGCTGTTTTAAGCATGTTCAGTACATCTTTATCAAGTTTTTTTTTTTTTTCTGTTTAATGTTTAATCTGCTTACATATGTAAATGCTTGTTTCTGCTTCTTCGCCGTACTTTATTCTGGATGTTCAGTACGCTTTCAGAAGATGTGTGAAAGTGTCTCCTACTGTATAACAGTGAAATCACGGAAATCTGGCGTAAATTACCAAAAAATTACATCAGTAGTGTGCAAAAAAGAGACTCGCAGAGTGAAAAAATTAGCAACATATACCACGTCAAAATTCAAAATGTAGATTTTTTTTATATTTATAACATGCACAACATCAAATGACTAAGAGTGTTGTTTTCCTGAATATCAGCACAATTGCAATTATGACATTGATTCTATACAACAATAGTTTAGTAAACAAGCAGTTAATATTAAGTGACTTCAGTCATGAAATGCATGGAGATTTTTAAATCAGCTGTTCTAAACATGTTCAGTACATCTTTATCAAGTTTTTTTTTTTTTTTTAATGATTAATCTGCTTACATATACAAATCCTTGTTTCTGCTTCTTCACCGTACTTTAATCCAGATGTTCAATACACTTTCAGAAGGAGAGCGCCTCCTACGGTATAACAGCGAAATCACGGAAAGCTGGCTTAAATGACAGAAAAATCTCCTGTGAAAAAGAGACTTGTGGAGAAATCAAAATAAATGAGAAGTGAGCAAATGAGCACCATGTCAAAATTCAAAATGTAGATTTTTTTATATTTATAACATACACAACATCACATGACTAAGAGTGCTGTTTTCCTGAATATTATGCAACAATACTTCAATAAACAAGCAGTTAATATTAAGGGACTTACATTTTAGAAACAATACAAACTGACAAAAATAGTTCCACACAAAGATCACAGCAGAACAGTTGCATATCTTCACAAACCACAGCGGTGTTTATTACTGAATGATTCAGTGTTTTTGAATGAATCGAGTGAGTCAATGCTTCAGTGAGCCATTCATAAATGGCTTATTCATGAATGAATGCATCAGCCATTTAAATGAATCGATTGATGATTCAATGACTCACTTGTCGCCATCTTCTGGTGGTTTATTTTTATACGCAAAAGTATCATTGCATCTTTACCAACATTTAATTTGCATATTGTATTTAAGAAATTCAGAAATTAATACATTCAAATAAATTAAGTTAAAATGATAGTTTCTTATTCTAACTTTGATAAAATTGAAGAATGTGACATGAAATAGTGTGTGAAAAAGAGACTCGTGGCGAGATCAAAACAAATGAGCAGTGAGCAAATGAGCAACAGATACCACGCCGAAATTCAAAATGTCGTTTTTTTTATATTTATAACATGTGCAATTACATGACTAAGAGTGCTATTTTCCTGAATATCAGCACGATTGCAAATATGACATTGATTTTATACAACAATACTTCAATAAACAAGTAGTTAATATTAAGTGACTTAAATTACAGAACAATACAGACTGACAAAAATAGTTCCACACAAAGAACAGTCACTTGTCGCTACCTACTGGCGGTTTAGTTTTATATTCAAAAGGATCTTTGCATCTTTACCAACATTTAATTTGCATATTCTATTTAAAACATTAATAAATTAATACAAAATAAATTAGGTTAAAATGATAGTTCTTATTCTAACTTTATTTATTGGTAAAATTGAAGAATTTGACATGAAAGATGGCGTATACAGAAGGGAAAGCGCTCTATGAAAGCAAAAAATGCCTTGGTAATCAGTTTAAAGGGGCAAATATCACAAGTATGCATATTTAGGTAAGAGCTGAGAGAACATTGATAAAAAAGATTCTTTAGAATACATTACATTTACACCACAAAGTAAATTTTTAACCTTTTTGTTAATCACTGATTTACATGTTACATAATGTATATGCTAAATAGCGAGCCCTGCAAGTACTACAAATTCGAAACCAAATAGTCCTGTTTACTTGAACTTGGAAATGTTATAACTCAAAGGTAACAACCATAGTCATTGTGTCTTTTAAACATGGCTGTAAACATCACACATCAGCATTATCGGCTGCTCAGAAGCAGAGCCGTTGTGCCACAGTGGAGAGCCATTCAAAGAAGTTCATCTGTTATAGAGTCACATATAAAGACGCACCCGCTGTTGATGCACCTTTCCTCTCTGATTGAGGAGGCACTTTGAGTGTGCTTAGCATTTGTCTGGAAAACCCTGCAGGAAGCTTTCATTTAGGTGGGAAATGAGCGCTCTCGCCTTTGGCTGGTGCCGGCAATAAGAGCTAGCTTTGATGGATCAATAGTTTGCAAATCCCAGGCAAGTCAATTACTTGTGAGGAGGGGCTATTTTTGGGTGAGAGGGGAACACAAAGAGTCATTACAGAGATAATGTCATGTCAACCCTATCCAGCGGGAGGGCCGCCATGGGCAATGGATATGTCATCCGTCTGTCTGCATCCCTGCCTCAGAGACTATCCTCTGTGTGTGTGTGTGTGTGTGTGTGTGTGTCTGGGTGGTAAACAATCTCAAACCAGGCCTCTTCTGCTGGGGAAAATCAACATGGTGCCAGGAAAAAGAAAAGTGTTTTTATTGCTGGAGGCTAAAAATGAGAAGCACAACGACGAGGCATCTGCTGAATCCTGAAAGGAAGATGCTAGGTTTTATATTTGCTGTAAAATGTGAAGCTGTTTTTGGGTTTAGGGTTTGAGGGCTGAGCCGGTGCGTGGATGCTTTCACTTTTAGACTCCTGTGAGGAGAAGTTGTCTTCGCTTTTGTTAAACTTCCTCCTTTTAAGTGCTATTCTAAGGCTACGTACACAGTAGTTTGGTGTAAGTTATATTTGACAAAAGAAATATTATCACGGAGGGATACAATAATGAGGTGCTGCATTTAGTTACACTGTTGTTTTTTAACTGTTCTCTCTCATGACTGTAATGGAAATGTTTCTGCTGGACATAATGCCTGACAGAATTTAAAATGAAAATTTGTTTTTGTAACGTTGGTATTTAAGAACATATAACAAATAGTTTTAAATGTTGGAAAAAAGGTTTGCGTATGTGTTTTTTGGTAACACTTTAGAATAGAGAACACTTATTCACTATTAACTATGACTTTTCCCTCAATAAATTCTTAATTTGCTGCGTATTAATAATTAGTAAGGTAGTTGTTAAGTTTAGGTATTGGGTCGGATTAGGGATGTAAAATAAGATCATGTAGAATAAGACTATGACTATGACAAGAATATGTGTTTAATAAGTACTAATAAATGGCTAATATTCTAGTAACATGCAACTAGTTAAGAAAATAAAGTGTTACCTGTTTTTTATTTATTTATTGAGCATCATATTTGATACATCTTGTGACTTTTATGGCTGTTATAGTACACTGTAAAAACAAAAAATACAATTTGTTGAGTTAACTTAAAATAATTTGTTACCTGCTGTCTTAAAATTTTAAGTTCAGTCAACTCAAATAAATTTATTCAAGTTGAAATGTTAAGTTGTACTAAGTAACAACTTAGATATTTGATTTGACTAAACAAAAAATCGTTTGGTAAACTTAACAGCTGTGTTTGTTACTTGGCTGCCTAAAAATTTTAAGCTGAATCAACTTAAATATCTAATTTGTCACTTAGTAAAATGTAATATTTCAAGTTGATTAAACTTTTTTCAAGTTGACTGAACTTAAAATGTTAAGGCAGATTATTTTAAGTTGACTCAACAATTTGTTTTTTACAGTGTAGAATAATATGACGCTTATACTTTGAAAAAATGTAGGAAAAAATGCTCAGTTTTACTGGCATGAAATGATAGCAGAGTTTAGTGTCAAAGACACTAAGGGTATTTTCTAGTTATCTCAGCATTAGAAATTCACTAAATTAGGATGAAATTATGGAGAGGAGCAATCTAACAGACGTGCAGCACAGTTGGGCTCATGTTCAGCTTTCACAGAGCCGATGCAGGTGTCTGGATCACAGCGGATCACAATTCATTGTTAGTGAATAGTTCTGTGTGTAAACAACACAATTGGAGTGAACACTGCATTGGCTGCAGTGGTGTACATGTTTAAAGCGACAGGCCATTCCTCCTCTTGCACCTGCTGCATTTTCAGACCTGATGGCTGCAATTTGACAGGCAGGTGCAGGAACTCATTTTCCTCCTAACCAGGACAAATCAATGTGTTCAACTCCTAAATGACCTCTTTTCATTTGAAAGAATTAAACCCACCCAGATCTGTCAGGAAATCATGCAGACAACAGGTTTGCGGCAGAAAGCGACCACTGCAGCAGAATGCAAATGGACACGAGCGTTCACATTGTTTGCTCAAGCAGTGGAGCATCAGCGTGATCTGCCTGGATTGCCATCAGCACGTCAACACTGTTATTTTCAGGCTAGCTGTGAAATGACTGATCTGAAAGCCAGACTGTTATTGACCCGAGGTCAGTCGGAGACATTTGCGATGTCTGGGCCATTCTTGTTTGCACAGACAGACTGTTCATCAAATGATCAAATGGCTCATCAAGTCAAGTCATCTTACTTTTATTTCTATAGTGCTCACAACACAGAGTGTGTCAAAGCAGCTTTACAGTAATGAACAGAACAGAAAAGTAACGGAAGCAATGATGGAAAATAGGGTGGCATGATAAATCACATTTTAATCATGATCAAGAGTTCTGCTACTTTTGATTCAACAAGTCTTTCCCCAGCACTGACAGAATTATTCGGCATTTAAGAGGCAATGCTTACCTGCCATTGACAAAAAAAAATAAATTTTTCCATGTTTTGACTGTTATATTACGCTGTTATGCTTGTTTAGCAAAAACAAGCGATTGTGTGTGTAAGCAGATGCATATGTAAACTGTCAAAACTAGTCTTTGATAGTCTTTGATAAAAACACAATTTACACAGCTTTGTGTTCATTTTATTTTTTATTTTTATTCTTTTGTCCACATTTAAGTGTTGATAAAAAATAATGCATGAAATTAGAATAAAACTAATGTATATATATATATATACACACAGGGACTGGACAATGAAACTGAAACACTTGGTTTTAGACCACAATTAGTACGGTGTTGGGTCTCCTTTTGTGGCCAATACAGCATCATTTTGTTTTGGGATTGGCAAATACATGTCATGCACAGTAGCCAGAGGGATTTTGAGCCATTCCTTTTCTAGAACAGTGGCCAGGTCACTATGTGATTCTGCTGTAGGAAAACGTTTCCTGAATCGCTCCTCCAAAACATCCCAAAGTGCCTCAATAATATTTAGATCTGGTGACTGTGCAGGCCATGGGAGATGTTCAACTTTACTTTAATGTTTATCAAACCTCTCTGTCAGCAGTCTTGCTGTGTTTATTAGTGCATTATCATTCTTATACACGGCACCACCTTTCGGGTACAATGTCTGAACCATTGGGTGCACATAGTCAACCTTCACACTTTGCTCTTACTGGTGGAATGTGCAATAAGTGAAAATTGGCCACCAGGCTGCGCAAATCTAGCCATGAAACCTCAAACACTATATTGGCCAGTGTTTCAGTTTCATTGTTTCATTTCATTCATTATATATATATATATATAGCGTTCATGGTTGCGGTTGCCAAATATCAAGATTTTAAATCTCCCAATCAGAGGATCCGTACATTCGAGACTGTCCCTAAAGAAAATATGACCCAGTTGTACGTTTTTAAATCGACCAAATACGACCCATGTTTACGTTTTAAAGTTAAGCGCCCTCTAGCGGTCATAAAAATAATGACAGTGTCGCATTGGATCTGACGTCATGGAATGACGTATGAGTTTTTAATACCGATTTCACGGTAATTTAAACGTGTTTTACTAGGTGTAATTCGTATAAATGACCACACCTAACCCCACCCTAAACCTACCCCTTACAGAAATAGTGCAAAATCATGATTTCTAGTGCATATTCCAAAAAAAAAAACATACAATGAAAACATATGCGTTCTCTGGTATTGAACCTGTGTTCATATGATTATACCACTCCGCAATGCAACGCACTACTAATTGACCTACACATAATGCTAAAGTTGAATTAGATACCTGTTACTGATAAGGGAGCAAATGTTGAATACGCTCTATAGAGACGTATTTGATGTTGAATACGCTCTATAGAGACGTATTTGAGGATTTGTGAAAACGACTTACGTCGGTCGTATAAATTAGAGGACATGTTGGTACATTCTCTGGCCAGTGATTTACTTCATCTTCCCAAACCTGGCAACCATGTTTACTAATCTCTATTGAAATATTCTGCTCAAAAGGTTTGCTGCAACTAAAGCTATGAGAAAATCATGCGAATTGACATTCTCTTGATTTGTGCTTATGGGAAAATGCTATAATTCTGATGAATTGGCAAAAAAAAAAAAAATCTGATTCTAAAACGACAAAAACATGATTAATAATCATTATCCTCTTTTTTTATAACAAAATAATCATGATTAACGGTTTACCAATTATTATGCAGCCATAGAGCCACTGATCCTTCGTAAACAGCTTGATTGACAGGCGATCTGACCAATCATAACGTTAACAATTTTGTCTGAAAAACAAACCAGGCAGGAGAATAGATTAATGTCAGTGGACTTGAACTTGAAAAATGGTGTGTATTGACATCTTTCCACAGCTGATATAGAATACATTTTGATGCTCATTTATGTTTGTTTGAAATTTTAAAGCTGAGACTTTTTTCATACCAAAAGTGACCTGCTTTGTCTTGTCTGTCGGAGCGTGAGAGCGCCATGGTTTGTCAGACATAGCAACAGTAACTAAAAGGGGCTGGTCATTGCAAAGGGTTGACTCAGACTGTAATTACTTTTTCAATCAGTTAGGGCATTTTTATTTGGATGGAGGTGTTTACATGGAGCATTTTCATTTGGATTGGACTTTTAAACCTATTGTAACCACAAAAAAATTAACAAGTCACTCGTTACTCCAGAGGATTCATTAAAAATGAATAAATCACTCATGATCAACACATTGTGTTTGTCACAGAGAGACAGCCTAATCCCTCTGCAAATTAAACTGAGACAGCAGAAAGTATTTTACATTCACCTTAATAAATAAAAGGCATATATAAATTACATATACTTTTTCAAGTAATACATGTAAACTAAACTGCAATAATGTTGTTTTGTTTTGCAGAGGTCGTTCAGCTCAGTCTAGCCGATGACAAGCGTCTGAGCGTCACAACAGTGACTGTCGGCCTGAGTGCAGTGCTGTCCTGCGCCATTCAGGGCACCCTGAGACCGCCCATCATCTGGAAGAGAAACGGCATCATCCTTAACTTCCTGGATCTAGAGGATATAAATGTGAGTACTTTGATATCACACTATTGAACAACACTGTTACAGTATGTCTGAAAATAAAGATGCAGTTCAACTTTTGTGATAACGGGCCCCAATGCCAATGAGTTACATCCCATTTTGAATGCATAAAAAAAAAATGCATATTTTAAAGCAACATTTAAACAAGTATGAACTGAAAGCATGGAAGGTAAACATACAACATATTGTTGTGGTCATCAATAATTGTAATTAATTAACAGCATAAGGTTATCATTTTTTAAATGTGGCCCTCGAGGTCTACTTACCTGAACAAGCTAATCAAGGTCTTCAGGATCACTAGAACAATATAGGCAGGTGAATTTGATCAGGGATGGAGACAGAGTAGAGAACCCCTGGTATAATGTATGCTGACAGGCTGATTTCACAAAGATTATCCTAATTTAAGAGGGTTTTGAAGTCAAGATGAATAATCACTGCTAGAGAATTAACTCTCGTCTCACCTGCATGAAATACTAACAAGTATTCTTACGGTTTATTTAGATCTCATGAAGCACATGTTTTGGTTGGCTGACGCATGATTCAAGTATTTGAATTGCATATGAAATTTCTGTAACACTTTACTAAAAGGGGTAGTTCACCGAATAATGAAAAGTCTGTTAATAATTACTCACAGTCATGTAGTTACAAATGGATTAAAACTGGCGAAGCAAGTAAGAAGCAAAAACAAGCAATCGTGTGTGTAAGCAGATGCATATGTAAAATAATGTGGCCAATCAAGCATTAAATGGCATATAAATCAAAACTACCTTGCGTTACTGAATGAAATGCCAGAAAGTGGTTTAGGGCTATGAAGCTTTAGAATTGTTGATGAACAAAGTTCTGAATTGTTCTGAATCCTGCAGACTTAGTCTTTGACAAAAATGCAACTGCTTTTTGTTAAAAATGTTTTTTTTTTTCGTTTTTTTTTGCCGTTCAAGTGTTGATAAAAAAGAATGCATGACATTTCGATAGAACTGGGGGACTATATATATATATATATATATATATATATGGGGATTTAAAATATTGATATTTGGCAACCACAACAATGAACGCTTGTATAGGTTTGTTACCAATGCAGGATAACATGAATGCCACATTAAAATAAAAATGTTTCAGGATAAATAACAGCAGGCAAATATATGCTTAAATATTTGAACATGCAATATGTCAAAAGTAGAACAGAGCCTCTGTCACTAAATATTAACAGCATAAAATGTAAAAAAAAAAAAAAAAAAATGATGATGATGGAAAGATTTAAGCATATATTTGCCTGCTGGTTATTTACCCTGAAGCGTTTTATTTTAATGTGGCATTCACGTTATCCTGCATTGGTAACAAACCTTCACCATGGTTGTGGTTGCCAAATATCAAGATTTGAAATCCCCCAATCAGAGGATTTCTTTTGAATGGGTATATTTTCTGGCCAGACGTTTACTTCAACTTCCCAAAACTGGCAACCATGTTTAGTGACCTTTATTGAAATACATTGCTCAAAAGGTGTAAGGTCAAACCTGTTAGGTCTCATTCATCTTCAAAACACAAATTAAGATATTTCTGATGAAATACGAGAGCTGTAACAAAGTGGATCCAAGTGCTAGCTTTATTGAAGACAGAAATCGTAGTCGTACAGACAAGGGTCAGACAGGAACAAACATAGGCAACGAAGGACAAAACAAAGAAGCGTCAGTATCCGAGCGTGAAGGTCTGGGGCCGGCAGCGAGCAGGGTAATCCAAGGGACAGGCTAGGGGTCGATAGGCAGGCAGAGAATAGTCAGGGAACCAGGAACAGAGGAGCTCGGCAACGGGAGGGCAACCAAGAAATAACGCTCGGAATTGACAGTGTAAACTAATCAAGACTTCGCAACCAGACTGAGGAGAACCAGGCTATTTATGCAATGGGAGCAAGATGGCCGACTGGGGTGAGAGGTGAAAGGTAACAGGAAGTTCACGAGAATGGGGTTATAGGTAATGTAGTGAAAAATGGTCCATGGTGAAATGGAGGCTCCCTCTGATGGTGAAGGGAGGGAGCCACAACGGCACAGTTCATGACAAGAGCTTTCTGTCGCTGTGTACATCAAGTGTACTACTACATTCAAGGCCCATTTCATCAGTGATTCAACCATAATGTTATGAAGCTACGAGAATACTTTTCGTGTGCAAAGAAAACAAAAATAATGACTTTTTGTTGAGAGTCGAAGTTCTTATTGCTTATTACATCCTGTGTGACGTGAGGCGTTCACAGTGTTCTGGATTATAAGGGAATGTTGTGTTTAGAACACCTTCTCAAGGTGAGGAACCCTGCAGAGCTTCTTTTCTGATGTGAAATGATTACATCCTCCTGTTAATTGGGCAGCTGCTGAATATCTGATAATCATCCAGAACACAAAGCTCGGTCGGGGTCCAGTTGCATTGATTTTCACCAATTAATCAGTATGTTCGAGAATAGAAGCTCATGGCAACACAAATTACAAATGTTAATGTTCATTATCAGGACACATGCTCGGTATTCGGAGGCACGCTTTCCATTTCCAATTACTAAACATATTTGTGTGTTTCTGCACTTCATATCATGATGTAATTGGAAATAGCATAATGATCGTGGTCTCAGGAGTTGGGCCAGGAGCCGTGCTGATTTCAAAGGACTGCAAATCATGTGTAGGTTTTGAGAAGCAGGCATGCTCAGGGTGGGAAGGGGTAGTGTTTAATGAGGTGTGTCACGCTTGTGTTTAGCTCACCTGCGTTCCTGACAGCATGGGGTTGTGTTTATGCACTCGCTCATTACAATACTCTAATTGCATGTTAATGAAGTGTTTGTTGAATATTGCAACACTGACCCAGTCAACGACAACGCGCGGGTCAACGAGAGCGAGTGGCGAATGACATGTTCAGCTTCGTAAGCAGCCCGAGAGAGAATCAGAAGAGCGACGCGGTCCAGACAAAATGGGAAACTGAATAAATACGTGATTGTGTCTTGCGCCACAAAACCGAAGCATCAGCATGTGTAATTGTGTTTTGATTGTGCAGAATAGGTATTTTGCATTGATTGCCTCTGATTTCTCAGACGGGTCATTTATACCTTCCCAGGGGAAAAGATGAGTTTATTCTATGTGATTTCTCACTGTTGACTGATCTTTAAAACTGAGGCATATGGTGCGGTTTATTGCTGTGTAGTCATTTGGGTGCATTCAGTGTTTGTCGGTTTCTGTCACACTTGTCAACATAGCAGTGAATCATTGATTTCAATGGGATGCTGCGTGATGAGCAGTGTTGGGGAAAGTTATGCATTACGATATTGCATTATTCCAATAAAAAGTAACTAATTTCATTACTTGGAATTATCATGGAATTTTAAAAAGTCTATTTTTTGTCCAAGTCATGGAATACCAAGGATTTTTGTTCCTTGCTTTACATTTTAGTTTCCATTTATCAAAATGCCGTTTTTGTTTTATTGTTTCATGCGTTTTGCCTATTGTTATGGTTAGGCTATTTTTCATTTTATTCCTGTCTCGTCAACTGGAAATCACTTGAGTCAAATCCAGTCACCAGGCTGTACCTATTAACTAAGGCAAACATGCCAGGAAAATGTAAATTTCAAGAACTTTGGCTACAAAATGACCACTTCAGGTGTTAAAAGTAAACAATAGGAAGGCAAAAACTAAATGTGAAGAAATAGAAAATCTGAATGATGAACTTATTGACAAACAGAAGTGTGTATGTGTGTTTTGTACTAAAAATGTCTGTGAACAAGTAAATAAAGCTTGCAAATGGATAGATCCGTTCATTATAGGTCATCTAAATTCAGCTTTTTAGCCAGTGAAAGTCAGGGAAAAGTCAGGGAATTTTACATTTGGCTTAGAGTAGGAACCCTGTATTTATTTTTAACAACAAAACGCCCAAAAGTTATATTTTTGACAACTGTAAAGGCCCTTTTCTAACTGTCGTTACTCATTTGAAAAAAAATAACTTTGAGTAATGCATTACTTTAAAAGTAAAAAAGTAATCTGATTACATAGCTTGCGTTACTCGTAATGCTTTACCCCCCGACACTGGTCATGAGAATGTGGTGGGAAACCTAGAACTGGCAGTTTGTTCACTTTTGGGCTGTTGTTGACCAATGAGAAGTTTACACCAGTAAGTTCAGTGGTACATTTGTCATTGTTTTATACATACAGTTGAAGTCAAAAGTTTACATACACCTTGCAGAATCTGCAAAATGTTAATTATTTTAACAAATGCATGTTACTTTTTATTTAGTACTGACCTGTATATTTTGGTAACACTTTTTATTAACTATTAACTACGAATTTTCCCTCAATAAATTCCTAATTTGCTGCTTATTAATACTAAGTAAGGTTGTTGTTAAATTTAGGTATTGGGTAGGATTAGGAGTGTAGAATGAGGTCATGTAGAATAAGGCATTAATATGTGCTTATTTAGTACTAATAAATGGCTAACATTACAGTAATATGCATATTTATTTATTTACTTATTTATTTATTTGTTTAGTGATAGTTGTTATGAGCCGCTTGTTTGTCCTGAACAGTTAAACTGCCCACTGTTCTTCAGCAAAATTCTTCAGGTCCCACAAATTCTGTTTTTTTTCAGCATTTTTGGTGTATTTGAACCCAATGAATGTATGATTTTGAGACACTTTTTTTTTTTTCACTTTTTTTCTTCTCTAACTATTATTTTCCCTTGTGGACTATATGTAAACATCTTTGAAGTTAAATATTTATTCAGGTCATTACTAAATAAACAATAACATGCATTTTTGATAAAATAATCAATATTTTGTAGATTCTGCAAGAAAACTTTTGACACTCATGGTCACACATTTTTTGATCATTCCTTTTTTTTTGAATGAGAAAAGCATCTGATTCTAGTCTCTGTATGAAAGAAATAATACTAAAGCACAGACAGAATGAGAGCTTCAAAGCATCAGTTCCACATTTTCTTAATTGTCTTACATTTTGTTTCATGATCATTAATTATTATTACTGATGTAGTTTGATTTCTGTTATTTATCATTTAATTATGCTTTTTACTGTATTTTTTTTATTTTATTGTATTATTTTCCTTGTTCTTGTAATGCTTGCTTTTGTTGTTTAATCTTGTGATAGTGAAGTTTCATAAAGTGTAAATAAGAGATAAGAGATAATTTTGCAATTTCAAGGTTTTATGGGATAGGATGCTGATGTGAAGCAGTTTAATATAACAACGTTTGTTGGTTTTGTGCTAAAACTTACGCAACTAAGATTACTTGATAAACTGCTCATTTTAATCATCACTTCGTCTCCTGCTTCTACTCTTCTCTGGCTTTCTCAGTCAGCTTCTTGGCTAATAGATGACTGTTAATACAGTTTTGGATACCAGACAAAACACTGGTTTTGAGTACCAGCCATGACTTGCTGTTAACAGTTTTTGGTATTAGATAAATCCTTGCTGTCTGGGTTTGGATATAAGACAAAACGGATATCTTGTGGCAGAAACCGGTGTCTGGGGTCAGATCTGAGATTTCTGACTTTAAGACTTGATCTAACACCGTGAATGTTAGGCTGTCGTAGGATGACTCTTACAACACAGCAGTGACACGGGAGTAAATGAACAGCTGAGAGTTCAAACTGAAGAAGCTCTAAATTTCAGAAAGGCCAAGCCAGAGCCCTGACCTCAATCTGCAGTCTGTTGTGTGATCTGAAGCGAGGAGAAGCGTGCAAATGAACCTCAGCTCCTCCAGAAGCATTTAGTGGAGGATATTGCCAATAAAACACTTTCACTAGCTTCAGTTGAGTGGCTTTTTGATTTTGTAGAAAGAAAAGTCAGGATTGTGAGATAAAAAGTCGCAATTACCTTTTTATTTTTTTATTCTGTGGCAGAAACAGCCTTCGATATTGACATCACTATTTAATATTTGGTAATTCATTTTGTTTGCTTTATTTTATATATTTTCACCCTGATTGCTAATTCTTTCTGTTTGGTCTGAAGAATGACAGAAGTTTACACAAAAATTGTTTTGTTTCTGCAGTATCATGTAAAAGTAATGGTGCTTAAATATAGAAATCATTGATCATTCCCTTGTTAACCCCATAATAATTATTACATTAAGGCTCGAATCAGTCCTTCCTCACTTACTTTTACTTCATCTGTTTTATTAATACTATGTCAATAATATTAATGTACAGCCCATGGTGTAGTAATGGATTCAGATGATTATCATATTCATATACCATTTATATGATGCTTCAGTGCATTAGCAAAAAAAACATGCAATGCCTAATGGTTTATTAGTTTAAACAGTGTCAGACAGCCCCTTCAGTTTCATTAGAGATGAACTGGCACGGTTGTGTGACAAAAACTCATCTCTAAATCATTTAGGAGTGGAAATGTTGCCGTTTCCAAAACTGATGGCAGCTGAATTTCCCTTGTGTCTTTGTGTTTTCCCGTCGTTTGAATTAGTGGCTTGTTAACTGTACAGTTCTGGTGCTGTTCTGTCGGTTAAACCTCATCACAAGACATCATCTGACAATTGATTTCAAAATGACAAACTCGTAATTAGATTTCATCTGAAAGTGGCAGCCAATACAGCTCCAGTGATGAAAACCGCTACGATTCCTCCTTATGCGGCATAATTGCGACAGAGGTGAGGTACTATCAGTCACATAATCTGTACTTAATAAAAAAAAGTAATTAGATTTGTCGGAGGGTTTCCACAGCATCGTGTCCTTGGAAAAGAGTCACTTCTGCCCTCTTCATCCTAAAAACTTCAGCACTCGGAGGCAAAGTTGTGTTTTTACGAGAGCCGATCATCCATCTCGCTGGATTAGCGACGACCTCCTAAACAAACAAATCGCTGTTTTGTTCCCAGTACGGCAGTCGAGCCCTTTTCGGTGCGCGCCCTATAAAGCTGCAGGTGTGTTAGGGTTTAAGAGCGAGCTTTCGTGTCCTTAAATCATTTACCCTCTGCAAACTCATATAACTACAAAACAGTTTAATGTTTTAATCCCCCTTGAGTCGGCCCCAAGCCCCAGATGAGGGGATGCATCCTCACAAAACCACAACCGGCTTCATTAATCACGCTAATGCTGGCTATATTTTTAACCCTTACCATTTATCAGCCTGAGAGAGCATGACAGTGAGGAACAAACCCCTGCGCCCACGCGCTCATGGGACGCCGCTGATGCATCGTCTATTCATCCCGTGACTTCCTGCTGTTTTATTCTCTGTCTCTTTCTTCCCGTTCAATTAGGACTTTGGCGACGACGGCTCGCTCTACATTACTAAGGTGACTACCATTCACATGGGGAACTACAGCTGTCACGCGTACGGCTATGAGGAGCTGGCCCAGACCCACGTGCTCCAGGTGAATGGTTAGTAGTAGAATCTTTCATATATGTTTGCTTTTGTGAATTTTTGTTGGAATGTCTGTTAAAGCTGTCAAATGGATAAATGAAGCAGTGTACCTGCATTTTTAATACAGTGTCCATGTTACACATTTAACTACATGGTAAACAAAAAGTTAACTTAAAAAAATAAAAAGTTGTTTCAATTTAAAAAAAAAAAAGTTGTTTCAACTTAAAAAAGTAAGTGTTCATGTTGCCTTAAAAATTTAAGTTTAGTCAACATGAAATGTTGAGTTGAGTTGACTAAACTTAAAATTTTAAGGCAGTATGAACACTTCCTTTAAGTTTATTTATTTATTTATTTTTTTTTTTTCGTTTTTTTTTTTTACAGTGTATAGTAATAATCAGTGTTGAGGGTAACACATTACAAGTAACACGAGCTGTGTAATCTGATTACTCTTTTAAGCAACTAGTAAAGTAAAGCATTACTTTTACATTTTCAAGAAGATATCTGAGTTACTTTTTTCAAATAGTAACTCATTGTTTTCCCATTTATTGACTGACAACTTGCATGTTGCCATATTGAGAGAAATCAATCATTGTCCGAGCTGTAAAAATATGTTACAGTACTTCTAGACTAAATGCCAACATGCATTTATTATCTCACTTTCATAAAGACAGATTTAGTATTCCTCAAAATGAATTGTGAAATGTGAAATGCAAATTCAGAATTTGACACAAACCTGCAATAATTAAATATGTTAAAAAATACAAATATCCTTTATGTATTTAATCCCATTTTATTAATCAGTATCTTTGCTGCTGACCTTCAATGATCCAGTTCAACCCCACAAAAATGACTTTAGATAAACATAACATTTGTTTATTTTTTTATTGCTAAAGAGAACTTACAACAATCAAGCCTAGATAACAAAGTAATGACAAGTAATGTAACACATTACTTTCCATAAAAAGTAACTAAGTAACATGATTAATTGCTTTTTAGGAAGTAACACAATATTGTAATATTGCATTACTTTTAAACGTTCCTCAACACTGGTGATAATAAAACTAATGTAAATGTCAATTGTGGCAGTAGCATCATGCACTTTGCATCTAAAAGGGATAGTTCGCTTAAAAATGAACATTTGCTGTTAATTTACTCGTGACTTTTGTCTTTAGTAGAACAGTAAAGGCTTCTTAGTGATTCATACAATGCAAGTAAGAAGCTACTGTCACTTTGAGAGTCAAAAAAAAGCATTTCAGGCAAAACTAAATTAATACTCATGACTCCTGACGATATATTGAGATCTTAAGAAGCGAAACAGTTGGTCTGTGCAAAGAAATCATTAGATGCTTTCCCAAGTGGATGCATTTTAGGTTGTAGTGAGGACTATGAAAACAGAGGAACTCAAAGATGATGACACATTTAGTCATGTAATGCATATTGTACCTATAGATTGTGATTGTTACAGTCCTTGCAGGAGATATAACTGATATCTAATCTATTTAAACAAGTATTACTCATAATCCAACAACATAAAACATGTACTTTCCTGCTTATTTAAGAAAACAACACTGGTTTTAGACTATTCATGAAATGATTTTGTCTGCGACCTGGTGAATACTTGGATATTTTGCTAATAAAATGATAACAGGGGAAGAACCTTGGAACTTTATTATGTATGGTTTACTGGTATCATCTCAGTCAGCTTTTCTGATGTTTAATGCATTCAGTCCTGCATTATAATACAGTTGTGACTCCTAAAAACTTTGCAGTGTGTAAGTTGCAGCATAAAAAAAACTTTTATTCAAATTTTGAAAGGGTAATAATAGAAAAAGTGAGCAAGGTTATATACCGAAAGCGAGCAAAGATGCTCTTTTTATACCCAATGAAGTCGATAGTTCTTCAGTTCAGCCAAAGTGCAAGTTCACTGAGTTCCCTTATAATAAAAAAAAATCTGTCTATACTGTAAAATGAATACTTTGTTGGTTATATCTGCTCGCTTACAAGGAACAAACTCTGGTGCCCTCTAAATTCCCTAGTAAAAAAAATAATAGATTTAAAATGCATTATTTTATACTAAATCTCTTGAGACTTTCTGATATAAAAGACATTTTAAAAAGTTGTAATTAAACTTTATTTGGAGTGTCACAATTAATGAGGATTGTGTAACCTTTAAATGCTAAATATTTATAATAAGCGTACCTACAGTATACTTGCAATAGTATAAATATACTTAAGTATATCTTCAGTTGTACTTAAGCACTACTTCCGCACAATTACAGTGCATTAAGTACAAAATTAGTTGTTCCAATTTAGCAGACTTTACATTTACCAGTTTAGCATGGTATTTTTATTAAGCACATAATATGTAAATGTATTTGTGGTATACTTAATAGCATTAAGCATACAAATAAATGTATATTAAATACATTTTAGTATATTTATTTTTCACTAGGGTGGTCATTGAGTTCACAGGTTCTACTAACGTGTTTGTGATTGGCTAGAATGCTCAATGCTGCAAAATCACTTTGGGGTTGGACAATGAAAAACACTTGGTTTTAGACCACAATTAGTACGGTGCTGGGCCTCCTTTTGTTGCCAATACAGCATCATTTGGTTTTGGGATTGACAAATACATGTCATGCACAGTAACCAGAGGGATTTTGAGCCATTTCTTTTCTAGAACAGTGGCCAGGTCACTATGTGATTCTGGTGTAGGAAAATGTTTCCTGACTCACTCCTCCAAAACATCCCAAAATGCCTCAATAATATTCAGATCTGGTGACTGTGCAGGCCATGGGAGATGTTCAACTTTACTTTCATGTTCATCAAACCTCACCAGTCTTGCTGTGTGTATTAGTGCATTATCATCCTTATACATGGCACCACCTTTAGGGTACAATGTCTGAACCATTGGGTGCACATAGTCAACCTTCACACTTTGCTCTTATGTGCAATAAGTGAAGATTGGCCACCAGGCTGCGCAAATATAGCCATGAAACCTCCAACACCATTGGTATTATTGTTATGTTTATAAAATTTAAGCATTGACTTAGTACAGCCAACACTAACCCCGATATATAATAACTGCTACTGAACAAAGAAGTCATTTGTTTGCTTTCAAAGCATGTGAAATTGCGTTGAATTAGAAAATAGTTTTCACCTTTTGATCATTCAACCATTCAATTACAAGGCATCTTTCTTCATTGAGGCATATAAGGGGATATAAACAAACTCTGTATTCAAACATAGATAACAATCCCATTTCACCTGCTGTATTATGAAAAATACTGGGTTTTCAATTAACAGAGACAATAAGCGTGATTGTTCGAGAGCTTGTTTTGTCTAATTGAAGACGGGAAGCGTGTTTGCGGATCAAATCCCCTCGCATTCATTTCATTTAAAGACCGGTTCTGACAAACACAAGGAGGGGAATCCAAAACAAAGCAATTGTTCTGGACATGAATCACTTTCTCTGTTGTTCACAGTCTGCTTCTGTCTCTTTGTCCTTGTAGTGCCTCCAGTAATCCTGGTCTATCCAGAGACTCAGGCCCAGGAACCTGGCATCGCTGCCAGCTTGCGCTGCCATGCAGATGGTATTCCAAACCCTAAACTCACCTGGCTGAAGAACGGCCTGGACCTGCAGCCGCACGGATCCAAGCAGATTTCACTTCTCGGTACGATCTTCGGCTCTTTCTCCCGGGAAGCAGATAAAGGCAGAGTCGCTCGGGTAGATAAACAGACAGATGCGTAATGGGCAGATCATGTAACGAAGCATATGAAAAATATCCTCCGTACGCCCCTCTGACGCAGCAGTGGATTACAGCTGTCGTTTCAGTGGTTGCTGGCAGCCCTCGGTGCTGTGGGAGTGAATTTGCGGCTCCCTGCAAGGACGATGATGATAATAATAAAAACAGTCCATGAAATGACGATAGCGGGCCCAGGCAAATGGGCTCGTTTAGAGGGGGCCTGTCGATTCCGGCACGGTGCTGTATTGTTTACAGAGTAGCCCCTTATTAGAAAGCACTTTATTGGTTGAGTGCGGTCCATTACACTCTGTAATAGGCTGTTATTTGGATCAGATGCTTGTGCTACTTAAGTTCTGTATGAAAAGACGAGACCTTCAAGGTCTCATTTCTCTCATTTATTTGTTTCAGCTCTATCGTTTTTTCAGCAGCCTGGCTTATTTATTTGTTCTGTGGAGGTTTAACAGATTGTTAAGTGGTGAAGAGAGGTACAAGTTTCGAGCGTTTGTGTTTCTCTGGACGATTACTGGCTATGTCTGTCTGCTTTCATTTCCCTCACACATTAATATTTTAGAAGTGCTCTTTTCAAGCTCTCCTGTTTCTGTTTGTGTCCACAGAAATATTTACAGCATCAAGATAAAAGATGATTTCATCACAAAGACTGAAAAATTCACTTTCGCGGGATGACAAATAACAGGCCTAGCTCAGCGCGGAGACACAATGTGTCATTTTGTGTCGACTGGTTTTTGCTTTGTGCTGTATGGGAAGATGGATAGACTTGTAAGCGCATTGATGGCGACTCAAAAACGACTCATGATTTATACTCCTAGACAACGCAAGGAAAACCATAGTCACAAACCATAGTTTCCATCTGAGTTTTCGGTAACACTTTAGAATAGGGAACACTTTTTCACTATTAACTACGACTTTTCCCTCAATAAATTCCTAATTTGCTGCTTATTAATAGTTAGTAAGGTAGTTGTTAAGTTTAGGTATTGGGTAGGATTAGGGATGTAGAATAGGGCATTAATATGTGCTTAATTAGTACTAATAAATGGCTAATATTATAGTAACATGCATGCTAATAAGCAACTAGTAATAAAATGAACAGTTAAAATGTAAAACTGAATAAATATTTATGGTACCGCTTTAAGTTTTTATACTTAATGCATATTAAAAATAGTTTTAATGCATTAATTATGCCTCGTAATGCACTTTATAGTGCATTGTATGATTTCATGAATAATTGTAATCACGGTTATAATACATTATAATACTTTTCTATTTCCTGTTGCACCTTAAGAAAGTATAATGCATTGAAACATTCAAATATTATAATGCATTTTAACTTTGGTTATAATTATTTATGAAAGAAATAATGCAATATACATTATAGGCTTAAAGTGTTACCATTGTTTTAAAACAAAAACACATAAAAGATTCAATATTTTATTTGTTTACCTGCCTGTCTTGTGATCATTAACAATAATCATATGCAAATGTATTGTTAAATTATTAAAATATAAACTTAAATTTTCTGGAAACACAAAAAAGAGTATCAGAGTCATATGACAAAATAAAATTGTTTAAGGGTATTTTTCCAGTTAATAAACTCCCACGTAAGATTGTCTCAGTAGCTGAATTTGTATTATGAGTGTATTGTATTGTATTTGATATACATATTAATAGCATTCTGTGATGAAAATGACATTTTAAATATACAATATGACTCACCCATTTTTCTCACTAAGGCTAATCTCGCAGCTAACGTTTTGAACGTTTGAAAAAAACCCAATTAAATCAAATTTTCACTTCGTGCTTAAATGACATTCGCTTTAATTTTTCTTTGTTGTCATTACACTTACCGCTATATCCTGTTTATAGTCAAAGCGGAATATCAGTGGTGTGCAGAGTTAGAAAAAATAGCCTTTGCCAGCCAGGTTGGATATTTGCACTCTGTGTAAATAGATACTGGCATTCATATTTTATGATGGATTTTCATAGTTTAAAAGGGAAAGTCTGCCTCTGGGACATAAGTAAAATACAATAAACCTGAACATAAAAGTAATTTGAAAAAAACAAACAAACATAAAAGGCAGGAAAGTTTCATAGCTTTTATCTAACAAAAAAAGAACGATTGTAATCTGTTAGTTTCAATAAAAAGTGAAAAGTTCACTGAGACTGAGCCTTTTTTTAAATTAAAGTTTACATCATCCACATGACTAGACTACAGCTCTGTTCTGTGAGGTTTTGTTCATGCCCTTCATGCCCACATTCAATATTTAATATGTTAATGCATAATATGGTTTATTTTAATCAGCTTTAATACATAGGGTTGAACTGTATATTAATTTGAATGTATATCCTCAATATCAGGACCTGAAACTGCTGGCCATTTCTTTTTTCACCCTTTTTTTTTTGTTTTTTTGTTTTTTTTATGGACAAAATCTCTGAATTAACAAACACTGCATGCAGTACAATTCTACTAATTAGCAGAAGGCCATTTACAGTAGTTGCAGCTCATTCAGCACATCACATTCAGAAAATTATTTCAGTAACACTCTAGTTTAGGGACCAGTTCTCACTATTAACAAGTTGCTTATTAGCATGCATATTACTAGTATATTGGCTGTATAAAGTGTGTGTATATATATATATATATATATATATATATATATATATATAAGTCTTATTCTGCATGAGCATATTTTAGATCCTTTAATCCATCCCAAAGCTAAACTTAACAACTACCTTACTAACTATTAATAAGCAGAAAATTACGAGTTTATTGAGATCTAAGACTCCTAAAAAGATGTTACCATTTTTTGTGTGTGTGTGTGTGTGTGTGTGTGTGTGTGTGTTACAAATTATGTAGGAAAAGTAATAGATTAATTTATGATAAGAGTGCACCTCAAAAATGTACTTCATAAGAGTTCTGACCTTCATCACAATAAGACTTTCTTCATTGCCTTTTTCCTTTATCACATTTTAGAAATCATAAGAAATTACTTTGCCAGCCAGGTTGGATATTTGCACTCTGTGAAAATAGATACTGGCATTCATATTTTATGATAGATTTTCATAGTTTAAAAGGGAAAGTCTGCCTCTGGGACATAAGTAAAATACAATAAAACTGAACATAAAAGCAATTTGAAAAAAAACAAACAAACATAAAAGGCAGGAAAGTTTCATAGCTTTAATCCAACAAAAAAATAAATAATAAAAATTAAAAAATAAGAAAAAAAAAATTGTAATCTGTTTCAATAAAAATCAGTGAAAAGTTCACTGAGACTGAGCCTTTTTTTTTTAATTAAAGTTTACATCATCCACATGACTAGCTTTAATACATAGGATTGAACTGTATATGAATTGAATGTATATCCTCAATATCAGGACATAAATCTGCTGGCCATTTCTTTTCTTTTTTCTTTTTTTTTTTGGACAAAATCTCTGAATTAACAAACACTGCATGCATTATAATTCTACTAATTAGCAGAAGGCCATTTACAGTATTGCAGTTCATTCAGCACATCACATTCAGAAAATTATTTCTTATTTCTCTAACACTTTAGTTTAGAGACCAGTTCTTACTATTACTAAACAAGTTGCTTGTTAGCATGCATATTACTAGTATACTGGCTGTTTAGTAGTACTTATAAGGCACATATAAAGTCGTATTCTGCATGAGCATATTTCAGATCCCTTAATCCACCCCATACCTAAACTTAACAACTAACTTACTGACTATTAATAAGCAGAAAATTACAAGTTTGAGACAGTTGTTGTAGTTAATAGCTAGATAATAGTGAGAATTGTTCCGTAAAATGAAGTATGACCATCATTTCATGTCTAAAACCCACTTGCAGTACATGAATGTACCTGACACAGAAATATGCAGCTGTATTGAAAGTACAAGTCTGTATAAAAAAGTATGAACTTTTGCCCAGCAGTGAGAAGCTCTTGTTTGAATTGAGTCTGTATTTAGAAAATAGATAGAATGAGATCAATAGACGAATGGGAAAGTAGAGTAGTGGAGATGAGAGAATGAAGGTGAAGTGAAGAGGAGCGAGCGAGAGACAGAGAGTGAACTCTCCAGCATGTATGTGATCTCTGACACGCACATGAAAGCGTGCGTGTGACACAGACAGCGTTCAGAGACGCTTGCGCTGTGATCAAGACAGCATCAGAGGTGAACGAAGCATCTGAGAACTCGCTGATCTTCACAAAGCTCTGACACACGCGCAGAGCAGCAGTCCTGAGACGTCTCTCACACACAAACACAACATCAGCTTCTCTTCTCAGTTTACAAGCACTGCTTTGATTTGGATTTGCGTGTTTATCTGTAATGCTGCTTAATTAGCTTCATGCTCATTATTACTGCAAACACAGATTTTTTGGTGACAGAATCACAAAATCTTTGAGGTGATGTCATAAAGAATGACTGCGTAAATGTGATCTCATCAGTAACCGCTGCTGCAGTGTCATGTGTGATGAATTGGATAGACAGTGATAAGTATGAGCTTGTGTAAACGCTTTGCCAAAAAAACAGTCACGACTCAGACACAACAATCCAATAGCCGATGCTCACGTATCATTAAATGATGGAAAAATATTGTTGGAGACCTTTTTAATGACTGAAAAATTATTTATTCATGAAATCCATTTGCTAATGAAAGCAAAGTCTTTTGCAGTGTTTTTATGGCTGAATTTAATTAGCATCAAAGCTCAATAAGAATAAAAGTGAAACACCATCAAAGTAACATTGTATGTGTATGTGTGTGTGTGTGTGTGTGTGTGTGTGTGTGTGCGTGCTTCCACAAACATCCCAACCAGCCTTAAAAATCACACAGCATATAATAAAACTCTCATTTTATTTTAAGTGACCTGAGCTACTATGTACTTGCATTTAAATGGTAACTCTTTACCACGAGGTTCTATTAGTTAACATTAATGCATTAACTATAGCAGTGTGCAATACATTTGTAACAGTATGTATTAATCTTTGTTCAATGTAGTGGGAACACTTTACAATAAGGTGTCATTTGAGCAAGGAATAATTGACGACGCGCCATTGAATTCCTAGAAAATAATATAGTTTTGACAGATATACAGACAGACAGAAAGAGAGAGATTAAGCTTGTGAATTACCTCTGTGAGTCTGTGCTTCTCTCAGAAGTGAGAGTGAAACTTTGTTCATTTTCTTTAGGAACAGCGTCGTTGTTACCTCGCTTGTGAGAAATGTCATGTAGTTTTTAAGTTGTTAATCGTCAGAGCAGTGTGTTAACGTGTGCTGACTGTAAAAGAGAGAGTGTGGGAGAAAAAGAGTATGTGCTTTTCGTACATAATAAAACGTAATTTTGCAGCAAAACATGGAAATAATCTGTTTTTATCCCATTGTTTACTGTATTTGTTTGGCCAGTGTCATTGTCAGTTTTGTTTATTTTGCTGTTTTAGGCTGTAAGGACCTTTGAAATAACCGAAATAGTGTGGCAAAGTGATATAGACATGTAATGCGGTCAGGAGCTGCCTGGAACTACGTTCGCCGTGCCTTTCCCTGAAAATAATGCACACCTTCAGAACGTTCAGAAGGTTTTTCTTTTGTTATTTGAGCAAATCGGAAGGCAAAAAATTACAGTGGGTACGGAAAGTATTTAGACCCCCTTAGATTTTTCACTCTTTGTTATATTGCAGCCATTTGCTAAAATGATTTAAGTTCATTTTTTTCCTCATTAATGTACACACAGCACCCATATTGACAGAAAAACACAGAATTGTTGACATTTTTGCAGATTTATTAAAAAAGAAAAACTGAAATACATGGTCCTAGTATTCAGACCCTTTGCTGTGACACTATATATTTAACTAAGGTGCTGTCCATTTCTTCTGATCATCCTTGAGATGGTTCTACACCTTCATTTGAGTCCATTTGGGTCTGAATACTTTCCGTACCCACTGTATATTGTGGTACTCTCCCATTCACTGCTCTAGAACCCAACTATGACGACTTCCTCTGCCAAGAAACATGGAAATGTGAAAAAGATCCATAAAATTTTGACACCCCGGGTTGTCAGTCAAAAAACAGCATTTTACAACCATGGAATCTAAGAAATGTACTGGGTCAGATATTGCAGATTTTACCTGACTTGAAAAGCCTCAGTATGCATTTAAAAAGATCTATGAGGAGCGGAGCATTCCAGGGGGTAAAACACATTTTGTGTTGGGGTTCCTTTGGTAAAATTAGCATTCCAGGGGCTAAATATTACATTATTGGGATCGCTTCAACCCACGGACATGAAAGACAAACTGCGGCAACAGTATGAAAGTAGCACAATTCCACGGGAAAACTGCAGACTTGGCAACACTGCTGATGAATCAACTCATCAACTTACAGTGTAAGGCTCATCGCCTTCCATTGTTATTGTAATCTGGCAACCCATGTGAGCATCAAGTCTGAGAATGAGGCAGCAAAGGAAACAACTCTCTTTAATATTTTGAATTTGGACTGCAGAACACATTTCAATGCTAGCAGTTAAAATTACATAATACACCGTTAAAGGGATAGCTCACCCAAAAATGAAAATTCTGTGATCATTTATTCCCCCTTAAGTTTTTCCAAACCTGTATGAGCTTCTTTCTTCTGTTGAATATAAAAGAAGATATTTTGAAGTCTGCTGGTAACCAAACAGTTAACGGTATCCATTCGCTTCCACAGTTTTTTTGCCATACTATGGAAGTCAATGGGAACATTCTTGTTTAAATCTGTGTTCAAAAGAAAACAGAAACTCATACAGGTTTGGAACAACCTTAGGTGAGTAAATGTCAGAATACAACTAAATAATTTTTGTGTGTGAAATAGTCATGCCAATGACTTGAAATGCACATTCTGCTAACTTTACTTTTCCAACTTTCGGTCATTTTTCAAAGGAAACCATTTCTGCCAAAAAAAAAAAAACAGACACTCAATAAATCCAAGTATTGGAATTCATAACTTGGCACAGTATTAGCTGCACCACAGGGAAACCTTTATGGGTTTTAACAATGCCTTCACCCAAAGCTCTATCAATGAAAAATGTTATTGGTCGACTGTGGAAACAAACACCTCAAACGTACTTTTGAGATTTATGTTATTGCCCTGTAGTTGCTTGTTGTTTTTGTTAGAGCTACAGTATTTTTCTGTATTGTGTGTATGTGTGTGTGTGTGTGTGTGTGTGTGTGTGTGTGTTAATGCAGAGGAAATACAGGCATTAGTCTGGAAACACACTGAATCATCTAACTGTTGTTTGTTGTATTTCTTCAGCTAATGGCAGTGAGCTTCACATCGGTAGTGTGCGTTATGAAGACACTGGCGCTTATACCTGCATCGCTAGAAACGAGGTTGGCGTGGATGAAGACATCTCATCTCTGTTTGTGGAAGACTCGGCACGAAAGACACGTGAGCGATGATTTTGTCAACTATGTTTACTTATATTTAACAATGATATACTATATACACCATATTGCCAAAAGTATTGGGACACACTCTTTTAATGAACAGGTTTGACTACTTTAGTAATTACCATGATTTTAAGCATATAATGATATTCTAGGGAACTGTGCCCTAATTTTATAGCAATAGTTTGGACAGGATCCTTTTTTTATTCTAACATGACAAATGCCTCTGTGTATAAGGCAAGGTTCATTGAGAAATGTTTGATTCAGTCAGTGTGGAAGAACTTGACTGGTCTGCATAAAGCCAAGTCCTAATCCCAGCTGAACACCTCTGGTGTGACTTTAAATGCAGACCTTGAGCCAAAAATTCATCACCAAACACCAATGACTTGTGCATATATGTACAGTCATTTTAGACACTTCCAAAACTAAAGCAACAGAGATGGAAATACAGTTTTTAAATACTTTTAAAAAATGAATTATGCTTCCATCTTTGTTGCTACAGTTTTGTAAGTGCCTTTTCTGTTCTAAATAAGGGGGTGTCCCAATACTTTTGGCAATATAGTGTATGTGAGGATGGTGTTGGCTAGGAATATAGAGCCCTAAGAAATCCATTTAATTTTTTTTTCTAAATGACATTATATTTTTTCCAAATTCAGTCTCATTTTAATAGTGACATTTTAAAAATTAACTAAATTCATAAAAAATATTTATTATATTATTATTTTACAGTAATATGGCCTTATGTTTTTTCAGAAATTGTGTTGTGTATTTAAGTTTTTCTGCTAATCAAATAAAGTCATAACACATAAACAATTTAGTTAATCTTTTAATCAAATGAAAGCAAAACAAATCCTTTCATTCTGTCCATCTAAAATGTATCAAAAATTCCTTGACATTCCGTGTCTTACAGTAAAATCCATTTTTGTGACTGGATTCTGCAATTCTGTCCACATTTTCTACATTGTGGAAATCATAGGGCCCTAGATGTACTAGTAAACTCATGCAAACTCCAATGTGGGATGTTGGTTCAGTCATTACTGGCAAGAGTTTACAAGTCAGCTCACATGTAATGAAGTCACCAATGCAGAAAGGACAGTTTGTCATTAATAAGGTTTTAATAGTCATACAGCAAAAAACATCTGCAGATGTGAACAGCCCCGTGGTGTCTGTGCCCACACGCTAATTCCTGTTTCAGAAATTACAGACATTTTCTGGACTGTTAAATTTACAGTGTTCAATTACAGTAAATGAAGGTCTATAGATCTCAATGTGCCCACTGTGTAAATGGGAGATTATTTTCTGTCCACTGGTGGCACTTCAAAATCATTCTGGTTTTAGTAGATAGATGCATTAGCTTTAAAAGGATAGTTCACCCAAAAATGAAAATGAGCTGTTAATTTACTCATCCTCAGGCCAACCAAGATATAGGTGACTTTTTTCTTCAGTAGAATAGTAAAACTAAAACTGCGCTCCTTGGTGATTCATAAAATGCAAGTCAGTAGCTGTCCTTTTTTCATCAAAAGATCAGATATGCCACTATTTTGCCTCATTTTAAGTTAGAGTGAATGTCAGACATCTGAAAGTGAGTTTTGATTGAGTAATCTTGCATCTTTGCTGCTCGAACTGCGAACTGTCCCAGACGGTTCAGTCCTGTTTAGTAAACTGGTTCATCTAAAAAGAACTGATTCAAAAGAATGATTCATTGACAAATGAAAGATGATACAATCGTGAACCAGACATTCCTCCGGAACATTTGTCTGAGGCTCTGGATTACATTAATGTTGTAAATAATGTTCAGTTTCTTGCACAGATCGATTGTTTCACTTCATAACACCTTAATATATCATCAGGAGCCACAGGGATTCATTTTGTGTTCCTTGATATGCTTTTTTAACTCTCAAAGTGACGGTAGCCGCTGCTGCATTTTATGAATCACCAAGGAGCACAGTTTCAGCTAAAAATCTTCTTTACTGTTCTACTGAAAAAAAAATTACAGTTTCAGCCTTGCAAGGCTTTAGTGAAGTACTATAATACAGCCCCAACCCAACATGATCACTGACAGAGGTGTCAATCACAGATCAGTACCTTCCTCTCATGACTTATTTCTTAATTCTAAAAGTAATACGAGAGATGAACCGCTTACATCCGCATGAAGGTAGTGTTCCCTGTCCAAAACACTTCTGTCTATGAGCTCCACAGTACCAGACGTATTATAATAAATCAGCCATATTTTCTCTAACCCAGTGTCCTTGTTGAATATAATAGGCCTAATAAAAGACAGGTGACAGGTCCCATATGAAGAGGACAAAGGCTGGGTATTTTTGCATTTAAATCATCTTGAATAAGACCTTTGAATAAGTCTTTGATATGTTAACCTGCATGTTTAAGGCCTGAGAGACCTCAAGGCCATTTTAATATCTCTTACAATGAACTTTTAGGTTGATATGTCATGAGTTTATTAAAGTAGTAGTATAAAGTTTCATTTTGATAACATGCATCAATTGTCCCCCATAAAACATTGCTTATAGTAAGTTTAAGTTCTCGGATAATCCGCATGAAAACATGACTAAATTCAACACAAAATATTTCCTGACTGCTGTACACAGTGTTGAGAAACACTCCTGGCAGTTGTTTCTTCTGATTTATTTTATTGTATTTTTCAAACCTGCATTGTTGCTGATCAAAAACATGGAATGGACACTAGAATATAAAATGCCTCATTCATATAAAATGCATTCATCATTCATTCATTCATTCATTCAGTCACAGACATATTTCTGAATATTGCATGTCCACTGTGTTGGGAAAAAAGGCTGCAGTAATATCTGCCTGCTGGGTTTCAGTCAGATCAGTGGGACATAATCAAGTAAATGTAAATGTAATTGCGATTTTCTGGTAAAAATTGTGATTTCTAAAGCAAACAAATAAAAATAATATATTTTCTGTCTCAATCTATGATATGAAGCCACATTGGATCACAAATGGAAGTAATTTTACACACTCGACTGACATTGTGCGGTTAGTTTGGTGTGAAAGCATTATTAAAAGTTCTCTTTTGTTGAAGCCGAAGCAATCGAGATGCTCTGATCACAGTGCTGCATTTCATGAAACACGCGACACATAGATTTATTTAATAAAAAATATGAGCTTTTGCAATTTCATAATTGCATTGCATAAGCCAAACCATGATTTGAATCCATCCACAAGCCCATCTCTACCTTCAGGCCATTATTTCTAATATTACTAATTCTTTACATTTTCTAGGGGATCATATTGTAAAATCACTCTTATGTCCAGATTGATGTTAGTCTCATCAGTGTGTTTCTTTGCTGCCCACTAACTGTCCTCTGTGTTTCCTCATGCTGTCCATATAGTGGCCAACATTCTCTGGAGGGAAGAAGGTAAATCTTGATACTCATGTCTGATTATCTGTGATTAATGTTCATGTTACAAAAAATAACAAGGTTTGAGAGACAATACTGTGTGTTGACTAAATTTCCTGCTGAAATACATAAATCCATATTTGAAGCAATAGCACTAGAATGCACAGGTGCTTGTGTCTTATTACAACACACCTGCAGGAACCCAGTTTACAAAGAAATCTCACATGTAGTTTGTTTTGATCATCACATATCATGTCACATTGATGACTAATGACTCAGTGTGTCATGTTGATACAGTAAAAGAAATATATATATACACATGTTGTTATTGAACATTAATGAAGCAACACATTTTGAGGGAAAGTAAATATTATAAAAGTAGTTTGTTTGGTTTAAAATGGTATAAATATCTAAGGTGCTGAGGGATCACAGGCAAAATGCACACAAATACTTTAGATAATGTAAGTTTTTGCATAATATTTTGCTCAAAACAATCACTTAATATTTATTGTAGTAACAATAAATATTTTTAAATATGATTTTCTTATAAATACAGTGTCTTTAAGGTGGACAATAATTTTGTGAATGGTATTAATAATCTCAATTTAGTATTATTTTTGCATCGAGTAGCTATTATAGTTTTAGTTAACATTTTCAATTAATTTCCATTAATTTCATGTTAATTTTGGTTTACATTTGAGTAATTTTGTTGCACGTTTTGACATATTAATTGAGTTTTGTTGTTTTTAAGCATCTATGTATGAGTCATTCCACGAAACGGGTACGATTTGGACTTACCAAAAACACCTCACAACATTAATGACATATTTAACTTCCAGAAAACATATTTTCCCACCTCAGGCATCAAATCCCTATTATACCTATTATTATTATAATCAAATTATGTAATTATGTCATTATGTAATAAAAGTATGACAAGAGTGCACCTCAAAAATCTACTTCATAACAGGAGTTCTGACCTTTGTCACAAATAGACTTTCTTCGTTGCTTTTTTCCCTATCACACTTTAGAAATCATAAGAAATTACAGATCAGTTGAAAACTTAAAAAAAAAAATCAAAATTCATCTTTTTTCATCATTCATCATTTTAAAATCAGACATAAGAGTAACAGTTAAAGGGCTAAATACATAAAAAATCTTACTGGTCCCAAACTTTTGACTGGCAGTGTATATACAAATATAAAGCCAGTCTTTTTCCTTAGAATTGTACTTTATCATTCATACCTAACTTTTCTAAGAAAATAACCCAGAATCACAAGAAATAAATTTATAATTGCAAGAAAAGGGTAATAATTGTGTAACCTTTTATTGTTTTTAATTTAGTGGCGAAAACAGGCTTCTACACAAATTAGTGCCTGCGGATGATCATTAGGAACAGTCATCCACCATCTCGACTCATTGAGATGACCGCCAACACTGATCATCCGCAGCGCTGCAGTACGCACCGCTTACCTGCGACTGAGTGTTTTTACACCTTCTGCTTTCTGACAGCATGACAACTCTGTGCTGCCGGTCCCTGCCGGCGTCGGCGTCAGCGTCTGACGTGACCACGCTAATTAGCAGCTGTTGTTTGCTGCCAGGTGACAGACCTGCAAATGCGCTTTTTGGAGTGGTTTCAGGAGATTTTAATAGTCTCTGCTGTCTGACCGGATGACAGCTGCATTGTTTGAAACAGTTCTCTCACCCCGTGGCGCGTCGTTTGCTGTTGTTTTCTCTAAAGGAAGAGTGTGTAATAGCGTGTGTGATGTTGTGTGTGCTTGTAGGGCTCAGTGTGGGGAACATGTTCTATGTGTTCTCCAGCGAAGGGATCACCATACTGCAGCCCAGCAACTGTGAGATTCGCAGACGCATCCCGCGGACAGAGAGGATTCTGGGTAGTAATGTAAGTCTAGACTCAAACCCAAAACAATGAAATATGAGTATTTATTATGCTTAATGCCAGTGAATGTTTTAGGACTGTTTTAAGAATGTTTTTTTTTTCCACCCAGAACAGAGATTATATAATGCCTTATAACTACTTTGAGTAAACTTACAATAATTTGTTACCCTGCTGCCTTAAAATTGTAAGTTCAGTCAATTCAAATAAGTTAATTCAAGTTGAAATGTTAAGCTCTACTAAGTGACAACTTAGATATTTGAGTTGGCTAAACTAAAAAGTTGGCAGTTAAACTTTACAGCTGTGTTTGTTACTCGGCTGCCTTGTCACTTGGTAAAACAAAACATTTCAAGTTGACCTAAACTTTTTTTGAGTTGACTGAACTTAAAATTTTAAGGCAGCCAGGTAACAAATTATTTTAAGTTGACTGAACAAATTGTTTTTTACAGTAGTTTTTTTACTATTACAGGACCAATTCTTAGTATTAACTAGTTTAGCATGTGTAATAGTAACATATTGACTGTTTATTAGTACTTCTGAAGTGTTTATTCTATTTGACCATATTCTACATCCTTAAACATTGTTAAGTTAAAAACTTACCTTACTATTACAACTACCTTACTATTAATAAGCAGCAAATTAGGAGTTTACTGAGACAAAAGTTGCAGTTAATGGTTTATTCATAGCAAGAATTGGGAATTAAAATAAAGCGTGACCATTGTTTTTAATAAATTCATACTTTTATTTAGACATTAAATTGAACAAAAATGACAGTAAAGGCATTTACAACGTACCAAAAAATGTCTATTGCAAAATAAAGTGGCTCTTTTGAACTTTGTATTAATCAAAGAATCCAGAAAAATTAAATGTATCACTGTTTCAACAAAAATATTAAACAGCACAACTCTTTTTAACATGTTTTAACAATGAAGAATGGAGTAATGATGCTGAAAATTCCGCTTTGATCACAACAATCAATTACATTTTAAAATATATCCACATAGACAACAGTTCTTTTGAATTGTAATAATGTTTCACAATATTACTGTTTTTTTTCTGTATTTTTTATCAAATGAATGCAGCTTTGGTGAGCAGAAAAAAAATCATCTAGATGCTTTGTTTAAACAACATTTTTGTCAAAAGTAGTTATATAAGGAAATATAATTATGAATATATATATATATATAATTTCTTATTTGGTTCTGTTTATTTTGAGGTGAATATGTTCTGACATTCTTAAAAATAAAGGTTTTAAATGGGGGTTTCGCAGTGATGCCACCGTTTTTGCTCCACAAAGAACCTTCCAGTGAACAGTTCTTAGAAGAACTGTTTCTTTTTAGTGTAGAACCTTTTGTGCAATGGAATAGTTCAGTGGGTGGATTCTACATGGAACAATCAATGTCAATAAAGGACCTTTATTTTACAAGTGCACAAACAAACATTGGTTCAAGTGTGTTTCCATATTTTCCCTGCAGGAAGAACTGTGTCCCAGAAGTGCATCTTCACATGAGTGTGTATGGGCGTCAGCGGTCAGCGTGAGGGACAAGTACGTGTATGTGTCTCAGCCGCTTCAAAACAGACTGCTGTTGATTGACACACAGGCTCAGAGAGTTGTGCAGGTGAGGACATGTCCGTCTTCAGCTAAACTCAGCTCTCAAAAGTTCTCAATAACTGCCTCATAAAATGAATATGGATCATTTGATCATGGAAAAATTTGAAGAAATGTCTGACTTGAACACTTGTTTGCAGACTGGGTAATTCAGCCAGGGATTTTTATGTGGGTGGTGGGAGAAAAACACAGACAATCTGGACTCAGACGGCAATACAATTACTGACTAACCTCTGTAAATGCAGAAAATAGCTTACATCCCCATGACAAACAATTACTGTCCAAATCGGGCTTTTGAGACATGGTTGAGATCTGAGAACCTCTAGAGGAGATGTATATGAGAGCTCTTTTTCACAATCTGTGAAATTTACAGTAAAAAAAGAGCAGTTGTGGATGCCAAAATTCAAATTGTAAAAATATGGTACAACATTTTCGGTTAAATGTACAGTAAAAACACATATTTGGTTAACTGATATAATGTTAAAAATACCAAACTATTAAAGTGCTAATATCAGTTTAGAACCTTGATAATGCACTGACAATCTAATGAGAAAGACACATAAAGTATCAAAGATGATCACAAACAACTTTTCCACAAGCTGAAGTAAATATTAGTATATAGATGGAGCAAATACAAAATATGACCCTGGAGCACAAAACCAGTCATAAGTCGCTGGGGCATATTTGTAGCAATATCCAAAAATACATTGTATGGGTCAAAATTATTGATTTTTCTTTTATGCCAAAAATCATTAGGATATTAAGTAAAGATCATGTTCCACAAAGATATTTTGTAAATTTCCTACCATAAATATATTAAAACTTAATTTTTGATAAGTAATATGCATCGCTAAGAACATAATTTGGACAACCTACATGTGATTTTCTCAATATTTAGATTTTTTTTTTTGCAGATACCAGATAGTTGTATCTCAGCCAAGTATTGCCCTAGCATAACAAACCATACATCATGGAAAGCTTATTTATTCATCTTTCAGATGATGTATGAATCTCAATTCCAAAAAAAAATACCCTTATGACTGGTTTTGTGGTCCAGGGTCACAAATTCACAAAACACCATTATGGTAAGATGAAAAAATAATGCAATAAACATGCATTTAACAACATTAGTTGTAGCATGAAACCATAATGTATATAACACAAAAGGGAAAAAAAAACTACGAAGAAAGAGTTGAAATTAAAAACTACCAAATTTTAAGAATTTTGTCAGTTTGTCAATTAACAGTTTTTCACGATAAAGTATAAAATAACCTCTGTTCTTTTCCACTTGAAAAAAACTGTACAGGTATTTTACTATGAACTTACATTAAATATATGTGACCCTGGACCACTAAACCAGACATAAGTAGCATGGGTATATTTGTAGCAATAGCCAAAAAATACATTGTATGGGTGAAAATTATTTATTATTACTATTAATCGATTTTTCTTTATGCCACAAATCATTAGGATATTGTCACGTGTTTTTCCTTGTTTCTCCTGTCTTTGTTTCTGTTTGGCTCCTGTTTTTCCTAATTTGGCCATGTTCCTGAGTTGCCCTGATTAGTAGTTCTGTTTCAACTGGTCCCAGTTAATTGTCCTCGTTTGTTTAGTATTTATAGCCCCACCTGTCCTCAGTTTCTTTGTCCTGTCTAACATCGTATGAAGTGGTTGTTCTCTCTGTGTTTCTCTTGTTTATTAATTAAATATCCATTTGTTTTGGACTTTTTGGCTCCCTCGTTTCCCAATGCTCCTTTGTGTTTTCTCACACCAACAACCTGTGACAGACATTAAATAAAGATTATGTTCAATGAAGATATTTTGTAAAATATACAGTATCAAAACAAAATTTTTGATTAGTAATATCATATGCATTGCCAAGAACTTCATTTGGACAACTTTGAAGGCGATTTTCTCAATATTTGGATTTTTTTCGCCCCCTGGATTCCAAATTTTCAAATAGCTGTATCTCTGCAAAATATTGTCCTATCCTAACTAAACCATACATTAATGGAAAGCTTATTTGTTTAGCTTATTTTCAGTGTCACATATTACAGTATATAGTAAGGGAACTTACTCTTAACCAATTAAGAGACTTCTGACAAGCAGGAGACTTCACTGAAAGTCTTGTCCTCTCCATTTAACCTCACTGCTGTCCAGGAGGGGAAAAAACATTTTTTAATGAGATTTTACGTCATGTCATTCACTAGCCATGTTTTCTCCCCATAATTTTCTGCTGTCAAAAACGAACCAAACCAACAAAAGAATTAAAACGAAGAAGCTTTGCACACACTTAAAATCAGATGTTTCTGATGTTGAGCTTGTGCTTTTTATATGGAAGAACAATCAATACATAGCAACAGAGAACAATGAAAAGCATTAGATGAATGTACACAGTGAGACGTGTAAAGATGAAAGAGGTTTCAGAAAGCAAAGCTGCTGCTGACAAACAGCCAACGTGTCAGGGGTCATGTGGACCTGTCACAACCAAGAATAGACTCCAACAAACTACAAATGATAGTGATAGTCATTTCAAGATTTTATATCTAATGATAGAAGTGCCTCATAAAGTTCTTCTGTTCAGTGCTTTAAACGTTTATTTTAGGAAGGAAAAAACAGTAATATTCTGTAAATTCTTTTCAGTTCGTTCCTATGCAAAGCTTAATGGGAACTGAAAATCCACCCATGCAGTGTCAGTTAATGCAACAAAAATGATTCACTGTAAAAAATGAAGCATCCTGCAATGGTTTACTTCAAGAGCTATTTCTACCCGATCTACCCCTTAAAATGGCTTTTGTTGGTATTTATTTGTTCAGTGGTTAAATAATAATTTAAATTGATATTTCATCATTTGAACTATGTAAACTTATGTAAGCTTCAGTTACTTATTTAAGTTATAATATATAGAATGTTTAGCAGTTGTGTTGCTTTAGTAAATTGAAGAAGCAGCAAAAAAAAAACAAGTCCCAAGGTCATTTGTTATATTAAACATAACTGAAATTAAAATTAAAACTATAAAAAAAAAGGTTTTCAGCTATTTACCAAGGCAATGTTTCTCATTTTAATTTGTCTTGATGTACAAAAATAACTAAAACTGTAACTAAAAACTAAAATGAATGACTATATAGACATACTGTAAATGATAAAAACACAACTAAGTTACTAAAACTTTAACTAAAATGAAGTATAACTGATTCAAAATAATATTTATAATAGCATCTCAATAATACCAACATAATTCTGCCATGTACTTTTGACTTTTTTTTTTCAAATCTACCTATAAATATTACAAGGTTTCACTGTAAAAAAACAAAAAACTATTTGTTAAATCAACTTAAAATAATTTGTTACCCTGATGAGTTAAAATTTTAAGTTCAGTCAACTCAAATACGTTTATTCAAGTTGAAATGTTATGTTGTACTAAGTGACAAAAAAATTGTTTGTTAAATTTAACAGCTGTGTTTGTTACTCGACTGCCTTGAAATTTTAAGTTGAATCAACTCAAATATCTAAGTTGTCGCTTAGTAAAACGTAAGTTGATTAACATTTTATAGCTGACTGAACTTAAAATGTTAAGGCAGCCAGGTAACAAAAAATTTTAAGTTGACTCAACAAACAGTTTTTTTACAGTGTTGTCTACTTTGCAAATATACTGTTTCACACAGTTCAGTAATCAAGGAGCTAATACTAAGTAACTTGCATTTACATACAATTTTGCTGATCGGTTTTTGCTTCAACAATTAGATTATTTTAAACATTACTTAATGTTGGTTCTGCTTTGACTTCATTCGGAGCTTAGGTTCATTTTAAGATGTTCGTAGTGCCTCCTTTGTTATGACATTACCAATATAAATTACAATGGGTGCTTGACTCCCAACAGTAGCTCTTGAATGATTTTGCCTTCTTGTGTTGGAATGACAGGTTGTGGAGACGGACGCCATGCCCGTAAAACTCTTCTACGACAAATCTCACGATCAACTGTGGCTGTTGAGCTGGAGAGACCTGCTGAAGTCCCGCTCTACTCTACAGGTGAGCGCCAGCTCCAGCACACTCACAGAGACTTCACTGTCTTCACAGAAATTATTGTTTGTAGTTTTGGGCTGATTATGATTCATCCAGTTCATCCAGTCCGCTCTCAAGCAAATTAGAGTACCCACACATTCTTCATGCCCTCTAACCTTGATGGTTTTTAGCCTGAGAGTTCATTCATTGCCGTTTTGAGGGGCCATTTATCTGGTGTTAATGTGTGATAGTCTTTGAATGACAAATGCATTTCTGCACCAACTGCAGCTTAATAACACATTCAGGTCCATTTTGATGCAAGAAGAAATACATAAAAATGTCTAAAAATGCTTAGTTTTTAGCAAAGAGAACAAAATTTTGCAAATGCTCAAAATACACACAATTTATTATATAGAATTTAAAAATAAATAATATAATTTTATTTTTTCCTTCAGATTTTTGGCATTTTTAAGAGATATTAACCATTAAAATGTTTTTGCTCAGGTCATTTTGACTGGGTATGTATGGAGTACCATTTGGTGTCAAAAATATATTAAATTTCAAAATATATTATGTAAAAATGTGACCCTGGACCATTTTTGGAATTTGAGATTTACACATCATCTAAAAGCTGAATAAATAAGCTTTCCATTGATGTATAATTTGGTTGAGATACAACTATTTGAAAATCTGGATTCTGAAGGTGTAAAATATTAAACCAAAAACAAAATATTGAGAAAATCACCTTTAAAGTTGTCCAAATGAAATTCTAGCAATGCATAGTACTTTTCAGAAATCAAGTTTTAAAACATTTACGGTAGGTCATTTTCTAAATATCTTCATGGAACATGATCTTTACTTAATATCCTAATGGTTTTTGGTATAAAAGAAAAATCTATCATTTTGAACCATACAATGTATTGTTGGCTATTGCTAACTAATATACCTCAGCGACTTATTTTGTGGTCCAGGGTCACAAGTATATTTAAAAATATATATATTTTTAGCCTCTTACCCATATCACACACATTTTTGGGACTGAATTTTGTTTTTGTTAATGTTTTTGATAAACACAAACATGTACGCAATGAACTATTGCAGCAAAAAATGACTTTTTTCATCTGAAAGTGAAAGTTTATGCAAGTAAAATTATTTTATTTAGTAGTTGTTTTTTTATTAGAAATAAATATGTAGGTTTTATACATTTGTACTGTTTTTGAGCAATTATGAGTTATAAATTCAAAAGCAATAAGAAATTGGGGCTAATACTAGTAAGATTATATATTCTTGAATTTTGTTCAATAATAAATTCAATTAACATTTCTCATCAATAATATATTTAGCTTTTTTTCTGATGTGGTTCATTACTTTTTAATGAATAAAAAAGGCAGTAATAATGCAGTAATAACATAATACACTTTCACTCATTAATGAGAAGTTGTTGATTGGATACAATATGGTTTTAGTTGGAAAATCTTTAGCAATCTTTAAATCTTAAGTTACCGCTGTTTTAGGAAATAATAATTCTAGCAACCCGAAGTGTGAAAATAGTATGCAGCTTTTGAATGCATTATGAAGATGAATTTCACACTGTATTTTTTTTTTTCCAAAGTAGTAAAAGATTATTGGAGTATGTTTTACAAGAAAATATTATTTCAGTTTTTCTACTTCAAGCTTTCACATTAAATTCAGAGTTACTTGCTCTTTCTTTGTAGTTGTTTGTAAAAATTTACTAGCAATTTGTGAATGAAAATAGTTTGTACACAGTGCAGTTCAGTGTCAGGTAGAGCTCCTGACTCAAGCTACAGGCAAATAAGACGCTTTCTGCTGCATGAAGAAATTTTGCCCGGTTCTCACTTTATTCTTTGCCAGGTTTGATCTCGGCTGTCCTCATGTCAGCGCACACGTCTGAGAAACACACAGCCTCAAAGACAGCAAATGAAAAGCTTTTTATTTAACAAACAATGTGTAATTCCAGCCCCCACACACATGAATAATTCATGTTTTATTAAATAGCGGGAAAGTCCTCAGGTGTGTTTGCTTGTTCAGCATGCCCACAGAGCGCCAGCCGCACAGAATAATGAAGGCGTTCGCTATGAATCACTCAGAAATGCTAAAGAGCACTTTTAGAAGGGAAGCTGCATAATCGGCTGCAGGGGATATGGATTCACACCACAAATAAATGCCTTGATAATATTCGACTCATTTCGAATGCGAGTAATTGACCCGGGCACGGGCAATTTGTCGGGCCCGGAGGCAGCGCTCAGCTCGAGAGGTGAAATATCAAACCCATTTTTTAAATGGCTCAGTATTCTTAGTCAAACATCTGAACCTGTTTGTCAGTTCATTAGATTAAACAAATGAGGGGAGATAGAGCCGCATGTGTGCGCTTGGCTCTCATCCTGCACTCATCACACATTCACAAATCAAGAACTCATCGTTTGCATTCATAATCGTCTGCACTGGCCACTTGTTATGAACCCAACAGGGGCATTTTTATCAACTTCATAAGTGCTTTTAATATAATCGTTGTGAATTCCAAACTAAACTTCAAGTATCATCATATTTTTGGTAGTATTTGTGGATGCACTAAAACCTTTATTAATGTAGGGTAAGTTTGAACTTCCTTTGTACAATTTCTGAGTGGTCTGATAGCAATTGTTTTTTACCTAAGATACCTAAATATCCTATAACAGAACTACAACACTTGAAAAATGCCTTTGTGAAAATAAATGTGCTTCATTTTAGTGAATGTGTACTAAAAGTATATTTTTAAAAAACTACTTGCAGATAATATAATAATGAAACAATGCACTTAACACTCAAGTACGCACTTAACACTCAAGTACACACAAAAGTCCACTTTTAAAATGTGCTTTGTAAAAATGTGACCAGAGGAAAAGTTAAGGTTTCACTTTTAGTATGAGGCATGATAATTAAGTGTAAAGGGAGTAGGGAAAACATTATAGACATTAACTCTCAACATGAAGGCTGTATGGCAGTATTACACCACAACAGAAAGCTTTGCTTATACAGTAAATTCTTTATATAATAAAATACCAAAGCAGGAGTCAATGAAGATTTTGATCTTTGTCTGATCAGTCTGGTCAGATTCAGGCATGGTTGTAATCTGGGCCTGAAATTCACTCACCAAGCACCAAATGTAAATCAAAATTATTATTGACTTAGTTAAAACTGTGTTACTCGCCAGTTAACTCTTTTATTCATTCTAACCATGCACAAGAAAGTGATAGGGCTTAGTGTGATTATTAAATGCACCAAACATATTTCCTAGTTTGTAATGAAAATAATTTGTATATGTGACCATTTTTTTATTGAGATTTGTACATCACCTGAAAGCTGAATAAAGCTTCTACTGATTTCCATAGATGTATGATTTCTTAGGATAGGACAATATTTGGACGAAAAACTATTTGAAACCTGGAAATCCTAAATCCTAAAGATTTTTGGCATTAAATCAATAAATACAAATATTTACAGAAAAAAGAAAAAAACAAACAAAAAAAAACAATGCATATTGCTAATGAAAAATTACGTTTTGATATATTTATAGTAGGAAATTTACAGAATATCTTCATGGAACATAATCGTTACTTAATATCCTAAAGATCTTTGACACTAAACCAATAAATACAAATACTTATTTAAAAAAAAACAATGCATATTACTAATAAAAAATACTTTTTGATATATTTACGATAGGTAGGGTGACCACCCGTCCCGCTTTGCGTTGTACCGCTCAGCATTTTTGTCCCGCACGTCGCATATTGAGAAAATGTCCCGCTGTTGGTTTTTAATTATCATATTAAGAAAACGTGCATGTGTTCTTTTGCCTTTTAGAAAGATTTTTATTTATTCTTTTTGTAGCGTAGTTTCCACGCAAAGGATGTGCGGACCTCATCGAATGATCTAGCCACCGACGGAAATGGTCGAGGGCACACGGAAAAACACGATATTCTCCATTTATTATAACCAATTATTTAAAATCGATGCAGCTTTCAGACGTGACTTTCTTCTTATTTTAATAGTTTGTTTGAGGCGTTTTTTTGTGGCGTTATTTTAACGACGAATGTCTAGAGCGCATTATTGTAACACAAATCTATTCTCTCGCAGGCGTATTCTTTTACACACATATAACGGATGTGCTTTCCCTCGCTTGTATGTGCACGCTGAGAAACATAAATAACTGCATATGACAACGGATGTATCTACATAGCATATCTGTGGAAAATTTATCTTTCTCACTCTCACATGTGTCCCACATTGTCCCGCAAAATCGTATCTGTGTCCCGCAACAGATCTATTGCCAGGTGGTCACCCTAACGATAGGAGATTTACAAAATGTCTTCATGGAACATGATCTTTACTTAATATCCCAAAGATTTTTGGCATAAAAGAAAAATCAATAATTCTGACCCATATTTTCAGCTACTGCTACAAATATACCTTTATATACCTACTTTAGACCAGAGTCACATATCTGTGGTCAGCAAAAGGGAAGCATTTCAAACAAGCCACTGGCCCTGGTTGTAATATTCTTTTCACTCTCTTCCATTTCTTAAGGTGATCACTTCTGCCAGCGCGGTGGAGCAGCGTCGAATCATCCGCACTCCATTTGAAAGAGTGGAGGACTTCTACATCCCTCCCACCAACCTCATTATCACCCACGTAAGGTAGGAAACGATCGTCACTGCTCAGCGTGCATGACCTCTGTCAGTTTTTCCACATAATTCTTGCAAAAATGGGAAGCGGGCAAATGACGGTTGTAATTAAAAAGCGCAGCACTTAATAAATCTGCAGAAAGATCATTAACCTGTCTTTGACCATTGTCATCTCAGGTTTGGCTTTGTCTACTTAAAATCGGAGCCCGTGGTGCATAAAATCGACCTTGAGACCCTGCGTCTCGTCAAGACCATCAGTCTGAAGAACTACAGCTGTATCCCAGCCAGCATGGCCTATACTCATTTAAGCGGCTACTATTTTGTCGAGTGCCAAGCCGAGGACCGTTCGGCTCCGAGCTCACAGCTTCTCATCGATAGCGTAAGTGACGCAGTCGTTGGACCCAATACCAACATCAGTGGCCGGCCGTTCATCTCTCCAGACGGGCGCTTCATCGTCTCCGTGGACAAGCGACGTGGAAAGCTTCAAGTCCAGACCGTCTCCTTCAGCGGCGAGCTGCGGACAAGCCACGAAGCGGATGTCTCGATTCCCCTCGCAGACTTGGAGTTTCAGCCGTCCTTCACAGAGGCCAACCAGTATGTGGTCGTGGCCTCTTCGGCCCAGGGCTCCAAGCTGGTTTTCTCTGACCTGGCGTCGGGAAGAACAAAAGCCCTCGAGGACGTCAAGGATCCGATTACAGCCAGCAGCTGGCCTTGGGGAGACACCAACAGAGTGGTGGTCTCCAGCGGGGTGTTTGGACGTTACTTGGTCACGTCGGCGGCCGAGTCCCTGTTCGTTTTGGACGGCAAACAGAGCGGCCCTCACTGTGAGGTGTCAGACGTCAAGAGAGGGAACACAGTGGTCTGGGTGGGCGAGGTATGAGTGGCGTACCGCGGGCCGGTTCTGCAGAGGATTGCGTCGGCCAAATGGGCCAAAGCTTGGGAAAACCTTTAAGGGAAGCGAACGGACTCGATCCTAGTAGTGAGTTAAACTAACACACATGCGGGTTTCTGTATAGGTACACACACATACACACACATTCAACGACAAGAAACCTTAAACAACAAGGGAACGAACGAAGACACCCTTCAGTGCAACAGTGAACTAATTTGATAATTTTTTGCACTTCCTTGTTAGCAGAAATAGCGTTAAGCAGCAGACAGGTTAGGTGATGACTGAACTATGCACAATGCTTTTTAAAGTTTGAGTGTTTTCTCTTTTTTTTAATTCAGTGTGTTCACTTGTTATATATAGTCACTGCAGGAAATGTCTATCAGTGTTATGTCTCATTATGTCAATGTAAAAAAAAAAAAAAAACTGTGTTGTTTGCCTCATCCCAGTGTTTATGACCACACAATTCAACAGTTTTTGCTTTGCAGTTATTAGTACACTTCACTATAATAAACGCGTTACAGTTACATTAAGCATTTTCCTTTTTATAACGAGGTGAGTACTTTGTCGTCTTCAAAGCTCTTTCTGTGTGTGTTTGCGTTTTACTTTGGGTCGTCCCCCAAACATTTGCTAAAGCTGACCTCCCTTTGGGGACAACATATAGGACAAATCCTATATTACATATGTGACCCTGGACCACAAAACCAGTCATAAGTCGCTGGGGTATATTTGTAGCAATAGCCAAAAATACATTGTATGGGTCAAAATGATTGATTTTTCTTTTATGCCAAAAATCATTAGGAAATTGAGTAAACCATGTCCCATTAGGATATTTTGTAAATTTCCTACCATAAATACATCAAAACTTAATTTTTGATAAGTAATATGCATTGCTAAGAACTTCATTTGGTCAACTTTAAAGGCGATTTTCTCAATATTTTAATTTTTTTGCACGCTCAGAAGATTTTCAAATAGTTTTTGGCCAAATATTGTCATATCATAACAAACCATACATCAATAGAAAACTTACTTCACCTTTCAAATGGTTTATAACTGGTTTTGTGGTCCAGGGTCACATATTTGTTTTTAACTAAATAATTTCTTTTAGAAGTACGGTGTGTGTTTTGGTCAGGTATTGATCAAATGTCCTCACGAGGGTAGTAAACCGTTGTTTGGAACTGGAAAATGGTTTGACAAGCATACTACATGATGTTTTAAAGAAAATGTCAAAATCCAGAGGTTTATGTAAAGGCATAGGGGATCGAAAATATCATTAGCTCAGATTAAAAAAACAATAAAAGTCAATGGAAACACTTGCCGTGAAAGATAAAAGTGTGTGTGGATCTTCTTTCAGCTGTTTTGCATCAATATTGTCCGAGCTCAAACTTTAGGTTCACATTCATATATTACATTCAAACATGCAGCTGATGAATAGATGAACAGAATAGCAAATAACCATCAAAGAAAAGTATATTCTTGTTAAATAGAAAAAGATGGGCAGTGAGTTCTACTGTTCCACTAAATAAAAACTCATCTGGTGCATCAGATCTTTGAAAGGCAACTTGACACACATGAAGCAAATTAGAGCACTGTTGCACTGAACACACCATCATCACTACTGAAACGATCGCAAGCACAGCTTTAAATGGCCCTGTTTGAGACAAAATGGCTAAATTGGCATTTCAATGTGCTTTCAAGCTCAGCCAGATATGCATGACTACAATATTACTTCAGGAAGCCAGATGGTTAGAGCTCAATGAACATTAAACTGGACACAGATACGATCAATTTAAGGCCCAAACAAATCGAATTAAACTCAGTGGGCTAACAATCACTGAATAAATGTCCTCTGCATACAGTATATTAACCACAGAGCGATTTGAGTTAGTGTCTTTTATGTCTGGCTTTTAAAGGGATAGTTCACCCAGAAATAAAAATTAGCTTTTAATGTACTAAAGATGTAGGTGACTTTTGTTTCTTCAGTAGAACAGTAAAGAAGATTTATAGCTGAAACTGTAGTCCTTGGTGATTCATAAAATACAAATCAGTGGCTACCAGCACTTTGAGAGTTAACACAAAATGAATACCAGTGGCTCCTGATGATATATTGACATCTTATGAAGTGAAACAATTCGTCTGTGCAAGAAACTGAACGTTATTTACGACATTATTACTAGGGCTGGGTATTGATTCAGATGTCCTGATCCGAAAATGAACAATAACATCAGAAAATAAGAGCCGTAGGCTTATATTTTAAACCTATTCTTTATTTTTGTATAGGATCCTTTTAACAATATTAAAAACAATAACAGAGCCCTATAAAATATACATCTTAATTTTTCTGGTAATCAGATGAAGGCAGAAAACATGAATTGAATTCATCCTGATCAAATGAAAATTAAACCCTTTTACTTTTTGGCAAACATAGTGCTGAGTTTTACTGTAAAAATGAACAAGAAAACAAATGTGATTACTTATTTAAAAATAAAGATTTAATCATATTTATTATTAGTAGCAGCAGCATTGTTGTTACATTAAGTCCTAAGACTACTAAATAGTAATATATTTCTGACACAGTTTAATGTTAAACTAAACTTTTATTTTGACGAGTGGCTGTGAAGAACTCGCAGCTGCTGTGAATGTGATTTGATGGTAGTTTTCTCAAATTAAATGGTAAAATGCTAATGAAGTGATTCTCAGAGCAGCTGGGATGATATTGTGTGTTCATATCATCATATAGAGAGAAAACCCTGCAAACGTTGTCCGCGCTTTATTATGTAGTGTACAAAACAGTGCGCCATCCAACATTCATTCATTCATTCATTCATTGCGGAAATCATGGTGCCTTTACGCGTGGTCAAATGCAGATTTGTAGTATTACTATAGCATTTCACCTGAGCATTGCAAATCACGCATATAGGTAAATAAGAGGGTCATCTAGTGGAGAAGACCAATAATAAGGTTCACATTAATCAGATCTTGTTTTAAATGTTTGCTGAAATAAATACAGGAAAAGAACGACAGGAAAAGAACGATTCACAGCTTTTGAGATCCGATATCGCATCAACGTCATTTAAAAAAAAAAGATTCATTGAAAATCTTTTTTCTTTTTTTTTTTTTGCCCAGCCCTAATTATTACCTGTCACGGGCAAATTAGGAAATCCTTTTCTGTGAACTGATTCCCCAGTTCATTTAACTAATCATGCAATGATGTCACGTATACACAATTATAATATTAAAGCAACCAATAATGATGTGAAATGTGGTTGTTTTACATATCTAAAGCATATAAAAGTGAATAAACTTTAATTTGGCCCCTTTATTCAAGTGTTTGGTTCACTCATACTCATATCAGCATACAGAGACAAACTGTTTTATTAGTTCAGTGAATGATGTAGGAACTGAAGTGCACTATTTTGGCTCATTTTAAGTGTCTGAAAGTGAGTAACTGGTAGATCTGTGCTGCTTGAGCCGCAAACTGATTTAGACGCTTCAATCTGATTAGGTTTGAACTGGTTCATCCAGGTCACTAAAATGAATCGGTTCAAATGAATGATTAATTTGCAAACCGGACATCACTCCGGACCGCTTGCATGAGGCTCTGGATTACAGGTAATAATGTTGTAAATAATGTTCCACTTCTTGCACAGACTGATTGTTTCGCTTCATAAGACCTCAATATATTGTCAGGAGCCCCGGGGATTCGTTTTGTATTACCTGATAATGCTTTTTGGACTCTCAAAGTGCCAGCAGCCACTGACCTGCATTTTATGAATCACCAAGGACCAGAGTTTCAGCTAAAAATCTTCTTTACTGTTCTACTGAAGAAAAACACCTCTCATCTTGAATGGCCTAAGGGCAAGTAAATTAACAGCAAATTTTCATTTTGGGTGAACTATCCCTTTAAGGACTGAGACAGAAAGCTGGATTCAGTCACAGGCATTGTAATGCTGTTCTAACAGTATATTTAGAACAGCGTGGAGGAAATTATAGAGGAAATGAGATAAACAGATTAGAAGTTTGTTGAGAAATTATCAACATTAAAATCGGTTTCAAAATCATGTTACTAGCTGCACGCATTTTGTACAATAATACAGTATGTCCTGCACATATAATGCCGTTCTTTTAAAATGTCTGCATTATGTGTGTGTGTGTGTGTGTGTGTGTGTGTGTGTATTTGTTCACGGTTCTTTTTAGCACTGAAATGCCAGCCTGACTTTTGCCAACGAGGCAGAAACGAAGCATCTTGTGCCTCATTGAGTCACATTTAAGTCCACATCCATTTGTCTTCATTATACTCTATTGTCCCCAGACTGTTTCAGCCTGTTCTTGTTCTCATCATGTACATTTGTTTTTTTCAGTGTGTTACAGACTTGTCCAACACCTCAGTCTCTGTTTATGTGTGTCATTAAAACCTTTATTAAGTGTACCAGAACTGCTGGCAGACTTGAAGCACATGAAGTGCTGTAGCCGTTCGCAGTTGCTAATCAACAGGCCCAAAGAACCAAAGGCTTTATTTGACTCATTTTTGCTTTTAAATAAATAATAGTATAAGTGTATGACTTTTCTTTTTCAAGCTAAGCTGTCATGATGCTGGTGGATTTGTTCTGACATACACCCTCATGCCCTAATTCTGTGTATGTGTAAGATTTGTTTCTCCCAAAGTACATTGTGTATGGTGAATAAAACCTGGTCCTTAAGCAAGTAAGTTAGCACCACTTATTCTTTGGTTTTATAGCACACACCAAACACTCCTTCAAACATTTACATTTCAATCATGACAAAATGCCAAGGGCCTAAACTCAATGACGAGAACTGATTTATTTACATGTATGTATTTCCTTATTTGAAACAACCTTTAACAGTCTTTAGCTGTCTTTGTGCTGGTTAATCTATATCTCTATGCAACACGTTTTTCAGCATTAAGGCAATAACTGTTGAAATATAAATGTTTTGCAACTGAGTAATGGCAGTAATTGCTACTCTCTTTTTTTTTATTGACTGATTGATTTTTGTCTTTCTTGCAGTGTAACTGACCACACCAGCAAAGATTTCGTCTAGTTCTTAGCTTGTCTCGTGGTCAAGCAGCACCATGTTCTGTTCATTTGTGTGTCTGTGTGTGTGCATTATGTTGATTTGATTTAATGCGTCGTAAAATTGTGAAATGTTACACTTTTCAGAAAGATAGTGGCTTTATTCACAGATGTGCTTAATGGGATGTAGAACAAAGTTGAAGTTTCATGGTCATAATTTTAGTAGACTAAGTATCTGTTAACCTGTAACAAGCATTAAAAAATTCTCCAACAGATTCCTGAGATCCTGATACACCCAAGTGATTTATTAGCATTTGTTGTATAGATACCTTTATTGTATAATGTAATATAGTGTTGCCTGGGATATATATATTTCTTCCAGTTTTACAATAAAAGATGAGACCAGAACAATTCGCAGTATGTGGCTTTAATGAAATAAAAATCTTTGTTAGAAACAAATATGCTTAGGAAGTACATTATTTTGACTGAAATTAACCTTTCATTCTTTCATGGTGTATTTTTTCTTAAATGTAAGTTATGCACTAGGGGTGCAACGGTTTAACTTTCTCACAGTTCGGTTTGTATCACCGTTTTAGAGTCATGGTTTCGGTACGGTTCGGTATGTGCTATGTTTAGGGAAAAACTACAGTGTCAAATAAAAATACATAAAATGTGACCCTGGATCACAAAACCAATCTTAAGTAGCACAGGTACATTTGTAGCAATAGCCAAAAATATATTGCATGGGTCAGAATTATCGATTTTTATGCCAAAAATCTTCAGGATATTAAGTAAACACCATGTTCCATGAAGATATTTTGTACATTTCTTACCATAAATATATCAAAACCAAATTTCTGATTTGTAATATGCATTGCTAAGAACTTAATTTGGACAACTTTAAAGTTGTGATTTTTTTTTTTTTTTGGTTTATTGGTGTGTTTATTGGTTTTTGTTTTTTTTTGCACCCTTGGATTCCAGATATTCCAATTTTTGTATCTCTGCCAAATATTATCCTATCCTAACAAACCATACATCAATGAGAAGCTTATTTATTTAGATGATGTATAAAGCTCAATTTCGAAAATTTGACACTTATGACTAGTTTTGTGGTCCAGGGTCACAAATAAGAACAAATAATCTAACTACAAGCAACAGCACAAATAAATACAATAGAGTAAAGATACAAGTCAAATAAACTGTGCTTTTCAGGTTTTTTAGGTAGGTCTTAGTTTTTAGGTACAGAAATTGAATTAAGTAATCAAATGTAAAATAACATTGCATATTTGACTGTATAAATTAAAGATGAATCTTTATTAAAGTTACAAAAGCTATTCAATCAAGAGCAGTGAAGGATTTCCTTCTTGTTTGATTAATATTAAGAAAGTGCTGTCACTTTAAAAGAAAGCACTGATCCAGCGCACTACGTTCAGCCGACTATGTCTGCTAGGATACTTACAAAGTTGGGCATTTTGACATAATATTTGTTTTAATTTGTCCATTCAAACTAAATACTGTTGTTTAGAGCTTAATATTTGCACACATTCTGAGACGTGGGTTTGCACGCTTCGGATGAGCGCACAGAACAGAGAACCGTCGCACCCCTATTATTTACATATTTAAATTCTATGATTCATTACAAGGCACTCTGAAACTGAGTAATACTGCACTTACTCATCTGTTGAGTGAAAAAACAATTGGTCACTTAAAAGGGATAGTTCTAAAGGGATATAATTTTCTCTTAATTTATGATCCTCGGCCATCCAAGATTTAGGTGTCTTTTTTCTTTAGTACAGCAGTAAAGATTTTTACCGTAAACCGTGCTCCTTGGTGATTCATTAATACAAGCCAGCAGCTACCATCACTTTAAAAAAGCATATCAGGCAACAAAATACATACCTGTGGCTCCTGTGATGATATATTGAGGTCTTATGAAGTGAAACAATCGGTCTGTGCAAGAAACTGAACATTATTTATTATATTATTACATGTAATCCACAGGCAAACAGTTTAGAGTGATCTCCAGTTTGTGAACGAATCATTCTTTTGAACAGCTTCTTTTTAGTAAACTAGTTGAACTGAGCAGCACAGATCTACAAGTTACTCAATCAAAACTCACTTTCTGATGGCTGAAAGTCACTGCGAATTGAAATGAGTCAAAATATTGGTGTATCTGAATCTATGATGAATTAACTCACTCAGCGCTACAGTTCCTCCAACAGTCACTGAACTGAGGAAACAGACTCAGCATGAGCATGTGTGAACCGAACAAGTGAATTTTTTATGGTCTTCTATCATTTGTGTAAAAAGGCAAGTTGATAAAGACTATTTTATTCACTTTATGTGTTTTAGACATGTAAAAATTCACGTTTCACCTCATGAGTGCTTTCGTTTTTTTAATTGCATATACATTATGGTGAATCAATTATTTGAACCACCCCATTGAAACAAACTGTCTAAAAGAACCAGTTTGTGAAAGAATCAGATTTTCCTGTTTGCCTGAAGCTATGGATTACAGGTAATAATGTTCAGTTTCTTGCACAGACCGATCATTTCACCTCATAAGTCCTCAATATATCATCAGGAGCCATAGGTATTAATTTTGCATTGCCTGATATGCTTTTTTTTTTCACTTTCAAAGTGCCGGTAGCTGCTGACTTGCATTTTATGAATCCAAGTACTAAGGTTTCAGCTAAAAATCTTCTTTACTGTTCTACCAAAGTCATCTACATATTGGATGGCCTGAGGGTAAGCAAATTAACAGCTCATTTTCAGTTTTGGGCAAACTAACTATTAAGGGTTAGAATCAGGAACAACAGACTAAGCACAAATGCACTGAGAAGTTTAAAAATAAAAAAAATTGAATCCATTGGTTTATTGGTGTGTTGTTATTGTTCAGGCTTTAAATTGGAGATCTAATAGATGTTTAATTCCAGCGTCATTGCACATGAAGATCATTCTGACAGTGTTTATCTGAACATCTTGACTGATGAATGGCTTCTACACAAAGGTCAGCATTGATAACCTGCTAAAATCGCTTCATGGTCCTGATAAGACCACATGAAGCCTTCCTTTACTTCAGCTCAGCCTAATCTATATGCTTTAGTGTTCAACACACTCCACCATCTGTAGTAATTATTCACAACAACTCGCCAGTGAAAGATGCTGTCAATAGGCCGTCCGTCACTGTCACTGTGGACACACAGACGGCTTCCTTGCAAATAAATCTATATGAGCTTTTTCACTTTAACTTAGATGCTATTGAATGTATGCACACAAACTGATCTGCAGAGAAAGTAAAGTAAAAAGACAGACTGTGTAAGGTCTTGAACTTTGCACTCCAAATGTTACTTTCAAAGTATTTTGCTTTGACAAAAAGTCTTTAGAAATTAACAAAACAAAAATGAAGCCTACTTTTATGACAGTTAAGCACATTTCCTTCCCAGAAACTAATTTTTGTTAAAATAAGTAGTGTGAAAAAATTATCTTTAAGTTTTGTACTGTTTTTACACAGTTTAAAAGTGCATATCCGTGTCATATTGCAAAACTTTTAAGTAACACGTTATTGTATTGTAATATACAAATTTTTTTTAAGATTTTAAGTAGCATTTCAATGAGTTACAATACATTTGAATATCCATCTTTCTCTAATATTAGTTTAATGGTCAAATAAAATTTAGATAAATAGATAAAATATTTAGTTTTTTATTGTTTTTATTTTAAAATAATTGATATATAGGTTTGCACAAACTGGCCCAATAGTATATTGCGATTATACTGCAAGACTGTCTTCTGACTGGAATACTAAGGTGAGATCAACAGCATGAAGACTTCTGCTGAACTGATTCGTTGACTAAGACTGGCAGCAAGAAACTCTGTGAATGATGGATTAATGCCAGATTCTCATACACAACTGCTGTTTGTCTTGTGATGAGCTGTGATTGTGAGCTCTGGTTATCAACACTCAGCATATAAGCAGTCAACAGTCATAACTTCTGAAAGATAAACATATAAAAACAAATGACTGCAACAACAAAAATAAAAATTGATTCATGCTGCAGTGCATGCTGGGATCCAGGATACTACCACAGAGATGGCATTATTATAATTGATGAGCAACGTGAACGGCATCATTAAACACTAAAACTACTACTGTTAAAATTACTGTGAAAGTGCGATCGCTAGCAGCTACAAAGCGGCATGTCTAATAACACTAAATGCAAACAGCCCGTCTTGTTGACAAAGCCTATTTACACTAACTCGCCCACCAAGAAACCAATTTAGTAACAGGATCAGAGGCTTGAAGAGTAAAGATAGTGGATTTAGCTTTTGATGCAACCAACCTGACTTTGAACGTGCATTTTTGTCATATTTGCTCAGAGGGGTGATTATTTTAAATTAAAATGAAGAAAATATTAGAAAAATGGAAATAAAGTGGGTATAATAAACGGGTATTCAACAGACCTGTAACGGAAACTGGATGTGGTTTCCTCACGTTGATCATGTTGTTATCATGCTCATCACGTGGCTCCCTTCCTTAACCAGCTTCTATGGTTAGGGGTAGGTGTAAGCTGGCCTTTTTAAAAATAAATCTGATCATATTTATTAAATATTTTGTTATTATTGCACAGTATTTTATACACTGTTGTGCAAATACACTGAACCAAATTATAAACTCAACACTTTTGTTTTTGCCCCCATTTGTCATGAGCTGAACTCAAATATCTAAGACTTTTTCTATGTACACATAAGACCTATTTTGTGTACACAATTCCCAGTTCTTGCATGGCCAGCATACTCACTGGACATGTCACCCATTGAGCATGTTTGGGATGCTCTGGATCAGCGTATATGACAGCATGTTCCAGTTCCTGCCAATATCCAGCAACTTCGCACAGCCATTGAAGAGGAGTGGACCAACATTCCACAGGCCACAATCAACAGCCTGATCAAAGGACCCCCCAAATACAGTAAAACTGCACATTTTAGAGTGTTTTTTATTGTGGCCAGCCTAAGTCTCACCTGTGTAATAATTATGTTGTCTAATCAGCATCTTGATATGCAACACCTGTGAGGTGGATAGATTACCTCGGCAAAGGAGAAGTGCTCACTAACACAGATTTAGACAGATTTGTGAACAATATTTGAGAGAAATAGGCCTTTTGTGTAAATAGAATGATTTGTTTGTGAATCAGACATGACTCCAGACCAGTGTTGCCAAGTCCGCAGTTTTCCAGCAGAATTGGGCTACTTTCATACCATTGCCGTGGGGTTGTTTTTCATGTCCGCAGGTTAAAGCGACCCCAATAACTTAATATTTAGCCTAGTTTTGGGCTAGTTTTGAGTATCAATTGGGCTGGTTTTGTTGTGAAAATGTGGCAACCCTGCTCCAGACTGTTTGCCTGAGGCTCTGGATTACAGGCATAATAGTGTTGAGTTTCTTGCACAGACTGATCATTTCACTTCATAAGACCTCAATATATTGTCATAAGCCACAGGTATTCATTTTGTGATCCTTGATATGCTTTTTTTTTCTCAAAAAACAGTAGCTGTTGATTTGCATTTGATATGATTCGCCAAGGACTAAAATTTCAGCTTAAAACCTTCTTTACTGTTCTACTTAAGAAAAAAGTCACCTACATCATGGATAGCCTGAGGATGAGTAAATTAAGAGCAATTTACTTAACTGTCAATTAGCATAAATTCAGATTGGAAACCTGCTATTTTTTGGTTCTTTCAGACAATATAGATTGATGTATCTTGGCTTTAAAAGAGGCCAGTTGATGATAAAGTAGGGCTGTTGTGCAAGAATAATTTTCTTATGGGCTGCTTGTCACAGACAATTTTCTCCACCACTGTAGATGGCAGACAGATGGCAATCGGATACCGCAATATTTTTTTAACATATATTTACATATCGCTCAGTCCTGTGAAATGCAGCAGAATGGGAACTTGACAAGTACAATGAGGCATGCAGGCATATTTGACATTAATCATAAACAAGACTTCAAATACAGATACTTTAAAACTACATTTGGTGACAGGCTCTAAGAAAAAAGAAAGAAAAAAATCCAAGAGTAAATAAATTATTTACAGAATGTGCTAATTGCTGCCGAGACAGGATGAATAAGAGTTCTCTTCCAAAATTCTCATTTCAGCTGGTGGCATAATAGTGTTGTAAAACTTGCCCCAAATTATTTAAAAAAGTAAGAAATGAAAAAGTAGGGAACAGCACGTGGATCCAATAGCTGCAAGTGGTGGCGTTCTCCTGAATTATGCTATTTGTTTTTCAATTCTAAAGGCCTTTGAGGCCTGCTTTCAACATATTTCACAAGGTCCCTAAAGACAGAGGGAAAAAAGAAAGGGGTGAGAGAAAGTGTGCTGGTGCAGTAGAGACGGAGTAGTTTGGGGGCATCATGTTTTCCTAATGGAGCAGGCTTCATAGGGAATTCACTTCCCACAACTCTCAAAGGCATCTTTCTCTCCCTTTCTCAGGGCCAACTCGTATGCATATGCATTAACAGCGGTGCATAAAGCTGGTGGACCTCTAAAAAAAAAAAGAGGCAAAGTTCCCTCTCTGCCTTTGGCTTATAGACCAGTCTGATTTTTACACCGTTTCTGAGTTAAAGGTACTTGGAACAGCATTTACTTTACACTATTTGAAATACTGTTTCAAAAACAATAACTTCAATTATAGAAAAAGTCAGTTTTCCTGTACCTTTTTTTAACTGTTGCTGTTTGCATATTATTATTATTAATATTAGTCACCATATTATTGGATTAATAATCATCAAATCCTCTATTAAAAGAGCCAGGGGTGAAACCTTTTGAACAGGATGATGACGTGTGTTCATGTTTTTTTTTCCTCCTGAAGCTACATATAATACAAGAGACAAAATAAATGAACATTATCCTGATCATCAAATTCAAAATGTTTTCACCCCCTGTCTCTTAATGCATGGTGTTTCATTCTTGAGCATTCATAATAGTTGTGTACAAGTCCCTCAGTTGTCCTCAGTGTGAAAAGATGAATTTCAAACTCATACAGTCACTACCGGAAAGAGTTCAAATATGCAGAAGATGCTGGAAAACAATTTATTTTTCTATTTTTCTGAAGAACAGCAGGCGGTTTCACTGCTCAGGACAAACAAGGGATTCAAGAACAACCATCACAAAATAGTTGTGGATCATCCAGGTAACAAAACAGATTATTAAGATTCAAAGGGATGTAAACTTTGAAACATGCAATAAAAATGATCCAATTTAAAAGTAAAATGTCCAGTAAGTGGCACAAAAATGTGTGTTCAATATGTGACCATGACCACGTTTTTAGATTCAGAATTCAAATATCTGGGGAGTTTTAATGCCTCTAATGTTCATTTGAACCAGAAACTGCAGTAATTTGCATGAATAGGTATGTTTTTTCGAGTTTTGCAGAAATGTAAGTAAAGCCATGCATTTTTAATAATCCTGAATAGATTGTGGACTATATGTAAACAACTTTAATGTGAAATAGCTTATTTAGGACAATGCTAAATAAAAATGTAATAATACCTCTTATTTTGTTAAAATTACGTTTTCACAAATTCTTGAGCTGAAATGTAAATGGGGCAGTATTTTACAGAGGATTGCAACTGTTCAGTTGAGGAGCATTAGTAATGTTTATTCTATACTTTTTTAAAGTTACAATCTGTAACTAGGCTGTGAAAGATCCATCTGTTGAATCCTTCATAGTCCATGAAACAAAAGATACATTTCAGTGCTTAGTTTTAAAGGCAGAATAATTCTAAACAAATTTTGTCATTTTGAAAAGAAAAAACTAGAATGAATATGATTTATATGTAGCATGTAATTTTTATGTGGCATTTAATACTCTGTAAGACAAAAACACAGAGCACAGAGTTTTGCATGGAAAAAGTTCACAGTACACATAAACACTATTTTTTAAACTTCACTGGTTTCCTCAACTAGTTTAAGTTACCTTACCTTATTGGGTTTTTACTAACAGTCCACATTATAAACAAAAGATTGGGAGACTGTCATGTTGAACTGAACCACGAGCTGATTGTATTTTCATTTTGAATTGTATTATAATTATCTACAATTTAAAAAGTATAATTAAAAAGCACTTAAAAGGACTTTGTTCCTCATAACTGTGCACATTATACTGTGTTATAATTTGCCTAGACAGGAGTTAATGTGACCCTTTAGTATGATTTAAAAATTAATGTATTTTTTTTATAACTGACATGTGTGTCAGTAAGCTAAAAGCAAAGTGCATTTGTCTCAGATTCATTTTAGCACTTCATTCAGTCAAGCAGAACACACTGATATGACAGAAATTCCCAATGTTCCTGTTTACTACCCTTTATTTTCTCTGCTAAAGTTGGCAACTCAGAACTAATCACTAAAACTTACGTGTTTCAAACTTTATCACTATTCTAGTGCTGGATATGATAGAGACTGAGCAATAGCCGTCCAAAAAGCCTGCTGCTGCATGTTTCTTCAGCAGTTTATCAGTGGGACTGGTAGAGCTAGCTAGGTAGCTGTAAAACAGAGAGGCACAGGGCAGTTAGACAAATTATGTGTGTTGTTGCTCACATTATTCTAGCAGAAAAATCAAATCTAATGTTTTATAAGAATCTGGGAATATTATTCGTCTTGGGCTAGATTGAGTGTGTCTGAATTCGACCCAATGTTCTTCACTCGAGGAAAACAGATATTTAAAGATAATTGTTGATACATTTTTGAGATCTTCTGCTTTATTCCTGAGTTAATGCAGAGGGGCAGTGGAGATAGAAATAACAAGGTATTGATTTTCAGATTTAAAGATGAGGAGGGGGTTTTATAACACGAGATAAAAAATAAACTATTTGACAAAGCTGAAAAATGCACCCACTAACACAGAAAACATGTTTGAATTCTCAGTGTTGTTTTTTAGTAGTATTTTATTGCATGTCCTTTCTTTACTCTGTTAAGGTTACATGAGTTGTTCAAAATCTCAGTTATGCTGAAATTTGAATTTATACGTTTTCCCTACGTTCTTTTGTTTCAGCCTTCACAAAGCAAATGCATTGCTCACTGATCTTCAGTGAAGACATCAATCAGAGTTTATGCAGGCCTGTACGACTCCTGCCAGAAACCTCAGAGCAGCACAACAGGTTTCTTGGCATCTGTGTCTCTACACAAAGGAGTGCTGGAGATTTCATGATGTCTCATAGTCTCAGGTCTGTAAAGGGGAACCGTGTAATTTATGCACCACTACTGACAGCAAACAGAACTGCAAAATAATAATAAAACTGCAAAATAATAATCATTTTCTTGAACGCTGACTTAAAGGATTAATTCACTTTCTAGAACAAAAATTTCCAGATGATTAACTCACCCCCTTGTCATCCAAGATGTATGTCTTTCTTTCTTCAGTGGTAAAGAAATTATGTTTTTTGAAGAAAACATTTAGTGGACTTCCAGGGCTCAACATTAGCACTTGTCCGCTTGTCTGGGACAAGTGGATTTTGTGAAAGGACAAGTGAAAGAGAATTTTACTTGTCCGACCGACCGGACAAGTAACCCAATTAAAACATCAATAACAAACAATAACTAGTGCAGCACCAAACTTTGGTGAGAATGAATTTGATTGTATTACTTATATTGTAAACGGTGAATGAAAATGGACAGTATCAAGGTTGCGTCAGTTGAGGCTCATGCAGCCTATCTGACTCACGGAAAATCAAAACTAATAGGCGCAACAGCACACACAAAGAAACAAACATGAACAAACATACTGCGGTAGAAAAAAATGGAAAAAATAATGTATATAACATATGATATAGGTATCACACAACATCACACAAACAAGCACCATTACAGTTGCAAATGTGACATTGATTTTATACAACAGCAGTTTAATAAACTAGTAGTTAATATTAACTAACTTACATTTTAGATACATCACTGACCGTTTGCTAACGAAAATAGTTCTAAGCAAAGCCACAGCAGAACAGTCGCGAATCTCGTGTATTTCATTACTGAATGTTTCAGCATTTTCAACGATTCAGTGAGCCATTCATAAAGACAGTCAATTGCTTTATTGAATGAATCACCATTTGAACAAATTGGTTGAATCCGCCTATGGTTGACTCACTCATTCATATTATTCATAAAATTATTGCACATTTCAGATTTGTGTTTAAAAAAAGTAAAACATTAATCTTTTACATTATTTATGCATTTGCAATTTTACTGTGTAAATGGATTTTTGGAACCTTATCGTCATTAAACATTAAACAGTAAATACATTTAAATGGCACTTTGGATGCAGGTTCGGTTTTTCCTCTGCAGTGGAAAGATGGAGATCGTTGATACTGATTTAATTTGAATGGAAACAATTATACAGAGTGTAATTATTCTAAATGATTGTATTGATAAAATTTAAGAATTTGACATAAATGATGACATATATTTAGTAAGTTTAGAAAAAAAGTTCAAAAGTGTCCTAGAAATCATTTTAAGGCAAATATCATCAAATATGATGATTAAAGTAAGACCTAATGGAGTAGTGATGAGACTATTGCTTCAGAATGGATTATATTTATGCCAAAGAAAAAAATTATAATTTTTTTGCCCCTTAAATTTTGCAAGTAAATTTTTTACTCGGACAAGTGAATGACAAGTGAATTTACTTGTCCGAAGGACAACCACATGTCAAAGCTTAATGTCAAGCCAAGGCTTCTATGGTGCCCGCGAGTTTGAACTTCTAAAATGCAGTTTAAATGCAGCTTCAAAGGGCTCTAAAATGAGGAAGCAGAGGAAGAAGGGTCTTATCTGGTGAAACAGTTATTTTCCAAAAAAACATAAAATTTATATAGTTTTTTAACCTCAAATGCTCATCTTGTCTAGCTCTACGATGCATACTCAGTGCACTCTGGTTCAAGACAGTTAGTGTATGTTGAAAAAATCCCATCTCATTTTCTCCTCCAACATAAAAATCAGAAGTGCAGTGCTTACAAAGTGAACCTGCAAAGAAGGTCAAACGCTCTTTACAATAAAAAGGTACAACAGTGATGTAGGAAGATTTTGAAGGTGAAGAAGAAAATGAGATGCACTGTAAAAAAAATAAATAGTTGAGAAAACTTAAAAGTAGTGCAACTTCATGCATTATGGCTTTTGAGTTTTCTCAACAATAGCTTTTTAGTTTTTCTCAGTAAGGATACTTTGTTTAGCGTAATATATAATTTTGTTTGTTCATACAATGCTGATTGTCTTATTTTGCTAATAGAAAAAGCCTTATCACAGCAACTAAAACAACACTGTCGTTGGGGTAATTTATTTTTTTATGCGTCAATTATTTTTTATTTACAAATGACAAACAGTGAATTGTTATAGAATTCGTCATGGACAACGTAATCTAATACATAGACAATATTGTCTTTGTAAAACATCTTACAAGACTAAGGTATCCAACAAACAGACAAAAGTATTTGAACATACTCTTGGCCTCAAAACTAGACACACAAACCTCAAGAACGGTTGCAATAAAAAAGGATGAGCTCTTTACATCACAGTACAACACATAACTAACAATAAGAAAAAAAAAAAAACAACAAAAAGTTTACATTAAGTCAACAAACAGCAAAACAGCAAACAGCAAATCCTATAACAGAAACAGCATAATTTATTCATACTGCAATGCATGCTGGGAACCCACAAAGCCTTAACATTTCAACAATATGATATTGTTTGTTCAGACAACAGTGTTTGACTAGTTAGGACAACATTTGAGGCAGTTTTGTTGGTCTGACAGAGGTTTTTATGTTGTTTCAAGAAAAGAGCATTTTTTAGCATTTGACATACCCAAACTGTTTTGAACCGAAGTGCACAGAGTACGCAAGCTAGACAAGATGAGCATTTGTGGTTATAAACTGTAATTTTGTTAGAAAATAACCAATCGTTTCACTAGATAAGACCCATCATCCTTGGCTGGGATCATTTAAAGCCATCTGAAGCTGCATTTAAACTGCATTTTGGAAGTTCAAACTCTGTGGCACCGTAGAAGTCTGCTATATGGAGAAAATCCCTAAAAAGTTTTCCTCGAAAACAGAATTCCTTTATGACTGAAGAAAGACAGACATAAACATCTTTGATGACAAGTGCATGGGTGAGTACATTATCTGTACATTTTTGTTCTGAAAGTGAACTAATCCTTTAAGTCAGCCTCTAAATAATTCACTTACAGTATGACTCTCTGTATACTAAGTTGGGATTTAACACTAAAGAAACAACACGCTTCAACTTTAATGTTCCTCTGTGATTCACACTCACTGTACTGACTTATTTACATTTAGCGGCATAATAGCTGCAGTATCTATATCAAGTCAATATCTATATGACTTGAACACTTGAATTATATAACCAAACATCCAATATATGTGACTATAGTCAAAAGTTTTTTAAATGTTTTAATAGTCTCTTCTGCTCACCAATGCTGCATTCATGTGCTCAAAAATACAGTAAAACACTAATATTGTGATATAGTATTACTATTTAAAAGGACTGTTTTCTATGTGAATATATTATCAAATCTAATTTATTCATGTGATGCAAAGCTGACTTTTCAGCATCATTACTCCAGTCTTCAGTGTCACATGATCCTTTGGAAATCAACTTTTTTGATACTTAAAAAATATGCAGAAACCTTGATATACTACCATTCAGATGTTTAGTGTGTGTGTGTGTGTGTGTGTGTGTGTGTGTTTAAAAAGAATTAATGCATATATGCTGAATACAAGCATTAATTTTTTTCTAAATTATTATTACTATATTTAGCCTATTATTTTGTTATGCAGCGTTGGTTGTACATAATAAAACTGTGTCAACCATAACACAGAGAAACTAACTTTGGATGTATGAATATTAAGCATGCACATTGTGAAGGTATGCACCGAAATGAAAATTCTTGGCAGAAGCCGAAACCGAACAAACTGAAACACTGGGCCGAAGGCCGATTACCGAATAAATTTTTTTTTATTTTTCCCCCCCATGTATTTTGCCAATTTTTTTCACCATTGCATAAAATTAAAAAGCCAAAATGTGATTTTTACAGTTTTGTCATGCTTTTCAAAGAAAAAAAATCAATTACAAAACAACAATTTAAAAATATTTACTTAAAACTGAACATTTCTAACATTCTAGGAGACATTATAGCCTACCAACAAAGCACAATTTAACTTAAAATAAATACGTTAGTAAAATAATATTCTTTGGCCATTTTTAAGACCCCCTGCTTGAATCAGCCATGTGTTTTTTGGTTTGTTTGTTTGTTTGTTTGTTTTTAATGTACAAATGAATGCAGCCTTGCTGAGCAGAAGAGACTTCTTTTAAAACATCAGAAAATATTACAGATCCCAATTTGATGCAGCGCTGTCAGAATACATACAATTTGCGCATGTATTAGAAAAAATTATGTTATGTAGTTTAGTTACTAATGGTTTAAGTCATCAAGTAACCAGTAACAACCACCCGTTTCTCTTATCATCGAAGACATGCAATGCGGTGTTAAACAGTCTTTCACTGTGCTACATTTGCTACATTAGTGTGCACCTCTATTTGATCGCGTCATGTCATTGTTCGATATAATTTATTTGGTCTCTTCGCTTATTCAATTTAAATTCAACTCTATGAATAAATATCATTCTGGTCAGACCATGATAAGACATATGTATAAACACAAAGTTATGCTGCACACTCATGCTAACACACATTTATCAAACTAGTCCTTCGGCTCATGCACATTTCATACTGCAAGCACTCAAGGACAGCATCATGCTTATGCATTATGATTCAAAGGATGTGCTCATAGATAATAAAGGCTTCCTCTGGAAGTGCTGATATACACTATATGCCATCTTCACTATTCAGGATTTTTTTTTCCTAGAGTATCACCATCAGCAACATTCCATCTACAACCTTTAAAATGGTCCAATAAAATGTAAGTTGTCTGATTTAGCATTGCTATAACAGGAACTACCAAAGCCTGTAATGTTTATCCCCAAATCAGAGGAAATAATGGTTGTAAACATGTCACTGTGCAGCGACGGCGAAAGCAATAACCTCTTAAATGCAGGGAAACAGGTGCTAGACCATCTGCCTACACTTTGATGGTCGCCCTAAATGAGAAGAGATTTGAATGTTAAGGTTGTGAATGTTGTGCTAACATGTTTAGATGTTACACAAGATCATAAAGATGATTCATCAACATTTTTCTCATTTGCATTACTAACAGTCAGCTTGAACCCTCACATCTCGCATGTAACATCACATAATTATCAGGGTTCAGTGTTCGGTCCTATTTACTTCTGCACTTTTGAATTTAAAGGGCAAGAAAAAATAAAGCACACAAAATAAAAGTTTAAAAATGATTGACTCTGCCCAAAAGACGCTGACGTTTCTTGATAATGTGATCATTAAAAAGAGCTGAGAAGAGCCATTGAGAAGCGTTCGAGTTTGGAGCAGAGGTCTCTGATACACACCACAGAAATCTTGATGTTTGAAACTAGTTTAAAGCCAGATGAAACAGCACTGACATTTTAAAAATCACTGATGCAGAAAACAAGAGAAACATTTCAACATGTGCAATAGATTTACTTTAGCAACTCTAACTGTAACTCTGCCATTTTGGCAGAAATATATTTATTTAGATATATACAGTGATATTATTTATCTAGACATGTCTAGATAAGGAGTAATGAAAAATAGGCCAAATTATAGACATATTTTATGAGCAACAAATGAGAGAGAGACAGAGAAGCATCCAGCCCCCAGGAGTGTCCACAACATAGAATCTGATCTTCTTTAAAAACAAATTTGTACACTGCTGCAGTACATAATCCATTAATTATTTTCTGCTTTGCAGAGATGTACTGTACAGTATTTCAATGGAAAAATCCTACATACACAACTACACACAATTCCATAATTTGAGACAATATTGATAATTTCATCAGAACTGACTCTGACTTTAAGACTTTTCACTTCATGCAAAACTTACTTGAGGGTGAATAAATGATGGCATTATTTATTTTTGGTTGAACTATCCCTTTAATCAGGGCTCTATGCTTACTTTTTTCTTAAGAGCACAGTCAATATTTCAGGAGCACATTCTAATCAATAATCAAAAAATCTGCTAAAACAATTTGCCTTCCCGAGGCAAATTTAAGAGGTGGTATTTGACTCTTTAAAGTGATTTACAGGGGAATTTTGTTTTTACCTTTATAATGGCATTTTTGGCAACCTTATTAAAAATATGTAATTTTTTTTTATTATATATTTTAAGCTTTTTACAATTTCTAATTAAAACAACAGAATAAGAACAAGTAGAATAAAATATGTTACTAATCAAATGAAATCTGTAACAAACTTTATTTGTACTACAGAGGTGGCACAATCAAATTCATAAATTAATGGTCAGATTAATGTTTTGAATATAAAATTTTTAATACAGAAATATGAAATGATTTAAACAACTGAAAAGATACTTTAAAAGATACGTTTATAAATATGAATCTCAATCTGCCAGTAGGTGGTGGCAAGTCACTGATTTAATTACTGAATCATATCATTAATTTGATTAGTTCGAACGGCTGATTCATTAAGGAATAAAGTCTTTATGAATGGGAAATTGAATCATTGATTCATTTAAAAATGCATGTTTCTTCATAAACAAAACAACGTTGTTTGAATTGAGATGCGCAGCGGCTCACTTGTGACTTGTTTCAGACCCTTTTTGATGACGAAACAGAACAAAATCAGGCAATAGTGTTATAGTCAGACAATAGCTATGTTTCCATCACCCTGATGCATTTTGAAGTATCGCATCAGAAACGAGTGATGGAAATGTCACATTTTGAATAAAAATCCCTCAATTTGCAAAAAAAGTTTTTACACTCTCTTGAGTGTAATAAATTCCTCCGTACGCATAAAAAAAAAAACACATGACTTTGTGCTATGGGATGGCAAAACCTGACTAACCAGTGCACCGATTTCATTCCACAACATCTGAAATGTTGCTATGGTCATTCTGAAATGCCCGAGCATAAAATAATTGCCTCCAGGAACTTACACGACTGCGTTCCCAAACAGCAGGCATCCACCTCCAAAAGCAATGGGCGCATTTACTGTGTTTCGTCTGCTCGCTCCAAGGTGCAAGTAATTTATTATTACATATAAAAAGTATTATATTCAGTGGCTTCTCCTACTTTATTAGTGATATATGTGATCCTGGACCACAAAACCTGTCTTAAGTTGCTGGGGTTTATTTGTAGCATTAGTCAAAAATTGTATGGGTCAAAATTATTGATTTCTCTTTTATGGCAAAAATCATTAGGGTAGTAAGTAAAGATCATGCTCCATGAAGATATTTTGTAAATTTCTTACCCTAAATATGTCAAAACTCAATTTTTGAAAATGCATATGCATTGCTAAGAACTTAATTTGGACAACTTTAAAGGTGATTTTCTAGTTGTACTAGTTGTATCTGCCAAATATTGTCCTATCCTAACAAACCAGACATCAATGAAAGCTTATTTATTCAGCTTTCAGATTATGTATAAATCTCAATTGCAAAAAATTGACCCTTATGACAAATGTTGTGGTCCAGGGTCACATATAGTGGCAGTTTATCAGGAAGTACCAGTTTTGTTCGCTTTGACTTGTTGGATGGAAACGGAGCATACTCACAAATGTTTTATGCAATATTACAATTTTGTGCATAAGTTAAATTCAAAACTTTGAATGGAAAACTGGCCATTGTAAGTCACTTAATATTAACTTCTTGTTTATTTAACTGTTGTATTAAATCAATATCCCATTTAAAACTTAAAAATCATTAAAAGCTGCATTCATCTTAGTTCATCGCACAATGAATCTCTTATTTACACTCTCTCTACACTTTGTTTATGAAAGGGTTTGTGAGGTATGTCCGTGATACATTACTTAATGTTGCAAAAACACATAGAAACCTTTCAAGCTCCCCTCAGCACAAGCACAAATACGCTGATCGGGTCAGTCGCACATGGTGCTCCTAAATATTTTTTCATAGTCATATGCAGTAGTTTTCAGTCAGAAATGTGACTGAAATGGTCGCACTGTGGAGCCCTGTTAATGCTTGGCAGTGGTGTTTCATTCCTAAATGAATCAGTGTGATTAAACAATGTCACCTGAATTTGTACAGCTAATTAAATATCCTTGATTAAACATTGATAGACTGATCTTTTAGAGCTTTTTAAACACCTGATTTTACCACATTGACTTTTCCAACAAAGCACTAGACAAACTTTGAGACTTATTCTGATTTGAGACTTTGCTGTGGTGCCCTTTAGAAGAACGAAAGACAAAGACACAAAATGCAGAGATGAGGAGATTATTAGACTCTGCGCACTGCAAGTGCTGCTGCAACACGCGTCTATCACATCTTCAGCTGTAATGACACCTACATTGTGTGTTTCTCACACAAACATACACAGAACAGCCACCTACTCTAAAAGTCGGAGCGAATATTCAACACCGCGGCTGGTTTTTACACTCTTAGCTGACAGCTGTGGTGTTGACAAAACTTTCAGCATCTCTCCCTCCTGAAATACATTTTAAACCATTGTTAAAGGTACAATAACAGCCAGAGTCAAACCTATTCTAAACAAAAGATGATCAACATCTTTTTGCCCAGGATTCTCTTACTAAAGGACATTATTATTCATGTCAAAACCGAATCTCAGGACAGCATCAAAACAAAAACACAGGGCCATTTCTAGGCATTAAGTGTGCTAGGCAGTTGTCTTATACGCCACTAGCTGGTCACTAAAGAGTGAATCAATGTCCTTGTAAACACATTAGCATAATGACACTGCACTATAGCCAAAAGTACATTTAGGTGGCTGCATATTGCCATAAAAAGATCACATTTAAAATGTAATTGGAAAGACATCATATTATGACACCAGCCAAATAACACTGGTATAACACTTTAACACTTTAAAACAATCATATCATTATCCCAATCAAAAGCATCAATCGCCATCTTATCTGCATTATATATACTAAATTTAAATGTATCTCTAGAAAGGTTTGAAACATACTGGGAATGTAATTTAATTGATTTGTCATGAATGTTAAATAATGTTACTAAACAATATAATATTCTTTGACTTGGGCTTATTTGAGTGTTTTTATAAAGCACTTATAAAGTTGCATTTAAAAAATATATATATATTATATATTATATATATATTGTTGGTTACACTTTTTAACTAATTAACTAGTTGTTTATTATCATGCATATTAATAGCATATTGGCTGTTTATTAGTACTTATAAAGCACATATTAATGTCTTATTCTGCATGATCATATTTTAGATCTCTTAATCCACCCCATACCTAAAATGAACAACTAATTTACTAACTATTAATAAGCAGCAAATTAGGAGTTTATTGAGGTAAAAAAAAATCATAGTTAATAGTGAGAACTAGATGTTAAAATAAAGTGTGACCAAATATATTACTGTTGTATTATTTCTTATTCTTTTATTAGCATTGTTCGTTTTTTTTTTTTAACAGAATGTTTCTAGAGGTTAGCCATATTTAAAAACATACTAAAATATATTTTATATGGATTGAACCCAGAGCAAGTTTTTTTTTATGAGTGAAAGGGCAACGAGCAGTTGGAAGAGAGAAATAGAAAATCTTTTTAAAAATCTCTATAGAAAGTAAACAAAGCAATTTACAATCAGTGAGTTTAGATTTGGATACTGAGAAACTCTGCAGAACTTTCATCGCTAACTAATTAAAGCTGAATCACCACATTTCACTAGAGTGCCAGAAATGGTCAGAAATGTCCTTGCTATTTGTGTTTTCCCCCTTTTCTGATTGCTGAGTTTTGTGGTTTGAAAAGCAAACTTAACCCCGCACACAAACATCCTCTGTAGTTCAAACAGTGTACACTCTTAAAAATAAAGGTGCTTCACGATGCCATAGAAGAACCATTTTTGTCTTAATGGTAGCATCTGAAGAAACATTCTGTTTCACAAAAGGCTCTTTGTGGCAATAGAAGGTTCTTTAGATGATAAAAAAAGGTAAGAAAGAGATGATTCTTTATGGAACCAAAAATGGTTCTTCTACGGCATCGCTGTGAAGAACCTTTTAAAGCACCTTTATTTTTAAGAATGTATATTACCTTTTCTCATGACAAGGTCATAAATCTATTATACATTCACTCATTTATTTATTTAATACACATACTTGTTTACATTTCTCATTTCTAATTTGCACCTGTACATAGTCAATTGTTTACATTTGTCTATTTTAGTTTATTTTAAATTGTATATTGAGTATTTGCTTTTTTGCACTTTTTTCTGTATATTTGTATATTGTTCTTTTTATTATCTGTGTCTTGTCTTGTCATTGTCATTCTGTTGCACTGTGGAGCTTCTGTCACTAAAACAAATTCCTAGTATGTGCAAACATACCTGGCAATAAAGATCATTCTGATTCTGACTCTGATTCTGATCAACAGTCACATAGCATAAATTGCTCCTACACGACTTCCTAAAAAACGACTTCACGACTTTTGTTTCCATGAACGCTTCCTGTCAAAGCACATCAGAATAAATTTGCTATTATCACTTTCATATCAGGCTGGTAAAAACAGCTGTGTGCATGCTAACTCTTTCCATTGTTTATTCATTTCACCCATTACCACCTTCATTTCTGTTACAATCGTTCAGACTAGACTAGATCCAAACACAGAGCAAGCGATATAAGTCACTAACGTTCTGTGCAGAACTTTGTCTTCCACCAAACTCGTTCAGACCTACAGGATGAAAGAGCAGCGTTTCATGTTCCCAAACTACACTTTTTGACCCCTCACCGTGAGGTTGAAGCCATCGGCGTCAGCGGCTCTGACTCTCCTTGAGGTGGCTCTGACATCCAGCTTTTATTTCGTTGTACCTTTATCTCTATCGTCTGCCTCTTAACAGGATGTAGCAATCCATTAACGCTTCTCTTCATCCACAAAGTGACCCAGTCGACCTACTTTCTTTTCCTCTAACTCTGTGCCCCTTTCTCTCCACTCACTTTTTTGTTTTTGCTCTTTTTTTTTTTCCAATGCCCACCACGAGTCACCTTTTAAGGTTTTGACCCTGAATGGATATGGCTTAGTGCACAGTCTACCCTCCCTTTGTCACAGAGTCCCCAATCGGTCAGAGACGCTCAAGCATGAATGAGGAAATGTCAGATAAAAATGGGTCGACTGTTACAGATCAAATATTTAATATCTACAGAACAATATCTACTAGTCCCAAGAAAAGTAATCTTTGTACATTAAGAAAGTCTGCATATTGCTGTGAAGCGGTCACACAATTGTTATCATTATTATTATTATTATTATAAATATGAAGGTTGAAACAGAAAAGGAATAGTTCTTAAAAGCTGCAAAAGACAAACACGTTCCTATATTCCTACAGTGAGATTTATTTCACTCATTTATCATAGTAATGATGACAGAATTGTTTTTTTGTTTTTTTGTGAACTGTCCTTTTAAATAGCAGTACTAATGAGACCTTATTGTAAAGTGTTACCACATATTCTTCTGTTTGCTTATGAGTTTGCACAGATGAAAACAATGTCTGACTCACTGAAATAAACATCACATTTTCACAGTGAAAGAATCATTCTTCAGGCTGTGGATGTGAAGAAAAGCTGTGAAAATGAATTCATTTTTAAGAGGGCTGAATGAAAAAGGTTCGATAATCTAAAATGTGTAAATGAGTAAAATTATACACTTTATTCACATCAAGCCAAGTCAAATCCACTAATTAGGAGAAGGGCTGAAACAGTGCTCATGTTTGCATGATCCAGTGCAATTATCAGTTAGTGGAAGTTACACCACAACACCTACAGCTTTAAAACCTCTCTGTACTCCCTCGTGGGAAAAAAGGCACTATAAAGAACAGATGAAATGTGTCCCAGTCAATATTTCATCTTAGTGTAACTCCGGCCTCAAAAGCATAATAGTGTGGCAGGGATTTGTTGGTCAGATGAGAGTCATATTATTAGTTTAAAGCACTTGTGCTTCTGTAACAAATGTAACTATTTCTCATTGTTAACATTACTAAAGAGACTGTAATTGTAAAGTATTACCTATTGTTCTTTATAAATCTTTTGCACTTTAACCTGTTTGAAACATTTCTTTACTATGTGCATTTAAATACAATAAGCAATGCACAAAAATTGGTCTCATGACACAAACGTACATGGGGGCACTTTTTCGTGAGATGCAAAATACAAATGCATTTCACTGCAGTTTCCAAAAACAAACAAAAAAAAAACACTATGGCAGTAAAACTCCAAAACATTTTATTCCTTTCCACGCAAAGTATGATTCACAGAGTTTGATAAAGCGGAATTTAGCACAGTTACTTGAAGAATAAGATATTATGACTTAAAAACAATTTTAATATGCTGGGAGATTTAAAAAAAAGATGTTTTTGAATGTTATCATGACATATTCAGCTTCATATATATGGGTTTTCATATATGGTAGGTTTGTTTGGTAACTCAGGTGAAGAGCTCCAGTTCGAATCCCATGTAACTACAATTCAACAAAAGAGTTCAAATCCACACAAAAGGAAGATTCAAATGACGTCAACAATTACGTTTTTATATTGGTTTTGCATTTGTTAACACAACCGGGTAGGTTTAGGGTTGGGTTTGATGTAGGTCATATTTCCAACATAATAGAGGATGAACTGTTAGCAACAGTCCCCGAATATTTGAACTCTAAACCACCACAATACGTACTTGAAGCAACGTAATAAAAACACAGTAATGCATGCCTATAAGGGACACAACAATACAGTTAGTCCACGATTCAATACATACCTCGGCTTTTAACCACGGTTTTCGGTTCGGTTCTGAAAGCTTGCCAACAAATTAACGACAAAATACTCCTGTAAACCTCTGTACACTGGAAAAAGTGCGGATTATTATATGTCTGCTTAATACTTCTTTTGAGAGAGGTATTATTTTTTCAATTTTTATGCAAAATAGAATGGGTTTCATTCATATTGGACGCCAGAGGGCGCCCTTGTGCAGTAAATCCACATATGCGTCAAAGAAGTAACACTGTTGATGCTCCATTCCAGCCAGGACACCTCTAATATGGATAAAGGCACAAGATATAACATTAAACATTTTGAATGATGAAATGTAAGGACAATAAACACTCGTCTACAATAGTATATGGTTTATCTGTGTTCTTCAAGCCATCTCGTGTATTTTCATAATGACTAAGTATATTTGTAAGACATTGCTAATCGACATACAAAGAATATAAGTATAGAATATTTTGTCTGCCTCATTCTGTGATACAAAGCCACGTCAGACCCCATAAGGAAGTTATTTGAAACACTCGACTGATGTTGTGAATGTTTTTATTACTTTTTTGTTTATTTATAACTCTTTTGTTTTTATAACTCTTTTGTTGGAGAACAGGTTTAGAACGACTTATCATTGCATGTCATTAGAAGGGAAGATGCTTTGCATATGTTGCTTTTTCATATATAACGGTGAAGCATTTCCTCATTTCGGTACGTGAAATCACAGGCACACACACAACAAATTCAGAGATAAATAAAACAAGGAAATTATTTAAATGCAAAACCGGAAAAACTTAATTCACGAGCGCATATTGAACCGTGGATGTTGTACTGAATGGTTCGATATTATATTGCGCATTGTGGCATCCCTAGTGCCTATATCAATGTAATAAATGCGTGCCAGGGTTCACATATTGAACCTGTGTTTTAGCGCCACTCATTGGACATTTCTTTTAGAAACTGCCACGAAACGTGCAGTAAGGTACATAAAAACAGTGCTGCTAAAAAGTCCCCGGAGGTATGTATCTTTATTAGACTGGGTTGTTTTTATACCTGTTATAGTACACTTTTTTTGCAACTTATTTAAAAAAAAAAGCTTAAGCAAATATTGCAACATGAAATTTTGATACCGTCACACAGCATAGTCTGTTATTAACAAAACTGAAGCATGCATTCACCATCATGTCTTGAACTTGAAGAGAGAAGTACCGTATTGTTTCCCCAGCAGTTTTACTGGCAGGACGTGCTCCATTGCAGATGTGCTAATGGCGCTCTAACAGTCAGGTGCACAAAGAATTAGTATGCCGTTCACTGATTTTTAATGTCAATTAAAACCAGGAGTGTGACAAGACCTCCATAAAACAACTGCTCCATGACAGGCGCTGCTCTCCGCAGCTGCTCTGTGGCCCTTGAATGAGTTATGCTAATAGACACCAGCTCCGGCCAAAATGCCATTTTGATTTGCATATGGCACATTTTCTCTCTTCATTGATTTTGGGATGGAAGGCTTGACTGGATTGACAGTTTATTTGATTGGATTGATGCTGTATGACATTCTCTGCGGCACAGTGGGCTTATTCATGTTTAGACCCTCATTTTCACTTAGCACAAGTCCAGTAATGATTTCACTATACTTGAAACCGATTCAAAATTGCTTTGCAATCAGGTTAAATGAATTCAATTGTGTGGCAGACATGTTGTAGAAGAACCTTAAAATAACCTGCAATTGTTGCCTTAGAGAGCTTTCTCTGCCTGATTTAACCTATAAATATGAGTTTTGTTGGTAATACACTGATACAATCCCATTCAAACATTTAGGATCAGTTAGATTTTTGGTCCCACTTTATATTAAGTGGCCTTACCTACTATGTACTTACATCAAAAAATAAGTACAATGTATACATATTGTATTGCAAAACACTTTTGCTGCTATTGAGGTGGGATATGGGTAAGTTTAGGGACAGGTTTGGTGGTATGGCTAGGTTTAGGGGTGGGTTAAGGTGTAAGGGATGGGTCAACAGTGTAATTACAAATGTAAATACAGAAGTCAATTACAGATGTAATTACATGCAGTATTTTTAAAAATATAATTACAGATGTAATTAAATGCAGTATTTTTAAAAATATAAGTACAATTTAAAAACATGTATGTACACAACAAGTACATTGTAACATATTATTAATTTAAATGTAAGTACATAGTAGTTAAGGCCACTTAATATAAAGTGGGACCGATTTTTTTATATTTTTTTAAAGAATTCTCTTCTGCTCATCAAGGCTGCATTTATTTGATAAAAATAAATAAAAATAAAAACATTTCATAAAAATTACAATTTAAAATAACGTTTTTTTATTTTAATATGCTTTAAAATATCAGCATCATCGTGTCACATGATGCTTCAAAAATCATTCTACTACGTTGAATTATCATTAATGTTAGAAGCAGATTGCTTTTTTTTAACCTGGGATACTTTGATTAATATACATTATATTTAGTTTACTTAAGTAAAGGGGGAAATTCTGACTATTAACTAGTTGCTTATTAGCATGTATATTACTAGCTTATTTGGTTTATTACTTACTTGAAAAAACACATATTCTGCATGAACATATTACACATCCTTAATCTTAACCAATACATAAACTTAACAACACTGTAAAAATTGACCATGAATTTAACGGTGAAAAAGCTACCGTAAAAACCTGTTAAATGGTTAAAAGACCATAAAATTGACAATGAATAACCGTAAATTGACATTCCCAGAATTCCCTGTTATTTTATTTATTTATTTTTTAATTTGATGTTTTTTGCTTCTTGTATGTTACATCTAATGTTGTTAAATGAATGTTTTTTTTTGTGTTACATGATGGTGTTAAGTGTTTGTGTGAATGACACTGTGCACCTTCTATATATGTTAGTATCTAAAAGCTGCTTGTGATGAAATGTGACATCATGTGACTTTCTCATCACCACCTGCCATCAGTGTAATACAAAGGTACAAAACAGATTTCAGTACTTCAATAGGTAAGTAAATTACCATTATACCAGTTAATTAAATTACGGTATTTACCTGTAAATTTAAGTGAAAATTGTAAAACTTTGCTACCATATTTTTTATGATAAATTCCGGCAACCACAGCTGCCGTTTTTTATGTTAAATTTTACTTTCTTTTTTTTTTATTTTTTTTTTTTTAGTGTACTTTACTAACCATTTATAAGCAGTAATTAGTAGTTTAATGAGGCAAAAGTCATAGAACTGTTCAAACAAAATCAACAATTTTTAAAACAAACTGTGACCGAATATTTATTGAAAAACATTACTGATCCCAAACTTTTAAATAGTAGTGTAAGTTGGTTTAGTGATATTAAATAATAGCTTTGTCTTAAACAAACCCAGTTAATTGAGATGTTACTCTTTTTAGATTTTACCCTGTGATACACAGATAAAAGTTAAAGTTACGGTTTTACTCATGGCATCTATGTTACACATAGTAAGCACATGTGGTAATTAATATTACTTGGTACTTTAGGTAACAAATCACTAAAAGTGTCACCAATTAAATACTGTTATTACTATAGTAAGTAACATGTAACTACACCTTAAAATTAAGTGTTGCCACAGTATTTGGTAACACTTTAAAATAAGGTACTATTTGCTCACATTAGTTAACATTAACAAAAGCATTTATTAATAAATGTATTGCCAATTGTAAGTTAATGTTAATGCATGAAATATAGTTAATAAATCAAGCCTTATTTGTAAAGTGTTATGCAGTATCTTGCTTGATCTAAGTGAAAGTATACGGTATATTTTGTTGTGATATTTGTTTAATTGGATTCTCTTTATCTATACGGCTGATTATGATTATGATTGAAGCTCCTGAAGCAGCTGAGCTACTTGTCTCCAGTAGTGGACAGATTAAAATTGGCTGTGCAAAAAACCTTCAGAAAAAATATATATTCATTACTACAACTCCTCACCTCCTCCTCATTCCAGGGACGACAGCCACCACCACAAGGACGCATCAAAGATAGCGTTAGCCCTCTTCCTCCCACAAGAGGGGAATCTGAGAATGAGACACACTAGGTCGCACATAACGGTTTGATGCGCCTGGCTTTCACACCTGTGAAGTGGGAAATGGTGCTCGGTAGCCGACTGAGGGTGAGATTAGGAAGTCATTTTGATTAATGTTAAATCACACACTGTGGAGTGGGAGTCGAATCAGCTCAGCACAAGGAGTGAGAACAACGTTACACAGTCCCTTACTGCTACGGGAAGCAAGGCACTCTGGGAGAGTAAGCGCATCTACTGGCAAAATCAATTTGTCAAAGCTGCTAGGATGCTGCTGAATCCAGTCTTTGATGAGAGAGTTCCCTATCTCCCTATCCTAATGACACAGTCCTGCTCAAATTGAAGAGACGACAAAGACCTTCACGGACTAAAGCGGCCCCATGCAACCTTTGACGGGATCAAAACGAACAAAAAACAGATGCATATCCACAGAAATTATAACCAATTTAGATTTGAAAAATGTAGACATTTTACATCTTCAACCATATCAGATGCAGCCAATCAGCACACGATCTAGCCATTAAACCATGGGCGCTATTTATGGTGGGGACTTTTTACCATGCCATTTTATCCAAAGCCTGTATTTTGGCTTGGATCCAGCTTATGTAATACAGAGAAACTGTTGAAAGTAGCTTATTTGGATACAGCACCAGCCAGTACCACAAAACATGTATATTCCAGGAGAATGTTGAAAAAACCTTTTTTTTTTTTAAATTGTGTACATTTTAAAACTTTTTATTTATAAAACAAAAAGTCGAACTCTAACTTGGTTCTATAAGGTTCTATCTGTGAGCCAATCAGCACTTTAAATGCACACAAGAAGACTAATCAGGATCAACTTTTTTTTTTTTTTTTTTTTTTTGTCATGTTGCTGGACTGCTCCGTAACAGCAGGAAAGATTAAACAACAATAATGACATGTCTGCAAAATCAATAAGTGCACTTCACCTTTGTTCCTCAAAGTGGCAGTGTTTAAAACATAACGATGACGTGATTATTCACTCAGAATTACCGCAGGCATAAAACAAATAATATCATCTGCAAAAACTGAACTGGCTTGAATGGCTTTAGTGCAGAACAATTACTGTACATAATGAAATGTAGGTGTCACTGTTGTTTGATGCTGGATGTGGTGAATAGCGATCAAACTGTTGTTTTTGAAGATGTTGAAAACGATAGTTTTGAAAATATGGTTGAGATCGCGATATGAGTTAGATGCTGAATGTTTACATATTTGTATGATAATAATCAATATGCTCAAATTGAACCCTTCTAAGTTTCAAAACGTATGCTTTATTTTATTCTTTTGTAATTGTTATTAAAATATCAGGAGAGTTTTATGCTTTCACAGTAGTTAGAGATCCATCTATGTTAGATATAAGTCTGGGTCACTAAAGACCATAATATGTAATGATTGGCAATATATTCATGCAGTTTAAAGTCTTAAAATGTATTACGTTTTACAATATTAAGCCTTAAAGACCAAATAGTCAGCAGTTTAAATGACGGGGTCTTAATTACAACAATAAACATCAGCATGTTATCTCGGTCATACTGATCTAAAGAGTAATTTTTGAATGTTTGCAAGGGTTCTGTGTTCCATGGGGTCATTTTGTAACTTTTACATAATGTACAGTGACTAAAATTAGTCTTTTGCCACAGTAAAGTGACTTTTCCTTGTGATACTTGACTGTTATGTTTCTATTTTTATTGTCTCACTTTAAAACTTTAGTTTTTCTCATAATTTAACTTTTGTTATGTTCAAGCTATGGACAAAATACAAATAGTTTTGGACTGCTTTTGGCATCCCAACTTAAAAAAGGTAAAATTTCACCATGTGTTGCATTTTTTTTTCCAAATCGCATCACAAATATTCATTGGGTTTTGGTATATTCAGTTTGATTAAATATTATAAAGGCATTTTTAAAGACTTTAGGAATGTAGACAGGGTCAATCTATTAGGCCAAAGCACAGAAATAATATCAGTTGTTTTAACGGAGAATTATATATTATATATTGCCATATTGATTTTTTTCTTCACAAGTGGACAATATGACTGTTAAATGTCATACAGTATGTCAGCATTATTCCAGTGCATCTTTCACTTGTATTTTGAGACATGAAATGATTGTGAGCTGTAGCACAGTGCCCCGTGCCCTTGCAGAAAGCTCTGGCAGCCTGACACCTGGCACAGCTGTGGGAACAGATTAGGCGGGCATATGCTGCCTTCTGCATTCTGGAATACCCATCTTGGGACTGGCAATAAAAGTGGCAAGTAATTTACCTTCCCAGAATCCCCGTCCTATTTACCAAGAGAGTTACACTGTGCCAGACCCAGTCAAGGGTACGATTAATGGAAAATCTTTATGAACAGTAAAGTGTAATCTTATGTTAATGGATAAACAGGTTCTGTTATGGCCAGCTAACATTAAAGATGCTCGTCCTTGCCTGTTGTGCTGCGGTCGATTGCTTTGGTTCCAGCATACTCTTATTGCACGATAAAGGAAGATGTAATCATACGCCCGCACTTCAGTGCAACAAATAGTTCATTTATATTTCATCTGCTTTAGCCATCAGACCTCACCAGACCTCACGCAGGGAATGATGCATCCGGTCCCGAGACTCATTATTGTCGTGACTTTTACCAGGTCTAAAGGTGACAATGATTCTGCAATGCAGACGTCGCTGTTACTCGCTGCAGTCATTTATCACATGTGTGAGGAAAACCCCTATGGATTTCTAATACTGCTTATGAGATCAAAACAACAGAAATGTGTGATTGAAAGAGCATGCTGCTCAATGTGTATATATATATTATATATATATGCAACAATATATACAGGTGTTGGACAAAATGTGAACACTTGGGAAATAGGCAATATTTTGGTAACACTTTATTTTACAGGTTTCCTAAGTAGTTGTTTTTTGGCATGCATATTACTAAAATATTAGCCATTTATTAGTACTAATTAAGCAGAAAAACTGCTCTCTGAACTCACAATTTAATTACATATTTCAAATCAGCAACAAAATCTGAAATTAACTGCCCCATGAATGGTATTTCTTATGCCCAAAATTATTTTTCAAGCTAGACTAGCCAATGCGCATGCGCAGCCACCACGCAATTATGACTGTGCATGTGCATTGGCCAGTCCAGCCTCAGGTTTCTATGGGAACCGGCACTTCTAATGGCTGTTGCAGTGATGCAATGACTTTACCAATCAGTGATTGGCTCTTTCATTTAGAAGGTGGGACTATTTTGCCATACTGCGCGTTGCAGTTTCTCCCATTCATAAGTATAAGTGAACTGTCTTTGTATTTGTAGTCTTTGCTTATTCTACATGACCTCATCAACAGCCCTAACCCAATATCTAAACTTAACAACTACTTACTAACTATTAATAAGCGGCAAATAGGAATTTATGGAGGTAAAAGTCATAGTTAATAAAGAAGTGTTCCCTATTCTAAAGTGTTACCAATATTCCTTTACCACCAGTACAGCTTCCAACCTTCTTAGAAAAGATTCATACAATTTTTAAATAGTCTCCAGTCAATAAAAACATCTGCCAGTTGTTTCAGAGATGTTAGAGAAAGGAATCTGCTTCTCATTCTTCACTCCAAAACTATCCACAGTAGTTTGATAATACTCAAGTCAGCTGATTTGTATCTTGGTTCTACAACTGTGCAGGTTTTATAATCGTGGTTCCATCTTTTCCCCATTTTAGCACTGATGTCTGTGATTAAAGTTTTAGCAGCTGCAGCTCTTGCATTGATGTTGGCTTTGTAAAGTTCTCTGTGGATGGTTTTTGTGAAAATAGACTCTTCAAGAGGAATATTGAGGTTTTTGTCACTTAGCTGCAGTAGTTCTGTGTTGTTTAGCCACAATCTTTACTAGTAATCAGTGAAACCGTGAAAAGAACTAAAATACTCCTTCTTTTTTGATCACTAAGATTAGAATAAGGTATCGTTTGAAACTGCCAAGGGTCTACTTTCATTTGTGTATAGTCATAATAACAACAAAACAATGTGCTTTTGTAAAAATAAATAAAATAAACATCCACGTGAGATGTTTCTGGAAGAAGATGCGCTGAGAGGAATAAGCCAGAATTTACCTCAGAAAAATGCAATGTGATAAAATGCACGGCTTGTCTCACATTTTATTGGCAGTAATGGTAACAGCATTGTAACAGGGGAAACAGTAATTAGTTTGATTACTCGTTACTGAAAGAAAATATTGCTGTTAGTAACGCAGTTTATTTATAATGACGCTATTCCCATCACTGCTAGGAAATGACTGTCCCTATCATTAATTTGTCTTCTTCGCTGATGAAGTCCTCCCGTGCTTTGTGTACTAATTGTAAAAATACTTTTAAAACACCAAATAATTGGGCCATTAAGATTTGACATTACTGGTTCACAGTTTCACACACACAACTCATACTACACTGATATACAAACTAGTAAATACAGATAATGAAAAGATGATTAAAAGATAATTGCAATGTCTGTTTTTCCACTGTAACCTGCACAAATTATGTCACATGATTTTGTCCGACCCCTGTATATAGTGTCCTACACATTCAAAAAATAAAGACTACAAAAAGGGGTTTTCAGTTTCCTCAAAGAACTTTTCTGTGAACATCTCTTAAAGAACTATTTTTATTAGTGTTAATAATCTGATGAACATTTGTCCACTTTAGATAACTTTAGATTTTGTGCAATTGATGTTCTTGAGGTTCTTCGTGCAACCATCAATGACATCAATATTTAAAAGTGTCCAGTTGTCATCCAACTTGCTGTTCATTCATTAAGCAAAAGTCACACGCGTTGCATTGTGGGATACAGTATTTCATTCAGTGAACTTTTTCAGAAGCATAGTCGATGTATTCTATGTGTACAGAAAATGCTGTTCACACTATATGAAGAGTTCCGATGCATAACCAGCTAAAAGCCATCTCGGTCAAAAATGAGATAAAGATACTGAGTGAATGCTCTCGACACAAATTATACATCCATCAAATACTTTTACTTCAAACTCGCTAAAATCCCAGCCTCAGCTCAATCAGAAGTACCACTTCTTACATAGAAACCTATAGAGACAGAGCGACACGCGTCATAATCTGAAAACCACGCCCACCGGGGAGGAAAACAATCCAACACTCTCCATTGACTTTGTATTGTTGGAAGCTGTCTACTTGTCATTTCTGACTTATAACAAAAAACAGAACAATGTCTAAAAGCTGGTATGTGACAAAGTGTACAGTAAACAAGCTAAAAAAACACAGAACTATGTTTTTATAAGCTGTCGACCCCAAAAAAAACAAGCGTTTAGAGTGCAATGTGTCATACTGCTAGAGAATTAAGCCCACTTGTGGGAAACTTAATCAGCGACAGTAAACATTCATTATTTTTACCATGCCAAAGGATTCTTTTACCACCCTATGTAAACCTGAAAGGAGGAGATCTATTGAGAAACTAAATTTTATTGGTCTGTGTCAGTGCTCCTTTTCCTTACCTTCCTTTTGTTGGAGAAATTATCCAATTGAATGGCCCATCATGAAATTCCCTGACATCTACAACTATTTGTGTCCTTAAATGCTTGTTTTTTGGGGTCGACAGCTTATCAAAATATAGTTCTGTGTTTTTTGGCTTGTTTACTGTACACCTTGTCATATTGCAGCTTTTAGACATTGTTCTGTTTTTTGTTATAAGTCAGAAATGCCAAGAAGGCAGCTTCCCGCAATACAAAGTCAATGGCGAGCATTGGATTGTTTTCCTCCCTGGTGTGGGCGTGTCCTAAATGCGCTCTGTCTCTACACATCGGAGCCTGATAAAAATGCATTTTTTAAAGAAAGATGTCAGATGAATTTAGAGGCTTTTGCATCTGAACTCTTCATATATGCTATCTACAGAAGTAGTAGAAGTAGCATGGCAGTCAATGTTCGTGAAAGTTACTTTGTAGTATTGCATTACTCCTTAAAAAAGTAATTAATTCTGTTATTTTTTATGCATAATGCATTGTGTTGCATTGTTTAACTTTTTTGGCAAATGTAAAAGCCCTTTAACACAAAAAGTGAAATGAATAAGCGTCAGGTGGAAGGAAATGTAAATTCACATCTGTACAGTAGATGGCGCACTTCAAACCTTTTACCTGTGCTGCCGAAAAGTGGAACACTCTTCAGAAATAAAAAAAACTGCAACAAATGTAGGGTTTACTTAAAGTCATTTTTGTATCAGTGTGGTTGAATGTCAGCAGCAAAGAATAAAATGGGATTAAATACATAAAGGATATTTGTGTCATTTCATATTTTTAATTATTGCAGGTTTGCATCATATTCTGAATTTGCATTTCACTGTTTTTATTTATTTTGAGGAATCCTAAATCTGTTTTAGTGCAAATGAGATGAGTAAATGCCTGTTGACATTTAGTCTAGAACTACAGTAATCATGTTCACACAGCGCACACAACACATCTGCACTTACTCCCGATTTCTCTCAACATGGCAACACAAGAGCTGTCAGTCAATACATGGAAAAACATAGTAACTGGTGTTACTCTTTTGAAAAAGTAACTAGTGTTACTTGTAATGCCTTACCTTGTTACGCCTAACACTGATGGTAGTGATATTCTGAACACAGACAGTGTCTGTGGAAAAGCGAGGTGACAAATAGGCTTGTTTTTAAGTTGAAAAAGTAAACAGATTTTGATAAAAGTATTTCATAGCAGCTGAGCAGCACCTATCCAATATGAAAGAATAAAGCATGATGATATTTGCTGAAGACGAGAATAGCATATAACCTGATATAACTTGATTCCCGTAAGATTGCAGATACTGAAAGGGTCAAACTGAACATGACTTTTCTCAAAGTTAAGACTAATGTGCAAAAACAAACAGAGTTTGAATCAAGCTGTAGAAAACTGTACCAAACCAGACTGTGTGTGGGTGTTTGCATAAGGCCAGGGGTCATTTCAGACCCAATCAACCACGGTTTTACTGCACTGCACAATTTAATTGTCAATTTAATGCAAAGCTTCATCGTAAAAATCACTTAAAAACAACCACTAAAGTGGTTCAAACATCACAGGGTTTATTGCAGAATTACAAGCGGCTGCATATAAATGCAAATAAAGTTGGTAGTTTATTTAAATTGGAAATATTACGGCCAAAGGCTAACAACATTCGAAGCTGACTGCAGCGTTAAATATTACTTTTCTAGATTACCCCAAAATCCTCATCTAGATGCTGAATCACTCTAAGCAACATCAACATGATACACTTTGCGACAAATCATGTTTATGTGGAATCATTTAGCATTTTTCAATTATACAAGTGCTCTTTGCATAGCAATTATCCATTACCAGCAAATTTTAGGGTAACACTTTATTTTGATGGTCCATTTTAAACATTCTGTTGACACTAAGTAACACTGCATCTACATGTCAACTAACTCTCATTAGAGTATTAGTAGACTGTCTCCTTAATATCTGCTAACTCTTTATTGTGATGGTCTCTCAACAGACATTCTGATTAATATAAGTAACTTAGCAAGTTATCAACTTATTCTAACCATAACCCTACCAGTCTACTAATACTCTACTAACACACTAAAGAGAATTAGTAGATATGTAGGTGCAACATTAAAGTGAACAGAAGGGGCCGTCAAAATAAAGTGAAACCAATTTTAGGCCTGCATGTGAAATCACTCTCATTTTAACATTTGCATCACTTAACCAGCTCCATATGTTTGGATTTTCTAAGCTCAAAGACGTGTATAAACAAGCTATAATGGTATAACTGCTTTAGAAAATGCATTTTTATCTCACGCCTGTCACACCAAATCTGCCTTGAAGATGATGTTATGCAAGACTTCAACAGCATTATTGTTAAATTATGGCAAACAAGTAATTTCAGTGGACACAGTCACACAGTAAGGTCATGGCAACTATGTTAGGAAATTAACCCCCGGTTTCATAGACAAAGCTTAAGCCTAGTCTTAGACTAAAATGTAAGTCTGAGCTGTTTTAACTGAAAGGAACTTGCACTGACTGATCATAAAATATATCAGTGTCTTTGTTTTGTCTCAAGATGCACAATAGTAATGTTTTTTCTAAGGCAGGTTTATAAAAATATTTCAATGTCTCAATTAAGCTATGGCTTAATCCTGGTTTAGTCTAATCCCTGTCTATAAAACCGGTAATAGGTAATATGCATTGCTAAGAACTTTTTTTTTTGATTCCAGATTTTCAGATAGTTGTATCTTGACCAAATATTGTCATTTCATAACACACTTCAATTGAAAGCTTATTTATTCAACTTTCAGATGATGTATAAATCTCAATTTCGAAAACTTTGCACTTATTTTGATTTTGTGGTCCAGGGTCACATAGTTTCTTGATCAAGTGGGTTTGACTGCCTACTTTTCAGATGGGGTAAATTGTCTGAGATGTTACTAAACTTTAAATATTATGTTGACTTGGCTGTACTAAAGCATAAAAATAGCATAATGTGTTTGCAGATATTTACAAAACATACAATAGGACAATATTTGAAAATCTGGAATCTGAGGGTGCAAAAAAATCTAAAGATTGAGGAAATTAAAGTTGTCCAAACTAAGTTCTAGCAATGCATATTACTTATCAAAAAATAAGTTTTGATACATTTACGGTAGGAACTTTACAAAATATCTTAATGGAACATGATCTTTTCTTAATATCTGAAATGATTTTTGGCATAAAAGAAAAATCAATAATTTTGACCCATACAATGTATTTTTGGCTATTGCTACAAATATACCCCAGCGACTTAAGACTGGTTTTGTGGTCCAGGGTCACATATATAATTATCATCAATGGGCATGAAATGTACACTGAAACATGTCATGTTAGTAACAAGAAATTGATTGACATTTATGGGACATTTATAAGTATCATTTTAAGCTCCTTGCTGTGGTCGCTGTACAAGCACAGAATCAACATTAAGTAAGGCATAACTTGTTTCCCTAGCTTTAAACAAGGAACAGCTCTCATGTACAGCTGTGTTCTGTAATATGCACTGCTTTTTAACAGGTCACCTGACGAGCATCTTCTGAAGTGACTGTTTAAGGCACATTACACAAGCTCAAGTCGCAACTACATTAGCACTGATTAAAACGCCATTAAGCTAACAACGTGCCATTCTGCTCTAATTAAAGCCCCTGTGTTTCATGATCATGTTACTGCACACTTTGCCCTTCCAGCTCCTTATGATCCTCACAAAACACTGCAGCTGAGGAATTCTGTCAAGATACAAGATACTCCCACTGATATTACGACTTGAATGGCTTAATATAATGTAAGATGCAAGATTTAGGTTCAACATTGTTTTATACATATTTTGGAATATGGGGGGCCCATTATGGTGTGAAAAGGTTGCATTCGGTGAGCTACTGGCTTGCTACCTGTTGCTATTTTTACCGCAACACAACTCGGAAAATAAAATACTGATATGATGACCACAGCTACTGAAAGAGCTTACAGGTGGCATAGAACATAAGAGTAGAACATAAGACTCCCATAAGGAGTCTAAACGCACCCGGATATCAAATGAAATCTGCGCTGAGAAACTCCTTTAGTGGCTGCGGCGTCATAACAAGTGTCCGCATTTTTACATCCTGCCAGGATGGCATCTAGCATTTCTTGTCTCTGCCATTTGTAAGCTCTTTTATAGATGTGGTCTACTAAAAGCCTCAAAGGCTCCTCTTCTTATTGCTAGGAAAAGCAGTGAAGACTTACATCACTTCTCTTGTTGCCTTTCAACTAAAAATGACAACCAAAAGCCACACAATGTGTTATCATATCAGTATTTTATTTTCCAAGTTGTGTTGTGGTAAATATAGTAACAGGTAGCACCAGTAGCTCACAGAGTGCAACCATTTCATGCCATCGAGATAATGGCTACCCACAATAGTCCAAAATATGTATAAAACGATGTAGATTTTTTAAATAGTCTTTCATGGGTTTTCTGCTACATATTTCTGTAAGAGACATCATTTACGCTATATTAAGCCATATATGGCAAGTCATCATATGTGGGATTCCCTTTCATTTTTTGCTGGAATTTTCAGGCTTTCTATGTTTTAACTGTTTTCCAATGGGGCAGGGGCACTGTTACACATCTTCTAAAAGAGTGCTGATCCAGTATGTCTGGATTAAAACACAGGCAAAAAAGAAGATGAAGAAGAAACAAGCGATCGAATATGCAAGCAGATGCATATGTAAAATGACATGATCAAGCATTAAACAGCATATAAATCAAAACTGCCTAACTTTACCACATGAAATGTAGATCCAGGAAGTGATTTAGGATTGTGAAGCTTTGGATGTGTTTATGGCAGTGTTAATATTGTTGACAAATAATTTTCGCCTATGACATTTTTTCACTGGTGAAAATTAAATGAAAACTAAACAAAAACTCGTTTTGAATGACAAAAACTTTGACACAAATCTATTGACATTTTTGTCAATTAATAAAAACAAGACAAAAATGTTGGACATAGGCTGACATACATTTGCTGCACAAAGCGTTCAAAAAAAAAGTCAATATCTGGGAGTAAAAGAACAGCAGACATATGGATAAATTTGACGACGCAAAAGAGAACTACATTTGGTCTGGTTTTCTTGTGTGCAAACAGCACACATGTCAGTTACTCTTTTGCATCTCATGAACGGAGAAATACACACAAAATGATGCTGAACTGTCTGTTTTGACGAGAATTCACGTAAACACAATCACCATATCGGAGGTGTATCAGTACATTGCATCCGTGCATTTGCTTTTAAAGGGACAGCAGCCTAATTTAGTTGCTTATTTTCTGTGGCACTGATGTTAATCAAGCAACAAAAGAAAGACAGAAAATCACTTTTTCAATTTAGTAGCCCTAATAAAGATTTATCTAAATTTATTTATATAAATAAATGTCTGCTTGAAAGAATCAAGAATGTGGTAAACAAGCTGTTATAAATAATGCATAATTAGCCTTTATACCATTTAATTGAAAAGAAGACCATGTTCTTGTTTCTTTATGAGAAGTGGTTTCATTTAATTTTAATATGAAGGCATGTTGCGTCACAGCAGTTAAATCTGTGTCTATCATGATAAAACCTTAATATGAAACCTATTTAATGAGTTTGGTCATTTTAGAGAAATGCTTAATAAATGCATTACAATGTAACTAAACCAATTCGATTTTAGCCAACTAAATCTTCTGTAGATTTAGTCAACTAAAATCATATGATATTTAGTCGACTAAAACTAAAAACAATTCAGATGACTAAAATATGACTACAACTAAATGGCATTTTAGTCAAGAGACTATGACTAAAACTAAATCAAAATTTGCTGTTAAAATTAACACTGGTTGATGGAAGCAATCAATTCCATCTACAGTGTGTTTTGATCATCATTCTGAATCCGATCCAGACATAGTCTTTCACAAATATAGGATTTTCTCAGCTTTTTGTTCAAAATGTTGCTTTTTTTATGAAAAACTCCTACATCCAAATCTTGATAAAAAAAAAAAAGCTTGCATGATGCTAGAACAACATGAGTTAAAAGCAGAGGCTCTGTTCTTTCTTTTGACAAAATGAATATGCAAATATTCATACAACATGACTTTATAACATGCAATTCTGAGATTCTGTGAGTTTATATCACGCAATTCTGAGAAAAAAAAATCACAATTGTGAGAACATAATTGTGAGTTTATATCATACAATTCTGACTTTATAACTTGCAATTGCAACTTTTAACTCTCAATTCTGTCTTCTTTTCTCAGAATTGAGTTTATTATCTCACAATTCTGACTTCATAACTTGCAACTGCAACTTTATATCACACAAGCCTGAGAAAAGGTCAGAATTGTGAGTTTATATTGCAATTCTGACTTTATATCACGCAATTCTGAGAAAAAAAAACACAATTGTGAGATATAAACTTGCATTTCTGTGAGTGAGTTTATATAATGCAATTCTGACTTCATTTTTCAGAATTGTGAGTTTATATCTCACAATTTTGACCATATATCTATCAATTCTGCCTTTGTGTGTGTGTGTGTGTGTGTGTGTGTGTGTGTGTGTGTGTGTGTGTGTGTGTGTGTGTGTGTGTGTCTATGTGGTACAATTTTTGTGTGGTAATGTAAAAAGCCAGAAGTGTTAATTTTGCCAATCCAGCTATGAAATGAACACTATATATTGTTGCTTGACTAACAAACACCACTTAGTAAGATTAACAGTAATGGAACTAACAGGGTTTTTTTAATGCATGACTCATAAACGGGCAGCAATACTGGTGCATTTCTGCCTCAGCGTTTCACCAAATCCTCACTAATGTGTCGATAGCAGTGTAGTGTGTGCATGCGCCACAATCCAGGCCTCTATTTTACCTCACGATCGATCTCACATGTCAATACACCAAGTGAAAGTAATTGGGTCTTTTGTGGATGGGTGTAAGTTTAATTATGTTGACTGCTCGGATCAATATTTTGCGGGCATCATGCAGGGACAGACCTTTCCAGACGTCGTTTGACGAGGAATCAGCAAATGGCGTAAAAAGGTCTGAGACGGTGAGAAAGTATTATTATTATGATGATTTTCATGTGGGGCTTTGCTGAGTAATTCAGTGACAATTCTTGGGTAAAAGGGACAAGTTAAGTCCACCGCTTGCCTCCGGGGGAGCTGGCGTGTTTTATAATGAGAGAACGGTTTTATTTCTCCAGAGGGAACAGCCATTAAATTGAAACACTGTTCATCTGACACTGAAAGCCATTCACGTCTCATCGCCCATAAATAGACTACTTTGCGCAATTTTATCTCTTGTGTATTTCTCTCTTCTGACCTGATCTGAGGTGTGAGCCCACATTAGATGAGTTAGTGGATATCTGCATTGTTACAAAATGTCAACATGTTATGCTCTTAATGTTAACTAACTGTCAAATAGCTTTATGTGGAAAATGGATATGTGTTCATGAACAGTGCTGGGGGTAACATATTACTAGAAACATGAGTTACATAATCAGTTTATAAGTAACTAGTAAAGTAAGAAACTTTTTCAAAAAAAGTCACGTCAGTTAATTTTTGTTTCCTTTATGTATTTAATCCCATTTTATTAACCAATGTCTTTGCTGCTGACCTTTGTTGATCCAGTTCAACCATACTAAGCAAAACTTACTTTAGATTAACAAACATTTGTGCTTCATTTTTCTAATTTCTGAAGAGTGTTGTACTTCCTGTTCCTACAGTTCTACTGTACAGACATGAATTTACTTTTCCTTCAGCCTTAGGCTTATTCATTTCACTTTTTGGTGTGAAACGGCTTTTACACACTGCAAAAAAAATATTTTCTTACTTAGTATTTTCGTCTTGTTTTCTATTATAAATATCTAAAAATTCTTGAATCAAGCTGAACTTACTTTACAAGTGAAACAATTTAAGATATTATATTAAGATATTATTAAGATATCTTGTTTTCAAAAAACGCTATCAAAATTTTGTGCAAAAATATCTGCCAATGGGGCAAGAAAAGAATCTTGTTTATCCTTTGAATTAAGAATTTGCTTAATTTTTTTAAACACATTTTTTTAGAAAACAAGACTTATTATCTTAAATGATTTTACTTGTCAAGTAAATGCATCTTGATTCAAGAATGTTTCGATATTTATACTAGAAAACAAGACAAAAACACTAAGTAAAAAAATTATTTTTGCAGTGCATTTGCTAAAAATCAAACTTTTTAAATTAAAAACAAACTAGCAAGCCCTGCCCAGATTAAAAAAGTGATGCAAAAGTGATGTATTGCATTACTTTCCATAAAAAGTAACTAAGTAACGTCATTAGTTACTTTTTTAGGGAGTAACGCAAAATTGTAATGCATTACTTTTAAAAGTAACTTTCCCCAACACTGTTCATGAATAAGGCTTTTCATTAAACTAATCATATTTATGAAGCATAATGGTTACGGCATCTAGTGAGCCAAACCCTGATCCTCTGTCCTCTGTCTAGTCCTCTGCTAAAATGACTTTTAAACATAATAATAAGAGCCTCATACCACAAGTGTGCAGAGATACGCTGAGTTACAGCCGAGGTGAAGTGAGGCGACGACCCAGGAAGCGCCGTCTCTCATCTGTCTCCTGAAATCTCTCATTCATCGCCAGGCGCTCTCAGAGGACAGCCTCACCTGAGGATGATGTCATTCAAAGGTGACAGCACTGAGAATTACCTGTGAAAATATTATATTTATATGGATGAGTTCCTGTGTGAGTGACAGTGTCGTTTAGAGGGATTCAGCCAATGTCTTCAGTCAGCACACACTGCGTGTTTACATCTGCACATTTTTATTGACGTGATCCAATCAAGATACTGAAAAGAACACATTTACTTAACAAGGCTGAGGGACGTTGAGAAAAGTCAGAAGAAAATGCTTATAGTCTAAGCTATGATCCCTATGATTTCCGTGATGCGGAAAACGCAGATGGAATTTACTGTATAATGCGGAATGTCATGGAATTTGCCAAATTTGGATATAAATCAGAAGTAGGTCAGTACACTTAAAAAAAAAAAAAAGCGCATTTCAGCCTCTGCAGCCTCAATATATGAACACATAATCCCTAGTCAAAATGCTGAATGCTCTGAGTCACTTCATGAGCATTTTACCATTTCTTTTGAGAAAAACTATCGTCATAAAGGTCTTCAAAGCAACCCGTCAAAATAAAAGTTGTGAAACTGTGACAAGAATTTATTACTCTATACAGTGACAGTACTACTACTAATAAAATTATTATTCAAAAATTATACTTTTAAGGAATATTTACCAGAGAAATTATTTACTAGAATTTATTTACCATAACAAAATTTAAATACAGAGCACAGAATGATTGAAAATAAATAAATAAAATAGTAATAAATTATCTTTTTAGAGATGTTTTTGATCATTAAAATTTAATCAAACCATTAAAACGAAATCCAGATAATTAATGGAAAAAATCATTTGAACTTGAAACTGAATTTGAGAAAGAAAAAAAAACTTGCTTCATAGGGCCTTAAAAAGTGTCATTTTTGTAAAACTTTTAATAAATTGCAGTTAAATTGTCCATTTCATGATTTCAATTCATTAGACATGCTTTTGGAATATTTTTTAACCATTTAACCATTTATATATTATTATTTAACCATTAAAACAGAATCTAGAAAAAGTAAAATGGGAAAAAAAAAAATCTAAAAAAAAATAAAAACGGAATTTGGTATAACATAAAATTAATTTCATAGGGCCCTAAAAAATGTTTTGTCAAAAAATGTCATCCAGTTAAGTATACCTGATGTACTAAAATAAATAAAACTAAAATTAAAATGACATAACCACAGACCATGACCACAGACATAAATTGCTTCTATTGTAAGTCGCTTTGGATAAAAGCGTCTGCCAAATGACTAAATGTAAATGTAAATGTAAATAAATTAAAATGACTAAAAATTAAGAAAAATGCTGCTTATTAATAGATAGTAGTAGGTAGTTCAGGTATAGGGTCAGGTTAAGGGATCTAGAATAAGATCATGCAGAATAAGACATTAATATGTTCTCTTTAAGTACTAACACTACTAAAACAGCAATATGCTAGTAATATGCATGCTAATAAGCAACTAGTTAATAGCAAGCACTGGTCCTTAAAATAAAGTGTTGCCAAAATATTAATAAAAACTATAACAGTACCTCAGTGATACTGAAATAACACTGGCTTTAAATCTTCAAACTCCTTCAAAACACACTGCAATGCACAATTTAAAATACAGGTAAAATACCTGTGGAAAGTCAATACAGAAATGCTAAACAGTGCTAAAATGCTAAACTACACTGAAAAGGCATTTTAAATCTTTAGCCAGATTAAACAACTAACAGACAATGACAACAGTTATACTCAAGTTCTTATTCAAGAGAATGTCATGTATAAGCAAACTAGTGACCACTCTTGGTAATGTTGCAGGATGGGTGTTTATAAGAAGCCATAAATGTCCTTATTTAGACTGGGAGGAAACACAGTCCAGGTCCCAGAGCAGTTCCTCAGAAATGGAGCACATGCAGCTATCTAATCTAGGAGCATGTTGTTTGATGCTCAAGGACATCATCACCTCCACCCATATTGAAAAGAAGGGCGAAAATTTAATTGAGAGCACCGTTTAAAAAAGTCAGAGAGCTCCGGCAATGTCAACACGCAGCTACGTCAACGTGGCACACAATCCCAGGAGTCTCTTTCTCAAGTCATCAGGAACAGCATGATATGTTTGTTTCCAACTTTTGTCCCGAGCACATTTTTGATGCAAATGTCTTGGCGGCGGAGCATGAGGTGAGAGGACTTGTCAAAGTCACAGGAGAAAGTGGGGTTATCGTGCAAAACAAACACGCAGACCACAAGGGCAATTACTGCCCTAATATACCGTTTTCCCCTCAAGACACACATAACCTCAACGCTAGATGATTGCCAGCATGATATGAAAGCAACCATCTCGAAGTCACCTTTCCATAATGAAAAGAGAGAGAAGTCAATGGTGAAAGCACGACATACTCCAGAAAAGATGTCAATGCTGTGAGGTGCAATAATGCAAAATACAGATCTCTTTTGATGGCAAATAATTTTGTGTGATCAGCTGTAGCTATATTTGACTAAAAGATGTATTGAAAAAAAAAAGAATGCAGACACATTTAATTACTAAAAAAAATGTGTGACCCTGGACCACAAAACCTGTCATAAGAGTACATTTTCTGAAATTGGGATGTATATGTTATCTGAAAGCTGAATAAATAAGCTTTCTATTGATGTATGGTTTGATAGGATAGGACAATATTGGGCAGAAATACAACTTTTGAAAATCTGGAATCTGAGGGTGCAAAAATCTAAATATTGAGAAAATTGCCTTTAAAGCTGTTTTAGCTAGATTCAAAAAGTAGGTGCTAGTCATTTTGTTTTGACAGGTCTGTGGTTTAAAAATGGCGCTACCGGAAATGCTTCAGGACCAGACATGCGCAGTAGCGTTCCAACGAGCTTGTTATTGTTTACATCCTTGAAATGGTTTATAGGTTTACTGTTTTCTCTCAGTTTCCCTAAAGTGGATAATGAACAGAAGGCTCACCTATAGTCTTACTTCCACGTTGAAGGAAAGGTGGACGGTTTCCATCGTTTTGGGATAAGAATAGCAATCTTGTCTAATTAGCTTTACTGGCAAAAACGTTTTGATGTTTTTAGGTCCTTCTTCTGTTTAAATGGCGGTTGGCAAACTATCTTACAGTAGTTTTGATGTTTTTGACATTAGCAACTGATCAAGCGTTTATCTGCATAACTATCAAATTCATTCGCGCAGAATGGCAGAGCCGAAGCACAAGTCACATCATGCCCAAAACAATGTTCCTCCGCAAGTAACTTGTAGTTTTGCGCTTCAACCGCTAGAGGGCTACATAGTGTCGCGTTAACTCAATTTTAAACAGTCATTTTCTTTTCTTTTTGTTTTATTTTTAAATTATAAAATTATCGCTCAGAACGTTTTGGGTTTCATCTGAACTCAAATATCTAACGATATAAATATTACAAAAACATTTTAACGCATTTTAAAGGTTGACATTTTTGCTAAGCTTCGATTTTATACATTTTTATTCTATTTTTATATTTTTAATGTGCATAAATGGACCATATTTAGACAGATTGTGAACCTGTTTGGATTTTGGACAGTAGAATACACCAAAAACACCCTTGAAGTGCACTACTTTTTAACATTTGAACATATTAAAATATATAGTATATGTTGTAAACTTAAACATATTTTTCATTTATCCCGAGAATGTTTGTATGTGCTAATAATTTATTGTTATATAAGCCACATATGTGACGCTGAACCACAAAGTCAGTCATAGGGGGTCACTGTTTTGAAACTGAGATTTATGCTGAATAAATAAGCTTTCCATTGATGTATGGTTTGTTATGATATTTGGCCGAGATACAACTATTTGAATATCTGGAAAGGGTGCAAAAAAATAGTTGAAAAAATATTGAGAAAATCCCCTTTAAAGTTGTCCAAATGAAGTTCTTTGCAATGCACATTACTAAATCAAAAATTCAGTTTTTATATATTTACAGTAGGAAATTTACAAATTATCTTTATGCAACATGATCTTTACTTAATATCCTAATGATTTTTGGCATACAAGAAAAATTGATAATTTTGACCCATACAATTGTTGGCTATTTGTGGTCCAGGGTCACATATATCAATGTACTCTATGTCATGCATCACATTTCTGTATGTGCATGCCTAGAAAATAAAAAATTAAGAGGTATCAGTTTTGAACAAATAACAATTTGTAATCAAACTGTAATCACACATGATAAGTAAATATCTTAAGTTCTTTTTCATTAGTGTACAACTGTTGGTGCATAAGCAGTAGTGTGAGGAGAGAAACAGATGTGTTTGAAGAATAGCCACACACCCTCATGGATCAGAAAGCAATGACAGATTTATACAAATAAAAGGCTTGAGCACTCCAGGAAAGCATTGTGTTATCGCTTTCATTCTCATGCTTTCACGGCCCCGTTTTGCTCCGAGGGCTGGATGCAACGCAGTCAGTGTTTGAAGAACAAACAGATCCCGTCCTCCTCTTATCTCTAAATGTCTTTTTAAACACATCACAGCTCCTCATAGGCTCTTTAATAAAGCAGAAAATGCATGCTTCATTTTAGCACCCCGCTGAAAAATACAACATAAACAGCATGAATTTGGTGTAGGTCCAGACTAGTTTATGCTGCTATATTTAGTTTGTTTTTGAATTAATATTTTGTATTGTTAGGAATTTTATGGCATTGTATTTAAGCATAGTTATACTCCATTTATTACCACTTTTTAGCATAGGCCTGAAAATGATATTTACATCTTCATTCGAAAATCTTGAATGTTTTTTAGCAGTGACTTAAGTTTGGCCTCTTTTTTAAAAAGACACTTGGCAGATTATTGCTGACGCAAAGCGTTAAAACAACAACAAAAAGGGGAACATAAAAAAGTTATAGAATTTTATGTTTTTTTATTATGAAACATGCACAAAAATACTATTTTAAAATTGTATATTAAATATTTTACAAAGCATGTTTTACTCTAAAAATGCATGAGCTTAAACAAGTTGTGTACTACATTTGAGGTTGATATCTCAAAAAAAAAAAAAGTAAGATTTTTGGGCACAGTACCAAACTCTTAATTTCCATTCATTTCCAGTGCAGTCATGTTTGACTACAAGTGCTTTTTTTCAGGACCATTTAAACTTTTCAAATCACATTCATTATTTTTTTTCTGATTAAGCAAAAATAAGAAACTAAGAGCATTTTTATGCACTGTGCATAACATATTTATGTACATTTCCCATATAAATTTTTCACATTTTAGCAATTATGTCCTATATTTCTGTGAAATGTTTAAAATCAGAACTAACAATTTCAATGAATCATTTATGAATTCATGAGCAAACGTAAATGGAAATGTGATTCAGGTTGATTCATTCAGATGACTCTCTTACTGATTCATTTGCTCTATCAGTATTTTAATACTTAAAGGGACAGTTTACCTGGGTTGCCAGGTTTTCACAACAAAAGCCGCCAAATTGACCTATCGCTAAGCCCCGCCCCCCTTAGTTACTGTTGCTGCCTCGGACAAACAAACAGAGTTTTCCACTGTATTACAATGACAGATGTCAGTGTGAAAACCTTGTCTGAAGATGTTTCTGATCTATTTTGAACACAGAAGGACCACCTCTCGTCGAGGAGCATTCAAGTAGTGCTTTAATATGCCATGGAGAGATGTATAAATGATTTGAAAATAAGTATGGTGTGTAACATGATTAATTTTAAATCCAGGGTTTACAGATCACAATGCAAATGGAAGAAATCTCATGTTACAGTCGTCACGATCGCAGATGACAACATCCAGGATCAACACTGTTCATGTACCGCAGTGGAAGATTAATTATTTTACATATAACCAGTTTATGTAAATGTAGACCTTCGTTTATGTGTTTTTGACCTACACTGTACATGTGACGTAGTCAATGAATCATCCAGAGGCGTTGGATCCATTTGCGACATGCTTTATTAAGCAAAACAGCGTGAAAACAGGCAGAGTTCGGTAACGGCAGACAGGAGTGGTGCAGGTAATCCAAACGGGAAACGAGAGTCCAGGCGGGAGGTCGATAAGGCAGGCGGCAGTAACGATATAACGATAAACAGTCCGGTCGGTAACAAAGGCAGTCAGAAATAATAAACGCTCAGGATTGATAGAAGACTATGCAAAACTTCGCGAGGAACCGGCCGCGAAAGCAGCCCTAAAATGGCCGACAGAGAGGAAGTGCCCGGAGGGGACCCGGAACCGGAAGTGGACGTCCCAGGTACGGGGAGAGGGAAATGTAGTTCATTAAAAGTCCGGGGAAGGTTCCCGCTGGCGGCGGTTAGAGGGAGCCACAGAGACCGCGTTTGTGACAGAGCCCCCCCCCAACGAGCGACTCCTGGTGCGAGGAGGTGCCCGACGCCGAGGTCTGCCCCTACCACGAGGAGCTGGTTGCTCTGGGTGTGCAGAGTGAAAGTCAGTGATGAGGGATGGGTCGAGGATGTCTCCTGCAGCGACCCAAGATCTTTCCTCTGGGCCGTAGCCCTCCCAGTCGACTAAGTATTGGAGGCGACCTCTCCGGCGTCGGGAGTCCAGGATGATGTTCACCCAGTAGGCCTCCTCGCCGTCCACGACTATGGGGGGAGGTCCCTGAGAAGCGGTCTCGTCTAGGCCCTCCACTCCTTCCGGATCGCCAGCAGGCTTGAACAGAGACACATGAAAAGTGGGTGAGATACGGTACTGGGCTGGGAGTTCTAAACGGAAAGAGACGGGAGTAATTTGTTTAATAATCTTGAAAGGACCCACGTACCTGGGATTGAGCTTCTTGCATGGCAAGCGTAGGCGAAGGTCCCGGGTCGAGAGCCAAACCCACTGTCCAGGTTTATAGGCGGGGCTAGGCCTGCGCCGGCGGTCTGCTTGAATCTGGAAGCGGCGCACGGCCCGTTGGAGGTGGACGTGGGCCATGTTCCAGATCTCCTCGCTGCGCTCGAACCAGGAGTTGACCGCTGGAAGTTCGGAGGGTTCCCCGGACCAGGGGAATAGAGGTGGCTGGAAGCCTAAGGTGCACTGAAACGGGGTGAGGTTAGTGGAGGGTTTGCGTATAGAGTTCTGGGCATATTCGGCCCAGAGCAGGTAGCGGTTCCAGTCTTCTTGATGATTTTGGCAGTAAGAGCGTAGGAAGCGGGTCAACTCCTGGTTTAATCTCTCCACTTGGCCGTTGGCCTCCGGGTGGTACCCCGAGGTGAGGCTGATGTTAACTCCGAGCAGGTGGAAGAAGTTGGTCCAGAGACGAGAGGTGAACTGGGGCCCGCGGTCCGACACAATGTCCTCAGGTAGTCCATAAAATCTGAACACGGAGTTGCATAATAGTTCAGCGGTTTCCATGGCGGTTGGTAGCTTGGGAAGGGGAATGAAGCGACAACCCTTGGAGAAACGGTCGATGACACTGAGGATGGTGGTGTGTCCGTTGGAAGGTGGGAGATCTGTCACGAAATCAATGGCGATATGAGACCAGGGGCGCTGAGGGACAGGTAGTGGTTGTAGCAAACCAGCAGGTAGACGTCGAGGAACCTTGGAGGTGTTGCAAACGGTGCAGTTGTGGATAAAGTCGATCGTGTCAGGACGCAGAGTGGGCCACCAGAAACGGTTATTCAACAGATGGAGGGTAGCCTCAATACCTGGGTGTCCCGAGCTGGTAGCGGAGTGAACCTCGAACAGGACTCTCTGGCGTAGACCTGGTGGAACATAGGTGAGGCGGTCGGGACAGGCAGCGGGAGGCGGATCCTGAGCTTGAGCTTCGGCAATTTCGGTCATAATATCCCAGGCAACCGGGGCTACTATGATGGAAGTAGGCAGGATATTTTCAGTGGGGAAGGTGACACAGTCGGGTTCATGGATGCGTGAGAGAGCGTCAGCCTTTGTGTTCTGAGAGCCTGGGCGGTATGTGACTTGGAACTGAAAGCGTGTAAAGAATAGAGCCCATCTAGCCTGGCGATGGTTTAGTAACTTGGCTGATCGGAGATATTCCAGATTCTTATGGTCCGTCAGAACTGTAAAGGGGTATTTTGCACCCTCGAGCCAGTGCCGCCATTCCTCGAGTGCTAATTTGATAGCCAGTAACTCCCGATTTCCAACGTCGTAATTCCTCTCCGCAGGGTTTAGTTTGTGGGAATAGTAAGCACAAGGGAACATCTTGGCAGGTTCGCCGTGTCGCTGAGAGAGGACAGCACCAACGCCCGTACTAGATGCGTCCACCTCCACGATGAAGGGCTTGTCGGGGTCAGGGTGGTGAAGAATGGGCGCTGTGGAGAATCTCCGACGGAGGTCCTCAAAAGCTTGGACGGCTGGTTGGGACCAGGAGAGGCGATGATTCCCCTTTTTGACCATGGCCGTGAGTGGAGCGGCAACTGAGCTGAATTGACGGATGAATCGGCGATAGAAATTAGAAAATCCCAGGAAGCGCTGGAGTTCCTTCAATGTAGTGGGACGGGGCCAGGTAAGAACAGAGTTGACCTTTCCTTCGTCCATGGCGACTCCCTGCGGGCTGATGACATACCCGAGGAAGGAGATTCTGTGCTGGTGAAACTCGCATTTCTCCTCCTTAGCGTATAGTTGATGCTGGATGAGACGCTTGAGAACAGCTCTGACATGCTTGACGTGGTCCTCGTAAGAGTTGGAGAAGATGAGGATGTCGTCGATATAAACGATCAGCCAGCGATTCAGCATCTCCCGGAAAACCTCGTTGACGAAGGCCTGGAAGAACGACGGGCTGTTGGCTAGGCCGAAGGGCATGACCTGATATTCGTAGTGGCCTGAGGTGGTCGAGAAGGCCGTCTTCCACTCGTCCCCCTCACGAATCCTGACCAGATTGTAGGCCGAGCGTAAGTCCAGCTTGGTGAAGATCTTGGCGTTCCTTAGTTGTTCTAAGGCGGATGGGACGAGTGGGAGCGGGTAGCGGTACTTAACGGTCACCTCGTTGAGCCCACGATAGTCTATGCAGGGGCGGAGACCGCCGTCCTTCTTTTTCACGAAAAAGAACCCTGCTGAGGCTGGTGAGGTGGAAGGTTTAATGAAGCCCTTGGCTAACTCCTCACGGATGTATGTGTTCATGGCCTCCGTCTCAGGTTGGGAGAGAGGAAATACTCGACCTCTAGGCGGGGTAGATCCAGGGAGGAGTTCGATGGCGCAGTCGCCGGGGCGGTGAGGAGGTAGCTGGGTGGCCTTGGTGCGACTGAAGGCCTCGTATAGATCTTGATATTCCTCTGGTAGAGTGTGGGATGGCTGAACGTTCGCTGGGGTGGAGCAGGTTAGGTGGCAGGATAGTTGGCAGGTGTTAGACCAGTGAATGATGGTACGATCCGCCCAGGAGATGGTGGGTTCATGCAGGTTTAGCCAGGGGTAGCCCAGGATGACGGGTGACTGAGGTGAGGTGATGATGAAGAAACGGATGGTCTCCTGATGAGAGGGTTCAACCTGCAGGATGATGTCCTGGGCATCGAGGGCGGCCACTGCCACATGTGGAGTACAAGAGAGAGTGGGTAAGTGGTGAGCAGTAACAAAGTCAGCGTCTATAAAATTCCCGGCGGCGCCGGAATCTATTAAGGCAGTGGTTTTAATGGGAATGTTATCAGATACTAGAATCACTGGCATTTCACAACGGTTAGAATGTGACTTGTTACTACTCACCGAGGTAGGTGGGCGTGGTGGTCGCGTGGGACAGGTAGCTCTGATGTGTCCTGCCAGACCGCAGTAAAGGCATAGATTGCCCCGAAGCCGTCTCTCCCTCTCCTCCAGGGACAGCTTGGTGGCTCCAATTTGCATTGGTTCCGGAGCAGCTTCAGCGGCAGCGGGAGAAGAGAAGTGCGGGGTAGCAAACGATCGGGCAGGCCTGCGAGCTCTCATTACATTATCCACTCGAATGGCTAGATCGATAAACTGATCCAAGTTGAGACCCTCGTCCCGGCATGCTAGCTCCATCTGGAGGTCTGGATGCAAGCCCTTGCGGAAGTGGAGTTTGAGGGGTTCGTCATTCCATCCGCTCTGTGCCGCGAGGGTACGGAAGGTCAAGGCGAAGTCCGCCGCAGTTCCCCTGCCCTGCTTCAGGGACATCAGCTGCTCCCCGGCCTCTCCGCTCTCAGAACTAGGCTGAAATACCTCCTTAAAGCGCCGCAGGAAGGCCGAAAACGAGGGAAAAGTGGGGCGGTCCAAATCCCAAACAGCAGTGGCCCAATCAAGAGCTCTCCCGGAGAGGAGCGAACAGACAAAGGCGATCTTGCTCTCATCATTAGGGTAAAGATGTGGCTGTTGACTAACGAAAAGTGAGCATTGTAGCAAAAATCCCTTACATTTGGTAGATGTTCCATCAAACTTCTCCGGGAAAGCTAGCCGCGGGCTAGCGGCGGCCGACTGTGCACCCAGTGGTGGAGTGGAGGGAACGGATGCGGTGGGTTGGGTGATCATTTGCAGGCGTTGCAGAGATCTTACCAGTTGATCCGTGAGGCTCGAGAGGTGCTCCAGCTGTTGTTGATGGACCGTGAGCACGGATGCCTGGGCGGTTAGCTCAGTAGTCAAACGCTGAACAGTCGCTGGATCCGAAGACGGCGAAGTTTTCTGTGACGTAGTCAATGAATCATCCAGAGGCGTTGGATCCATTTGCGACATGCTTTATTAAGCAAAACAGCGTGAAAACAGGCAGAGTTCGGTAACGGCAGACAGGAGTGGTGCAGGTAATCCAAACGGGAAACGAGAGTCCAGGCGGGAGGTCGATAAGGCAGGCGGCAGTAACGATATAACGATAAACAGTCCGGTCGGTAACAAAGGCAGTCAGAAATAATAAACGCTCAGGATTGATAGAAGACTATGCAAAACTTCGCGAGGAACCGGCCGCGAAAGCAGCCCTAAAATGGCCGACAGAGAGGAAGTGCCCGGAGGGGACCCGGAACCGGAAGTGGACGTCCCAGGTACGGGGAGAGGGAAATGTAGTTCATTAAAAGTCCGGGGAAGGTTCCCGCTGGCGGCGGTTAGAGGGAGCCACAGAGACCGCGTTTGTGACAGTACATAACGTGATAATAGTTAGCTGAGATTTGTACGTTAGCATGGACTCACTTACTTTAACATTAGTTAGTTTTAGCCAGAGATATTAACCATATTTACAGACATTAACTGCTTAAGTAGATGAAAAGGCCACTTAATGAGAGTATGACAACCAAAAAATAAAAGCTAAATAATCAAATAAATTCCAAATTCTATTGCCAATCCTCTCAGGATACCTGGAATCAGTGTTACAGATACCTCAGGCACATCGTTTTATTCTTTTTGTAGCATAAACACCATTAAAACAACGAGAGCTTCGGATCTACCAATGTTTCTCTATGACGCTGAAACCTACAGATGTCCGAGTTCCATTTCCGTGCAGCTGATACTCAATTGCCATTGGCTCATCTGTGTTCTATGGGCAGGGCTTACCAACAGGTAAATTGCTACTCAAAACAAGCCCAAAACCAGTCCAGTGGCATTTTGAAGGAGGTCCCTCATTAAAAATTGCGTTCTAGAGAATAAAATACAAGTTTTTGGTCGGGGTTCCCCTGGTAAATTAGCATTTCAGGGGCTAAATATGATGTTATTGGGGTCGATTCAACCCGCGGACATCAAAAACAACCCGCAGCAACAGTGTTAAAGTAGCCTAATTCAGCTGAAAAACAGTTTACCCAAAAATTAACATTCTGTCATCATTTACTCAAGCACCTCAAGTTGTTCCAAACCTGTATGAGTTTTTTTTCTTCTGCTGAATACAAAAGAAAATATTTTAAAGAATGTGGGTAACCAAACAACTGATGGACTCCATTGACTTCCACACACTCTCAGTACAAAAATGTACAAAAACTTTCACTGGGATGGTACCTTTTTAAAAAGTACACCTTTCTACCTAAAGGTACAAAAACGTACCTTATAAAAAGGTATCATTGCAGCTTTTGTACGTTTTTTCTAAGTGCATTGATGGACTTGAATTATATGGACTTACAAAAAGTTCTGAAGCATGAGGGAGAGTAACTGTTTGGTCTGAGGGCTGTAGGAACCTCTGCACCTTGATCAAACTACACATGCATCTTTACAAACAACTACATTTCAGTCTTGCGATAGCAGTGCCATGATTCTTCATTATAAATGTCCACCGTTCTCTTTGCATGCTGATATAAGCAGGTTCATCAGGCCTGAGTGAAATCCACTGCAGTTCTTCTCCTCTCCCGCTGTGATCAAACAGGACGCGGGTGATGGAGGGTTTTAGAGAGATGCAGCGCTGCTCTTAATTCCAGGCGTCCGTGAGGGTGAAAGCACATGAGGACGATCAGTTTAGTTCAACCCCCCCAAGCGGCCCACCTCACCCAAGCCTCATCTATCACAGACACAATGCTCTGCCTCCAGCAGTGATGTATGGCCAGAGAGGTTACTGACAGGTCATCGTGAGGGGGCCATTGATCAGCAGCAGGAAACGAACAGTCATTAGGACACGGATGGCAGGTGAGCCTCAATCACCGGACACAAAATGAAAGAGACAATTATCTAGTTCAAGAATTTTGGGGAGTGAATGATTCGAACGGTTGAGGGTTAATTGAAATTGACACATGCAAACTACACTTTCTATGTAGCTTCCCTAACACAATTCATATTGCCTCAAAATGAGTTAAAACCCCACAGGAACAGTCAAAATCTATTAGCCTATTAAATTTAACTAAAAGTTACACAGAGAACAAAAATGTCTTTGTTAAACACCGTGACCGTTTTTTAAACCAACATCAGTCGTAATCATGAATACAAAAAATTCACTGATTTTCAGAATTTTAACCCTTTAAATGCCAGTTTGTTTACATAATTCCAATGTTGGGTTTATTGATTGAATGATTGATGATTTTCTATATACTATATGTTATATGCTAATGCTGGATTATTTCTGTCTCAGATAACTATTTGAAACAACATCCATTTTGATGCATTATTATTTTGTGAAATGTCAGTTAAAAAAATACCATTCACACACAGATTTCTCAATACACACATCTAAAATACACTAATATCCATACCAATAAAACCACACAATTATAACTGCATAATTTATTTAATTGAAATCAGCAGAAAAAAATAAATAAATAAAATTCTCCATGGGCCTTATATATATATATATATATATATATATATAAATTGAAGCATTTGAAATTTAGAATTTTGAAGAAATAAAAAATGCATGATTTAATGCTTAACCCCTTAATTTGTCACCATTGTCAGGTTACTTCAACGTTTTACAAATAAATCCTAATTTAATCATGACAAACTATATATCGTTGGAAAGGTCTAAGACTCCTAAATAGATATTTTACCTTTTTTTTGTTACAAATTATAGAAAAAAGTAATAGATTAATTTATGACAAGAGTGCACCTCAAAAATCTACTTCATAACAGGAGTTCTGAACTTTGTAACAAAAATGCTTTCTTCAATGCCTTTTTCACGCTTTAAAAATCATAAGAACTTATATATCACTAGAAAATTTAAAATCTCAAAATTCATCCTTTGAAAACCATTTTAAAATCAGACATTGCATTACCATGGAAAATGTACATCAATATCATTTTACAAAATGTTTTTGTTCATGAATTATAAAAAAATTAATAAATAAACAAAAAATAATAATAATAATAATATGTTTGAAAACTGCATTTTCATATCTATGTTCAAAAATGGGAATGACAGTTTAAGCGTTAAATTGCACTGGAATTAAATATGTTTTAATGGGTTTCAGTGTGGACTTTTTTGTCCTTAGTATCCTGTGTGTAACTTTTTTTTTTATTATTTAATTACATTTTGTACCTGGTGTTAAAATATATGTATATCTCAAAAAATCGAATTACAAAAAGAAAACATGTCCTTAAAGGCATAAGTGTTAACACAGATTTATTCTCTTTGCATCTTCCTCTGTCTCCAGCATGCAGGACCAGTTTATGGACAGCTTACTCCTCCGCTTTGCAGGCTGACTCATTCAAAATGGGCTGTGAGGTCTAAATTAGGGAAGACACTTTTACACAGAGGAGAGGAGACAAAAAAATACAGCAGCAACTTCCGTTAACCAACCTATCAATCATTTCCCACAGGGATCCTCTTCAAACTGGTTTATTTATAACTTCTTCTGAGGTACAGTTAAGAAAGGATGGGCGCTTACAGAGAGCTGTGAGGATCCAATTTACATTTGTGACCATTAGGACTCACAAGATAGCAGAGCCATTCCATATGTGAGAACAGCCTTTCTGTGAGTTTCACTGGCAATTACGATGAGCTGTAAATCACAAGGACAGGTTACTTCACAAGTGTTGATATTTGACTTAGGTGAATATGTTTTCCTCCGGTAAACTCAAATGAGAGACAGCAGATAAGAGCGGCTAATGAAATTCCTCTGTGGAATAACTGATAAGTGGAGCATGCAGCCATGCACATAGAAACCTGCTCTGTCTCGCGTTAGTCCAATTAGAAAAAGACAAAAGATGATCATAGTGCTTTATAAAAGCTGATTAACATTCACATCCTTGAAAGAGCACAGTTACGTGTTATTGCATCACCAGACAAAGATGCAATAATGACTACTAGCTGAGAAACGTAATGTCCGATCATGGAGGTTATTTTTTTGTCTGCATGACTTCGTCGTTCTATCAATGCATCAGAGAACATGTGCACCCTCCAATGCATATAAGATACATACAAAAATAAATAGCATACTAAATAGGTGATTCAGGACCAGAGAAGCTGTCAGTCAGTTTCTCAAACAGATCACATTAAGAGGCCATATTTTGCTCCTCGAGTTTTTCTGGTGTTGTTACATGGTCTAAAACAATGCAGAATTTTAAATATGACGTTTCATAGGGATGTTTCATTTTGTTTTTGTTAATGTATTTATTCATTTATTTTTATCATGCAAAGCAAACAAAATAATTTTAAAAAGCAAAAAATATTGTAGAAAATGGCTATTTTATCAGAATTATTACAAAAAAATGACACACTCAGCACCTTAACAACAAAAATGTCCCATTGAAACTTAAAATTTAAAAATGGTTAAAACCATTTAAGCATTAAATCATGCATTTTTTTAAATTAAGTCGCTGGGGTATATTTGTAGCAATAGCCAAAAATACATTGTATAGGTCAAAATTATAGATTTTTTCTTTTATGCCAAAAATCATTAGGATGTTAAGTAAAGATCATTTTCCATTAAGATATTTTGTAAATTTCCTACCATAAATGTATCAAAGCTTAATTTTTGATTAGTAATATACATTGCTAAGAACTTCATTTAGACAACTTTAAAGGCGATTTTCTCTTCTTTTTGTTTTCTTCTTTTTTTTACCCTCAGATTCCAGATTTTCAGATAGTTGTATCTTGGCCAAATATTGTCACAACAGACATACAATACCCATACATCAGTTGAAAGCTTATTTATTTGACTTTCAGAGGATGTATACCTATGACTGGTTTTGTGGACCAGGGTCACAAATAATGAAATAAACAAAATAATTCTGTTTTTTCTAATCACTGACTTATCCAAGACTGCAATACAATAATAATAATAATAATAATAATAATAATCTGCTTAGCATTTAGTATATGGAAAATATTTGATTCATTGTTTTGTTTTGTTCAGTTGTTTTAAGAAAGAACAGTGACGTTATGTAAACAAACTGGCATTTAAAGGCTTTGAAATAATTTTTGGTAATTTTGATCAGGACTGACATTGGTAAAAATAAATCAGTGAAAGGTGATATATCTATTTATCTATTTATATCTATTTATATATATATAGTATTATTATTATTATTATTAAATTATTATGTCTGTTTTTTGACACAGGCATTTTTGTCCTCTAAGGACCTCTGCATATTTTTTTTTTATCTTGACGCATAAGGGTTTAACCTGGATGCTGATTTATTTCTTGCAGCATTATTACATTTTAGAGGCTCACAATTATTTTTAAAATGTTCCGCTTAAGCCACTGATAAAAGCTGTGCTAGCTGATAAGATTATAAACAGAGCTTAATATTCTTTTGTCCCTTTGCACATCTCACTTTTCTATTTATAACACAATTTTGTCTTGTCAGTTCAGTAAGCACAGATAAGCCTGGTGAGATGTGCAAATCACTGGTGTACTTGCTAAACGTCACAAAATGTAGCTTCAAAAATGACTACAAAACACTGCGACCCAGTTCTCCGATGCAATTTGATGAAATCAGGAGCTTAACACAGGGTTAATAGCAAGGGCTGTATAATTAACACAGGGCTGCAATTTAGAGTCCACAACTGCCTTACATGCCGCAGTAATAGACCCTCGAGTGATAGAACGGCTGCTCTTTATTTCCTACAAGATCTGCTTGAGTTTTACTTCGGAGAAAGCCAAAGAACTCCACTGCTGCCAACCGATAAACATGGTGGAAATCAATGACAGTAAGCTGCCATCTTTTGGGACTCATTAGGTTTAACGGTTGCTCTGCGTGTAGTATAACACCGAAGGGAAATTTCTAACGACTGTAAGAACATCTGCTGAAGGAGGCGGATTTTCTTAAGGAGTTCCTCGGCTGAGGAATCACCTATATGCCAATAAACAGGAATCACGTTTTTGAAATGATATATTTCAGTGATTAGGAAGTCAAGGTATGCTGGCAAACTGAAATAATCAGCTCTCAGGAAAAAAGGGTACGAAAGGTGTCACTGTGTGTGTCTTTCGTCTTGTGAGGTGAATAGCATCACAGTGAGGCGTCATTGTGACCGCAGTCATCAAACACACCGCCGCAGAAGGTCAGCAGTGTCAGTCCTCTGGTTTCATGTGTTCTCAAAGTCATCACATTCGAATCTGTTTTCCCTGCGTGTCCTGCAATAGAAAAGAACAGACAGGGAGATGAGCAGCCGGTGGATCTACTGAGTAAACAGCATGAGACTGAGCTGTAAATGTCCTCTCACTCCTCCAGTCCACATATAAACAAGATTCAGTGCTTCATCAGACAAGCAGATGATCTGATAATATGCTCTAAAAAATAAAATGAATAAAATCATAAAATGATTAATTTTATCATAAAATGATAAAATTAATGAATTGATCCTTATTTTGATGAACCAATATCAGTTCTTAAATCCTACACTCTAAAAAATGCTGGGTTAAAAACAATCCAACATGGGTTATTTGACAACCCAACGCTGGGTAAATATTGGACAGAATCCATGCTGGGTTAGTTTGACCCAGCTGGTTGGGTTAAATGTTTTTACCCAACATGCTGGGTTGTTTTATTTAAGCCAACTATTGTTTAAAAAATCATATTGCTGACTCACACTCAGAATTATAGAGGCAACAACAATAATCAAAGGATAAACATTTATTATTAAGCAAAAACACTCAAATGTGAGACAAATTCAATTTATTTGGGTGAATACAAGCATTTAAATTCATTTCACAAGCATTTTAGAAAATAAAAAGCAACATTTAAAAGTATAATTTTAATTTAAGTGTATTCAGCCATTCTCTGTAATCACTTCTCACCTAAATTGTGCTTATTCTCATGCTAGCGTTTTACTCGTTGCTGAAAGATGCCGTGACTGACTCCATAACTTGCATACAAACAAATACTACTAAGATTAGAGAACATATTTTACCATCAAATTAAATTAAATTCAATATTATAACCACTAAAATCAGTTTACTGTATGTTATGCAAAGCAAAAGGCGTTATCATCATGCGATGGCGCAGCTGACTGACTGATCTCATCCTTGTATGTTGGGTTGCATAAAATAATATAATTTACAGTTTTGTTGGAGACAAGCTCGACCCAGCAGTTGGGTTGAGAAAAATAAACCAGCATTAAAAATTACCCAACAGCTCAGTTACAGAAAAAAACTTCCCAGCACCTGGGTAAAAAAAATTAAAAACAACCCAATAAAATTACCCAACTGGCTGAATCCAGCATTTGGGTTAAAAAATAAACCAGCATTTTTTTAGTGTGTACGATCTATCCTATTTCTGTTGATGAGTGAACAAAAAAACAGAAACATTATTTGTAGTGCATCTCAATGAGATTTGTACATTATTACTTTTAATATGAAACAAAGTGTCTGCTTTCAAATTTTGCTTATCACAAAAACTAATAAATGCAGTTTTGACACTCTATGTGTTGTGACAGACCACTGTAGCCCCACATGAACCGATGATCTCTCACATTTTACTACTAGTTAATGCACCAAATAAATGCAGCTTTGATGAGCAGAAGAGACTTCTTTAAAAATATGAAACATCGTACTGATCCAAAACTTTTGAACGGCAATGTACAGTAAGTTCAGAGCAATTTAAAAACAGGCGTGTACCAAATGTACAACTCATGTATGTCACTGTAATCGTCTTTACCTTGATTACAATCGTCATCCATTAAAACTTTACAAGCGCAACACTGGTTTGCTTTATCCAACCCATATACAGACTAGTCCTGACTTTAGTAGTGCCTTGTTAGGGGTGATAAAATACTTTAGGAATGGATTTGAGGATGCTGATTGAATAAATCTTGTCATACATGTTTATATCTTGAGTTACCTGCTACAGACCCACCTCCTATAGGCCATTTCTCTGTCGCCCCAGAACTGAACATGTGGACCACCAGAGTGGATATCTAAGCATATATTTTGCACAGGTGATTTTCTATCACAATATATTATATAATTTAGAACTTATTAATGTGTGTGTGAGTGTGTGGTTCAGGGAGGGCAAAGCCCTAGCGCCCTCTATTGGCCTACTGCCATTACTTGTCTAGACAGATAATCGCATGTGTGAGAGCTTCTTTCACAGCCCTGTCTGTCTGCCTTTCAGCTCTGTCTCAATGCTCAGGTGAACAACACACTTTCATTAACCCTAAACACAATCACACAGACACAGAGGTCACACTTCTCTGCTTCAAACATCTGTCAGTGTGTGTGTGTGTGTGTGTGTGTGTGTGTGTGTGTGTGTGTGTGTGTGCGTTGGTTTGGTTTTAGAGGGTTTCATTTGTTCTAGATTTCGTCATTCAAACTTTCTGAAAAGTCTTTATAAACATCTTGCTTTATAAACATCTTCAAAAGATGATGTCTTTTTAATCTTTAATTACATTTTTAATTGATGTTTGTTTCTGTGTTTTTCCTGTATTTTATTACTTTAACTGCTATTGTGCAGCACTTTGGCACACAGTCATTTTTACATGCTCCATAAATAAATGGAAAATACATAAACACACACACACCTCCATTGAGTTTCTGTCAGGTTAAAGGGATAGTTCACTTTGAAATTAAATTTTGATATGTTTTAGCTTACCCCAAGGGCATCCAAGATGAAGGTGTCTTTGTTTCCGCAGTAGTTTCAATTTTTATATGTTTAGGTCCAACCGTTCTTGTCTGTCAGTCATATAATGCATGGCTATGGTCACCTCATCAAAGAAAATACACAGATTCAAATTAAACAGTCCAAATTAAACAATTCCCCATCGTAAGTACACATTGATGACCTAAGACACGAAACGAGCGGTTTGTGTGAGAAAACGAACAGTATTTATGTTGTTTTTTACCTTTTGTAAATAACCACGTCCAAGTTGAAGTGCGCGCGCTTCCTGGTGTGTGAGCGCGCCGGCGCTACTCCCGGAAAGCTCCGGAAGTGATCTCTCGCGCGTGAACGTCACTCATTGTTTACACAGAACAGAGATTGTAGGTAAAACGGCTAACAGAAATGGTACTCGTTTGCACTCATCGGGGATGTTTAAACAGGAAATGGTTAAAAAAAAGGTATGTTTAGGGATGTTTTAAAAAAGAAAATAATTAATTGTGCTCGCGCAATGGATCACGTCCGGCGCTTTCCGGGATCAATAAGCCAGAACGCGCTCACACACCAGATGGCGCGCCACCTTCAACTTGGATGTGATTGTTTACAAGAGATAAAAACGATATAAATACTGTTCGTTTTCTCACACAAACCACTCGTTTCGTGTCTTAGGTCACTAATGTGTACTTACGGTGGGGGATTGTTTAATTTGGACTGTTTAATTTGAATCTGTGCGTTTTCTTTTGTGAGGTGACCATAGGCATGCATTATATGACTGACAGACAAGAACGGTTGGAATCAAAATCAAAATTGAAACTACTGCGGAAACAAAGACACCTACATCTTGGATGCCCTTGGGGTAAGCTAAAACATATCAAAATTTAATTTCAAAGTGAACTATCCCTTTAATAATATTTTCCATAATCTAACACAGTCTGACCCCTAAACAGAGGAAACTGTGTAGAACAAGCCTTTTATAAGCCTTTTGCTGTGATATCTGGCTCACTGGTCATTAGTGTGAACATTTTTGAATAGGGAGTATGTTTTGGTAAATGTTAGACGCAGAACCTGATTTTACCAAGTGTGACATGTTCCTGGATCAACAACCAAATCAGATTTGAAAAAACAGTTTATAGTTTTTGTGAAATTTAGGCTTATAATCCATGTTTGGTGCTTGTACCTCAGTGTCATTCATCTATCATTTCCTCTGATTTTAGGGATTACTCAAAATATGTTGACCCAGGAACGCATCAAACTGAATTTTTTAACCCCTTTTTATATGGATGAATAAATGCAGGCAATAGTGGGCGGGGAAATGCTGTGATTATCTTTTATTTATGTTTTTGAAGTCTATATTCTGTAGTTTTTATATCAGTGTAGTGTAGACAAATCATAAGGGCTTATTTGGCAGGAGCATCTGTAATTTTAACAGCCCAAATATTATTTGGTGTTTTAAGAACATCTTTGTGATTATGGCCGAGTACACAAAGCATGGAAAGCCTGCATCAACGAAGGAGAAAAGTGAATAATAGGGACATGTCAATCACTAAGGATTGTGTCCAATCCACACAGAACTACTGGAACCTCTGTATTCAACATGAAGACCCTGTTTCCACAAAAACAGACCACAGAGAACTTCACAAAGCCAACATCAATGAACGAGATGCAACTGCTAAAACCATGGGCAGTAAAACTTGGACAGTCTCAGCACTAAGATACAAATTGCCTGACTTGAGTATCATCAAACTACTGTGGATAGTTTTGGAGAGAAGAATGAGAAAATCCTCCTTTCAACATCTCTGAAACAACTGGCAGATGTTTTTATAGGCAACATTCAGCTGGAGACTATTTAAAAGCTCTATAAGCGTATTCTAGGAAGATTTGAAGCTGTATTAAAAGCAAATTAAATATTGCATATGTCCAGTGTGCAGATGTGTTATTTCATTTAGGATTTCTATTATAATTATTTTAAACAAGCTTGTTTAAGTTTCATGAGGTTTTGTTGGCACAGTTATGTATTTCTGTGAGCTGAGTTCTACACATTTGTTTTCTTAAGGTTTAAACTCTCTGTCAAAAGAAAACAGGATCTTCAAGAATGAATGGACACTGACATCTAGTGTTTCTCTGTGGAACTACGATCATTTGTCTGCTCCGCTTCAGATGTTCTTTAGAACTGGTTTTTATTTTCTTTCTCAAAACCTATTTGTTTGCTTGGTCCCTTTAATTAAACTCAATGCACCTGATGTGCTGAAGCACACTGAGAAATTAACTCTGCAAGTGTCTCTCCAGGGCCATAAATGAATTCTGTTTAGAAGAAAAACTATTATTAATTAACATTAATAATAAAACTGTGCATAATATAAACTGTGCAAAATTCTGTATTGTTGTAACAATTAACAATATTTGAACTCATCTATATAGACTAACATAATCAAAAACATCCACCTTTCTTCCACAAATTCTGAAGCACAATTGATTATTTGCACGGATTGCTTCCTTGTTTTAGACAAGCCAGCTCAATCATTTCCGGTCAACTGTGCTGTGCCATAATAGGAGTGTTCTTTGCTCGTTTTCTCTACATAAACTATTCGCAGTCAAAGAAAAGTTTTATTTGTCTAAGAGGACCAAAGTCCATACAGTTTCATGAATGACAAATGCGGGTTGAAAAAATTATGTGAGTAAATCCACTAAATATGTGCGAGTCATTTCTCTGATTGACAGTAATAACCGAGTGAAACAAGCTGACAAGCCCATGTCAAAAATAGAGCTGTGCATTTAATGATTCAGACTAAATTCAGAGTTGTGTTGGTTGAATATAGCCGATTTATTCGCTTTTAAGGTTCATGATGTAGTTATTAAATTAAATCTAAAATATTTCAAATTCATGTTGATTCATGCATCATTTAATTAATATTAAACTATAGGCTATACAAGTATTTAAATAACCCTTATAGGCTGTTTGTGCTTGTGTTTGAGCTTATTTATTTTATTTGAGTTACTTTCCACACTTGCTATACTATACATCTGTGCAGTAAAAGTACTAAAATTTGTAATACTAGTAATTTTATAATAAATGAAAAGCAAGCAAAAAATAGAGAGTTTAAATGGCAGCTGCAGCCAATAAATGATCCTCTGCTGCCATCTTCTGGTTATTAGGGTAATTTCATGTCATTCATGTCATCTTAAAAGATGGTTGTTTTCCGTTAGCCTAAACACGTTATGATAGTGTTTAGCTTTCAGCATTTAAATGTACAACTATGTTGTTAAAAATTATGAAACTGAATGTTCATGCCGCTATCATTATTTACGATGTTGCAATTATTATTTTTCTCAGTTTCTGATAAGAACAAGGCAGGAGAGGAGTTTTAAGAGTCTCCATCTATATATAGCACTATAAAATCAGCTTCACCTGAAGTTTATGAGCTGGCTTATCATCATTATGCGGAAGTTCTATGCATATGGGCAGGTTAGTTTTTGGGAGCGGTATTTCTCATGATAGTCTCCTACTTAGTTCATCAGGTTATAATGGTTGTTTGTTCTGATATATTATTATTGTATTATTTCCTTTATTTCAGACTCTTAGGTCCATATCCACAAAGTATCAAAACACAGAACAATGAAACAATACAAACATAAATATACATGGCACAACACTATTTAAAAAACATACAAACATTCATTCCAGTGCTTCCAATACCAGGAGGAGTACTTAGTATCACTTAATGTAGGATCACTTAGAACCATATATAATTGAATTTCTTGAATTACTCAATCTACACATAAAATTATAGACATATTTCCTTAACACAGCATGAAGAGTAGGAATATTATTACATACAAACATCTGACTCATCCAGCTAAGCAAAATTCTCAGTGCATCATTAAATGCCACCTGAAGCTTTTTCATTTTAGCGTTACTATAATTACGCTACAAGTGCGCTGTAAACAAGGAAGTACAATAAGCTCTAAAATAATCTATTAGCTATCTGTACACATGAAAAATTTACGGCCCAACATATTTGCTTGCCCATACAACTTGCAACATTGGCGCTTCACATCAGAGTCATCATTCAGATCATCTTTAATAATGTGACCCAAATATTTTACTTTATTCACCACATTAATACTTGATCACCTACAGTAGATAAAAAGATGGAACATTTAGCTTTTTAACCACACTCTTTTTTACGATTACATTTTATATCAAACTGCACACCATAGCTTGAACATGAACGATATATATGATACTATAGTAACAGACAAGTATGTAAATAAGTAGGGATAAACCAAGGAGTGCATCCAAGACCATCTTGTTTTTGGAACTGTTTCTACTACTTCACCCAATAGGTTTTCCCCCAGTTTTCAAAATTTTAGTACGAATCAGAAAGAGTTTTACTAACAAATCTAATTTATTTTTATAGTGAGTGACGACATGTTGACTGTTCCAAGATGGCAGATGCAGTGACATGAACTGAACTTGCATATTTTGCTGATTATTGCTACTGAAAATGGTCAATTATTGTCATATTTTTCTGCCAAAAAACAATTGGAGTACTATAGACTGCCAAATGTTATAACAAATCATGGAGAAGAGTGCAAAAACTGTGTGAGGAACAAAAGGCGTTTGTGTTCGGTCAAACTGAAACAGGATAATCAAAGCAAGAATCTTGACAACCTTTGTGTTCGTTCTTATGGTTTCCGGTTAGGTAGGTGAAATATTAGGCTAATATCTTAATTACTACTGCTCGCATATATATGCGGACCACAAAACCAGTCATAAGTGTCAATTTTTTCGAAATTTAGATGTATACATCATCTGAAAGTTAAATAAATAATCTTTTCATTGATGTATGGTTCGTTATGATAGGACAATATTTGTCCGAGATACAACTATTTGAAAATCTGGAATCTGAGGGTGCCTTTAAACTTGTCCAAATTAAGTTTTTAGCAATGCATATTACTTATCAAAAATTAAGTTTTGATATATTTATGGTATGAAATTACAAGATATCTTAATGGAACATGATCTTTACTTAATATCCTAATGATTTTTGGCATAAAAGAAAAATCAATAATGTAATACAATGTCATACAATGTAATTTTGGGTATTGCTACAAATATACCCCAGCAACTTAAGACTGGTTTTGTGGTCTAGGGTCACATTTAGTTATGTGCTGTTGTAAGATATATGTTACTTGGTACAATCTTCATGTTACATTCCTGCAAAGATGACAGAAATGTACTCGCAATTGCTGTCCTGTGGGAAAATGTGAGGGCAGTTGTGTATTAGACCATACATGAGGGCACAACCTTGACAATGTGACACAGCTCAGGATTCACCTGTCTTGAAGACCTCGATTAGCTAGTCCAGGTGTGTTTAATGAGGGTTGGAGCTCAAAACCAAGAGCAGAACTGAAGAATCGTCTTTGTGTTAGAAGGTAAAGAAATCTTAAAGAGATGTATAAAATTCGAACATGAAGCACAATTAATGGCAAGTGCTTCTTTCTCTTTTATGATCCTTTAATTCTCTTCTGTCTGGACTTGGAGAGCGGCTCTTGTGATGTATAATGCATATTGTGAAGAGCAGTTTGGAATAATTTCCAGAACTCTCAGTCATGAAGGCCTGGAGGAAGCAGATGAGATGGAAAAAAACATCCATTTAATGACCTTAAATATTCTCTGTCAACTTGGCAGGGCTTTGAACGTGCTGCTGAATATTCAGACGCCGGCACGTCTCTTGTCCTAAGCTCATTGCTGATCAATGATAGAGAATCATTAAATAAGTCATCGCTTGATTTTACATTGGGACCTGACCTGCTGTTCTTTGAGAATGAAGAAGCGAGGGATGTTCATTATTGATGCGTCATTGGTGGGTGAGTTTGAAGAACCATCCTGAGCTCGAGACGCAGCTTCCTACAGCAATTACTAAAACTGAATGCTAGAAACAGACCTCAAGAACATGTGTGGTACTACCCTGGATAACAATTCTGAAAAATGTTTTCAATGTTATGGATCATCTGGGAATTGTGTTAACTGGAAATATGTGCATGCACACAAATTATTTTACCTGACTTTCCAGCAGATGTTAGACGGCGAAGCATTTGTCACATGCGATATTAAATGGACCGCATAGATTTAAATAGCTATATCTTGTTGTTTATAAACATTACTTCTAATACAGAAATCAAATGACATTTTGCTGCTAAAATAAATGCATTTGTGTTATGTTTGTGCATGGTTGAGTGCAATGAGACCCTCCATCACTCCAGCTGCCTCTATTGCCAACCAAAAGACATTGAGGATGTGATTTTCGTCAAGATTGTTCTGCTGGTTTCCGTTCAAACATTGGAGTCTGCCTTTCAGCAAATGATGTTATGAAATGATTTAAAAGCATTTATTCCATTGATTGTAATTAACAACATGCATTAAAGTACATTAAACGTTACATTAAGGTTTCCCAAACTGGGATTCGTAACCGCAGGCGGTTCATTAAAATTAAACCAAAATAATTTAAATAAGGCACTTATTGTGAGATTACACAGTCATCGACACGCAATACAAACAAAGACACCAACTTACATTGCTCATGAAACCACACCTTACAAACATCAGGCTATGCATCAATGCAGGCATTTACAAATCAGGACCCATTAATATATGGCTGTAGTGATTGGCTAATTAACAGAGGCTGTATACTGGTCAGTGAGTAGCTAATTAGGACCAGGACTAAGCAAGTGAAGTTTAAGCGTATTAGAAAAGCAAACAAAAATCATTCTAAACAACGATAAATAAACTTCAACACAATAACAAAAAAGAAATGTTATTACAAATGTAATTAAAACAATCAATACAATTCTTAATAATCAATAAAATGATCAATACTGTTCTTGCAAAAGTTTTACAAACAAATGCCACTATTAAATCTGCATGTGCTTGCAAAGAACTGATTGTACATTTAGAAACAACATTTATTTGGACAGGAAAGTATAGAGATTTGACAGGAAGCGAAGCAGGAGAGAGAAGGACAGAAATGTCAAAGGACCACAAACAAGGACTCAAGCTCGGGTAGCAGAATATTTATTTTCTGTTTTTGTCATTAAATTAGATTAACTGTGTGCTACATTTTCATGCCTGTCTTTACTGCTCCTATTACTACTCCTGCTACTGTTGTTGCTGCTCGTCCGGCTGCTGCTGCTGCTGCTGCTGCTGCTGGTCCTCCTGCCACTGCTACTGCTCCTACTACTGCTGCTCCTACTACTGCTCCCCCTCCTACTGATGCTAGTGCTGTTCTTCCATAATCTTTAGCTCTTTGTTTCCAAGCCTCCCATTCAATGTCTTTCTGGGCTTTTCTGTACATCTCATTAGTGTAGTGCTGCCCACCATTCTCCTTCACCATTTTCTCAATCTTCTCCAGTAATTTAGTGACCTGAGAGCGGTTCGTTATATCTTTATTATCGAATGAATGAAATTTGTCATCATTAACAATAGCCTTGAGATCATTATTTTCACTGATATAATCATCTAATGTTTTTCCCTCCAGCTGATCTCCTCTGGTGAACAGAATGATTGTGTATCGAGTGGCTTCTTTCCCAAAGTTCTCCTGAATCCAAGTCACTGTCTCTTTCTCCTCTTTTGTGTATCTCATGTCCAATCTCATGACCAGCAGAAACACATGAGGACCAGGAGCAGACATGTAGACACACTTCTCAATTTCAGTTTTCAGTTGTTCTTCCCTCATGGACGTGTCAAACAGTCCTGGAGTGTCAATCACTGAGATGTTTCTGCCCTCCACTCTTGTCAGATGTCTTTGACAATGACTAGTCATAGAGTTGGAGGATAGACTATTCTCAAACTTAAACTTAATGTTGCCAATGATGGTGTTTCCTGATGAACTCTTTCCTGATCCAGTTTTACCCAACAGCACAATCCTTAGAGCTGATAAAAGAGTGAGAAATGTAAGATGTTATTTACACTTCAGAAAATTATAATAATTTCACATTTGCCTTTGCTCATTGTGGGGCCTCAACAGCTTTTTTTTTTCCACCAAAAAACCAGGGTGCCTATCATTTTGAAAAACCTGTATAAACTGTATGAGGTCACCTAAATTTAAAAGTGTAATATTTAAAACTGGAAAATTCATGGAAATTATATCATGGTAATGATACACTATTAGCAGGATAGTCCATGACCAAGGGGGTGTTCCATAAAACAAGTTTACCAAATAAGTCAGGCTTATTTCAGTTAGTCTGACTTATTTTGAGCCAAATCAAGTGACAATAAGTCAGACTAACTGAAATAAGCCTAGCTTATTTTGTAAACTTGTTTTATGGAACACCCCCCAGGTGTTGGGTAGTTCTTTGCCTACATGCCATGTTTTTTGTTTGCATCCAATTAATGCACACAAAGTCATAAATTATCACTTACATACATATCATTTATCTTTTTACTTGAAATCTCTCAAATTTGTAAGGAACAAAAATGACTTAATATTTACCAATGTTTGAGTCCAAACGTTCTCTAGCAATCTCTTGTATCAGTCCTTGCATCTGATCTCTGAGATGTTCCTGGTCTGCAGCATCCTTCTCTCTCAGGTCTTTATCTTTACACACATCCTCTTGCTTCTCATTGTCTTTTGCCATTCTGTCTTCTTTACATTCATATTTTATTTCTCCTTCTGGATTTATCTCTCTCTCCTGCTCTAACAACTCTTCATTCTCCTGTTTTTTCTTCACTTCTTGTTTAATTCCCTCCTCCTTTAGGTAGATCTCATTGTAGTTTTCTCCTCCATTGTTCTTAACCATTTCATCAATAATCTTGAAGAGCATTGTGATCTGGTAGGGATCACATTCATTTTTGCTGTTTATCACATGGAATCTTCTTTCAAAGTAGTTCAGCAGCTCTTTAATGTTTTCACTCTCAGTGAATTCAATCCATTCTTCTCTGGAGACCTTTTCTCTTCCAGTAAACAGCACCATTGTAAACTTCATGGCTTGTGCTCCAAAAATCATCTGAATTTGCTCCACAATGTTCTTCTGTTTCTCTCTGAAGGTCTCCAGGTTGATGATGAGCAGGAACACGTGAGGACCAGGATGAGAGAGAAACAGACTCTTCATCATCTGCTCCTGCAGCTCTTCATCAGTCATTTGAGTGTTGAAGAATCCTGGAGTGTCGATGATGGAGATGTTTCTATCTTCTATTCTCCCTCTCTGCATCTCACTCTCTGTGGTTCTGCTCTCTTTAAATACATCTTGACCCAGTATTGCATTTGCTGTAGCACTTTTTCTAGCTCCACAGACTCCCAATAACACGATCCTCAGATCCTGTGAATCAGGTGTTTCATCACACTCTGTGAAAGAGAACATGTCACATAATTAGCTGTAACTGGAAATGCATTACTGCTATAGCTGTACATTTCAGATGTCTATTTTGATTTTAAAATCCATACACTCCTGAAGTGAAATAAAATGTTTTAACCCCAAAGTTTATTTCACCATTTTACAAAGAAATCCTAGTCTAATCATGACAAACTATATATCGTTGGAAAGGTGCAAGTCTGCTAAATAGATATTTTACCATTTTTGTTTTACAAATTATGTAGGAAAAGTAATAGACTAATTCCTGACAAGAGTGTACCTCAAAAATCTACTTCATAACAGGAGTTCTGACCTTTGTCACAAAAAGACTTTGTTGCCTTTTTTTCTATCACGCTTTAGAAATCACAAGAAATTACATATCAGCTGAAAACTTAAAAACTCAAAATTCATCACTTGAAAACGATTTTAAAATCAGACATTCCATTACCATGGAAAATGTACATCAAATCATATTGCAAAATATTTTCATTCATGAATTTAATACATTTAAGGAATGCATTTTCACATCTATGTTCAAAAATGGGAGTGACAGTTAAGGGGTTAAAAGTATTTTTTAAGTACAAGTGCATTGTATTCTAAATGATTCTAGCATGATTCATTAAATATTCCAAAGGAAACCATCATTCAGTGAAAATTGTAATGTCTACCATTTTTATTTGCTTTCCATGTTTCAATCTTTGGTGTTCCACAGAATAAAGGAAATGAACAACATGAGAAAGTCAATAACACAAGGGTGAGTAAATGATGGCCATTTTGAGTGGATTGTCCTCAGTTGAACTGTTGCAATTTCAAATTGGAGGTTTGGAGCTCTTATAATTTAAAAATGTAATCTTATTATTAAAATAAAGGAACAAATAATTAAATAATTGCAGAAACATCTGTTTCAGTGCCACCTCATGACATTTAAAAAAATACAGGATCCTGTGAACATGGTGTTTGTGTTTAAATGCTGGCAATAAAATAGGACAATAAAGTAGTAAAAGACAAATCAAATGTGTTTAAAATTCTGTGGACTAATGGATTCAGTAAAAACAGCAATACCTGCAGGCTGAAAAATGTAGAGAACAGTTTGTTTGTATTTTTGAGTTCCTTAACAACAAAACAAAACTACCTTTTCAATACAGGCAAACAGATCATTGCATACACACAGCTAAGCTAGTCATTTTTGAAAGGCATTTTTAGTGCTTGAGCAAAAAAACAGCCTCTATTTATATGCTTTTAAAGAAAAAGTTTGTTTTTGTCTTTAATTACATTTAATCGGATTGACAAAACCATACAGCTCTCTTATATTGAATCCAATGCTCTAGTCTATGTAGCCATGCTAATGTTATTGAGTGAGGCACAAGAAGCTAAGTGGGAATGGTTTAACTTTGTTTTAACAGGTTGTAATCAACTAGCAAATGTTTAAACTTATTTTAATTTAGCACAGCGTTCTAGAACGTGGCGCTGTGTTTAGAAACTTAAACGCAACGTTCCTCTAGAATAACTTTGAAAAATCAGCAGCGCACTGGAACTAGTTCTGCGTTAACTGCCAATACGGAAGTAGGCCTAGTTGTACCATCAAAATGTCTTTGTTGGTTTTTGCATTTATGTTTAATGAAAGTATATATTTTAACTGACCTGAACGTTGACTTGAAAATTTTCTATATATGTCTTCCATACTTTCGCCTCTTGTGTACATTTTCTCTATCCTTGTTGTCTTTACGGCAATGTTTACTTTTACTTTCACTTTTAACATAATGGGTGGAGTGGAGATTTGAATCAGAGGAGAGAATAAAAAAAGACATTAAGGTCAAAAAGGGTTTATTAAGTAAGTAAAGAATTAAAATAGAAAATCAATAAACAAGTAACAATTTTCTAGTGGATCAAGAAAAAAAGAAAGAATTAGCAGATGTGGTGATTTTGTTTCCTTCCACCTAGGGAGGCTAAATTATGGGGATAGAATTGTCACATATTTCCAAATAAATACATTATGATCCACAATAGAGTTTCACAAACAATAATTAAATTCACACAAAAATAAAATGAGATTTGCAAATAAAAAACATATTCACAAATCTTTTATGTCACAAACATAGGCGCTGATTTATGTTTTTGCCCGTGGGTGCTCAACCCTCACCCCAAAGTTTGCATTTTTTTTAAATAAAACACACTTTCACCGCTGTTTCCACAACTAAATAATAGCAGGGAATCATAATAGTTTTCCAATAGCAAACTGTTTAATTTAAACCGCTGGAGGTATAGTTAAAACGATTCGTAGATCTCATTCTATTTACATTTATTTGTGGATCATAATGTATTTATTTGGAAATATGCAACAACTAAATAATGTAGTAATGGGTATTCACATCACCGATGACGTTATGATTTTTGGATCATGTGTCACTCAAGGTGCAGTCATATATGACTACGTCAGATAAGATTAATAACATGTCATACTTGCAGAACCTCTAGCCACAGAATGAAGGCACAAGTGTAATAGAATGCATTTTATTATCAACAGATAGACAAGAGTAATCAACAACTACTAAATTAATACCATAAACGAAAAAGCAATAAAATAAATTGCAATTGATTTGGTTGGGTGTTGCTACTGTATGGCAGAGTTGCGTTATCTTATTATAAGATTAACTAAAACTAAGAAGGTGAAGAACCTTATTATGCCTCAAACAAATAAATGCAAGATTATTTCAACCGCATTAAGCTGGAAAAAAATGTAACTGTCATGCATGCATTCATTTGTCCATTAACAGCTGAGTTTGTGTAAGATGTAGCACTACATCTACAAATTGCTATCAGACTGCTTTAGCTGATGCTCATGTTAGTTTACCAAGATCCAATCAAAATGTAGCAAACCTTTGTCCACTGTTGTGGTAAGAGAGAGGTCCTGCCCTAAACTGGGGATAAATGATCAGGATTTTTTTCTTTTGGAAGTGAAGTAATCCTTTAAGTAAATATTGCATTTATATACAGACCAATTAATGAAAGTGGTCATGTTGTAAGTAAGAGTATATTGACCAGCAGTGGGGTGTTCTGTCTGAAGACTTCAGCTACCTCTAGAGGGCAGCATCGCAGTTTATGTCAAAATATTCCTCTCTTTGGAAGGATCAGGATGACGTTTGAGAGATTGGATGGCTAGAACTGACAACAACAAATTATAACAACTTTGACTGTGATCTGCAATGTTTTACACTGATTTACATGCCTAAACTGAATAAAAAGGAGTTGAAAGTAAAGAACCCTTTGGTTTAAGGTGATGTCTGGTGGGATACAAGGACTGGGTGTCTGCTTACCCTGCAAAACTGAGATAGAAACGTGCAGATCTGACAGCTTTTCTCAGAATTGCAAGATATAATAAAAAACTTTTCTGTTTTTTTTTCTAAAAAACAGTTCTGAGAACTGCAATTGCAAGAAAAAAGTTAGAATTTAAAGATAAAAGGGTCATTCTATCAGAAACGTACATTTCCACTTTAAAAAAATCTTGAAAAAAAATTGAATTATTAAATCTGAACATTGAGTCAGAAGTTAACAGAGTGTGTTAAAAAAATAAAAGATTGGATGACCAAGAATTTTCTCCTATTAAATTCAGATAAAATGGAGATATTACTTATTGGACCAAAAAACAATACACAGAATCTCTTGGATTACAGTCTGCAACTAGATGAATGTAATGTTACTTTCACTACAGTCAAAAGTCTGGGTGTTATATTAGACAGCAACTTGTCTTTTAAATTATTATTATAATTTTATTGTTGATGTAATATTAGACTATGGTAAAGTTCAGCCAAGGACATGTACAGTAATAAGGACCTAATTCATTAGAATATGACTGACAACTGATATAGTCAAAGCTAATATAAATAACAATTATATCTATATATGTATTGAAATATCATAAAATACAAAGTACATCCTCAAAAGCAGTGCTACATAGGCCTAGGTAAAAGAGGACAAAATTCTAAGTTCGTCAATGAGCATAAAAAGCTTTAAATTTACAGTGTAATGTCTATTTATTCAAATAACGTTTTACTATGGCATTTGTTATATATGTATTATATGCAATAAAGTTAATAAAGGAGAACAATGCCATTCATTTGTAAGTACTGTCAGGCACAAGGATGCCTGACGGTTGGCCATTTTAAACATGAATAATTTCGTATTTTTAATCAACTGATATGAGTGATAACAAATTAGACGTTATTGATGGAGTTTTTTTTTTTTTTCTCAATAAGAGTTTTTAGCAGAGGTGGGAGTAAGTCACACATGTGCAAGTCACAAGTAAGTCTCAAGTCTTAAAGTTCAAGTCTCAAGCAAGTCCAAGTCCAAGTCCATTTTTGTGAGAATCAAGCAAGTCAAGTCAAGTCACTACTTTATGTCAAGCAATTCAAGTCAAGTTGTAGCTTGGGTCAAGCAAGTCACTGTCAAGTCATACAAATTTTTGATGATTTAGCTGAATTTATATATTAAAAAGTAGTTACGGACTATGGGAGTTTTATTTGCAAAAAAAAAAAAAAAAAAAAAAAAGATGTCCACTAACAGTTGTTAAGTTGTTAATACAATAAGAATCTAAAAATAAAAAACAAATAAAAAATGAAAACTAAAATGTATGTGACTGAAATTAGGCCAACATAAAAGCATAAAAATTATTTAGGTAACAATTTAAGTATAATGGTTTCTATGTCACCAAATGGCATTCTTTAAACAGACATCACCTTTATGGGACATGAACACATTCCTTAAGTTAGAATCTTCCCTTTTATCAAAAGAACAGCAATAAAACAAAAAACAAGAAAAAAAACAAACAATAATTGAATCACACAAACCTTGCACCTGATTATCAGGTGGACTGACATTATTAATTTGTGTGTGTGTGAGTGAGTGAGAAAGAGAGAGAGAGGTGATTTGATTGAGTGTGGTTCATCAATATTTGTGAGTGAATGTGTATGTGCTCTTGTATGTGAAAAGTTTGTTTGCATGTGTATGGTTGTGCTTGCAAGTTTGATTATTTTTTTGTTTGTTTTGTTTGTCTGTATATGCATGGCTGAGTTTGCAACTCTGTATATTTTTTTTCTTTGTGTCCAAAATGTTAAGTCTATCACAACTAGTATAACCTTTGACTAGCCAAGACAGCGTTAGCTGAAAAAAAAGCAGGCCTCACTTCATCACTTACAATTTACATTACATTTAGTCATTCTGCAGACACTTTCATCCAAAGCAACTTACAAATGAGGACAATGGAAGCAATCAAAATCAACAAAAGAGCAATGAAATGTAAGTGCTATAACAAGTCTCAGTTAGCTTAATGCAGTATATGTAGCAAGGTTAGTAAATAAATAAACAGAAAAAAAGAATAGATTAGAAAAATAATAAAGCAAGCTAGTGTGACTTTTTTTATTGTGTAATAAATAAAAAGAAAGACAGGTAAAAGATAGAAGGTATAAAAAGGAAGGCCCTGATTTTTCTGATGCTGAACAAAGCAAATCTGCAGGACAGTTTTAGGGATTTGAAGTGGTGGTGGTTGTATCACATATCTTCATGTAGCAGGCTTTGCACACTACCATTCTTCTCTTCTTAGCACAGTCGTGCACATAATCCTGGTACACGAACTTAATTATTCTTGCCGTAGAAAACATGTTTGCCACTGTTTACCTAATTTGAATGCACACCTTTTTTGCATGTAACTTAAGCAACAGTAAGGTCAAGCCTACTTTTCAGTGACAAGTAGACTACTACATCTTTCAAAAATCATAGTTAACTTGGCGTTATCTGAGTAAACAAACAGACATTTACTAAATAAAAGACAAGTCATTTCAAGTCATTTAACTCAAGTCTGAGTCAAGTCTCAAGTCATTAATATTAAGTCAAAGTCAAGTCTTTTATGAATATTTGTCAATCAAGTCTCAAGTCCTAAAATTTGTGTCAAGTCATGTGACTTAAGTCCCCCACCTCTGGTTTATAGCATAACAAAACTATAAAAGCTGTAGATCCATTTAGTCTGGGGACAAGGGCAGGATTTAGCGTTTTCAAAAGTGTTTTTTGAACCTGATGAATTACATATTCCTTTACAGAACAACACAGAAACCAACCATCAGTACGTTTTTGATTATTATGCACTGTAACAAGTCAAGGACAGATAATGTATGCTCAGTGTCTAAAATGGTCTTCCATACTTACCTTTCAACAAACTATTCTACAATTCTGAAATTTAGTTTGTTTTGTGTTAGTTCTTATTCTCACTTGAACATCCAAACCATATCTGATGTCCATTCTCTTTGTCCCCTTAGTGTTCTTCTGGCTCTGCATTGTGTTATTATTATTATTTTATTTTTTGCACCTTCAAGCTGCTATTTTTATTATTTGTAGCAGTAGTATTAGTCTTGTTGCTGTTATAGAAAGCATAAAACCATGTTAATGAGGAGCATGGTTTTTGTCATGTTCTTACTAATACTACACTTAACTCTGGATTCAAGAATTATAGTACACTCTTAAAGATAAAGGTTTTTTATTGCCGTTAATGGTTCCATGAAAAACCTTAAACATGCATGGAACCTTTCAAATGCAGAAAAGTATCTTTATAGTTGAAAAAGGTTCTTTAGAATATTAAAAATGTTCTTCAAACGGTTCTTTCAAGAAGAGTTCACTGACCAAAATGATTCTTTTATGGCATCACTGCAAAAACACCCTTTTGGAACCTTTATTTTTAAGAGCATAGCTTTTCAATTAAAAAGATGAATTTGAAAGCCTGCAATATAATGGAATAATAATGTTGTTAAATGCATTTGCAATTTATTATTATCTATCATAATTTGTTTCTGTTCTGTGTTTATTAATAAATGATTGATGATCCTTCTCTTCTAGGGCCAGAAATAATCATTTTAATAAAAAAACTATTCAAAGTGTACAACTTATTCTCAAAAGTTGTAGCTGTGTAGACGTTGGATCATCTTCCATCATGCTGGTTTAGCTCCAGTGCCGCCGAGACGCACCAAATGCTGACAAAATATAAAATTCATGTTTCAGAGTTTGAAATGACCGTCTGTAGCAATCGATCAAGGAACGTTCCTAGCAGAGTTTCGAGAAACAAATGACTTCTGGCCGGTAACAGGAGCAGCCACAACCCCAGATTTATTTCAACAAAATAGTGAAAATACAGTTTATATAGGGCACTCTCTTCTCAGCTGTACATGATCAATAACATTCATTTACAACAAAACATACGGTAAAAAAACCCTTTATGCTTATATCATTAATACAATCAATGCTGTTCAACACGTACTAAAAATAACAAGAAGAAAAGCATCTGGGTCAGACAGGTAAAGTAAATGATCAAAATGTAATACTCCAGTTATGTCCCTTAATATAATACATTTATTTGTTTCATCTCAACCCTATACATCTAAGGTTTAGTTCATGTACAAATGTATTTATTTGCTTACAGAGAGCAACGACTATTAAACCATTTGCATTCTATACAAAACGTCCCGTCCAAAGAGCGTGAACTAACAAGGAATGAAAATGCACATCTAGCATATAAATATATTTTCCCTTGACAAGCAGTATCGATCTCGCTCGCTATGTACAACGACAGGAGTAGCAAATCCAATAGCTGAGACTGTACAAATCGGAGGAATCCTTATTGCGTAAAAAAACAGGCAGACGCAGCACGATGCGCATTTCAGCGACAAGAAACACTGTAAACCGAGAATGTGTGTAAACACGTCAGATGCCGAAATCATGCGGCGCCGCCGAACCGTCCTGATCTCGCAGAGCTTGTTCCAATTCACAAGCAAACCAGAGGAGTGTGCGTCGGTACAGTACCATAACGGTTCGTCTCTGAAGCATGTTTGATCTGTGTTTTATATATGAGGTGCTGCATGCACACAGCGTGATGCTCAATCAAATCTGCTTTCTCCAGATGGTAAACAATGCATGACAGGTGGGTGAAAACTAAGACGTCAGCTTAAGGAAGCATTTGGAGAGACTGTTGGCCGTTTCATTTCTGAGGATCTTTCTTCACCAGTCATTGAAACGCCCATTTGGTTGATGTTCAAGAATAGGCTTGTTTTGTCGTTGAATGACCTCAAAGAGGCTGCAAACCTGAAGAGAGTACCTTCTCTGGCACGAAGCTGGAGTGTAACGCAGGAGCGTCTGTGAAACGCTGCCGTTTGGTCACACAGCAGAAACCTGCTCATCTGAAACACACACAGGAGGACAAGCATGTGAATTTGAGTTCAAGTCATCACTGACGCTCTGCACTGAGCGCTTCATTAACACTGACTGACAGCAACGCTATTAACACCCGATGGCACTGAAACACGACCAGGCCACATTTTCACCCCCCAAAAAGGTAGAATACTAGTTTGTGTACATTTTGTATGATGACCATTTCTACTTTTCCATTTTTTTTCTATGTAAATGTGCTACATGGACATGACCATTGCACTTGTCTTGTATCTTTTGCTGCGCCAAGTTAAAAGAATTGCGCCGTTTATTAAATGTCAGTTCCAAAAAAGGTGGACCAATCAGAAGACCCCGGAGGCGGGGCAAGCGTTGCAAAGTTTTGTTTACAGTAGCAAGTTGTCATGGTAACTGTTTTATTTGATGGTAACATGGTGGATGAGCCATTCTATATTAAAACTGTTCCTGAGCACTGCGTCCTACGTTTTTAGATGCAAAGACGCATTTGTACATCAACCAGTGACATCAACATTTCCAAACATTCATTTAGCCATTAATTGTAATAATCCAGTGAGATTTTTGTTTGCACAAGGAGTATGAAAACAGTCAGTGTTCCACACAGAGATCTGATCTCATCATCATCCAGTCTGTCTGGAATGACATGAAGAAACAGAATAAAGTGAGACAGACTAAATCTAGAAGAACTGTGGCAACGTCTCCAAGATGCTTCAAGAGACCTACCTGCGAAGTTACTTAAAAAATAGGGCTGTGCGATATTGAAGAAAATGCGATAACTCATAAAATAATGCTATATTCAATATGCGATGTGATCATGCTTAAACAGAATAACAAAATAGATACAACTATTTAAAAATCTAATATCTGAGGGTGCAAAAAATACAAATATTGAGAAAATTGCCTTTAAATTTGTCCAAATGAAGTTCTTAGCAGTGCATATTACTTTTTAAACTTTTTACTACTTTTATTACTTTTTACGGCAGGAAATTTACTAAATATCTTCATGGAACATGATCTTTACTTAATATCCTAATGATTTTTGACATAAAAGAAAAATATACATATGTCCATACAATGTATTTTTGGCTATTGCTACAAATATATCCCATCGACTTATGACTGGTTTTGTGGTCCAGGCTCACAAATATGGTTATTTCTATGTAAATATACAATTTGTTATATTTCGAGATATAGCATAGTCCTATTAAAAACTATGCGCAAGTCCTGTTTTAAACACAAAGGATGGTCACACCAAACGTTAATTTCATTTAGTTAAATCTAATTTCTATTTCTGACATTATTTTTGACAGCATCCTCATTATACAGCATTTTTACACAATTGCCTAAAACCTTTAACGGTACTGCTTTGCAGGTAGGTTTCTTCTGGATTTAGTCTGTCTTTGTTCAAAAATCTGACTGGATTATTACAATTAATGGCAAAATGATTGTTTGGAAGAAAGAAAGCATGATCTTGGATGACACAGAGGTGAGTAAATTATCAGGAAATTTTTATTCTGGAAGTGAACTAATCCTTTGCTATCAGCTTCTCAACAAATACTAGCATAATGTAGAAGTAGTCAAAAATCATGATTTTTGAATTTGCACTGAGGGGTGAAATGCGAGCCGGACGTGTTTTTCTTTCCCCCGCAGGGTTCGACCACATACCCTCCTCACTATCAGCAAGAGAATGGAGAGTAACACTGGGCGGTCTGGACAGGTTCGGCTCGGCCAGGCTGTGTCGCAGCTTGCACCTCTGCAAGGCCACGCTATAGTCGGGCGGCTTTACGTGGGCCGGCCGCAAAGCTCCTCCTTCCTGCGCGTCGCCCAGCGTCAGGCCCTGGTACCCCGGCGGAGTCGGGGGCGGCGCTTTGAACCTATCGTCTTTGCAGGGTGACGTTACACAGTACACTGGCAGGAAGCAGGCGGAGAGGTGCAGGAAGTGACGTGATGACAGGGAAGGAGCACAGAAAGAAACAAAACACACACAGACACACACAAACACACACAGACACACACAGACACAAAGCAAACATCAATGAATGAAACGGGGTACGTAAATCAAAAAGACATTCACTAGAACACTGACACAGCTGCACCAATCACAACACAAGCAGATTTGCTTTAACCCTCGCTCGCTTGACACAAACAGGGCACAAAATCACTCGGCAGATCACTTATCATATTGTTATATATGTGATGCGATCTGGAAAAACCCGTCGGATGTTGCACTGGAAACCTATTCAGGAAATAGGTTAGATCAAAATTTGGTTTTCATTAAATTATTATTCTTTCTCTGAAAATATCTTGCCAAAATTCACTTGTTTAGTGCATAAAAATAGCGATTTATTGCAGCAAGCAGAAAAGACTGTCTTTCTCTTATGTTCAGAACGCGCTGTGAAGATGCTGTCCCTTAACACTACAAAAAGTTAACCTATCAAAATAAACCACGTAACATATGTGTGTCAACTATGGCATGTAAAGTTTTTTTATTTCTTCAAGAGAACAACACAGTCTGAAGTAACATTAGCTGCTCACTTAAACGATCTTACTCATCTCAATTTGCTCAATCTTGGTGATGCCAGTGCCCTAAATGACATTCGAATGGCTATTTCACACCCATCGATGAAGGATCAAATGATGAAGTTACTAAAGAGGAGGAGTCCGATGACAGTCTGTTAAATGCACAGGTGCGCAAACAGTTGGGCTGCGCTCGCTTTTCTAAGTGTAAACTACAAGCAGGGTTCCCACTCTAAGCCAAATGTCAAACTCCCTGATTTTTCCCTGACTTTCACTGACTAAAAAGCTGAATTTCCATGACGTATAATGAACATATCCATCCATTTGCAAGCTTTATTTACTTGTTTACAGACGTTTTTAGTACATAAATATGGAAGCCCATTTCTGCCACTAAATAAAAAAAAAAAAAGGTAAGACTCGCCATTCTGATTTTTTCTTGCAATTGCAAGTTTGTATCTTGCAATTCTGACTTTTTTTCTCAAAATTGTGATATATAAACTAATTTCTGAGGAGAAAAAATACTGATATGTTCACAGAATTGTGAGATTATATCACACAATTCTGACTTTATAACTTATAATTGTGACTTTTTCTCTCACAATTCTGACTTTTTTTCTCGCAATTGCGAGTTTATATCATGCAGTTCTGATTTTATAAATCGCAATTGCCACCTTATATCTCACAATTCTGACTTTTTTCCTCACAATTCCGAGAAAAAAATGTCAAAATTGTGAGTTTGTATCACGCAATTGTGAGAAAACAAGTCAGAATTGTGAGATAAGTCGCAATTACTTTTTTTAATGTTTTTTTTAGTGGCGGAAACAGGCTTTTTCTGTACTATTTGCACAGAAGCGTTCAACACTCTGAAGGATTTTCTGTTTGCAATCAAGTTCATCCTTCAGGTTTTTTTTATTTCTTCACATTTAGTTTTAGTATCATCTACTTTTCACACCCAGTCTTTGAAGTGGTCATTTTGTAGCCAAAGCTCTTGCAATATACATTTTCCTGGCATGTTCGCCTTAGTTATCAGGTACAGCCTGGTGACTGCATTTGACTCAAGTGATTGCCAGCTGACATGTGGGAAGGGAATAAAATGGCACTGAAAAATAGCCTAACCATAAAAATAGGTAAAACTTGTAAAACAATGCAATTAAATAAAATGACAAAAAATTACATTTTGATAAATGGAAACTAAAAATTAAAGCAACAAACAAAAATCCCTGATATTCTATGACTTAAAATATTAAATTCCCTGACTTTCAAAGACTGGAATAGACCTTTTAAAATTCCATGATATTCCAGAAATTCCTTGACCTGTGGGAACATTGTACAAGGTACACTATTCGTGCTATCTAAACATACAAGGGGTGATTAGAAGTTCAGAGACTATGCCCCTGATAAAAAACCGGAAAACAGATGTTAGTCTTTTGGTGTTATAATGCAGTATAGCGATCCTGACTTGACAGCTCTCATTAAACCAGTGAAGTGAAAGTGAAATCTGTCTCAATTTAAACCCGTTTTTCTCAAAAATCCATTCTTGGAAAGCATAGCTATCAGCCAGGTTCAGATAGCCATAACTTATATTACGTTCAAGCTATGGACAAAATAAAAACAGTTTTGGAAAGGGTTTTCATATAATATCAAAAACCTGAAAAAGGTCAAATTTCACCATGTGTTGGGTTTTCCCAGATCGCATCACATATTGTCATTTTGGCCAACACTAACCATGGGTGTGGTGAAAAGCTCTATACAAATACATTTGACTGATTAAACACATCACATAATTATGTGATACCGGTTTGTGCCCTATTTGTGGAAAGCGCAGGATGTCCTGAGTGAATCTCTACTGATATTTGTGTCCTAGAGCTATCAAGGCACAAGCAAGCCAGAATAGCTGCACATTTATCATCTAACAAGAGGACAGTGAAATCTACTGGTGTCACACGCAGAAGCCGAAGCTCACCTATGAGTCCCTTCTCCGTGCTGGACGTGATCGTCTTGTACGAAGCGTCTGTGCTTTGCTGATCTTGTGTCTTGCGTTTGATGGTGCCGTAACTTCCCTCGTATGTGTCCGACAGGGAACTGGAGGACGTCCAGCTCTGTCTGGACTGACTGAGTTCAGATCCGTCTCTGGAGCAACTGTCCTCCGACAAACCCGGGCCGAACTCGACCTCTGCGATCGGGCCGCCCATAGGCGTGTGGCGATGGTTCAGCAGGTCCGGAGCTCGCTGGCCTGGAAGAGTCTGGAGGTTGTCGTGGGAGTTACTCGAGCAGGAGGTCCAGCTCCCGCGGCCGCTGTCGGCCATTTCAGAGATGGAGGTTTGCTCGGGCACCGTCAGCTCCTCTGCGCTGCTGGAGAACGTGAAGCTGGAGTCCCTCCCGGCGGGGTGTCGAGCCGAAGATGAACTAGTATGGAAAAAAAGCACAGTGACTAAACATACATCCACAAATATTCTCTCTCAGTATGAAAAGAAAGTCAACTGGTTAAATATTGGTGTCTAATGATTCTAAAGTCAGTAAAGTGAGTTTCTTGATTTGACGAGTTGAAATTATTTTCTGTGGTAATCCACATCATACCACAAATGCTGCCAAGAGAGACTGACACATAAATTCAGCTATAGTTCAGTCTGAGATACCAACCGGCCACCAAAAAGCATAGTATACAGAAGCTCATTACGGCCATTTCACCTATTAAGTTTCAGACTTTCTGTAGAGTTTTAAAAAAATTGCAAAACATGGTGCAAGTTTAAAATATTCTGTAGATGTTTTATTCAATATATACTGTATAACTGAATTCAAATTGGTTTACATACTAATTTATCGCTAACATTTGTTAACATTCATGTATTAACTGACATGAATGAACAATGAACAATACATGTATTACACTGTTTATTAATCTTTGTTCATGTTAGTTAATAAAAATACAGTCTTTCCTTGTTTGTTCATGTTAGTACACAGTGCATTAACTAATGTTAACAAACACAACTTGTGATTTTAATAATGCATTGTAAATGCTGAAATCAACATTAACCTAGATTAATAAACAATGTAGAAGTATTGTTCATTCTTGGTTCATGTTAACTAATGAACCTTATTAAGTGTTACCAATTTATCAATACACACAAATTATCATTTGAGTGATACTGGACGATATGATAATCGTGTTTAAAGAAATGCAATTAAAAGAAATCTGTATACTAATTGTAATGTGCAGAGAGAAGCCTCAAGAGATGTAAATGGCAGATACAGTTTGTTTTGTAACCAAAATACCAATAATATCCAGAATAACTGTATGCATATGTGGTACTTTTAATCTTAAACCAGTCTATAATGCTGTACTACTTTCAACTGCTTGGACATTTGTTATACCATTTAACAGACCTGAAGGTTTTATGAAGGTAAATTTAAAACCAAGGTAAATTTTTAAGATGAAGCAAAGAAAATTTAATGAATAAATATGTACCCCAAAACCAGTTTTAAGGGTTAATTTTTTGAAACTGAGATTTATACATCATCTGAAAGCTGAATAAATAAGCTTTAGGACAATATTAAGCCAAGATAAAAAAATTAAATTGTGAATTAAGACTTTTTAAGACCCGCAGAAACACACTTCTTATGGCCTTATACTGAATTTAAGGCTTTTTAAAAACCTGTTCACATCAAGGACGATAACTATACACTGCAAAACATGATTTTCTTACTTAGATTTTTGTCTTGTTTCCAGCCAAAATATCTAAAAACTCTTACATCAAAAAGGATTTTCTAGACAAGTACATTTTTTGTCTTGTTATTAGAAAAAATAACTCAAAACTAAGTTGTTTTTTGCTTAAAACAAGTAAAATAATCTGCCAATGGGGTAAGCAAAATAATCTTCTTTCAAGCAGAAAACTAGATTATTTTGCTTACCCCAGTGGCAGATTATTTTGCTTGTTTCAAGCAAAAACTTAATTTTAACTTCGTTTTTCTGAAAACAAGACAATAATTTTTACTTGTCTAGAAAATTCTTTTTGACTTAAGAATTTAATATTAAAGAATAGCAGAGTCCACACCACAGCTATAACAATAAAGGCACAGAGAAGCGATTTTGTTGAAATCACTTTCAGAATGATTTTTTCCAGCTAATTAACTAATTACACTGACAGCCTATCAGAATCAATCCTGCTATAACGAGCTCAAAAATGTAAAGCGTTAAAGGCGAACGTGTTTAGAATAAATGGATAGTATCATCCGCTGGTGTGGACGCTAATATCGTTATCTTTATAGTTATCACTCTTGGAAAGTTTGCTCAAACTGCAGAGACATCTTGAATCCAGCAGAATCAATTCGAATGAAGCTGCTTTAGCTTAAAACTCTCTGAGGTGTTGTGGGATACGCTACCTCGTCCCAGGCTGACTGTAGTCGACTGGAGCGTTTGCAGGCGTCTCTGACGCAATGCTGACGGTGGGCGCTGTGGGCATGGAGTCCACAGAGCCATTACTGACGATGCTGGAGCGGGAGGAGATCTCGCTGGAGTCGGACAGGTCAGACCTGCCGGCGGGCATGAGGGCATAACCTATGAGAGAGAGCAGAGAGAAGATCAGCACATCTGCTGTGACACTCGCAGGACATCGCTGAGCACAAAAGGGACCCAAAAGCACAACGCAAACCTCTGCCTTTATTACAAAACTGATGGAAAGCTCACAGTCCGATCATTACAGAGAAACAGAGAAGAAGAGTCTGAGGCTGAACTATGACACATGAAAGCATCCTGTTCTGATCCTATCATCATCAACACTATTTGTAACCAGAATGAATCAAACGTTCAACATAATTGGGCATACAACCTGGCACAATCTTTCATGTACATGCAACTTCAATTATAAAAACGCACAGATTAATCTAAAAGACTTTTAAAGATCTGGCTGAACTACACTGATGCGGAGGAACAGGAACAGCATGTGATAGCAAATAGTCACACAGTTTTCCTCCTCCTGTGTCTGTCTGTCTTCAGACTGTCTGCCTGCTGCTCATCCTGTCTCACTGTCCCAGTTCTGTCCCTGGACTTGCTCCTGTCTCTCAAGTATCTGAAGGGGGACCTGAAGCGTTTGCGTGTCTCTTCCTGTCCCTGTCTGTTCTCTTCCTGTCTGCCGCTCTGACAGGTCATCCTCTGGATCTGTCTCTGAAGGAAAGCCCCACCTATGCCATACGTGCGTCCGCCTGCAGTCCTGACGCCGACCTCACTGGCCAGAGACGAGGACGAACCGGACAGGTTCAGCTGGCCGCAGTTCTGTCTGGGAGCTCCGCCTACTGTGAGAGAATGATGGGAAATTTCATAATCACTAAAGACTGACATATGAAATAGTAGTATAACTGAAACAGCTTATTAATCCTTTTGACAAAATTGTTCAAAAATACAGTTGAGGTCAAAAGTTTACACCCCCCTTTCAGTAATTATTTTACCAAAGTAAGAGAGATCATACAAAACGCATGTTATGGTTTATTTACTACTGACCTGAATAAGATATTTTACATAAAAGACATTTACATATAGTCCACAAGAGAAAATAATAGTTGAATTTATAAAAATGACCCTGTTCAAGTTTACATACACTTGATTCTTAGTACTGTGTTGTTGTCTGAATGATCCACAGCTTTTCTTTTATTTGTGCTAGCTGTTCATGAGTCCCTTGTTTGTCCTGAACAGTTAAACTGCTTGAAAATTTAGTTCAGTTCCAACAAATTCTGTGGTTTTCCAGCATTTTTGTGTATTTGAACCCTTTCCAACAATGACTGTATGATATTGAGATCCATCTTTTCACACTGAGGACAACTTTTACACAAGTTTCAAATGCTCCAGGAGGAAAAAACATGCATTAAGAGTCAGGGAGTGAAAACTTTTGAACAGAATGGAGATCACATTTTTCTTATTTTGCCTAAATATCATATTTTTCCATTTAGTACTACCCTTCAGAAGCTACAGAAGATACTTACGTTTCCCAAAAGACAAAATAAGTTACATTTAGCCTTATCTTCAAAATCAAAACGTTTAATGCATTTAAAGAATCAATGCATATTTTTTTTCCTGGAGCATCAGTGAACTTTTGAACCTTCTGTAAGTCCCTCAGTTGTCCTCAGTTTGAAAAAATGGATCTCAAAATCATACAGTCAATGTTGGAAAGGGTTCAAATACACAAAATGCTGAAAAACCACAGAATTTGTGAGAACTGAAGGATTTTTCAGAAAATTGTTCAGGACAAGCAAGGGACTCATAGTCAACTATCACTAAAAAAAGCTGTGGATCATTCAGGTAACAACACAGTATTAAGAATCATGTATGTAAACTTTTGAACAGGGTCATTTTTATAAATTCGACTATTATTTTCTCTTGTGGACTATATGTAAACATCTTTTATGTGAAATATCTTATTCAGGCTGGTACTAAATAAACAATAACATGCATTTTACATGATCCCCCCTATTTTGGTAAAATAATTAACATTTGGGGGGTGTAAACTTTTGACCTCAACTGTTTTGTATCATATTTGATGCATCAGCCTTTCATGGCTCATATACTATCATATAGCGAAAATAGTGAGAATAAACAGCTCAGTTTTGTTTAGAGACCCAAACTAAGCAAAAATATGCAATTTGATGCAGATGCTGACATTTATATGGCCAAAAAGTAATGATGCTTGTAATGTAAATCAATGAGATCTTATAACAGTATATTATAACATTATAATATAGTATTATAATACTATATAGCAGTATTATAATAGATACTTCAATAAATATATATGAATATAAATATCAGTCACTCTGTATTTCCAATGTCTTAATAAGATGATATTTAAATCCTTAGTTTGGTGATCAAAACATATAATGCAACGCAATACAATGAACAAATAACCATTCCTCAAAGTTGCTGACTGGCTAAGGTTTGCTAGAGGTTTGTCTGAGTTGTACCTTTGCGAGGAGATCCCTGAGGGGAGACTGTAGGACTGGAGTGCAGGGACGAGACGGTGGACGTGTCTTCAGCTCTCTTAACGCTTATTTCATCGGCTGCACCAGCTGCTTTCTTCAACGTCTGAGGTGAGTTGGGACCTGAAGAGAAGAGCATACTTTCGTTTAGATGGCACTAACACAGTTCAGACAGCAGAGGGAGACGTATGACTGTCTCACTGCACGCTAAGCCATGATCACTGCCTGAGCTACCGACCTGAACTGTTGCATAAACATAATGAAGTTCACACTGTGAAATACTGCTGTGGTCATCTGTATCATCACCTTCATTTGGTTAGATTTGAAATTATGCATAATTATTATGAAACTGACCCTTCACAAAAATCCACTACCTACTTAGTTTCTGTTGCTATTTCTGAACAATGCTGCTCTCATACCACACAACATGTTCTCACGCAGTGAAAAAGACATCATGGAACAATTTCCTCTTTAAAGAGGATACTGATAACACGCTGACAGACAAGACAGAGCAGGTTACTTGGGTATGAAACAAGGTATTAAGCTCAAGTCTTAGTTTTATTTTTTATTTTTTAGAAATTCAAACAATAAATACTGTTTTGTGGCTCTATAATGTGTTGTGACAGATCAAGTGACACATGAACTGATCGTCTTTTCTTAGTTACTTAAAGGGTTTGTTCTCCCAAATATGAAAATTAGCCCATTTTTTACTCACCCTCGTGAGCCTGTTTGTTTACAGGAGCAAATAAAGGAAAGTTTCCTTGCTTTCGCAAAGGGAAACCAGTCTTGGACATTTTCCTTTTGGTACAAATCCTCATTTTGTACTTCTAATTTGTCACCGTTGTTTTGATCTCTCCACTGCGTGTTCGTCACTTCTGAGCTGTGCGTGCCCAATGCCAACGTCATACAACTGTTAGCGCAAGCTAGATTAAAGTGATTATTATGTTTTAAAAATTAATATTACTCTTACAAAAACACATCAATTTGCTACAGGAGGCCTTTATCCACCCACGGAGCCATGTGAGACACTTTTTATTATGGATGGATGCACTTTATTGGACTTGTTTTGGACTGAGCTTGGAAGTGCCAGGATAATTTTTTATATAACTCTGATTGGAATCGTCTGAAAGAAGGATGTCATATATACCTAGGATGCCTGGAGGGTGAGTAAATAATGCTTTAAAGCATGTAATAAACACGTATGAACATCAGATTGTATTTTATTTATTTGTTTAAGTCATCCGAAATTATTCTACTCTCCTGTCTGAATTAGTTTGTCAGACAAAAGCTGGATTCTGCATTATGATTGGTCATATCGCCTGTCAATCAAGCTGTTTGCAAAGGGTCAGTTGAGTATGAGGACTGAAAAAGTCTAGAAGATGATGATAAACACAGTCAAAAATGCAGCATGTAATCTTTCACTTCAGAAAGTTTGCGATGGGTCACGTACTGAAGGAAGCGGATAGGTCTTTGGCAATGCTCTTCTTGCGCAGAGGGTATAGGCTGACGGGAGGAACCTGCAGGACCTGGGAGACACGGTTCTGGGATTTGGCTGAAGACACACCGGAGCGCATGGACACTGGGGACATGTCCGATTTAGTGGACCGCCGCTCGCTCAGGTTCTTAGACACTGCAGGAAAACACACACAACACTTGTCAGATGTTTCATTTGGAAAATGTGTTTATGCATCTTTCTTCAACATCAAAGACATTTAGATATTTATTAGGGTGACCATACGTCTTCTTTTTCCTAGACTTGTCCTGGCTGGGATTTTTAAATAGCCTAAAATGTCCAGATTTTGAATCTACAGTCTTCATTTTGTATGTATGTGAATTTGCAAGGCTGTTTTCTGTAAAATCCAGCTTTTTGCACACAACGATTGTACACTGCCTGTATGCTATTGGTCATACTATTTTTTAGTCATTAACTTCAGTAAGTATGAAATATTTTTTAGGCAATTTAGAAATCCCAGCCAGGACATGTCTGAGAAAAAATAGGAGCTATGGTTACACTACATTTAATAATATGATTAAAAAGTCCAAATACCTTCTGTAAATGCTAGGCTATAGTCATTTGATGCATATTAGTGGTGCACAGAGCATTAATTGGCCCAAAATGCACTGTATAAATAAATTCAGGTAACTCATTTGCACACCAACATGTGGTAATGCGCAATCACCGTTTAAGATTGACTAACTGCAATACAGTATAAGATTTCTATTCAAACTGAAAGCATAAATATAGGCTACTGTATACGCTGCCATTTTACATGCAAAACTGACACTTCATTTATTGACACGTTTTATTTAGCAGTGCTAAAACCAGCAGCTTTCTGTACATTTCACATATGTATGTATATGACCCTAGACCATAAAATCAGTCTTATGTAGCAGGGGTATATTTGTAGCAATAGCCAAAAATACACTGTATGGGTCAAAATTATAGACTTTTCTTTAATGCCAAAAATCATTAAGATATTAAGTAAAGATAATGGTCCATGAAGATATTTTGTAAATTTCCTACTGTAAATATATCAAAACTTCTCAGTATTTCTGTATCTCAGTGATTTTTTCAGTATTTTGATTTTTTTGCATATATATATATAACATTTCATTTGTATTAATTTTTATTTTATTATCGCACTTTATTATTTTGTTTATATTTTATTTTTAAAAAATGCAATAATACCACTATTACTATTATTAATTATTTTATTTTTCTAAATATATTTAATAGGTCACACTATGTGCAGTGTAAGCATCAAATCAGACTGAAAAACTTATGTGCATCCCTGACTATAGTAAACTTCCTACACGCTTAGCCCTGCTTGAGATTGATGAAAAGAACCCAAACCACTTTACATAAAGCATTATACAAGCTTGAAACACTTGATGGCAGTGATTTGCCAAATCTGGAACTCTGGACTGATTGCTCTTCTGCGCAACAGAAGATTGAGAAGCAAGTCAAGTTTCTTCTAAGATTGATTAGTGTACGCACGTGTGCTGTAGGCCGCTTCACACTGCAGCGACATGATCTGGAACTTCTCCTCATCCGTCTCCACCTCCAGGTGTGCCAGGTACTGCTTCACCTTACGTGCCATCTGGGCGTCCTCGTACAGCTTCTTGGCGTTGAGCAGAGAGCTGCGCCGTACACGCTTCTTGTGATTGCCCTGAACGTCCAGCAGGTTTGAGTTGGTGCTGCCCTGACTCAGAGACCTGAGGAAACGGATGAGGAGTGAGGCCAACAACTGACAAACAGGTGCTTCATTCATTTGGGCTGATATTCACTAATAAATGGGAGGACAGTCACAAACAAAAAAGACAGTAACATCCACTAAAATGGAATGGAAACTGATATGAAAGTGTTTTTTTCTGGTCTTGCAAAGAAAAAAAAAACTCATATCTGTGAATCTTGTTTTTCATGTATTAAATTGATCAAAATCATTTTTATAAAAAAAATACATTTATTTCAGTGTCAAATAAACGCTGACTCCTAAAACAAAATATATGATATATCAGCATATTATAATGATTTATAAGGATAATGTGACACTGAAGACTAGAGTAATAATGCTGAAAAATCATCACAGGATTAAATTACATTTTATTTTCAAGCTGAAAACAGTTACTTCAAATTGTAATAATATTTCACACAGGGTCTCTGCAGGATTTTTAAGCTCAAATTTAAGAATTTAAAGACCTGCACAAATAAAATTAACACCATATGATTGGGGTAAAGCACTGTCTATCGTAACATATCAAACTGTAAAATGACTGTAAAAAATCCAGGCTTTCACAAAAACAAAGTTTTATAAAATGCAAATTCAGAACAGCAGAAATACAGCCATTTTTCCAGTAATGCCAGTACACAAAGCAGTGCAACACAACTTTGAAACATGCAGCACTCATATATTCATTATAATCATAGTTTTTTTTAAGTTTAATCACCACATTAAGCTATATCACAATTCTTGTCTTTCCGTCCCCAAATTAAGACTTTCTTGTACCATTTAAGACTTTTATGGCCTTAAATTTGATACTATTTGAACTATTATTTACATTTGAACTAAATGTAAAACTGTTTAAGGATTTGTGAAACCCCTGTTCACATTATTACTGATTTTACTGTATTTTAATCAAAGATAAAATATAATAAAAGAGCAAAAACAGCCTTGGTGAGCAGAAGAGACTTTGTTCAAAAACACTATAAATCTTAATTATTCCAAACTTTTGAATTTGTATTACTCTATTTGTAAAGTCCTTTCATTTATTTGTGAATATGAAACATTAAACCTCATACATTTGCCACTCTAAGCAAACAATGACTACAGCAGCGTAATGCAGTCATGCAATGTGTTCAGTTCCATTAATGCAAAAACAATATATGAATAAATGGAAACCGACGTCCATGATCTGTTACATGAAGATCAATGGTTTTAGAGGATGAGAAAGAGGAAGGAAGAGTTGCAGGAGTTGGTGTGTCCAGGTTAATGGTCATGACACATTCAGGACATGCAGGACAGCACACTTACCCTAAACTCTTCCACCTCTTCTTCCTGTAAGCAAAGCCCATGAGAGGGAGAAAACAGGTGAACAGAAAGAGAGAAACACTCAGACAGACAGAAAGCACCACCAACAAAGACTACACTTGATCCTATCAGAGAAAGGGAGAAAACATCTGCTTCATGTGTGCAAGCGACTAGATGACAGTAAATGAACTTGACGTCTTTGTTCGTCTAGACTGTGAAAAGTGAGGGGCTGACAGAACAGCTACTGGACTTTCCCTTAACTTTCCCACTCACACAGCCTATGCGACATCAGAGTTAGATTATGAAGACAAACTTTAGGATACAAACATAACCCTGGTTCTCCAGCAAAGTAAAGTGAGGTATCTCATAGTGATGTGATGAGATCTGATGTGATCTGATCAAACAAGTCTTTATTAATTAAGACAATGACTTCATTTAAAAAAAAAAATAAATTTTTTGAAAGACTTAAGCAATGAACACTGTCAGAACCACTAGTAAATTACGTTTGTTTAGATTTCTAATCTTTTTCTTCAGAATCATGAGAGAATGTGATCTCCAATTTCTCAAAAAAAATTGTGATTTTCAATTTATCCAGAATCATGCAGCTTTAGTTTACATGTTTATTACTGCATATAATTCATTAAAATAGAAGTTTAATGTAATAAAGTACAAGTTCTTATCAAAATGCACCTATATTTTTATTTTTTTGCATTTAGTTTTTATTTTAGTTGAATAAAATACTATTCCCCATATATTTCTTAATTGAGAATTTATTTTAAAAAGTTTAAAAATCTTGTCTCATCTCGTTCTCATGAACCCAGTCTCGTGTCTCGTCTCGTGGGATAAGTGTCTCGTCACACCCCTAGTATCTCACTATGGGAATGCCAGTCTTGACCGAATGCAGAAGTACCTTAGGCACAACGTCTGCCAATCATAGCAGAGCAATCGCTGCAGTAATCAGGAAGCCCCGCCTCCATGCAAATATGAACCGAAGCTACCTGCCATTTTGTCATTATCTGTATATCTTTTCTCCGTGCAGGACAGGCAAAAAGGGCAATGCTGTAAAACTTCATGTTATCAGAGAACCGGTGCTAAAGTTAGTAACCAAAAGTTTTCTTCCTAACATTCCTTCGGTATCTCACTAGGGGATATAGACAATTTCAGTGTTGCTGATATGCTGACGAAGCACACTAAGATGTGAATCACTCCTCTTAGATCCAGCTCAGGTGGTTCAACAGATCGAATAAAAGAAAAATTTGTCCCATAAGATAAACTAGAATACTCAAGTAAGCACTGTACATCATGTCCACTCACACCCAGGACTGACTGGGCAATAGATGGTTTTGTCACATCCCATCTATAAAATTCCCCTAACTCTAACCCTATATATGCAGGAAGACCAGCTATCCACAGCACACATTTCTTGGAAAAAAATGCCTCTAATTATCGCCCAAGATAAGCCATACCCCTAGTGGAATTAGCTCTTGGAACTCTTAACACGGTAGCCTCCATCACTAGTGAGAAAGGCGTTGACGGGAAATTTTCTATAAAAGAGTGAGATACTGAACGAATGTTAGAAAGACAACGTTTTCTATTAACAACATGAATCGTTCAGAATAGAAACAATTTTGTCTTCTTGTGGAGTTTCAGTTCATGGTCTCTGTGCCTGTGTGCAAAATCTGCGTTCTTTACCTCTGTCTGAACATGAGCGCTGGGTCCATGTTGGCTGACGTCATGCGCACCACATTCCGGATCTCCTTGGAGATCATTCGTAACTTTTCGAAATTCACCAGGCCATCAACACTCGAATCGTTACCTGGGAAAAATAAGAGATGACGGACAGTTTTAAGACCTGACACATGAAAGTCTTTTTAGCACATGTGCAGTGCTGGGTAGTATCTCATTACATGTTATCTGGATTACATAATCAGATAGATTAAAAAAAATTATACTTGTAATTAGGGCTGCTCCCTAATAGTCGACTAACCGTTAGTCGACCAGAAGAGGCTTGGTTGACCAAAATGTTATTAGTTGCTTAGTCACAGAAAAGAAAAAAAAAAGTCATGCAGTATGTGATGTTAACCTAGCAAAAATGGCCACTATTCAAGTGTCTGTGTGAAGTGTGGAAGCTGAACAATACACTGGTGCAGTCACTTGCTCTTAAAATACTCAGTCATTGTTGGTCATACAGATAAAAGTAACACATCTTTTGAATCTGTAAAGACTTTATGTTTATTTGTGTGCACTCAGAATAACAACGAAAATAGTGAAAGCAAACAGGATGCGCTTTCTGCCGTCTCGGTCTCTGTGAACTTGAATGCATTTCAATTCGAATAGAAAACAAATATTGTTAGATTATGTAATCCGTATGAAACATACTGCAGAGATGATGCCAACTTCATTAAGCCGAAAACATAGAAAGCACTAGTTTATCAATAAATTATTAAAACATTAATGCAGTCTTCTTGCTGTTTAATCCTGACACATTTTGTGTGTGCGCTTGAGACACATTAGGCTAATAAAGGCTCATTATTATGATTTATATGGTTTATTAATAAATGTGCAACTAATAGTCGACTAATGCTTAAAATTAAAGACTACTTGTTGACCAGAAAAATCTTTAGTCGAGGGCAGCCCTACTTGTAATTAGAGTATATAATATTTTAAAATGCTTAGTTTTCCTTTCTAAAATGAATACAAATGAATGACCTAAATCATCTACAAATAATCTAAAAGTAGTCCAAAAACATAAAAATGAGTAACATACCTAAAAATAGTAACATAGATTACGCTAAATACAATTTTCAACATGTAATCGGTAACGGACAACAATTTGTAAGTAATCAACCCAGCACAGCACGGGTATTTAAGAAGGTTAACATGACCTACTGACCTTCGTGCAGGAAGGTGAGGTCTTTCTTGACCACAGGAAACAGTGGGATGATGGGAGGCTGTACGCTCTGGCTGCTCAGTATGTTGCGGTATTTGGCCATGTTGCGCGACGGGTCGAAGATGTCCTGAAGGTCGCGGAAGAGTTTCTCATACTTGCTGGGTAGTTTCTCCCACGTGCTCCTCAATCGGGCTACTGGAGCCAGATTGAGACCACTGACGAGCACATAAAACACAGCACATGAACATCACATACAGTCCAGCTCTAAAGTTCACACATCACTTACAGATTCTGCGTGAGACTCACCTAATGATGGCAAACATGGAGTTGAAGTTCTTGCACTCGCGGCAGTGCAGGGCAATCTTGATAAAGTGCTTGATGGTCTTCATGCGTTTGAGCGCATTGGGCTCGCGCAGGATCTCAGTGGCCACCCAGAAGGTCTCCTGGTTGATGACCTCCTCGAACTGCTTCAGGTGGTTGCTGCAGCCACCGCCCGGGTCCAGCTTAAACAGGTCGTCCACATACTCAGTGGACTCAATGTTACGAAACAGGCTAAAGTCTCTCATGGAGAGCTGTGCGGCCACCTCCACGGTGCTGAGCTGCAGGAGACTGATCTGGCTCTCCCTCAAGAGCTCCTGAGCGTCTTCATCAGAGCAAAGCGTCTCTGTCTCCATGTTGTTCTTCAGGTAGTACCTGAGTAAACACAATGAATGATGGAATTACTATATAGTGTTTTTGGTCATCAGCTTTGGTTACATCTACTAAAGTCGTGTCCCTTTTGTGGCCCAGGGTTCCCACTCTAAGCCAAATGTCAAATTCCCTGACTTTTCCCTGACTTTCACTGACTAAGAAGCTGAATTTCCATGATCTATAATGAACGGATCCATCCATTTGTAAGCTTTATTTACTTGTTTACAGACGTTTTTAGTGCAAAACTATGGAAGCCTGTTTCTGCCACTAAATTAAAAAAAAAGACATAAACCTTTTGAGATATAAACTAATTTCTGAGGAGAAAAAATACTGATATGTTCACAGAATTGTGAGTTTATATCACACAATCATAAAATCAGAATTGTGAGTTTGTATCATGCAGTTGTGAGAAAATAAGTCAGAATTGTGAGATAAGTTGCAACTACCTTTTTAACATTTTTATTTAGTGTCGGAAACAGGCTTTTTCTGTACTATTTTTACAGAAATTAATTTATGTTTTTTATGATTTCAGGGGTTTAACACTGTTCGCAATCAAGTTCATCCTTCAGTTTTTTTATTTCTTCACATTTAGTTTTGCTTTTCTATCATCTACTTTTTTACACCCAGTCTTTGAAGTGGTCATTTTGTAGCCAAAGCTCTCACAATTTACATTTTCCTGGCATGTTTGCCTTAGTTATCAGGTACAGCCTCGTGACTGCATTTGACTCAAATGATTGCCAGTTGATGTGCAGGAAGGGAATAAAATGGCCTAACCATAAAAATAGGCAAAACGTGTAACACAATGCGATAAAAAAAAAAAAAAAAAACGGTATAGAAAAATTACATTTTGATAAATGGAAACTAAAAATGAAAGCAACGAACAAAACTCCCTGATATTCCGTGACTTGGACCAAAGAATATTAAATTCCCTGACTGGAATAAACCTTTTAAAATTCCATTATATTCCAGAAATCCTATGACCCGTGGGAACCTTGTGGTTCTGCTCTGGTTCGTGCTTACCTGCCGTTAAGTTGAATGCGGTCCGCTAGTTTTGAGAGCTGGTCAGGCAGTCGGCGCTGTTTGATGACTCCTTCAGGACTAACGGAAACCTCACATAGCGAATAAGTCTCTGAAGCGGCGATAAGGCCGAACTCGCTGACCACATGCGAGACGACATCTTTGGCTGTTGTGTCTTTACTGATGATGATATAGCAGCTCTGCTGGTCGGCCTTGAAGACGCGGATCACCTGATCTGGAATGTCTGTTTGCAAGAGGAAAGAGATGGAGTTAAACACAACACAGGTGAAGATGTACACATTGATGTGATATTAAATGAAAGAAGAGGCTCAGTGACAAAATGCTTGGCTCAGATCTGTGCCATGCACTTCCACATTATTTGAAGATGAAGTCTTATTGGTTTGGAACACAAAATCATTTTTACATGCTTTTGTACATTAAGAGTAAAACATTTCATGCCACAAACCCATAATCACGTGCAAATGAGTTCAAAACATGTATTTAGGGTGTACTTACAGTAGAAACCAGCCACTTTAAGGAGGCAAGAAACACACAGGGAGTAAAGAGAGAGGGAAAGAAATGACACATGGCACTACAGCACACATGATCCACCAGCGGAAAAATCACAACTAATCTAAATATGACCTCCTCATTATGAACGTCTCTCGTACCAAAGATCCCGCTGAATATTTAAGGGATAGTTTACCAAAAAAATTTAACTCAACTTAAATCCTCATTTACTCACCCTTGTTGTTCTAATGTTGTATGCCCTTCTTTGTTTTTCAGACCAGAAAAGGACGTTTAAAAAGAAAAATATATGTATAATGGCAGTATATGCTTATCAGCATCAAGCATTTAAAAAAATAAAATAATGCAAAATTATCATACTGCAAAAAATCCTTTTCTTACTTAGAGTTTTTGTCTTGTTTCCAGCCAAAATATCAAACAATTCTTAAATTAAGAATAAGTTTCTAGACAAGTAAAATTATTGTCTTGTTTTCAGAAAAAAATAAGTTAAAATTAAGAGAGTTTTTCCCTGAAACAAGCAAAATAATTTGCCAATGGGGTAAGCAAAATTATCTAGTTTTCTGCTTGAAATAAGATTATTGCTTACCCCATTGGCAGATTATTTTGCTTGTTTTAAGCAAAAACTCGCTTAATTTTGACTTCTTTTTTCTGAAAACAAACAATGATTTTTACTTGTCTAGAAAATTTTAGATATTTTGGCTGGAAATAAGACAAAAAAATCTAAGTAAGAAAATAATTTTTTGCAGTGCACTGAATTTATTTTGTGTTTTTTATTCATCTAGATTTTTCAAAACGTGTGTGCTTTGGGTGAGTCGGAGTGAACTAAGGTGTAATGGAGTCTCATTAACTCAGTCATGGACAGTGACCAAAGTCGGGATATTCACTAAATAATATGTCAAATTTCAGTTTGTTTCTAAAACACCCTACCGTATATCCCCCAAACACTTCGCATGTGTCACATGGAACCACACTATTGCATCTTTATTAAAAGGCTTGATGCTGACCGCAGTATATATACAAGCACACAGAGAACAATTTTTTTTAAATCTCCTCTTGTGGTCCGAAAAAGAAAGAAGGGCATGAGGCATTAGAAAAACATAAGAGTAAATAATGGCCTAATTTAAATTTTTGGGTAAACAAATACTTTTAACTTCAACTGGTTTCCACATTCCTGTGCAGAGGATCTGAAACCGGCCGCAAACTTTCATTTGACACAACCCAAAGCTGAAGTTACAGTAAAGGACAGTACATTTACAGGAATCCTTCCCAGCATCCTCATATATTCTATATATATATATATAATGTAGAAGGCTGAACTGAATGTAGAAGTGTGAACTGAGTGTAATGATTTTGTTAAACTAGATGAACTTTTGATGAACTTAAGTAAGACTATATAGTAGACCTGTGAATTCTAAACAAATATCAAGCTTTGTTTTGCATTATATGATGACGCATGTCTATGGTCATTATATCAGCTGCAGGTGGTTGAACTCATGCTCCGATGGTGTGGTCTTACCTGAAGGGTTTGTAAAGTCCAGAGTGTTGGCGGCAGGCTGCAGCAGGTCAGGACTGCTGGACGATAGGCTGCCCGGTATGGGCATTATGGCCACACTGTGCCGGCACTGCTTAGTGCCCACAATACTGTCATCCTGAGACTGAGACATGCCAGCGTCACTGCAGACACAGAGAGAGATGCATTTCATCCAGCACACACACTAACACTGCATGTCAATGAACACACATATACAGATAGATGGAAGAGATTTTCACATTAGGGTTTCTGCAGGTTTTATGTGGGTAATTTTAGGATTTAAGAAAATGACAAAAAATTTAAGGAATAAGTGAAATGGAACACAATATATCAGCATAGTCTCTAAATGTCAGTGTCTTTTATTTGGCAATGCTTCAATATTTGAAAATTCTACTTCCAACAAATCTCTTTTATTTTTTCTTTCATTGCACTAAATAAATAAACGTATGGCTAGAACAGCTCTCCTTCAACAACTAGATATGGAAAATGACTTTTAGTCTACCTGCAAAAAAGCTGATGATTTTCAGCAGTATTTTTGTCTTGTTTAGGGTTAGAGTTAGACTAAATTAAGATACATTAAATGACCTAATATAAGAAGTCTTGCTTCCTGTGAAACTGACCAAAATGAAATGAGCTGCCGACTGGCTCAGAAAAATCAACTTAATTTAAAGAGAAAACTTCATACACCAAAAACAGGTATATGTTCTAAGCATAAACTCACTTAATTTTCTTACATTTCTTAAAAAAAACAAGACTTCATATGTTCAATTTGCATCTCAAGTAAATGCTGAGGAATTTGCAGTGCATGCAACGTTTAATTAAAAAGCATAATTATGAGATAAACTGGAATAGTCCAGATTTTGAGATAAGTCAAAATTGAAATCTTAATTATAAGATAAAAAGTGAAAAATTATGACATAAAAGACAATTGTGACATTTTAAGTCATCATTATGAGATAAAAAAATCTAGTTATGACACTAAGTTATAATTATGATAAAAAAGTAATGAGATAAAGTCGAAAATAGGATATTGTCATAATTATGAGACAAAATAAAAGTTATAAGATTTAAAAAATATATACATTTTGACATTCTAAGTCATAATTATGAGATAAAAGATAAGTAAATTCAACTTTTCATGTCATATGACTCTATAATAGACTAGCTGCAGCACTAAATTCGTGACAAGACGCCATTTGTGTTGTATGTTTGTGACTTTATGAATGTAAGACTTTCTGCTATAATTTAAGACCTTTTTAGCCCTTAATCTGCGGAAGGGTGAATTGAGACTTTTTAAGACCCACAGAAACCCTGCACATGGACATTTAGGCCGTTTTCACACTTGATTGACTGAACAGGATGGAGCCAGACCAAATGTGGATTGCTAAAACAATAACTAGACAGCTGTTCAGCGACCAGTTAACATCATCCAGTAACCCCTAAGTGACATCAAAGAAAAGCCTTGGAGTAACATCACTGATGAATTAGGAGGGGAAATAGAGGTAGTTTTGATTTGCTGTTGACACACGCATTCATCTGCTGCAGACGTAGTGCAATGGATGCGAAGAATGCGAGCTGCTTGCCGATGGCCATGAGAAATGCTGCAAGTCCAAACAAACTGAACTGTGATGCCAAAAGCTTCAGTGTGAAAGCGCTCTAAACAGACACGAACACAACACAGAATGAACACACACACGCAATCTGTGAATGAGACACAAGGCTAAGATGAGCAAACACAGCAGAAGAAGAGCGAGAACACGTGACGTCTCAGATGAGAGGAAACAGCGCTGTCTCACGAGTAAACTCTGTGCCAATCAGACGCTGACCTTTACACAGAAGGGCTAATTAACATGCTGCTGTCTCGCTCTCAGAGCAGAGAGAAAAGACGGACGTGACGATCTGCTCTGAGAGGACAACACTGCCTATCCACCCTTCACCTGACATGACATCATCTTTATCAACACATCTGAAACTGCAGGAAACATCAATACATGTACACAAAGAACACCCCAAACTACTGTAGATACAAAGCACATCACTTTGGATACACATGTATACAAGCCCATTCCTACCACAAATAAAACGCCTTAGTAAATCAAGAGTCAAACGTGTGAGATAAAAAGTCACAGGATAAGTTGAAATTAAAATGCTGTATCTTAATTATGAGATAAAACAATGAGAAGGCAATTTTTTTGACATTTTGAGTCATTATTATGAGATGTCAAGTTACGACATACTGTCAGAATTATAAGTTAAAAAGCATAATTACGAGATAAATTGACATACTAAGTCAAAATTATGAGATAAAAAGTCACATTGAATTGAAATACTGTATCTTAATTATAAGATAAAAGTAAAACGTATGAGATAAGAAAAGTTTGACATTTTAGGTCACAATTATAAGATAAAACATACTGTCAAGTAATTATCTCATAATTTATCTCATAATTATGAGATAAACTGCCATATAAATTGACAAATTATGAGATAAAAAGTCACAAGATAAGTCAAAATTTAAATGCTGTATCTTAATTCTGAAATAAAAAGTTAAAAAAAAAGGATGAGATAAGACATTTTTTACATTTTAGGTCATAATTATGAGATAAAAAGTGCAAATTATTAGATAAGACAAAATGTTGACATTTTAAGTGACAATTATGGGATAAGCCATGACACTGTCATAAGTTAAGTCGAAATTGAAATGCTGTATCTTAATTATGAGACAAAAAGTAAAAAATTATGAGATAAGATAAATTATGACATACTTTTATAATTACAAGTTAAAAAGCATGATTATGAGATAAAAAGTCACAAGATAAGTCAAAATTTAAATGCTGTATCTTAATTCCGAAATAAAAAGTAAAAAAAAAAAAAATGATGAGATAAGACCTTTTTTACATTATGAGATAAATTACTATGACATACTAAGTTGTAAATAAATAAAAAGTCAGGATAAGTCGAATTGAAATGCTGTATCTTAATTATGAGACAAAAAGTACAAATTATTAGATAAGACAAAATTTTGACATTTTAAGTGACAATTATGAGATAAGTCATGACACTGTCATAAGTTAAAAAGCATCATTATGAGATCATTTGACATACTAAGTAAAAAATGAGATAAAAAGTCACAAGATAAGTCAAAACTGAAATGCTGTATCTTAACTATGAGATAAAAAGTAAAAATTATGAGATAAGACAAAATTAACATTTTAAGTCACAATTATGAGATATGTCAAGTTATGACATGTCATAATTATATTTTAAAAGCATAATTATGAGATAAATTGAGACTAAAAATTGACATACTTCATCTTAATTATGAGATATAAAGTAAAAATTATGAGATAAAAGTCATTTTGTCATAATGACAAGTTAATTGAACTTTTCATGTCATATGGCTCTATATTAGACTCTATATTAGACTGCAGCATTAATTTTGCATGCAAAATTAGTCAAATTAAAGTACTTTAAGAAGTCTTCCTAAGAAGTCCTCCTCCTTTAAGCACTTAAGCACCTTATACTTTAAGCCTGTTTCAGTTTTAGGATTGAAAATGTTAGGATTTTTTGTTCTTATGTGGCAGAAATGGACTTCCATACACACATGTACCACATACACACACACACAGATGGAGATTTATTGGACTCTAAATGGGACCTACAGAAAGTGTGTAAGTACAATCATTACATTAGTGTGCACTGCCAGGTCCTGTGACAAACAACGCTCGTGATTTCACAGAAACAGGAAGTGAAAAGAAGGACTTCCACACAGGAACTGTGACACTGCACTGTTATATACATTAGGAAAAGATGTTGACCAGTGACAGACAACACCTACCCAGGCACAACAAGATACAAGCACTCAAAATGTTGCTAGTCTGCCGTGTATAATGTCTGTTATGTTGTGCAAAACGGCTCCGGTCAAAAATCCCCACCTTATATTAAACGTCAAGCTCTGATTGGCTGTTGGAAATGTTGTGCCTGGTTAGGATGTGACGCAACTCTTAATGAACACACAGGAAAAGTGTCACTAAAATGTTTTGTGAACATGCACAACAAGTGTAAGCACAGTAACACACTTGATATGAAGATGAAACAACATGAAACACAATGTTCACGCAAACAATCTCTTCTGGCAGAGGTTGTGCTGCACTACTCCCAACATTATTATGACTTTATTATTATTTCATAAGAGAGAGAAAGTGTTGAGCTGGTGTCTCTTACCCAAACAGTCCCCTGTGCAGTGAAGCAGCCATAAAAACAGAAGACACGTGATATAAAGCAGTACAAGCCTGTGAAGTGCTCAAACACACACTCCTACTCAGGCACACACTCCTACCGGTGAGCAAATTCAAAAATAAAACATACACAGTGCATGAACAACATGAAGCGTGTATCTCAATTTAAGGACGCTTAGATGGTCAAGACAACACGACATGACATTCATTTTTTGCAGTGCATGCAACATTTAATGCTGTGACTTACTGCGGCTATTTAAGGAGTTAATTTGTGGAAAGGCGAAGTAAGACTTTTTAAGACCTTTTAAGACCAGTGTGCTTTATGTTGAGTGCTTTGTGTAATTCTATTCTATTTCAATTCTATCTACTTGTTTGTTTTTTTTCTATTCATTAAAAAACAATAACAAATGTCAACCTCTAATACTAACTCTCTCTATTCTATCTACTTCTACCATTCTTTTTATTTATTATTATAAACAGCACAATTATATATTGTATTGGTTCGATTGCTTCTATTTTCCTCATCTTTAAGTCACTTTGGATAAAACTGTTTTAATTATTATTATTTGCATTATATTAACAACCATTGAACCACTGAAAATGACAATGGATAATTTACCTCAGATCTTAAAAATAAAAGGAAACAAGAACTGACAGACTGTAAAAGTTACTGTTACTGTTAAATAAATAATAATAAAAAGTCAGGATAAGTCGAATTGAAATGCTGTATCTTAATTATGAGATAAAAAGGACAAATTATTAGATAAGACAAAATGTTGACATTTTAAGTCACAATTATGAGATAAGTCATGACACTGTCATAAGTTAAAAAGCATAATTACTAAATAATTTGATATACTAAGTCAAAATTATGAGATAAAGGCCTGGTTTCACAGATTAGGCCATAGTTCAATTAGGACATTTAAGTATTTTTAAAAATGTGCCTTAGAAAAAAAACATTATTGGTGTGCATCTTGAGACTAATCAAAGGCACTGATATATTTTAAGATCAGTCAGTGCAAGTTTCTTTCATTTGAAACAGCTCAGACTTACATTTTAGTCTAGAACTAGGTTTAAGCCTTGTCTGTAAGACCGGAGGAATAAGTCAAAGAGACTAGCTGAAATTTAAATGCTGTGATAAAAGGTAAAAATTGTGAGATAAAACAAAATTAACATTTTAAGTCACAATTATGAGATACGTCAAGTTATGACAATGTCATAATTATAAGTTAAAAAGCATAATTATGAGATAAATTGAGACCAAGTCAAAATTATGAAATAAAGTCACAATTTAAGTCAAAATTGACACACTTTATCTTAATTATGAGATATAAAGGAAAATTATGAGATAATGAAAATGACAATGAATAATTTACCTCAGATCTTAAAAATAAAAGGAAACAAGAACTTTTAAATTGTGAACAAACGTGTGCTTCATGAATCAGATTTTATTTTGAGATACTATGTATTTTGATGTTACATTTTTAAATTTGATTAATTCATGACAGTTGAGCACATTTTCTCTTACTGCACTGAGAAAACAATGAACTTATACAAGGATGTCCAATCCTGCTCCTGAAGAACCAGCTTAAACACACCTGCCTGAAGGTTTCTCAATAAATAAATACAGCGGTGAAAATGTGCTGAAGAGTCATGAAAATAATGCCAATTTTTAAATCTTAATAGTCATAAAACACTGATTTACTTTATGCAGAATGATTGGGGTGATGGTGCATCTGCACCAAACTGATTGATGGATGGAGGTTTGTTTAAACCCTGTGAGAGCGTGTGAATATCATGCAGTGAAACTCTCTACAGACGCTTAGAGCAGTAGCTCATGTTTCAGTGTGGCAGCTGACAGACGCCAGTCGTGATGCTGATGGAGGAATCGTGTAACGAGCTCATGTCCTGAGCGAATGGAGGCTTGTGATAGGACATTAACTCAACTAGGCTCTCAACCATCATCCACTCAAAAACATGTCTTTACCTGAAGGGTTTCGGGGGCAGGATGCTGAATCTGGTCTTCTCCAACATCTTACGGATCTTGTTTCGTCCTCCAGTCACCGTGTTGGCCTTCATCTTCTTGCGACTCTTGCTGTCTGAGGGAAACTCCAGGTCACCGGGCAGATCCGGGATGGAGAAGCGGTTGCCCTTCCTCTCCTGAATCTTAGGGATGTGAGGACCACCGTTTTTCTTTTCGTTCCTCACCCGGTTCTGAAGCTCTTTGAAAACTGTGAGAAAGTGAAAATCTAGTCATATTTGCATAGAGCTTTTCACAATACACTTGGTTTCAGAGCAGCTTTACAGAAAGTCGTATTGTTACAGTTGAGGTCATAAGTTTACATCCCCCTTTCAGAATCTGCTGAATAAATAAAAGGGATCATACAAAATGCATGTTATTGTTTATTTAGTACTGACCTGAATAAGATATTTCACATAACAGATGTTTACAAATAGTCCACAAGAGAAAATAATATAAAAATGACATCCCCTTGTGTTGTCCCCTGAATGATCCACAGCTGTGTGTTTTTTTTTTTGTTTAGTGATAGTTGTTCATGAGTCCCTCGTTTGTCCTGTACAGTTAAACTGCCTGCTGTTTTTCAGAAAACTCCTTCAGGTCCTTTTGGTTTTTCAGCATTTTTGTGTATTTAAACCTTTTCCAAAAATGACTATGATTTTGAGATCCATCTTTTTTACTCTGAGGACAACTGAGGGACTCAAATGCAACTATTACAGAAGGTCCAAACACTCACTGATGCTTCAGAAGGAAAAAACATACATTAAGAGCCGGTGGTGAAAACTTTTTGAATTTGAAGATCAGGGTAAATTTAACTTATTTTTGGAAAGGGTTCAAATATACGTAAAAAAAAGAATTTGTGGGACCCAAAGGATTTTTCTGAAGAACAGCAGGCAGTTTAACTGTTCAGGACTTTGAACAACTATCACTAAACAAAAAAACACAGCTGTGGATCATTCAGGTAACAACACAGTATTAAGAATCGAGGGGATGTAAACTTTTGAACAGGGTAATTTTTATAAATTCAACTATTATTTTCTCTTGGACTACATGTAAACATCTTTTAAGTGAAATATCTTATTTAGGACAGTACTAAATAAACAACAACATGCATTTTGTATAATCTCTCTTATTTTGGCAGAATAATTAATATTTTGCAGATTCTGAAAGGGGGGATGTAAACATTTGACCTCCACTGTATGCCTAATCAGGGATGCACATAAGTTATTAAGTCTGGTTCTCATTAGAGCACCTGGATATCTGGTTTAAATCAATAGTAAATAGCATAAATAAATATTTATTATACTATTATATTGTAAAATAAAAAGTGACAATTAATTTATAGTATACGTAAAATGCTAATATTTACATTTAAAGGAAACTAATTTATCTCATAACACGATCTCAGACAATCAGAATGAAGCATTATTGTGATATAAGTACGATCTGTATGTTCAGTGACATACCGAAGATGTTGGTCTTCACAATTAGAGAGAGGTGCGTGTTGTTCTTCAGGAAATCCATGGCTTTGGAGTACGAGATGTTCTCAAAGTTCTGCCCATTGATCTCCATGATCTGAGGACAGACGAGGCACAGTGTTATCACGCTGAAATATTTATACTGTAAGTGCTTCTCCGTGCAGAGCGTGTTCCTGTGATCCGTACCTGATCTCCACGCTTAAGCCCCGCTTCTGCCGCTTTACTGGCCTCCTCCACGGTTTCGACGAAGATGCCGAAACTACGCTCACTGCCTCCCTGAACCGTGAAAAACAGCGGAGACTCTCTGGACTGCTTCTGCAGAGTGATCTGACGACATTTGGCTTTAGCAGCACACGCGATGTTCAGCAGGCGCAGATGACCCTTCATTTTCTGAAACACAATTCAATGAAGCATATATTTAAGAAATGTATTCACTCCTGTTTATTCACTATACTGTAAATATGTGCATAATCTGTAATTGAAGAGTTCAGATGCAAAAGCCTCTAAATCTATCTGACGCCTTTCCTTAAAAAATGCATTTTTATCAGGCTCTAATGTATAGGTTTCTATGTAAGTACTGGTACTTCTGATTGGGCTAAGTCTGGGATTTTAGCAAGTTTGAACTAAAAGAATTTGATGGATGTATAATTATGTGTCGAGAGCACTGAATCATTATCTCATTTTTGACCGAGATGGCTTGTAGGGGGTTTTGCATCTGAACTCTTCAAATATTCTGAAACTGATATAGCTGCCTTGGAGGTGTTTTAAAGACAGTGGCAACAGTGAAATTACTTGCCTTAAAGGGGTTTTAATAATCTTTTGTTGTGCTTTAAAGTAGTACACTGCAAAAAATGCTGTCTTGTTTCCAGCCTAAATATCTAAAAATTCATAATTAATTTTTTCTAGACAAGTAAACATTATTGTCTTAAGTGTTTTTGCTTGAAACTCACTTAATTTTGACTTGTTTTTTTCTAAAAACAAGACAATAATATTTACTTGTCTAGAAAATCCTTCTTGATTCATGATATTTTGACTGGAAACAAGACAAAAATCTAAGTAAGAAAAGCATTTTTTGCAGTGTACACTTTTATTTTGATGTGCTGCCTAACATACTAAAATAAAAGCACTTTTATTATAATTTTAACTGCAGTGTTATTCGATAGTATATTTAAAAATGTACTAAACTGCAACTTTATCATTACAAATGCATAATACACAATTACACATTACAAATATATTTACATTACATGAAAGTATATTTTAGCTTATCATAATGGGGGATTTATTATACGCTTGTCAGTACTTTCAGCAGTATACAGTCTGGTTTTGTCTGATGTCGACACTCACCGAGGAATCCAGTAACTTCTCAAAGTCTTCCAGGAACTGAGTCATTACCGGATCGCCTTCAAAGTCGTTAAAATGATTGTTTACCCACAACAACACAATTCGTGTCACCTGTAATATGTAAACACATGCAATTATTATTTACCACAAAAACAACACTGTAAGAAACCGAAAGACTGGTGCACACACACATACTGACCGTGTCTCTGAGACTGTCCACTTTGAACCATTCCAGAAGCTTCTTGCCCACTTCCATGGGGCTGGACAGGAAGGTCCGGTATGTCAAGAGGAAGTCCTCAATGTACGTGGGGTCCACCACTGACGGCTCCTCCACAAGGTGCATGATCAGACGCTCAGGAGTGCCCTGGTACAAACAAGACAAGAGCATCTGATAGTGAGCATGCATGCAGATAGGAAACCACTGACAGGCTGGTTTTTATGTCTTGCTAGAGCACTGCTAAATAGTTGCTGGAGTCTGTTCCAGTGCTTGGTAGATTACTTACAATATTGTAGTCCATTACTGATTACAGATTAAATGATGAATTTTGTAGTTAGTAACGTAATCTAGATTACTCCTTTTAGGTAATGTAGATTACTTTTTATCTAACTTGTTTCAAACTTACTATCAAATATAACATACCAATTAAAAGAAGCAAAGAGAAAGAAAGTAAATTCCATTTTTTGACATCAACATCATAAAATGCATGAAAGCATTACATCACACCGGGGTTTCCCAAACTGGGACTTAATGTAAGAACTAGGGATGTAAGGATATCAGCAATATTGTGAAAACTCACTCTCGTTATTATCATGGTCACATGACGATATGAAACGATAGGTCTCCTGGCAAAAAAAGTGCAGTTTTTTAAATATATTTAAACTTCTTATTCTAACATGAAAAAGTTCTGTATTGGGCCATTATGCTTCTGTGCCAATTATGCTATCTGTCAAACCATCTAAAATCAAAAGTGCAATATGGCTTAATCTCTTCATCAAGTCTGTTTTCACTGCGCATTTCAAAGCGAAGTGCCCACTTCGTTCACACGTTTTTGTAGGCCTGTTTTCACTGAAGCTGGAGTTTCCCTTCAAAATTAAAGCTTGAAAGTGTAGTATGAATTGTTGACAGCTAGTGGTTTAAATGGGTAACGTTACTATAGTCCAAATTTAAAATCCCTTTCAAGTGTAGAAATTAAGGAAAAAAGTATTGTAATTACCCTACTGTAGTGTAAAGCAAAAATAATATACCTATAAAATATTTAAATTTATTGTGCAGTGCAATTGTTTTACAATATATGGCTGTTGTTATTATTATTAATATATTTGACTTTGGTTAGCTTCCTAAAACACCCGTGTGAATGTAATTTAGACTAAGTCAGTATATCACAACTAAAAAGAGGGTTGAGTCAATTCACTGATTTTTTCTGATTGAGTTTTCTTAGTTAAAAACATGGGTTGGAGCTCTTCATTGTGAACTCTCAAAGTGCATTAAATATCATTTACAAAAAAAATTACAAAATGTAAAATTATTTATAATTTTATACCTCGATAATATCGTATTGTAAGATTTAGATATCGTTAAATAATCGATAAATGAAAATTATTTAAACTTACAAATTTAAATGAAATGTTTAATTTGAACACTAATATCATACTTGTTTACCTGCATGTCAGTGACCATTAACCGATATAAGCCTGCAAACTGTTCAATTACTGGAATAGTAAGTTCCTCAAAATATTTCAAGTAAATATTTTACTTTAAGGGGTTTGGCTTACAAAAAAATGTGGGAATCCCTGCATTATTTGAACAGACATGAATAAACATTAAAATAGAAATGGCATTACATGCCCAAAGTCTACCAAGGCTGAAATATGTTTGTCTTGATTTCCAGAATCAATAGTTACTCAAGTTCACTGGATATGATGACGACATTGTGTTTTACAGCTATACATCACCAGTGTTTAGTAACATTTGTGAAAGTAATTCAAGTGGCATAACTCGCAGTAGGATTTTTAGAAAAGAAAAATAATAGAGAACAAAAGAAGAATTTGGGGGAATTAATGAATTACGAATGATTTACTGCCATTGTGTGAATATGTAATCTATAAAAAGTAACTGCAATCTGATTATGAGCATTTTAAAATGCAATCTAATTACCTAATCCAGATTAAACGTAATCTATGACTACCCAGCACTGCTCCTGACTGATGCAGCCTTCATGAAGAGCAGTCGTTCTCTAGAGGATCAGAAACCGATAGTAGCCGGACTGAAACTGAATCTGACCCTCTGTTTTGAGAGCTCTGCCACCACAGATCTGAAGGATAACGGGAAGCACTGCTTTAACACTCAGGGTAAAAGACGAACAGGAAATGCTCAGGCTGCCAAATCCAGTCTAGTTTAACTCGCACAGAAACCCAAGCCTCCACAGGTCCATAGGGTGACATTTTAAATCAGATTTCACCATAATTAAACACAGTATATTAAGACACTACATTTTGTATTACAAGTTTTCAGAATCATGTTTAAAGATGTAAATGAAACTTAAATATGCACTAATTTGCACATGCTTCCAGGAACAGAAATCTGAATGCTGGATAAAATGTCAGGTTCAAAATTCTCGATTGTCATATTAAACCTATGACATATTAAAGGTGTTTACAGAGAGGATTTTGGATTTATCTATTTGTGACCCTGGACCACAAAACCAGTCATAAGTAGCACAGGCATATTTGTAGCAATAGCCAACAATACATTGTATGCCAAAATCAGTAGGATATTAAGTAAAGATCATGTTCCACAAAGATATTTTGTTAATTTCCTACCATAAATATATATATAATAAAACTTAATTTTTGATTAGTAATATGTATTGCTAAGAACTTCATTTGGACAACTTCACTGCAAAAAATGCTTTTCTTGCTTAAGATTTTTTGTCTTGTTTTCAGCCAAAATATCTAAAAATTCTAGACAAGTAAAAACTATTGTCTAGTTTTCAGAAAAAATCAAGTGAGTTTTTGCTTAAAACAAGCAAAATAATCTGCAAATGGGGTAAACAAAATAATCTTATTTCAAGAAGAAAAAAATATTACTTTGCTTACCCCATTGGCAGATTATTTTGCTTGAGTAGAGCTCAATTAATTGTAACTTATTTTTTCTGAAAACAAGACAATTTTTTTACTTGTCAAGAAAATACTTCTTGATTTAAGATTTTTCAGATATTTTGGCTGGAAACGAGACAAAAATCTAAGTAAGAAAAGCATTTTTTGCAGTGTTTAAAGGTGATTTTCTTTATATATATATATATATATATATATATTTTTTTTTTTGTTTTGTTTTTTTTTTTTGTTTTTTGTTTTTGCACCCTGATTCCAGATTTTCAATTAGTTGTATCTTATTTGTTTAGCTTTTAGATGATGTATAAAGCACAATTTATGGAAAAGGGGCCTTATGACTGGTTTTATGGTCCAGGGTCACATTTATCACTTCATAAAACAGAAAATACTGTCAACAGAAATAAAAGGTATCAGGAATAAAATGCTATATAAACCATGTAAATGATATATGAACAAACCGCTCTATAAAAACCTTCAGAATAGCAATAGGAATAAAACTGTTGTTTGGTGTATGTAATTGCTGCTGAAGTAGAGAAAAAGCTCCTGACCTTTAACCCTTTTAACTGTCACTCCCATTTTTGAATACAGATGTGAAACTTAATTTTTTATAATGCATGAGCAAAAACATTTTGTAATATGATTTTAATGTAAATTTTCCATGGTAATGCAATGTCTGATTTTAAAATGGTTTTCAAAGGATGAATTTTGAGAGAAAGTAAGTTTTCAGTTGATACATAATTTCTAAAGCATGATGGAGAAAAAGGCAATGAAGAAAGTCTTTTCGTGATAAAGGGCAGATGTAAATTATGATGTAGATTTTTAAAGTGCACTCTTATCATAAATAAATCTATTACTTTTCCTACACACTACACACAAAACATGGTAAAATATCTATTTAGGAGTCTTAGACCTTTCCAACGATATATAGCTTGAAGGACAGTTAAAGGGTTAAAGATATGTACTGCAATTGAAATCCACAGATGCAAACAGATAAAGGGTAAAACTATTTTGGAAGTTTTCTTTTCACTAGTCTGAGAGAAGACATGCTACGGAAGCAAAATCTCAAAACTGACCAGTGCATGAAAAAAAGATGGTTTTGCCAAGTCAGCCTTGGTCTGATGTGATCAAGGGTCATCTGTACCAAGGCTTTACCCTGGGTTAGTGTCTCAAAGTGGTGCTTCTTTTTCAAATCAATCAGCATTTGTTATTTTTGTCACATCCTTTTGTCCAGCATTAAACTGTCAAGATCCTACAACAGCAGCCCAAAGCAATGACTGATTCTACAAACTACGTTGACTCTTCCTCACCTTAATGACGATGTGGCCCTTCCTGGTGCCGCTGCGGTCCAGCTCTCGGTGCTCCTTCACCATGACGATCTCGCCCTCCTCCTCCACCTTGTGCGTGTTCTTCTCCACATGGTTGAGGATGCGGCAGTAGTCCTCTTGTGCGATGCACACGAACTGGTCCACAACAACATGAGGAAGAGCAATGAACTGATAGTAGAGCAGGAGGTTGGTCTGCACCACACACGGATACTCATAGCACCAACTCATGAGTGGACGCGCTCAGTGCATCGCCTCTAAGAGGATGTGCATGAGCCCCGGACTCAAGGCATAAGAGGAAGTTGAGGTGGAGTCTTTATTTTAAGGAATCAGCAGTGCTGCTTTATCAGGGGGCATTTGCATTTAGACCCTGACCAAAGCTCTGTGTGACATTTCGGTGATAACACTGCTCACTTACAACTCTGATTGAATCCAATGAAGTTCGGGACATGAACTCCCCAATATCTTTGGACTTCATTATGCACTGATCTGTTTGTTGTTATGTTGAAAACCAGTACTAGTCAATGTCAAGATTATTGAGATGGCTTTTATCCAAAGCGACTTGCATTGCATTTCAAGCTATACATTTTTTCTTGGTTCATGCATTCCCTGGGAATTGAACCCATGACCTTGTTTAACATTCAATCAGTTCCGTATATTAAGCTATTAAAAGGTTTCAGAAGATTTTTATATATATATATATATATAGCATGCAGCTTCTTCAAAATGTTTCCTGAACGATAATCAAACAGGTTCAGATCAACTTGAGGGTTGGTGCTTCCGCACACGATTGATTTCAACAAGAAAGGAGAATCACGAGGATGTAAAGGGAAACTGTGACGGTTTGTGAAACTGACGCTTCGTGAGAGAGTTTTAACTTCACCTGTTGATCAATGAGAAATTCACTCAGGTGGTTTGTGCTGCACATTAAAGGGATAGTTCACCCAAAAAATTACATTTGGTCATCATTTACTCACCTTCAAGCTGTACCAAATGTCAAAGCAGTTTGGACCTACTGACTTTTTTCAAAATATCCTCCTTCCTTTTGTAGTTTTATGTCATAATTGATCATTTTGACTTCAAAATTTCAACTTTTTAGTTCTCACTTTGTCATTTTTGTCTTTTGATCTCACAATTATGAAATACTGTAACTTCAGCTTTATCTCATAATTATCTCATATCTCATAAAAAATCATAATCGTGACTTTTTATCTTATGATTAACAGTATTTCATAATTTCGACTTTATCCTATAATTATGATATGTCATCATAGTTTTTCAAAATTTGGAATTTAGCTCATAATTACAAGATAATTATATCTTTACATTGATATAATTAGTATTTATATAATTATGGCTTAGTATGTCAAAATTTTCTTTTAATCTAATAATTTCTACTTTTTATTTCATAATTATAATTATGTGTTGGTTTCAACTTAATTGTGTCTTTTTATGTCATTATGGTTACTTTTTTAATCTCATAATTATGAAATAGTATAGTTTCAGCCTTATTTCAAAATTACAACTTAATATATAATAATTTTGAAATTTTATCTCATAATTAGTACATAATATTCCATCAATTTGATTTTATCTCGTAATTATGACAAATAATTGTCTTTTTATCTCATAATTTCTACTTTTTATTTCATAATTATAATTTCATAATTTATTTTAACTGTTGATTTTGTCTTTTTATCTCATGGTTACTTTTTGAATCTCATAATTATGAAATAGTATGTCCGAATTTTAGCTTTATTTCAACATATCACAATTTTGACTTTTTATCTTATAATTAATACATAATATTTCATAATTTCAACTTTTTTTTTCATAATTATGACAATTTTGAATTTATCTTATAATTACAAGATTATTCTATCTCATAGTACATTGACAGTACAGCAAAATATTCTTTTAACCTCATAATTTCTACTTTATATTTTATAAATTTAATAATTTTTACAACTTTTTGTTGTACTTCTGTCTTTTAATTAACATTTAAAAATCAATTTTTTATCTTAGAATTATGTGACATTATTTTATAATTGCAAATGTATCTCATAATTATGACTTACTTCATAATTTCTACTTCTTATTTCATAATTATAATTATATGTTAGTTCTGTTAGTTTCAAATTGTTGATTTTGTATATATTTTATATATATTATATTTTGATATAATAACTTTGACTTTATCTAATAATTAATACATAATATTCCATAATTTTGTCTTTTAATCTCATAATTATTACTTTTTATCTCATAATTATATGTTAGTTTTGTTAGTTTCGACTATTAATTAACTGTTAATTTAGTCTTTTTATCTCATAATTGTTACTTTTTTAATCTCAAAATTATGAAATAGTATGTCAGAATTGTATCTTTATTTTATAATTACAACATAATATATCACAATTTTGACTTTTTATCTCGTTATTAATACATAATATATCATTATTTTAACTTTATCTCATAATTATGACCATTTTGATAATTCTATCTAATAGTACATTGATATAGTACTACAAAATATTATTTTAATCTCATAAGCTCTACTTTTTATTTCAGAATTCAATCAACTTTTTGTTGAACTTTGTCTTTTTCTATCTTATAATTAAAAATTAAAAATATACATTTTTATCTTGTAATTATTTGACAGTATTTCAGAATTGCAAAATGATCTCATAATTATGACTTACTTCATGTCTATTTTATCTCATAATTATGATTTCCCAAATCATGATATTTTTCTTACATGGCAGAAAAGGGCTTGCATGCATGCTCTCACCTGGCAGTCATCTCCTTTAGTGCACACAACCCCGTTCATGAACTGTTTTTCTAGAGACGGTGAGATTCCGAAGCTGTTGCCCATGCACAGGATCTCTGTTCGGCTGTCTCCATAGCTGATCTCTACAGCACCATTCAGGATCACATACCACAGATGCAGCTGCAAACATAACAGCACACTATGAGTACAAAACAGATGTGAAACGAGTTTTAAGCATCTCAGATCAGTTATTACAGAAACTGGTATTGTGGTAAAGAAAAACAGTTGAGATGGCATTCAAGGGATCAAAATTATGCATATTGTTAATAGGCTAACTCTAGGCGTGTCTCTGTGTGAGTGATATATATGAAGACATGAACACATGAACTTCATCTCCAGAGCTAATCTGAGAGTCACTTTACAAGCTTTACACTGTTCACTTTGAGAAAAACTACCATCAAATACTCACTAGAAACTGAAAATAAAACTGAAAGACCTTTACAACAACCCGTCAAAATAAAAGTCTGGGTTAACTTGAAGAAATTATGACAGAAACATATTACTATTGTATACTAAAATGTAAGTCTCAAATAATAATAATGACAATAATTTATCAAAAATCAAGTTATACAGTACAGCTATACAGTGCTGTTGTGCAGCATTTTAATTGACAAAAAATAACAATGTTTGATAGAAATTATGTTTTAAAGACTAATTAAACTGTTTTTATTTATGCATTTAACCCTTTAAGCTCGTAATCCCATTACCGGTATAGGAATTGCGTCATTGCGTGTTTTTTAAAAAAATGTATATGTGTTGGAGCACAAATATAGACATATATAGTATCTTTTGAAAGCTTATGTGTTACATAAAGCAAGATTTCGGTCTGAATTCGCCCTCACAAACAAGCCACCCCCCATGAAGGCTGACAGAATAATATTCATATTCATATCTCTCAAACTTAAGTCATATATCAAATGAAAGCGCTAAATACCCAAAATGTGATTATGTAGTTTATTTCATTGATCTAACACATTACAGAGAATAATGATCAAAAGCATTCCATGATGGAAATTACTTCAATAAACAAATAAACATTTGCGTCACATTACTGCTCCGATTAGTACTTCTGTGTGCTAAAAGTGGCCACAAACTTTATATCAGCTCTTAAATTAGGTTGTTTTCTTTAAAATGAGACTATGTTCACTGTTCTGTGAACTTGCTCAGCTCCCTTTAAATAAATCTCAATAACTTTATTTTTTTTAAATGATATCAAGAAAATTGTTTTTCCCCCTATTTACTGGCAATCTAATTTTTTTTTATTTAAATTATATTAAATTATGAAAAAATGCAATAAAAAAATTTAATTATTCCATCCGTGTGTTAAAATTTGGGGTATTTTCTGTGAAATGAGACCATTTTTTATCAATTTAGTGTGAGTAGGGCACTATTTTAAATTCAGGTATGCCAAAATCCAAAATATGCCAAAGAGCTTAAGAGGTTAATTAGACACCATTTTTTATGCTAAACTGGTATTGAATCATTCAGAAAAAAATAAAAGGGATTTCATGGGGCCCTAAATTCAAAGGGAGCTCTGTGGAGTTTAATCGTGAACAAACAAATCATCTTTACTTTCATTCACAAGGTCTAACAAACCTAAAAACACATGAAAAGCATTTCTGTCCCCACTATTAAAATCTATATTGTATGATATGGAAATAAATATTGTGATAATATTTTGGCCATATCGCCCAGCCTGAGAGGGTGAAGTAGCTCTATTCATGTAAAAATGTGTGAATCTGCTAAAATATCTTGACCTTTGCTCTCACACTGCGTGTTTCTGTCTCCTCTTCCACACAGAAGCGTGTTTGTCTTGTTGACCTTCACTGTAGCCCACACACAAATAACACGGCTAAATGTCTCCGTGCGTTTCCCCTCTCAGCTCTCCTTTAAACTCATTTATGACGTGCTTCAAAGTGTCTTCCTGTGGTCCGACATCTAACATAATTACTCGGTTTCATGATGGACTGCTTAAAGTCAGAAACACCACACAAAATGCTCTTTTTTACGTTTGTCCGTTGTTAAATGATTCTCTTCTTTCTCTTAATCACATTTATGTGTACGAAATGTGCTATAAAAAACTGACCCTGCTTTAAATAATAGTCCAGATCTCTGAATAAAGGAGTGTCAGATCATTACAGATCAATGTTTTGGCAGTTTTGGGGCTCATGACGGTGTGAGGAAGATCGTACAGACATCTGTTTGGTTTTATGTCAAATGTTTGCTTTTGAACAAGATTAAATTTAATACATATAAGTGTTTGAATGTTAATCGATTCGATTCATTGAATCACTGTTAATACTATTAGTACTAGTGATGCTGGCATGGCATGTCTCTACCTCCTGTTTGTCCTGAAGAATGATGGTGCTTTCCTGTTCCACCACTACGAATGTCATGACCCGACACAGCTCCCTCCTGACGGACATGGTCATGTTAGCGAATGCCGGCAGCTGATGCATGAACTCCAGGAGCTGCTCTGTAGAGACAGATGACAGACAGACGTTGATGAGTGTGATGTTTGCTTTTCATTTTAACAAAAAAAAAAAGAAAAAAAAAAACTGTGATTACTCTGTCAGCATTACTGTTTGGCATTGTGACATTTTTCTGTGACATTTATGTGCAACACTCTTTGCCCTGGTTTTCAAACACATTTTCAATAGTGCAAGGGCACTAAAACAGGGTTTCTGCAGGCTTTATGAAAGTAAATGATGACCTTTTAAAGAGCTTTTTAAGACCAAGTAAAGAAAAATTAAGGAATAAATTAAAGGAACTCAATATGTCAATGTTCTCTAAATGTAAATGTCTAGAGATCAGGCAATGAGTTGAATTAGTAATACTTCAAAGTTTGAAAACACAACTTCATACCGATCTCCATTACTTTTTAATACAAAGAAAAAAAGCTTAAGTTTAACCCTTTAACTGTCACTCCTATTTTTGAACATAGACGTGACAATGCAGTGTTCAAACTTACATTTTTATAATTCATGAATGAAAACTTTTTGTAATATGATATTGATGTACATTTTCCATGGTAATGCAATGTCTGATTTTAAAATGGTTTTCAAAGGATGATCTTCAACCGATATATAATTTCTTATTAAGTGTGATGGGGAAAAACGCAACAAAGAAAGAACTCCTCTTATGAAGTAGATTTTTGAGGTGCACTCTTGTAATAAATTAATCTATTACTTTTCCTACATAATTTGTAAAACAAAAAAAGGATAAAATATCTATTTAGGAGTCTCCAACAATATATAGTTTGTTATGATTAGATTAGGATTTAATGGTAAAATGGAGAAACTTATGCGTCCAACTGAGGTGACGGGTGACCGTTAAGGGGTTAAGCATAGCTTATATATAGCTTAATAGCGCTGCTCCCAAGCGCTAAAAAGAATCTCTGTGTCTCTCTTATTATATATAAATATGCTCATCAAGGCTCCATTTATTTGATCAAAAATACAGAAAAAAAACAGTAATATTATGAAATATTATTACAGTTATTATAATGGTTTTCTATTTTAATATACTTTAAAATATAATATATTTCTGTAGTACAAATCATTAATCCAGTCTTCTGTGTCGAATGATCGTTCAGAAATCATTCTAATATGCTGATTTATTATCAATGTTGGAAATACTTGTGCTGCTTAACATTTTTTTGGAACCTCTGATACTTTTTCAGGTTTCTTTGATTTAAAAAAAGAAAAAAAAATGTACCTCTGCATTGCAAGAATAAATTATATTTTAAAGTACATTAAAATAGAAAAACATTATTTTAAATTGGAAATTTTTTTTCTGTATTTTACAGTTTTTTTTCTGTATTTTAATAAAATAAACGCAGCCTTAATGAGCATAAGACGGATGGATTCAGAGGCTTTTGCATCTGAACTCTTTATATATTTATATTAAACTCACTTAATTCTGGTCCATTTCTTCAGACTTCATATCTTTATTTTGCCTCTCAAGCTAATGTATATTGATTTAATGGATGTTGAGATATCCATAAACAATGCAAAATTACTGAAGAAGATACTAATTTAATAGATATTATTTTCTGGCAACGCATGCAACATTTAATGCTGTGACTTTATCAGTTAGAGATTTTCTGCTCTGATTTAAGAGCTTTTTAGGCCTTAATTTGTAAAATGGTGAATTTAAACTGAAGATTAACTTATCAAGACCTCTTTAAGACCTGCAGAAACCCATTTGCCTGTTTTCTTTCCTCAACAACCGAGCACTTTACCGATGTCGTCATCGGTCCGATCCACCGCATCCTTCTCTAGACACTCTCGCACCAGATCTCTGCCCAGAAGGGCCTCCGAGGAGCGTTCGATATCTTCATCTTCCTCCTCTTCCTCAGAGTCCACAGGAGCTTCGGGAAGGCCGGACAGATCCACGTCACCCATCTCGCTCTCAGTGGCCTGTGGAGGAACAAACAGCATTGATTGCGGCTGCTCAGTTTCAGAAAAGCAAATCACAAGGCTTGTGTCCCATCGGACTCCTGCTTTCGCTGCTATTCAGCACTTCCTTTGTCATTAATGTCAATGTAATCTCTGTTAAGAAGGGACTTTTGAGAAACCTGCACATGACTGACGCAAATATCAGCTCCAGCATTACGTTTGCATGCTTTCCTGTCATGCAAAGTGTAGAGCTGCAGTTATTAATATCAGTGACATTCAGAGCAAACTGCATCTCTGTCGTGTATTTGAATAGTCTATGAATAGTATGAAAACCTATGAAAGGTCAGCAGTGTAACAATACAGTGTGGATGTACATCATGCAATATATTTTTTCCACATCTCTCATTATTTTGTCTGACCAACAAAATATCTGAACACCAGAGGGAGTCAACACACTCTTAATACACTTCACTTTCAAAAAACATCTGATTCATATTTAATCATACAAATCATAAACCTCTTATTTACTGTAAGGATTTAGACAGATCTGATTTGTGAACACAATACAATTATCTGATTTCACCAGTAAATAAATAATAGCCTGCATTATGCCATTTAAAAAATATATGCATGTAATCAGTGAATGTTCATATGAATATTTCTCATTCTTGTCGGTGGATATCCAATGCATCATTGTGTACTTTATTAAAAAGTACAGTTTGCTAAGATTTACATGCATAAGAAAGGTTCTTTCCATTTGAACACTTTGTTTAGTATCATGAGAGGATTGATTTGTGAATTCAGCACTGTGCATCAAACTGAACTGATTTGTGAATTGACTATAATCCCTCAAATCGAAAACACAATTTTTGTTCAGCTGATAAATCGGTCTTGACCATTTCGAGATATCAGGAGCACGCAGAATCAAAATCTACTGACAGTTTGTCAAAGCATGTTTTCACATTTCTGAAAGAATACTGTGTCAAACAAATGTTATTTTAATATCATCCTTAGACTGTATTTTTTAATTATGACCACAGCACCCTGATCATACATCAAATGAAAATGAAATGCCAAGACTTTTCAATCAGAGACCTCTGTTATCAAACAATGTCTTATCTTTAAAATTCTAAAAAAAAGATAAATAGATAAAAATATACTAATAAAAAATGGCAAAAATAAATGAAAGCACAAGCAAAGTATCACTATTAAAGTATTACAAAGTATACTACACTTTTACTATAATAAAAACACAGTTAGTTTTCAAATACAAAGGGATTTGTATTTGCATGTGCTTTCTTTTTTTCTTTGTTTTGTTTTTATAACTGTTTAAGAAAAAAGAAATCAGAAAATAGATTCACAAAATCTGGATCTGAATCAAATGGTTCAGAAGCCGCACTCTGAAGTTCTGATCTGAATAATCATTCTTGGACCATAATTTCAGATCAGGACTTGGAGCTCGGATCGCAAATCATTTGACTTACATCGGAACTTATGTATTGCGAATTATGGGATTTACATTTGGACTTCAAAACGCATATCATGAATCATTTGATTTGAATCATTCAATTTGCAAAATGATTCACAAACCCGTTCCAAGCTAAATCAAATGATTCGCAATATGCACTCCGAAGTCCCAATCTAAATCAAATGAGTCATGATACGTGATTTGAAGTCCAGATCCAAGTCAAATGATTCGCAAACCCACTCTGTAGTTCTGATCTAAATCAAATGATTCATGACACGCAATCTGAAGTCCCAATAAGAGACAAATGATTCACAAAGTTCCGATCTACAGTAAATTAAATGATTTGTGATACAAGATTTAAGGTCCCGACTAGTCAAATGATTCACAACCCGCTCTGAAGTTCTGATCTAAATCAAACGATTCACGAAACACAATCTAAAGCCTTGATATGAAACAAACTGTTCGCAATATGCAATCTGATTTGAGCACTTCCAAACCCTGAATCATTTTGACACGATGTTTTAACTGATTCTGAGTTTCAAAACGCTGCTTCCCTCATCACTACGTGCTTTTTAAAATCATTACAAGCGATGTTGAAATTCAAAAATAAACAGGTCTGTTAATTTGATCTGGTTTTTGTTATTAGTGAATCGCTTGAAATGAATGAGCAAAGTCATGAGTGTGAATCAATCGGAGCACTTCCAGCATAAATGACTCAATTCATTTGGTTCATCTTTTCCTCTTTTCGTGTCTTCAGACACGTTTACACAACATCGTCAGTACTACTACTGGCTTAGCTCGCTAGTTTAATGACATTAACTGAAATTAGCGAAAAGGGTATGATTTGCATAAATTTTGTGTGAACAGATATCTGCTTATTGACAAAATTAAACACTTATTTCATAGTTATTTCAATTCAATTCAATTTTAAGTCCTCCAAGCACCTTGTACAAACCTTGTTAATATAAGCTATTTATTTCTTCATCAATGTTGTGTAACTGATCAGATCAGTTACTAATCTATGATCATAGTTTGTAAAATATGTATGGCAAGGAAAGGCAGATAGCAGAGCTTTATTGAGCTGCTGTTGAGACAGGAAAGACAGAAAAAGCCCAGATTACTGTGAAAGTCAACAAGGAAACAAAACCAGCACTAAATGCTCTTTAGGTGATCAGGACGATGAAGTGGCCGTACCTGGTAGATGTCTGAGAGGCTGCTGCTCCCCGAATCACTGGCGATGCTGCATCCTGATTGGCTGGGCGGCATGTGCATCTGCTGGTGGGGGTGGTCTGTCAGGTGCATCTTGCTGAGGTCACCAGGAAGCTGTTCAGACAGGAGACAGGAAATGAGAAATGTTGAACTGAGGACATCATTCATAATGCAACTCATGAGCGACCTGTCCGCCTCTGAAAGTGAGTGAGGAAAGCAGGCCGACTTTAAAACAACTCTTAAGCCCCATTTAGACTAAGACGAATACTATAAAGCAGTTTCAAGAGGTCCGTCCTCTACATTTCCTCCCCAGCAGTGGTCCGGACAACACTGTTTACGAACAGTTATAAATTTCTGCCCAAATATCTGGGCAGCAGCAGTGCTTTGCAAAAGAAAAAAAATCCTAAACAGTTTAAATATTCATCAAAGATGAGGATTTTGGAGCCCGAAGGCCAAAACAACTGATGTTTCATCAGTTGAGCTCAATTAAATATGGTAAGATCAGATGTTTTATCAGGATATTATTATTTTTACATTTAGATACCCGTGTGACTAACAAAAGATACCATATAGGGCTTCAAGGTTTTCCTCTTGAAATCTTAATTTTATCTTTTGCTTAAAATACGCATCAGCCAAAAACAATGTACATAATAATCAAAACACTCTTATCATGAGAAGAAAACAAACAAAAAAATCAGCTAGTTTTCAGCTATTTTGGATTTTCTGAAAAAACTATTTTTGCAAACTAGTCCTAGTTAGGTTTTTCACTTAACATCAATAAAAACAGTGCAGTACAATTCTCTGGAATCTCAAGGTCGATATTTAACAAACAAAAAAATCTATACAATTATCTTTTGCATTTGACAGCTATAACTGGGTCATTTAATAATATGGTCTTGTGTAAAGCCTATAAATTCTGGAATAAAACTCAAAACTTCACAAAATTGTGCAAGCTAAAATATCACATGATTCTAAACAAGCATGCACAATTGTATGGATATCAGGTAAAGGTTGGCACTAAGTTTTATTTCTTTCCTGGCCATCTACAAATGATTTTCCTGATGATAACAGTTTATTATGGAATGCTCTTAACATGCTGATTAATCATGCTATATGTACATGAAAAATCTTCTAGTCACAAACCTGGTATATTTGAACTGTCATGTGTATGACAGATAAAAATAATTTATACACTCGCTGCATTATTGTTTCCTTGCTGTTTTAGCGAAAGTGTTTCTGCTGCTGTTAAAATAACCACATCATCTGAAGCTCTTTTAGCGCTTTCCATCTTTAGCCGGGGAGAGACGCATCGCGCACAGAGCGGAAAGGGCTTGAATAAAATAAATGAGTGCCATAAGCAAGCCTGAGCAGTTTTACAAATGCAATATTTATCACCGTTTCTTACATTTTTCCATTTAAAATCATCATGTAGCTGATCAAGAAGAGCTGAAAACAGCGCGCCTGTTGATGAGAGCACTGGTGTGTCAGGCCTTTCATCCTGTGAATGAGCCGGACAGCTGTGTAAAGGGCATCCGTGGTTCGTAACTGTGGCATAAGGGCAAACGAGAGGCGCTGCTAATTGCTGCAGTCGTACTGTGCTCACTCACACAAGGGTCTCTCCCCTGCGCCTCAATTAATGATGCCGGGAGATTAAATATGAATGCATGCTGCCTTCTGCCCCACATCAGCTATACACCAGGATTCACATACGACCGATGCACTGATGCAACCGGATTGGAAATACATGGTATTCACGTAACACTGAGTTTGAGCCTCACTGTAATTCTGCAAGGTTTTCCTACTGCAGCTAATTAAGAAAGCAGTGATGTCTTTTTATGGGGAGGTTTTATGGGATGTAACTCAGGGACACTAAGAGACGGTGTCCTTGTGGGAACTCCATTGAATTATTCATGCATCCCACCGCGCTCACGTCTAGACGAGACAACATTCAGACTGACCATCATATCAACAAAACAACACGGGTCTGCGCTCAGACTTGTGTGAGATGCCCTCTGTGTTTTCTGCCCTTTTGATTAGATTACAAAATGCCCTCATGAAAGGAAAAACGCAGGTGAAAACAAAATCCAGGGCAAATGTTGGCCTTAATAAAACAGTATAAAGGTTAAAACAGCAGACAGAGAGTTCGAAAGCAGACATGTCGAGCTGCATTACTTCAATTTAAGCACAAATAAAGTTCACATGCACATGAATCAGTGTTGCGCATGAGAGAATATGTTTACAGTTCTCATAAAAACATAACTGTTTTGAGACATCGCTTTGACAAAGCATCTGTCAAAAAATCTAATTTGTGATAAATGCTTAGTGCTTTATCAAATGGCAAAAGGCTGCAATGTAATGAAGAATATAGTCCGTTGTGCTGTGTATATCAGAGTGAAACGTAGCACTGTGTTCGTTTACACATGAGCAGCTCATGATCCAGGGTTTTCAGCTTTTATGAACAGCTTGATTCACAGTGAATGCAGAATTATTGTTCTCATGCAGCTTGGATTATTATTAGAGGTTCAAGTGTGTAGAAAATAAGCATGTGTCGAAAAACAATAGCGGAATTTCGGATTTTCTGAAAAACGTTGCAAACTAGTCCTAGGTTTTTAGTTTTTTTTTACATAAAAAAACAGTACAATTCTCTGAACTCTCAGAGTCTATATTTTGCATTTGGACAGCTATAACTGGGTCATTTAAAATATGGTCTTTACTTAGTCTACCTAAAAGCCTATAAATTCTGGAAGAAAACTCAAAACTTCATAAAATCATGCAAGTTAATGTATCACATGATTCTAAACAAGCATGCAAAATTTTATGGATACCAGCTAAAGGTTGGCACTATAACAGTTAACAAAGCAAAAATGACTATATACTGGTAAATTTCCTGAAATTTAATTTAGACTAATGGGTGGAGAGGACCACTAATGGGCTCATTTAACTCACTAATAATATTTAGACATTATAATTTTACTATTATCACATTTTTTTTTCTTTTCATATTCTACCTCTTCATTTGCACTGAGGTATCACTTTTTGCTATAGTGCATCACACGGCGCACTACAGCAAGTGAAAGAAAGCAGGTTTATTGTGTTTGATGGTAAGTGTATAACTATATTAGTCTGCTCCACTCTGAGTGAATAACAGCTGATGCACTTCCTGTTCATTTATACAGTGACAGGCACTCTAAGATTTAAAAAATGCTAAATACATATGATAATTATATTATTGAAAACATTTAGATTGAACAGTGAATTATAAACATTGAATTTATTTGTTAGTAGGGCTGTCAAATGATTACAGTTTCTAACAATTTGTAATTATCTATATGTAATCATTACATTGCCGATTATTTCTATCTAATTATTCACACATCAATTTTGGCTGAGAAATTACCTCCCAAAAGGTAATTTAAAGAAAGAACTGTGAAAAAAAGTGAATTATTCATAAGATTACATACAAACTCATACAAACAAACTCAATGCACAGACACAGACGCGAAAATGATGCAAACTGGGGAAAGTGATTGCCGCAAACGCACAATGTATGCCTCAATCATGTCTTCAGTGCAATCTGAAAAATTTTGCATGACATACTATCATGCAAGCCAATCAGCAAAGAGCTTATTGACACATCCGGTCTGATGCATCCAGTTGAATCAGAAAATGGAAGAGAGCAATTATGCAATGTTTTTATTTGTGCAAGTAACATCCTGCGAGTAATGTAGAGTGATGACATGATGCGCTTTGCTTTTGGTGTGCTCACACTATTAAAAGAGAAAAGCATTGAATAGACATTACAAAAAAGTAGCTTTACAAATAAATAATTGTATCTAACATTATATAAAAAAAAAATATATATATATATATATATATATATATAAAAAATATAAAAGGATTTTTAAAAAATAAATGGAACTCAAATGTGAAACTGCCAGTAAGTGGCAGCAAGTCATTCAGTTATTCATTCAAATGATTTGTTCAAGCAGGTGATTCATTCAGAAACAAAGCTAGGACCTTTATTTTCGTTTGTGAAATTGAGCAAAACAGACAATATTGCCAATACTGTGTTTAAAATGTATCTGTTGGAAAAAACAGCGCTCTTGACAAACCCATACAGGGGCTTTTTTTTGCCCTCATATCTTGAATTTCAGAGCTTACAATTGCATTCTATAGGCTGCATCAGTCATCCTGCATCATGTTTATCAGCAACTGCATCAACGTGAGATGACATACAGATCTGTGTTAATCATTCCAACACTTCATTCTTTTCATAATTAATTGCACCAAATTAACACAGTAAATCAACACCCTTACTAACAAACATCTCAGTTAATTAACTTACTAATAAAGTGCTTTTTAAAATAGCGATTCACGTTAGGAAAAAAATGAGGGGTGAGGTGTTGTTTTCTGGTATCTCCAGCACCTCACACACTCCACAGTCATGCGCCGTTAATACACATCACTGATGTAGATCTCGGATCAGATCGTGCAGCAGGACTCGGATACAAACTGTGCCGTTTGCTGTCCTGCAGCCCTGATGTCCAGCTGCATTAGTGCTGCATGTGAATGGAGGCTGAATCTCGTTAGACGCATCCTCCTGCACTAATTTACCGGGAGCGGGCGCTCTCATAAATGAGCCCCGCAGCGTGCAGCTACAATCAATGCAGTGCATGTTTAATGCTATTACAGCAGAGGAGAGAGAGCCCTGCAGCACACACATTAAACTCTGAGTGAACCAGACCAACACTGAGCTCCCCAAACCAACACACGCACCCCCAAACACAGTATTACACTAGACATCAATCATGCGGCTTGTTGAGGAGAATGTGCTGCTACTTTACTAAGCTCCAAAAGACTGGCTTCCAAAGTATGGCAACAAATAATATGGAAGCCAACGGGGACCAGAAACAGCTACCAACATCATTCAAAATATCTTCAGTGGAATAAAGAAACTCATTTAGGTTTATAACAACTTGAGTAAATGATGACAGATGGGTGAACTATCCCTTTAAGGGCTCCCTGCTTTTTCCTTCAAAATAAACACTTGATGATTTAAATGTCATGTCAGTGGGGGTATCTTTCATGTTTTTTGTTTTGTTTTGTTTTAAATGAAGTATAAAGAAATAGAATGCTGAAGGAAATTCTAGAAAAAAATAATGTTGAACTTTTTGCAAATAATATTTATTTTAAATAATATTTAAATATGCACATATTCACTATTACTTGTCCAAAACGCGAAACATTTAATGCCTAGTCACATTCAGTTTTTACATAAATCTCTCAAATAAATCACGCAAAAATATGTCAAATAGTTTGCATCACTGCATATTTTAGTGGACATTAACATTTCTATTGTCAAATATTATGTTTCACAACTTCAAGTTAAAACTGATACTTTGCACTTTGCACTATTTTTATCTTACAATCAAATATTACAAAAGTTAACACCTCTTATTTGAAAAAGATTCTATATTTAGTAATAATAATATAGCTGCAAGCAGCAATTACCCGGTTTTAAGCAATTTAAACTATTTAAGGACATGAAAAAGACATTACATGTTATTTAGCAAGCCTTTAACCAACTAAAATCAACGATTTAAAAAGCAATTTTTGGCAAATACATGTAATATAGAAATATGAACTCAATAAAACTTTGCATGCTTGTTTAGAATCACCTGTGGCCTGTGCTCAACAGGTTTTGTGAAGTTTTGAGTTTTCGTTTAGGCTTTTGGGTATACTTGAACAGGCCCCTTTTCTAAATGACCGTTATAGCTTCTCAAATGGTACATTTCTTGATAATTATTGACCTAGAGAGTCCAGAGAATTGTACTGCAGTGCTTTTGTCTAGTTCTCAATCATTGAGACAGTGTTTTTTTTCTAATTCTCAACCACTGATTGACAGCAGTGGTTCTAGAGGCCAAGTTGTTTGGAACAAGGAGGTCTATCATATGAATACTGTGCTTATGTGTAAAAAAACGTGCAACATACAATCATTTATGTTTTTTGGCATGCATAAATGTCCTTATAGATGCTTGTGGCACTTTGGACCAAGACCGTGGATACGAATTTCGATATTACAAACAGTTGCATAGTTATGACAGTTTTTAAGTTTTTTTCCCTCTTATAGACCTCCAAGTGGCCAAGCTCCACAACTTTTTCTTTACATGTGATCTTAGATTCACGTTATTTGCTTGCCAAAGATAATTCATTCTGTTTCACATTCTGGGTGCTTTGCCGTCCCTTTGTGACGGAAAGTTGAAAGTTAAACTTTTTGGTATCACTTTATTTTATGATCTCCTAACTAGTTGCTTATTAGCATGCATATTACTAGAATTTGAAATTTCCCTAATTCTCCCCAATACCTAAACTTAATAACTATCTTACCAAACTATTAATAAGAAGCAAATTAGGAATTTATTGAGGGAAAAGTCAGAGTTAAGTTACAACTTGTTACAACTTTGGGTGATAATTTTTGATACTGACTCCAGAGAATCTTCCTGCACCGGTTTGGTTAGGATCGAGCAAAAAACCTAAGACTAGTTCGCAAAAGTAAGTTTTTAAAAAAAAAAAAGTAAAATACCTGAAAATTTCTGTGTGATTTAGTACTTTTGATTGCATTAGTGTTTCTAGGGCTCTATAAAATCTACTTTATTTTTTCCCAAATTCAGTTGTTTTTTTGTTTTTTTCTGTTTAAATTTTTCTGGACTCCTTTTTAATAGTTAAGTAAAATCGTATTAATCAAAAAGTATGTCTAATTAACTAAAATCACAAAACTTATACAATTTAACATCAACTTATTAAAAGTAAAAAAAAAATGACATGTTAGGGCCCTATGAACTATTGTATTTTATTGTTACCAAGTTCTGGTTTTAGCATGTCTAATTATCTGAATGCATAACAACTTTTATTTATTCTTACAATAGCCTTGTGAATTTTTATTCACTCAGAAATTCTGTGTTGTGTATTTATATTTTTCTGTGTATCAACAGAAGGCATACACATTTTATTTTATTTTTTTTTATAAAACAAATTTTTATTTTTGCCAAGAATAGGGGATTTACTATTAAAACAAAAACATGAAGGAAATAGCTTTATTAATTAATAATTAATTTTATTCAAGTTTTATTAATTTTTCAACAGAAGTAGTATTACGTACATTCTAAATATTAAAAATATTTTTTATCATCCTCAAGTTAAACTGAACTGAACTGATCCTTGGCCATTCTAACAATTTTAGTGGTTAGTGCTTGAACCCCTAATAACAACAACAACTAGTTATGCAAAAAACACAGCAAACCTGGAACTTTTGAAATGAAATTGCATTCTAAATTCTTTTTGGAAAGATTTTTTCCCCCAGATGATGTGGCCCTAATAGCAACACAGTAAAATAGCTTAAACATCTTAACAATCGCACAATGCTCGGGCAACCATCTAAAACAACTCATCATGCTAGAACGTTTTGCATGGACAGACAGACCACAGACAAAGAGACAGACATACAGACAGACAGACAGATGGTATGTTTGTATTTAATGCAGTGCTATTGAGGGCCAAAGAAGGTGCCAACCTACACCATGTGAGCGCAGAGCAGCCATATGGCACCCTGCCCTGTCCTTACGCTCCACGAGCAAAGCCCAGGCTCTTTCTAACAAAGAGACACTCAATGTCAGACCTTCAACTTGAACTCACAATCAACTGCATGACGTCACACACTCACGGCATGATTACGGCAGATCTGATCCCATCTGCCTTCACACAACAAGTATAGGAAGATCAAAAGCTAATGAATCAGGATGGGAATGACAGATGCACCCTGAACGCACACAGCACACGCCAGCATGTGTCCAATGGGGAGGCTTTATAAAGGGAACACTGTCCTCCTATAGATGAATGAAAACCAAAGTGTGTATTGATGGAAACTGCAACGTTACAGTATAATGAGTGAGGATAACTAATGACCCTGCTGTTTTAAGCCTCTATAACCTTTACACACGGCCTGGAATCTAGAGAAAACCATGTTCTTAATGAGAACCTTTAACTGGCTGTTACAATAATTACGAACTTCTAGATTCAGTCATAAAAGCACAACTATATAGACATCAGTCTTTACTTGTGGAGTTTTAAAGAGCTGGGGTATAGTAGTAAAAAATTCCAAAAATACATTGTATGAGTCAAAATGATTGATTTTTTTTTTATGCAAAAAATCATTAGGATATTAAGTAAAGATCATGTTCTATTAGGATATTTTGTAAATGTCCTACCGTAAATGTATCAAAATTTAATTTTTGAAAAGTAATATGCATTGCTAGAACTTCATTTGGACAACTTTAAAGGCGATTTTTTCAATATTTTTTTGCACCCTCAGATTTCAGATTTTCAAGTAGTTGTATATCGGCCAAATATTGTCTTATCATACATCAATGGAAAGCTTATTTTTTCAGCAATGTCCAAAAATGGACACTTATGACTGGTTTTGTGGTCCAGGGTCCATATATTCTGTGTTACGACCCCAGATCCAAAATGTTTTGATAAGAGTGCATGCGATATTATGCAAACTAGTGTTATTTCGATGGTATTACAAAGTTACTGTATACATTCACATGTATGCATATAGCAGACACTTTTATCCAGAGGGACTTGCATTGAATTTAAAGCATACATCTGATTAGTTCTATTTTGACATTTTTTATTCTGATGTTTTTGTTTTCAATAGTGTTTAATAATGGCGATTAATCATCCTAAAAAAGTTTTTGTTTCCGTAATATATGTGTGTGTACAGTGTATATTTATTATGTGTATACAAATACACACACAGACAGTATATATTTAGAAAATATTTGCATGTATATATTTTTATTCATATAATTAATATTATATATAAACATAACATATTTTTTTACACATATATGTACATGCATGTGTGTGTATTTACATATACATAATAAATATACACAGTACACACATATATTATGCAAACAAAAACTTATTTTGGACTTATCTTGACAGCAATAGTTTTCATATTAGTGTATTAGTGTTTGTGCATTTTTATTTGTTTTTGGTTGATTTCGATGTAGTTTTTTTTTTTTCGCAACTTGAAACTCGAAAATAGTTTATTTTACTTACAAGGTTTTTCATAGTTTCCGTTATCTATAATAACTGATATAGTCAAGTGATTGCAGAGTAAAGATGTAGATCTGTGCCATCACTGATACATGACTTCAGACATTAGTTTAGCCTCTGAGTCAGTCGTGATATGCGAATCCGTCATCGCAGGTCTAGATCAGATCCATTTCTGTATGTGCACCGTTTCTTAACATATAACTAACCCAGTGGTAAAAATTTCGGAGGCTGTGACCTTTGTTTTTGCTGCGTTTGGCCAATGGTCACGCTTCAACTCCATAGATTTTCTTTCTCCATAGTTTAACCGGAGGTAAGCTGCCCTCTCAAAGTGCAGCATTTGCCTTGACTCATAATTTAACGATGGAAAGGAACGTGTTGAGACTAATGCTGAGTGTATTGATCCTGATCGCCTAACCTTCCTGTCCACATGACACCCTAAACCTCCCAGGACAGAGCAGCTAAAAGCTCTCAGCATCTGTTTGGATAATATTCAGATGGTAAGAGCACATCTTTTATTCGAAAGAAAGGTTAGGTTGCCATTCATCTGTTGTCTTTTTTGCTGGGGTATAGTAGTAAAAAATACCAAAAATACATTGTATGGGTCAAAATTTTGACCCATACAATGCATTTTTGGTATTTTTTAACTACTATACCCCAGTGACTTATGACTGGTTTTGTGGTCCAGGGTCACATATGTGTGTACGTAGAACGTATTTTAACTTGAAAGTGTCTTGAAAATGCAATGCTGATGTGCGCAAGGTACTTCTGAAATCAACTGTGGAAGTGGTGGTATTCAACGCTACGACAATTATCCCAACAAAGTCTGTCAAAGTCTGTCCAACCTCTTTCAATTGGACAGAAACTTTACTCTGAGCAACATAACAAATCATTTTTTCTGATGCATGTAAACATATCTGTATGTGACCCATAACAAAGAGCTAGCGAGTCTTTTTGCACATAGAATGAAAACTGCAGAGTCTGAACGTGATATCTGCATGGCACAAAGCACTCTTAAAACAAAGGTTCTTTAAGGGTGGTTTTCACAGCAATGCAATAGAAGAACAATTCAAAGAACCTTCTGTGCAATGTTCAAGTTTCAATACAAATGTTAAAGGTTTTAATTGAACCATTGACGCCAATAAACAACCTTTATTTTAAGTGTACATGCAGGCTTGTATTAGTCTTCTTAAGAAGAGGCGTGAGAGCACCTGACATCCGAGAGCTAAAAAACTTTGACACTCATCCATGGACAGCACAGAGAGGAAAATAGCTTTCAGAAGGCCTCTAATAACACTGGCAGGCGGTTGGCTGCCAAGTTCAAAGATGGCCAGACCCCGGGACATTAATGGAGCTGGAGAGTGCAGCCGAGACACAAAGCTGAAGGCCAATTATCGGCTCCTGAATTATGAATGATGGAGATCTTCCAGCTCGGACATTTCACAGCAGGCCACGAGCCTGGAACGTTACGAGGCTGCTGAACATCAAGCGTAAATCACGGATGGAGAAGAAAAGAAATGCATGTTTGAGTAGAGCATTCAAACAGAAACAAATCGAAAAAAGAGAAATATATGATGCAAACTGGCATGCATCACATTGTGAGCCCTAGTAAGTAACGTGACCTTTGAACTACTTAAGCAGATCACAGTTCACCCAAGCCTCATGTTGTTCAAACTCGTAAATCCTGTGTAATAGATGTTAGTTAGATTGACAATGTAAGACTCCAGAGACTTTCACTGTATTACAGTCCCTCCAGGATTTCACCCCCTTTTTGTAATTTTGATTTTGAGGCAGAATTTTTATTGTATTATGTTTTTTGCATTAAAATATTTTTTTAAACAAAATAGTTATTTCTGGGGGGGTTTTTGGTATTAAAAAATAAAGACCTAATGCAATCCAATATACTGACACAGACCCGATTTCTCCCAGCTGTTTATGACTTGACATAACCGACAGTGTTTATGTGTGTTTATGTTTTTTGTGAGGGCTACCTAATGTGTTACTAACTTTAAATAGTTCCACAATTATTTTATTCGTTAATTATGTAGGAGTGCAATAAAAATGCCTCCTTTTTGTAATAGTTTTTTTGCATTCCACAGTCACAGGATTGTGGAAAACTGGAGGTACTCATAAATAGACAATGAAAAACTGACTGAAAACGAATTCCCTCATATTCATATTCATAGTCCCAACCGGATTTCACCACCTTTTTGTAATTTTGATTTTGAGGCAGAATTTTGTGGGGTTTTTTTATGCTGTTTTTTGTATTAAAATTATTTTTTTAACAAAATAGTTATTTCTGGGGGGGGTTTGGTATTAAAAAATGAAGACCTAATGCAATCGAATTTACTGACACAGACCCAATTTCTCCCAGCTGTTTTTGACTTGACATAACTGACAGTATTTATGTGTGTTTAAGTTTTTTTTGAGGGCTTCCTAAAGTGCTACTAACTTTAAATAGTTCTCAATTTTTCCCATAATTATTTTAATCGTTAATTATGTAGGAGTGCAATAAAAATAGCTCCTTTTTGAATATTTTTTTTGCATTCCAGAGTCACAGAATTGTGGAAAACTGGAGGGACTCATGAAAAAGACACAATGAAAAAGTGACTGAATTTTGATTTTGAAGCAGAGTTTTGTGGATTTTTTTATTATGTTTTTTGTATTAAAATTATTTTTTTAACAAAATAGTTATTTCTGGGTTTTTTTGTATTAAATTATTTGTAAAAGACACAATGAAAAAGTGACTGAAAATTGCAATTCCCTCATATTCTGCTAAACTGCTAAGCAAACAAACAACTGGGTCTGACAACACAAGGCCAAGTGAATTATGAGACATTTCTTTTTAGATCTAGTCTACCAAACACGTAAACCACATTAAAACAGCCTCAGTGTTTGCAGTATGAGTGAATGAGTAACACTAGAGCAAAGTGTGAATGTGCTTCATAATGAAGACAAACACCAGGCAGACACATCTGTCACACTGCATTCGTGTTCAGTACAATGTCTTGAGCTGTACAGTAGCAGCATGAGGACTACAGCGAGTTCATGTCATAAATCATCATTGAAGCGACTACATATGTCCAGCGACGGCAGCCCAGACATCTGTTGGTAAATTCTGGACTTGACCGCATGTTGAAACTGAATTTCGAGGAGAGGGGAAGCCCAGAGTCTCAGAGGAAAGAAAGTTCCTCTATAAAGCCATCAGAGCACAAACGCATCCGACTTCGCTTGTTATTCTTCATAATCATTCACTATAACGTAATAACTCAGACTCTGACTACCGTGTGACACGCCTACTTTTCATTATCCAATCAAATCCTGCGTTACACTTATTGAATGTGCTTTGCATGACGTTCAGATAGTTTAAAGTTCACTGAGCTTGACTTCCTGATGAGTGAAACGCCACAGCTTCGCAATGCTTTCAGAATTTCATTTCGTTCGTTCGAGCGGCCCAATCACACGAGTTTGGGGCGGGACTATCAATTTGACTGAACAATGGCAGATGGAAAGTACTTGGGAAAACACTCTTACAGAGACAATCGCTCATGTACAGTAATAACACCTGACCGATCGTCAGAACAGGTGAAAGTGTGCCATGAGCTGAATTCTGATATTCACTGCATGCAGGATATTAGATGCATTCAATCTTATGAATCAGGAAAATAATCTTTCGGAAGCTTTCCATTGTCTCTGGCAGCAGATGCACGAAGAAAGAATAGGAAAACTGCATGCACATCCACTAACACACGCAAGCGGCACACACCATAATAATGACATCACTTACTTTGGAGGACCACGGCTGCAAGCAGTTGGCATAGCAACGGACGAGGAAAGCCATTTCTGAATAACAGAGGGAAACTTTCCAGCAAAACAGAAAAGCAAGAGCAAGTTCCTCCGAGAATCCGAACGGATAAACACTCGACCTGGATGTCACTGTGATGTCAAAGAATGAGTGAATCACGCGGTATCCGTCTCATCAGGGATCACCAGAAACCAGCCTCGCAGGTTCTATTCTCCACACACTTACAGAACCATTCCAGAGCCATCAGCGCTTCACAAACTTCCTCTTCACATGAGCGCAACTCCAGGAGTCCAGAAAACTCTATGCGCGTGTCTGCACCCTTCCGGTCCCGCGCTGCACCCAATGCAGACGCTTTCTGGGGAGAACGGCAGAATCCAGCTCTGGGGCTCGTCCCGCTGCTTCATCCAGCCTCCGAGCGCGCATCCCCGGCCGGAGACTCTCCCTCGAGACACGTCCATCGATTGGACGCTCTGCCACTGAAGACGGAGCGTCTAGGAGTGAGAGGCACGGAGAGAAGCCCGGCAGAAAAGCATGACATCACCTGTGCTGGGAGGGGTGGGGTGGGACGGGGGGACTGCATTAGAGCGATTGGCTGCGCGGAGGAGAGGAGAGGAGAGGAAACGCGAGCGTCTTTATTGATCAGAAAACAGCTAGCGTCTTCTGCAAACTCCACTGTTCGCAAAAACAGTTCATAAATGACAACGATGGGGTGCATAAATCACCGCCGGGGGGGACGGATGGCGAAATCCGCTCGTTATGCTAATGTATTCCTTCACGTGTTGCGCTCTTTTGTGAGCGTGACAAAGGTGCATGAGGAAAAGACACTGCAATGAAAAACACTGCGTGTCATTTCACACTGAAGCGTCTTGCTGCTTCTCAAAGGATGCAATGGGAAGTGCGTCTGAATCCCATGCCCGCTCGCCTCAGAAGCTCAACAATGACATCATCTCTTTCAGAGGCAGCCAATGGGAGCGCAGCACATGGAGCTTCCCGAGGAGTGAGCTTCGCATCTCACAGTCTGGTTCGCTTCAGGCACAGATCAGAATCAGAGACGCAGCACGCACGGGGAAGACTTGAGAGCGGAACCCCAAGATGGCTTTTCTGCAGTGTTTCATTGCTGTATCTTGTCGCATTTATTTGATAGGAACACTTAGCATGTACCTGCATTCAAATGGGAACAGTAAGCGTACACAGAAATGGCATGAAATCCAGTCACTTTGAATATGTTTGCAAACACACTGCAAAAAATGCTTTTTGTCTTCTTGTTTTCAGCCAAAATATCTAAAAATTCTCAAATCAAGAAAGATTTTCTAGACAAGTAAAAATTGTTGTCTTGTTTTTTTTCAGAAAAAAAGAAGTCAAAATTAAGTGAGTTTTTGCTTAGTCTGCCAGGGGGGTAAGGTAAATAATCTTATTTCAAGCAGAAAGCTAGATTATTTTGCTTACCCCATTAGCAGATAATTTAGCTTGTTTCAAGCAAAAACTCACTTAATTTGAACATATTTTGTCTGAAAACAAGACAATAATTTTTACTTGTCTAGATTCTTGATTTAGATATTTTAGCTGGAAACAAGACAAAAAATCTAAGTAAGAAAAGCATTTTTTGAAGTGCAGGGTCAATGCAACATACCAATGGTAATAGCAATTGTTTTCAGTTGAAACAGATGCAAATATTTCTCCAGATTAGGTACAGAAAGCATATTTACAAAATTATTAAAAAAGAAAACGCACACAGAGAGAGAGAAAGAGAAATAAATCACTACTACATTATACTACATGCAATAATGTAGACAGGCTTAGAAAAGCTTATGTTGTATTATAGAAATTTGTATGTAATGTGTAGTAAAATTTGTGTGATTAATAAAAATGCAATTAAAAAGACATCTCAACCAGGCTTACACAGTAATACTGACTCAACCAATGAGGTGGGCTTAATGCGGGACTATCTGTTTGTCTGACCAATGGCAGTAAGAGGCGTGTTCAGGAAAAAAAAAAAAATACACTGCACCATTAATACTTGATATATTAGTTCAAAAGACAATAATGTTCAAAATATGAACACGCAATTAATTATTTATATGGCCATTAATCAGTCAACAGCAATAACTGTGACAAGCTTAAAGAGAATTTAAATTTCTAATGTTTTTTAAATTATTCTCTCCCATTTATCTGATCCAAAGTACAAAAACAAAAAATTCTTGAAATATTTTTACCATTTAAAATAACTATTTTCTATTTGAATATATAAAAATGTAATTTATTCCTGTGATTTCAAAGCTGATTTTTTAGCATCATTACTCCAGTCATATGATCCTTCAGAAATCATTCTAATATTCTAATTTGCTGCTTAAAAACATGTATTATTATTATTATTATTATTATGTTGAAAACAGCAGAGTAGATTTTTTTCAGGTTTCTTTGATAAATAGATATTTGTTTGTACCATTATACATGCCTTTATCATCACTTTGAATTAATTTAAAGCATCCTTGAACATAATTAAATAAAAAAAAATTCTATAATTTCTTTCCCAATTTACTAAAGCGCTTTATTTTAGATAAATGCTGATCTTTAGGTCTTTCTATTCATCAAAGAATCCTGAAAAAAAGTACTTAACTGTTTTAAATATTGATAACAATAATAAAAATAAAAAAATGTTTCTTGAACAGCAAATCAGCAAATTAGAATGATTTCTGAAGGATCATGGGACACTGAAGACTGGAGTAATGATGCTGAAAATTCATCTTTGATCACAGCAATAAATGATATTTTAACATATATTCAAATAGAAAACAGTTATTTTAAATAGTACAAATATTTCAAAATTGTATTGTTTTTGCTGTACTTTGGATCAAATAAATGCAGGCTTGGTGAGCAGAAGAGACTTCTTTAATAAACATGAAAAATGTTAGTGTTCAAAAACTTTTGACTGGTATTGTATAAATTTATTTTCTTCAGTTAAAGACAAAAGAAGATATTTTGAAGAATGCTGGCAACCAAATAATTGACGGTAGCCTTTTTTTTTTTCATACTATGGAAGTCAAGCTGCCGTCAAGCGTTTGTTTACTAACATTCCTCAAAAAATCTTCTTTTGTACTAAACTCATACAGCTTTGATGGTGAGTAAATGCTGACAGAATTTTTATTTTTGGGTGAACTATCACTTTAAGTCAACTTACTGCAAACCTGCTTTAGCCATGTTTACTGAGCACTTGAGCAGACCTGCGGTGCAGCTGTAGAGAGTGTAAACAGACGACAGACAGGATGTACTTCCTGTCTGAGAGAGTATGTAAGAGGTGGAGTGTCATGGTTGCTGGTTCAGTGTGCACAGAGCATTAAGACACACAGCGCATCAGTGCCAGAGGACAGCGGCGTCTCGCGGCTGATTAATGCGTCTGTGGCACTAACTAATGAGAGCGCACTCAGGGAAGGAGCGTCTGTATGCCCACGGCTCTCACTGTCTCTGCGTGTTCAGAAGACTGACAGTGACAAGCCTGTGGGACTCAGACCACCCGCACAACACCTTAATCAAAATATGTGCTAGCAGCTCACTAGAAAAAAATTAAATCAATTTGTTAAATGTTTTACAATTCATTAAAAGCTTCTGGTGCTTAGTCATTTATAAGCACTGGAGAACCAAAATTTGTATGAATTTTTACTTAACCTTGTTCTACTGTTACGAATTATGAATTTGAGTTTAAATCTTTACAGTCTTTCATTGCTCTCAGCAAACACATAACACTCTCTATAGTGCTGCAGCAAAATCCTTGAGATTTTTAAACACAGTTTAAACACAGTGCTCTCATTAGGCAGCTGCACAGCTTTCTTTGTATGCAATGAAAGATATTTAGGTTGATTAGTTAGTTAGTTAGTTGTTTAATACAATTCAATCTTAACACGATTATATGGACACCCAGAGTGTGACTTTTGCATATGTGTGCATTGTTCCTACATTTTCTTATACATTTAGAATGAATCATGATTTGTTATTAATTCATAAAAATAATAAAGAAATAATAATAATTATTAATATTAATATTAATAATAATACATTGTAAAATAATAAACAATAATAATAATACTTTTTATTGATTAAAATAATCATTTGTTAATCATTTCTTTTTTGTTATTATTATTATTATTATTATTATTACCAACACCAAAGAGAATCAGCTAATGGTTGAATTATTATTATTTATTTTTTTTACATTTGATTTATTTTCTTTCTTTTTTTTTACATCCTTGGTATTCATGAAAGTTTATGAGAGTAGTCAAACTTATCAACTGGTTAATTAAATTAAATTCAATTAAATTCAATTAAATTAATAATAAATAAAATTAAATTCAGACTATACATAAATCAATAAATAAATAGTGTGATTTTTCTGTACAAGTGCATTGTTCCTACATTTTTTTACATTTAGAATGAACCATGACTTGTTAATTATTAATTATAATAATAATTAATAATAATAATAATAATAAACAATCAAAGTATTATTATTGATAATAATAATGTTTTTATTGATTATAATAATAATAATAATTTTGTATTAATAATAATATAATAATAATATTTTTTAACATCCTTGGTATTAATGAGAGTTTACGAGAGTAGTCAAACTTATCAACTGGTTTATTGATTAAAGATTAAAATATTCATTAAAAAATATTAAACTAAATTTATAATTTTTTTTTTTTTTTAATACATTAAAAAATAATTCATAAATCAATCAATCAAAGAAATAAATTGTTCTCAAATTGGACACTGCTACTTAAATTTCACTGTTTTTCACATAAAAAGACTGGGAAAACAGCACATGAGTTGTATGGACTACTAATATGATGATTTTGTGAGAATGCTTCAGACTCAAATCAGCTTCAAATCCTTTTGTGTTTTCAAGGGAAAGTGACCATTTTTGCACAATGTTCTTAGTGTCCACTACTAGGGCGTTACAGTCTACAGGGTTCACACTTAACTTCCTGCTATTCTTCCAGCTCTTCACACACGCACGCTTCCTGTAGAGTGTGCTCAGATCTGAAGCACACACAGCACAGAGTGAAAACCATCCATCATGAGAGATCTCCTCTGCTGTAAGTGGATGAAAATATGAAGCGGCCCACGAGGCCGAGCTGGATGATGTCATCCTCTAAATTTAGACCTCCAGCGCAAACAGCAGCCGCAGAGATGCTCCCTCACAGAGCGCCCATATGAGGCTTCCAGCCGCTCTCATGCAGCACACTCAATTCTTGGACAAAACAAGTGCGTTTTTTTCCAAGCTATGACACTGATTCTCGAGCACAGCCACAGAAAACAAGATGTGCGCTGCTTGACAGTTTAAGGTCGCTCTGACTTCATTACAAAGAAGGATAGCCACGGGGCCGCCTCTGATACAAGGATATTAAAACCTGCTTGTTCTGGTAGATCAGACCGTTTGTGGAATCTAATCTGCACAGAGTCACATGTACATGAAGAGCGACGCTCCTGCACTGCAGCTGAAAATACCGACTGATGCATCGACAAGCGTTTTATAATTGCATTGAGATTCCATAAACTGGAGCACTAAAAGTGGAAAATGCCATTAAAATGCCTTCTCATTGTGAGCAGAAACTGGTTCAAAGCTCTCTCGGTTGGTTATTAGCATACTGATAAAGTGTTTCATGAGCATGCGCATGTGCTTTATGAGGAAAGAAGCTGATCAAGGCTGCAACTGTTTGATCAAAAATACAGGAAAAATAAATTTATATTGTGAAATATTATTGCAATTTAAAATAATGAGTTTCTATAATGAGTTTATACTGTAAAATATAAGGAACTAATTTAAAAAACATCACAAATCTTACTGTTCAAAAAACTTTCTATTTTAATATACTTAAAAATCTAATTTATTCCTGTGATCAAAGCTGAATTTTCAGCATTATTACTGCAATCTTCAGTGTCCCATGATCATTCAGAAATCATTCTAATATACTGATTTATTATCAATGTTCGAAACAGTCGTGCTGCTTCATATTTTTTGGAATGTTTCAGCATTTTTGGATGAATAAAGAGCAGCATTTATTAATAATAAAAAAGTTTTCTAGCAGTAAAAGTCTTTACTAACACTTTTTTATCAATTAAATACATCCTTGCTGTATAAAAGTATTAATTTATTTTAATAAAATAAAGAAAAAAAAACATTTTTAAAGAGTAGTGTAGATTTCTATTTTAAATAAATGCAGTTTTTATACTTTTTACTCAAAGAATCCTGAAAAAAATGTATCAAAGGTGCCAAAAAATTTTAAGCAGTACAACTGTTTCCAACATTGATAATAAATCAGCATATTAGAATGATTTCTGAAGGATCATGGGACACTGAAGACTGGAGTAATGATGCTAAAAATTCAGCTTTCATAGCAAGAATAAATTACATTTTTAAATATAATAAAATAATAAATATGTAAATATGTACAAATATTTCAAAATTGTGCTGTTTTTGCTGTACTTTGGATCAAATAAATGCAGGCTTGGTGAGCAGAAGAAACTTCTTTAAAAAACATCACAAAACTTTCTATTTTAATATACTTTAAAATATAATTTATTCCTGTGATCAAAGCTGAATTTTCAGCATTATTACTGCAGTCTTCAGTGTCACATGATCCTTCAGAAATCATTCTAATATGCTGATTTATTATCAATGCTGAAAACAGTGCTGCTTCATATTTTTTTAAAACCTGTGATACTTTTTCTCAGGATTTTTGGATGAATAAAGAGCAGCATTTATTAATAATAGAAATGTTTTAACAGTAAAAGTCTTTACTGTTACTTTTTTCATCGATTTAATTCATCCTTGTTGTATAAAAGTATTCATTTCTTTCAATAAAATAAAGAAAAATACTGACACCAATTTTTTAAACAGTAGTGTAGTTTTTTTTATACTTTTTACTCAAAAAATCCAGATTTTTTTTTTTTTATTAATTAATATTAAGCAATTCCAACTGTTTTGAAAATAAATCGGCATATTAGAACGATTTCTGAAGGATCATGTGAAATTTAAGACTGGAATAATGATGCTGATGATGAATATATTCATTCATTATTTTATATTCCAATAATATTTTGCAACATTAATTTTTTTCTGTATTTTTTTTTATCAAATCAATGCAGATCTGATGTGCACAAGATACTTCTTTAAAAAAAAAAGTCATAACGTACACATATACAGTGCATCCAGATATTCACAGCGCTTGACTTTTTCCACATTTTGTCATGTTATAGTCTTCCAAAATAGAATAAATTCATTATTTTCCTCCAAAGTCTACAAACAATACCCCATAACTTCAACATAAAAATTGTTTGTTTTAAATCTTTGCAATTTTATTTGTAAAAAGTAAAAGAAGAAGGCTTTTGAAGCACTTTTGGCACCAGCCTCAAGTCTTATTGAGTATGATGCTACAAGCTTTGCTCATCATCATTTGGCAATTATCTGCCATTCTTCTCCTCATCTGTTTATCTCTCAAGCTCTGTCAGGTTGGATGGGGGCAGATGCACAATTTCAGGTTTCTCCAGAAATATTTAATTGGGTTCACTCCCAGGCTTTGCTGGGCCACTCAAGGACATTCACAGAGCTGTCTATAAGCCACTTGTGCTGTGTGCTTAGGGTCATTGTCCTGCTGGAAGTGAATCTTCTGCCCAGCCTGAGGTTCTGAATGCTCTGGACTGGGTTTTCATTAAGGCTATCTCAATATTTTGGTGCACTGAGCTTTTCTTCTAGTCCCTGCTACTGAAAAACAGCCCCACAACATGAGCAGGGTTCCCACTCTAAGCCAAACATCAAATTCCCTGACTTTTCCCTGACTTTCACTGACTACAAAGCTGAATTTCCATGACCTATAATGAACGGAATCCATCTATTTGCAAGCTTTATTTACTTCTTCACAGATGTTAGTACAAAACACAGTCATACACTACTTTTTTTTGCTTTTACCTATTAAATGTACTTTGATATTTTTCTGTACTATTTCCACAGAAATTAACTTATGTTTTTTATGCCTTCATAATCATAACCTAACCATAACAATAGGCAAATCACGTGAAACAATGCAATAAAACAAAATTAGGTATAGAACATTCACATTTTGATAAATGGAAACAAAAAAATTATAGCAACAAACAAAAATCCCTGATATTCCATGACTTGGACAAAATAAATATAAAATTCCCTGATTTTCAATGTCTGGAATAGACCTTTAAAAATCCATGAAATTCCATGACCCGTGGGAACCCTGCATGAGGCTGCTACCACCACACTTTATTTTTGGTAAGGTGCTCTGCAGGTGATGAGCAGAGCTGGTTTCCTTCAAACATGATGCTTAGAATTGAGGTTCATCAGACTAGAGAATCTTGTTTCTCACAGTCAGATGGTCCTTTAGGTGCTTTTTGCAAATTCCAAGTGTGTTTTCATGTGTCTTCACTGATTAGAGGATTGAGTTTGATAACAACGCCATAAAGACCAGATCAGTGGAGTGTTACAGTGATGTCTGTCCTTTTGTAGATTTCTCCTATCTCCACATATGGCCATGGAGCTCAACTAGAGTGAACATAAGGTTCTTGTTCATCTCCCTGATTAAAACCCTTCTCAATCAATTGCTCAGATTGACCAGGAGGCCTTATCTAAGAAGAGTCCTGGTGGTACCAAACTTCCATTTACAGATGATGGATGCCACTGTGTGATGTCATTGTGACCTTCAATGCTGCAGAAATGAAGAGTTCAGATGCAAAACCCCCTAAAAGCCATCTCGGTCAAAAATGAGATAATGATACTGAGTGAATGCTCTCAACGCATATTATACAACCATCAAATTACTTCAAAATCGCTAAAATACCAGCCTCAGCCCAATCAGAAGTGCCGCTACTTACATAGAAACCTATGCATCGGAGCCTGATAAAAATGCATTTTTTAAAGAAAGACGTCAGATGGATTTAGTGGCTTTTGCATCTGAACTCTTGCAATTTTTCTGTAGCCTTGATCTTGATACAAGCCTGTCTCGGAGGTCGACAGACAATTACTTGGACTTCATGGTTTATCCTCTGACATGCACTGGTTAACTGTGGGACCTTATATAGACAGGTGCGTGCCTTTCCAAACCATGTCCAACTGAATTTACCACAGGTGGACTCCAAAGTTGCAGCAACATCATGACCAGTGGAAACAGGATGCACCTGAGCTCAGCTTTGAGTGTCATGTCAATGGCTGTGAATACTTCTGTACATGTGATTTTTTGCATTTTACTTTTAATAAATGTGCAAAGATTTCAAACAAACGTCTTTCACGTTGTCATTATGGGGTATTGTTTGTAGAATATGGAAGAAAATAATCAATTTAATCCATTTTGGAAGGAATGTGAACACTTTCCGGATGCACTGCACATAACCTTGTCAAAACAAGTATAATAGCGAATGATCATTGATCCTGTATATGGTAACGATCGCCAATCATAACAGTGTTAATTTACTGCCAGGCTTGGCTACTGTTTTATTTTTACACCAACATGGCAGACGAGGAACTTGTGTCCGGATATACCCTGAATTATCATTTCTATGTATTCTGCTGTTTGGCAATTTTCTGTTATTTCCGCTATTGCTTCACATCTCAAAACTGTGCCAAGACCCTTGCATTCTGCGCTTTTTAAAAACTATTCCTGAGCACTGCCTCTTGCTTTTTTACACCAAAAGATGCTTTCTGTGTATACAGCTCCTTAAAATGCAGCTCCAGAGAGAGTGTAGTCATGATGATACCATAGCGCTGACGGTCAAGGACGGAGGGTCACAGTGGAATAGAGAATCCCTAGCGACGATGAGCATGAGCATTAGTCATATACGAATGATGCAGCCATGACACACTGCACTATCACTGCTATCAAGACATTTCGACACCAAACATGACAGCAGACACACTCTTAAATATAAAGGTGCTTCACAATGCCATGGAAGAACCTTTTTTGTTTGAAGTGTTTCATAAAGAACCTTTAACATCTGAAGAACCTGTTTTAAAAAAGAAGGTTCTTCAGATTATAAAAAGGTAAGAAAGAGAAGGCTCTTTAAAGATCCTTTGACTGAATTGTTCTTTGTGGAACCAAAAATGGTTCTTCTATAGCAGTGGTTCTCAAACTGGGGTACACACGAACAAAATGCTGAGCTTTGCCTTTCATTTAATTGTACACCAATTTAAAGTAACATTAAAAACGAGCATGTATGTTTTATTCTAAAAACAGGAAATGGGAGTGAAATGACATCAAATTACCTCATCTCTTGTGGTCAAAACTGACTCTATGCACATCAGAAGTGTGCTTATGATAGGATGCCCGCAGAGTATGCTGCTTTAGCAAACCGTGCTGCTGTTCATTGCATCTTTAAAGTAGATTTGTAGCACTTAATAGCAAAGAACAAATATTGAAGACTACATAAAGATCGATTTAAGAAACTCTCTTTGATACAGAAACATGCCCTGTGCAAGTTATTTTTCATGTTTACAATACGAGCAAGAACGCAATTTTCTCTGAATATTCAAACGATTGCAAATGTTGATTTTATATAACAGTTAAACAAAAAGGTGAGCATTTTACATTTTAAATTCTGCCTACATTTGTACATAGTGCAAACATAGTATTAATGAATAGGTTTCCCAGCATGCAACTGATGTTTACACTTTTCAGGAAGTTTACACTTTTTACAGTTGTCTCTGCAGACTTCTGAACTTTCAGCTTCAGGAAACACCTTGAGCTCTTCATGAGACAAGGAGTAAGAGACTCTGGAGAAACGTGCAACAGCACGTTTGCATGAACTTCTGACTGCAGAAGTCTGGTGAATCATTGAGGCTTGACTGTCAAACGATGGCCTAGACGTCTTGCAGACTGACAGGAAACACAACACCACAAACCTGCATTCTGCTCTTGTTTTCGTTCCCATGTTTCCTTCTCACTGCTGATCAATTTACATAATAACTGAGCCTTCAATAACACACACAAGCACGTCCTATGTGTTCATTTGCTCAACACACTGAATAGAACTCTCCTAAGATCAATGTGATTTTTTAAAGATGTATAATGTTAATGTTATCATAAAGGGGACACCATCAGACTCTCGTCAACAGGTGTCGAGGTCAGAAAGTCATCTGGTGCGACTCTACAAAAACGAGTCAGTATAATTTTTGGAGGGGAAATAAATTATAGAATTAATACTTTTATTTAGCAAATATGCTTTAAATTGATTTAAATTAATTATAATGACATTTAAAAAGTTACAACAGATAAATGTAGTACTTCTATACATTCTATTCATCAAACAAATCTGAAAAAAAAAAATCTACTCAGCTGTTTTCAACATAATAATAATAATAATAATAATAATAATAAATGTATTTTGAGCAGCAAATCAGAATATTAGAATGATTTCTGAAGGATCAATGTGACACTGAAGACTGGAGTAATGATGCTAAAATTTAACTTTGAAATCACAGTAATAAATTACATTTTAAAATATATGCAAATAGAAAACAGTTGTTCAATAGTAAAAATATTTCAAGATCATATAGATGCAGACTTGCTCCCCCTTTTTGCTCATTTTTATTTATCTTATTCTTTACCATTGCGGTGGTCCTGTTTCTCTCACTGATGCAAATAAAACAACCAAACTGCAGGACACTCAGTGGAGCAGTTTTAATGAAATAAACCTCATCCATCACTTAGAAAAAAAACTTCATCTTCATCAGTGTTTAGAAGACAAACTCTGAATTCAGATGGCCGAACCACTGCACTAGATGACATGAAGACAATGTCACACTTTCAAAGAACCACCACAACAAATCATGAGAGTTCAGCACTGATCCTATCATTACCCAGAAACCATTTATCACAAACATGTGAGATATCAAGATTTACTGTATTTAAGACAACAGTCACAAGCCATGCTTATCCATGTAACGCAATTTTGAAATGCAACCTTAGGACAAGATCGAAAAAAAAATTTGTTAAAAAAATGCATATGCGTTTTGTTGAGTATAATATTTCATGCATTAGGCTTCCGTGGCTCATATAATATGATTCTTTGACAATATGGAGAGAAAAACACCTTAATTTTTTTTTTTAGAGCTCCAAACTGAGCAAAAATATGCAATGTGGTGCAAATGCTGATGTAAATCAATGAGATCTTCATGCTTACATAAAATTATATAAATATATCAGTCAACATTCTATTTCTCCAACAATATTTAATTTTTAAATGCTTATTTTGAAGGTCAAAACATTGAACGCAATGCAATAAATGGTGACTGACAGATGAACAAATAAACATTCCTCAAAAGCCTGATGATCATATTTGTGACCCTGGACCACAAAACTAGTTATAAGGGTCAATCTTTTAAACATTTATCTTAAAGCTGATAAGCTTTCCATTGATGTATGGTTTGTTAGGATAGGACAATATTTGGCTGAGATACAACTATTTGAATCTGGAATCTTCTTAAAATATTGAGAAAATCACCTTTAAAGTGGTCCAAATGAAGTTCTTAGCGATGCATATTACTAAGTTTTGATATATTTACAGTAGGACATTTACAAAATATCTTCATGGAACTTGATCTTTACTTAATATTTTTAGCATAACAGAAAATTTGATCATTTTGACCCATACAAATGTATTTTTGCCAATTGCTACAAATATACCAGTGCTACTCAAGACCACAATTTTTGTGGTCCAGGGTCACATTTTAGACTGATTTTTCTAAAAAATGATGTCTGGATAATCAACTAAAGCATTTAATCCAGTAAGTGTTCATCTTAAAATATTACGAACAATACCAAAGTTATTTTTATGTTTATTTAATAATTATTAAAAGCACAAGCTGAAGGTGGACATTTGTATAATTGCACTAAACGTCCTTCAGAAGGTATGTAGCAGACTGTGAGGTTTAACAACAATCAATGATCGTGCTGATCATTTAGAGGCCTTAGAAACTTGCATTTCAGATATAACACAGAAGCTTTACAGGGTTAATATTCCTCTTAGGATTTTTAATAAACCTCTGCTTATGTGCACCAGCTGAGACGTGCATGAACTAAATCCACAGAAGGAACAGAGGCTGAGCCTTACCTGCTACAGAACATGACATCAGCACAGAGAGACGAACAACAAATATACAAGATGACAGTCTCTCGCCATCTGCACAGGAAACTACATAGCCTCAGCTAACAAACTACCAGCAGCAGATAACGGCGAAACCCTTGTGTCTCAACACTAAGGAGTGTGTCCAACAGATTACCAAGAAGTCTAACTGACAGACACTGATGCTATCAGGAGAAGAAACTCCCCTCTTGACACTAGAAACTTCGCTCACCCAACAGAGACGTTTCTCAGATCTGATCAGTGATGTTGACGTTTAAAATCATAATATCTCCAGCACCAAAGTTTGTTGAACTACTCTAACACTAGAAATCATTGACAATCTGACTGAATATTGTAGCTTCTTACCGTGGCCGAGCCGTCGGGGACGTCTCCGATCAGCTGCTGCTCTCCTCCGGCGTTCACCTTACTGAAGCGGCGGCGCGAATGTCCCTGTAGAGCTGCGTCGTCGCTCTCGCTGGCGTTCTCCACCTGTAAAGAGTCAGAGTCAGAGACTTCGGCATCCTGGTTGAACATCCAGTTCTTCCAGATCACTGAAAGCCTGTGGAGGCGCAGGAGACTCATGTGGACGGCCTTCACATGCTATTCGGAACGAAAGAAAGTGTAGTTTGTCGTGTTCGAGAGACGGAGTCGGCTAGTGTCGCGCAGCACTGCTGCAGTCAGGCCACAGCTTCCTGCAGGAAGCTGTAAATACACAAATATCCTCTGCGAGCAGAAGAAACACAACTCTAGCGAGACCTTTGAATAGCTGCGTTTGAAACCGTAAATAGTCAGCGGTCAACTTCACATACTAGCAGTGTGTCTGAAGAACGTGTTTCTAGTGGATCTGTAGTCTGTCCAGCAGCTGAGTGTCAGTATCTGTGTTTCCTAGGGATGCAACAATACAGTTACTCCACGGTTCAATACATACGTTGGTTTTTAACCACGGTTCTCAGTTCGGTTCTGATAGCTTGCCACATCGGTGTTTTTTTGGCAACTAAATACTCCTGTAAACCTCTGCACACTGAAAAAAATGGATCATTATGTCTGCTTTTTTTTTTGTTTGTTTGTTTGTTTTTTTGAGAGAGAGGTATTATTTTTGTCGATTTTTATGCATATGATGGGTTCATGCAGAAAATCCACATATGCATCAAAGAAGCAACACTGATGACGTTCCGGAAGAATTTTATTAAGTAAGGCAGAAGGTCTCTCGAAAGCCGCATACCTTCTTTCTTCACTTAGTGCCCCAAAAGATATATGCTCACAGATGAATAAAATACTCTTTAATTTCATTTGGAAAAACAAACCTCATAAAATAAAGAAAAGTGTTCTTTGTTAATAAACTATCAGATGGTGGGTTACAATTTTCAACCAAATTTTAAAACTGAATTGGCTTAAGAAAAAGTTCAAAATCAAACAAGTATTTTCAATATTGTCCCATATGATTTATTTGAAAAACTTCGGGGATTACATTTTTTGTTGCAGTGTCCTTATATAACTGGCAAACTTTCTATTGCTTTGGCCAATTATCACAAACAAGCATTACTTTACTGGTCACTTTTGTACAAACAAATTTTTTCTCCTAGCAGGTGTTTCATATGGAACAATGGTAATATCACTCATAATAACAAGTCATTGCACATGGAGAATTGGGTTCGATATAACATATAAATTGTAAATCGGCTTATTGGCAAGAATGGGCAATTGTACACTTATTCTAATTTCATTACAAAATATGGCTTTTTTGTAAATGAAAAAGAATTCAACAAAGTAATTAAGGCTATTCCCAATGGGATAATAATTTGAACCAAATTCTCAGATGAAAATACTAATAACACAACCCTACAAAATCCCCAGCTTTTTGTAAATGGTCATTCCTTTTTTGACAAATGTTTTAATCTCAGTTTTATAAGAACCTCCTATAAGATATTGCAGTTTTGCGCGCAAGTTGAAAGCATATTTGGATGGAAGCTAGTGCTGACACTTACATATGTGACCCTGGACCACAAAACCAGTCAAATTGAGATTTATACATCTTCTGAAATCTGAAATCTTCCACTGATGTATGGTTTGTTAGGATAGGACAATATTTGGACAAGATCTGGAATCTGGGGGTGCAAAAAAATCTAAATATTGAGAAAATGGCTTTTAAAGTTGTCCAAATGATGTTCTTAGAAATGCATATTAATAATCAAAAATCACGTTTTGATATATTTACGGTCGGAAATGTACAAAATATCTTCATAGAACATGATCTTTACTTAATATTAGGGATGTGACGAGACACTCATCCCACAACGCGAGATGAGACACAAGACAGGGTTCACAAGATTTTTAAAGAAATCCTCAATTATGAAATATAGGGGGAAATAGTATTTTATTCAACTGAAAAACACAAAATGCAAAAAAAAATGAACTTGTAGTTCATGAAATTAAACTTCTATTTTAATGAATTATATGCAGTAATAAGCAACATGTAAACTAAAGCTGCATGATTCTAGATAAATTGAAAAGCACAATTTTTTTTAAATAAATGGAGATCACGATTCTCTCACGATTCTGAAGAAAAAAGATTAGAAATCTAAACAAAATGTAATTTACTAATGCTTCTGACAAAATGTTCATTGCTTAAGTCTTTTAAAAAAATATTCATTTGAACAAAAAAAAAAAAATTCCATTTCTAATCTCTAAAGCCTTTTAAATCAATATACAATTACATAAGAACTAAAAGGACAGAAGTCGTCTCGTTTTCTGAGAAAACGGTTAAAATGAGGTCAGTTTATGATTAAAACAAGAACAAATATTGCCAATGGGTTCAGAGAAATCAATTAATTCAAAGGGAAAAACAGTTTTCATGACACACTGACATATATTTGTTCTTGTTTTATGCATGAACTTACTTTGTTTTGTTCAGTTTCTCAGAAAAACGTAGAAAAAAATTTGTGTTCGAAAACAGGACAAAAACTATTAAGAAAGATATCAAATTTTGTGCATGCAATGTTAAAAGCTGTGACTTTTATCATTTGAAGACATTTTGCTCTGATTTGAGACCCTTTTAATGGCCTGTAAGAAAAAATCCTTTTCAATCCTTATATAAAAATGCTATGGAAAAAAATCTGTTTTTCATTTAATTAACTAATGTTTATTGCATTATTGACTGTTGTGTGCTATCAGGATGGAGTTTTACATTTTGTGTGATTATGGTGCTTGTCAGTATATTATAAAGCTTAAAAAAATTAAGCTTTTAGTTTTCTGATTTATAAGTAATCATTATAGTTAATGAAATATGCTTTTTAAATAAAAACTTAAAATGTTACTATGTTTTACAGTAACCACAGCTGCTACTGTTTTTATCGTAAAATCCAAAAAAAACAATGACAGACAGCGAAAGAAAGCAAAGCTTCTTCATCTGGTGATTTGGTGTAATTAAAGTGTGCGTCAGCTCTCTTCAAACCCTAGTGTACCTAAGCAGCACTTCAAGGCCTCATGGGTGCGGCGATGTCAAGTGGTCGGTAGAAACGTTAAGCTGTCTCTTAGCGTAACTCACTTAGGCCACACTCTACACCATCACATGCATGCTTTGTGGAGAAAAACAGTTGTGTTGTTCCTCGTTTGTAAGTCACTTGGGATAAAAGCATCTTTAAAATTAATAAACGAAAGAGGCAATCCCAGAATGCACCGCAAAAAAAATCCATGCTAGATGGTGGATAAGTCAAGGGAACGCAGATGTTTCTACTGAAATGTATTTATAAAAAAATGACAATTCCGGTCAATACGTGTGCTGAGGGCGTTTATACTCATTAAATTATTGCGCCATTAGTCTTGTGTGCTTCATGCGAGGAGTGTAATCTGTCAGATCAGTCACTTATGAGTGTGGATGCTCCTTTAAACAGAAGACGGCAGATATGGAGGTGCATGCAGTGAAGAGACAGAGGCGGGTTGTCATGTCGGAGCAGACCGGCCATCCATCACGCCATTAATGTGACACACAGCTTTAAGCATCCAGGGGACAGATGATAGAAACGCATCTCAGTGTTCGGCTTTGAGAGAGATGGGTAAACAGGCTGTAAAAAAAAATATGTGACTATATTTTTAATGAAAAAGCAGCAGCGGACACTAGGGCTGTGCTGATAAATGTTATCATATCAAATCACGGTAAAATATATGTCGATAACGATGATAAGCTCTAGGCATTTTTACTTGATATGGATTAATATAAGAGCCAATCACACAGTAGAAATATGTGACAACAGCCAATCAGCGAGCAGCTTTTAACATTCACGTCAAAGAACAAAATCAATTTCCTATGGCACTTTGCAAAGCAAACTCGACACAAGGACGACAAAAATGAGTGGAAGCACCGACAAAAGTGAAACTAACCTCGAGTTATTATCCAAAAATGATGAAATTGTCGACCAAAAAGTAGCACGAATTCAGTTTGGCTATTTGAAAAGGTCTTGAATGTATCACTATGCCTTTAGGTTTGGTATCTTTAGGTTTGTTGTCAAAAATGCCAGTGTGAACGCTAAGTGGACCAGGACCAAATGTATCATGTTCCTTTTTGGTCCGGACCAAATGAACCGGCTATTTGAAAAGCATCAAGATGCAGATTAAAATGATTTGGACTGGTTTTCAAAAAAAAACCTGTTTTACAAATTGTGATGAATAGAAGTTGAATATATTGCATATATTGTACAACTATAATATATATAGTTGTATAGTTTTATGTTTACATTTTGAACATTTAATCTACCTCTTAAAGCCAGACAATGTAGACAGACACTTGTAATTGTGTTACTTACAAATTATGTTTACAACAGTTTTATGTTTACATTTTGCACATTTACTCTTATTTACCTTCTTTGTAACAACTTTTAGCTTTTAATTTATTTTAGTAAGTTGTCCTAATTTTTTAAAGCCAAATGTGTAATCTGTTTTTGTTAATAAACTATACTTTAAATGTAATTAATGACTTTTTGTGGGATACTCTTTTAAAGCTGGCAGCATTAACAGTTTATATATCGTTATCGATCAATACGGGAAAAAAATTGTCCATGCTTCAACAATAAAAAAAGGAAAACAACTAGATTAATTAATAGAGTAATTTTTGCTTATTAGTATGGATGAATTGGATCATCAAACATATTTAATTATTGCAGCTTTATGTCATATTCTGAGTTGAATTTCACTGTTTTTATTCATTTAAGATCAGTATCACATTTGCACTTATTGCTTGTGTGATACTGATTAACTATATGATGTAAATATGAAACAAAAACTCAAACAGGGGCATTTTTGGCCCATACCTTGAATTTTAGGGACATTCTAACTACGTTCTCAAGGCTCAATCTCGCAGTGAATTGTTGTCTTGCCTCATATTTGTCATCAACTAGCTGTATTAAATGTCAGATCACCCACGGAGGTCTGGGGCGAGGCAAATGCGTTAACTGCATTAATAATTTTAACACATAATTTTTCACTTATTAAATTAATTATTAATTGAATCCAAAAAATAAGACTGATTACCCTTTGGTTAACTGATAGTTGGTCAAACTAGTACTTAAGTGTGTGTTCACACTTGTCATGTTTGGTTTGATTAAAACGAACCCTGGTGCGATTGCTCTGTTAGTGCGGTTAGTTTGAGTAAGTGCGAACATTGCCATCTGAACCCTGGTGCGCAACAAACAAGCGAACCGAGACTGCTAAAAGGATGGGTCTCGGTCCGCTTCCAAACGAAATATGAACGAAACACGGACCAAATACTTCTAAACAAACCAAAAACAGGAAGTAAAGACAAGATGCAATGCTATGCGACATGATTTCACTAAGGGAAAAAGCAGTATATCCAAAACAAAATGAGCAGAAGGCAAACGTAGAGCAACGAGGAGGTAAAGTGCCTTGTATAACTCTTTGTGAGTTCAAAAGTGGTGAAAATAAAAGTATACGCACACAACGAGTGCACTTAGTCCAGCAGACAGCACTGCATGTATTCGACTTAAAGCGGCAATCAGCAGACCGATCAGTGAATTGATACTTTGATGTCATACACCCGCAGCGCCGCTTTAAGTCGAAAGTTCAGAGTGTTTGTTGAATTCAGTCGCAAAATAAACGTCATTCAACCTGACCAATCAGGTCTTGAATGTATCACTATGCCTTTAGGTTGTTGTCAAAAATGCCAGTGTGAACGCTAAGTGGACCAGGACCAAATGTATCATGTTCCTTTTTGGTCCGGACCAAATGAACCAAATGAACCGAACTACAAGTGTGAACACACTATAAGACACTGTCTTAACATAGAGGCTAACTTTATGCAATTGGTCCCAGGTGACCCAAAGTAATGCAAAAGTAGCATAATGCATTACTTTCCATAATGCAGTTAGATACATTTTTAAGGCGTAATGCAATATTGCAATGCATTACTTTTAAAAGTAACTGAACAGCTGGTAATGTACAGAATAATGCTGAGTCACGTCATACAAAAGGACGGCAGTCTGATCTCTGACACACGTGGAGCTTCATCTACATCCTGAGCAGAGTCAACAGATGCTCCGCTTCAGGACAGCCAATGAGAAAGAAGATCAACCCTGAGCTTTCATTTTCAGAGTTCATGACCATCAGCTTATGGAAGATAAAGCTCATATAATGGCTCATTTCCTGCACGCTGGAGAACGAAAAGATAAGAGACGATATTATTACCCGCACGAACTCTCCAGCGTTCAGCAGCTCTTCCCTGTGACTGATTTTGTCACCTTATACAAAGGCTGTCAAACTGCTCCCGGAGGCACTTGTGACAAAGGCGCACCCTTCAGCATACTTTTAAAAAGAGCACTTGTTATTATTTTAATTATTTAAAACATACTTTAAAGTCCACTTGGGACCAGCTTGCGTCAATGAACTCTTTCGGTGTTAAAAAACTACTGGAAGGATTTACTAAACACAGAATGATAAATTTGCAATGATGAGATGCAAACAGTTTGTGGCTGACCTTATTGCATATTAACTTGTTGAAATGTTTAATTTGACATTTGCCTAGGTCAAAAGGGAAAAAGTGGTTTCAGAGGAAGCTGTCATGTGTACTAACGAAGCGTCCACAATCAGATCAGGCATGTGTGTAAAGGACATGTTGTGATTAGACGTCCGCTTTAGTCAGTTTGAAGCCGGAGCAGACGGCTGGGATGTGTGTGGAATGTGCCACTCACCACAATCATCTCGGACGGCTCTAAAGTGATGCATTCACAGCCTCGTCTTCCTCCACGCTGCGTCCCGAAACTGCAGTGACACAGAGAAACAGAGAGAGGGAATCAGAGCATGAACCTCTCTGGATAAATCACACAAACTGACACGATAAACACATTCATTCACTCCAGAGAGACACATGGTTGTCAGAATAACAGCTATTCAGTGACGGTAGTCAGACTTTAGACTATAAGCAGAAAGCTCATTCTGACCAAATACTGTCTGCTTAGACAGGAACAGACCAACTGACTGACATGTACCATACAGCAAATATTTTAAACACACTGCCACTCAAAAGTTTGGGCTCAGTAAGATTTTTAATGTTTTTTAAAAACATTATGCTCATAAAAGTTCCATTTATTGGATCAAAAATACAGAAAGACATTATTGCAATTCAAAGTAACAGTTTTTTATTTTAATATACCTTTAAAATATAATTTACTTCTGTGATGCAAAGCTGAATTATCCTTTAGAAATCATTCTAATATACTGATGTATTACTTTTATTATCAATGTTGGAAAAGGTTGAGCTGCTTAATATTTATTTGGAACCTGTAATACTTTTTTAAGGATTCTTTGATGAATAAAGAGTTAAAAAGGACAGCATTTAATCTAACAATGTAAGTCTTTACTATCACTTTTTATCAATTTAACACATCCTTGCTGCAAAACTGAAGTTTTTTTTTTTTGTTGAAAGAAAGAAAGAAAGAAAGAAAATGACTGACCCCAAACTTTGAACAAGGATTTCTATTTTAAATAAATGCTGTTCTTTAATTTATCAGAAAATCCTGCTACAGCTTAACTGTTTCCTACACTGATACTAAATCAGCATATTAGAATGATTTTTGAAGGATTATGTGACACTGAATACTGATGTAATGATGCTGAAAATTCAGCTTTGCATCACCAAAATAAATTATATTTTAAAGTATATTAAAATAGAAACCACTTTTTTAAATTTCATTAAAATGTTACAATATTACAGTTTTTTTCTGTATTTTTAATCAAATAAACGTAGCCTTGATGGGCAGAAAAGTCTCTTTAAAAATCTTACTGATCCCAAACTTGGCAGTGTATATTCTTAATATATGTCAAGAATGGACTTTCAGCTCTCAGATCACGGTGTAGATGCGTCATTATTGTGCGAGTGGAGCCCAAGGGGGGTCAGAGGTCAGGTCTGCTTTGACATCTCTTCACACTTCAGTGAGACTAAACCCTGCTGTCAGACAAAGGCAAGAGCTGTCAGGAGCGTCCTGACTCTTACTGCGAGCTCATGAGCTCCTCTCTGTGGACGAGCACGAGTACTGCAGCTTCAGTGCTAGTGTCATCTCCTGCAAACTCTCCTTAACCTCCATGTCCCACATTACTAATGTTTACAAGCTCATCCTTCACTCGTGCCAGTGTTCAATATGATGTAAGTGTGTGTGTTTGTGCTCCGAACATGAATCATTCCTTAAGCTGTTGTTGAGGCGAGTGTGCTGCTACTTTACTAGGGCCCTATGAAATTTAATTTGTTTATTTTTTACCAAATTCTGTTTTTCTTTTCATTTCTGGATTCCATTTTAATAGTTAAATGGTCACACTTTAAAGGCTAATTCTCATTATTAACTAACTGCTAAATACGATATTTGCCTCAGCTAATTTGCTGCTTATTAACAGTTAGTAAGGTAGTTGTTTAGATATGGGATGGATTAAGGGATCTAAAATATGCATGAATAAAACATTAATATGTGCTTTATAAGTGCTAATAAACAGCCAATACACTAGTAATATGCATGCTAATAAGTAACTAGTTCATGTGAATGAAAGTGTTACCAATTCAATTGTGGGAATCGAAAAGCTAATTAACTGAAATCATGAATTTTTAACAAGTTTATTAAATTTTAGGGCCCTTTGAAATGTATTTTCCATTTTAATTTTTCTAGATTATGTTTAAATGGTTTAATTAAATGTTACTTGCCAAAAAAAGCATGTCTAATCAATTTAATTAGTACAACTTTAACAACCGTTTAATTTTTTTTTTTCAATAATATGGTCCTAAAGTTTTATTTTTTCTGGATTTATGATTTAATACAAATGTATTTTCAAAAAATGTGGCAATCAAATAACAATGTAAATTAATATTAAAAAGTAGGTTCATCAGGACTGAATACTGAGGAAGCGATGGCAGAGGATTTGGTTTTCAAGCTAAAGCAAAGAACCATAGAAGACCGCTTTTTAAACCAAAGAAGGTGAACATGTTGTTATTTGTGTGGAAAAAAAACATGCAAGCACTGTCACCGACAGCCAGTTTAGTTTTACTTTTGTGTGTGTGCGTGTGTGTGTGTGTGTGTGTGTGTGTGTGTGTGTGTGTTCAATTTGAAAAGCTTGTTATCTTTGCTGTTTACCTTACGTTACGTTATGAAGGATTCCTTTTATCTTTTATTTCTTTTATTTCTTTATTTGATTCCTCGGTTGTTCTGTAATTTATTTGTCTGTATATAATACAGCATGTGGTTTATGCCATGCCTCATCTTATTCCATTTTGTTAATAATCATTATATAAGCTAGTTTGTCATTGTAGCCTGTTTTATTGTTGTTGTGCGTTTTAAGCAAAAATAACAATAAATCCATATTTTATTTTAGTCTTAAAAAGTGAAAGGTGTATAGATGTAAGCAAAACAGACAATTATCTTTTCTTACAAAACATGACAACAAGATCACAAATTCGAAAGTGAAAGCACCAGAAGCCCGGCAAAACTCCCATTCACAAAATTCTAATTACTAATAATACAACTGATGAAAAAGAAGGGTTTGCATGTTAACCACTTTTATTAACATATAAACAACTATAAACTATGATAAAAGTTCATTAGCATGCATTGATTAATCCCATGTTGTAACAAAAAAAAGGGACCAAATTATGAGAGTCTACAGCCCTGTTCATTGTTTCAATTAAAACATGGACAAAATATTGTGTAATTTTCTTAAAAGGATTATTTTTATATTTAATAATTACTACTTTGAAAATACATTTTACTGTACAAAAGTTATATTAATATTACTTCATTTAACACTAGACAGGAAGAAAACACCCACAAAACCTTAGTAACCGTGGCACACATTTGAACATTTCAAATTTTCAAATTTCAAAATTTCAAATTTCAAAATTTCAAATTTCAAAATTTCAAAATTTCAAAATTTCAAAATTTCAAAATTTCAAATTTGACAAATCATGTTCTGTTAGATAATTTCATATATAAAATAAGACGAGCACATGAACACGAGTGATATAAAGATGTCAGAGAGCTGAACATGCTCAACATGAGCAGAAGTGAGCTCTGTTCCTGACGCTGATGTTGAAAACATGACAAAGCCGTGTGTCCATGACAACACAGAGTGCTGACACCGAACCCACAAAACCACCCGCAACCAGCGATTGCAGTTAAAACTACAATACACGTGAGAACAGCCACATTATGCAAGATACACAGATTTGAGTTCAGAAGTCACAGAAAAATGCTGTTACTCACAGTGAAACGAGAGAAACGGCACGCTGACACAGACTGAGACGTACAGCTCACTCACACCTCCAACAAACCTTTAAGAATGAATTAGGTGCTGCTTAGGACGAAAGTCAGTTATCCATGGCTCAAGGACCAACGGCTTCAACCCGAGAGCGAAAGCAATGCAGTCAAACCAGCTCAAAGCATCCAAAATATTCCCACTCAGATTCTTCTGTTCTGTAGAACAGCTTCTTATTTCTGAGAAATCATGATTTTCATGCTCTGAAACTTTGCATAGATTCTAAAATCGTGAAGGGAAATGGCTCATAAGTGAGCAAACTTCCCAGTTCGTCACACGTGTGTTTGTGTGTGTGTGTGTGTGTGTATGGGGTCTGGTCACAGGAGTGAGGGGTGAGGGCTGCTTCCTGTCTGAATGCGCTCATGAAACACACAGCTGGAAAACTCTAGTGACATGAGTTCCGCATTCCTCATTGCCACCGACCCCTGCAGAGGTCAGCAAACACACACACACACACACACACTTCCCTTTATGTTTGAGGACAAAACACACCTACAATGAACACAAACACTCCAGCCATGAGGCTTCATATATATGAAAAACAAATCAAACAAACACAAATCAGTCATTTCAGGGCCTTCTCATGGTTTAACTAGTCTATGTCAAAAACACTGATTTTGAAAACAGTTTTAAAACAGTTTCAATATTCATTTTGTGCAGAACACTGATTTTAGCTGCACTTTCTCTTCTCTCTGACAACAGTGAGTATCTTAATAAAATAAGTATATAGTCTATATACTAAGTGTAGACTCACAGCATGTTCACTGCATGTGCATTTGAGAATGCAGATTGAGCCAATAATGTTTTTTCACATTTATATAATTTCCAATATTTTTGCGGACAGATGATTACAGCATTTTATGCTTTCATGCATTTTACACAGATTTGTAATGAGAACGAATGTAACTTTTTTAATTTTACATTACACTTGTGTTACAGTAGTAGTATATTTCTGAAAAAAATATTAATAATATCTTCTAATAATCTACTTGTAACTTGCTAAGATGGGGAATTCTGCAATTGTGACGATGTGAATGTGAAAAGTAAAAGTTCAAAAAGGTAGATTTATACTTTTGCAGAAGTGATGCATCAAAATTCTGGATGTACCTAGTCAAAATATAAACCAATAATATTTTTTATTTCATAATTAATCTTTTTTTTATTAAATGGCTTAATTAAGTTTTTTTTTTTTTTTTAATCCATTTTGTTGTTGATATATAAAAATATGACATATACACTTCCAGTCAAATGTTTTTGGACAGTAAGATTTTAAATGTTCTGCAGTAACATTTTGAAATATTTTTACTTCCTAAAATAACTGCTTTCATTTTGAATATCTTTTAAAATGTCATTTATTTCTGTAATTACAAGACAAATTTTTTACCATTATTACTCCAGTCACATGATCCTTCAGAACTCAATCTAATGTTCTGATTTGCTGCTCAAACAACAGTTATTATTATTACATTAAAAACAGCTGAATATCATTTTTTCAGGTTTGTTTGGTGAATAGAAAGTTCAGAAGAACAGCATTTACCTGAAATAGAAATATTTTGACACATTATAAATGTCTTTATCATCACTTTTGATTTAAAGCATCCTTGCTAAATGTGTAAAAGTGATTCCCCCCTCCCTGCTAATCTTTCTATTAATCAAAGAATCCTGAAAAAATGTACTAAAAAAATGTATAATACAAATAATGAAATAAATGTTTCTTAAAAAGCAAATCAGCATATTAGAATTATTTGTGAAGGATCATGTGACACTGAAGACTGGGGTAATGATGCTGAAAATTTTGCTTTGATCACAGGAATAAATTACATTTTAAAATATATTTAAATAGAAAGCAGTTTTTTGAAATAGAAACAATATTATAACTTTTGCTGTATTTGGGATCAAATCAGCGCAGGCTTGGTGGTAGTACTACTTTTGACTGGTAGTGTAAATGGTGGCTGAAATAAAACCTCGTATGCAGTTTGCTCAGTCTCGTGCTGGACCGAGTAAAGAGAAGCGAGAGGCATGCTGAGGAAGTGAAACTCCTGCAGTTTGAGCCTCATCATTGGCTGGCACACATAACACCAATGACATCATCACTTCAGCACACAGTCAGACACGTTTCATTCGTCAGTTCAGGTGAGGTACATACCAGCATCGTGCCAGATACATGTGCTCCTTGACCAGCACTGAGCCCGAGAGCAGGACGTACCAGCATGTGGAGATGCTGTCAGCACTGAAACACAAATGAAAAAAGGAGGATCTAGTTCCGTTCACATGTAACACAATTTCAAGTCAATAACAGAATCCATCAAAGAGCAATAAAATCACTGGAACACAAACACAGGACATGACAGGTCACCCACATAAGCCCAGTCACACATCAGGATGTCTGCTGGGGTGGTATTTTAGTATCAATGACATACTATTAAGGCCGGGACACACCAAGCTGACTTACAGAACTAGAGTCAAAAGCCAATGGGGTTTGTTTGCTGTATCTGGACCAAAAAGCTGCTTTTGAACACACCACACAGACTGCAACTAGCATGTATGTGAGAGGAGTTACTGTCTATATCAGCAGCTATCAATAGTCTATATTTGTCATTCGAAAGTATAAACCGAAACCAAGAATATACACGATATACACAGATATACAAAACGTAACAAAACAGCACTTGCTTACAATTTGGAATATCAGTTATGCAGATGCTCGCTGACGACCCGACATTGGCCGACCATCAGCTTTGTGTGTCCCAGCCTAGTTCTGTAAATACTACTTCACTTTCATAACAGAAAATTACGGATAATGTACTCACCCCTTTGTCATCCAAGATGTTCATGTCTTTCTTTCTTCAGTTGTAAAGAAATTATGTTTTTTGAGGAAAACATTTCAGGGTTTCTCTCCATATAATGGATATGTATGGTGTCCCCAAGTTTGAACATCAAAAATGAAGTTTAAATGCAGCTTCAAAGTGCTCTAAAAGATCCTAGCCGAGGAAGTAGGGTATTTTCTTTATTTTCAAAACAAATTGACAATTTATATACTTTTTAACCTCAAATGCTGGTCTTGTCTTGTCTCAGCGATGTGCATGCGGAGTCTGTGTGATCCGGGTCAATACAGTTAGGTTAGGTCAAAAAACTCCCATCTCGTTTTCTTCATCAACTTCGCTGCAGGAGTATCAGCCCAGTGTTTACAAAGTGAACATATAAAGAAGATCAAACGCCCTTTACAAAACAGGGAAAACGGCATTGAAGGAGGATTTTGAAGTTGAAGAAGAAAACAAGACGGGAATTTTTTACCCTAACTGTATTGACCCGGATCACAAAGACTACGCATGTGCATCGCACAGACGAGACAAGATGCGCACCATACATATTCATTATATGGAGAGAAACCCTAAATTGTTTTCCTCAAAAAACATAATTTCTTTACAACAGAAGAAAGAAAGACATAAACATCTTGGATGACAAGGGGGGTTAGTATATTATCCGTAAATGTTTTGCTATGAAAGTGAACTAATCATTTAATTTTAGCTAAAGTTTGAGTAATTTTGTTGGGGGGTTTTTGGCCTTTTTTTGTTTTTCCAAAATAAATTGATTTTATTCAGCTGAAGTTAAGTACTTTAAAAAATAAACAAAACAAAAATTATAAATGTTGCCTTGGCATCTAACTGAAACCTGGATTCATCCGCTATCTATAAGTATGATCTATCGTCAATACTAAAATGCAAGAGATGTACTTACTAGAAGAGAACATGGTTAGCCTCATAGCGCTCGTACCTGGCTGTCATGCACATGGACCTGTAACACAGAGACAAGTTTGAGAAAAGGACTAAAGCTGTGATGATGATTATGCCTGGGAGTGTTTGATATCCTCTACATGAGCTCCCATTCAGAACAACTGAACCCTATGATCAATTTACACTAAAGTTTGTGGCCATTAAGATTTTTAAAAAATATATTAATTATTTTATTTATCAAGCAAAGACATTTATAAGGTTTCAAATTATTACTTTGTGAAATAAATTATGTTCTTTTATACTTTCTATTTAGCAAATAATCCTGAAAATGCATCACAGTTTTCACAAAAATATTCAGCAACAATTGCAAACATAAAATACAGCTGCAAGCAGCAATTACAGGGCCAAGCACTAGGCAAGGGAAGCACCAGACCAACTGCAGCAATTAGTAATTAAAGCCATTTTAAGGTAATTTTAGTCAAATTGGGTGAAAAATCATGAAAACAACCACTAGTAAATCATGATCATGTCATGATTCAACGATTATCACTTTTGACCACAAGGTGGCACTGTCCTAAAACGTTTTGAGCACTTTCTGGTCATGGTTTCGATGGAACATACAAAGTTTTGTAATGGTACACCAATGCATTGGAAAAAATGTAGCTAAAATGCAACGTGCACAAACCATACAGCAAAACCTGGCATGTTTGGTATCACTGGACTCGGCAAGGATTCAGGAGTCTAAAAAGATTATTTTTAGACGTGAAAATAAGTCAACCACACCCAAAGTTATAAGCAGGCAAAAAAAAAATTTACCACTAGGTGGCGCTGCCTCAAAACTTCTCAGGCTCCTTTAGGGCATTGTGCTGATGACCCATACCAAGTTTTGTAATGATACGTCAATGCATGATGCACTGAATCTAAAAAGACTAGTTTTGTGATTGCCAATGGCCAAACCATTCAAAAGTTCTAAGCTAAAACAGCCATTTTTGTATTTCCTGATTACTGCGCCAAAACACTGCAAGTAGCCTCAGGTCATGCTTGTTATAACACACACACCAAGTTTGGTCTCAATACGCCAAACCATTGGTTTGAAGACAATGGTCTGAAGATGATCTGAGCCAAATTTGGTGAAAATCAGACAAAACGTCTAGGAGGAGTTCAAAAAAGTATGTTTTACGAACAATTAAAAATAGCTTTTTGAATTTTCCTCCTGTGCCTTAAGGTTCAAAAGTTATTAGCATAAACATGAGTGAGGCCACTAGAGACTCCAAATTTGCTAGGATGCCATTTCAGACTGTCCTCTATCAGTGTGCCAAATTTCACAACTTTCCCACAAGCGGTTCTATGGGCTACCAAAGACTCAATGGCGGAAGAAAGAGAAGAAGAAGCAGAACGCCAATGGTTTCAATAGGTGCCTACACACTTTCAGTGCTTGGCCCCTAATTAATATAAAATAAAACAGCTCATGCAATAACACTTCAGTTTAGTGAACGATTCTTACTTTTAACTAGTTTCCTATTGGCATATTGGCTGTTTATTAGTATCCATAAAACACATATTAATGCTTTATTCTCCATAAGCATATGTTAGATCCCTTTATCCACCCCATACCTAAACCTAACAACTACCTTACTATTAATAAGCAACAAATTAGGAGATTATTGAGGCAAAAGTCATAGTTGGTAGTTAGTTAACAGTGAGAATTGGTCCCAAAAATAAAGTGTAAACATATAAAATTTTCTGAAGGTTAAGCAACATTTGATGCCATGTGTGTTTGCGGTCTATTACTGATCACAGGAGGCTGTGATGTTGAGGTCAGTCTCACCTGAGCTGATGTTCTCTGAGGTGACACAGCACATCCATGTGGTACAGATGAGTGTAGATGGTGTTCAGGTCCTAAACAAGATAAACACACACACATTAGTGAGCCACACCTGATGCTCTCTTAGCTCTGCATCTGCGTCTATCAGGACCGTTTGTTCACACTGTGATTGGATGATCAGAATGGTACTATTTATTTTAAAGTAACATGCTGAAGCAAAATGATGGTGCATATTACAGTGTAGTAATACAGTTTGCAATCCTAACATTCAGTTCAAAACAGTTATGAATAATTCTGATGAATATCAAAGATCACTGTGACCAGAAAACCACATGAGGTCACACACAACAATATATCCATTACAAGCTCCAATGAGAAATCATTAATATTGATGATTAGCCTTATGTCTTTGTTTTTTATTGTAAAGCAAACCACTGATTATTAAGCAAGAGTGTGAAGATATGGAAAAAGCTTGGGAGAGCCAGAACAATTTTCAATATAACTCCAATTGCATTCGTCTGAAAGAAAGAAGTCATATAGATCTAGGATGCCTGGAGGGTGAGTAAATAATGGGCCAATTTTCATTTTTGGATGAACTAACCAGGTCAAACTGTTATTGTGTAGGCTATATAAACAGACAGTGTTGTGCATTACCTACAGATACTCATTTCCATGCAAATACAACTATATTAATTATATCAGGTTAGGTTGCATTTGATTTATAAATCTTTTGCTTGTAAAATTCGTATTTATACTTGTGCTTCACTTCTAGATTCTAGTAAATTCCTTGAACGGCTTCTCAGACAATGCCATTCAAGAGTGATTCAAGAGTGTCACATCACAGCAATGACACATGGAAATACTGACAAAGACAAAACAAAACAGATCACACAGCGCAGACAATGCGAGAAACATAAGCAAACAGACGATGCTGCTGCTGCCACCGCACCATTCAACTCATGACTGGACAGAACAGCCATTGTGCACTTCACTACAAAACGCCTATTCAGAAACATGGACAAGAAAATCAACATCTGAACTGAAAACAACATCTACTTATGACTGCTAGCATTTGAAATGTAACCTTGAATGCACTTGCATGATCACTGTTCCAGAATACAACAATTTTTGGTTATGCTAATAGTTTTTCTTCTTAATTTCTACATTGTCTTTGCTGGAGAAAATAGTGTAACAGCTTGCTCTAGAGGTGAAATAAAACCTTTCCCGGACTCTGCATTGAGTTTGTTGTGACACAGGACAATAAGGGCATGTTTGTTCCAATTAAAATGAACGACTGTATCAGTGAATCAGTGTGAACGCTGCCATCTGAACTTTGGTGTGCACCAAACAAGCAGATCGAGATACACCTTTTCAGTCCGCTTTTAAACAAACTCTGGTGCGGTTTGACTGATATTTGAATGCATGTGGACCAAAGACATTTAACAAATTAAAAACAAACAGAATACTCAAGCATTCCTGGTTCTTCTCATCACATAAACGATGTTGCTCATTAGAGTACAATCCCAAACTTTCTGTTCAATACTGTTTGTGTTTGCTCTCTCTCCCTCTCAGTAATGTGACTTTTTAATATCTTTACTGCTACACAGAGTCACCTGAGAAACATATATGTTGTACATGTACATCCATTACATTTGACTGAAGCAATCTAGATTTTTTTTTTATTATCATTTATTATATTATAGTTGTGTACACTATCAGTCAAAAGTTTGGACACACCTTCTCATTTAATGTTTTTTAAAGAAGTGTCTTATGCTTATCAAGGCTGCTTTCACTTGATCAAATATACAGAAAAAAAATAATATTGTGAAATATTATTACGATGTAATTCAATGTTTTTCTATATTAATATACATTAAAATTTAATTTATATCTGTAATTAAAGTTGAATTTCCAGAATCATTACTCCAGTCTTCTCAGTGTCACATGATCCTTCAAAAATCATTCTAATATGCTGATTTATTGTCAGTGCTGGAAACAACCTTTTTGCAACCTGTGATCAGCTTTGCGTCACAGGAATAAATAATACTGGAAAGTATATTAAAATAAAAGCCATTATTTTACATTGTGATAACATTTTGCAATATTACTGTTTTTTCTGTAATTTTGATAAAATAAATGCAGCCTTGATGAGCATAAGAGACTTCTTTCAAAAACATTAAATGAGAAGGTGTGTCCAAACTTTTGACTGGTACTGTATATTCTCACCCTGATGCCTTTAATGTGGTCTTGTGCTGTTTTTGATGAACATTTCTTTTTCGACTGTCTGAGAAATGTGTCATTCCATCACTGCCTCACCAATGGATCCTCTGCAGTGAATGGGTGCCATCAGCATGAGAGTTCAAACAGCTGATAAAAACACCACAATAATCCACACCACTCCAGTCCACCAATGAATGTCTTCTAACTCAGTATCAGTATCTCATTTTTGACCAAGATGGCTTTTAGGGGGTTTTGATTACTGATTACTAGGATAAGTTGTCTTCCGCATCTGATTGATTTCACATCTAATAGGATACTGTCAAAAACGCATAAGGTTTACATATAAACACAGTTGGTGACGTCTTAAAATTAAAGTAAACAGTTCTCAGCTCTTAAAGCGACAGAACTAACCATGGTGCCGAAAGGGATCACCCAAAAATGAAATTTCTGTTATTATTTACTCACTCGCATGTTGTTCCAAACCTGTGTTAATTTCTTTCTTGTGCAGCTACTGTTTGGTTACCCACATTCTTCAACATAACGTTTACGTTCAACAGAAGAAAGAAACTAATTTAGGTTTAAAAACAACTTGAGAGTGAGTAAATGACGGTGTAAAAATAAAACACTATGACAGGATTGACAGACAGATGACAGAATTTTCAGTTTTGCGTGAATTATTCTTTTAATGTTAATAAAACAAGAAAACAGAGAAAAATCATTCACCGCTCATGACTGATGAACCTTATTACAATTGCTTTAAAAAATACAGTTGATGTATATACAGTGTTCCCACTCTAAGCCAAATGTCAAATTCCCTGCCTCTTCCCTGACTTTCACTGACTAAAAAGCTGAATTTCCATGACCTATAATGAACGGATCCATCTATTTGCAAGCTTTATTTATTCGTTCACAGTAGGGGTGTGCGATATTGACAACAAATAATATCTCGATATTTTCTGGAATTTTATCGATAACGATAATTAGACGATATTTTGCTATGTGTGCTTAAGGACTACTGTGCTGACTCCTAAAGTTTTTTGATATTCTTCATATTCTGTGTGGTCAGTTCACAGCAGTTATAGAAATTATTATTTTCCAATAAATGTAAATAGATTTTTTACCTTTTATGAGCATTTGTACCTTTATGAAGCTATGTTTTCTAAAAGTGTGCAACTTCTTTTGAGTCAAATTTTTACATTTAATCAGTCAGTTTATAATAATAATACATTCAAGCTGTTAACAAACAAATTAAATCAGTATCAACAAAATTAATCTTTGCAAACATTGCATATGAAGTGGCATTTAGACGTATTTACACATTAATGCAGCTATATTTGAAATTATTTCAAAAGTGAAAAGATACTGAAAATATGAGCCAGTAGGTGTCAGTAAGTCGCTGTTAATAAGCGAGTCGTTGCAAATGAACCGAATCATTTAAGCGGTTGTTGATTCATTCGCGTTTTAAACTGGAACAAAATTGCGCCATGTTGCTAAGATACGCAAAACAGTGCCATGGCTGTGTTTGGAATGATTTTTGTTGGCGAAATTGAGCAAAAAAAAAAAAAAAAAATTTGATATTTTGATTATTTTGATATTAACTTATTGTTTATTGAACTGTTGTATAAAATCAGAATCACGTTTGTAGTCATGCTGATGTAGGCACTTCTTCAAGTGACATTAACTATAGGTAAATTATATAAATACATTTTCTGCCTCGATATCTTGAATTATGTGATCATTCTAAATGTATTTTAATAGACTGAATCATGCAGTGAAAGAATGCATTAATAGACTTCATATACGTAATATACGTAATATAACTTTATGCGTGCACTCTGTAGGTGTTGTTTGTTTATTTTTTTAAATATACTCGATAATGTCAAATGGCACATCGTAAAAACAACAATTACGATATTATCGCAGACGATATATATCGCACACCCTAAGTTCACAGACGTTTTTAGTACAAAATTATGGAAGCCCGTTTCTGCCACTAAATAAAAAAAAGATCAAGATAAAACTCACAATTCAGACTTTGAGAAATTGTGAGATATGAACTCATTTCTTTTTTTTTTTTTAAAGATTTATTTTTGGCTTTTTATTATTATAGGACAGATCAGGAAGGACAGGAAGCGAAGTGGAGAGAGAGAAGGGGGTAGGGTCAGGAAAGGTCCTCGAGCCGGGAATCAAACTCGGGACGCCCGTTGCGCAACGGCGCTGCATGTCGGCGCACTGCCCACAAGGCTATCGGCGCCGACGATATGAACTCATTTCTGAAGAGAAAAAATACTGGTATGTTAACAGAACTGCGACTTTTTATCTCACACAATTCTGACTGGAGTTTGTATCTCACAATTTTGAGAAAAAAAATCAGAATTGCGAGTTTGTATCATGCTATTGTGAGAAAATAAGGCAGAATTGTGAAATTAAAAGGCACAATAACCTTTTTTATTTTTTATTTAGTCATGGAAACTGGCTTTTTCTGTACTATTTCTACAGAAATTAATTTATGGTTTTTATGATTTCATGGGTTAAAAACTTTTTCTGATTTTCTGAAGGCTTTTCTATCATCTACTTTTCACACCCAGTCTTTGAAGTGAACATTTTGCAACCAAAGCTCTTGAAATTTACGTTTTCCTGACATGTTCGCCTTAGTTATCAGGTACAGCCTGGTGACTGCATTTGACTCAAGTGATTGCCACCTGACGTGTGAAGGGAATAAAATGGCACTGAAAAATAGCCTAACCATAAAAATAGGCAAAATGTGTAAAACAATATAAAATGAGATAAAAAGAAAAAGTGTATTTGTAATCTACATCTTTGTTCTTATATTCTAATAACAAATATAACACAAATGACAAAGATTTTTATCTTTACCCACTTTGGCCTAAATGTCTGCCATTCTTTTTTATTTTATATTTTGTTATCTTGAAAGGCTTTTTTATTTGTACAGTATGGAAATTAGTCGTGAAGCCAACATGACAAAGAATCATGATAAAATCATGATAATCCTGAAAAAAAGTTGCGATATGATATTTTTGCCATTATAACCCACACCTAACTTTGGCCTGTGCTACAAAACCTTCAATCTCCGTAGCACCAGTGCTATGTGAAAAAAGTTATCGTACAGCCCTGCTGTATGGCTAGTAGAAAGAAAATATGTATGACTATGAGAAAAGCATGAGACCAGGTTCAGCTGAGGGGGTTTTCAAAATGTACTACTTAAGTTTGAAAAGAATACCCAGACAAATTGCAAAAGCTGTAATTTTCCTGCTGTTACTGTACTATGTGATCAGACACACCAGTTTTGCCTGCTGGATCATAAAATAGGTCAAAAAATCCCACATATGCACACTGAAAGCAGAAGCTTGGCCAGTGAGAAAGCACCCAGAACTCCCTGTGCAACACATTCTCACTCCCAAGTCGTCACATACTGACGCATGGTCAGGTCCCCTTGGAGTCACATTTTGACGGTCAAGGTACTCCTTTAGCGTGGTTTTTTGACGTACAGGGTCCTCCATTGTTTTCGGTTGTTTGTCTTAATTTAATGGTTTGCATGCATTTGTAAATTATATAAATAATTTTATATAAATTTATACTTTTGATTGGAGCACCTAAACCTACCCCTACCCTAAACCTAACAGTTACGCACTTCTGAACAATATAAAACACAGGCAAATATAAGTACAGGCACAGACATTTATTGCAAAAACTAACCATAAACAAGCAGTATAAAAACATTACAAACAAGTCGTGTTGCATTCCAAGTCTTCTGAAGCCATACGATATCTCTATGCGAAGAAGAGAGTAAAGCATAAGGTTTTAATTGCTGAAAACGAACCCGCTCCATTAACACGCTCACATTTCATTCAAAAAATACTTCCAACCATTAGCATGACGCAATCGGTCACAAGACACACAAGAGCCAAAAGAATTTCACAACCGAGGCTGAGGTAAAAGGCTTCTTCTGGCGGCATTTTTTGAATTCGAGCACGGACTGCGGCAAACATGATGAGCTTTACGGCGGACGGAGACGACGATCGCGTCTGTTCCTCTCACAAATCAATTGTTTTGCCTCGGAAGACTTGGAATATTCATATTTTTTAAATAAATTGTGACTGTAATTGTATCTGCCTGTTATATCTGTGTTTTATTAACAAATGGTTAGGTTTAGGGGCAGGGGTTGGGTTACGTGCTCATTAATGTGTAAATAGTGTGATATAAATAAAACTGTTGTGGCTGTTTGCATTCAAAAATCACACCCTAATATATATGCAATAACGGCAATATTATTACCCAATATAATTTAATCACGACGATAAATTCCCATTTAAATTCTTATTTAAAGCAGTGGAGGACCCTGCATGTCGGAAAATGACGCCTAAGGGGTACCCTGTGCGTCAAAATGCGACGCAAAGGGGTCCTGACCAAGCTTCAATTTGTGACGAGTTGGGAGTGAGAACGTGTTGCCCTGTGATGACAAATTCTGCAGCTTGCATGTCACTGGTCATGTATACCCTGACAAGTGTTTTCATCAAGATTGTCTCCTGCTAAACTCATCACACTCACGGTGAGGAGCGTAACACTGATCTTCATCAGAAGAATGAAGCGACATCGGCGCAGCGGAAGGAAAGTGCCATGTGGCATGGAAAGTCAAGAGGGCAGGAGCCATGCCACAATAAAACCAAACGGGAAACACAAACCTTCCTGCTGCCATGGTGAAGATGGAAAATTACGCAATCGCTCTTCATCTGCAGACGCAACAGTGAAAGCAACGACTCATCATACAAACACAAATCCCTTATTCATCTGTTTTAGTCACATTACTATTCTTGCTTATCAATCATATTTATGACCATCAGTATGGCAATATCTACGAGCATATATAGTATAAGTGAAGTAATATCTTGGTGAATGTGCAGAAGCACAGAGACGGATTGTGGATTAAATAAATATCCGTGAATGTTAGATTTGTCCTGTACTAATATTATTATAATTTTAAATTATGGTTTTCTATTTTAATATACTTTAAAATGTAGTTTATTTCTGTGGTGCAAAGCTGAATTTTCTACATTTGTTTTATTAATTTAACACATCATTGCTAAAAAAAAAGTATTAATTTCTTTTAAAAGAAGAAAGAAAAATAGATTTCTGACCTCAAACTTTTGAAGAGTAGTGTATATTGTTACAAAAGCTTTCTATTTGAAATAACTTTTTATTCATCAAAGAATCCTGAAAAGAGTATCATAGGTTAAAAAACAGCAGCACAACTGTTTCAGCACTGATAATAAATGAGCATTTTAGAATGATATCTGAAGGATCATGTGACACTAAAGAGTGGAGTAATGATGCTTAAAATTCAGCTTTGCAACACAAAAATAAATAACATTTTAAAAGTATATTGAAACAGAAAAACATTATTTTAAATTGCAATAATGTTTCACAATATCACAAAAAAACATTCAAAATCTTACTGATCCTGAAAAATCCCCCTTTGCAGAGTAAAAATTACTGGTAACAGTCTGTAGTATTGTGTTTGATTAAAGTAACTAAAATTTAAGGTTTGACATATAAACACAAAACAAAAACACATCTACATTTAATAAGGAAATTAAGCAAAATACTTAATACCCTTACAAAGGTTAAAAAAAAAAATTAAGGTTACTGGGGGTAAAAATTGCCTCTTAATGGAAAAGTTTATTCAGACCCTGCTCTATACTTATTTCATTAAAGGATTAGTTCAAAAATGTACAGATAATTTACCCCCTTGTCATCCAAGATGTTCATGTCTTTCTTCAGTCGTAAAAAAATAAGCTTTTTTAAGGAAAACATGTTAGGAATTTTCTCCATATAGTGGACTTTAACGCCCGCTCACATGTTTGAACTTCCAAAATGCAGTTTAAATGCTGCTTCAAATGTCTCTAAATGATCCCAGCCAAGGAATAAGAGTCGGCCATTTTCCTAAATTAATTCATATTTATACACTGTTTAACCACAAAATAAAATTGTCTAGCTCTGCAAAGTGCATGCATACTCTGTGCACTTTGCTTCAAGACAGAGCAAGAAAGAAAAGCTGGTTTTGGCAAATCAATACCACACAAAATGAGTACTGAAACAATTTCAAATATTTCAGTACAGATATGCATAAAAAAATCCATATTTGTGAAAACACTACGATGCAGATGCTCCCGAGCCGCAGGCTACACGAACAGCACTAGTGCACTGAATGACATGGGAAACCGAACACGCAAATCACACACTCCTTACATGCTCTGACTTGTCGCAGTATGCTCCCGCAGCGTGAAACGCTCAGTCCACTGATCAAGATCAGGCAGATCACCATGACATGAAGCATCGTCTAGTATGCTGTCTGCAGTGGTACACTTTAAGATGTAAAGATCGTTCCTTTCTCAATCAGTGTTTATGGCAAACGCCTGCTGGTGTCAATATCTACGGTTTTTGTGATGCAATACATATAATTCATGTCACAACATAGAGCAAATTGGTTGTGAAACTCACTGAAAATTAGGGCAATGCAGTGGTGCAGAACACATCATCTGAAAGCAGAGCACAGTAGTGATTCCTGTACTCTGAACACACAAAAAAATCTCTACCGTATTTTTTTGGAAAAAAGTCCCACCTTGTTCAGAGGAAAAACACAGGTATGTCACACTTGCATTTTGCTTTGAAGTTGCGTTTTATTATTATTACTTATTACAATACATACTTTCCTTCTGAGTCACAAATACAGTGTCACAAATACAAATAAGCTGTAAGCTGTAGTTGCGTTTGTGTATTTGCATTCAGTCCCAAGCGATTATGAGAAGATATAAAAAGCTCTTCACTCCCATAATTTACCGAAAACAATAGTACGATCACTATGATAATTCAACACTAATGTATTTAAACGACTCAGTCCTTCGCTAGAGCTCATCAGTAATGTCTCTATGAACAATAGTGAACAATAGGATAAATGCCAGACAAGTAGGTCATCTTTACGCTGCAGCCTATTCATTTGCATTTACGCAAGACTTACAGTCACAATGAATCAGATGCACGCCAACTGTCAGAAGTGTTTAATGTGCCTCTGATTTCATTCACACAGATGTGCAGTACAACAGTTAATTCAGTATTGATTAGAGAGAATGTGAATCTGTCTTTAGTTTCATTCCTCACATCACATTGTCTCAAAAGAGTGATGACCTCTCAATTTGCAAAGACTGTTTAGCGTGTTTAGGCAGTTTCTAGGAGGTAGTTAATGGGAAACTGGTGAATGGTTTAAAAGGACTCTACAATGTATCAAAAAGATCTGTAAAAAGAGCCACTCACATTCCCAGCATGCCTCGAGATCAAAACAATTCAAAACTAACATTTCAAGTTTGACTTCATTCTCTGTCCTCTTGTTTTTGTCCTTTTCCAGCTTATGGACATATGTGACCTACTGGCATTGTAGTTTAACATGGTGTCAGTTTACAGGCTCAATCTGATGTGTAATGTGTAGCTTGTTTGTAGGGCTTGTCTACAAAAATGTAGTGATTAACCCTTTAACTGTCAAACTGTCAAGTTTACTTCACCATATTACAAATCCTAATCTAATCATGACAAACTATATATCGTAGGAAAGGTCATATACTCCTAAATAGATATTTTACCACTGTTTTGTGTTATAAATTGTGTAGGAAAAGTAATAGATTAATTTATGACAATTTTACAATATCATGCTTTAGAAATCATAAGAAATTATATATCAATTGAAAACTTAAAAATCTCAAAATTCATCCTTTGAAAAACATTTTAAAATCAGACATTGCATTACCATGAAAAATGTGCATCAAAATCATATTACAACATTTTTTTGTTCATGAATTATAAAAATGTAAGTTTTTATAGTGCATTTTTACTTCTTCTTTTTTTTTTCAAAAATGGGAGTGACAGTTAAAGGGTTAAATCTATGAAATATTATTATTATTATTATTATTATTATTAATAATCATTATTATTATTATTTATAAAAGTAAGTAATAATAGTAAATAATAATAATAATAAAGTAAATAATAAAAGTAATAATAAATAATTACAATAAATAATATTATCATCATTATTACTAAATTAAAATATGAAAATGAATAAATAAAAACTACATGTTAATACTGTAATTTCACTGTAAAATAAAATGTCTAGTATTCAAGCAAATGTATATAATATTTTTATGTGAACAGCCCCTTAAAAGTGCACATTGTTGGTTTCTTAAGTGTCTTAATTTTGGCTTCTTTATTTTTTCATGTTTAAATAATATACAACGCATTTTTTCCCCCTTATTTTAGCGATATAATGTAATCAAAATAGGGGTGAGAAATGTTGACAAAAATAATATCTCAATATTTTAAGGAAATTTGTCTATAACAATAATGAAACAATATTTTGCTGATTGTGTTTTTGTACTGGAACCTTGGCTGATTTAGGCCTGTCATGGATAAGTAAATATTACAATAAAACCACCAGTAGGTGGCGACAACTCCCTGTCTTAATAAGTGATTCACTGAATCATTCATTTAAATACTTTGTTCAAAATGGCTCATTCGTTTAAAAAACAAAGCAGGTGAATGTCTTCATTATGAATGGATTATTAAATCACTGACTCAATTATAAAGGCATTCTGACTGCATTCTAACAGACTTCATCATAGGTGAATGCTTTTGGACTGTCAAGACGTGTTTTGTTTGTTTTTTGCACAGTGAGTAACATACTCAATAAATGTCAGCTCACACATCATTAAAACAACAATTACAATATTATCACAGACAACAAATATTGCATAGTTCTTCATCAAAACAGCACTTTTGTTTCCGGTCAGTTGTTTTCTTTGCATTAAGCTACAATGCTCCTTTTTAACAGAAGGTCATGTTATTTTATCCCTTTGATTAAACAGTTTGATGCAGTGATTGATGTGGTTTCTAGTTGCTTGTGCTCTCTTAACCTTAAGGGATAAACCAGCAGTTTCAACCTGTCAAATTCAGATAGCAACATTTAAGAAAAAAGTTACATTTATGTTTTTAACCATCTGACAGCTCTTGAGCTTTAAACATGCTCAATTTGAGCAATCTTCGTTAGCTTATAGTCACATGACAAGCAGCTGAATAAGTTTGACTCATGGCTTTTCTGTCACAACAGTAAGTGATTCAGAGTTTTCTTGTGCTAAAAGGCCTGACACACTCACACACTCACACACACACAATGTGTGGATCAACAATAAACAAGCACACAACAACCTGCTCATGTATAACATGAGGGACAAACTAATGACTAAAACTGTAATACAATTTTGAACTCAATTCCACTTCATATGCAACTTCTACAAATATTTTTTTTTTTGATACTGATTTAATATGTTTGGTAACAGCCTAAATGTATTATTATATGTATTATTAGGCTTTTTAAATCTACACATCGCCATCATTAACCATACACTGTAAGCCCAGATTTTGTATATACTTAAACGATTTAATTACAATTTAATAAAATATTTAAGTTTGACTGCATTACTTATAAAATCTAAGAATATTCTACTAATTTGTAGACATAGTTGAACCAGTGAATAAACTTAAGTTTAATTAACTGGTATCATGAAGTTTAGCTCCTGACCACGCGCCACACTTACGCTGCGAGTAACAACGCCATTTTGTCACTGTGATTACGTCTGAATTCAATGAGCTGTGGATGAGAAGGTGAACATTTTGTTTTATATAGTTCCACTGACGTTATTTTCCGCTATTTACCTTCTTTATCACGTCTTTCTTTCCCTCGAGAAACTGTTTGTGATCGGCGAAGTTTGTTGTTCGTCTGAACAACAGAGCATTTCTCATCCGTTAGCTAACGTTAGCTAGTGTTTCTGTGGATAACCGCACTTGAATCCCTGACCAGCGAGTTCGACTGACATTTATTTGGCTTTTCTTTTCTAATGTTTTTTTTTTGTACTGGAGGAGCTGTTGTTTGTGAGGCGTGTAAATCTAGTTTTACTCAAACAGCAGCTGCGATTGCAGCAGAGGAGGGACGACGATGGAGCAAACGTTAATATGGCGAGTGCTGTAACGTTACGTTAATTTACCTTGTTTAATTTAGACACGGCTATTGTTTGAAAGAGTACGTTTAAATTAATTAACGTTAGCGGTATAAATACAAAGATGGATGAATATACTTCTGTTCTATCTAGGTTCAGAGTCCTCTTAACGACTATCTTGTTTTGGAAGGAAGAAGAAATAAAACAGATGCTTTGAAAATGTAAGTATGATCCTCATAACTGTGATAACATAACAACTGTTTACACATTATCCCTCGGTTTCATGGACAAGGCTAAAGGCTAGTCTCAGGGTAAAATGCATGTTCAAGCTGTCTTCATTGAAAATAACTTGTAATGATATATTTTAAAATATGTCAGCGCCATTTATAAAAGCTATTTTAATGTCTTAGTTTAACTAAGGCCTAGTCTTTGCTTAAGCTAAGCCCTATATGTGAAATACTGTCTCTATGTTGAAACATGGAAGTCATACAAGAATGAAACTATTTTCTTGTGCTCATCAGTCATGTACATGCATTTAAATCACTTTATGCACAAAAAAGTATACTTACACCACCATCACACCAAACCTCCAGATCAGTTGTATGTCATATGGATTAACTGATGCCTGTTCTGAGGATGATCACTTTATTGATTGGCACACTGTACAATTAAATGTAAACCTTAAAGTCAGATGCCCTTATAAAGATTGTAACCTCAATTTTTGCTCTTCACAGAAAAGTTGTCAACGACAAGCCTGACATCATCCAGATGATCATTTAAAGGCCTGCTCTTTTTACAGTAAACCAGATATGTGTAAGTGCATTCATCCAATGTTGTAATTACCACCACAACAAGATTCCAACTTGAAAAAAACATTCATGTCCTTTTAGAACTTACAATTAATATCTGTAAACTGGAAATTTTCTGAAATTTACCACCTGACCACTGCATCTGATTGCTCCAGATTAATTTAGGCGTTGATAGTGTTGCCATAAAAAAGCACAGTTCCCACTTCAAGGACATGAACAGCTCAGAGTAGAATAATGTAATCTCAGAATTACAGTAATTGTGACATGGTGTGAATGTAGCATATGACTTTGATTATTTAACAAAACCATTGTCTAACTGACTTGATAATGTATTTGTCGTTCTGTTTCTTCCTCTGTTAGGATGTAGCCGACAAGACGAACTCCAGTAAGAATTCTCAGCGCTGATCAAGAATGTCCACAGCTCAACTCATCTAGAGTGGGAATCATCTTGGAAGAAATGTTGGTAATGGATGAACTGACCAATCTCAGACCTTCTATGTCCAAAGTTTTCAGACTGTTTTGCCTGCCTGCACATGGACTATCCTAACTGTATGAAAAGCACTTTATATTTATTCAGCAGGTAATGCTCAACCTCGGAAAAGGTGAGCTGGCATTTAAAATTCTGTACTGCCAATATTATGAAAAAAGCCATAGTTGTGGTGCTGTTTGTGTGATTCTGAAAAAAAAAAACTGTCTATGTGCTTAACAGTAAGTTAATTTTTAAACAATTTTTTCATGTTTTATGGGGAAATGTTTTCAGGATGTGAAAAATGTCATGATGTATGTTTTGTTCGGTTTTCAAATAACATTTGGAATTTAATTCAAATAAAATGGAAAATTGCATGAATGTTCTGTTATTTGTTTGTTTAAAAAAAAAAACAATTAAACAATAGATATAGATTTAACTTTAAAAAATTAGTATATTTAACTTAAATATACAAGGTATAATAACTGCAATTTATTTAGTTTTGTGACATTACTAAACATTTTAAGTTAAATGAACTGAACTTTGTAATCAATATAACAAAACATTTTAAGGTAAGTAAACTGATGTTTTTTAAGTTAACATTACTTAAATTTTTTAGGGCAAACTAGTTTCCTCAAGTTTTTTAAGTAAATTCAACTTATCCGGGTTTACAGTGTAGATTTACTGTAGTAGCACTAACTGTGTCAGAAATGTGGGTATATTTGTGTCAAATTTGATTAAATTAATAATGTAGACATGTATTAAATGTATTGAAGGAGAAGTAATGGAAAATAATTACAGTATTTTTGGTGATTAAGCTATTATCCTTTATGCTTTTATACTAAATGTATTTAGACTACTGTTTTTCATACAAATACCTATGGACCATATTACATTTTTACCATAGTATTGAGGTGCTATATTTGTGGTTTTAATTATTATTATCATCATGATACTATGGAAGTGCAATGGTTAACTTAAAAAAAAGTCAGTATAATTCAATTTCAGCATATGAGATTGCTAGATTTTTTTCAGATATACAGATATATCTGCATTCTAAATCAAGCTACTACCAAATGTGTATTTCTAAGAGACCAATTATTATTATATTACTATTATAATATTATCAGGTAACACAAACCTGTTTCTTGATTTGAAACAAAATTACTCATTAAAACATGAAGAACTAAGAAATTATTTTTTCTATTAAGATACTTATTTTGTTAGGGAAAAATGACTGGAAAAAGTGTGAAGAATTAAAAAAAACAAGAAGTGTTTGTCATGTTCTGAACATAAAGAATATTTTAAAGCCACATTTAACTGTCTGGTTTTTACAACTTTTACATTGTAGCAAAAATCTGCCTTTAAAATTGACATTTATTGTGATAAATCGATATCGACTAATACGAAAAAAAATTATTGTGATCATTTTTTGACCATATCACCCAGCCCTACTATCACTGCTGTGAACTGACCACACAGATAATGAAGTCAAGTCAAGTCAAGTTTATCTGTATAGCACTTTTCATGAAACATATCGTTTCAAAGCAGCTTTACAGCAAAGTAAAGTTTGTACAATAATTAAAGTTTGTTAAATTAAAGTTTGTACAATAATTATATGAAATATGAAAACTCCCATCTTGTTTTTTTCCCCCAACTTCAAAGGCATCCTACAATGCTGCAAAAATACCAGCTAAGTGTTTATAAGGTGAACATACAAAGAAGATCAAACGCCCTTTACAAAAAAAGGAAAAACTGCTGCAGGACAATTTTGAAGCTGAAGACGAAATCGAGATGGGAGTTTTTTGACATACCCTAACTGTCTTGACCCGGATCACACAGACTACACATGCGCATCACAGAGACGAGACAAGACAAGCATTTGAGGTTAAAAAGTATATAAATTGTCAATTTGTTTTGAAAAGAACTGATCGGTTCGCTAGATAAGACCCTTTTTCATCGGCTGGGATCATTTAGAGTCCTTTGAAGCTGCATTTAAACTGCATTTTGGAAGTTCAAACTTTGGGGCACTATAGAAGTTCACTATATGGAGAGAAATCCTGAAATGTTTTTTCTCAAAAACCATAATTTCTTTTTGACTGAAGAAAGAAAGACATGAACATCTTGGATGACAAGAGGGTGAGTACATAATCTGAAAATGTTTGTTCTGAAAGTGAACTAATCCTTTAAGCACAATAACACACAGAGCAAAATACTGTCTAATTATCGTTAATGATACAATCCCAGAAAATATCAAGATATTAATTTTAGTCAATATCGCACATGCCTACGTACAACGGTCCTGAAATTCAGCATTGGATAATGGACATTAATCACTATTAGCAAATGAGTAAATCTGATCAGTATCTTTTTGTCAGACTGCATGGCGTTGGTGAATTCTCCCCAGTTAGTTGCAGAACTGGTTAAGACCCCCTAAGGCTGACCTAGGAAAGCTGGAGTGCCTGATAAGCATTCAGCAGCTACAGAAATGAACACAGAAGATCAGATTGATCGGGTGATGTTCTGCAGTCAGTGAAGACGCACCGCTGCAATTAAAAATAAAGCATGTGGTGGTTTGGTGAGGTCAGGAGCTCCACGGGTGTGGGCCGCTCAAACAGAATCACTAATGGGCTGATGGGGTTTCTGTGTGTCCCCGCTGAGCGCAAGAGGACAAACCAACAGTCTTTAGTCTCTTACACCAGAGGTTCTCAAAGTGGGGTCCAAAATCATTTTTGGGCCCTCTGATTGCACAATGCAGATAAAATCACAGAAGCAAATCGTAAAAATGGAATTTACAGTATATGGTGGAATGTCTCAGAATTTAGGTGTCTCAGTCTGGGTTACTACACATACTAAAGCATGCATGATGCTCTGAGAACAATAAAACAGAATCTGAGCAAAAATAAACCTGATTTCATAGGCATTGATTAAAATATGAAACAAATCAAAATACAATTAGTGTTTGGGGGGGGGGGGTATATGAACGTATGTATAATGCATATTAAAGTAGTGTTCATAAGCTAAGTGGTAACTGCTATTCCATAAGCGTCACCTCTGCTGCTCTGCTTTTTTGTATCATTAATTAATTAATTTATTTATTTATTTGATTTGGGATTTGTTTTACAATTTCACTTTGTTTTTGTTTTGTTTTTTGTTATTTGACATAATCTGACATATCATTTTAACATTAATAATTTGTTTTAAATCTCATTTTATTAAAAAAAAAGTGAAGAAAAAACAGAATGTTCAGAAGAATAGCATTTATCTGAATTTGAAATGTTTTGTAACATTATAAATGTCTTTATCTTCGCCTTTGGTGAATTTAAAGCATCCTTGCTATATTCATTTCAATAATTTCTTTCCCAAAGAAAAAAAAATTATACTAACCCGAGGCTTTTGAATGGTATAATGCATAATGTTACAAAAGCTTTACAGAAACTTTTATTTCAGATAAATCATCGAAGATTCCTAAAAAAAAAATGTACTCACTTTTAAATATTGATATTAATAATAATTATAAATGTTTCTTGAACAGCTAATCAGCATATTAGAATGATTTCTGAAGGATCATGTGACACTGGAGTAATAATGCTAAAAATTCAGCTTTGATCGCAGAAATAAATTACATTTTAACATATATTCAAAAGAAAAGAATAAATAATAATAGAAATAATAATCTCAAAGCTGTGCTGTTTTTGCTGTACTTGCTGCAGGCTTGGTTACCAAAAGGGACTTCTTTAAATATACATTAAAAATCTTAAAACAAAACAAAAAAAAAAAACTTTTGATTGGTAGTTATAATTAATTATAATTTAATTCGTTACATTTATATAGCGCTTTTCTAGACACTCAAACCGCTTTACATTTCGAGGGGGGGGGGTCTCCTCATCCACCAGTAATTGGTAGTGTAATTGTTGTTAAACATTTAATAAACTGTTGTTAAATTGTATGATTTCAATTAATTAGACATGCTTTTTGATTCATTAATGCCATGTTCTAATGGCATTAAAGTGCTTAATCACTGTTATTATTATGAGAATACCTCAGTCTCACATATGTCAAAAAAAGACAAAAAATTATACTGACTTTGTAATACAATGTTATGAACTATTATCTGACAGTTAAACAATATTTTACACATGCAAAAGTATTATTGTGGACAAACACAAGAGCCTGCTTAACACAAACTTGCTTTAAACTGAATGAAGCTACTCCATGTGAGCCATCTGCACCAATAAAATGTTCACAAGTAAAATCAATTCATATGCACACTCACGATAACTTTATAGGAGCTCTATTGTTTCTAAATATCTGCAAAAAAAACCTTGAGCTAAAACAGCACTTAGGAGTAAACTATCACTAAGAGTTTCCTGACCATCAAGGGTTTTTTTGCAACTGACTTCTGGATTTTGAGGATTTTACTAGTGCCACAACGTGTGTTTTGAGTCTGTACTGTCTTCGGCAGTTCACCACATCTAAGCGCACCATCAAACTCCCATCAGGCAAAGCAGCCTGAGGGATGAGGCGGGCGGCATAATGCTATGGAAATTGAGACAAGGAATATTTGTTTTGCTCTTACGTAATACTGGACACACCCATCTGGACCCATCTGGAAACTTCAGAGTATCAGAGCAATGAGAGCTGCTGCAGTCTGAGTTTGTTAGTCTGATTAGCAGCTTTCACTGCACTCAGACAATCGAAAAAAAAGCGCACACACCCGCAGCGCTGTTCACTACCTGTAAACACACACCCAGTGATCTGGAGAAAGACATTAGAGACTGTGAAAGCTCTCAATGAAGCGCAGATGACCAGCCCAAAACAGCTTCTCTTGGTTACTTTATCTCACTTCCCAAAATGGTTCAGAAGTGACCTGCTTTATTAAGCTCTACAACAAGGGTGGCACAGTTTTGGGCCCTTTTACTGCCACTAAAGCCCTCTTTTTACACATTGTGAACGCAAACCTTTGGTTTTCTGTTTTAGATGTTTTAGATATCTGGTTAACAGAGATGAGGTTTGATTGAAATTACAAAAATGAATTCCAATGGCCTTGAAAACATCATTAAAGATATGCTGAAAAGTACAAACCAATGTTCACACCCACTCACATTTATGTAGTTACAATACAACAATATAGATCATTTCCAGCTTTTTGTAAAGAAAAACAATTATTCACAAACATGGAAAAATTATGAAAAATATATATATATATATATATATTACGCATTTAAAAGGGTTTTTAAAAACTTATTTTTTCATTTAATTATTGTATATGCGATGTAGATAATTTCCAGATAAACAATTATTTGAAATCAATAAAAATGTAAATAAAATTCAATTAAATTTATTACAAAAACTTAAAATGTTAATATTTCCAGCAAATATATATATATATATATATATTTTTTTTTTTTTTTTTGTGAATAATTTTGTATCAAATGTAAATGTATGCAGTTGCAATAAATATTATTTTAAAAAAAATATTTAAATATTTAAATTCACAAAAAATGTTGGAAATAAAACATTTTATTGAAAATGTAATATTTCTAGCAAAAAAAATAAAAATATATATATAAATAAATATATATATATATATATAAATTGATTTTTTTTTTTTTTTTCAAATTTAGGTAGTTGCAATATGGATAATTTCCAGAAAAACAAAATCACATAAATGTTGGAGGGGGAAATAAAAAATATTTCTATTTTTCTATATATATATATAATTTTTGTTATCAAATTTATGTAGTTGCAATATAGATCATTTCAAGCTTTAACTCACAAACATGTTGTAAATAAAACATTTTTAAAAAGACTAATTTCACGCAAAAGATCCATGGTTTCTGCAGGTTTTATGTATATAAATTAAAGATTATATAAAGACCATTTAAAACCAAGTAAAGGGCACCTCTAGGAATAAATTGAAGGGAACACAAAATGTCCTGAGTAATCTCTAAATGTATATGTCTAGTGAGCTGTATTAGCAATATTTCAAAGTTTGGTTGAAAATGAATCTTATAGCTCTGTAATAAAACAACCTTTGCACTTTGAACTGATGATTGAGCTTTCTTAGGCCAAATTTACGACAGGCTTTTAACACAATGACCTAGATTTACTTTGAAAATCAAAAAAATGTAATCAAGCAGACAAAAAAAAAAGCTAATGCTGCTGTTGTCTTCTTATTATTATTCTTACTGAAGTTTGCTTTTAAACTATATGGACAGTATATAATGGATTGCACTTTATTAATTCTTATTGCACTTTTTTACATTATAGGTTGCTCTGATGTTATCTTGTTGTTATTTATAACAATGACAATTAATTCAAATTCAATTAAATTCTTAAAAGCTACCTACATTTCAACGTGAAAGTCTAAACTAGTCTGTGTAGTGTTGCTCAGCTGCTTTCTTCAGCTTTGATCCAGACGTGTGAATCACCTCACAGTGTACACACACTAAAAAGAGGTCAAGGCAGCACTGTCATTCAGTCCCGCCAATGCCAGCTTATAAACTGTTTCAGTAGGCTTTTTTTGACCGTGAGGCCCACAAATGCTAGTTGTTGTCTAGTCAGTCAGCTCACTAGGATTTGAGACACAGCCCGCGTCTCGAGTGTCCGGCTGCACCGCTGGAATGCAGTAGTTTCATTGATTTTTGTCCTTAATAAATTACTTGAGACAAGGAACTTCTTTCAAATGTTCACACTCTGAGCTAGTGTTTACAGATCAACTAACTTACTGCAGTTTTACTCTACTTCACTGAGAACCAGTCTGTGGAGCAGCTGCACATCTGTCGTTGCACTACATAAATAACCTCATAAAGAATACAAAAACATGACTTAAGAGAGCCCAAACAAATAAACAAAACAACTACAGCCAAATATATAGGTCTAAACTGTAATAAACATCGAGCACGAGTAGTTTGTGAACCTTTGCAACGATCTACTGAATGAATCCTGAATCGAAACTAATAAGCTTCTTTGTGCTGATATTATGAGTTACTGACATTTCAAAGTGGTTCGTTTAGTCATATCTGTTATAATAAAGTATTTCTGTGGGTGTTTTTTACCTCAGCAGTTCGTCGTGTCGGAGGAGTTTTCAGCGCTTTCTTCAGCGAAAAATCCACTGAGGAATTCATATTAAACTCTCGCAATTCCGGATATAAAAACTTCATATATTCACGTGTGTCGATAAAATGAAGTAAAACATAAAAGTGAGATTAAATAAAATAAAAATGTCATCATGAACCCCTTGAAGAGTCTGGGAAATCTGGCATTGATTTGAGTTAGCCTCAGTTAGCATGTGAAGTAAAGTGAAGTCGCTTGTTGAAAGTGCTGCTGAAGTGAAGCGCGAATCAGAAGCAGCCAAAGTTGACCAAAAACAATCCTTCTTTCCTGGGAGATTTCTCCATTCGTGGCGGTAAAACATCATAAATAGACGGAGGTTCGTATGATCCTCCGAGCAGAAGCGTCCAGCAGCAGCCCATGACTGCAGTTTGAGCCCCGAGCCGAGCCGCGCCGCCTCAACAACATTCACATGACGAGCTGCTGCTGCTGCTACTGGAGACCAGTGTGTGCTAATCTACACTGATCTGAGATCAGTGCGTACTGAACTAAACTGATCAATGAGGGACGCGAGACTAGTATGTGCTGAACTGGACTGACCAGACAGATGTGAGACCAGTGCATACTAAACTACACTGATCAGATAGATGTGAGACCAATGCGTACTAAACTACACTGATGTGAGATCAGTGCGTACTGAACTACACTGATCAGTGAGAGACCTTAAACCAGTGCGTACTAATCTATACTGACCATACAGATGTGAGACCAGTGTGTACTAATCTACACTGATCTGAGACCAGTGCGTACTGAACTAAACTGATCAATGAGGGACACGAGACTAGTACGTACTGAACTGGACTGACCAGACAGATGTGAGACCAGTGCATACTTAACTACACTTTTGTGAGACTAGTGCGTACTAAAATAAACTGACCAGACAGATGTGAGACCAGTGCATACTTAACTACACTTTTGTGAGACTAGTGCGTACTAAAATAAACTGACCAGACAGATGTGAGACCAGTGCATACTATACACACTGCATACTAAACTACACTGATGTGAGACCAGAGTGCACTAAACTACACTGATCAGACAAATGTGAGACCTATGTGCATACTAAACTACACTGATCTGAGACCAGTGCGTACTAAACTAAACTAATTAATGCGGACATGAGACCAGTGCATACTAAACTACACTGATCAGACAAATGTGAGACCTATGTGCATACTAAACTACACTGATCTGAGACCAGTGCGTACTAAACTAAACTAAACTAATTAATGCGGACATGAGACCAGTGCATACTAAACTACACTGATCAGACAAATGTGAGACCAGTGCATACTATATACACACTGCATACTAAACTACAGTGATCAGATAAATGTGAGACCGATGCGTTCTGAACTACAGCGATGTGAGATCAGTGCAAACCTATACACTGATCAATGAGGAAAGCAAGACTAGTGCATACTAAAATACACTGATCAGACAGATGTGAGACCAGTGCTTATTATACACACTGCATACTAAACTACACTGACTTGAGACCAGTGCTTACTAAGCTACACTGATGTGAGACAAGTGTGCACTAAACTACACTGATCAGATAAATGTGAAACCAGTGTGTACTAAACTACACTAATGTGAGATCAGTACATACTAAACTATACACTGATCAGTGAGGGACACGAGACTAGTGCGTACAAACTACACTGATGTGAGACCAGTGTGTACTAAACTACAATGATCATACAGATGTGAGACTAGAGCATGCTATACACACTGCATGCTAAATTACACTGATCACTGAGAAACCAGTGTATACTAAAAAACAGACCAGTGTGTACTAGCCTACACTAATCAGGCAGACTGCAGACACAAAAACAGTGCCTAGTAAACTAATCAGATGCAAGACCAGTGACCACTAAACTATGATAATCATTGAGAAACCAGTGCATACTAAACTACACTAATCTGTGAAGGTTGTGAGACCAGTGCATACTAAACATACTAAAACTATGCTAATATCTGAAGGACACAAAACCAGTCCACTAAACTACACCAATCACTGAGCAACCAGTGCAAATAAATTACACTGATCACTGAGCGATGTGAAATAAATGGGGTATTTCAGAAAGCAGGTTTTAGCAACTTACTCTGGCAAGTTCCCCTATAAGAAAACCTCAACTTTCAGTTCCAAAAACTGGTCTAATGTTCAGTTTATTTACAGTAAGTAGCCATATCAACTTACAAATGTTATATAATTTAGTCAAATGATTGAAACTTCTATAATGTTTTGTTCACTTCACCCACTTAATTTAACCACAAAGAGAAGCAGTGAGGAAGAATGTTGTACACTGCATGCACCCAATAGTCGCTTGCTTTCTTTACAGCTTTCATAAAGACTACAAAATAACATGAAATGCATACTATAGATGTTAGAACAATGTGTGTAGTACATTATTTAAGTTAACTGTGGGTTACCAGAAGGTTTTTGACTCTGGAATCGGCACAGCCCAAATAAGCAAAGATTAATCAACAGATTCAGTTCAGACAAATGTGAGACCAGTGCATACTATTTACACACTGCATACTAAACTACACTGATCAGATAGATGTGAGACCAGTGCGTACTAAACTACACTAATGTGAGACCAGTGCATAATTAACTACAATGATAAGACAGATATAAGACCAGTGTGTGCTAAACTAGACTGATGTGAGACCAGCGTGTACTACACTGATCAGACAAATGTGAGACCAGTGCATACTATACACACTGCATACTAAACTACACTGACGTGAGACCAGTGCATACTACAATGATAAGTCAGATATAAGACCAGTGTGTACTAAACTACACTGATGTGAGACCAGTGCGTACTACACTGATCAGACAAATGTGAGACCAGTGCATACTATACACACTGCATACTAAACTACACTGATATGAGACCAGTGCATAATTAACTACAATGATAAGACAGATATATGACCAGTGTGTACTAAACTACACTGATGTGAGACCAGTGCATACTACAATAAGTCAGATATAAGACCAGTGTGTACTAAACTAGACTGATGTGAGACCAGCGCGTACTACACTGATCAGACAAATGTGAGACTAGTGCATACTATACACACTGCATACTAAACTACACTGACGTGAGACCAGTGCATACTACAATGATAAGTCAGATATAAGACCAGTGTGTACTAAACTAGACTGATGTGAGACCAGCGCGTACTACACTGATCAGACAAATGTGAGACTAGTGCATACTATACACACTGCATACTAAACTACACTGACGTGAGACCAGTGCATACTACAATGATAAGTCAGATATAAGACCAGTGTGTACTAAACTACACTGATGTGAGACCAGTGCATACTATACACACTGCATACTAAACTACACTGACGTGAGACCAGTGCATACTACAATGATAAGTCAGATATAAGACCAGTGTGTACTAAACTACACTGATGTGAGACCAGTGCATACTATACACACTGCATACTAAACTACACTGATGTGAGACCAGTGCATACTATACACACTGCATACTAAACTACACTGACGTGAGACCAGTGCATACTACAATGATAAGTCAGATATAAGACCAGTGCGTACTAAACTACACTGATGTGAGATCAGTGCACACTAAACTATACAGTGATCAATGAGGGCAGCAAGACTAGTGTGTACTAAACTACACTGATGTGAGACCAGTGCGCACTAAACTACACAGATGTGAGACTAGAGCATGCAGAAGGTTGTTTGAACTGACTCTGGAATCAGCACAGCCCGAATAAGCAAAGATTAATCAACAGATCATTCATTACACATATTTTCATCACGCAGACACTGTGAAAGTGACAAACATGTCCTTTTATACATAGAATTACTTTATTATTATATACAGTATTATTTCGATTTTTTGCCATATCCACATGCTGCATGTATTTATTTGAGTGCCAGCATTTTTAAATGGTAGTGCTCTATATAACATCAGGGTTGCAGAGCGGTAAAGAAAGTGTGCCTCGCTCTCACGCTCTTTATGAGCATTTTTGTGTAGTTTCCTGAGCACAAACCCACCGTAAATAAAGCTGATTACTGTATGAAACGGAAGGATGCCAGATAGAAGGATAACTCAAGATATATGTCGTAACCACCACCACCACAGCTGTTACATTTACTGGGTCATCTTATTTCCTACAAATACAAAAGCAACATTTATTCTTTTTCAAGTTGGATTTTAATATTCTTCCAATACTTGGTATTGTGGCCATCTCCTTTTCATCTGTTCTTCATTATTTTGCAAGCCTTCTTGCTATTGGCTGAGTAGAATTCATTGGATTAGAGCAGTGGTTCCCAATTCCGGTCCTGGGGACCCCCTGCTCTGCACATTTTGCATATCTCCCTTATTTAACACACCTGATTAACATCATGAGCTTGTTAGGGGAGAGAGCCATGGACTGAACTAATGAGCTGATGATCTCAATCAGGTGTGTTAAATAAGGGAGACATGCAAAATGTGCAGAGCAGGGGGTCCCCAGAACCGGAATTGGGAACCACTGGATTAGAGAGTATTTAATTATGTGAAAAGAGCATTAGACTACGTGGAAAAATCTGCACATTGAAATAGACACTAAATGATATTTGTTTAATATGTCACATGTTTGTAAAGTCATGTAGCCTACACCCATGAACCGTTTATGGTTAAAGCTTTACTTGATCGAATTGTGTTTTTATACTTCATAGCTGTTTTATTATGATTATTTTTTTATTTTGCCTGTGGGATATCATGAAAATTAGATTCAGAATTAAAGCTTAGCACTGACTCGAGATATGCGGAGGTCTTTTTGGCGGGAGCTGTTGCCATGGTGAATCATCATTTCAGAGCTCCATTGATCAGGGCTTTTTATAGTTGTGGTGCACGTGCTAAACTCAGAGTCAACCTACTGAGAGTGGATTGAACTCGATTCAGCTGTTCTGAAACCGAAAACTCTGAGTTTCCCATCTCATGGTAACTCAACTCAGAATTCAAGTTTAAACCCTTATTGAAACGGGCCCCTGGTCATTGGAAGTTTAACATGGCACCTCATGGCAAACAACTCTCTGAGGATCTGAAAAAAAAAAGAATTGTTGCTCTACATCAGGGGTGGGCAAACTTTTTGACTCGAGGGCCACATCAAGTTTTCCACATTAAGTGAGGGCCCATATAATATGCTTATGACAAATGAAGAACACTCACGAATGTACTGTCTATCTGTACGTATACTTGTAAATACATAGCAGTTCTATTCTTGTACCATTTTTTATGAGCACTTTATGACACACAGACAAGTTGCATTATTGTAGATTGATGTATAAGACACATTCTATCATTTCATTCAGAAATAATGTAAAATTGTTTACAAACTATAGAAACCAGTATTTAATTCCCCTCACTCTACGAAAAAATAGCATAAATTTAGCAGTGTTCAGAACAGAAAAGGGAACAAAAATATAAGTAAAAAACAAACAAATTCTCTGTAAACATTTATTATAACACCCAGCCTAAATATTTAAATCGAAACTGAAACTAGCGACATGATTGCAGGAAAATCCACAATAATACAGCGTCATCAATTGGATTCTATTGATATTGCATTAAATTATCCAATATGAAACAGCTGCCTCATGGGTACTTACCCCACCTCTACAGATTCGTAGAATAATAAAAAAAAATCCCTCGCAGGCCGCCACAGGAGTGATAGCGGGCCGCAGATGGCCCACGGGCCGTAGTTTGGACACCCCTGCTCTACATAAAGATGGTGTAGGCTATAAGAAAATAAGAAAATAATAAGACCCTGAAACTGAACTGTAGCATGGTAGCCAAGACCATCCAGCGGTTTAACAGGACAGGTTCCACTCAGAACAGGCCTCACCATGGTCCACAAAAGAAGTTGAGTGCACATGCTCAGCGTCATATTCAGAGGTTGTGTTTGGGAAATAGACGTATGAGTGCTGCTAGCATTGCTGCAGAGGATGAAGGGGTGGGGGGTCAGCCTGTCAGTGCTCAGACCATACACCACACACTGCATCAGATTGGTCTGCATGGCTGTCGCCCCAGAAGGAAGCCTCTTCTAAAGATAATGCACAAGAAAGCCTGCAAACAGTTTGCTGAAGACAAACAGACTAAGGACATGGATTACTGGAACTATGTCCTGTGGTCTGATGAGTCTAAGATAAACTTATTTGGTTCAGATGGTGTCAAGCGTGTGTGGCGGTACAGAGACAAGTGTGTCTTGCCTACAGTCAAGCATGGTGGTGGGAGTGTCATGGTCTGGGGCTATATGAGGGCTGGTGGCACTGGGGAGCTACAGTACATTGAGGGAACCATGTACATGTACTGTGACATACTGAAGCAGAGCATGATCCCCTCTCTTCGGAGACTGGGCCCAAGAGGGTTAACGCAGTGCTGGAAAATAATGGTGGCCACACAAAATATTGACACTTTGGGCCCAATTTAGAAATTTTCACTTAGGAGTGTACTCACTTTTGTGGCCAGAGGTTTAGACATTAATTGCTGTTTGTTAAGTTATTTTGAGGGGACAGCAAATTTACACTGTTATACAAGCTGTACACTCACTTTACTTTGTAGCAAAGTGTCATTTCTTCAGTTTCTTCAGCAAAGTGTCATTCTAATATGCTGATTTATTATTAGAGTTATCAATGTTGGAAACAGTTGCGCTGCCAAATATTTTTTGCAACCTGTGATTCTTTTTTCAGGATTCTTTGATGAATAACAATTTAAAAAGAACAGCATTTATTCAAAATATAAATCTTTTCTAACAATGTAAATCTATGCTAACAATTTTTATTCATTTAACACATCCTTGGTGAATAAAAGTATTCATTTCTTTCAAAAAAAAAGAAAGAATAAAAATTGACTGACCCCAAACTTTTGAACAGTAGTGTATACTGTTAGGAAACATTTCTATTTTAAATAAATGCTGTTCTTTTTTAACCTTTTATTCATCAAAAAATTATATCTGATAATAAATCAGCATATTAGAATGATTTTTAAAGGATCATGTGACACTGAAGACTGGAGTAATGACTTAACTTTAATTAAAGATATAAATTAAATTGTAATGTATATTAATATAGAAAAACATTGATTTACATTGTAATAATATTTCACAATATATATATATTTTCGTGTATTTTTGATCAAGTGAGAACAGCCTTAATAAGCATAAGAAATGTCTTTAAAAAAACATTAAATGTGAGGGTGTATCCAAAGTTTTGAATGCTAGTGTATATTTACTCATAAAGCAGTAGATCTTGTGTGTAATTCTCAAGTGTTTCTTACTATATTTATTATATCCATTTAGTAAGTGTTTCTTACTATATTTTTATAACATGTTAATAAAACATACACCACTGTTAATCTAATCTCCTAAAAATCTAGGACTATGAATACTAGACAGACAGACAGACAGATAGTGACAGCTGCTGCACAAAGTAAAAATCAACATCATATAAGTGTAATGTTGCCATATTTATTGCACAATATTCCCATAAAAACTGGGAAACAAAGATAAGGTCAAAAAGAGAGGCATTATGTACAAATACATCAAGAAAATCTACGCAGTATATACAGCTAACATTTACCAATGCATGCCAGGTAAATAAATTAAATGCCTTTTTGTATAAAGAAATAATTAGATATAAATACACATTCTGGAGAAGACAAATGGATATAGTTTTTTTTGTTTTGTTTTTAAATACAAAATGTTTCCCACTGACGCAACTCATATACGTTTTAATCAGCTAAAATAACCTGCAACACCTTGCAAAGCTTGTGTTGTTGTTGTTTTTTTCCTTTTTATTTGTCGATTAAGACTCAGATGTATGGTTTGACCTAACCAATCATAAACATCTATGCAAGTCATTAACTGATGTTCATTTTTCTCACTTACTCCACCGGTAAACAATCTGTCCGCAAGCTAAGACGACACATAAAAAGTTTCAGCATTTCAATCCTGAAAATAAAAGATGATTGTTGAATGTCCCTGGATCAGTGTTTAAAAAAGGGTCCAGCACAAATCCCAACGTAGTGATTGGTGACCGTCGCTTTTCTCTCGACCAAATTATTCACACAGCATGTCGTGTCTAAATGATTAGTCAAATAAAAATACATCTCTTAATCATTTCCACAGGACAGGTAAACACTAAAGTGACACTGCCCAAAAACAAACAACAAAAAAAAAATGCTAAATTAAATCCTCAGAGCTCATTGATGGGAAATCGTGCCATGGTTTCATCTTTATTGGGTGACTGAAAACCAAAAAATAAAAACTTTACCTCAAATGTTTCATTTAGCATGTTTGATGCGTGCGTGATACTGAAAGTTTGAGGTAGAGCTCATTCTGACAGGGTTAGTTTGCTTGTAAACACACAGAAAGGAATAATCACATGATCACTCACTGCCACAATCGATTGAGAACGGTCCATGATATATTCATTTAAAATCATAAAACTGATTTTATAACCAAGTCTTTGCTTTCTACGTTGATTTGAAGAAGGTGCCACGAACAGCTTCAGTTATTTGTTCTTGATGTATGCGAGGGCTGCTTGGATATCTTCTTTGGCTTCTACATTCTTACATTGTGTAAAGGAACAAGAAATAAAACAAAATGCAAGTTTATGGAATTAAAAAATGTACTCCATGCGTCCATTGTCAAGAAGTCATATTCCCAGGTCACTTTTTGGGAGCCTCTGGGTTTCGACCGTCGCAGCTCAGTCGCCATCTAATGGCAGAGCGTCTGTCCTGCAGTCTGCTCACCCTGAGACTGTTTCCCAATGAACACCAACTCAAGGGCCTCCCTGCTCCAGGAGTCTCAGGGGGCTTTGAGGGCCCCGTCCAGGCGTACCGAACCTGGAGGACCCAACCCATCTGCCGGCGGGGGAATGGAGTCTCTCTCGCTCTCCATGCGGCCTACAGGAGAATTTGGGCCACGTACGGCGAGTGTGTGCTTGCTACGGCCGCTAGCAGGGGCAGATCGTTCGACTCGATGCTGTGGGGGAAAAAAGAAGATCAGATTGTTGCCATTGAGTTTTTTTTTGATAGCCAATGCCGATGTATTGGAGATCAGCGTGGCCCATACATACAGTATCAGACTATTCATTAATTTAAAGACAGTAACACAAGCATACCAACTGATACAATTATTTGTACATGATATTTACTAAATCATAGTATTTAAAAAAACGAGACAATAAGCTTGATAATAAAAGTCTAGCATAATGCCAAAACGGTTGAAGTCAAAAGTTTACATACACCTTGCAGAATCTGCAAAATGTTAATTATTTTAGCAAAATTAGAGGGATCATACAACATGCATGTCATTTCGTATTTAGTACTGACCTGAAGAAGATAATAGTTGTTGCATTTATAAAAATGACCCTGTTCAAAATACTGTTTTACATACACTTGATTCTTACTACCGTGTTGCAGCCTGAATGATCCACAGCTGTCTTTTTTTATTAGTGATGGTTGTTCATAAGTCTCTAGTCCTATGTTCTGAAAAGTTAAACTGCCCACTGTTCTTCAGAAAAATCCTTCAGGTCCCACAAATCTTTTGGTTTTTCAGTATTTTTGTTTATTTGAGATCCATCTTTTCACACTGAGGGACTCATATGCAACTATTACAGAAGGTTCAAACGTTCACTGATGCTCCAGAAGGAAACACGATGCATTAAGAGCCAGTGGGTGAAAACTTTTTGAATTTGAGGATCAGAGTGAATTTAACTGATTTTGTCTTCTGGAAAACATGCAAGTATCTTTTGTAGCTTCTAAATTAAAAAATATATGATATTTAGGCAAAATAAGGTTCTGTACTGTTCAAAAGTTTTCACCCGCGGCTCTTAATGCATATTTTTTCCTTCTGGAGCATCAGTGAGTGTTTGAACCTTCTGTAACAGTTGCATATGAGTCCCTCAGTTGTCCTCAGTGTGAAAAGATGGACCTCAAAATCATACAGTCATTGATGGAAGGGTTTCAAATACACAAAAATGCTGAAAAACCGAAGAATCTGTGGGACCTGAAGGATTTTTCTAAAGAAAAGCATGCAGTTTAACTGTTCAGGACAAACAAGAACAACTTTCACTAAACAAAAAACAGGTAACAACACAGTATTAAGAATCAAGTGGATGTAAACTTTTGAACAGGGTCATTTTCATAAATTCAACTACTATTTTCTCTTGTGGACTATATGTAAACATCTTTAATGTGAAATATCTTATTCAGGTCAGAACTAAATAAACAATAACATGCATTTTGTATGATTCCTCTTATTTTGGTCAAATAATTAGCATTCTATAAATTCTGCAAGGTATATGTAAACTTTTGACTTATGTCTTGACTTCAAAGACGCTTCCAAAGGCAAATTAATTCGTACCCTAGAACCATGCCCAACTCCTTCACATGCACCCTGGTCTGTCCTTTCAAGTATTCGGCCAGCATTTTGCTCTTGAAGTAGAGTTCCTGCAGCCGGTCCTCCAGATGCATTATACACTGAAAACGAGCGAAAGATCAGCTTGTGTCACACACTGTACAGACTTCATGCCAATATAACAGCACAGGCCCTGTAGAGTTTAGCTTCAATCTGCCCATTAAAAAAAAAAAAAGTCCAAAGCCCTGCATGTTTTGATGTCTATGTGTTGAAAATTGAAATTATTTGCTGTAGCATGTGTATGTGCATTCTCAAATTAAATGTGGCGATCCAAAACATTGAATTTATTTAGCATTCATGCAAAAGTTCACTGTAAGTTATGTGTCTTATCAACAAGGCATATCTGCATTATTTTTCATTTCGGGCCAATGCCATCATTTACATTTGTGACCCTGGACCACAAAACTTGTCATAAGTTTATTTGTTGCAGTATCCCAAAATACACTGTATGGGTCAAAATTATAATTTTTTCTTTGATACCAAAAATCATTATGATATCAAGTAAAGATCATGTTCCATGAAGATATTTTGTCAATTTCCTACCGTAAATATCAAAACGTCATTTTTGAAAAGTAAAAAGACAACTTTAAAAGGAGATTTTCTCAAGATTTAGATTTTTTGCACCCTCAGGTTACAGATTTTCAAATAGTTGTATCTCAGCCAAATACTGTCATTATCATAAACCATACATCAAAGGAAAGCTTATTATTTAGCTTTCAGATGATGTATAAATCTCAATTTCTCAATCTCAAAAATTGACCCTTATGACTGGTTTTGTGGTCCAGGGCCACATTTGAGGACTTTATCAGCCAATATTGTGCATCCCTAATCCCTTACTCAACTATTCATCAAAATAATCAATAGTGATGCACTACAGACTGATGAGGTGATGTTTCTTATGTTCATGACAGTAAACATCAGAATCATGAAGCACATACACGTAACTGGCTCATATCAGTTTGGCAGTTCTTGTGTATGACTGAGCAAATAAAGCAGAAGAAAGGTAAATAAAGTTGCGCTCACAAAGTTTGGAGACAGGTTGAGTCGGTAGAGCTGGTAGGTGGACTGGAGCAGGTTGGACACGAGGTTAGACACGAGCACCTCTTTGCCCAGCTTGTCGGAGGATCGTCTCTGGCTGCTGGCCACCTGCACACTCCACTTATCTGTGTCTGCGATAATGCAGACGGCCTCCGCGATGGGCTCATCCAGCACAGGATGCTGCACAACAACAATTCAGCTTTATTAATATTTTAAATCAATTTTTACAAACACAATTAATACTCTAAGCCAAATGTCAAATTCCCTGACTTTTCCCCTCACTTTCACTGATTAAAAATGTGAATTTCCATGACCTATAATGAACAGATCTATCCATTTGCAAGCTTTATTTACAGACATTTTTTGTACAAAAACACACATACACACTACTTTTTTTTTATGCAATGCAATTTTGATATTTTTCTTTTTACAGAAATTAATTTGAGTTTTTTTATGGTTTCAGGGAATAAATGCTCTGAAGTATTTCCTGTTTGTAATCAAGTTCATGATTCAGTCTTTTTATTTCTTCACATTTAGTTTTTGCTTTTCTATCATCTACTCTTCACAGTTGAAATTTGCAAATGTACATTTTCCTGGCATGTTTGCCTTAGTTATCAGGTACAGCCTGATGACTGCAAGTTGACGAGCGGGAAGGAAATAAAACGGCGCTGAAAAAATAGCCTAACCATAAAAATAGGCAAAACAATATGGCAGGGATCCCTAAATCTGGCCCACGAGATCCACTTTCCTGAAAAGTTTAGATCTAACCCTAATTAAACACACCTGAGCATGCTAATCAGTGTATTCAGGATCATTAGAAAATCACCGGTAGGTGAGTTTGATCAGGGTTGGAGCTAAACTCTGAAGCGCATTGGCCCTCCAGGGCAGGATTTGAGGAACCCTGCAATACGATATAGAAAAATTACATTTTGATTAATGGAAACCCGTGTGAACCCTGTTAATATAACCATTTTAAAGAAAAAAATATGTTTTGTTATAGCTTTTGGAGCATCAAACTCTAAAAACCACAGTGTGTGGCATCACAGGGTTGTTTTTTTTTTTTTTTTTGATGGCCAGTAAAGTAATTATAAGCATTTCTTTACTTTTGGAACAGACACTTGTTTTGAAACAGAGGAAGACCAAGTCAAAGGACTCTTGAGTCCATAAGTGCTACTGAGCAGTAATAGCATTATGGATAGGGGAAGCTATGAACCTGCTGGTTTGGGGTGCTCAGCAGGTCAGAAACAATGTTTATGTGGATAAACCTCCTCAAGACATTTTTGTGTGCATTTGCTAATGAATGCAGCGTGCACAGAAACGATCTATCACAGCGCGTCATTACCGCATTAAAATCTATTCGTGCTCTCATGCTTGAATGGTTTAAAACAGTTTAATATTTAAACTGACAAGACTTAAAACACATGAGAATGATTTCTTGAAGCAGCAGCACGGCCAAGAGTTCAGGGCTGCGTTTCCCAAAAGCATTGTAACTGTAAGTTGTTTGTAGAAACATTGTCATCACGTCCTCATTGGGACACCACAATTAAAACCACAATATTTGTGTGTGAAAATAACATTTGCATGTTCAGAAAGTTAAGAAATGCTCATATTACTTCACTGGCCACTGGAATATGTTTGTATCAATAGACAAAAATACATTATATAGGTCAAAATATGCCAAAATTCATTAGGATAAGTAAAGATCACGTTCCATGAAGATATTTTGTACATTTTGTAAATATATCAAAATGTAATTCTTGATTAGTAGTAATATGCATTGCTAAGAACTTTACAGGCGATTTTCTTAACATTTTTATTTCTTTGCACCCTTTAAAATAGTTGCATTTTGACTAGTGTCCTATCCTAACAAAACATGTCATTGGAAAGCTTATTTATTCAGCGTTCAGGTAATGTATAAATGTCAATTTTGAAAAAAAAAGACACTTTTTGACCGATTTTGTGGAATATGATGCAAACCTGCAATAACTAAATATGTTAAATAATACAAACTTCCTTTATGCATCTAATCGCATTTTATTAACCACTGTTTTGCAGCCGACCTTTGATGATCCAATTCATCCATACTAATAAGCAAAAATTACTCAAGTTAATCTAATATGTGTTTTCCTTTTTTTTTTCCATTGCTGAAGAGTTGACTTTTTCCTGTGGTCTACTGTACAGACGTGAATTTACTTTTCTCTAAGCCTGAGGCTTTTGGTGTGAAAAGGCTTTTACATTTGCCAAAAATATAACTTTTTATATTAAAAACAAAGAGGCAAGTCCTGCCCAGATTTAAAAAGTAACGCAAAAGTAATGTAACACATTACTTTCCATAAAAAGTAACCAAGTAACGTAATTAGTTACTTTTTTAGGGAGTAACTCAATATTGTAATGCATTACTTTTAAAAGTAACTTTCCCCAACACTGATCAGGTGCTGCTTGATGACCTATTGGAGGTGGTATTTACCTGCACAGCATGTGCCAGATCTGACACCAGATTCTGCCTCAGTTTCTCATCATTGGGGGCTCCATGCAAAACAAAGTCTGGGACATACGTAGGACAGTATCCACCAAACAGTGACCTCCCAAAGTTGGCAATGCTTGGTTTAGAGTAGTTCTCCACCAGCTTTGCCCTAGAAAACAGATAACCTTGTTCATTATCAACATTTAATATCAACATCACATCTCTGTATTTATGGAATTAGAATATGTGACCTTGGACCATAAAACCAGTCAGTCAAGTTGCACAAGTATATTTGTAGCAATAGCCAACAATACATTGCATGGGTCAAAATTATTGATTTTTATTTCATGCCAAAAATCATTAGGATATTAAGTAAAGAAGATGTTCCATGACGATGTTTTGCTAATTTTATAATGTATATCTCAAAATGTAATTTTTGTTTAGTAATATGCATTGCTAAGAACTGAATTTGGACAACTTTTAAGGCAATTTTCTTAATATTTAGATTTTTTTTTGCACCCTCAGATTGCAGAATTTCAAATAGTTGTATCCCGGCCAAATATTGTCCTATTCTAACAAACCATACATCAATGGAATGCTTATTTACTCCGCTGTATACATTTGTAAAATCTGTATAAATAATTGTTTTAATTGATGCTTATGATTGGTTTTGTTGTCCAGAGACACATATTTTCAAAATTTTTCTATTTGGATTTTTTTATGTATTTATTTATTTTATTGAAAAAATAAAATAAAAATAAAAATAAAAATATTATATATATATATATATATATATATATATATATATATATATATATATATATATATATATATATATATATATATATATATATATATATATATAATTTTTTTTTTTTTTTTTTTTAACATATTCCAGATTATTGCCCAATAAAACAATGCTTATATTACAGGCAAATATAGTGAAAGTAACAATGCAGGCAGTTCTATATATTATGTGAAAAAAGGCTTAAAAAAAAAATATATATATATATAATATTATAACATTGTAACATTACAATTTAAAAACAAAAACTCAGCTTTTTAAAGCAGAAGGTAAGTTCACTAACTAAAAATTACATTAAAACCAAAAGCACAGACTAAATTCTACATCTGGCACATTTATTGTCCAAGAACAAATACCTAAGTGTCTATATCCTAGAAGTTAAGTTATTTAAACCTTTTAAAATAAAGCATGCCTCATATTTAGGACAAATTGCATTATGCACTTTCCCTGCAACAGCTCAATCGGTATCCTCTGTTATTTTTCAGATGCGCTCATATCAAACTACTGTATATCAATATAAGCAGTATTGCCTCATTCCATATTGTTTATAAAAAAAAAATTAAGAGTGCAGATGCAAAAGCCGTCTTTCTTTAAAAATGCATTTTTAATCAGGCTATGCATAGGTTTCTACCCAAGTACCAGTACTTCTGATTGGGCTGAGGCTGGGATTTTAGCAGGTTTGAAGTAAAAGTATTTGATGGATGTATAATATGCGTCTAGAGCATTCACTCAGTATCATTATCTCATTTTTGACCGAGATGGCTTTTAGGGGGTTTTGTATCTGAACTCTTCAAATATCAATATATCACACAAACTCAATATACAGAGAGGTAGTTGATAATCCTCTCCGCTCTTACCCTGGTAACGGCACTTCGAGCTCATCCTGCCAGTCGGCCTGCTCATCACCGTAGAACGGCTCATCAGGCCCTTGCCTGGTCATCTCCTGTCCAGCGTCTTCACTCTCGCTGTCCCCTAGCGCACTGTCCGAGCTCTCATTGCGTGGGATCTCCCAGTCGTTCAACGGGACCGTTTTCTTTTTCTCCACAACGTTGCCTCGAGAAGGGACACTCAGCGACATCTCGATGCCCTTGTCCTGCTCGGCACAACAGCAGGGTTTACAGCAGCCCGCGCCGTCTCCTGCGTCGCACTTACACCCGTCTTTGTCCAACCGCGAGCCCTGCAGGTTTGGGCCATCTTTTCCCGCGACTTTCATCCCCGTTTGTCCATTCGTTTGGTAGACATCATCAATAGTCCTCGTCTCCACGGGATTGTCCTCGTTGAAATACTCGTCGAACATGTCCATGCAGTCCCCTTGCGCTCTCGGACACCACTGAGACGGCTTTCTAGTGAAGGACAAGCTTGTCTTGCCATCGTTGGTCTTGATTTGGTCCACTTGAAGTTTAGCCTCACCGTTGCACTGCTTCTGCTGGTTGCTTTGGAGAAGCTTCTTGTGTTTCTTGATCTCGTCCTCCAGCTTTTGTTGTCGACTCTCCATGTCAGATTCAGGAGACATGGAGTCTCCGATGAGGAATGTGACTTTAGCGGAGGGCTCGTTCCCGGCGTTATCGAAGGTCTTGTCGGGGGGCTTCTTCTCTAGGAGGATATCTGATGAATGGAAGATCCTGATGGGCAGGCCAACAGATTCAACCTCGGGCCGCACGTCCCCTTGAACCTCGAGCGAAGCTCTTCTCTCGCATGGTGAGGTGGAGCCCACTTTCACCACTGTTTCCAGTCGAGTCTCCAGCCTCGGGCTCTCTGCCTCTCTGCAGACAGGCGCATCACTGATGCGGTCCGTTTCCGGGACAGCGCTATGCGGGGCCTCTGTGTCCATATAAGTGCTGCTCTGTAAGCTGTTGTCATCAGAGGGGTAGCCATCCTCTGCCTCGGCACCCTGGGACAGATAGTCTTGGCTTGGCTTGTGCATAGTGACCAGCACATAGTCGGACTCCTCCACCTCTCCGCGGCGCAGCGATGTGGTGATGAGCGAGCCGGGCATCACAATGGCCTCGTCCTCGGCGCTCTCCAGCAGGTGCGTTTCCAGTAACTCCGAGCAGCGGATGAAGTAGGTCAGCACATAGAGAAGACGCTGCACCAGCTCCTGACGCCGACCAACCACCACCGTACGGGAAAGACGCACAGGTGAGCCGATGGCACCGTACAGATCACCTGAAGCAATAACAACATTATTAACCAAAACAGCTCCTACACATTTGCTAGTAAACAATTACAAAAATGACACATTATCTAGATTATATAATCAGATTCCAAAAATGTAATACTTGTAACTGGATTACACTACATTTTAAAATCCTCATAATTACATTACAGTTACTTTATGGATTACTAGGGATGTAACAATATAAAAATCTCACAACACGATAATATCTCAATATTAAACAATATTTATTGCAATATTATTACATTTTAAAGTTAAATTATTCCATCTAATACACTTTGAGAGTTCAAAATGAAGAGCTCCAACCCATGTTCCTAACTAAGAAAATTGAAGTCAGAAATGTATGTGTGGTATACTGTCTCAGTCTAAATTGCATTCACACTGGTCTTTTATAAAGCCAAAACAAATCAGAATATAATAATAACAACAACTATTTTATATTAATGTTATATCTATGACTACCCATATATTGTAAAACAACTGCACTTTAAAAGAAATAAAATTAATATTTCATAGGTATATTATTTTTGCCTTACACTACAGTGGCGAAATTACAAAACTTCTTTCCTAATTTCTACACTTGAACGAGATCATTTGAGTACCCATTTAAACCGCTGTCCGCAATTCATACTGCACTTTTATTTTGAAGGAAAAATCCAGCTTCAGTGAAAACAGGCGCACAAAAATGCATCTCACTACAAATCTAGTGAAATGCTTTAGCTTGTTTTACAAATACTGTGCTAAAGCATAATGGCACAAAACACAACTTTGAAGACTTTTATGTTAGAATAAGAAGTTTAAATATATTTTAAAAACTACACCTTTTTCCCAGAAAACCTATCGGTTGTGTGACCACGATGATAACGAGACAGTTTTGCTATCACGATACCACGATATTGATAATACCTTTACATCCCTATTGATTATATATATTCATAAAATAACAGTCAAATATTCAGAATTTATTGATTCGCTCTTATAGAGTGTGAACTGCAGTTCTTACAGTGATCATTGGTGTATTGTCGATGTATCTAACTGTAATGTTTGGTAATATTTGTATTCAAAACTGCTATTCCTTGTTTAAAAATTTAAAACGGCGCCAAAACATTACATCTGAATTAGTATATTTTGTTTAATGCCATGTCAGCTACAATGGCTATTTTCACGGCAAAAACAGTTAAATAAAATACAAATAAGGTACACACAATAAAAACATTTAAACAAATAACCATCATTAAAATAGACTCTTGACCTTAATATGTGATAAAAATTCTAAAACTTTCTCTGGTTCAACTTTAATAAATAATTCTTTAAAAGAGCTCACTTCATAAAAATCCTTTCTACAAACATTAAAAGCAGGGCAGTCCAATAAAATATGTTTGACAGAAAGAGTGGTTTCACAAAATGTGCCTGAATTAGTCAATAAAAAAAAAAAAAAAAAAAACATACAGATGCCAACAATGAGTGAGAAGGGATGCAACAGTGTTATAAATATTGAGGTATCGCGATAGCAAAACTCTTATCTTAACTCTTATAACATCATAACATGATATTATGAAATTATAGGTCTTTGGGCAAAAAGTGTAGTTGTTAAAATATTATTTAAACTTCTTATTCTAACATAAAAGGTCTTTAAAGTTGTGTTTTGAGGCCATTATGCTTTGGCACAGTATCTGTTAAACAAACTAAAACCAAATGCACAATATGGCTTAAATCCTTCATCAAGTATGTTTTCGCTGCGCGTTTCAAAGCGAAGCTTTGTTCATGCAGTTAGTTTGTTATCTGGTGTTTTCCGTGCCTCAGAATAGCTCAGTTCACAGTGAATGAATTCAGTCAAATCGTTTATTGCATGTCCCATGAGTTTAGCGCACGTCTGGGAACGGAACAGCCACCAATTATGCTTTATTTTCGTGGCAGATAATTGCAGCATTTTACTAGATTTGTAGTGAGAGTGTTTTTGTAAGCCTGAATTCACTGAAGCTGGAGTTTCCTATCAAAATAAAAGCTCTACTGATGTTTCCGTCAAAATAAAGTGCAGAATGAATTGCTGACAGCTAGCCGTTTAAATGGGTAACGTAGAAATTAGGAAAGAATTATTGTAATTTCCCTACTATAGTGTAAAGCAAAAATACTATACCCATTTTCCTTTATTTTCCAGTGCAACTGTTTTACAATATGTGGCCATTACTGTCATAGGAAAAACAATCATATAAATTGTTGTTATTATTATTATTATCATATTCTAACTTTTGGGAATATAATTTAGTCTGAGACAGTGTACCACAAATAAAAAGAGGGTTGAGTCCCCTTTTCAATTCACTGACTTTTTTCTGACTTAAGTTTTCTTCATTGAGAAGCTCTTAATTTTGAACTCTTAAAGTGCATTAGATAAAGTAATTTAACTTTAAAATGTACAATTTTTCATTTAATTTAATAATAAACATTGTATTGTGGACTTCATATCGAGATATTTTGGTGTCATGAGATTTTGATATCAGTACATCTAGCAGTGAGCATCGATTTAGCAATTAAAGACAGTTTCCAGACTAGCAAACTAAAATGTCCTGCAAAGTTCATTTCTGATTTGCTTCAAGCAATCCCAGGGACCTTAAATAACTGGTTTAGTTGTGTTTTATTCAAGTTAAAGCTAAACTCTGCAGGATTCTGCACCCCTTTCCTGGAAACACCCAACACTACACACTTCCTAATCACACAAACCAAGTTATCAGCTCATTAGTAGAGACTCCATGTCCTGAAACGGATATGTCAGATTGTTGTGGTGACTCCAGAAAGGATTGGGAAACCCTGCTCTAAAGCTCCTTGTGCCAAGTCATTTCCATCAACACTCCACTAGGTGGCGAAATGCACATGTATTTGCACTCTTGCATGTGTCATTTACCAAGCTGTGCCCAAAGTGGGTTGTAGGGATGTGTTTTTGCCAGCATGTCCACGCTCTGTGAAGAGTGCTTCTCCAAGAAGATCTTTATGGGTGGTTGACCATTGGGCATGACTGTGGGAACCCAGGCGAGATGGTTTGTGAGAACCGCAGTGAGAAGTGCTGGGAGGAATCTAAAGGGAAAAAATAAAGGTTACATTCACGCTTCTCAAGAGCGTTCAATGGCTTGAGGAGACTGTGTGACGTTACTCAACTGGTTCTTGGAGGCTTGCTCCATGAGCAGAGCCAGCTCCCTCATGAACTGGCCACAAAGCTGGTTCTTCTCAGGTGGACCCGACATCATGGTGAGCCAGACAGGCTCAGACACACGCGGCATGGTGTACAGGTTGCAGATGGTCGTCCTACAGGGTGCCGCACACAAAGACAGAAGAGCTTTTGTCAACAGCTGAAACAAAGAGCGCTTCAGTGGCACAGGGCTGCCCCAGCTGGGAAAGACCTTTGCAGCATATTTAACTTCTGCAAATGTCACACAGCCCGGGAAAATGGGCTGCGGTCCAGAGCTTAACACCCAGAAGCCAGTCAAAATGGTAGGAGATCAGGAAAGACTGCAGAGTCACGAGTTGGACTGCTTTTCCACTTCAATGCACATAAAATAAATCAAACAGAGCAGAGTAAGAAGACCTCCCACACACGGTTTACCATTACAAGCAACACTCATGCTGATTAGGCACTGGGAAAGATGCAGATGTTTGCACGAACTCCCGAGTGTGTTGCCAACAACCTGCCACTTGGAAGAAAATGGCAATGTACCCCCTTCCCAAGGCGTACTACACTTCCCAGTACTGAAGTTAGTGTGTAGTGAACTATAAAAAGCTTCATGCAACAGCAGACAGACAGAACACTTTTAGCACTGGATTAGGTAAGAGTTATGAAGCTCTGAGGTCTACTTTCACGAACCTAAACCCTGAAATGAAGGCTGACAGAACATGACACGCACTAAACGCTCGCCACTTCAAATCAGGCCCGGGCGATTATTTAAGCAACATGGTATCAGAGGAATACACAACATAACATAAGTGTTATAAAACCATATTATATATTGAAAATAATGAAATGTTAAAGGATTAGTTCACTTTCAGAACAAAAATGTACAGATAATGTACTCACCCCCCTTGTCATCCAAGATATTCATGTTTTTCTTTTTTCAGTCGTGAAGAAATGATGTTTTTTGAGGAAAACATTTCAGGATTTCTCTCCATATAATGGAGTTCTATAATGCCCCCAAGTTTGAACTTCCAAAATGTAGTTTAAATCTAGCTTCAAAGGGCTCTAAAAGATTCCAGATGATGAAAAAGGGTCTTGTCGAAAAACTCTCATTTTAACTTCTAAATCGTCCAACAACTTTTGTATGTTCACTTTGTAAATACTGGATTGGTATTTCTGCAGCGATGTAGGATGGTTTTGAAGTTGGGGAAGAAAATAAGATGGGATTGTCAATTTGTTTTTGAAAATGACAGATCGTTTTGCTAGATAAGACCCTTCTTCCTTGGCTGGGATCGTTAAGAGCCCTTTGAAGCTTTGGAGAGAAATCCTAAAATGTTACGACGGAAGAAAGAAAGACGTGAACATCTTGGATGACAAAGGGGTGAGTACATTATCTGTACATTTTTGTTCTGAAAGTGAACTAAACCTTTAATGTCACTGGTACGTTTGCATTATTTTTGTGTCACTAATCAAAAAGTCATGTACTGTTATACTCAGGGCCTAAAATTAACACTCACCAAGCGCCAAATGCGAGTAAAAATTGGAGTTGGCAAATATATGTAACAGCGTCAGATACCAGTTGGCAGGTAAAACTTTTTCGAAATATAACAATGCAATGTAGTGAAAACAGCAGCCAGCCATGTGCATCAGGTTTTTAAAGTGAAACCAGCTGTCTGTCTTCATGGAAATCAAAGAACAGAAGAAAAAGATAAATCACTCGACTGCTCTAGTCACTGATTAACTTTTGTAGCTGGAAAATCACTTAAATTAAAAGGTTGTTATAGATTTCAGAGCCTAAAATGTTAAAAATAATGGCTTTCAATTATACTTATGTTAAATGGCTATAATTGATAGGTAAAATTGAGGAAAATGCATTTAATAGGGACAGAAGTAGCAGGACAAATTGCAAACGTTGTAAATATGTTTAGTCACTGCAGTAGTAATAACTGCCTGTTTTTGCAAAAAATAGTTTAATTGGCAGGTGTGGCAAAAAGTTAGTTTTAGGCCCTGGTTATACTTGTGCATCTACATTAACTGAATGTAAAAGAGCACTATATTTCATTTAGATTGAAGGAGATGTTCACCTTTAGAACAAAAATGTAAAGATAAATGTACTCACCCCCTTGTCTTTCAATAAGTTCATGTCTGTCTTTCTTCAGTCGTAAAGAAATTAGGTTTTTTGAGGTGAACATTTCAAGATTTCTCTCTATATAATGGACTTCTATTGTGCTCAGAGTTTGAACTTCCAAAATGCAGTTTAAATGCAGCTTTAAACGATTGAAAAATGCAGCTTTAAATGATCCCAGCCAAGGAATAAGTGTCTTATCTAGCGAAACGCTCTGTGATGTGTTTTATTTTAAATTACAATTGACATACTTTTTAAACTCAAATGCTCATCTTGTGTTGCTGTGCCTTTTTTTCCAGTTCAAGGCAGTTAGGGTAGGTTGAAAAATTTTTCAACCTCATTTCAAAATCATCCTACATCACTGAAGAAGTAGTATTGACCCAGTGCTTGCAAAGTGAACATGCAAAGATGATACAACACCCTTTACAAAAAAGGTAAAACAGCAATGCAAGATGATTTTGATTTGGAAAAAACAGAGTTCAGGCAGAGCAAGACAAGATTAAGGTTAAAAAGTACATAAATTGTAATAAAAAAAAACAAAAACCATTGTTTTGCAAGATAAGACCCTACTTCTTTGGCTGGGATCGTTCATAGCCACATTTGGGATCATCTGAAGCTGCATTTCAGCTGCATTTCAACTGCATTTTAGAAGTTTAAACTCGGGGCACCACTGAAGTCTACTATATGGAGAAAAATCCTGAAATGTTTTCTTCAAAAAAAACAATTTCTTTGCGACTGAAGAAAGAAAGGCATGAACATCTAGGATGACAGGGGGTGAGTACATTATCTGTACATTTTTGTTCTGAAAGTGAACTTCTCCTTTAAGATAAAGGCTGTTCTTACTGTATTTGACACCTAGATTAAATTCAGTCCCACTGTCCTAACAAAAATGTAAACATCTGATTGTTGACCTGATTTCCGCAACAAAAACCAGACACTGATGCACAACGATCAAGCCTTCATCTGTCCAGATCTCTGACTTCAAAACACCAAGGTGTATAATTAGCCCACTGGAGGTGGGAAATCTGAAATATTTGTTTGTCTGTTCACTTGCACATTATTGACTATTCTGGTCCGTCCTGACAGTGTGTGAGAGAGATAAGATTTCTGTGGCACTGGGGTCGGGTTGCTCTGGCCGCGAACCAACAAGCATATGACTTGGAAGTATGAGAGGGTGCATAGTGGATCACCTCTGAAGCACTGACACAGACCGAGCTTATTTTACACAGAGCAGGAGCGAAGCACACGCTCACACGGACTACTGCTCTGTTCCTCTGCAAGACATTTTAGAATCGGGGGTCAGTTGCATAAACAGTGTCACTATGTTAAGACTATACGTGTCTTACGAACTAGTTTCACCAAATAGCAATAGAAAAGAGGGTAATCATTTTAGATCAGACCAGTCAATCTTTTTGCAACTGAACTTAAAAAAAAGTTATGACTGACTAAATTTAAGACTGTTTCTGCAGTTTCTGAACAGTTTGGTCAAACGGTGCTGCAGGGATACAATGTTTCACTCTCTGGAGAATCAACCTACAAATATACACTACCAGTCAAAAGATTTTTGATTTTTTAATGGTCTCTTTGCTCACCAAGCCTGCATTTATTTGATCCAAAGTACACCAAACATTTTGAAATATTTTTACTATTTAAAAATAACTATTTTCTATTTGATATATTGATATACGCTGCTCAAAAAATATTATTATTATTATTATTATTATTATTGTAAACAGCTGAGAAGAATGTTTTCAGGTTTCTTTGATGAATAGAAAGTTAAGAAAAACAACATTTATCTAAAATAGAAATCTTCTGTAACATAAATATCTTTATCATCACTTTTGAATAATTTAAATCATCCTTGCTAAATGAAGAAAAAAAATATACTGACCTCAAGCTTTTGAATAGTATAGTGTTAAATGTTACAAAAGCTTTTTATTTCAGATTAATGTGGATCTTTGGTTCTTTCTATTCATCAAAAATGAAAAAAATGAACGGTTTCATCTGACACTGAAGACTGGAGTAAACCTAACCTAAAATGTAACCTAAAATGTAGGTTTAATCACAAGAATAAAATTACATTTTAGAATATATTTAAATGGAAAACAGTTGTTTTAAATAGTAAACATATTTCAAAATTTTACTATTTGTGCTGTACTTTGAATCAAATAAATGCAGGTTTGGTGAGAAGAGGAGACTTCTTAAAAAAAGAAAAAGAAAACATCATCTAAAATCTTACTGTTCAAAAACTTTTGACTTGTAGTGTAGTTGGCATCAGTATAGCCTTATTCAGACTGTCAGTCCAAATCAGAATAATGTGCATATTTATCATATTTAGCCAGCGTGAATTTAAATAAAATAAAACATCCATTTAAAATTTTAAAATCCTTTTTAAATCGCATTCCTGGAAATCCATTGAATTCTGACTGCTCAGATCAGATTTAGCATAGCTTTTTAGTCCATGTCACTTTCGCATTCTACATAAAACGTAAACGTGTCAGACAAGATTGTATTGTTGCAAAGTGCAAGTCAAGTGGAAAATGGCAAAGCGGATCTACACAACTCTACATTGCAGCTTCCTATGTTCTGCTGCTGCCTCATAAAATGAAATATAATCTAGCGTGACAGAAACATGTTGTCATGTTGTATTGAAAACTTTTGTTGTTATTGTTGTTTTCAGCATAGACATACCACACAACGTCACTGGATTTGGACCAACAAGTCTGAAAAAGGCGTATTACTCTAAGATCACAGCTAGCATAAAAACAATGCCTTTTTATAATGACAATTGACAGAATTTCAAAAATGTAACATCTCTAGTTGACTGACGGGTTGATTTTAGTTTTTATTTCTTTGAAAACATTACGCATCTTGTTGCCCTGAACATGATACGCGAGTTATCGTGTGAATCGTGTTAAGGGTCATAGTGCTCAGTGTCAGCAGGAAACTGCAATGGGTCAGTATACTATAGCACTAAGAAACTGCTTGGATTCAAAGTCACTGTATGTGAAAGCGCTTCTCAGATCAGCGTCTCATGTCACATGAGCGGATTAGCGGATTAAGTGTCCAGTAAACCTTGGCTGGATTTTGAGTGGATGCAAATAACAAAACACCTGGTGAGCAGCGTCCGCAGACATGTCACCACAAACTCACCGAAACTCATTGAGGCCGTCCACCATGCGACTGTAAGCCAAAGCTCTCTGGCTGGCATCAGCTGACCTGCGGCTCAGTATCATAGCCTTCAAACAAACAGAGAGTCACAAAAGCACACCGTAAGACTGTGACGCATCAGATGGCACAGGGAAACCACAAAAGCACAAATCGTGTCTAACCTGCTCGATGGCACTTTTGAGCTTGTTCATGTGACTCTCAAAGAGAGGAAAGTGAGAGAAGAAAAAGTCCTGGAACTTGGCGTTTTCTTCCTCGTTGGGCGAGAGCAGGAAGATGACGCCGATGGCGATCTTCTTCTTCCTGGCGACCCCTAAACTCGGTCCGCCGTTCTCATCAGACATGTTGAAGCTCTCTTCCACAGACCTGGAATGCAAAAACACAACACCTGATTAGACAAGTTTAACAGCACTAATGGAGTTTAAAAGTAATGCATTACAATATTCAGGGTTCCCACTCTAAGCCAACTTCCTTGATTTTTCCCTGACTTTCACAGACTAAAAAGCTGAATTTCCATGACCTACAATGAAATTTGCAAGCTTTATTTACTTGTTCACAGATGTTTTAGTACAAAAACAACACACATACAGACTTTACTACCATTTTCTGTTTGTCATCAAATCCGTCATTCTTTTTTTTTTTCTTTATTTCTTCACATTTAGTTTTGTTTTTCTATCGTAACACCTAGTCTTTGAGGTGGTCATTTTGTAAAGCTCTTAAAATGAGCATTTTCCTGGCATGTTTGCCTTGGTTAACAGGTGGTGACTGCATTTGATTTAAAGGGTTAGTTCACCCAAAAATGAATATTCTGCCATTAATCCTCACTCTTATGTTGTTTCAACCACATAAGACCTTCTTTCATCTTCGGAACACAATTTAAGGTATTTTTATGAAATCTGAATGCTGTCTGACCCTCAATAGACAGCAAGGGTCCTACCACGTTTAAGGCCCAGAAAAGTACCAAGATGATCGACAAAGTAGTCAATGTGACTACTCTGGTGACTACAAACTACTTTATCTAAAACAAAACTAAAACAAAAATAATTAATTTACTCCACATTTTCATCTCTGTGGTGATGCAGTAGAGACAAAAATGTGAAATAAAGTCATTATTTTTGTTTTCTTTGCACAAAAAAAAAAAAGTATTCTTGTAGATACATAAAATTACAGTTGAACCACTTTATCAATCATCTTGGTACTTTTCTGGGCCTTGAACATGGTAGGACTGTCTAGCGGAGGGTCAAAAAGCGCTTGGATTTCATCAAAAATATCTTAAATTGTGTTCCAAAGATAAAACAAGGTCTTACAGGGTTGGAACAACTGGAGCATCAATTTAAAGCATCAAACAATAATCCCTGATATTCCAATTCCCTGACTTTTAATGTCTGAAATAGACCTTATAAAATTCTATGATATTACAGAAATTCCATGATCCACAGGAACCCTGAATATTGTGTTACTGCCTAAAAAAAAAAACTAATTCTGTTTCTTTTTTATGGAAAGAAATGCGGTACATTACTTTTGCATTACTTTTTGATTTGTTTGTTTGTTTTTAATATAGAAGGTTCTATTTTTAGCAAATGTGACAGCCCTTTCACACCAAAAAATGAAATGAATAAGCCTCAGGCTAAAGGAAAAGTAAATTCACGTCTGTGAAGATATTTTCTTGTAAATTAAAAAGTAATGCATTACTTTACTAGTTACTTAAAAAAGTCATCTGATTACGTCACTTGTAAGGCTTTACCCCCCAAAACTGGTTATCACGGTTTGTCTTTTCTCTTACGTTTGCACGTGTTAAAAGAAGAAGTCTGCTGTAATTAGACAAACTGGTAGCAATTTGTTATGAAATTCTCGTCTATATCATGGTTAGGCTCACTAGACATGACGATGCAGGGTTACATCATCATAAAAGCCCAAGGATAGCTGTAATGTGTGCGTGAGCGTGTTGCAATCGCACCATCGAGGGAAGACTCCGTTCTCCAGGCTGGTGGTCTGGCTGCGCAACCATCGCCGCTGGTAGCTACTAGCACAGCTGCTGGTGAGAGAGGAGCCTGGCGATGGAAACGGGGTGATCAACAGGCTGCTTAAAGACGCTGTGGACAGAAGAGGAAAGCAGCAATGAGTCGAAACACTCACACACGCCAAAAATAAAGTACTCTTGCATGACATGCAAATGAAAGGACATTCTCTGTGCAACATTTCTGAGCCTCTGACCTTTAAATGGCTCGACTTATTTGGCTACTGCAGATTTAAAAGAAATAGTTCACCCAAAATCTTTTTTTTCCCCATCAGATTTGAAGAAATGTAGCATTAGATCACTTACTCATCAATAGATCCACTGTAGTGAATGGGTGCCATCAAAATGGAGTCCAAACAACTGATAAAAGCATCACAATAATCCACAAGTAATCAACACCACTCCAGTGCATCATTCAATGTCTTATGAAGCCAAAAGCTGTTTTTGTAATTAACAAATCATTAAGACTTTTGTGACCCTGGACCACAAAACCAGTCATAAGTCGCTGGGGTATATTTGTAGCAATAGTGAAAAATATATTGCATGGGTCAAAACTATTGATTTTTATACAGATATTAAAGTTAAGATCATGTTCCATGAAGATATTTTAAAATTTCATACCACAAATATATCAAAACTTAATTTTTGATAAGTATTATGCATTGTTAAGAACATAATTTGGACAATTTTTTCTCAATATTTAGATTATTTTGCCCCCTCAAATTCAGGATTTTTAAGTAGCTGTATCTCAACCAAATATTGTCCTATCCTAACACACCATACGTCAATGGAAAGCTTATTTATTCAGCTTTTTCAACACAATTTAACTGACATTTAATTCATATGATTGGTCCAGAGTCAATTTTTTTCTTTAAACCACTGTTTCTAGCTCTTGTTTGAATCAGGAAAGAAATATGTAGACCAAGCATAGCTTACAAGCAAGCTAAAGCACTCCAAATTTTGATGTGACAGGACTTTTTCCACTGGAGGAGGCGTTATTATGGTTTACTGACTATGTATTTTCGCTGAAAGCAACGTGTTGAAGTTAGAAACATCTTAAAGTCAGATTTGTTTCCTACAAACATGCAGCTTTTGGCTTCACAAGATGTTAAATGATGAACTGGAGTGGTGTGGATTGATTTGTGGATTAATGTGACGTTTTTATTAGACTTTATTCTGATGGCACCCATTCACTGCTAAGGATCTAGTAAGTGAACAAGTGATGTAATGCTACATTTCTCCAAATCTGATGAAGAAATAAACGCATCTACATCTTGGATGGCCAGAGGGTGAGCACATTTTAGAAAATTATCATTTTTGTGTGAACTATTGCTTTGAGAAACACCCCATCACATGTGAACATTTAGGTTTTCAGGGTCACCAGAGAGGCCGCAAGAGAGTGATGTTCAGAATGAGGTGACACGCTCAAAGAGCTCAATGGAGATGAAACACGTGTGCCGAACCAAGCCTGAATATAGCCTCCTCATTTACTAGTGCAGGCGGGCGGTTTTGGGAACCTCTAAATATAAACGTCTGTGCATGTGATGCTGCATTAGCCAGAACGAGAGATCCCAGCTATGCTGCCCAGGTCACCAGGCACTTTCCATTGCACAAGCTTTTCCAGGTCTGCTGCATTTTCAGAAGGCTGCACATCTCATTGGCACAGGGCTCAGACAGCTTCAGGACATCCTGAGTGTAGTGTCATTTAAAATTAGGACACAACAGAAAGAATGACATCTACATATCAAAAAAAAGTGTTTATTTCTGGGGTGGATTTGACGTCAGGTGCCAATCCTTTCATCGTGTTCAATATGAAAAAGTCCTGACGCCAATATCACGAACATACTGTTCAGAGAAACTCTTCTTGTTAAGCTTCTGATATTTCCACAGCACTCAGGACTGAGTAGGGCCTTATGATTACAAACTGGAAAACGCAGATGGTTTCATAGAATCCAGTAATAAGAATGTAATCTACAGTATAATGTGAATGAATGAATCAAAAGTAGAGCTTCACACTTCAGTCAAATGGTGATATGGACTCTTGTCTGGGAATATTAAAGGAACAGCTCACCCAAAAATGAAAATCATCTGCTTCTCAATAGGCTATTTGAGAAGGCTATTATTTTACCAATTAATTTAAGAAAAACTATCCTCAGGAAGACTAAAACTCTAAATTCTTATTCTTAATTCAGCCTGCCAAAATAAAGGTTCGGTTTAACTTTAAGAAAAATTATGATACAGATATATTACTATTGTACTTTAGAATGTACTCAAAGTAAAACATGAACACCTTTTAAGGAGTATCATACAGTTCTTTGTCTGTTTTTATTTAAACCCAAGACCACTGTTGTGTAGCACTTTGTTTGCCAAAAAAGGAATGGTTAAATTTACATTTGATTGCATTTAAAAGATTCAATCAATTGTTCAATTTTTATGCATTATATAATTACCACCACTTTTTTTTTATAAAGCTTTATTAAATCTAGAAAATTAAAATAACATTTCTGAAAAGATAAAACACTTCATAGTGCATTATTATTGCCAAAAAATTAATACATTGGTAAAGTTTTTTGAATTCCATGATTAAACATTATTATTAATTAAATAAAAATGGAGAATACATATTAAACAGACTTCATAGAGCTCTAAATATAACACTGTCTTACTGAGCCAAGAAATCTGTGTTCATTTAGGCATCAAATTTTGATTAAGTCTTAGTCATAGTCGTTTGACTAAAATGCCATTTAGTTTTAGTCATATTTTAGTCATCTGAAATGTTTGTTTTAGTCTAGTTTTAGTCGGCTAAAATCTAATGGGTTTAGTTAAAGTGAAATGCATTTATTAAGCATTTCCCTAGAATTTCCAACATCTGTGACACACGCTACGCCTTTATATTAAAATGAAATAAATCATTTCTCATAAAGAAATAAAGAAAGAATATATTATATATATATATATATATATATATATATATATATATATATATATATATATATATATATATATATATATATATATATATATATATATATATATATATATATATATAAATAAATAAAGAAATATGGATTCTTTATAACTTGCTTACCACATTCTTCATTCTTTCAAGTAGACATTTATTTATATAAATACATTCAGATTAATCTTTATTAGCACTACTAAAATAATTCAGTGCAGTGAGTGATTTTCTGTCTCTCTTTTGTTGCTTGTTTAACATCAACGACAGACAATAGCACCTAAATTAGGCAGCTGTCCCTTTAAAACCAACAGCAGGAATGCAATGTACTGATACATATCCGATATTCTCCCAAATGTTTGCGTTCACTTTAGATGTAACTGAGTGCGTTTACATGAATACTCGCCAAAAGTGACAATTAGACATCAATTTGTGTGTATTTCTTTGTTTATGCGACACTAAAGAGTACTTGTGTGCTGTGTGAGAGACGCTGCTTTGATGTGTGCACTCAGAAAACCAGACCAAATGGAGTTCTCTTTTGCATTACCAAATTTATTTTTATGTCTGCTCTTCTTATAATCCAAAATATTGACCTTTTTATGAGATGTTTTTATGAGATGTGCAGCAATTGCTACAGCTGAAATGTATGCATCTAACCTCCTAACCACTAAACTAGTGAGTCAATGATTCAATTTCCCATTTATAAAGCTGTATTCCTGAATGAATCAGCCGTTCGAACAAATCAAATTAATTATATGATTCCGTTATTAAATCAGTGACTTGCCGCCACCTACTGGCAGATTTAGTTTCATTTTGAAAGTATCTTCAGTTATTTAAAACATTTAATATTTCTATATTCAAAATGCACCATTTAAAACATGAATTTACATGAACTCTGTTGTACAAATTAATTTAACTAAAACTGATTTAATTTGATTGGTACCTTTTCTGTTGTTTTAATTAGAATTTTTTTTAAAAGCTTAAAAAAATATCATTTTTAAAAATGTTGACAAAAAAGATGACATACTTTTAATAAAGTTGCCAAAAATGCCATTACAAAAGTAAAAACAAAATTCCCATGTAAATCACTTTAAGGAGTCAAATATCACCTCATAATGGGAAGGCAAATGTTTGATCAGATTTTTTGATTATTGATTAGAAGGTGCTCCTGAAATGTTGAATGAAAAAAAAGCTGTGATGAAAATGATGATGAAAACTATTCAACAGCTAAATTAATACTGCTAGAAATAAACCCATCATGTGCAGTAACTGTGTTTGAATGTAAATGTGACCCACATGACATCTGCATGTATAAACAGACTCACCAGAGCGGGCGATGCCGCTGTCTCTCTCATCATACGGTCCCCTCCCTGGCATGTCCATAGGGTTACTATGTCCTGAGGGGAAGCAGAGAAAGTCATGCAGGGATGATTTTAAAGAGTTTGCTCATTCCCACCCACCACCCGTCCAGCCATCTTATCACCACTGTGATCTACCTACACATCAGCAGCACACACACATGCACACGCAGCAGGCAGGAAGAAGGGCAAACCGGTGCATTATGGGGAATGGGGTAGAAAGAAACCCTGGGCTTGTGAAAGCTAGAGAGATTACACCAGAACAGATCTACCATTTACACGGCCTAAATGCCGTCACATAATCAAAGCACTAGCAAACGCCTTAGATGCGCATGCACAAAACACTAGTGCCACATGCACACACTTGTGAACACACACGCCAACCTGAAAAGAAAGAGGCGCTCTTGATGAGACGGAGAGGGCCTTGCTCTGAGAGCGCCCGACGCGGGCTGCAGAGCTGAGAGAAACCTGTACGGTACCGCGATCAGGAGGAGCAGGACGACAAATGAAGAGAAAGACACATATCCAACTGTTAGTCAAGTACAGAAAGAGACACAGAGATGCTCAAAAGCCTGGAATTATTGTTTGAATAATTCGGCCAAGGCTGCATTTATTTGATCAAATATACAGAAATACTGTGAAATGTCATTACTCCTTCAGAAATCATTCTAATATGCTGATTTGCTGCTCAAGATACACTTCTGATTATTATCAATGTTGAAAACTGTTATGCTGGTTTATATTTCAAAAGTAAGATTAAAATAAATCATCAAGGATGCATTAAATTGCTCAAAAGTGACAGTAGAGTAGGGCTGTGCTGATAAACGATATCATATCGAATTGTGATAAAATATATGTCGATAACGATGATAAGCTCTAGGCATTTTTACTCTATATGGATTAATATACGAGCCAGTCACACAGCAGAAAGATGCGACAACAGCCAATCAGTGTGCAGTTTTTACCGTTCACGTCTAAGAGAACTGGAAGAAAAGAAAGTCTATTTCCTATGGCACTTTGCAAAGCAAACTTGACACAAGGATGATAAAAATGAGTGGAAGCAGTGATGAAGATCCAAAAATGATAAAATTGTAAACAAAAAAGGTAGCACAAATTCAGTTATATGGAAGTGGTTTGGCTATTAGAAAAGTGACAAGGCGCAGATTAAAACGATCTGTAAAATGTGTCATAAACGTTTTACACATTATGTGCACTGGCTAGAAATTGTATAGTTTTATTTTGCATATTTAATCTGCTTCTTAAAGCCAGACACTGCTGACAGTCTAGTCTTCCTGACCAAAAAACTGACAAATTGGGTGCAGTTTCTAGTTGTAGACTTGTCTTTCTGGAAAAGAAAAAAAATGTAATTGTGTTACTTACCAATTATGTTTACAACAGTTTTTGGTTTACATTTTTCACATTTACTCTCATTTACCTTCTTTTGTCACAACTTTTAGTTTTTAATTTATTTTAATAAGTTGTCTTAATTTAAGGCCAAATGTGTCATCTGTTTTTGTTAATAAACTATACTTTAAAATGTAATTAATGTACCCTCAAATTTTGTGGCTTCAGTCATAGTTGGGATATTCTTTTTAAGCTTGCATCATTAACAGTTTATATATCGAAATATATATTTCGTTATCGATCAATATGGGAAAAAAAAAATTGAGATTACATTTTTGCTATATCGCCCAGCCCTACAGTAAAGGCATTTATAATGTTTAAAAATATTTCTATTTCAAATAAATGCTGTTCTTTTAAACTTTCTATTCATCAAAGAATCCTGAAAAATAATAAATGACCAAATGTATTGCCGTCTTTTACAAAAATATGAAGTTTTCAACATTGATGATATTCAGAAATGTTTCTTGTGCAGCAAATCAGCATATTAGAATGATTTCTGAAGGAATGATGCTAAAAATTCAGCTTTAATCAGCTTTAAGCAATAAACTGCATTAACATATATTTAGAAATTTATAAATAAATATATTAAAATATATATAAAATACAAAATAAAATATAAATATTTATATATTTATTTATATTTTATTTTAACACATTTACTTTACAGTATTTTTTGATCAAATGAATGCAGGTTTTGTGAGCAGAAGACCCTTTTTTGAAAAACCTTTTAAAACCATAATAACTCCAGACTTTAACCAGTAATGCATCTTAAGCTGTCAGGATGACACAGACAGACAGATGAACGGCAACACCACACAGAACAACTGAATGTATGATTGAAACTATGAAAAAATATTAAACAGGCTCAATTCAATAACCTGTGCAGTCAATTCTGTGGGTGTTGCATACAAACACTGCTGAAAACTGACCTCAAATACACATGATAGTTACCCCAGTAAAAAAAGAACAGATTTAAAATGCATTTATTTTATACTAAGTATAGCTCAAGTCTATTACAATATTAACCAACATATCGCTCAAGACTTACTTACTTATTTAATCTTTATTTGGAGTACTACTTGTGCACAACGCACGTTTCTTGATATTAAGCCTAAATATGTAAATAATATCACTGTTGATGAGGATTGTATGATCTTTAAAAAATATTTAGCACACTTTAGCACTTTAATACATCTTTAGTAGCACTACTTTTGCACAATTAACGTGCATCAAGTACAAAATTAGTTATTTAAATTTAAATATACCAGTTTAGTATACTAAAAGTACAATTGCAGGGTATTTCTATAATATGTAAATGTATTTGTAGTATACTTTGCATGAAATAAATGCATTTTAAATACATTTTTTACTAGGGTAAGTAACACAAAAGCATGTGCTGGTCATGGCTCACAAAAACAAAAAATACACTGTGCATAAAAGAAATAAAAAAATAAAAAAAATACACAAAAGACTACATTTAAGACCATTCTATTTAAGAGATTTCTGATTCAGTCTCTGCAGTTTTGAATCACATAATTGTGTCACTTTTAACTCTCTGATACACAATGTATACTGTTTGCTAGTTTTTGTTTTAACAAATTTAGGTTGTGATATTACATCCTTAACCATAATCTCACTGTCCTGTTTTGCTGTATTTATTTGTGACAACATAAAATCAAAACTGTTCTATTGCATTAGCTTTCTCAAGCTACCTCATTTTGGTGTAATATAAAAGAACAACAGCTTAATTTTATATTTAAAAATAAATAAATAAATAAAATATGCATTTATTCATAAGCATGCCGTTTTTCATATAACCTTTTCTATGATTTTAGGAAGAGAAAAGCTTTGTGTTTATATATTTCATTTGTTTATTGAAAATAAATCTAAATAACACCACATCAGATAAAAATGCTGTGCAGAGGCATCCTAAAGGACATGTCATTCCTAAATCCTGAACAAAAAAATAAGTTTGGCTTAAACAGTTTCTTTATGCACAGTAAATTGCCAAATCTTAAGGAAGAACTATGACCTGGACATGTTCTCAATGAATTCACATAAAACAAACACATAATTACAATGTTTAAAATAGCAATGTGATGTTTCATAGAAAACTAGCGCACAATGCCGGAGGACAGACATAGAAGAAAACTTGGAAAAGCACTGAGATCATAAAACAGTGTAACAAATGTTTCTGACAGCTGAAACTGCAAATGCTGTCCAAGGATAGAAACTGTATTGAAAATGTATTGAAAATGTATGTGGAGTAAATTCAAGCTGATTCAAGCTGAGACTGCGTTACCTATGCTGCCCAGGAAGCCGTTGGTGACAGTGTTCTGCTCGGGCCGCAGCGCGCCAGAGTCCTGATTGATGAACTCTAAACTGTCCTGCAGTCTGTCAAGCAATCAAGAGGCAAAATAAGGCAATGCACCGCAGAGTAGTGTTGTCACGATACCAACATTTTGACTCCAAGACGATACCCGACTAAAACATCTTGATAGTACTACTGAACCGATACTATGACAAAAACAACAGGTCAAGTAAATAACAGATGATCCAAATGGAGGTTATAGTTATTGTACCTATTAAAAAAAAAGCATTTCATCCCCAGGACCATGGTGAGTCTACAGGCATGTAGAGATCTTTGCTACTTTGATAAATTAGCTCAAATAAAGTCAATTTATATTTTATGATATATTCATTTTATTTCACAATAACAATTTCTAATCATGATATAGTCAATTTTTGTCACTGTATCTTTGTTATTAATAATAAGAACAAATACAATAAAACAAAGGCAAAAATGTAATAAATAGGGCCTTATGAAATTTCCCAAATTCCGTTTTATTTTCTCCAAATTCATTAGAATTTTCCTGGATTCTGATTTTTCCATTTTCAATTTTTCTAGACTTTTCCTAGACTTTAAATGGTTATATTAAAAAATATTAATCGAAAAGCATGTCTAATTAATTGAAATCATAAAACGTACACAAGTTAACAACTTGAAAAGTACATTTTAGTACACAAGTACATCTTAAAAGTACATTTTAAGGCCCTATAAGGTACGTTTTATTATTTTTCTCAAATTCTATTTTGATCAAATTTGGAGAATCTGTTTTCCATGAATTTTCTGCATTCCACTTATTAGTTTCATAAATGATCAAAAGCATGCCTAATAAATTTATAAACAATAATTAGATTTTAAAAATAATTATTTAATATTTATTTCTTTTTTTATATATATATATATATATATATATATATATATATATATATATATATATATATATATGTATATATATATATATATATATAAATAAATTCTGGTAAATATTTTTTCTGGTAAATATTGTTTTAATAATATTTTTATAATCAGTAGTCACACTATCATTACATTGAGTAATATATTTGTCAAGTTAAACTTTTATTTTACAGATCAAGTAACCCATAACCGATATATAATGTCTGATATAAAAATTAAAATTAATGTCAAAATTAAAGATAACAAGGGCTCTGAAAAAACTGCCTTCCCTGGTGTTGGTTGAGTGTGGTACTCCCAGACTGCACTTCCTCTGTGCATCCATATACATTAATAATAATTTACATGTTAGAAATGTATGTGTAATACCATAACCTCTCATAATTCCTCATAATTCTTTTCTGATAACTAAAACATAACCTACAATAGTAAAGGTGACTATTCAATTCATCATCTAATGCAGGGGTCTCCAAACTTTTTTACAGCACAGACCGCTTCCGGTTTGTAAATATTCATGTGGACCGGGGGGTTCTTTAAAATAGGTCTATTAATTTATACAATTAATTATAGGCCTGCAATTAAAATAATTAAGACTACAGTCATCAATGAAAATTGAGAGCAGCTTTAGTTTAAAAAAAAAAAATCTATTTAACGTGAAATTCATGTCTTCTAATTTTTTTCACTATAAGGGCTGCCATATAAATATTAAGGAAACAATTTTAGACAGTTGTATACCATTATCAGCACATGCTGAAGTAGATTTGTCTCTTGTTGTCTCTTTATGAATATGCACCGTTAATGCAGTGTTAGAAAACTCAATCAGTTTTTTACTTTCACTTTATATAGTGAATTGACTGAAGTTAAGAAGTTCACCAGCATAACTATTGTGCAAAGTTTACACGTTAAATCGGTTTTGAAAAATCATAAAAATGCTTAATATTGAGTCAATAATCGGCCAGGCCGATAATCTGTCGACCCCTAACTACCGGTATATCATGCAACACTATTGCAGAGAATGCACCACTGAATGCGTGTTCATCTTACGTGTTCAGGCTGCCATAGACGCTGCCACCTGTTCTCGCTGTAAACACTTTACTGAGCATCAGCTGCGGAGGAGATCTGGAAACAAGCACACACACCTGATCAGCACAGACTGTTCATCAAACACAAACCATCAGCTTGACATCTGTACAGTCTCACCTTATCTGGTGGATCTTCAGCGTTGAGCCTTTGTAGCTCATGGCCACCGAGCCGAACATCATCTCTCCGAGCATGTTAGCGTCTGACGAGCACCGTGAGGAGCCCTGACACAATGAAAGAAAGGGCAAAGCACACAGGATTGAATCAGCAGGAGCAGGAGCACACAGGGGTGTGTGATATGTATCTTCCACAATATTACTGTAAGTGTTGTTTTAATAATGCGAGAGCTCACTTTGTTGAGCGTGTCACACGGTTTGCACAAACCAAACAAAAGCATGTTTTGAGAGCATGCTTTCACTGCCTGATGCAGACTAGTCGGACACAGTTGGAATGATCCAAAATGATCCAAAATTCAAGATAAATCCTCTGTGGTCAGAGGAGAACTGCCCCCCCGACTGAGCCTGGTTTCTCCCAAGGTTTTTTTTCTCCATCAGTGTCACAGATGGAGTTTTGGTTCCTTGCCACTGTCGCCTATGGCTTGCTCAGTTGGGGACAACAACTAAATTGGGGAAAACTAAATTGGGGACCAACAATTTATTAATTTGGAACTATTGATTAATTTCCTCAAACTAAAATTGTTTAGTTTCTTTTGAATTATTGATACATTACTTTCCCATTTGATACTGTAAAGTTGCTTTGACACAATTTGTATTGTAAAAAGCGCTATATAAATAAAGCTGACTTGACTTGTAGGAGATGTGTGATGCGACCTGGGAAAACTCGTCGGATGTCATGCTGGGACATTTTCAGGAAATTCGAAAAATAGGTTGAATGTCACTTTTTTTTGTCAAAATTAGGTTTTCATTCAATGATTATTCTATAACATCGTCTATCATCTCTGAAGATATCTTGCCAAAATTCACTTGTTTAGTGCAGAAAAATAGTGTTTTATTGCAGCAAGCAGAAATGACAGTGTCTTTCTCTAATGTTAAGACACGCTGCGGAGGTTAACACCACAAAAACTGTTAACGTATCAAAATAAACCACATAACATATTTAATAAAGGTGTATCAATGCACATTTCCCACCAGTCCTGTGTAAACTACAGCATGCAAAGTTGTATTTCTTTATTTATTTTTTAATGTTGTGAGATGGCGGAGCGCAAGAGATCAAAGCAGCCGAAGCTGCTCAATTAAAAGATCTATATCTCAATCTGCTCAATCCTGGTGATCAGTGCCCTAAACAATGTTATAATTGACTATTTCACATCCAGAAATGAAGGATCGGATGATGAAGTTACTAAAGAGGAGTCGTCCGATCACAGTCTGTTAAACACTTTTGGATTTCAGCTTTCATATGGTATCAAAACCTAAAAAAGGTCAAATTTCACCATGTGTTGGGTTTTCCCAGATCACATCACATATTATTGGATCTTTCTCTACGATACAGTTTAGCAATATCACGCAAGCAGGCATGCCGTTTTTTCACCAAATATTATCACTATTGCAAATGGTATTGATTTTATGCCTCAGTTCAATAAACATCAAGTTAATATTAGGTGAATTATATTGTAGACACACTGTTGTCAATCTGTTTTTGCCCTATTTTACTAATAAAACAAATTCAAACAAAGCCACAGGGAACTTTTTAGCATCTCTGAGCAAAAGAGTGGTGATTCATTACATTCATTAACCATTTATAAAAACAGCTAGTTTGTGCCCAAATTAAGCATCTTTTTTGAATAAATAGTTTGAATTAGGGTTGGGCAAATATTTGCGATATTTCGCACATCACAGTTTTCAATATAGCATAGCCCTAGTTAAAATATAGGAATGTGACATACAAGAGGATGCATACATCTAATAATGTTAAGAAAAAAATGCAGTCCCACTTCATATTAAGTACTTACATTTAAATTAATAATTTGTTACAATGTACTTATTGTGTACATACATGTTTTTACATTGTACTTATATATCATGTAATTACATCTGTAATTAATTTCTGTATTTACATTTGTAATTACACTGTTGACCCATCCCTTACACTTTAACCCACCCCTAAACCTAGCCATACCACCAAACCTGTCCCTAAAAGTGTTTTGCCATACAATATAAACACAATCAGTACATTGTACTTATTTTTTGATGCAAGTACATAGTAGTTAAGGCCACTTAATATAAAGTGGGACCAAAAATGCATTCAATTTAATGTCGACCCTTAATAAAACAGTTCATTTTTGTGAACCGACACTGACACTGCACAGAATATCAAGAATATGAAGAGAGAGTACCAAAGGCTTGTGACGGGGCTCACCTGGAAGCGGTTTTGTTCTTTGGGCTCGGAGGTGCAGGACGAGCTGCTGTCCAGAGAACTGGAGCTGCCTCCTGTAGGCCTCAGCTGACAGCACTTCCCAAACATCTTCGCCTGTGCCTCTCCACACACCCTCTGCAAACAACACAAGGACAAACTCAACAACCCATGAACAGTCACAAACCTGAGAAACACACCGGTTCGTCAAAGTTCTGCAAAGAAAAAGACTGTGCGTGGAGCAGCACAAAATAGCGAAGGCCTTTTTAAACAAAGTAATAGTGAATCAATTGTCACTGATAGCTTTTAAAAAGCATGAGGGGAGAGTCTGAATTGAATGATGAAACACTACAGCAAAGTAGGGCTGGACGATCAACTGAAACCGACATTTAGAACCTCAAACCGACATATATATCTTTTTTAAATCCTATTAATACTTTCACCTTAAAAACATACTAGTCGGCACCATACGGATGTGTATGTCTGTTGCGTTCACATGTTTTGGAGCGTCTCACATCCGAGTGGCACGGTCAAAGAATTTTTTTTTTACACCAAATGCGGAAAGCGCTGCTCTATGAAGCCCATTCATTTCAATGGCTTGCAATGTTTGAGAACAGTTTGTTACTATAGATCAGTGGTAAATACACATATAGGGAGACAGGACTAGACTGATGCGATGGCGTCATGCTCCTCCTCCTAAGCAGCAGTGTTCTATTTGCATACATTCATTATTTGTTAACAGGAGATGCAAGTTATTATTTTATACTTTGCACATTGCATTAAAAATAATAGCCTATTAATTTACAAGAGAATCAAGTTATTTTCTTTTTTTTTTTACATGACAATATTTAAAATGTACTGTTTGCAAGAGATGCTGGTTATTTTCTAGTTTTGACATGGCAAAATTATTTTTTTTGTTTGCAAACTTTTTTTCCTTTTTTTCAAAGGAAATTTGCTTTTTACAAAAAAAAAAAGAAAAAATGAAATGTGACTTTCACACGACGTCTTCATTTTCAAGCAACCATAAATAGCTTGTTTCATTTAATTATTTTAAAATTACAAAGATAAGAAATGCCCTCTTTCATTAGAAAAAAAATAAATAAATCAATGAAGTAAAAAAAAGTTAAATAATCGTAATCGAGGTTAAGTGTTCAATTAATCAAGGTTTTGATTTTAGCTCAAAATCGCCCAGCCCTACAGCAAAGCACCAGCAAGTGAACAAACAAAAACAAATAGCGAGAGCAGTTTAACTCGTGAGTTGTTTTTTCAAATGAATAATTCAAAATGACTCTCAAATTCATCTGAATCAATCCGATAACTCATTCACTGAATCCAGAGCAGTTACTGAACAAGCTTATGCAAGAATGAATAATTTGTCTTTTACACACTTTCGTGTCATTCCAAACACAAACAGAAATGTATTTATGTTCAGAGAATTTTGTCCTTCCACTGAAAGTCCATGCAACTAAAACTGACGCTTTAAAAAGCTCCATCCATACGGATGGATCCTTTTTATCCAAATCAGGGTTCCCACTCTAAGCTGACTTTTCCCTGACTTTCACTGACTAAAAAGCTGAATTTTAATGACCTATAATAAACAGATCCATCCATTTGCAAACTTTATTTACTTGTTCACAGACATTTTTAGTACAAAACATACACAATTTTCAAAATTCATTTATGGTTTTTATGCTTTCAGGGGTTAAATGCTCTGAACGTTTTTTTGTTCGTCATCAGGTTCATCATTCAGTCTTTCCATTTCTTTTCTATTCAGTCTTTCTAGTTTTTGATTTTCTATCATCGACTTTTAACACCTGAAGTGGTCATTTTGTAGCCAAAGCTCTTAAACAGTAAATTTTCCTGGCATGTTTGCCTTAGTTAACAGGTACAGCTTGGTGACTGGATTTGACTTAAGTGATTAAAATGGATTCTGGATTTGATTAAGTGAATAAAATGGCGCCTAACCATAATAGGGAATATATATATATATATATATATATATATATATATGGTACAGAAAAATCACAGTGATAAATGGAAAATAAAATTCAAAACAACAAACATAAATTCCTAATTTCCATGACAACAAAAAAAGATATAATTCCCTGACTTTCAATGTCTGGAACAGACCTTTTAAAATTCTATGATATTCCAGAAATTCCGTGACCCCTGGGAACCCTGCTAAATCTTGCTAAATGTGGTTTAACACCGTTAAAAAAAAAAAAAAAAAAACCTTAAAAAAAAAGTTACGTTTTCAAAAGTAAGTGTTCGTGCTCCCTTAAAATTTTACGTTTACTCAACTCAAATATCTATGTTTTCATGTAGTACAACTTAACATTTCATGTTGACTACACTTACATTTTTAAGGCAGCACGAACACTTACGTTAAGTTGAAACGGTTGGGTTTTTTTTTTTTTTTTTTTTTTAACAGTGTACATATTGATCAGCACACATCAAATATGATAAGCTGAAGCTCAGTTGCGCTTGCTTGACGCACGAGTGATTTGTTCACAAGCGTCACTAAAGCACATTTGAGCTTCTGTTTATTTGATGCGTGTCAATGTGAAAAAGAACTAAATGAATTCTAGTCATCATGTGTCTCTCCAGTAGACTTGGAATCACAAGGATTACTTTTACAATGTCTTTAGGAACATTCTGAAACTTTAAAAGTTTCGTTGCATGGACTTTATAGAGACATGAACCTCTAAATAGCCAAGTATGCACAAAAACACTTTTTCTTGCTAGCCATTTGACTTTAACCCTCGTTATGATTCACTAAAGTGTGAATCCCTTCTCTGTGAAGTGTTACTTGAGAGGTCCAGCACTCGTCCAGATGAGGGAAAGGCCCGAGTTAATGAGTGTTTTGGCTGTGCGTGCCAGGCTCAGCGTCTCTAATGGCTCATGCCGAGTCTCGCCCCGCTCTGTGAAGAGCACAAAGGAACTCGAGCATGTGAGACTGTCATATGACTTCCTTAACAACTCGTGAGCAGGGCCGTTTGCTTACTCGCTCTCTTCTGCTCTCAGTCAATGAGGATCTGTCTCTCTCTCTCCCTCCCTCTCTCTCTCTAGTGAAACAATATCCTCTGCCAAAAGCGTCATGTGATTGCAGCTGCAGCTCGGCTCCATATCAGCGATCTCCAGAGCCTCACCCGAACACATTAGACAGGCTGTTTATTATTCATCTGGCTGCATTGCACACCAACCTGCAGTATGTGTTAGTGAACCTGCAGCATGTTTTACTTTATGAGAGTTTTTAAATCATCATCCAACCACAGCAATATTTTACACACGTGGCATGCCGTGTGTGTTTTTATTTAGCAAGTTTCAGGTCAAAGCCATACTGAACTGACTGGTAAATATCAAAGGTTAAGTAAACGAATAAATGATCCAGGGCTCACTTATTTATAATGCTGTACCATTTGGAACAATCAGTAATGACACAGACTTGACGCTTTAGTCAGGGTTTCTATGGGGTTTGAAGGAAAAAACTATAAACAAAAAACAGTTTAAGGCTTCCTTAACACTAGAATAAGGAAATGACTTTTACTGTACCTTATGATCACACCGCAAAAAAAAAAAAAGAGACGCTCTTCCTCTTTATTTTTGTTTTGTTTTCCCAATGCAAACGTCTAAAGATGCATTTACTTGAAAAGCTAAATTAAGTCATCTCATGACTAAAAGAAGAAATAAATGTGACCCTTGACCACTAGCCTTAAGTAGCCAAAAATACATTATTATGGGGCAAAATGATAAAAAAATTTATGGCAAAAATCATTAGGATATTAACTAAAGATCATGTTCTATGAACATATTTAGTAAATTTCCTACTGCAAATACATCAAAACTTAATTTTTGATTAGTAATATGCATTGCTAAGATCTTCATTTAGACAACTTTAAAGGTGATTTTCTCAATATATTTTCACATAGTTGTATCTCGGCCAAATATTGTCCTATCCTAACAAACCATACATCAATGGAAAGCTTTTTTATTCAGCTTTCAGATACATATATACATCTCAATTTAAAAAATAAAATAAAATAACTATTATGACTGGTTTTGTGGTATAGGATCACAAATATTTGCCAATTTAATTCATTCATTCTTTACTGACAGATATTTGTTCTTAATTTAAGCATAAAGTCCTTTTCTTTTTCAGTTTCTCAGAAAACAAGACTTCATATGTTAATTTTGCCTCTCAAGTAAACGCATCTTGCTTTAAGGATGTTGGGAAACAAGGCAAATACTGAGAAAAGCCATTCATTTTTAGAGCGTGTGCAACATTTAACACCATGACGTTATGAATTCATGATTCCGTTCTGATTTAAGACCTATTTTTACAGTGTTAAAAACTAACTTAAAAAAAAAAAAAAAAATAGTTGTGTAAACTAAAAGAAGAAACAAATGTGACCCTGGCCCACTAGAATTAAGTAGCCAAAAATACATTGCTGCTATGGGGCAAAATGATCAATTTTTCTTTTATGGCAAAAATCATTAGGATATTAACTAAAGATCATGTTTTATGAACATTTTCTAAATTTCCTCTGTAAATATATCAAAACTTAATTTTTGATTAGAAATATGCATTGCTAAAATCTTCATTTAGACAACTTTAAAGGTGATTTTCTCAATATTTTGATATTTTCACATAGTTATATCTTGACCGAATATTGTCCTATCCTAACAAACCATACATCAACGGAAAGCTTTTTTATTCAGCTTTCAGATGCATGTATAAATCTCAATAAAAAAAAAAAAATTACCCTTATGACTGGTTTTGCAGAACAGGGTCACAAATATCTGCTAATTTAATTCAAATGGAAAACAAGTTCTCATTCTTTACTGACAGATACAGAGATTTTCTTTTTCAGTTTCTCAGAAAACAAGACTTCCTGTGTTAATTTTGCCTCTCAAGCAAAGGACACATCTTGCTTTAAGGATGTTGGGAAACAAGGCAAATACTGAGAAAGCTATTCATTCTTAAAGTGTGTGCAACATTTAACACCATGAAGTTGTGAATTCTTGACTTTCCGTTCTGATATAAGACCTATTTGTGCACCGTTAAAAACAAAAAACACAATTTGTTGAGTCAGCTTCAAATAATTTGTTACCCTGCTGCCTTAAAATTTAAAGTTCAATCAACTAAATAATAATAAATAATAAATAAAAAGATTATTCAAGTTGAAATTAGCTGACAACTTAGATACTCGAGTTGACTAAACTAAAAATTAGTTTGTTAAACTTAACAGCTGTGTTTGTTACTCGGCTGCTTTAGAATTGCAAGTTGAATCAACTCAAATATCTAAGTTGTCACATTTCAAGTTAAACTAAACTTTTTTCCAATTTGACTGAACTTAATTTTAAGGCAGCCAGGAAACAAATTGTTTTAAGTTGACTCAACAAATTGTTTTTTACAGTGAGGAAGAAGTCATCAATTTTGCAACATCAACACTCATGAGCATTTTTATCTCATCACATTCAATCCAGACTGATTGTTTTGCCAAGGGGGAAACACAGATCAGAATTCCCTTTACATTTCACATCAGTCATATGACAATATCAGGTGTGGAAAATGACGGTTTCCCGGTGAACCAGTGTCTGCGCTGCACCCGCAGCCTCATGACATCTAATGACAAACAACTTGCAGACGTGACCGAGAACTCGACACGCCTTCAGTCATGTGAATGTGAAAGAATGCTTACACACTCAGTGTCAGCTGATGCTATTATTACTGGAGATAAGGCCTCTGGTTCACACAGCACTCACCGTGACAGGGGCATCTTCCGTGCTTCTCTTTCTGGCGTCCGAGTCGAAGAGGACGTTCCTGCCGCGCCGCTCGCAGTCCTGGTAGACGATGAGGCGGATCTGGCTGGGCTCCAGCTCTGGCGATGACCAGCTGAGGGACACAGACACCAATGTGAACACCACAAACACACTCACACTTAATTAACAAGCTTCCTTCAGCCATCAGCGGTGGCCCGTGGGGCCGTGAGGGATTTCGAGTGGGATGAAGACAGCGAGGGCAGGAATGGCATGGGCACGAGTTATTTCTGTGCTCTGCGTCAAGGCAGGTGAAGAAAGGCCCAGAGAGCGCGGCTGTTTACTCGTCACATTCCTGACCACTGGACTCATTCGCCATCCAGACACGGCGCGCATCATCCGCTTTATCGGGAATTGAGACAAACAAGCTGCGCACAAAGACAACATGACGCACAACCTTCCCGTCCAAAACACTGAAACCCAATCGCAATCGTAATCCGCACAGCTGTTCTGAAGAAAATTCACTCTTCTTTCATCCTAGTCTTAAACTACAGTGAAACAAGCCAATGCCAATAGTACACATGTAAAAACACATCCACAACATTGTTGTGATCAGTGTTGGGGGTAACTCATTACAAGTAACTTTTTTCAAGTAACTAGTAAAGTAACGCATTACTTTTTCATTTCCAAGAAAATATCTGAGTTACTTTTTCAAAAAAGAAATGCCAGTTACTTTGTTTCCTTTATGCATTTAATCCCATTTTATTAACCAATGTCTTTGCTGCTGACCTTTTTCTGATCCAATTCAACCGTACACTGCAAAAATACTTTTCTTACTTAGATTTTTTGTCTTGTTTCCAGCCAAAATATATAAAAAAATCTTAAATCAAGAAGGATTTTCTAGACAAGTAAATAATTATTTTCTTGTTTTCAGAAAAAACAAGTCAAAATTAAGTTTTTGAGTTTTTGTTTAGAACAAGCTAAATAATCTGCCGATGGGGTATTTCAAACACAAAACAAGATTATTTCGCTTACCCCATTGGGAGATCATTTCGCTTGTTTCAAGCAAAAGCACACTTAATTTTGACTTGTTTTCAGAAAAAAAACAAGACAATTTTCACTTGTTCCTTCTTAATTTAATTTAAGAATTTAAGAATTTAATTTAAGAATTTTTAGATATTTTGGCTGGAAACAAGACAAAAAATCCAAGTAAGAAAAGTATTTTTTGCAGTGTAATAAGCAAAACTTATTTGATTAACTAACATTTGTTCTTTTTTTCCTTATTGCTGAAGAGTGTTGAACTTTCTCTTCCTACAGTTCTGCTGTACGGACGTCAGTTTAATTTTCCTTTATACTTCGGCTTATTCACTTAATTTCATTTTGGTGTGAAAGGGTTTTTACATTTGCTAAGAATCAAAATTTTATATTAAAAGCAAACAAGCAAGCCCTGCCCAGATTTAAAAAGTAATGCAAAAGTAATGTAATGCATTACTTTACATAAAAAGTAACTAAGTAACGTAATTAGTTACAATATTGCGTTACTCCCTTAAAAAAAGTAACGCATTACTTTTAAAAGTAACTTTCCCCAACACTGCTTGTGATGAACCTTTTTATTTTACATAACTAAAATGGAAATGTAAAAAAAAAGGCATCTTCACATTGTTCTTTCCTAGAGTTGTGTATTTTTCCTCAAAGAAATAAATTATTAAAATCATATGAATAAAGTGAAAACTGCACACAAGTGCGTCAGTAATTTGAATAATACCAGTGATACATTTTCAAAAACTGGTTAGGTTGCCATAATTACACACACTGAAAACGACATTATACCAGAGCAGGATTTACAGGTGTTCTCTCGCACGTCATGTGACGGCAGAAACATCTTCAAAACCATCACTCAACACTGATAAGTAGTATTTTAATGTTTTGATTAGACAATGTTTAGCATTTTGCATCAGCCATTAAGTTTTTCTGTTCGGTTGTTAAGTGTAGGGGTTGACCAATTATCGGCGTCGATCTGGCGTAAAAATTAAAATTTCAAAATTATGAATAACAAGGGCTCTGACAAAAACTCCCTTTAAATGCTTTTAAATTATTTTATTGGGAAATTGGTTTTGAAAATGACTGATAACCATGAAAATGCTTAAAGGGTTACTCCATCACAAACTGCAAATTGTCTCGTCTCATAAGGGTCAAGTTTTTGAAATTGAGATTTATACTTCATCTGAAAGCTGAATAAATAAGGCTTGATAGGACAATATTTGGCAGAGATACAATTATTTGAAAACCTGTAATCTGAGGGTGCAAAAAAACCCAAAGTATTGAGAAAATTGGCTTTAAAGTCCAAATGAAGTTCTTAGCAATGCATATTACTAATCAAAAAAAAAAAAAAAAAAAAAAGTACATCTCAATTTTCCACAACTGATTTTGTCAAGATTCTTGATTTATGGTTTTTAACTAGTCAAATTGAAAAATGTAATTACAACATGTTTCAAGTAACTTTTTCTTCGTTAACCCTCTAGTTAAAGAAAATTCTATTCAAGTGCAATTAAATTAAATATCTTTGCAGAAAAGACGCATGAACTACAACTATAGATCTTATACAAACTTGTCTTTTACATATTATATGTTAAGAAATAATACAATGAAAATACTTAAAAAAAAAAAAAAAAAAAAAAGAATTAAAAGAGTTAAGTTAATTCAAATTCTAAGACTATTATTAACTATACATTTTCTGTAAAAACAATGAACAGCAGCTTTTTAGTCTGTCACCATGATGCAAAGATTAAATATCAGACAAACGGCAGTAGTTCTTCACAGGTTTTTTATTCGGTTCTGCTGCTTTTCCATTGTTTTTTCTATGTAAACATGGACGCATTGCACTTGCGTCACTTGCTGAAGCTCATGCATGAAACGGCATTATAAAAACACGGCATTTCATTTAATTCACTCCCATGTTTTTCCCTACTCCACTGCCCGCGTTGCATCTATTTCAACACAAAACCGCACTCTGTGTGAATGGCGTCTAGCGATATAAGCGGGTAATCAAGGCATATTATCAAGTGTCTCATTCTAATGTTTAGTAATATTTTTATTCGAAACTGCAATTCCTCAATTTCTAAAAAATTGAATTGTGTCAAAACATTACATTTGAATTAATGATAAATTCAGAAAAATTGCCCAGTTCTAACTGTTCGTGTCATATTTTATTACCATTTTCTAAACTCAAGCGAATAAACTATAATAATGTGAGAAATGTTGAAGGTGTCTGAATAAATTACGGTTTGACTGTATTGGCTCATTATATCGGTTATTGGTCTACTTGATCTGTAATAATTGGTATCGGCCCTGAAAAACACATATGTGACTCTGATCCACAAAACCAAGTCATAACTCACAAGTCACCATTTATTTAAATTGAGATTTATACATCATCTGAAAGCTGAATAAATAAGGTTCGATAGGACAATATTTGGCAGAGAAACAGTTATTTGAAAACCTGTAATCTGAGGGTGCAAAAATACCCAAAATATTGAGGGAAAAATGAATAAATAAATAAATAAATAAATAAATAAATAAAATAGCCTTTAAAGTTGTCCAAATGAAGTTCTTAGCAATGCATAATCAAAAAAAAAAATCTTGATTTTTCCACAACGTTCGACCGATTCTTGATTTTTTTTATTTTTTTTTTACAGTTTTTAACTAGTCGACTTGGAAGAAAAAAAAAAAAACACATGTGACTCTGAACCACAAAACCAAGTCATAAAGGTACATTTTTTGAAATTGAGATTTATACATCATCTGAAAGCTGAACACGAGGTTTGATAGGACAATATTTGGCAGATACAATTATTTGAAAACCTGTAATCTGACGGTGCAAAAAAAAAAAACTAAATATTGAGAAAATCACCTTTAAAGTTGTCCAAATTAAAGTTCTTAGCAATGCATATTACTAATCAAAAAATTACATTTTTATATATTTATGGTAGGAAATTTACAAAATACTGATGATTTTTGCATAAGAGAGAAAAAAACAGTAATATTGACAGTGTATTGTTGGCTATTGCTACAAATATAGCCATGCTACGACTGTGTTGGAGGTGGGACTTTTATTTTGTCCATATAAAGGAGCACTCTCCGTCTTCGCTTGTTTACAGTCTTTGTTTAACATTTCTGAATAAATGCTGTTCTCTTCCACTTTTTATTCATCAAAGAATCCTAAAAAAACATAACAGGTCCAAACAAATATTAAGCACCACAAATGTTTCCAACACTGATAAATCAGCATATCAGAATGATTTTTGAAGGACCATGTGACACTAAAGACTAGAGTAATGATGCTGAAAATTCAGCTTTGATCACAGAAATAAATTGTTTTTTAAAGTATATTAAAACAGAAAACCATTATTTCAAATTGTAATAATATTTCACAATATTACAGTTTTTGGTTAAATAAATGAAGCTCTGATGAGACCAAAAAATAAATAAAAAATCCCAAACTTTTGAATGGCAGAGTATATGATATCTTCAGAGGGAGACAGGTGACACAGAGGGTAACAAGACCTAGACTATTATCTTCACGGTGATCTTATATGCTCTGCTCCAGAATGAGAACGACTCCTTAAACTGTTCACCGTAATCCTCTGGAGGTTACATAAGACCTGATCATCATTACAGCTCACAGTGAGGAGGACGAACACAACCGAACACGGCAAAACCTCTCACTCGCAAGGCAACACAAACACAGTCACGCCGTTACCACAGCAGCCACAGACAGGCAGACAGCATGCGGTCGTCAGGTACCTGGGCATCAGAGCGTTTGTACTCGTGCGCTTTCCCATCCTCCCCAGCCCGCGGCTCGCTCTTCCTCAGCACAGAGCGCTGCTAAGAATAGCAATGAACTAAATTCACAAAACAACATGAGACTGTCAGGTGACCTCCAGGCCGAGCTGGACAGCGCCAGACAAAGACATGCGGACCCGCCGCTGGACGCGCCGAAACTGAAGAAAGTGTGGATGGGGCATAGAGAGGCTAACGCGTCCCCTCCGGACTCCCTGCGAGAGGAGGTCAGCGTCTGATCGTGTTGGGAGCCAGCGGCCGTTACATAAAGAAAGTATCCAGACCGTGACGCACTTCCTGTCCGCTAACTGGGGTCGTTTTTGAACGCATGCGGTGGGAATGTTTCCAGGCTGCATTCCTGTCAGCTCGCTCAAGCGGAGACTACAGGAGTCCAGCGCCGACAATAATAGCACAAGCTCAGTATCTGGTCTGTGAAAGAGCGCAGCTGCTGGTCTACAGCAAATCCACTCTCAGCATCCATCACTAAACCAGCCTTACAACTAGGAGTCGATGGATGTGTTTTTCAGAGCAGATGCAGATTATTACCAAATCAAGAAAACCAGGGCTCTATAGTGCGAACATGAAAAAATATTCAGGAGCTCCATGTGCGACTTACCTGATCAGCAAATTTGTGTTTGCGCTGAGGGGAGCTTCAAAGGTTTCTACGTATTTTTGCAACGTTGAGCAATGCATCACGAACATATCTCCAGTGTTGGGGAAAGTTACTTTTAAAAGTAATGCGTTACAATATTGCGTTACTCCCTAAAAAAGTAACTAATTACGTTACTTAGTTACTTTTACGGAAAGTAATGCATTACATTACTTCTGCGTTACTTTTTGAAACTGAACAGGGCTTGCGTGTTTGTTTTTATTATAAAAATGTTAGATTCTTAGCAAATGTAAAAGCCCTTTCACACCAAAATGAAATTAAGTGAATAAGGCTAAGGAAAATTAAATTCACACCTGTACAGTAGAACTGTAGGAAAAGTTCAACACTCTTCAGCAATGAGGAAAAAAAACAACAACAAAAAAAAAAAAACACGCAGAAATGTTAGTTAATCTAAAGTAAGTTTTGCTTATTAGTACATTGCAAAAAACGCTTTTCTTATTTAGATTCTTTGTCTCGTTTCTAGCCAAAATATATAAAAATGCTTAAATTAAGAAGGATTTTCTTGAGAAGTAAAAATTATTGTCTTGTTTTTTTCTGAAAATGAGTCATAATGAAGTGTGTGTTTTTTTTTTTGCTTACCCCATTGGCAGATTATTTTGCCTGTTCTAAAGCAAAAACTCTAATTTTGACTTGTTTTTTTCTGAAAACAAAAAAATAAATATTTACTTGTCTAGAAAATCCTTCTTCATTTAAGATTTTTTTTTTTTTTTGATATTTTGGCTGGAAACAAGACAAAAAAAATCTAAGTAAGAAAAGTATTTTTGCAGTGTACGGTTGTATTAGATCAACAAAGGTCAGCAGCAAAGACACTGGTTAATAAAATGGGATTAAATACATAAAGGAAACAAAAAGTAGCTCAGATATTTTCTTGTAAATGAAAAAGCAATGTGTTACTTTACTAGTCACTTGAAAAAAGTAATATTACGTAACTTGTGTTACTTGTAATGCATTACCCCCAACACTGCATATCTCACAAACCCTTTCATAAACAGTGTAGAGTGTAAATGAGAAATTCATTGTGAAATTCTAAGATGATTACAGCTTTTAATGATTTTTAAGAGAGCTTGTAAATAAGATACTGATTTAGTACAACAGTTAAATAAACAAGAAGTTAATATTAAGTGACTTACATTTTCTGACTATAACACTATTGCCCGAGTCATTGTAGCGCTAACCATAATGATAACAAAAAATTATAAAATTCCTTGTAAAAATCTTGTAGCCCTGTAAATATTTGTTCAACAGAGGTTTGTAAAGAGGGGCCGGTTGCATAAACAACTCATGGTGTGTTCACACCAAAAGCAAATTTTGTTACTTGAGTAGGATATATATAAAAATCAAAGCAAAGATGCAAAAAGATGCCGATTGCCGCGAATGCTATATATACGCCTCAAATGCGTCTTCCACGCAAGCTCAAAAATTTCAACTCAAGGGAAATTTGCATTATGCTTTGTAATTCACGAAAAACACCTGTGGGTAAACTAGAGCAAGTAAAGTGATGCAAATATTTGCTTCAAAGTTGGTGTGCACACACCATTAGACCGGTTCTGAAAAATAAATAAATAAATAAATAAATAAATAAATTATTTGTCCTAACTGTCCATTTTAAAAAGTAGATTTAGTATAATTTCAACCCAAAAGCATAGTCAACATTTGAAGTGGATGTTTAAGACAAAAAGAGTGCAAACAATGAGATTTCCCTGGGAACAGGGTCATTCTAACGTAGCATCATGTATTACAGGACAAGCAGCGAAGTGCACTGTTTAAGACGACCCTAATGCAGACCATCTTCAGCACAGCTGTGCAAGAACCAGCTTTAGTCCTGTACTCTCACTGTCCTACGAGTCCAGACAGACACGTCGTACAACACCACAGTCACATGATGTACAGTAAAGGAATGAGACTTCAATGAAGTACATCATCATGAATCACTCACCGAGTTATCGTCTCATCTCTCTCTGCCTGTCATGAGCACACAGAAACCGGCGCTCGATGACAGCAGCAATACTTCAGTCACAGGAGGCTGAGTGCACATCTAAACCTAGAGCCCTACTTTTAAGTGATGCAGAAAACGCAGACGAAATTTCAGAATTCAGTCATTCAAAACTGTATAGCACTTATTTCAGCATTTTTTGGATAAATAAATCATACGCATGGCTGTTCACAATGTGGTCTACTGTCTGTGACTGCTGGGTTATTCCATTTCAACCCAAATTTTTGATTTTGCAAATATTTTTTCTAAAAGACAGACATGCATAGTGATGAAAGTCAAAATATTATATGTCACTGATGCATATTTACCAAGTAATCTACTATTTTGGAGGTCAAAAGGTAATTTTCACCTTAGATTCTGAGTCAAGTTACGGGGGGTAAAAATGACTTTAGAAAGATGGCAGCATCATTATCTTATTTGTACAAAGAGACTGGAAGTTCTGTTAGTAAAATCTGTTGACTTTAGCAATCTTTGTTGCATTATGTGCCAAAGGTGACCATTCAAAAAAGCGGAAACAGCACTTTTCACGTTTTTCTCCAACGTTTGCATGCCTGCAACTCAAGAAGTATTAAAGATATCCTAACGCCCTTTTAGATATTGGGTCTTAAACTTTCCTTCCGGCATCTTTATTTTTAATGCCCTATGAGATTCGGTTTCAGAGATACTGAAATTTCAATATGGCTCCAGGAGTAAATCATTAAAATGTACACATTTTTAGTGAATAAAAAATATGATACTTTCTTTTTTGAAAAATAAATAATCTTGAAACTTTCTGTCAAGACAACTGCATTAAACATACCTGTCTGAGTGCCATAAATACTCTTTTTTTTTCCAGAGTTTGCATGCTTATAACTCAAGAAGTATTAAAGATACTGCAATGTGATTTTAGATTCTAGTTATTAGTAAACTTTTCTTTAGGAATCCTATTCATTTTTAGTGGTTGAAAACAAAATGTTGGTCACTTTGTGTACAGCTTATACTTGGTTATTTAAAGAACAATGTCCGAAGATGAAATAATAATTTTATCTTGTTTCTGCAATACGGCTGATATGACACAGATGACCCTGCTATGTAAATGCAAAGTCTCAGTTTGCACTACTACACATACTGAAGCTCACCTGCGTCTCAATATATGAGGACATGAACTTCATCTCCAGAGCTGCTCTTAGAGTGACTTCAAAAGCGTTAAACAATACTACCATTAATACACAATTAATTTGCAGGTTAATCACTGCAGTTGGTACAGTTGCATGAGAAACACTATATTTATTTCCGAAGGCACGTCTGACACGCATAGACATGGCGCGAGGTCTCTGGGTCTGGCTTAAGGTAACCACTGGCAGGGCACACAAAAGCTTTCGGGCTCAATCAAGAACAATCTGTCCTGCCAAAGAACCAGAAATGTGAGCAGGCCTTTGGTTCTTATGAGCGGGGTCACCCATGTAGCTGCCCTCTCTGCTATCTTAGGTACTACAGGCTCTTTATACATGACAGGTCGTGTCGTCAGAATGTGACGCCCTCATGCTGTTGCTGTGTGTCTAAATATTCACGACAACACTGGCCAACAAAACCACCAGACAGAACATCGTTTCACCAAGTTTAATGTGATTACCGTTTCACATATTTGACCCTGGACCACAAAACCAGTCATAAGGGTCTAATTTTTTTTAATTGAGATTTATACTGAATAAATAAGCTTTCCACTGATGCAGGTTTGTTAGGATAGGACAATATTTGGCCAAGATACAACTATTTGAAAATCTGGAATCTGAGGGTGCAAAAAATTCTAAATGTTGAGAAAATCACCTTTAAAGTTGTCCACATGAAGTTCTTAGCAATGCATATTACTAATCAAAAATTAAGTTTTGATATATTTACGGTAGGAAATTTACAAAACATTTGCTTAATATCCTAATGATTTTTGGCATAAAAGAAAAATGTATAATTTTGGCTATTGCATTTGGCATTTTTGGCTATTGCTACAAACATGCTACTCAAGACTGGTCCTATTTTAGGCTTTTAGCAGCCTATGATAATATCAAGATCAACAGTGTGGTTGTTGGGTAATAAATAGCCTAATACAATGTGTTGACGACATGAGATATACACACCTTTCTACACTCTAAAAAAAAAAATAAAGGTGCTTCACGATGCCATAGAAGAACCTTTTTTGTTTTAATGGTTCCATTAAGAACCTTTAACATCTGAAGAATCTTTCTGTTTCACAAAAGGTTCTTTGTGGTGAAAGAAGGTTCTTCAGATTATAAAAAAGTAAGGAGGAGATGGTTCTTTGTGGAACCAAAAACGGTTCTTCTATGGCATCGCTGTGAAGAACCTTTTAAAGCACCTTTATTTTTAAGAGTGTAAATCAGCTCAAATATTTGACATCAGGACATGTTCTTTATCACCTGACAAGATGATTATTTGTCCAATGAAGAGGAACCCATGGGCCATGTTTGTGTCAACATAACCATGATTATAATAGACTCCTTTACCTTATTTCTTCATGATTTTGTACTTGGAAGAGAGGAAAAACTTGTGCTCCTCTTTGTTAAAATAATCACCGTTTAGTGCTGTCCTGATTTACAACTGTGTTTTATTTCCTTATTAGTGTGTCTTATGATGTTGATTTGTTCCCTGTCCCACAATATAAAAAAACATCTACTACTGTGGTTTTCAAACAGGGGTGCGGGACCTGCTTGGGACCAAAGGGCCACAAGATTTGTTAAAATGATTGAAAAGACAACAAAACAAGGTTTAAAATAAGCTAAAACAGCTAACAATTAAGATGTAAGCTGAAACCAATCCTTTAACAACTACTAAATTTAATCTATTCAGTTTAATTTATTTTTATTCTTTGACAATCTGGATGTACTGTATGTGGAAATAAAAAAAAAAAAAAGTGTGATTTATAGATGGAGAAAAGTTGTGGAAGTTAATACAAGTTGTCATGTAATTTTTATATGTTGAGTATCATATATTTTAATCAAGTAGAAATGGCTATTTGTGAATAAAATACCAAATTTAAAAAAAATAAACTGAATATCATATTCTATAATACTTTATCAAGTACAAACGGCTTGTTTGAGAGTAAAATACTAAATTTAAAAATTAAACTGAGTATCATATTGTATAATAATTTATCTAGCAAATATGGCTGTTTGTGAGTAAAATAAATAAATAAAATAAAAATAAATACAAACTGAATATCATGTTTTATAATATTTTATTAAGTAGAAATTACTATTTGTAAGTAAAATAATTTAAAAACAAATACAAAACTGAATATCATATTCTAGATTTTATTCAGTTGAAATGGCTATTTGTGAGTAAATAATAATTATAAATATAATTAGTTAATGTCAAATTCTAGATTTTATCAAGTAGAAAGTGCTACTTGTGAGTAAAATACTACAAAAATAATACTACAAAAAATGGCTATGTGTGACAATTTTTTAAAAATAAAAAACAATGTCATATTCTATAATATTTAATCAAGCAGAAATGGCTATTTGTGACTAAAATAATAAGATAAATAAACTGAATATTATATTCTATATTATTTTAAATCAAGTAGAAATGGCTATTTGTGTGTAAAATAATAATTAAAAACAAATACAAGCAGAATATCATACTCTATAATATTTTATCAAGCACATATGGCTATTTGGGAGTAATAATATTTTGAGCAGAAATGACCGAGTAAAATAACTTAAATACAAACATAATATATTCTACATTATATCCAGCTGAAATGGCTATTTGTGAGTAAAATAAGATTTAAAAAGTTACATACAAGCTGAATATCATATTCTTTAATATTTTATCAAGTAGAAATGCCTATTTTTGAATAAATTACTATATTTAAAAAAAATAATTAACTTAATGTTCTATAATATTTTATCACATAGAAACTGCTATTTGTGAGTAAAATACTATATTTAAAAAAATAAACAATATTCTATAAAATTTTATCAAGTACATATGGCTATTTGTGAGTAAAAAATAATAATATTAAATAATATTATAATATTAAAAACTGAATATCATATTCTAGAATGGTTCATCTAGTAGAAATTGCCATTTGTGGGTAAAATAAATAAATAAATAAACAAACTGAGTATCATATTCTAGAATATTTTATCAATTTGAGTGTAAACATGGCAATTAAAGTTTAAAACATGCAAAACATTCAGTTACTGTATTTATGGAATTGAATACTTTCACTAAACAAATTTTCATATTGTCATTTCTAGTTTCTGCAAATAAAACGTCTGAATAAGTAGACTTGTCAAAAAATGAGTACCCTTAGTCAAAAAGGTTAAGAACCGCTGGTTCGTCTGATGAACGACCCACAAAAAATACGAACGTCAGAATGTCAGTGTGCAACAGAAATGAATGCAAGGCCAAATGCAAATTTCAGTGCTTTAATCTGATTCCTGCAACAGGAGCTGCACACATTCTGATGTTAAGAACATGGACACTACGTGCATCTGCATGCGTGCTGCACTGGCACAGATCCGCGTCCCCGTGTGACCTGCTGCACATTTCAGGCAAATCATCTGAAAGCATGAATGCGCCGACAGCACGAGGTCACGTGCCAGTCTGGCGCACGCACTCGGGCTTATCACTCAAACACGAGCTGCTTTTATCATCATCAACATAAAATTATGAGCACATTTAGAAAAAAAGGAAAATAAATCGCCAGAGGAGCAGCGGACTATGGATTAGAGGGTCGACAGCACCGCTAGTTCTGCATTTCACAAACACAGGGGACCGCTGAGGACTGACAGGGAAAAAAACAAATGTACTGAAAGGCTGTGTTGAGCAACTCTCACGTTTAGAGAAACGCTCGCCAGATCCGGTGACATAAACCAACAAAGGGTCGTCAGGCAGTGTCGCCTGAAGCCAACTAGCATGAGGCTAAACATTACCCTTACGTAACCACAAACAAACAGAACTCTAAGCTAAAAAACGTATACAAATCCACAGAACTTCACCAAATTGTCTCATATTGATTCAAGTAAATCTGTTCTGTTACTGCTCTCCGGAAGCTGGAGATGAAAAGCGCGACACGTACCTGAACACCACATCCTCTTTGTTGCATTTCGCGGGCGGTGAAAACGCGTTCCTTTTGTTGAAGAGTTTATTAAATAAAGTGGGTGCCATAATGGACCCACGATTTAAAAGGACAAAATCCTTTTTTGTCTCTAATTCTAGAGCCACACTCGACTCCAGCAGACGGACTCCATTTGTGAGGCAGTCATATGACTGCCATTAGTCACACGAGCTGCTTGGCAACGCCACTGCTCTCTGATTGGTCGAATATTCGCTGCGCTCCGCTCCGATTTACTGATTGGCTGATATTTTGGTTCATAGACCACGTGGTCAGAATGGCTGTGTTGATGTTTTGGGGTTAAAGTAAAAAGCAATGCATTTAATCTGTTTTTGACGGGCATTTCGTTCTTGTTATGCTCAGTGACACAGAGACATTAAAGAAAGATCAGCTGCACAATGAGAATGTTCTATACTCGTCTTTTTAATATTTATATATATATATATTTTTTACACAAACATCTTAAATATTTCATAAATTTAATTCATAAGGTTTTCTTTCTATTTAAACCCACATTTAAGGTCCACTTTGGCAAGGCGTTGTTGGTTTCTCATTTTAAGGACATTTAAGTTAAGTACATATTACATAACTTGTTCAGATTCACCTTCATTTTACATGGGTATATTCCAAGAGTTGTATATCATTCGGCTCTTGTGTTTGTTTGAAAAGTCTCACCCCAATACATACGTATTCTTCCATTTTGAGGTCTTAATATGCATTGCCATTAAATTCAAATACAAAAGTATTTGTAGAAATGTAAACCAAGCACGTAGTAACAGTGTTGACTGCCCTCTGCTGGTCAGATTTTATCTTGTAATCTGGAATTAACGTAAAAAAAAAAAAAAAGGATATGGATCAGCTAAAATCCGTTTAAATAGAGATTATCTGTAAAGAACAGAAATGCACACAAAATGAACATGTACTATTTATACTTGAAAATAAATGAGTCAATAAGTGACCTTGGACCACAAAACCAGTCAAAAAAAATATTTGAAAGCTACAAATATAAGCTTTAAATTGATGTATGTTTTAAGACAGGACATCTGGAATCTGAGGGTGCAATAAAATCAAAATATTGAGAAAATTGCCTTTAAAGTTGTCCAAATTAAGTTTTTAGAAATGCACATTACTAATCAAAATTAAGTTGAGACATTTACGGTAGGAAATATCCTAATGGTTTTTGTCATAAAAGACAAATCAATAATTTTGACCCATACAATGTATTTTTGGCTATTACTTCAAATATACCCCTGGTCCAGGGTCACATATGGAGAATAAGAAGAAAATAAATAAATTACCGGTTTGGCAGGAAACTTAAATGAGCGCGTTTGTTTAAATCTCTGGAAAAAGGCTTCTCTCTCACACTCATTTGCAAAGTCAAAAAATTTCACAGGCTGTAAGGAAACGCTTCCGCTTGCTGGAACCAGCTTCACTCCAGAGTCCTGTTGGTCCATTTTACCACGACATGATACATTTCGAATGCTCACGATATCGCTGAACGTCACTTTTCTGCATTTTATCGGCTTCTCCTTTTCTGCAAAACACTAAAAAGGGAAGCATTTCTCATTATCCTGTTGATGTCATGATGCTGTATATACATACACAGTGACCAGTCAGACAGTATTAGACCAGTCAGACCCTGTGATTTCATCAACAGCATTACTCATTTCTAGTAGAATGCAAGAGGGAAGCAATTATCCACGCAGACATGAGTGTGACCATACATAGACATACCATAGACGAGATACAGCATTAATCACCTTTTTCACAACAGGGGAAAGAACTACGACCCTAGTATTCACAGGTGTTCTTTCAACAGCTGATTTTAAAGCACATCCTGCAAGCAACGGAAACAGAGCTTCATTTAAAAGGTTAAGAAAGAAAGAAAAAAAGGCATGCCATTGACTGTATTTACAACTTACATGGAGTTAAACTCAAGTACCTGATGCAATATCTGACGCCAAGGTTTCAGAGGGCACACGCAACGGAGACAGGCTGAGAAATGTATATTTTTTAGTAAAATCTTTGTGATGACCTTAAAACTGAGCAGAATATCAAAACTTTTTTATATTCATAACATGCAGTGCTTGAAAATTTTTTGGAAATGTTACCATTTTTAAGTGTTAAAAAGACTGCATTATTATTTACAAATAGTATTAAAATGTAAAAAAGACAACTTTTCTATTGTATTTTATACAATAAATATACCAATATATTTTAATATTTAATATTACATTTAAAATGTATTCCTGTGATGTGTCCCTTTAATACAAATAAATGCTTTTATTCAGCAAATGTGACCCTGGAGCACAAAACCAGTCAGCATTTTTTAAATTGAGATTTAAACATCATCTGAAAGCAGATTAAATGAGCTTATTTAATAAGCAAATTTATAAATAAATAAGCAAATTTTAAAAATATGGAATTTGAGGGTGCAAAAAAAAAATTGCCTTTAAAGTTGTCCAAATGAAGTTCTTAGCAATGCATATTACGAATCAAAAATTAAGTTGAGATTTATTTATGGTAGGAAATTTACAAAATATCTTCACGGAACATGAGCTTTACTTAATATCCTAATTATTTTTGCCATTAAAGAAAAATAGTTAATTTTGACCCATACAATGCGTGTTACAAAATGTTCTGTTTCCAAACAATGATGTTTTTAAACTGTATATTTATCAAACAATTCTAAAAAAAAGCCACAAACAATTGATGAAAATAAAAAACATTATTAACAACGAAGCAGCTAATCTGCATATTAGAATGATTTCTGAAAGATCATGTGGCACTGAAGACTGGAGTAATGATGCTGGAAATTCAACTTTGCATCATAGGAATAAATCACATTTTACAACATATTCAAATAGAAAATTGTCATTTCATATTACCATAATATTACAGTTTTTACTGTACTTTTGATCAAATAAATGCAGCCTTAATGAGCATAAGAGACTTCATTTAAAAATTATAAGGTTTCCAAACTTTTGACAAGTACTATATATACACCCTTCTGTGTATGTGTGTGTATAAAGGCCTTACCAAATGGGTGACAAAGAAAACGATTTCTCTTCAGCAGGGTCTAATGATAGCTCTGGATAAAACAAAAGCATAACAGCCTTTCATATTGACAACACAGTGCTAAAACACAGCTGTGGTGAAATGCATCAGCCGTCACTGCATTAATAGCATGGATGATAAACAGCCACGACATACCAAGAATGGAGGACAGGTTTGGAGGCTGCTGCAGCGCTAGATCCTGCGCATGGCTGTGATCTAGAAGAGTTGAGTTTTTCACCGTGTTCACCATCCCATCTTCACCAAGTAAGGCCGTCCCCTCGTCTGAGTGGTCATGAGACATATACACAAACAGCAGATTTGACAGTAATGTTCACTGAAAGCACTAGAAAGTCAAATATTATATATAATGAATTGCACCAAGACATTAACAAAGCACTTGGGCTGGCATTTGGTTTGAAATGAGATTTAAAAGAATAAATGAATCAAGTGTTCATCATTTACTCATCCTTATGTCATTACAAAGCTGTTTTTTTTTTTTTTTTTGTGGAACTGAAACGGAAACATTCTGAGAATCTTAGCTCGTAGTAACCGAACACGTCAAGCTCCAAAAAGGACAAACATGACTCATGTGCTATATTTTTTCTTGTGATGAATAGATTGAAACATTAGGGAACTACCTTGGAATCAGTGTTGTGGGTAATGCATTACAAGTAACGCAAGTCACGTAATAATATACTAGTTACTTGAAAAAAGTAAAAGTAATGCATTACTTTTTCATTTAAAAGAAAATATCAGAGTTACTTTTTGTTTCCTTTATTATGTATTTAATCCCATTTTATTAACCAATGACTTTGCTGCTGACCTTTGTTGATCCAATTCAACCGTACACTGCAAAAATACTTTTCTTACTTACATTTTTTTTGGTCTTGTTTACAGCCAAAATATTAAAAAAAAAAAAAATTCTAGACAAGTAAATAATTTTGTTTTCAGAGTTTTTGCTTAGAACAAGCTAAATAATCTGCCAGTGGGGTAAGCAAAAAAAAAAAAAAATCTTATTTCAAACAGAAAACAAGATTATTTTGCTTACCCCATTTGGGAGATTATTTTGCTTGTTTCAAGCAAAAACATTAATTTTGACTCGTTTTCAGAAAAACAAGACAATACTTTTTACTTGTCTAGAAAATCCTTCTTGATCTAAGAATTTTTAGATATTTTGGCTGGAAACAAGACAAATGCAGTGTACCACTATGCAAAACTGACTTTAGATTAACTAACATTTGTGCTTTTTTTTCCTCATTGCTGAAGAGTGTTGAACTTTCTTTTCCTACAGTTCTACTGTACAGACATCAATTTAATTTTCCTTTAGCCTTAGGCTTATTCACTTCATTTCTTTTTGGTGTGAAAGGGCTTTTACATTTGCTAAAAATCAAACTTTTTATATTAAAAACAAACAAGCAAGCCCTGCCCAGATTTGAAAGTAACGCAAAAGTAATGTAACGCGTTACTTTCCATAAAAAGTAACCAAGTAACGTAATTAGTTACTTTTTTTAGGGAGTAACGCAATATTGTAACACATTACTTTTAAAAGTAACTTGCCCCAAGTTACTTTTTAATACAGCAACACAAGTCAAAGGAACCAACTTTATAGCCATTTTACAGTTCCAGTTTGAAGCTCGACAGACGTGACCCTGTAAACTGTTTTTCCTTCTTTTTTTTTTAAACATTTAAAGGGATGCAGTGCAGCTTCAAAGTTTGTGAGCCCTTTAGAATTGTCTATATTTCAGCATAAATATGACCCAAAACATCATCAGATTTTCACTTAACTCCTGAAAGTAGACAAAGAGAACTAATGAGAGAAAAATATTTTCTTTGTCATTTAATTATTGAGAAAAATGATCCAGTGTTACATATCTGTACGGTGCAAAAGCAGCAGTTCATTTAAAGGTGAAATTAGATTCCATCTGTGCAGATGTGTTTTCAGTCAGTGCAATGACTATCAAATGTCAGTATGTGACCCGTTTTATTCAAAGAACAAATATCTATCAAAGTCTGATCATGTTTGTGGAAGTGAATCATGTCACCAAAGGAGATTACGAAGAACCTCAGAAAAAGACGATGTTGCTCCTCAGGCTAGAAAAGGTTACAAAACCATCTCTAAAGAGTATGGACAAATCCATGGTCAGACAGATTGTGTACAAATGGAGGAAATTAAAGACCTCTGTTACCTTCCTGAGAAGTGGCTGACCAACAAAGATCACTCCAAAGCAGAACGTGTAATAGTCTGCGAGGTTCCAAAAGTTCCCAGGGTAACTTCTAAGCAACGAAAGGCCTTTTCTCACATTGGCTAATGTTAATGTTGATGAGCCCACCATCAGGAGAACACTGAGCAACCAATGGTGCACACGGCAGAGTTGCAAGAAGAAAGCCACAGTTCTTCAAAAAGAAAATTGCTTGCTAAAGATCATGTGGACACTTTTGACAGCTCTTGGTTTAAGAGCTTTTTAGATTAAAATATTTTCTCAGAAACAGCACTTTTCAGTGCTTCAGATCTTATCAGTGAGGGAAAGTGACATCATTTCCTGTATCTTACACAGTTGTGGAAGATAATTCCACTAATTTAAAGGCAAAGTATATTACAGTAACAGTTTATGCAAGATTAACGTACGCATATTTTTATAAGAAAAAAGTTATTATTATTATTATTTTTTTTTTTTTTAAATGTTGTAGAATAAGGTAAATGGCTGTTTAGGGCTTTTATAAATAAAATAAAATAAATATTAAAAGAAAAGTACAATAAAATATTTTGAGTACACAATGATACATGATGAAAAAAAATGCACTGACTACTTCGGACAACAAGAAATCATGATTTTCATCTTTTTAAGACACTTTTTGCAGAAATTCTTTGCAGAAATGTTCAGTAACATCTTGTAATTCATAACGAGTAACACATTAAAAAAAAAAATATATATATATATATAACCATTTGAAAAAAAGCTGGAAAAAAAATGACGACTTTGTACACCAAATGTACCTGCAACTATAGAATCACCCACAAATGCAAGGGCTGCAACAAACTATTATTTTGATAATCGATTAATCTAACGATTATTAGAATGATTAATCCGCTAATCATCGGTTATTTCACAGATCAATCAGTAGACTTTGATATAATCTATATCAATAACTATAACTATAATAACATTTATTAACAACTTCTCATATTTTCTCAACCTCCTTATTTATTAAGACAGGCACCTGCAATTCCGGCCTAATTAATAATTTAGTTGTGTGTGAATTTGCATGTAAGCATTATTAATGACCCCCTGTGTTTAATAAAAAAAAAGGTCTCTAAAAAGAAAAAAAAAATAATAATAATAATAATCTCTAACTGGCCTGTTTAGCTAAGCCCTTAAAACACTTCTTATTTACTGGTACAGTATTGCATGGTTTGTACATTTTATTTAATAGTTTACACTTTGCAAAATCATTTGCACTTAGTTTTTAAAAGGTAACATTACATTCTTAAGGACTCTACGCTTACATTTCTTTTCAGGAATTCTAGTGCTCCTGCTTAAAAAAATTAAAATCTTCCCATTATAAGGTGATATTTGACTCCTTTTTTATTCTTTGTAATGTCGTTTTTATAACTAAATGTACGTCATCTTTTGTGCCAAAAAAAAAAATGATTTATAAACTTGTATCAAAATGTTTAGTTAAAAAGTTAATTACAATAATAAAATACAATCAGGCTGAATAAGTTACCAATCAAATAAAATCAGCATCAACAATTCATCTTTGCATGGTACAGAAGAGCTCAAATGTGGCATTAAGGAATATTTACAGAATTTTTGACATGACTCAGAGGTGGAATTAATGCATTTCATGATAACAATGTTATGAGATGGTTTTAAATATATAGTTTTGAATATAGAAATTTTAATAATTTAAATGACTCAATTTGTACTTTAAAAAAAAAAGAAACTGAAACCACCAATAGGTTTCAACATTGCGATCTCACAAACTTGCATTTTAACGAATAAAGTTCTCTACACTGCACACTGAATCTATTATTTACATCATCTCTACATTTTGTTTGTTATAATGAATGGCAAAAATTACAGTCTGCTTTCCCGATCTGTGCTTTGAGGAGCAGTACACACAGCAACAGAAAAGCATTTCTATTGGCTAGTCTATTATGGCAAAAGACAGCATTGCACAGCAAACCATAGACGCAAATATCCCTGTGTTTTTAGCTTATACTGCGCCATTTATATGCAGAACTGAGATCGCTTTCATAGTCTTCTGAATGGGTAAATATAAAAATTACATTAATTTCCAAAAAAGCCTAACCAGTTCGAAGTGAAATGCTGCTTTTGCTCTGAAGCACTGTTTGTCCTTTTCTCTTAAATTGCATCCAGGAGGGATGAATTGCGGTCTTGTGCTACAGCGCCACACTGGTCAAACCGCACTATTACAGGCTTGATATGAGATCAAACGACTACTCAACAACAAAAATATTTGTCGACAACCTTTTATTGTTGACGTTGTCGATAATGTTAACTAATCGTTTCAGCCCTACCCAAAAAGCGCAACCATTTCACGTCATCAAAATAATGGCGCCTCCCATAGTCCAAAATATGTATAAAACAATGTGGATTTTTTAAACAACAAATCTTTTGTGGGTTTTCTACTGCATATTTCAGTAGGAGATATCACTTACGTTATATTAAGCCATACATGTCATAATACCCTGGGTTCCCTTTTTAAGAAATTACAACATGTGGGTTTATTACAACACAAGTTAATGGCAACAACTTACGGTCATTTTTGGGAGAACTAATCTTCTTAACTGAACTATACCATGGTTGTCAGCTCTGCGAAACTCCTCGATTGATGAAAGTGTCATGTCCGTGTTTGAACCTGGAGAATCCACGTCTAGACAATCCAACAAGAAGCTGGAAACACCAGAAGGCATCGTTATACCTGGACAGTAACAGAGAACAGGTCTGCATAGGTCTGTGAGCAAATACAACTATGCAAAGCATTGGACAGGGAGCTTCAAAACCAACTTGCGGAGTCCTGGCTGAAGTCCTTGGAGGCGCTGGCAGTCGAAATGCCCTGCTGAGAAGAAAGGAGAGTCATTACGCTATATAGCGGTCTGCGGACTCCGTTTGACTCGTACAGCTTGCAGATTTTAGACTCATACAAACAAACTCCTTGTTAGAGATTAGTACCTCAGCATGACCTCTCTTGGTTCCCGAAACCAACGCTTGTGCATTCAGACAAGATGTCCCACCTGAATTGGTAACTCTGAAACTTAAATTAGCAGAGTATGGGGTCAGAAATAAAGAAACGCTTTATCTCTTTAGTATGGTACATTGAGCAAAGTAATGCTCAGATAGTATTCAGCATTAGCTTATGAATATTAAGTAGTTTATGCTGCGTTGCATGATAGATTTCCACAGATGTATGCAGGATTTAAATGAGGCGACACCTAAAATTGCATATTTCCCAGCTATATAGAGGCAAAAAACAGCAGGTGACAAAAGTAGAATGTCCGAATTCACACAGTAAACATTAAACAGTAGGCAAAAAGTTCCTGGAGATTCAGAAGTGTGTGATTTTCAAGTATGGATGCTCTCACAGGGACAAATACAGGTAATATGTCATGCAGGTACACAAGTGGTCAAGTGCAATGACTGCAAGTGTGGGTTTTTGGACAAGCCCACACTCTAACAATTGATATTGACCACAACCCAGGATGATTCGGTTCATATCCACAAGCACCAATAAAACAAAAATTGTTGGAGAAAGTTACTTTTAAATGTAATGCATTACAGTATTGCATTACTCCCTAAAAAAAAAAAAAAAAGTTACTTTCTTTGGAAAGTGATGCATTGTGTTGACTTTTCTCATCTGGGCTTGCTTATTTCTTTTTAATATTAAAAAAAAGAATATTTTTGGCAAATTTAAAAGTTCTTTTTTATTAACTAAAGAAAGAAAGATATGAATATCTTGATGACATGGGAGTGAGTAAATTATCAAGAAATGTTTATTCTGGAAGTGTGTGTGTGTGTGTGTGTGTGTGTATATACACTACCGTTCAAAAGTTTGGGGTCAGTAAATGTTTATTCATTTTTTTTTTTAAAGAAATTAATAAATTGTTACATTAATAAAAAGTGACAACAGATTTACATTGCTAGAAAAGATTTATAGTTTGAATAAATGTTGTTCTTGAAAGAAAAAAAAAAAACAGGTTCAAAAAAAAAAAAAAAAAAAAAACATTGGCGGCACAACTGTTTCCAAAACTGATAATTCTACTAATAATTCAGAATATCAGAATGATTTCTGAGAGATCATGTGACACTTAAGCCTGGGAAACTGAGTAACAGCTGATGAAAAATCAGCATTGCATCACAGGAATAAATTATATTTTAAAGTATATGAAAATAAAAAACATTATTTTCTATTGTAATAGTATTTTGTAATATTACAGTTTATTTGTATTTATTGTATTGTATTGTATTTATGCTGTATTTTTTATTTTTTTTTACTTCTCTTTACTTTTCAAACTTTAAATTAACGTTAAGGATAAACCAACCCGTATTTATGATTTGAATTAGTTTTTTTTTATGTTCTTAAGATGTTATGTTATTTAAAGTTTTTTTTTCCTTTTTTATTGGGTGGCTAGTGCACTACAAATAATGAAAAACTTGAAAACATTAAATAGCATTTAAAGAGTTCATTTGCAAATGATGACTCATTTTTTAACTACTACTAAATTAAAGAAAATGTGCATTCCAATTAATCTTAATCAAACTTCAGTTGGGTTATTTTGATCAAGTAAAAATAACTACAAAAACATAACTAACACAATAAAAAAAAAACGTGATAACATAAAAAATATGATTTTTGAAGATGTAAAAAAATTAAATAAATAATAATAATAGTTAAAAAAGTTTTTAGATTGTTGACATGACATGGCATTTTCACTGTCCCACAAGATAAAAATAAATATAATTAATATTGTTGTTATTTAAATGTTTAAACTCATCTCACTCGCAAAAAAAGTGATCCAGTATTCCTCGAAATGAATAAAAACTGTAAAATTCAACTCAGGATATGACACAAACCTGCAATAATTAAATATGTTAAATAATAAAAATGTCCTTTATGTATCTAATCACATTTTATTAACTACTGTCTTTGTTGCCGACCTTCGATGATCCAAATCATCCATACAAATAAGCAAAAATTACTCAAAATAATCTAACATTTGTTTTCGTTTTTTTTCTTCTGTGGTTTACTGTACAGATGTGAATTTACTTTTCTCTAACTTTTTTATATTAAAAACACACAAGCAAGTCCTACCCAGATTTTCAAAAGTAACGCAAAAGTAACTAAGTAATTAGTTACGTAATTAGTTACTTTAGGGAGTAACTCGATATTGTATTATTTTTAATAGTAACTTTCCCCAACACTGCACTTATCCGTGTTATATTTTATCTGCAACAACACCGTTAACTTTCATAAAGATACAAACAGCAAAATAGCTAAACAGATGAGCCATTTCCTGTTTATCGTATCAACTGAACGAACGTCACGTTGCTTCATTAATATTCATGATTTGTTCACTAGCAACAGGTTTGACTTTAGCAGAAATCTTTTCGAAAAGTATCCCACCTGTCTTTGTTGCATCCATGTGTTTTTAACTTTGAAAGCTGGCGACCTCGGCGAGCACTTCGACTGCGTTTAGGCCCATGTGTTTGGAAATCTAGGAGTTAAATAAAAATGACAATTATAAGGAGTCGATAACGCAGAATTCGATGTAAAACGCTTCGTACCGTAGGATGGCGCAGCTCTCAATGGCGTCACGTTGCGACCGGTGTTTTTCCCACATGACGCTTTCCTAACAATCATACTTGACAAACCGGCTCAATGCCAAACGTTACCGATTTATACACTAAAATCGCGCAAACCCAATCATCACGATCCTTTATTTGTTGCTGTCGTTGAAGTGGGCGTGGTCCACAAATGAATACCTGAGCTCTCGAGGAACGTAACCAGGCAACGTGAGTAACGTTATAATTTATTATTAGAGCATAATAAACCGCGACGTAACAACGCGTTTAGCGACCATAAAATGATATTGGAGGTGGGTAAAGGGGGGGATCTTCTTTATTATTTGTTATTTAAAAAAAAAAAAAAAAAAAAAAAAAAATATATATATATATATATATATATATATATATATATATATATATATAGTTATCACCTTACTTAACCAGTTGATTAATTACACTGATAGCCTAATTGCAAACATTTGTGTTACAAATTTAAAATGTTAGGTATAAATATACAAATGAGGCATTATTTAATTATGTATGCACTAATTTGCATGAATTTCTACAACACTGAGTTTAGTATTGTTTAGTATTGTATTGTTCTGTGGTTGTTTTTAGTTTGTTTTTGTGTGTCTGAAAATTGAAAAACACCTCAATAAATACAATTTAAAAAATAAATAAATAAAAAAGACTTCACTTATGAGGATACCTGACAAAACAGCATTAAATATTTTTAGATCTCCAAAAAAAAAAAACTTGTCAAATGATGTTACAGAGCGGATTTCGTCACTCCATAACGTAATGCATTTTGGGGGGAATAAAGTGTTGTACAAAAACAAGCATATTAATCAATTATATTTGAACAAATCCCTCTTTAAAAACATTCAGGATATAGACAGCAATAAAATGTAAAGTCTGGTGTGTCTAAGTGCTACTGAAGTTGAGATTTATGGCTCAGTGTAGGAGAAAAAAACACATTTTGAAAAAATGGGCTTTAAAAATATATATTGTAATTGACATCTATTGACATAAATAGATAAAGTGCTATAAAAGAAACACTTAACAGTGTCTTTTGGATGTTTTCTTTCCACTAGTCTGAAAAACACTTTATGAAAATCCAAAAAGCCCAAAATCTCAAACTTGAAGTGCATGAAAAACTGTTTTTGCCTGCAGTTTTTTTATTTACTCAAACTAATTATATTTCGATTAAAAAAGTATAAAACAAATAAAAAGCCTTTAAAAAAAATAAATTTAAAATACAAAAATAATGTAAAATTCTTGAATTCTTTACATTTGAATCAAGCTATGATTTTAGACCTGCAAAAATGATCAGAAAAGAGAGCAAAATGTGGGTGCATAATGAAAATTGAGTTTAGTTATTGATTGCATTATTATTATTTTTTTTTACTTTCAAAACAGTCTCAAGTCTTTTCTTTTATTTTTATTATGGGTTATCTATCATAGTTTTATTTTAATTATAATATGCAATATTAGTTTTGTTCTCATTGGGAACACTTTTTAATAACTTTCATTTATCATTAACAAACATTATAAAATCATTAGTTAATATATTAATTTACATAGCTAGAAATATGAGATAATGTACTTATGAAACATTATCTAATGATTATCAGATCATCATTTAATGTAAACTGTAATGCTTTCACTTCATGTGATAATGCATTTTTTTTTTTTAAAGCTTTTGTTAATGCACATCACTTTTGCTACGGACAGATTTGGTGTTATGGGTAGGTCAAATGGTTTGTTAAGGGGTCAATTTGATTAATTGATAGTTAAAATTACAAACTCAAAGGCATTAAAAATCCAAAGAATGGAGGCAAATTAGTGCGGTCTGTGGAAAGAAATCAAATCAACTGTAATACTACAGTTTCACCACTAGATGCCCGTTTAGCCCCATTTATACACAGTCGTGGCCAAAAGTTTTGAGAATGACACAAATATTAGTTTTCACAAAGTTTGCTGCTAAACTGCTTTTAGATCTTTGTTTCAGTTGTTTCTGTGATGTACTGAAATATAATTACAAGCACTTCATATGTTTCAAAGGCTTTTATCGACAATTACATGACATTTATGCAAAGAGTCAGTATTTGCAGTGTTGGCCCTTCTTTTTCAGGACCTCTGCAATTCGACTGGGCATGCTCTCAATCAACTTCTGGGCCAAATCCTGACTGATAGCAACCCATTCTTTCATAATCACTTCTTGGAGTTTGTCAGAATTAGTGGGTTTTTGTTTGTCCACCCGCCTCTTGAGGATTGACCACAAGTTCTCAATGGAGCCCACTCCCTTGGATGAGAAGCAACCCCACACATGAATGGTCTCAGGATGCTTTACTGTTGGCATGACACAGGACTGATGGTAGCCCTCACCTTTTCTTCTCCGGACAAGCCTTTTTCCAGATGCTCCAAACAATCGGAAAGAGGCTTCATCGGAGAATATGACTTTCAGCAGTCCATTCACCATACTTTTTGCAGAAGATCAATCTGTCCCTGATGTTTTTTTTTGGAGAGAAGTGGCTTCTTTGCTGCCCTTCTTGACACCAGGCCATCTTCCAAAAGTCTTGGCCTCACTGTGCTGCAGATGCGCTCACACCTGCCTGCTGCCATTCCTGAGCAAGCTCTGCACTGGTGGCACTCCGATCTCGCAGCTGAATCCTCTTTAGGAGACGATTCTGGCGCTTGCTGGACTTTCTCGGACGCCCTGAAGCCTTCTTAACAAGAATTGAACCTCTTTCCTTGAAGTTCTTGATGATCCTATAAATTGTTGATTTAGGTGCAATCTTAGTAGCCACAATATCCTTGCCTGTGAAGCCATTTGTATGCAACGCAATTATGGCTGCACGCGTTTCTTTGCAGGTCACCGTGGTTAACAATGGAAGAACAATGATTTCAAGCATCACCCTCCTTTTAACATGTCAAGTCTGCCATTCTAACCCAATCCGCCTGACATAATGATCTCCAGCCTTGTGCTCATCTCACCTGAGTTAACAAGATGATTACTGAAATGATCTCAGGTCCTTTAATGACAGCAATGAAATGCAGTGAAAAGATTTTTTCAGGATTAAGTTAATTGTCATGGCAAAGAAGGACTATGCAATTCATCTGATCACTCTTCATAACATTCTGGAGTATATGCAAATTGCTATTATAAAAACTTAAGCAGCAACTTTTCCAATTTCCAATATTTATGTAATTCTCAAAACTTTTGGCCACGACTGTACAATCCCTAGTTACTTCGATTCGGTTTTGCATTTGGATATTTAGACATCCTAAAAGACTTTTAGTCAGTTTGGTTTTTGTTTTGATTAAAATGTTGTCAAGTCTTCTGGCTCAACTAACTGGTAAACAGTCTCAAATCCAGCCTTTTATTTTCACAGATATTTTCATCAAATCTTTAGATATGTTAACTTTAAACAGTTGATATTTTGTTGTTTATGAACAAACCAGCCAGAAAGCATAAATAACAGCAACCGCTGTTAAAACAATGAATTATAGAACTGATTTGACTGCATTAGTACTGATAGCAGCTGATTTTGCATCTTATTTATACTTTTATTTAGAACTTCTTTCCACTACAAAAACGGTATTGTATAGCTGTGAAACACAATGTCATAATCATATCCAGTGAAGTGACCTTCAGTAAGTGTAGATTCTGGAAGACTTTGGGAATGTAATGTCATTGCGGTCTTTACGTTTATTCATGTAATGCATTTTCATCAGCCAAGCCCCTTAAAATAAAATATTGTAAAATATTCACAGTCTTTATAAGCATTACTATTTGTAGAAGAGACAGTACATATGTGACTGCTTATGATGAGTAGTAAACTGATTTCAATTGTATAATTGATATACCTGATGACATTTCATGCATTTATAATTGTATAATTTTTTTGGGGGGGGGACACATCAATTTTTTTTCAGATGTGATGGTCAAAATACCTGATTTTATTTCACCGTACTAAACTGACACCGTTATTACACTAATAGTAAACCAGTATGTACATCCAATAAATACATTCCAGTACATTCCAATAAATTCTTATATTTGTATACCAAAAAGAATGGTTTATTCTCATCATTTGTGACTGGAATGGACACCAAATGAGTCTCCTCCATTCACACAGGCGGCAAAGTAGAAAAAGAAAACAAACAGGGCTAAACCCGAAAGCGACCACACGCAGGCCGTCGACACAGAATGACGCACCTTTTACAACGAAATACTGCATAACAGTAACTCTACTTGGGACATACAGTGCAGCTCATGCCTCTGCCTCGAGATGATGTTCAGATTCCTCCGTTTCAGTGCGTCTTCACCAAAATCTGATAGTTAGAAGCTTCACTTGTGAAGTTAGTCTGTGCAACAAATCTTCAATGCCAAATAGTAGAACAGAACAGAAAACATGTTATCCAGTAAACCAGTCCATCTCACTTTATAATCCTGTTTACCTTGAACTGTGGATATTTAAAAAAAAAAAAGACCAGGATCTCGTCCTATATCTATAACTTGTTTTTTCCTGTTTGAAAAAAACTAAAAAAAAAAAAAAAAAAAAAAAAAGGGAAGATTGGATCTCTGTGAATCCTGTTTTTAAACAGCAAAACAGAAAGAAAGAAAGAAAGAAAGAAACATGCCACTGACAGCAAGAGAACTGAATTAGGCAGCCTGCTCCAGCAAAATCAGTGTTTTCTCTGAGGCATATAAGAGGCATGAGAGAGGCTGGTGCGGACACAGAAGAGGCCCGAGCGAACTTAGTCGATGTCCATTTCGGGAAGTTTGGCCTCTGTGTTTTCTGGGGCGGCTTGGCCCTTCTCTGGGTTGCCCGTTTGGGCCTCTGAATTCTCCTGTCCGTTAACAGGGCCATTCTGTTCAGTTGCGGTCTCCTCCTTTGGAGGCTCCACTTTGGGCTTGGGTTTGGTGACGATATGATTGCAAGCAGAATACAGCTCCTGTGTAATCATGAAGATACAGTTAGAAAATTCAATTCTCAAGGGGACATACAGTTCATAACAGAGGCATAGAAGCAATTTTACTAAAACAAGAGGGATCATACAAAAATGTATGTTGTAATTTATTTAGTACAGACTTGAATAAAATATTTCTCATTAAAGACATTTACATATTAGTCCATAAGAGAAAATAATATTTGCATTGCATTTATAAAAATGACCCCGTTCAAAAGTTTACATCCCCTTGATTCTTAATACTGCATTTTTACCTGAATGATCCACAGCTGTGTTTTTCCATTTTGTTTAGTGATAGTTGTTCATGAGTCCCTTGTTTGTCCTCAACAGTTAAACTGCCTGCTGTTCATCAGAAAAATCCTTCAGGTCCCACAAATTCTTTGGTTTTTCAGCATTTTTGTGTATGAAAAACTGTGTACTGTATGATTTTGAGATTAATCTTTTCACACTGAGGAAACTGAGGGACTCATATGCAACTATTACAGAAGGTTCAAATGCTCACTGATGCTCCAGAAGAAAAAAAAAAAAAAAAAAAAACATGCATTAAACTTTGAACAGAATGAAGATCTGCAAATTTTTCTTATTTTGCCTAAATATCATTTTTTTTAAATGCATAGTTTTCCATTCTAGAGCATCAGTGAGCATTTGAACCTTCTGTAATCGTTGCATATGAGTCCCTCAGTTGTCCTCAGTGTGAAAAAAATTGATCTGCTGGAAAGTGTTCAAATACACGAAAATGTAGGGGAAAAAAAATTATAATTTGTGGGACCTGAAGAATTTTTCTTAAGAACAGCAGGCAGTTTAACTGTTCAGGACAAACAAGGGACTCATGAACAACTATCACTAAACAAAAAAACAGCTGTGGATCATTCAGGTAACGAACTCATTTTTATTTAGGGTCACTATCATTTTCTCATGTGGACTATATGTAAACATTTTATGTGAAATATCTTATTCAGGTCAGTACTAAATAAAAAAAAAATAACATGCATTTTGTATGATCCCTTTTATTTTAATAAAATAATTAACATTTTGCAGATTCTGCAAGTGTATGTAAACTTTTGACTTGAACTGTGTGTCTGCTAAGGGGTAATAATGAAACAACAGTTTTTAAAAGGCAATTTCATTATTATTTACAGCAGGATCTGCATTTTCATGGGTTTAAATAAAAGATTTTTGTTATAAGGGACAATAAAAACAACTTTGTGCATCAAAACCACTCCTTTCCGGTTAAAAAAAAAAAAAGAATGATTTACAAAAGTTAACAAGTTTGCAGCAGCAAGCATTACAGAACATAACATTTTTGACAAGCCAAACATCACTCTCCGAGTAATACACAATTTAAGTCATGAAATTAACTTTGTTTTGTAAAGTCCAATCTGTCTAGACGATATCGATATTATATCACAATATGAGGGGGAAAAAATTGGAATCACATTTTAGTAGACCTTAGTTAAATTACAGGCAAAATATGCATTTTAACCCTATATAACTAGAAAAAAACATGATTTCAAGATCTAAGGCAAATATAAAATGGTCTGACTTTAGATGTATGAAAAATTATGCTACATAAGACACCTGCGCAAAAGAAAAACATGGACTGAAAGAACATGCAAATTCACTCCATGACAGCAAACGGCACTAAAATGTCCTTCATACCTTTGTTTTGCCCTGAATCTCTTGGGTTTTAATCACAGGGTCCTGGCTGAGACTCTGTTTGCTCTGCAGATTCATTTTGTTGTTCATCCAAGTCATGGTTTCATTCACCTGCTTTTCCACCTTCATCATCTCCAGCTCATCCAGATGATCATACAGCTCATCCTAAATATAGAGATGACAAAAATGTAATTCATCCAAATGTTTTCAACAATGTTACACTGTAGATTAAACAAATGGGGTTTAAAAGACACTTAATATTTAGTCATTTTATTGATTTAACTGTACTGGCATATTAGAGCAGAACAAAATATGATCTGAATAATGACACTAATTTTGACAGTTATCGAAATTAATTATATCTTGAGCTGAATAATGACACTATTGTCTTCTTCAGGTTCTTCTTCCGTTTCTTCCGCCATTGAGTCTATAGGAGCCCACAGAACCGCTTGCGGGAAAGTTGTGAAATTTGGCACACTGATAGAGGACAGTCTCAACATTAACTATAGCAAATTTGGAGTCTCTAACTCAAACTCTCTAATGCCACCACCTGTCCAAAATTTCACTCACGTTTATGCTAATAACTTCTGAACTGTAAGGCACAGAAGCCAAATTCAAACTCCTCCTAGACAGTTTGTCTGATTTTCACCAAAATTGGCTCAGATCATCTTCAGACCATGCTGGCAACAATTTATGGAATTCAAGTTGATTAGTCAAACTGTTCTCAAATAACATGCAAATGAATGCCACGAAAAGCCCACAAAAATGGATGTGATGCTATATCTCCGCAAAGGTTTGGCGTATTGAGACCAAACTTGGTGTGTGTTATAACAAGCATGACCTGAGGCTACCTGCAGTGTTTCGGCACAGTGCCACCTAGTGGCCAGGAGATATGAAAAATGCCCATTTTATTTTATATCTTCAGAATTGTTTGGCCAAAAATCTTTTTTAATTTCAGTGCATTATGCAGAGTTGAATGATATCCAATATTCCCATGTCAGCCATTTTGGGCATTAGCCATTTTGAATTTTGTAGTAAAATGCTATATTTTACAAACGCATTGACGTTTCGTTACAAATCTCGGTATGGGTCATCAGCACGATGCCCTGAAGGAGCCTGAGAAGTTTCGAGCCAGCGCCACCTAGTGGTAAAATCAAATATTCGCATGCTTATAACTTTGGGTGTGGTCGACTTATTTTCACAGGAGTCACCTTTTTAGTCTACTGAATCCTTGTCGAGTCCAGTGATACCAAACATGCCAGGTTTTGCCTTATGGTTTGAGTTCCGTTGCATTTTAGCGCTTAAAAAAAAACATGTGCCAATATCTTAGAAACCGTAACTCCTATAAACACAAAACCACCGTAGAAAATTCGGAAACATAGCGTGCCGGCAATATGCTAACGCCCAATTGCATAAATTTAGAGAGCAAGTGGCAAGCGAACAAAGTCAACCATCAGTCATTTCTCTCTTCTCATATATAAAAACGTCTGTAATTCCAAAACAAAATAATATTTTCATCCAAATCTGACACACATGTATGGGCACACTCTAATGACCCAAAGAATTTGGTGGGATTGTGCCTCTTGATGGCGCTACAATTGAACAAATCATGAAATTGCCATTGACTACAATAGAGTGTTATGATATAAAATGTTACATTTTTACCAATGCATTGGTGTAGCATTACAAAACTTTGTATGTACCATCGACACCATGACCTGAAAGTGCTCAAAATGTTTTTAAACAGGGCCACCTTGTGGTCAAAAGTGATAACCGATTAAATCATTTTACTAGTGGTTGTTTTCATGATTTTTCACCCATTTTGACTAAAATCACCTTAAAATGGCATTAATTACTCATTGCTTCAGTTGGTCTGATGCTTCCCTTGCCTAGTGCTTGGCCCCGTAATTGCTGCTTGCAGCTATATTTATTAGTTATGTTTCTACTTGCTAATGTGAAGCTGCTTTGAAACAATCTGTATTGTATAAAACACTATAAATAAATAATACTTAATGAATGATTACCTTGGCCTTATAAGCCTCAACGATTTTCATGTACTGCTGGATTTGCCTTCCGAGCTCGTCGAAAGCTTTTGGCCGCTCCTCTGCCTCCACAAATCTGTTTTGAATCGGGTCTCCCAGTTTCTAGGAGCAAATACTTTTTTAATACTTTTTAAATGGGCAACAGTTTCAAATTTCAACAAATCAGAAACACATCCACACCTACCTTCAACTCATTCAGTTTGTCGATGTATACTTGTTTCTGCTGGTCTTCTCCTTCTTCATACAACCAGTTTTCAGTGTCTTCCAGTTTCAAGGAGAAAGAATCTCGATCCTGAATCAAAACACATTGCTTAATAAAAACAATCACTTATAAACATAGGTATCTTTAATGCATGTAGACACTCACAGCCTCGCTGACAAACTTCTCCAGCACTCCGTGCAGCTTGTCTCTCATTTCATAAACGTATTCCTCCACATAGTTCTTTGAATCATTTCTTTCTTTCTCCAGCTTATCCTGCATAATCATCTTCCCCTAAAGGCAAGAAAACACAATGTCAGAAACCAATTCTAGAGAAGGCATCTGGATTGGCAGACAGTCTTTTATTAGCGTTCAAGTGTTTAAATAATTTATTTTACATTTTTATGATTTAATTAATTGTTTTTTTTAGCAACTCAAACCCACTGCAGTTCGTACATTAAGCCCTGTTTGGAAAACCCTGGTGTAATGTAACGTTTAATGCATTTCATGAGGTTGATATCAATAAATAGAATATATTTTTTTCTTTTACTTTTTATATTGATACATTGTTAATGTTAAGTTTAAAACAAGATAAAAAAAATAATAATAATCTAAATAGCTGTCAGAATACATTACCTAAAATGAGTAACTTAGATATTTTGTCACAGCCTCTTGTTTAAAAAAAAAAAAAAAACATGCAGCGCTAACTTCTCCTACAGAACGCTAAACAGAGAAACTGAATGCTGTGGTGTAGTCTAAGTGCTTTTCACATTGTGACGTACCTCATTCTCCACAAACAGATTGAGCGTTTCACTAGCCAGCTGCCAGTTCAGGCTGTTCTCGATTGGCAGATCCACCGTCTTTGTTTTCACTTTAGGTTTCTTGGCTTGTGGAGGCTGTTCATTCTTCTTGTCCTCCTGTTTGTTGTCTTCTGGTGAAGTCTAGAAGTCAGAGTCACAGTGAATTTCCCATTGTGAACATTAAGTGTTGTAGAGCACTGGTGGGTATCAAGAGGGAAAAATGCTCCCATATCTTTGCTATTAATGAAATCAAATTGTGTCCAATCCAACTGTGTTTTACCATTAAACTGGTGAAGTGATCAAATGCATTGTCTTGCATGACTTTCTATACTTTGAATCATTTTTCATGTAGTTGAACCTATGAAGTTCACCTCTGGTACCATGTTGGGTTGCCAATGTAAAATTCTGGTTTTCTAAAAGATAAGCCTGGTAATATACAATATAAAATACAATATATTTTTTAACAAATTTACAATATTTTTTTCTTGCAAAATGTTAATTATTTTAGCAAAAAATAGATCATATAAAATGCATGTTATTTTTTATTTAGTACTTGCCTAAAAAAGGTATTTCACATAAAAGATGTTTACATATAGGAAATAGTTACATTTATAAAAATGACCCCGTTCAAATAAATAAAAAATACACATTTTGTATGATCCCTCTTATTTTGGTAAAAGGTTAACATTTTCCAGATTCTGCAAGGTGTATGTCTACTTTTGACTTCAACTGTATATATTTTATATTACAGAACCAATAAACGTTGTCTATTTTTAGATGCACAAAAGGCTGGCTGCAATTGGAAATGCTTGCTTTGTACATTTGGTGTTGGTGTGCAAGTGTATTCACACACCTCCATGTCTTCAGTGTCTGATTTCTTGTCTGCTTGTTCTTTCTGATCATCACCCTGAGCCTTCTGTGCTTCCTGATCCACTTGCATCTTGTTCTTTAAGGAGCAAATACAATGAATGTTCACAGGGTCTTACACATGACCATGGTCACAAACACACTCGAAACTTATCATTTGGTATGTATACGGAACAAAGAGTAGTTACTGCTAACCAAAATGTACAATTATTTTGAATCAACGAGAGTAAAGAGAGTAAAAAAGGAATTGCAACCTTTTTAGACTCAATTCTGACCATCCTCCTCATTACAGTTCAGAATTCAGAGGATAAAAAAAGTCAAATTTGTGAGTTTAGAACTTGCAACCGCAAGACATAAATGAGCAATTTCGAGAAATCTAAATTGTGAGATAAATAAGTATTTTTATACTGTAGCAGAAATAAACATCACTGTGGACAGTATTCATTTCAGGAGTGACTTCTGTATTCTGTACACATGCAGAACGACAGTAAAAGGATTCACTTTCACGTTTAAATTCATAATGCTCACAAAACTAGCTTTTAGAGCTAATGCTTAATTAAGTTTTTTTGGATCCCCTGATGTGATGGGACAGACAAAGCCATTATAAATCCCATCCACAGTGGTAACTTTACCTCATCCTCTTTGGCTGAAGTGTCTGTCTCCATGGGTTCCTCTCCCTCAGCAGATTTAACAACCTCCACCAGGGAGGCGCTGGACACGCTGAAGACCCCATGCACATTCACACGAACCTTCACCTTCACCTTGGCGCTCTCGCCTGAAGCCTGAGGAACCACTTTCTGGATGTTAAACTGGCCTGCAGACAGGTGAAAATTAGTCAGTAGGGTTGCACAATTAATCATAATCATGAGTTGTGATTCTCTTGATTTAGCATAATCCAAAATTAATCCTGCTTGTGATTGCCATTCTCTTGGATGCTTTTGTGACTCCGATACCCGACTAAAATATCTCGATGCTACTACTGAACCGATACTACAACAACAACAACAACAACAAAAAAAAATAAAAATAAAAAAAAATTTCACAGAACAGGTCAAAAAAATGAATAATTGATAATCCAAATGGAGGTTATAGTTATTTTATCTATTTAAAAAAATCATTTCATCCTGGCAACTTTAAGATTTAGCTTTATCCTTTTAGCTAACTTATTATATGACAGTAATTTAATTTCCGAATAACAATTTCTATCATGATAGTCATTTTTGTTATTTGTATCATTGTTATTAAGAACACAGATGCAAGAAACAAACTAAAAGGACAAATACAATAAAACAAAAAGACACAAAATAAATAAATAGGGCCCTATGAAATTTGTTTCATGTTCATATTCAGGTTTTTTCCTACATTTTAACGGTTACATTAAAAGAAATACCAATCAAAAAGCATGTCTAATTAATTAAAATCACGAAACATGCACGATTTAACAGCAAATTATTAAAAGTTTAACAAAACTACATTTTAAGGCCCTATAAAATACATTATTTTTCTCAAATTCAGTTTTATTTTGATTTTGAATTGTAAATCTGTTTTCTATTAATAGTTTCATTAAATTAATAAATCAAAAGCACGTCTAATTAATTTATAAAGATTGCTTAGATTTTATAAAGAATTGTGTCTTTACAATTTTCTTGTAAAAAAATTCTGGTAAATAGTTTTTCTGGTAAATATTTATTAAATATTGTTTTAATAATATTTTTATTACTACTAGTAGTAATATCATTGCATTAAGTAAAATTTCTGTCAAGTTAAACCAAACTTATTTTGACGGGTAGCTGCCTTTACTTTTTTGTTTATGATATGAGAATGTTTTTTCTCAAAAGTAACAGTAAAATGCTCATGCATTGACTCTCACAGCAGTTCTAAAGATTATGTTTATAGGATCTTAGGACCTTAAATAAACCGTGTTAATATGGCTCTTAATAAAATGCATTCTTAAAGTACCTGTATTAGTAAAATGCAAAATCGTACTGTTTTTAAAGCAGGGTATCGCAATACCTTTTTAGTACCAGTATATCGTGCAACACTAGTATGGAGTTTAGTGAGATTTTTTTTTTTTTTTTTTAAGAATTACCAGCATTAAATTATGACATTGGCAGAATTGGCTACCATAAATTGAATGTGCTCTAAATGCCCCAAGTAAAATCAGGAACATGTGTTAATTAAAAAAATAAAGCTTTGTTATACAAGAGCAGAGCTGTCATGTGAATGAAGTTCAGTGTAGCTGTAAGCCAGACCACAATATGCAACCCATTTGTCTGTCATTTTCACACTTTATTAAAGTAAAATGGTCAGACCCTGAATATGATTGTTTGTTTGGAGAAGTGTGGATAGTGCACTGTACTTAAAATCCAATCAAGCAAAGCAAAGAGCATTCCCAACATACCTATGGTAGGATCAGGATACGGCAGCTCTTTCAGATTGTTGTAGTAGGCCTCCAAAGAGAAAGGCTCCTTCCGGTAAAAAGTCAACACTTTAGAGAAGGGTGCAGCATGATTCTTTGGGAAAACTTCGCAATCACTGGAGAACAAGACAAGCATGGGACTATTAAAAGAGTGAACTAAGAGCAGAGCTGAATGGAAAATGTGTTCCATTCACTGCAATTTACAACATGAAGTGCATTAAACATTATATTATATCAAGGTTTCCCAAACTAGGGTTTGTAAAGGAACTGCAGAGGGTTTGTGAGTTTAATGAAAAGCTAGAAATGAATTAAATCATAAATGAAAACAAATTATTTTAAAACCAAGTCCCTTTCAAGGGTATTTCTATAGTCTTTGTTACTAAGAAAGATTAAATATTTTTATCAACCCGCATGACCATTAAATCAACATAAAAGAAACCGTGAACATACAAATGTGATACTTAATTATTGAAATATTTATTTTAAAATATCAGGGGTACCTAAAGTATATACTTAAATCATATTTGGTGAATAAGGTTTAGGTGACAAAAAGTTTTGGAATGCCTGCATTACATGTAAATAAAAATAAATAAATGTGAATATATGCATTTTAATGAGTTTGAAAAGACAAAAGCCTTCCAAAGACAGGTTAAAAAAACCTGTTAAAAATGAATGTGTTCATTAGTAGTTGATCCAATGTTGAAACCCTTCTTAAACCTGAAATGATTTTTGTAAATCCAGTGGTCAAATGGTTTGTAGCCACTTGATTAATGACTAGTCTATGTGTGAATGTCCACAAAACTGGACTTTCTGAATGTATATAATTGGTAGGCTATTTTAGAAAGGAAAATTCAAAAGATGAAAGAGACAAGTTAGGGAGAATCAATGAGTTATGAATAATTTATTGCCATTTATGTAATCCATAAAAAAAGTAACTTACTCTAATTACAAGTACTTCATCTTTGGAACCTGATTATGTAATCTAGATTACATGTAATCAGCTACTAGCCAGCTCTGACTAAGAGAATCAATTATGACGCACACAAAGAACCAAGAACACACCTGACGCCTTCATCAGCTGCTGAGGTCCACTTCAGAGAGATGGGGTAGGGAACCACATCTGTGATGGAAAACTCACGCACTTTGAAGGCGGGCGACAGGATCGCACACTGCAGAACAGTAAACAATTGTTTGCAACACTAAGAAACACTGTAGGCAGTTATAAGAAGCTGAAGAAAAATGAAATCTCCATGCAAAGCAATGTGAAAAAACTGGGTGGTGCAAACTATCACAGTAAGTCATTATTATCACAATTCTGCGATGACGAAATTACACACTCACAGTCAACACTGCCCTATGACTTTCATTAATAAAACAGCTTCAGCACTGAATTGTTCAAATTAATATATTTCGTCGCCTTAGAATTATAAGGTTCTATCTGCATTCTGAGCACTTTTGAGATATTGAGCTTCAAAGTTTTTGCGTCCCATAGACATCTGTAGATAGAACCATATTTGTTTTCTAAAAAAAGGCCCAAAATGCACACAGCTTACATAAGACACATCACATTATGTAAACCTTATAATTCTAAAGCGACGATTTCTTAGCAACAAAGGGGTATAAAATTAATAATTAGCTAATAAGTAACAATTCACAAGCGCAGCTGTCATCTCTTGATAATTGATTCAAATAAATGCTATAATTCATTCAAATAAATGTGATCTTACCACACTACTTCATCTATGTGCCTGATTTGAAGTGGTCAGAATGCTATAGGGCTGTCAAAATGGCTGAAAACTAAATTAGAATTTCATATTTAAATATGATAAAAATTCTAATTATATTCGAATTTCATTTGGGGTGAAAAAAAAAAAAGCTTTTGTCCACAAGAGAGTTACCTAGCTCTGTGTGAAATTTTATCAAGTTTGATTTTTTCTTCTGTTTTTTTTGTTGTTGCTGTTCCAGTACAATCAAAAACAACAAGCATGTGAATACCATAACATTTGTAATTGGAACAATTTTTTGAGAGCAGTGTTGCATTTTCTGACAAAATTGCAAGAGTGCCAATATTTTTGGCCATGACTGTAAATGCTTTTTAAATGTGCTTTTTGGTTATGGGACAGCAGTTTGCACCAGTTCTGTAGAAGGGCCGATATATCCATTTTATATCAACCACAGGCCACCCCGCTCTCTAAGACTGGCATTGGCCATCGATCACTAGAAGGAAGAACTAACCTGCAGTGCACATCCTCTAGCCACAGCCTCGTCCGCATTCAACGTTGTACTGAGCTCCTTTCCGAAAAATTTGCTGATTCTTTCTTTGATGGCTGGAATCCTGGAGGCACCGCCTAAGATCTCCACTGCATAGATGTCCTCTTTCTTCAGTCCTGGTTATAGGAGGGAAACAAACAACACAGTTGCATCACTCCTTGATGTGAAAGGCATGTTCCTAAAAGCAAAAGAACTTGTACTCACTGGTCTGTTCCATGATGCTGCGCAACGGAGCCTCCACCTTAGCCAGCAGATCTGTACAGAACTCCTCAAACTTGGCTCTGGAACAAGAGAGTCATCAAGATATTATTAGACATGGTATTTTAACAAACTAACCCGCTCACATCATAATGCACAAGCGTATTCCCGTCACAGCTCTGTGCCTAATTTACGCCGCTGACATCGAGCACCCAGTTTAGCTGCTGGCATGTGGTTGCCTGTGGTTACAAACCTGTTGAGTGTGCTGGAGACGTCGATGTCATTCATGAAGCATTCAATGTTGAGCGGCAAGTCCGAGGAGTTGGCGCTCATGAGTTTCTTCAGTTTCTCGCACTCCTGGTAGAGCCGCACCAGAGCGCGGGGCTTGGATCGCACGTCCAGCTTGTACTTCTTCGCAAATTCCTCACAGAAGTACTTGACCAGCACCTCATCGAAGTCTTTTCCACCCAGCTCAGGGTCAAACGCAGAACCCAGAACCTATGGAAATCAGTCAACAAAAGCATTGAGGGCCAAAGTATTTCTAGCAATTAGACTGTAGAAAACTATGCAATTTAAAAAGGGTTTCTTATGAGACATTCATATAGCATATGCATGCTCAAAAATTTATCAGAAAGCGGGCGTCTCAAAGCCAGAACATGTTAGATTTCATCTTAAAAAAAGCAAAACTCAAAGCACTGGAGACATGAAAAAGAAAAGCTTGAGTCTTGACTGTCATGTTGGCCTGATGGAACCAAACTTCCACTGTAAATGATTTTAAAATATAAGACTACTACTGAAGACTACAATAAGATTTCACTTCTACTGTTAATGAAATGTTGGTAGGCTACTGTGAGATGGATAGCCTAATTGTTATATCATTTAGAAGGGTTACCTGTTATTTTTATGGTATATCAAAAAGTGTATTTTTTTTAATGTGATTGTTGATGGATTTTACCAGTATTTACCTTGCTTTCAAAACAAAAATATGCAATTTGAAAATAATTTATGAAAAAAAAATCCTTAAAACACAAGATTTGGTTTTCAAAAAGCCTTTCCAAAAGGTACATCCTGAAAAAGAGGGGTCGACTGATCTTATAACCAGGGTTGGCTTATATTCGGTACTTGTTTATGAAATTAAATGCTTTAATCCTTGGGTTTTCCTCATTCTAAGTGCCTCACTTTTTTGTCAAAACGGACTGAAGACAAGAAGAGTACTTTTTTTGTTAAATTCATTTTTCTATATTTTATTTCAATAAAATATTGTACATTTTAATATTTATTATTTAAATATTTTGTATTTTTAAATTAATTTTATGATGCTAGATAACATACATCTCTAAATTAAGCAGCAGGCCTACATAAAACACAAATATATATTAGTTTTAAAAATATTTTAACTATTTAAATACCAAATAAGTGGGGTCTAACACTTGTATCAATTTTTATTCTAATGAACATTCATATTGATATTTCATAAACATGAAATCAGTTTTTACTGTGATAAAGTCCAGATCTGTGAGCACTAGCAGAAGGTGCCAGAAAAAAAACATGAAACAGATGTCAAAGGCTGTCATCAAACGTGAAACAGCTGTGTCGTCATCAGAGCTTGTGCAGCCGGCTGAGCCAGCTGGCAGCTCTCTAACGGTTCTCATAGCAATTACATGTGTCACAGCTATTCTCTGAAATGTTTTTCCTCTAAATTTATAAATGCATACAGAAAATGAAACTATAGCGGATCTTACTAATCAACTGATGGCTAATCTATCTTCCTAACCTCTCTCTAACAATAATAATAATAATAATAATAATAATAAACAACAACATGTAATCATTCCAATCAAATTCCAATTATTTTAGTATTAAGTTAGTGATTATAGTTAGTAATGTTATAATTAATTCAGTGTTCATATTACAATTTTAGCGTTGGTACATTTTTTGTTACATATTACTATTCAGGTTTATTTCAGTTTTAGTTTCTGTTCTGCTTTTTTTGTTTGTTTTTTTAGTTTTTCTGCTTTAGCTTTTATATTTTTTATATTTATTTTTTAATCAGTGTTCACAGTTTAAACTTTTACCGTTTAAACTTTTATGTTAGTACAATTTTGTACTTTTATGTGCTTTTGCAATTTTTATTAGCTTTTTCTGTTACATATTACCATTCAGGTTTATTTCAGTTTTAGTTTCTGTTCTGCTTCAGTTTTTTCCTGCTTTAGGTTTACATTTTTTATATTTTTAAAACTTGTTTTTTATTATTTTAGTATTTCAACTTCAACAACCAAAAAAAATAAAAAAATAAATCAGTATGCAACTAAGTGATATTTTTTATCTAATATATTTATTTTACAGCAGGTTTTTTTTTTAGTACCAAAAATGTTTTAATAGTTTTAGATTTAGTTAACAATAATAACTACGAATGTACCAGTTATGCCACCAGTTGTGCTTTATTTTTGCAGCAGATGATTGCAGCATTTTACTAGATTTGTATTGAGATGTGTTTTTGTAAGCGTTTTGTTTTCACTCAAGCTGGAGTAATGTTATGTCCATCCAAATTCAAAATATCATCAAAATATGTTATGTTGAACTGGATAATTTAATTTAAAAAATGTACAAAATGTTCATTGTCATTCTTTTTTTTTTTTTATATATTCTATATTAAATATTAATATATTAAATATTTAATATCTAATATTCTATATTCTATATATTAAATGTTATATTAAGTATTCTATATAAAATTCTCTTAAATATTCCAATAAATATTGTGGATTGCATCATGATATTATTATATCATGAGATTTGATATTGTTACATCCCTAATTACAACTTTACCCTGCCCCAAATATTAACAAGCGACAGAACTACCAACATAATGTGCTAATATATAAAGTAAAGAAAGTCTCACCTTCAACTTTCCCTTGTTAAAGGCACACACAGAGACCTGGTAACTAGCATGGCCAACATCCACAAACACCACAGTCCTGGGCTTTTCCTCAGGAGCAGGCAGGTCTTGTTTGTAGATCCCATACGCCAGTGCAACTACAAATACAGTAACGTCAACACAAACTATTAAAAGGTAGAGGTGTTTTTTTAGCATACTAATTATTACCACTCTGGATGTGTCACCTAAAATTACAATTTCAGACAAAGAAAATTAAAGCCACAGTGGAGGAGTCTGCTCCTCAAACAAAATGATATGACTTTAGATCAGGTGTGCCTAAACTCGGTCCTGAAAGGCCAATGTCCTGCAGAGTTTAGCTCCAACTTGCCTCAACACACCTGTCTGGAAGTTTCCAGCATGCCTAGTAAGAGCTTGATTAGCTGGTTCATGTGTGGCTAATTGGGGTTGGAGATAAACTCTGCAGGACACCGGCTCTCCAGGGCCAAGTTTTGGCATCCCTGCTTTAGGAGGAGTATGAGTCATATTTAAAGACTTTTGCATTTTAACATTTTGGAGGCCTGATGCTGTACAATCCATATTTGTTTTGTTGGAAAAGCAAAAGCTCAGATGTTCAGCATAACTTCTCCTTTGTGTTCAATGAACTGAAACAGGTCAGGTATGACGTAAAGGTGAGAATATGACAAACAATGACAGAAGTTTAATTTTTCGGTGAACTAAATCACTGTGAGTATTTTACCTGCTGTAGTGTCATTCATGAGCCTGAGACAGTTAAGGCCTGCGATCTGTGCAGCATCCATGACCGATCGTCTTTCTGCATCAGTAAAGAAGCTGGGAACCTAAGAACATGAGAAAACCAAAGAAACAATAACTACTCACATTCATTACACAGTAACTACAACAGCTAAACAAAAACCTTGCATAATAATGCAATATTCTGAAAATAACAATTGAAGTTACTCCTACTGACAATGAAGCAAAACAAAAAGCAAGAGAATCAGACACACACATCTTAATATTGTCACGCCTTATAGTGGCATTTAGCAGATTAAAGTTAGATATAATATAGTTTACATTTTGCACTGATACAAGCAATCAAGCCATTGAGATTTGCTATGTAGTATATCACCGTATGAGAGTATATTTCATTTATGCAGATAAAGTTTGACATGCATACAGCTTTAAAAAGTGCACTGCATGCAGGTAAAGTATGATGTACTATGTATCGAACTTTTAATATATGACCAATAATAAAGATTACATTTTTGACACTAAAACAATAAAGCAGTTAAGATGGTACTGGAGTTTCAGTAAACCAAGTTTGTACGTTTTTATTTTTGTTAGCAGTGTTGGGGGAAATAAAAATGTTCAGAAATAAAATTTCCCAAGTATAACAGTCTATATATGTGACCCTGGACCACAAAACCAGTCATAAGGGTCAGTTTTTTTAAACTGAGATTTATACATTTTCTGAAAGCTGAATAATAAGGTTTGCTAGGATAGGAAAATATTTGGCCAAGATACAACTATTTGCAAACCTGGAATCTGAGGGTGGAAAAAAAAAATCTAAATATTAAGAAAAATCGCCTTTAAAGTTGTCTAAATGAATTTCTTAGTAATGCATATTACTAATCAAAAATTAAGTTAATATATTTATAGTAGGAAATTTACAAAATATCTTCATGGAACATGATCTTTACTTAATATTCTAATGATTTTGACAAAAAGAAAAAAAATCAACAATTTTGACCCATGCAATGTATTTTTGGCTATGGCTACAAAAATACTTGTGCTACTTAAGACTGATTTTGTGGTCCGAGGTCACATACGTGTTAACGTTGTAACATATACATGACAGCTCTTCCTAAAATGACCACACTGCTTTTTGCAGATGCATTATGCAGTTCTAATGAAGAATATTTTAAGTATACTTAAAAAGCGAGAACAAACGTACAGAGATGACGCAGTCTGCCACAGGTTTTTTGAGTGCAGCTTCAGCGGTCTCCTTCAGTTTGGTCAGCAGCATGCCAGTGACCTGCTCAATGCTGAACACCTTCTCTTCCTCCATATACATGACCTGTGGGGACAGACAGCATAAAATACTGCAATACAGCCACATTTGAATCACACAACCGAACAGAGCAGCAATTAAAACATACTTTTGACCAGACCACTGCTGTTTAATTAGTCTTACCTTAATACCAGTGGTTCCAGTTGGCATCTGAGCAAGATCATAGACCAGGCTGGACTTTGCTGCCTGTATATACGGGTCGCTGAACGCCCTGCCATGGAATCGCTTAAAACCCTGCACAGTGTTCTTGCAGTTTGTGACCACCTGAAAAATAGAGCATATCATTACAACTTCCATCCAGCCTGCAATGCAATACGTTTTTCTGCTTATTCAGAATAAATAAACACTTACCTGGCTTTTTGCGGCTGCCCCTATCGATCGATTACGAGGGCCAAATGACACGAATGACCTGAAAAGAGCACATCATTAGCCACAAAGACTACTATTTAGTTTCACCAATTTCTTACATCTAAAAGATCCTAATAAGTCATTGTTCTTGAAACTTCATGCTCCTTACAAGAACAGCTCATCGAAAAAAAAAAAACCTGATGTTTTTATCAGACGTTTGAACTCTCATTCTGACGGCACCCATTCACCGCAGAGGATCCACTGATGAGGAAGTGATGAAATGCTACATTTCTCCAAAACTGTTTGAATGAAGAAAAACTCATCTGCCCATCTTTTATCTTGGACTATTCCTTTAACTAGTACTCTTTCGTCGTTGTTTAAAACTAAGCCCATTTTAAATGCATTTAAACATTTCAGCAAAGTAATAACTTAAGCAATCCTTTAATACAGCAAAAATTCCACTCTGAAGTGAAGACAACCAATTCCAAAAGTAACTTTACAACTATAAGTGATAAAAATCCAGTTGTGCAGTCTCACATAAATTACACTGACTTAGATCAGCTTGCCATTAATTCCTACACCACCACTCAAGTTTTTGAACTGTAAGTTTTTTTAATGTTTTTTTTTTTTTTTTTTTAATGTCTCTTCTGCTCACCAGGCATGCATTTATTTGCTTCAAAGTATATCAAAAAAAATATTACAAAATGTTACTGTTTACTATTTAAAATAACTGTTTTCTATTTGAATATAGTTTAAAATCGAATTTATTCCTGTGATCAAATCTAGAAAAAAAAAGCTGTCAGTCTTCAGTGTCACATGATCCTTCAGGAATCATTCTAATATGCTGATTTGCTGTTCAAACAATTATTATTATTATAATTATTATTATCAATATTTATGTTTTTCAGGATCATTTGATGAATATAAAGATTCAAAGATCAGCATTTATCTGAAATAAAAAGCTTTTGTAACATTATATAGTACATCATTCAAAAGCTTGCTGTCGGTATATTTTTCATTTAGTGATGATAAAGACATTTATGATGTTACAAAAGATTTGTTTCAGATAGATGCTGTTCTTCTGAACTTTCGATTCATTAAATAAACCTGAAAAAATTCTTATCAGCCGTTTTCAACATCGTAATAATAATAAATGCTTTTTGAGCAGCAAATCAGAATATTAGCATGATTTCTGACGGATCATGTGACTGGAGTAATGATGCTAAAAATTCAGTTTTGATCACAGAAATAAATTACATTTTTATATATTAAAATAGAAAGCAGTTATTTTAAATAGCAAAAATATTTCAAAAAGTTTTTGTTTTTGCTATACTTTGGATCAAATAAATGCAGGCTTGGTGATATCTCAAGACATTTCCTTAGTGCAGAAACGGTCAGTTAATATTTTAAACACGTTAAAAATCATGTAAATGCTAAAATGATATACCTAATATATTATTAAGAACACAAATAAGAAGAAATGTATAATAACCAGTTATTGAGAGTTTTGTTTGTCGGTTTTTGGAGCGGCCTTATTAAAACGTGCTAGAATGTTCCTGCGGCAACCACATGATCCTTCAGAAATCATTCTAATATGCTGATTTGCTATTCAAGAAACATTTATTATTATTATTATTATTATTATTATTATCATTATCATCATCATCATCAATATTTAAGTTTTTCAGGATCATTTGATGAATAGAAAGATTCAAAGATCAGCATTTATATGAAATAAAAAGCTTTTGTAACATTCTGTATTACACCATTCAAAAGCTTGCAGTCGGTATATTTTTTTTTATTTAGCAAGTATGGTTTAAATTGATTATAAGTGATGATTAAAGACATAATGTTACAAAAATGTCATTACATAAACCTGAAAAACATAAACATAGTAAAACATTTTCAACATAGTAATAATAATAATAAATGTTTTTTGAGCAGCAAATCAGAATATTAGAATAATTTCTGAACGATCATGTGACTGGAGTAATGATGCTAAAAATTCAGTTTTGATCACAGAAATAAATTACATTTTAATATACATTCAAATAGAAAGTACTTATTTTAAATAGTAAAAATATTTCTAAATTTTCTTGTTTTTGACTGGTAATGTTAGTGCATTATCTCAAGGCATTTCCTTGAGAACACTGCAGAAACTCTTATTAAAGGTCAGTTAATATTTTAAATAACACGTTAAAAGTCATGTAAATGCTAAAATGACATACCTAATATATTATTAAGAACACAAAAAAGACGAAACGTATAATAACCAGTTATAGGAGTTATGTTTGTCGGTTTTCGGAGCGGCCTTATTAAAAAGTGCTAGAATGTTCCTGCGGCCGCCGGTGTGACGTCACATCAGAAGCAGCAGCACGAGCCACGCTGTAGCATGCGGCTAACCGCTCTCCTTCATCACTACTCTCTCCTCACAATGAAAAATGCTGTCATATAGACTACAAAGAATTATTCAGCATACCATTTGAACATGCAAAACAGAGCACCACAATTATAAGCGATATTATTGCGCTACTATAGAAAGGGGAGCATGTCTTAACTAGTTTTACGTTATTTAGATTAAATCAAATGACATAATGAAAGAAACATGCTCCGTTCACGTTCCGCGCTTCTTAATTTTGATGTCACTGCGCGAGTGGATTGTGACAGGTTCATTTTGAAACAGAGAGAGAAACACATGAGACAGTATAAACTAGAATAAAAGTATTTGACTTACGGTGTACATCTGTCGCTGTATTCGTTTGCTACGGTTTCTATTCCACCGGCCCGGGCGACAGCAACATAACAGCTCTGGAAGCCCACATCAAATCCCACCACTGACATCTTCACTGGAAATCACAATTATAGACCGGCTAAAATACTGTATACTAGCAGGAAGTGTCCTTTTAAAAATATAACAGTCAAGGCGAAGCGAAGTTAAGCTTGTTATTCCTAAAAGTCGTGTTTAGCGCGATTTCATAGTTGTCGAATGTCCATTGACTAACTTGATGCAGACCGGCTGACTGCTACATGTAATGGGTAAGCTGGAGTTCACGCCGAATTCGACGGTTTTATCGCGAGAGTTCGGGACTTCTAGATGGCTCTGGAGCTTTCCGTCAATGACGTAAAATCCAGCCAATCGAAAGCGAATATCAGGGTTTATGATCTTCAATTAAAACCAAAACGAAACATTTATTCCTTGAATATAAAATAAACATTAACTACAATAAAAATAACAATATAAACTTATTTTATTTCAGCTAGTTGTCAAGGCACTATTTTCAATATTTAAAATATTAGTTTAAAGCATTTTAAAATGTAAAATAAAGACATTTAAAAACTATACAAATGATAAAAACATAATGAAATTACTAAAACTTTAACTAAAAAAATAATTTTAAATAATTACAAAAACTATAATAGTTCTGTAGGCTATACGTATTTACATTTTAAAAATAAAATTAGCAGAACTATAATTCTGAATAATAAAATAAACATTTACTACAATAAAATAACAATATAAACTTATTTTATTTCAGCTAGTTGTCAAGGCACTATTTTCAATATTTAAAATATTTGTTTAAAGCATTTTAAAATGTAAAATAAAGACATTTTAAAAACCATACAAATGCTAAAAACATAATGAAATTACTAAAACTTTAACTAAAAAAAAAATGTAAAATAATTACAAAAACTATAATAGTTGTGTAGGCTACAATTCTTTTACAGTTTAAAATCTAAAATTAGCAGAACTATAATTCTGAATAATAAATAAACATTAACTACAATAAAATAACAATATAAACTTATTTTATTTCAGCTAGTTGTCAAGGCACTATTTTCAATATTTAAAATATTAGTTTAAAGCATTTTAAAATGTAAAATAAAGACATTTAAAAACTATACAAATGATAAAAACATAATGAAATTACTAAAACTTTAACAAAAAAAATAATTTTAAATAATTACAAAAACTATAATAGTTCTGTAGGCTATACGTATTTACATTTTAAAAATAAAATTAGCAGAACTATAATTCTGAATAATAAAATAAACATTTACTACAATAAAATAACAATAAAAACTTATTTTATTTCAGCTAGTTGTCAAGGCACTATTTTCAATATTTAAAATATTTGTTTAAAGCATTTTAAAATGTAAAATAAAGACATTTTAAAAACCATACAAATGATAAAAACATAATGAAATTACTAAAACTTTAACTAAAAAAAAATTAAAATAATTACAAAAACTATAATAGTTGTGTAGGCTACAATTCTTTTACAGTTTAAAATCTAAAATTAGCAGAACTATAATTCTGAATAATAAAATAAACATTAACTACAATAAAATAACAATATAAACTTATTTTATTTCAGCTAGTTGTCAAGGCATTATTTTCAATATTTAAAATATTTGTTTAAAGTATTTTAAAATGTCAAATAAAGACATTTTAAAAACCATACAAATGATAAAAACAATAAAATTACTAAAACTTTAGCTAAAAAATCTATTTTAAAATAATTACAAAAATAATATAAAAAAATAGAATAGTATCTCAATGGTACTACAATAACACTTGTGTAATCTAAAATTATATTACATTTTAAAAAATAAAATTTGCAGATAATAAGATTGTACAACAATATAATTGGAAACCATTTGTTTTAACTTTCTGAATTTTGAATGTATATATATATATATATACATATATGTTTAGTTTTTGAAGTCAATTTTTGTGTATGAAAACCACACCTACAGAGAAACAGTGTTTGTGTAATTTAATAACTTTATAGCTTTATAGTTTGTAACTTTATAGGTATAGTATTTTACATTTTAGTTTAAAATATTTGTTTAAAATATTTGTAAAATAAATGCCTTTTTTAAAACCACACAATACAATTACAAAAACTTTAACTCAAATTAAATTTGACATCAGAAAACATAATCTAATTTAAAATATTACCAAAAACCATAATAATAAAATAATATCAATGGTACTGCAGTAAGACTTGTGTATAATTATTTTACATTTTTAAATATAACATTTGCAGATGTTAATGAGATTGTATGACTAGAATTATGAATAATAACACAATAATTTGCCTATAACACACAACACAATATAATCAGAAACCATTTGTTTTGACTTTCTGAATTTTGAATGTAAAAATAATGTATTTCCTCAGAGAATGTTTAGTTTTTAACGTCAATTTCTGTGTATGAAACACATCTATAGAGAAACAGCATTTGTAAACTTAATAGGTATAGTATTTCTCATTTTAGTTAAAAATACTTGTTTAAAAAATAGACACTTTAAAAAAGACATTTTAAAAACCATACAAATGTCAATAAAATTAACAAAACGTTAACTAATATTAAACAATATTAAACAGCAACATATAAAATCTATATAAAATAATAATAAAAACAAATATATAATAATATAAAATATATAATAATAATAATATATAAAATAATAATAAAAACGATAATATTGCAGATAATAATGAGATTGAACAACTATAATTATGAATAATAATACAATAATTAGCCTATAACACACTACACAGTGTAATCAGAAACCATTTATTTTGAATTTCTGAATTGTGAATGAATATATATGATCTCAATTTTTAAAAATGTTAAAAATACATCTAACACAATACCACAATAAAAAACACGATTTATGAAAATTTATTTTAAAAAAAAGCTTTTTAAATTATTATTTTTTAATTATTATTGTTATTATTTTAAGCTAAAATTCTGTGTATAAAACCACAACTGTACAGGGAAAAAGTGTTTATGTAAATAGACTGTAAATGTTTACCTTAATAGACCCCGCTTACCTTAATAGTCCTTTTAATAGACTGTTGGCAGACTAATTAAACCGAATGAAAACAAATACAGATGAAGACTCTCCGAAGCTTTAGATGGCACACTTTATTTCTCCAGGCTCGACATTAAACCGGACGACAGACTCGCACGATCGCATCCAAAATGGCGACTCCCATGCATAGATTGATCGCACGAAGACAAGCGTAAGTTATTTTACGCAACATACGAGTTTGGCGTGTGGTTTTACGTTATATTTATAATATATTCATTGTGTTAATTATTCATGTAGTCATCTATATGAGTTTGTGTTTTTTCAATATCAAGTTTCGAGTCGTTTAGTTATACTCTCAAGGCTTCATCCTCAAAACTCTCGCAAACGCCTATCTGTTGTGTTTATCTTCTTGTACTGGTGAATTCATATGTGGCTTCTTATTATTCCCACAGGGAGGCAAACAAACAACATGTTCGCTGTCAGAAATGTCTGGAATATGGACACTGGTCCTATGAGTGCACTGGGAAAAGAAAGTATCTTTATAGACCTTCCAGGACAGCCGAGTTGAAAAAGAAGCTAAAAGACAAGGAGAACAATCCTTCGGAAGATTTGGGGTAAGAAACACAACAAAACACAAAACATTCACACACACGAGTAGTAATATTGAACGCACGAGTCGTTCATTTATAAGCGAAGACTCTAAGATAACAACTCGCTTATATATTACGAATATTTCAAGTTAACTAATCTCGTGTAGTTCCAATAGTATCGATTTATTTGCAATTTAATTGCGTTTTTTAAGCGGACAGCGACATCTAAAGGCGAAAGCACAAAATGCAGAACTGTAAACTCTGTGTTGCTATTATAGAATGAACAACCACAAGCAATAGAGACAACTGTATTAGTTTCGTTTTGTATATGGGCCATTCTACAGAATTGGTGCAAACTACTGTCCCACAAAAAAAAATATATATGTATGTTTTTTTATACAGATGTATATAGAGTAAACAATGCACACATTTGTACATAAATCTTCTGTTCCAGATTCATACACTTATTTTTATTTATTGTTAAGTTTTACTATTTAAATGTTTTCTGTTCTCATGTTTGAGATGTATGTATGTATGTATGTATGTACCAAGAGGACCTTAAAAAACCACAACAAATTCCTTGTGTGTCGGCACACACTTGGCGAATAAAGCGAATTCTGATTCTGAAAAAATGCGTTTAAAAAGCATTCAAATCTTAGATGTTTACTAAGATCCTTCTGTTATCTATTGAAATAATTTACGCAATAATATTTAAAATATCAGTCAGCTTAAGATATATAAAATCATAATTTATTGGGTACTTAAAATATTGAAATCCTTTTTTAAAAGTCCATTATTTTTAAAAGTATCTTTTTGTTTATTTTTAAAAAGAAGTAAACATTTTTTTTTATGTTTTCTGTAAATTATGAATCTTCATGTAAAAAGATATATATGTCCTGCATTTTTCATCTCACTACTGAATTGTTTTAGTCCATTGGCTGAGACTGATTTTTTTTTTTATGTTTATTAATTTTCCAAACATTTTAAACATAACTTAACAAGGCAGAAAATAGAAATAAAGAATAATAAATAACTAAATGAAATGAAATGAATAAATAAATAAACATATTATGGCTCACCACTCCAATAAATCAATTTGAGAAAAAAAAATGAAATGGGGAATGACATAATATTACAAACAATATGCCTTATATATTCATACTCCAATATGCCAGTAATATTTATACCTCATTAAACAAAACCTCTAATAAGAATAAAGAATATATTTAGGCTCATGTATTTCTATGTAATATTACATCTTTGCTATAAGAAGCACAGGTTAAGTAATCTAATTATACATATTCAAGTATAACCCTGTGCCATAGTGCCTTTGTAAGGGCTTTATCCATTAACCAGTTCAAAAGAATTTTCTTGCACGGAAAGTTAAGAACTTGCAGGGTCTTTTTATGTTTGTCTATGGTAATGTCATCATATATCCCAAGCAACATATGTTTTGGACCACAACCAACATTAACAGATAAAATAACATTAATTTTGTGTTCAACCATTACCCAAAACTTATGACTCTACCTACGAAACCAGAAGCAGTGGACAAGATGGCTGAGACTGATTTTAACTACACCCATAAATTTATGATCAGGAAATATTCCTTTGTCCCTATCACTCATAGCTGTAAGGTGTTAGTAGATAGGCCCTATCGTTTTGAGTTAAATGTGTTCAAAATCTGTGCGTAAATTAAAGGAATGTCACTACCGAATGCCATTTTTCTATAATTAAATACACTTTTTTGGAAGTTATTCCATAACATTTAGATTTTATATGTATATCACTGTTCAGAACTGTGCTAGCTAACCATGTGCTGATTAGCATCTTTGAGCTAGGTTCAAAAATATCTAAAATCTAAAATGTAACATTTGGTGTTTTCGGTAGTTATCCCAAAAAAATGTCACTACCGAAACAGTCAGGACCGAAACATGTCGCCATCATCATTATTTTGTTTTAGTAGTGACAAAGGGGAACATATAATTGTTTATTTGGGGAAAATAAACAAAATTTTAGTATAGTTATGACATTTTTTACTATGTTTTAGTATGCAAGTTTAAATTCTGTAATGTGATGTGAAGCATTACTGTTACTATCAAAAATGTGCAGTCATTACCGAAACATGGTATGTTTTGTCAAATAATTATCAACTAAGATGTTATGGTAGTTTTTGGTTTAATGCATATTCAAACTAATAAATCCTTAACTTTGAAATCAGTATGATCAACATTTTGCTTTTTACAAAGAAAAATTGGATTCAAAATACAACAAATCTCAAAAATTACACTTGAAATATTGTTAAAAATGTAATTGTTATTGATTTACCTCTGAAAAAGTTTTAATAAAGTAGCAAAAAAATATTTTTTTGTTTTTTGATTCCTGAGATTTGGTATTATTTCAGTCCCCTGGAGTTGCTAAAGCTGAAGCTTTTTACAAAACTTTGGGATGCCCAAATAATGGATAAAAATAATTATTGTATTTTAATATTTTTAGCATAAAATAATGCCTTATATCTATCTATAATATTATAATTATCTATAATAATAATAATAATAATAATAATAATAATAAATAATTTAGACTCCACACTTATGTGACATCATTTACCAGAAATGACATTATCCAGGTCTCTTTAATAATGAATCATACTTTTTATTCATATTTTTGAGGCATGTTATAGTCAGGGAGGGTACTGTCAAGCTTAACAACTCAACCCCGTCACATAAAATTAAGATGGAAAATATTACTTTTTCAACATTTTATTTTAATCCATAAGTATGTACAATGTAATTCTATTATTGCTGCCATTTATGGTCTACTCTGCTGTATTTCTCATTGTTACAGGGTTGAGTTATTTGCTTGATTAATAATTTTAATGAAAAAAAAAAAGTCATGGTTTCAGTAAATATATATATACTTAAAATATCATGACAACGCATATTTTTGCATTAAATAGAATTTATGATGTAATTTTTCCACTTAAACGTTGACAAGCATCATACATCAGAAATTGCACCCACATTTGCAGCTGAAAGACAGTGTTGTCCATGCAGATATGTTGACCCAGAAACAAGGGGATAATTTGAGAGAGAAACAAAACCAAAAATTTTTATTTAAGGCAATCTGTCCCTTCAAAAGTCTTCAACCCCATCACACATTGTCACATTAATATTTTTTAGAAAAATATAGGGAAGACAATTAAGAACAAAAGTATTTTCTGCTGATTACCATCTGACATGTTCATTTTGAATTTTTACATTTAAAAATATTTTTTACAAAAATTAAAAGACTGTAGACGCACAATTTGTATATTTTTTAGCTTCAGTCCTATAAAAATGTGAAAATGATGATAAATGTTATATTTTTATCATTAAATTGTTATCAAGGACACATGAGCAGTAGGTAAATGTTTGTTTTCTAACAGTTTTAAGGTGTCTAAAGCTGAAAACAACTGAAAATAATAAAGGTCTTTAATGCCTGAGGTGGGAAAATATGATTTTTTGGAGGTTTGATACGTGCCTAATGATGTGGGGTATTTTGAAGTTGAATCAAATGTAGATGAAAAACATGTATATTCCAAGATGAAAATGAACCGAATCCCAGGAATGACCCATTTACAATGTAGATGTAAGCAAAATCTTAATAGGTCAATATAACTCTTCTAATTAAATTATTATTACTGCGTTTCGGTAGTGACAAATTTGGGGAGAGGACAAATATTCCAAAACTTTCTAAAAATACAATATGTGATAGCTTTAATAGCACAATTACTACTAATGTGTACCTTGGATATTATACAATTTGCATGCGTACATAATTTTTTCCAAAAAAGTTTCCAACTATGACTTTGGACTAATTCTGTAGAATGGCCCATGTATAAAATTGGCTGAGCATTAAACATATTTTCTCAGATTCAGACAGGAAGCATTTGCCGATTTAAGGGCAGCCACTTACATCAAGTTGTCAAATGTTGTCAATGGTTGTCAAAAGCAAAAATATACTAATAAATGCATGATACATTGTAAGAAAGTGTGACATGCTCTAGCAAAACATGCACTATATTTGGAATCAACATCCCAGATTAGTGGGAAACTAGTATTGGATTTGATTTAGCAAGTACAATGCAGGGCGGTGCTATTAGTCATGTGCTTCAACGCCTGAAAACCTCACATTTAAACTCTACTTTCTTGACACTTTTTAGAGCTGGAATAACACCACGCAGTGAGAAGAAACCTAAGAAGAAAAGGTGAGTCACTGTCTTTTTGGGAACGCCAATGTTATGATTAATGCACAATATGCTCTTTCACAAAATGACATTTCAAAATTGTTTTATGGAAACCAATAAACTGTTGTTTTTGTTGCATACTAGGACTGATATGTTTTAAATTTAATTGCATTTGTAGGGATTAAAAAAAAATGTGCTGTAAAGTTTATAGTGTATTAGTATATTCATATCCAGAACTATGAGTCAGATTCTTTGATCACACTCCATTCATCTTATGATTTTTTTTGATGATTTCGAAATGACTTCAAAGTTTGTGCCCTATGTTTCAGAAATATAATTACGAATGTAGTACATATGAATGAAAGAGAAGCTTAGCAGCATAATAATAATTTGAACGTTAGAGTTGTTTTTTTTTAATATATATAATTATCTCATGTTATAATTGATTAATTATACCCTGATAATGACACATTATTCCGTTATTGTTTATTAACAATTAATAACACTTTTCCATCACACCACCGTCCTGGAAAATGGTGATGTATCAGATACACACTGCCGCTCAGAAGTTTGGGATCAGTAAGATTTTTAATGGTTTTGAAAGACGTTTCTTATGCTCATCAAGGCTGCATTTATTTATTTCTGTGATCAAAGCTACATTTTCAGCATCATTATTCCAGTCTGCAGTGTCACATGATCCTTCAGAAATCATTTTAATTTTCTAATTTATTATCAATTTTGAAAACAGCTGTGCTGCTTAATATTTTTTGGGAACCTGTGATGCTTTTTTTTCAGGATTCTTTGATCAATAAAAGGTTAAAAAGAACCAGTGTTTATTTGAAATAAAACAGTTTTCTAACAATATACACCTTTTTTCAAAAGTTTTGGGCCAGTAAAATGTATTTATTATTTTTTTTTCATTTTTTGAAAAAAGGTAATACTTTTATTCACCAAGGATGTGTTTGCATAGATTTACATTGTTAGAAAATATTTATATTTTGAATAATTAATTCATTCATCAAAGAATTCTGAAAAAAAAATCACAGGTTCCAAAAAAATATTACACAGTACAACTGTTTCCAACATAAATAATAAAAGTAATAAATCATTATATTAGAATGATTTCTGAGGGATCATGTGACACTGATGACTGGAGTAACAGCTGATTAAAAAAAAAATCAGCTTTGCATCACAGGAATAAATGATTTCAATTATTTTAAAGTATATTAAAATAAAAAACATTATTTTATATTGTAATAACATTTTTGATCAAATAAATGCAGCCTTGATGAGCATAATTGACTACTTTAAAAAACATTACAAGTCTTACTCATCTCAAACTTGTGAGCGGCAGTGTATTTTCACGTGAAAGTGGAAAATGTCATATTTCAGTTCTTTTTTGGTTATTCAAACTGCTGACTTGTCAGTTGGCTTATCAACTGATCTGTGCCACATGTGAGGAACAAACACAGATTTGGCCCACTGCGGTGTAAAGTAGCACTAACAGCACATGCTGTTTTCTTTTAGGTCCTCCTCCAGTTCCAGCAGCGGCAGTAGCGATTCGTCCAGCTCTTCCAGCGACTCTTCCTCGGACAGCAGCGATTCCTCGAGCTCCTCATCCTCATCTGAAGACAGCAGCAGTGACAGCGACGACAGTTCCAGCCCTTCCTCCTCCTCCTCCTCCTCGTCTTCCTCCAGTTCTGACTCTGATTCTGATTCCTCAAGCAGTTCTGATCAGGGCCCTCCAAAGAAGAGAAAAAAGAAGAAATGAGCATCCAGTTTATCTGATTCAAATACAGAACTCATATCATATACATGGACAGTACAAGAGAACGCTCTGATAATGAATATGCGAGAGTAGAATGAGAAGTTGTGTATGTAAAGAAAATGAGAGAGATATATGTATATTGTCATCATTTTTTGTAAAATGTGAAAAACACAGATCCGCTGTTACATTTACTTAGTACAACTTTGTTTTCTCTCCTTGGCAGAGCGTAGTGATGTCTCAAGCAGTTAAAATACTGCAGTGGTTTATTCATTCATACTAATACCAGTTGATTTAGTTCGCATCTTTTTGACCATAAATGCTTTTTTTTTAAAGAATGAACATTAAGAGGCTAAAGCTTATTAACATGGTCTTCATTTTAAATTGGTCTTATGAAATAAACTGATTTCTTACAGAAAGAAATGTACCTTTTGTGAGATATTAGTAGTTAACAAATAATCTCTTGGAAATGCAGCATGTCTCATATGAAAGTCACAAAACTTTTTTATTTTTAAGCATTCCTTAATGTAAAAAACAATGGATGATCCAAATACTCTGAACTCATAGCATTGCAAACGTAATAGTTAAACAGCTACACAAACATAATTGCAAAAAAGCATTGTTAATTAAATCAAATTGATTAATTGTGATTATTATTATATACAAATAAATATACACAGTAAATGCACGTCATTGCGAATAATCTAAATTTAGATTAATTGCAATTAATTACATCCAAAATAAGTTAATGTTTACTTATGTGTGTACTTTGTATGTTTATTATGTATATATAAATACACACATAAATGTATATATTAAAAAGAAGTGCTATAAATATGAAATATTTATATTTATATATCAGTAATAAATATATATACATATATTTATATATATATTTATGTTTATTAAATATATATATGTATGTGTGTGTATTATATATACATAAATATCTGAATGGCCAAAAAATTATATTTTTTTTAATTAAAACAAGGGCTGTCAAATCGATTGTGATTAATCGCATCCTAAATATATATTTTTTGTTTACATAATATATGTAAGTTAAATATATGCATGTATGTGTGTGTATTTATATATATACACACATAAATATACACAAATATACACGCACATATCATGTAAAGAAAAACTTTTGTTTTGGATGCGATTAATCCATTTTGACAGACCTAAAACGTTGTGAATTAGGGCTGTTCAGCGATTAATCACAATTAATTACAATCAAAATAAAAGTTATTGTTTACTTATTATGTGTGTACTGTGTATATTTATTTTGTGTATATATAAATACACACATGTATATATTAAGAAAAAATTTAATATATATATGCAATTTTTATATATAATCTAAATTATATACAAGAATATATAGATATATATATACACACACATACATACACATATTTAAAAAAATCTATATATATATATATATATACATGTGTGTGTATTTATTTATACACATAAATATACACTGTACACACACATATGTAAATAAAAACTTTTATTTTGGATGTGATTAATCTATTTGACAGTCCTAATTAAAACATTAAAACTGAATTACATCTAAAATAAAAGTTTTTAAAAAATGTTACTTATGTGCATACTGTGTATATTTATTATGTATATATAAATACACAAATACATGTATATATTAAGGGGAAAAAATATATATATATATTCTAGATTATATACTATACACATATATATATATATATATATATAGTAGCTACATATATTTTATGTATGTGTATGTATTTATGTATACATATAATAATTGCAAATTAAAATGAGGGCTGTCAAATTAATCGTGATTAATCGCATTCAAAATAATTTTTTGTTTACATAATATATGTGTATTTAAATATACACATAAATATACTTACACAATACACACACATATCATGTAAATAAAAACTTTTATTGTGGACGTGATTAATCGCGATTAATCGTTTGACAGCCCTATTAAGAATATACATCATGTTTATACTGTAGTCCAGCGATTTAGTTATTGTGTCAAAGGGAATTAATATTTGAGAAACTACTAAATAGCAGTCGATTATTATTTTGATAAATAAAAAAATCAGCACGTTTATTTGTTGAGTAGCAATGAGTAACAATTAAAAGTAAACACTGCATAACGGTTTTAGACACGTAACTGAAATCGTAAAAAAAAATTGCTGAGGTGTGTGAGAACAGCTGAAAATGCTGTCTAGGTAGTCTGCACTCCGGATTTGAGACGCAGCCTCTCTCTGAGTCTGAGAGGACGCTCTGGTCACGTGACTAGGTTAGTTTACGAAGCCGAAATCAGCCAGCCGGATACGCGATGATCTCCTCAAAATGATCGTGATCTGCTGGAAAAATCTGTCCGACACAACCATGACGAGCAGACAACCCTCAGCGGTATGGCTCACCTAAACGAGCGGCGTCTTTTTAGAGCATTTAAGTGTTTCTTGTTGGTGGGTGACACATTTTATTGGGACGCTACAGCAGATCAGTGTGGAAGCGGACAGAGACAAAGGGAACGGCTTTCATAGCTAGAATGCTTCGGGCCTAAAGAAGCCAAGAGGTAAGTGGGCCATAAATAGGGCGATTACATAATTGAAAAGATTCACGCGTACGCACTCACAGTAACATCTGATCCTTTATTCGTGAGAACAATTGTAACAAGTTAACGAAGAAGAGCTAGCGTTAGCGGTGTGTGTTAAAGTGTTTAGCCAACATGCGAGCTGTCCAATCCTGAACACTCGCCCACATCGACTCGACAAAGCTTTCCTAGAAACTACCTTTAATTTTTTTATGATCAGTTTTCGATCAGAATTCATCTTGGCCAGTTCGTGATTGCAAACGTATCATTAGAGATTTCCGTTAACGTTAGCGCTCTCAGATGTAACGTTAGCGTTCCTATGTGATGCCATTTTTTGGCAGGTTAATTACTAAAAATGGCCTTTTACGTAATTTTTAGGTTATTCAACTTTTTATAAAAGCAATCCGCGGAATTTACCATCTATTTAAATGCTAATGGGAGAGTCGCGTAAACACAACGTTTCGCACAAAATATGATGATGATTATTATTAATATTAATACTAACAATAATAATAATTGTTATTATATTCTGTGAACTTTTGACTCCCTCACTGTCTCTTGTTACATTTTTTGACTGACGCTAGTGCTTCAAACGACGGACGTCACTGCGTAAACAATGTTTCACCTTCCGCTGAAGTTGCTTGGAGTCATCAACTTGACAAAATGTAAACACGGTCCAAACAGCAGTATCTTGACAAATAAATGTTATAGATAACTTCAGTTTGGTTCAAACTAGGTATTGTTGTAAAAACTTCCCCGTTGGTTGTAATTAGTCCTTTTATTTGGGAGTAACTGAGCAAAATAAAAAGAGTTGTTTAGGTGTGATATACAGTATTTGAGAGTAATTCAGCAGTGCTGGCATGACAGTTGTCAGTTTTCTTATTTATTATTTGTTTGTTTTTTTTGATGTAGCATCTTTAGTTCTTACGGTTTAAGGCCAAATCTATTGCATTATCCATGTTTGGGGGCCATTTTAAAGTCAGTAGCTTAAGCAGGAACAAGGCTATGTTTGGAGCTGCATACTATGGTATTGAGTAGGTACGCTCTGCTTAGTAATGTTCTTTATGCATGGAATACACTGATTTCCTGGTACATTTGTGGTGCGATCTAATTTCCCCTGCTGTAATGCGAAGTTGAATTGGGGTGTTTGGCTTAGTGATTACGAAGCATGTATTCTCAGTTCGAAGGTCAACACAAGAATGCATCTTCAGTGCTGCACAAAGTTTTGAGAAAGAATGACAAAAATTGGGTGGGAATACATTTTCATGTTGGTAGTGGCTGCTAGGCCTTTGTGTGCAAGTAAACAACTAAATAAATCAGCCTATTAGAATGTTTTCTGAAGGATCATGTGACACTGAAGACTTCAGTAATGACTGATGAAAATTTAGTTTTGCATATTAAAATAGTATATTATAGAAATATTATAATTTTAAATTGCAATAAAACAGTTGAAGTCAAAAGTTTACATACACCTTGCAGAATCTGCAAAATGTTAATTATTTGACCAAAATAAGGGATCATGCAAAATGCATGTGATATTTTACATGAAAGAAGTTTACATATAGTCCACAAGACAAAATAATAGTTGATTTTATGAAAATGACCATATTCAAAAGTTTACATATGCTTGATTCATAATGCTGTTTTGTTACCTGAATGATCCACAGCTGTTTTTTTTTGTTTTGTTTTGTTTGAGTCTCTTGTTTGTCCTGAACAGTTAAACTTCTTGCCGTTCTTCAGAAAAATCCTTTTAAAATCCAATTATTTGTATTTGAACCCTTTCTAACAATGACTGTATGATTTTGAGATCCATCTTTTCACACTGAGGACAACTGAGAGACTCATATGCAACTATTACAGAAGGTTCAAACGCTCACTGATGCTCCAGAAGGAAAAACAATGCATTAAAGAGCCACTTTTAATTTGTTAACAGAATGGAGAATGTAAATTTTCTTATTTTACCTAAATATAATATTTTTTCATTTTTTTTCATCACTTTTCCGGAAGAAAAAATAAGTTAAATTTACCCTGATCTTCAAATTCCAAAAGTTTTCACCCCCGGCTCTTAATGTATTGTGTTTCCTTCTGGATCATCAGTGAGCATTTGAACCTTCTGTAATAGTTGCATATGAGTCCCTCAGTTGTCCTCGGTGTGAAAAGATGGATCTCAAAATCATACAGTCATTGTTGGAATAGGTTCAAATACACAAAAATGCTGAAAAAACAGAATTTGTCTGACCTGAAGGATTTTTCTGAAGAACAGCAGGCAGTTCACAACCGTGGATCGTAGTATTAAGAATAAAACATGATAAATTCAACTATTATTTTCTGTTATGGACTATAAGTAAATGTCTTGTATGGGAAATATCTTATTCAGGTCAGTGCTTAAAAAAAAAAATAACATGCATTTTGTATGATCCCTCTCATTTTGCTAAAATAATTAACATTTTGCAGGTTGTGCATATTCTCTTACTAAAGCTGTTTTTTTTTGTCTGATTTCTAAATAAAAGTTAGTAATGGTGTTATTTTCCTGATTCATGGCTTATAACTCATGGCTTATAACAAAGATTTGTTTTTTATATCCATATGTGAAAAATACACTTCCGGAGCTGGTGCTGCAGTTATGCTGGCTTAAAATCCATTTACTTTAAACATTTTTCTTGATTCATTATTTGACCGGACTGTCAAATGAAACACAAATAATACAGTTTTACACAAGCTATATACTGCACAAACATTAGCCAGCGTGTTGCTTAAATTCGCTGCGTAGTTTCCCAACTAACTCGTGCAGACCCGCAGGCACACGGCACAGATGTAAATCTTGAGCTGGGACAGACCTTGTGCTGCTTATGTAACCAAACTAAGCACGCACACGTTCCCACTGTCTCTGACTCCTGCCTCGAACGCCGTCATTGGAAGACGTGCGCACAGAACAGAGCACGATGTTCATTGATAAGCCAGTGACAAAAGGTGTATTGTTGAGCTCGTGTATAAATACCGTTATGGGTCTTGACTCTCTGCAGGGCTTCCTGTTTCAGTTGCGGTTCGTGGCTTGACCATTTCCTCTGTCTGTGTTTATGACTAGAGAGAATGTGGTGGACACCTAGCAATGTTTTTTTTCTGTGTCAGTTTATACAGCATGGAGGGATCCAACAGGTTTGTTATACAAGTTCCTCTATTTTGGAGAACAGCTTTTTTTTTTGTTGTTGTTGTTGTTGTTGTTGTTGTTGCAGGTTTAGCAGGGCAGGAGCTGGAGGCATTCATTTAGTAAATTCCCAGTCTGTAAAAGGAGTAAAAGCCAGTTTTCCCAGATTCAATTGACCATTCTTGTTGCTGTGCCTGAGGCTTGCAAGTTTCCTGTGCATATAATATGGAAAGTTTTACAGATGATTGAGTTACAGTTATAGGGGTCATGCATTGAGAAATCAACATTGCTTTGATCTTTTATCACATAAAGGCATACTGTATGAAGTCATATCTAAGTTCTTTTTTTGCACTTTACTCATAAGCCCCATTCATACATAGAGCTTTCACTGGTAAATTACCGTTAAGAGAGGACAGGACCTTTTCGAAAATACCGGTGAATTCTTTCTAACAGTAACATTACCAGTAATAAAGAACAAGATTACCGGTATGAGCATGTACAAGTTCAGAATGCACTGACGTAAGACATCTACTCTGGGCCAATCATAATATTCTGATGCAAATGATCGAAAGTAATAGTAATCGTCTAAAGTAATCTAATTTGATGTCTCTGGGCCAAAAGCAACTGCATAAATTAGGGCTGCCACTAACGACTATTTTATATTGATTAATCGATTAGTTTCTCAACTAATTTTACATCTGAACATTTTATTTTTAATAAAATCTATTAATTGGAGATGCTTTTGATTTATTAAAGGGGACCTATTTTGCCTCTTTTTACATGATGTAAAATAAATCTCTGATGTCCACAGAGTGTGTATGTGAAGTTTTTAGCTCAAAATACCCTTACAGATTGTTGAAATTGCCACTTTTAGCATATGAGCCAAAACGCACTGTTTTTGTGTTGTCCCTTTAAATGCAAATGAGCTGGTGCTCCCGCCCCCTTTTCAGACGAGGGCGGGGCTTCTAGAGCTCATGCTCCGGCATGACAGCAATAACAAACGGGACACTTTCACGCTATGAAAATGTCGGAAACTGCAAGTAGCAGTATTCAGCCATATATGTATGAACCGGAATCCCTTGTTTGACTGCTCTGTTCTGATGTGCTGGCCTTTGCAAATAAACATTCCACTATTAGTACAAGCCTGATATCAAATGTGTGTTGAAAGTGTCCAAAAACCATGCAAAAGTGAATTTTGCACAATAGGTCCCCTTTAAAATTTAATGGAACCATTAAAATGGAATCCAGGAGAGTAATGGATAAGAATTTGATAAAAATAAAACTGTAAAGCTCAATTAATTAGATGGGCTTTTTGATTAAAAAAATAACAATTTAACCATTAAAACAGAGTACAGAAAAAATAAATGTAAAAAAATAAATAAATTTGGAAGTAAAACGGATTTAGAGCCCTATAATTATAATAGCCTTTAAAATGACTTAAAATGCATATATAATAGCAATGAGGCAATTATTAGTTCAAATAAAGAATCAAAAGCAATTTTTTGCAATGGTTTTATTGCAGAAAACTGTTGAAATACATAATGTTTTATAAATAATAGAGCTAATGTACATTATGCACAGTGTTGCCAAGTCCACGGTTTTCCCGTGGAATTGGGCTACCTTAACACTGTTGCAGTGGGTTGTTTTTGATGTCCGTGGGTTGAAACGACCCAAATAGCATCATATTTAGCCCCTGAAATGCACATTTACCAGGGGAACCCCGACAAAAAAACGTGTATTTCATCCCACAGAACGCAATTTGGGGTAGTTTTGAGTAGCAATTGTGCGGGTTTTGTTGTGAAAATCTTGCAACCCTGATTATGCATTACGACAAAGGCCTAGAGAGGGCGCCAAAGGCCTGACGATTGTTTTTACACTTTACTGCATGATCTAATCCTTGTTCAATATTGACTAAACAACATTTAAGTCAAATGTCCGAATAATCATTAATATTTAGCCATATCTTTACCACAGCTCGAGTGAGGCTTTAAACTTTTTTTTTCTTTTATTTTGAAATCGCAATGAACACTTCGCATAATGAGAAGGTTATTGATGTGTTCTCCTGAGTTTGCATAGGCTTATAAATGATTTAACTTACAAATCTGATGAAATGCACACTTTGCGTTCTCAGATGAACGTTATACTAAACCAAACTCACAACAACATGCAGAGGAGTTTGAGACACTCCACACATCTAAATGATAACAGATTGTGTGTTCCTTAATGATGTCATAGAGTTTACAGGTATTTTGAAACTGATGTGTGAATGGTGCTTTACCGGTAAACAAGAAGGGATGTCATCGCCTGTGTGAACGGTGCATTTTTGTATTTACCGGTAAAGCCGTTCCAGTAATTTCCAGTAATCTGTGTGTAAGAGGCTATAAAAAACAATAATCCTGTAATCCATAGTATGTATAATCAAAGATGTTGATTAAAAATGTGACCCTGGACCATAAAACCCGTCATAAGGGTAATTTTTTTTTTTTTTAATTGAGATCTGAATGCTGAATAAATGAGCTTTCCATTGATGTATAGTTCGTTAGGACAATATTTGTCCGAGATACAACTATTTGAAAATCTGGAATCTGTGGGTGCAAAAAAAAAAAAAATACTGAGAAAATGCACCTTAAAATTGTTCAAATGAAGTTCTAAGCAATGCATATTACTAATCAGAAATTAACTTTTGATATATTTACGGTAGGAAATTTACTAAACATCTTCATGGAACATGATCTTTACTTAATATCCTAATTATTTTTGGCATAAAAGAAAAGTCAATCATTTTGACCCATACAGTGTATTTTTGTCTAATGCTACAAATTTACCTGTGCTACTTAAGACTGGTTTTGTGGTCCAGGGTCACAAATGAATGAACACAAGTCACACAGTGCACACTGGGAATCATTTTTACCAAATAAAGACTACGCTAATTTTACGTACAGCATGCAGTGAATATTACATGAATGTGATACAGCGGTAAACTGGATATACTGCATACTTTGAAGTCAATAATTTAAAGTTGTTCCAAATGCATCGTCTCAAAAGTTGAGGTTCTTTGAACTTGGCACAATGTCTTAAAAAACAGCTCCTTAATTTGCATTATACCCACCTTCAGTGTTGACATCATTTTATTTATTTTTATGTTTACTATTATCACTACTATCCCAAAATGTTATTGAGGTTGACAACTTATGCAACTGTTGAAAGGTCAGAGGGTTTAGCTCTGGTCTTAGTTCTGTGATTTTTAAATGCTTCAGCAATAGTACTATAGTAATTTGTGTCAGGAGTGCGAATAAAAGTGCAGAAAAGCAAACTTCATGCTTTTAAATCCAACTTGGCTAAAGTGTTTGAAAAGCCAGTGAAAAACATCCAACAGCACTATTTAGTACACACATGTGCTTAATCCAAGAAATATTTATACACTCTTCATTATTTACATAAGAGCCTGCCCCGAAAGATTTACCCTCCATCAACGCTCGCCAAGAAATTATGCAATCAGAACTTTTTTTTTTAACCATAAATGATCTTACTTTAACAAAATTATTTTGAGAGGCACTTCCTGTCATTTTCTTTGTATATGCCAGGTATTAGCTTTGTGGAAAATATTTATGTACAGAATGCTACTAATCCGAAGACAATTCCATCGTGCCCTCTTATTTTGTTGAACAAGAGGTATTTTGGTGCTCTCAAGGCTAGTTAGAGGAAAAGAGTTTAACAGGAATCTCTTTTTTTTTTTTTTTTTTTTTTTTTTTTTTTGTATACCTTATTCAGTTTTGAAACTTGGTGAAGTTGCATCAGGTAAAGATTGATTAGCCTTCAGTACACAAAAATTGCATCATTACTAAAGGATGTTGTGTTAGTAACTGCTCAGATTCGGTGAACTTGTTCAGCGAAGGACTCGTCAAGATGATTCAAACCATTAGTGCAAATGAATCATCGTCCACGAATTCGACTGGCGTTGAGATGGTTTTAACGTGTGGCACGTGAGGACAGAACAATATAATTAAAGGTGTTCTCTCTTATCAAATTCAGACTGGAAAACTACATTCATATTTATAAGTGTAATTGGAGAAAAATGCTTTTTTATATATATCGTGGAAATGGAGATTGTAGCTTATCATTTTAAACAACATATTGGTCAGATTTCATTCATGTTGTGGTTTACTGATAAAATTAGTTTGGGTTTGCTGTGGAAAATTAGTCATTCACAAAATCACCCCTGGGTTTTTTCCACTTTTATTTTATTTTTTTAAAGAGAAACAAACTATAAAAAACAGCACATGCACCAGGCTGGGTTGGTTGCTTTTGTGCGTGACTCTGGCACACACCCTGGGCAAACAATCCTGAGAGATATAGTCACATATATAAAGTCAAGAAATCCCTGGCCGTCTGTTCGCTTAACAGCAATTCACAAATACAGTGTAGAAAGGAATAAATGTGGAAGGGCTGGTGTGTTCTGAAAAATGTTGTTAATTTTTTACAGTTGGGTGCAAAGGGCTTTTTAAAGAAGTTAATATTGCACAGATGCAAGTGTTTGTGTGGTTTACTGTCAGGTTATTGCAACGCAAAGAGCATTGACTTAAAGTCAGCCTTAAGTGTATTGTTTTATACTGACATAAGCGCTATATTGTCTCTCTATGCTTTGAACTTTATGAATTAAGTCAAGATTTTCTTTCAGACATAATAATAATAATAATAATTTATGAAATTTGGGTAGAATGTTTTCCAGAATTAAGGGAATACTGCTTTACAGCAACTGTAATGTAAAAGAGATCTCTCAACTCTTTGGATATATTTGCGTTTTAACAAAGGAAATGAAAAACATACAATTTGGTTATACCCTTAAAATTTCATTTGCATGTTACATAACCATGGGTGTCCTCATTTAAAAGTTTAAGGATCCTGTTAACTTCACTGGAGAAGATGAAGCATGAAGCTTTTTGATTTACCTTTACCTTAAAGTATTTAGGGATCGATTGACAAACAAAAATGGTCCATTTACCTCTTTCGGTATTGTAGCAATGTATGAAGTCACTTTCCAACTCAGCAGCGTTGTGTTGGTCAGCATTGATTAGTAATAATGAGCAGTTCACCGCTCGTGTGGGGAAATCTTTCACCCTCACGTGAAATTACCAATCACATGGATTCCTATTGAAATGACTGGATTCTGTCTATCGAAATTTACAGAACGCCCATAAATGTGACTGTACTTTAAGCTGTACAGTGATGAATAGAATATAAGAAATATAAATTCACAATGGTGCTGCCAACAATATAAAATTGAGAAACCACAATAATATTATGGAAGCACCGAATGTTCGGCAACCAAAATTATATAAGAATAAGCAAAAAGACAGAATAAATTTATACCGAACAATAATGTGGCACGATCAAATAGAGGTGCACACTAATGTCCATAGTGTGGAAGCATTTAAAACTGTACGAGAAGGGCGCAAACATCATTACAAGCACCAACAGTGAAAGACTGTTTAACACTGCATTGCATGTCTTCGATGAGAAAAGGCACGGGTGGTTGTTGCTGGTTACTGTTTGATGACTGAAATCGCGAAATGGCCTTAAACCATTAGTACATAAACTTCAGAACATTATTTTTCTAATATGCACAAATTGTATGTATTCTGACAGCACTGCATGAGCTTGTTAGCCAAGGTTCAAAGTCCAAAGCGCAAGGAAAATCTACGCTGAAACAGCTTCATGAAAGAATCATTCATAAATCTGCTCCTGTCAACAAAAAGTACCGACATCCTATGCAGGTTTCCAAAATAAATATCAATATTCATACATTTTTGCAGTGTAATTTTACTGTTGTTCTGTAAAATAAAATAAAAGACAAAAATAATGATAACAATAATTACAACAGCTCTGTTAATATTTATTTTAAGTTAAACTGTGTTTTGTTGGTAGGCTATAATGTCTACTAGAATGTTAAAAATGTTTAGTAAATATTTGTAAATTGTTGTTTTGTAATAGATTTTTTTTTTCTTTGAAAAGCAAGACAAAATTGTAAAAGGCACATTTTGGCTGTTTAATTTTATGCAGTGGTAAAAACAATTGCCAAAATGCTTGGGTTGGTGGGGAAGTATTCAGTAATTGGCCTTCAGCCCAGTCATTTTGTTCAATTTCTGCTTCGGACAAGAATTTTCATTTCGGAGCATCCCTAAAAAATATAACTATTTGAAATTATTTTAATGCCAACAATAAGGGTCGACCAATTATCGGCACTGATATTAAGCATTTTTATGATTATCGTTATTGGCCATTATTAAAACAGATTCGCCAATAAAATTATTTACTTTTGAAACGCACTGTGTGGTTCTGATGCAGCCTGTTAGAACTCACCATTTTGTGGCCTAGAGCAATCTCCGCCCACTGCCTATCTGATATGTTGGGAGTCATGAGTCTGACCAATCAGCGCGGGAGACTGAAGACACCGAAAGCACTTGCTAACTGGAGCTGTTTCAGTCATCACTCATCAGTTGTCTCTCAAAGTTAAGGCGGCAGCAGCAGAAGTTGACCAGGGCTGCGTTTCCCAAAAGCATCGTAAGCCTAGGTTGATCCTAGTTCCATTGTTGACTGGTTCTACGATCAATTTAGGCTTTTAATGCTTTTAGGAAACGCAGCCCAGATTCAGATCTGAATCCCATCGTTTTGTCATGTGATTTGCAGGTTAATTTGGCAATTTACAGCTATATAAAAGCACAAAAAGAAGAAATGAAACAGAACTCAATTTGTTACACGCTTACTGTCGCGCACACAAGCATAGAGACGTTTTTCACACAGCGCGGCATACAGAGTTGATTAATCTTTCACGTCTCCCGGCATTTAATATACAGGTCCTTCTCAGAAAATTAGCATATTGTGATAAAGTTCATTATTTTCTGTAATGTACTGATAAACATTAGACTTTCATATATTTTAGATTCATTACACACAACTTGAAGTAGTTCAAGCCTTTTATTGTTTTAATATTGATGATTTTGGCATACAGCTCATGAAAACCCAAAATTCCTATCTCAAAAAATTTGCATATCATGAAAAGGTTCTCTAAACGAGCTATTAACCTAATCATCTGAATCAACTAATTAACTCTAAACACCTGCAAAAGATTCCTGAGGCTTTTAAAAACTCCCAGCCTGGTTCATTACTTAAAACCGCAATCATGGGTAAGACTGCCGACCTGACTGCTGTCCAGAAGGCCATCATTGACACCCTCAAGCAAGAGGTCTGTGGGAAGGAAAAAGTGTGGCAGAAAACGCTGCACAACGAGAAGAGGTGACCGGACCCTGAGGAAGATTGTGGAGAAGGACCGATTCCAGACCTTGGGGGACCTGCGGAAGCAGCGGACTGAGTCTGGAGTAGAAACATCCAGAGCCACCGTGTACAGGCGTGTGCAGGAAATGGGCTACAGGTGCCGCATTCCCCAGGTCAAGCCACTTTTGAACCAGAAACGGCGGCAGAAGCGCCTGACCTGGGCTACAGGGAAGCAGCACTGGACTGTTGCTCAGTGGTCCAAAGTACTTTTTTCGGATGAAAGCAAATTTTGCATGTCATTCGGAAATCAAGGTGCCAGAGTCTGGAGGAAGACTGGGGAGAGGGAAATGCCAAAATGCCTGAAGTCCAGTGTCAAGTACCCACAGTCAGTGATGGTCTGGGGTGCCATGTCAGCTGCTGGTGTTGGTCCACTGTGTTTTATCAAGGGCAGGGTCAATGCAGCTAGCTATCAGGAGATTTTGGAGCACTTCATGCTTCCATCTGCTGAAAAGCTTTATGGAGATGAAGATTTCATTTTTCAGCACGACCTGGCACCTGCTCACAGTGCCAAAACCACTGGTAAATGGTTTACTGACCATGGTATTACTGTGCTCAATTGGCCTGCCAACTCTCCTGACATGAACCCCATAGAGAATCTGTGGGATATTGTGAAGAGAAAGTTGAGAGACGCAAGACCCAACACTCTGGATGAGCTTAAGGCCGCTGTCGAAGCATCCTGGGCCTCCATAACACCTCAGAAGTGCCACAGGCTGATTGCCTCCATGCCACGCCGCATTGAAGCAGTCATTTCTGCAAAAGGATTCCCGACCAAGTATTGAGTGCATAACTGAACATAATTATTTGAAGGTTGACTTTTTTTGTATTAAAAACACTTTTCTTTTATTGGTCGGATGAAATATGCTAATTTTTTGAGATAGGAATTTTGGGTTTTCATGAGCTGTATGCCAAAATCATCAATATTAAAACAAAAAAAAGGCTTGAACTACTTCAGTTGTGTGTAATGAATCTAAAATATATGAAAGTCTAATGTTTATCAGTACATTACAGAAAATAATGAACTTTATCACAATATGCTAATTTTTTGAGAAGGACCTGTACATACACATGAGGGTTTTCGGTTACATTGCAATATAGAAAATATTTCTGTTTTAAACCACAAAAGGCAAGCCAATGGATATCACACAAGCAATGTGTAAACTTTGTGCAATAGTTATGCCGGTGGACGTCTTAACTTCAGTTAATTCACTATAATATATATATATATATATATATATATATATATATATATATATATGAAAGTAAAAAAAAACTGGAATTTTCAAACGCTGCATTAATTCGCACAGAGATGACAAGAGACGAATCTACTTCAACATGTGCTGATAATGGTACATTATTCTCTTAATATTTCTGTTGTGGCCCATATAGTGAAAAACATGAGAAGAAACGTATTTCACATTAAACAGGTTGTTTTTGAAAATGTGCATGAAATAGGCCTTAAGCTGCTCTCAATTTTCATTAATGACTAGTCTTAATAATTTTAATTGCATGCCCATAATTCATTGTATAAATTATTAGACCTGTTTTAAAGAACCTCCGGTCCACAAGAATATTTACAAACCGTAAACGATCTGTGGTGTAAAAAAAGTTTGGAGACCTCTGCATTAATGATGAATTGAATAGTCACCTCTACAATTGTAGGTTATGTTTTAGTTATCAGAAAAAAGTTATTGAGGAATTATGAAAGGTTATGCTATTACACATACACTTCTAACATATAAATTATTGAAGACTAATACTTACATTTCCCCAAGCTGTTTAGCTGTAGTACAGTATTCATAGGCTTAATCATGAAGCATACAGTGGCCTCACTTTGAATTCTCTTTATATTACACTTATTGTATATTGATGCACAGAGGAAGACAAGTGTAAGAAGTGTTGTCTGGGAGTACTACACTCAGAGCCCTTGTTGTTTTTACATTTTGACATCAATTTTTAAAACCGGACACATATATCGGTTTAAAATATCTGTTATCGGTTTACTTGATCTGTAATGATCTGTATTAGCCCTGAAAAGCATATCAGTCGACTCCTAGCCAATAAGTTGCTGAAGACATCAGATTAGTGTCAACCTGTGACTTGTACGAGTGTAAGAGAGTTCAGATATGCTATTCATGTCTCAAAAGTATTCATCAGTCTCTGAGTCATTGGTTAATGTTCTAGTAAAAAAACTATAATAAGACAATCATACTGTAGAGTTAAAGGTCAAAGGTCTTTTTTTAATAAAATGTTTAATTTGGTGTTTCATGGCACTGGATTAACAACAGGGTGAAGATTTTTTTTTTTTCATTATTATTATACTTGACTAACAAAAGGCAACTCCTATCTGCTTATTTTAGGATACATATGTACCATCGACCCACTTGGTTTAGTAAAGTGTCATTTTTCCCTTCTTTTGTTTACTTAACGTTTCCCCTAGCATCTTAAATTTCCCCTAGAATTACACTCTTTAAAATTAAATGGTTTCGGTTGAACATTTGTTCCTATAATTTCACTGTGTGGTGACATGTCAGTGCCATTTTCAAAATAAAAGGTTTGGCATGGAAATGAGTTTGTAATAAGTTGAACACTCTTACCAGTAGCCTATATGATTTTACTTTACTTGCATTAAACATTTGAATCTATTTAAAGGAATGGTTCACCCAAAAAAGAAAATTACCCCATGATTTATGCACCCCCAAACCATCCTAGATGTATTTGACGTTCGTCTTTCAAACAAGTGCAGTCGGAGTTGTATTAAAAATGGTCCCGTCTCTTCCGAGCCCTATAATGGCAGTGAATGGGTGTTGAGATTTTGATGACCACAAGTAGTGCATAAATCCATCTTAAAAAGTGCTCCAAATGGCTCTGGGAGTTATTAGCCCTTCTGGAGGTTAATAACCTTCTAATAAAGGTAGCAAAACAAAACACTGGTCATAAATTAGCAGTACAAAACAAGGATTTGTAAAGAAAAATGTCAGAGGATTTCAATATAAGCCAAGTTCTCCTTTGCGGTAAACATTCTCATGAGACTAGCATATTCTCACGGGAGCTTACTCTACACCTACATCATATGCTGAAACACCACTCTCTCATGAACGCATATGCGACAGTTAACGGAATTAGCTTCAGATTATGGTTTATAAAGTTTTAAATATGGATGTTTTTCTTACACAAATGCATTGCTTCACTTCAGAAGGCCTTTATTAACCCCACAGAACCATGTGGAGCACGTTTATGATGGATGGATGTACTTTATTGGACTTCAAAATCTCAACACCCATTCACTGCCATTATGAAACTTGGAAAAGCCAGGACATTTGTAATATAACTGATTGTATTCATCTGAAAGAAGAAAGTCATATACACCTAGGATGGCTTGAGGGAGAGTAAATAATGGGGTAATATTAATTTTTGGGTGAACTCTCCCTTTAATGGCAATGGTCCATCTCAGAGCAAATGCGTATGGATATATGAAGAGTTCAGATGCAAAACCCACTAAAAGCCATCTCGGTCAAAAGTGAGATAATGATACTGAGTGAATGCTCTAGACACATTATATGTCCATCAAATACTTTTACTTCAAATTCGTTAAAATCCCAGCCTCTGCAAATTCAGAAGTACCGATATTGGGTAGAAACCTATACATCGGAGCCTGGTTAAAAATGTTTTTGAAAGATTTTTCATCCAAACTCTTCATATATAAGCTATATTTCCTGAATTTTTCTAAACGTTGAGTGGTTTAGAGCTCAGTTGTTGCATTGACTTTGGTCCCACTTTAATTTAGAGACCAATTCACACTTGATTAACTCTTAAATTAATTTTGCATCAATTTTGTGCTTGTTAATAGTTAGTAAAGACGTTGTTAAGTTTGGGTATTGGTAAGGTTAAGGGATCTGCAAAATAAGGCATTAATATGTGACCCTGGACCATAAGTAGCATAGGTTATTTGTAGCAATAGCCAAAAATACATTGTATGGGTCAACCTTTTTCTTTTAAATGCCAAAAATCATTAGGAAATTAAGTAAACATTATGTTCCATGAAGATATTTTGTAAGTTTCCTACCGTAAATATATCAAAACTTAATTTTTCAATAGTAATATGCATTAAGAACTTCATTTTCAGTTCAGACAACTTTTCAAATAGTTGTATCTCGACCAAATATTGTCATATCCTTACAATCCATACATCAATAGAAAGTTATAAGATTATGGATAAATTACAATTTTGCGACTGGTTTTGTGGTCCAGGGTCACATGTGCTTTATAAGTACTTCTAAACAGCCATATGCTAGTAATATGCATGCCAGATTTTAACTAGTTAATAGTGAAAACAGGTCCCTAAACTAAAGTGTTACCTTGACTTCAATTTCACTAGAAAATGTAGGATTTTGATGAGATAAAATAGATCAAAGTGCAGTGCTGCAGGCTATTTTTATACACCAGGGGCTTGTTGCATAAACTGCTTAGACTAAAAAGTTAGTCTGGTAAGACTGATCATGAGCATTGTAATTCACAAATGAAGACTAGTAAGGCAGAGTCTTAACATATTAGCTATGTTTATGCAGCTGGACCCAGGTTGTTTAGTCAAAATTGTTTTTGGTGATTCCCATATTGCATCTAATTGCCTCATCACCACCTGGGATTACTAATGTTTTTTGTGCTTTCCCCTCTGGACTCTGAGGGGGGGGGGGAAATGCATCTGGCCCTTTAAGGAAACTGACGTTGATGGTGTTGGCTCAGGCTCAAGTGGGGGGAGGGCATGTGTTTACTGAGAGACGGCGGCTGATTGGCTGCTGCGACTTTTAACATCACAGAGGGGAGTGGCTGAGTGGCATAAAATAACATGTCCTTATAAGGGCGCTGGTGGACTGCACCATTCTCCACGGCACACAGAGGGGTGTTTTTGCTCTCAGCAAAAGGATTTATGTAGGTAACTTGTAACATGTGGATGTAATATTGATAAAATGTAGAATGAGTTTTTAATGTAGGCTATGTGAAATGAGCATTTTGTTATTTTTTTTTATTTGATGGTCCAATGGTTAACTGAGATTAGTAGATTTGGTCTAGAGCATCTAATAGTCCTCACCTGTATGTTGTAGCTGTGGCTCCTCTGCTCATTGCAGTGGTTTGCTCCGCAGACAGACTGTAACCTCCCCTCCCTGAGTCAGATTTATCTCAACTCCCAGGAAATACAGCAGCAGCGACGATTGAAGTGTGAAAGCTGCCGATCAAGAAACTGTGCCTGAAAGTAGACGCTACCAAACGAGAGGGAGCCTTAGCTGGGAAGAAGCATCGAGTTGTCTGGAATTTTCTCCCTCATTCCTCTTCCAATGGTTCATTGGTGGAGGCCATGGCCTCTCAGTCAGGGTAAGCACTAGCACCAGCACCAGCCATGTTTTTCAGTGAGTAACTCCTGTAGTAGTCACGGCAAAGTTTTAGGCCTCCTCGTAGCAATTTGCATACTATCTTCTTTTATGTCTTTAGATTAGTTTTATTTCACAGGCTTTGATGCTAAACTGAATCTTGCCCTTTAAATTGGTCTTGGAGTGAGCAGTGCACTGTAGCAGCTTTGCCAAAGAATTAGAATATTCTAGACAGACCGGACAGATCATAATCTGGATTATGTTACTGTCTGAAGCACCTTTGTTTATATACATGTAGATATTAAAATGATTCGGGTGAACATGCACTAAAATGCTTTTTCAGGATAGAGCATGTGTAAAATTCACAGTTCATGTGAAACATGTAAAATGTTTCTGACCAGATCAAAATGTAAAAGTAATTCCTGGCCACTCTTTAGAAATGAAATCATTCCTGTTAAATGAGATATAAACTTCGCAATAAATGCTGAGTGTTGTATGATCGCCAGCCTACTGGAATAAACACCCTGCCCTCAGTTTTACATTTGCATCATGGGATATAAAGCCCTGCAGATGACAGGAGAGCCTCTTACACACTCAAATGTTGCTTTAACAAGCTTTTGCCATTTCTTACAAGGTTAGGCCAGCCAAAAATGAAAGTTAATTTATTCCGAGCCTGTGTTACTTTGTTCCGGGGAACACAAAAGATGACGTTTTGAATAAATTGCATGCTGTTCCTCTATCACACACAGAAATTTGGCATCTGTAAGATTTTTGATGTTTTTAGAAGTTTATTATGCTCACAAAGGCTGCGTTTGTTTGTTCTAACATATAAAAAAAAGTCATATTGTGAAATATTATTACAATTTAAAATAAGTTTTCTATTTTCATATACATTACCAGTCAAAAGTTTGGACACACCCTCTCATTTAATGTTTTTTAAAGAAGTTTCTTATGCTTATCAAGGCTGTTTTCACTAGATCAAAAATACAGGAAAAAAAATTAATGTTGTGAAATATTATTATGATGTAAATTAAAGTTTTTCTATATTAATATACATTAAAATTTAATTTACATCTGTAATTAAAGTTGAATTTCCAGAAACATTATATTACTAAACATTACAGTCTTACATGCTTAATATATATATATATATATATTTTTTGGAACCTGTGATACTTTTTTCAGGATTTTTTGATCAATAAAAAAAAAAAAAAATTAAAATAGAAAGGTTTTCTAACAATATACACTACTGTTCAGAAGTTTCTTTTTTTTTTTTTCAAAGAAATTAATACTTTTATTCACCGAGGATGTGTTAAATTAATAAAAAGTGATAGCATAGATTTACATTGTTAAAACAGTTTCTATTTTGATTAAATGCTTCAAATGCTTTAAATACTTCTTTTTAACTTGTTATTCATCAAAGAATCCTGAAAAAAGAATCGCAGGTTGCAAAAAATATTTGGCAGCACAACTGTTTCCAACCTTGATAATTCTAATAATAAATCAGCATATTAGAATGATTTCTGAAGGATCACATGACACTTAAGACTGGAGTAACAGCTGATGAGCATAAGCTTCTTTAAAAATCATTAAATGAGAGGGTGTGTCCAAACTTTTGACTGGTAGTGTACTTTAAAATGTGATTTATTCATGTGATCGTAAAGCTGAATTTCCTTTAGCCATTTCTGCAGACTTTTGGGTCAAATGATCCTTCAGAAATCATTGTAATATGCTGATTTATTATTAATGTCGGAAACAGTTTTGATGCTTAATCTCCTGTTTTTCAGGATAATATTTTTTTTTTATAAAAAGTTAAAAAGCATTTTTACAATATACACCACCATTCAGAAGTTTGGGGAAGGTTTTTTTTCAGCATTGATTAAGTTATAGTAAAAGCTTAAATTGTTAGATTCTAGAAGATTTCTATTTTTAATAAATTCTGATCTTTTTAACTTTTTATTGTCGATGCTTGATTATGTCTCTACATACTTGTTTTAGTAAAACACATCTAATATAAAACATGCTAAGGTCTGTTGATCTGCTGGGCTAATGATTATTAGTCACGTTGTCTGCATTTGCTGAAATCAAAATGTGGTCATAATACCAACCAATGAGTTTGCCGTTTTGAACGTTAGCTCCGCAGACTACTGAACGAACCATCCTCTGCTGCTTAAATCTCACTGAAGCACTGATGACTGAAATCTAACATCATTTAGTCACACAGCATGGAAAATTCAGTTGCATATGTAAGTGATTTACTCGCATTGTAAAAGATCGAGTTTAAGGTCATGTGAAGATGTTTCAAGCTAGATTTGGAGTCAATGTTGTGGAGCACAGTTTGATTCTTGCGTGTCGTATTGCACATAATGTGGAAAGTTCATATTTAGAAAACTATGAACAGTAAGCCATCTGCACAGTCCATTCATGTGAGCATACACCTCTCGATTATTTTTTTTTAATTTATTTTGTTTTCTGTTTTTACAACGGCATATATTCAAGTGGCTTAATGCTCAAATAGGGCCCTATGATTTCCAAACACAGGCGGAATTGTGGAACCCAGTCATAAAATTATAGTTTACAGTATAACATGGAATGTTACGGAAATATGGCAAAAAAAGGAGGAAAAAAAATAATAAACTGTAAATCAGTGACTCCTTTTTTTTTGTTTTTGTTGGTTTGTTACATGTACTCAAGCAATTGTAGTTAAAGGGATGGTTCACCCACAAATTAAAGTTTAACTTTCATGTTATTCCAAATCTGTATGACTTCCTTTCATCTGTGGAACATAAAAGAATATATGAAGAGCTCAGATGCAAAACCCCCTAAAAGCCATATCGGTCAAAAACGAGATACTCTAGTAAGTATACTTTTACTTCTTCAGAATCGCTAAAATCCCAGCCTCATCTCAATCAGAAGTACCGGTACTTGGGTAGAAACCTATACATCAGAGACTGATAAAAATGCATTTGTTAAAGAAAGATGTCAAATGTATTTATAGACTTTTGCATCTGAACTATTTGAATAATATAATCAAGCAGATGCTGGAAGCCATTGATTTCCATATTCTTTTTTTTTTTCCATAATATGGAAGTCAGTGGGGACCAGAAACTGGTTGCCAACATTCTTCAAAATGTCTTCCTTTGTGTTCAACAGAAGAAAGAAAAACATACAGGTTTGGAACAATATTGGAGTAAATGGAATGGAAAACTATGGAATCTGGCTAGAAAGAAAACAAAATTTGTGCAGAAAATAGGGCTCCTAAGTATACTTTGAAATCTTGTACACTTAACAGTGCGTGACACTATAGGCCCCTTGGAATCAGTTTTATTTTTTACTAAAATTTGGTATCTTCTGTATTTTTATTTTATTTTTTTTTAAATTCTGTTTTAAGGTTTAAAAAGTGCATGTCTAAAGAATTAAAATGTTAAAGGTTATACCATTAAACTTACACGACAGAGAAAAAGCTAGAAAGCCATACAGGTTCAAACGATATGCAGATGAGTACATTATGACATGATGAGTGGGATCGCTGTAGTTTTTAGAGCTGTTGGCACCTTTAATAAGCAGTTTAGCTGTACACACCAGTTCATCAGCAAAGATGCATTAATGCTTTCTCAGAGATGTTTTGACTAATTGGATTTTGGTGCAGCGTGTGTTGAACGACTGCACGTCGTGTCGGTCATTTGAGTGGTTTTGTCGTGCAAACGCTCTCCCATTAGCACATTCATTGAGCTTTCTCGACACGGCTATCAACTTAACAAAATAAACCTTGACAGGATATAATGCATCAAAAGTGACTCCCCTTAAGAAGCACATCTAAAAAACACCCTGAGAATCGCACCCTTCCCCCTCGACGTGACGCAGCGCATCTCCAAACCTCAGCGGTGGTGATCTAATCACTAATGCTTCCCTTGTGAAAAAGAGCGTGATTTAATTAATTGCCCAGTAATATCGTGTTTTGGTTTTGTTTTGTTTTTTGCAGTTTGAAAATACGCTTTAATGTACCCAAAACTTTCTTTCTTTCTCTCTTTTTCTTTCTTTCTTTCTTTCTTTCTTTCTTTCTTTCTTTCTTTCTTTCTTTCTTTCTTTCTTTCTTTCTTTCTTTCTTTCTTTCTTTCTTTCTTTCTTTCTTTCTTTCTTTCTTTCTTTCAAAACCATAGACAAAATGAATCTGTATTTATGGCTTCAGTGGATATAATTAATTTATTGCCAGCCTTTCTATACTTTTACTTCAGAAATGAGTGGAAAACTGTGTATTATCTGTGTAGCTACAAAGTTCATTAACAAGCCTCTATACAACATTTTCATGTTTCAACAAGAGTTGTTTTCAACCTGTTGTTTTTAAATAACATTTTAGAAAAAGAACTGAACTGCTATTTTTTTTCTCTTATTTTAAAGTTAAAATCTGCCTTTTTGATGACTTGTGGATACTATTTCTGGTAATTACTGAACTACATGCGTCAAAACTGACGTTTTTTAGGAAGTTTCACTTGGCACCCTCGATTACACAACCCTTGTTTAGTCAAACGCACCCGTGAGTCTCGTGTAACTTGAAGTTGTCTTAACTTTTGAAATCTCTTTTTTTTTTTTTTTTTTTTTTTTTTTTTTTTTTGTGAGAAACCAAACAAAGATGGACAGAATTAAAGTCAGTATTGCCAAAAACTGTGTCTAATTGAGTTGTAATATTTGAGTTCTGCTATCTGACTATGGTCTTGTTTTCTGAAGGGAAAGCACATCTGTTTGTTTCCATTTGTTGTTCAAATGTGTAACTTTATCTTGGTAGATCCAGGTGTAGATCAAGGTGTCAGGAAGCTATTTTTCCTCTTATCCCTCACTGCTTAGTGACTCTTAGTGTCTCTGTTGTTAGCAACATGAACCGTGAAGACCGGAATATGCTCCGTATGAAAGAAAGGGAAAGGAGAAATCAAGAAATCCAGCAGGGAGGAGAGGCCTTTCCAGCTAACTCTCCCCTCTTTCCTGAACCTTATAAAGTAAGTTCATTTTTTTTCTTCTTTTTTTTTCCCCATTTGGTTATCATTTATTTATTTATTATTTTGCCCTGTAGACCTCATTTTAATCTTGGGTTGTTCCTTTTTTGGCTTCTGTGCTCAATCTTGCTCTTTAGCAAAAAAAGTACAGATAATGGCACTGTGGAGATGCAGCGAATTTGGTCATTACATAATTACTGGAAAAGTATATGCGTCACGCTAACTAACAGATTACACTGTAAAAAAAAAAGTGATATTTACAGTATGAAAATGGCAACTGTGCTTGCCAGGCGTTTACTGTAAAATGCAATAGCAAATAAACTATTACAGACTAACTAAAAAAAAAATAAAAAAAATATTCAATAAAATCACATTATGCCAAACTACTAAAATATGGTTTTACCTTTATAATATAATAGCAACCACCCTAATGCAGAAATATATGTGACCCTGGACCATAAAACCAGTAATAAGTTGCTGGGGTATGTTTGTAGCAATAGCCAAAAATACATTGCATGGGTCAAAATGATAGATTTTTCTTTTATGCCCAAAATCATTAGGATAATAAGTAAAGATCATGTTCCATCAAGATATTTTGTAAACTTCCTACTGTAAATATATCAAAACTTAGCAATATGCATTGCTAACAACTTAATTTGGACAAATTTAAAGGCAATTTTCTAAATATTTAGATTTTTTCACACCCTCAGATTCCAGATTTTCAAATAGTTATCTATTGTCCTGTCATAACAGCCCATACATCAATGGAAAGCTTATTTTTTCAGCTTTCAGATGATTCAATTTTGAAAAATTGACCCTTATGACTGGTTTTGTGGTCGGGGGTCAGAGTTAGAGTGTAATAAGATATCACCATTATGTAAAACACAAATCGGCAACAAAGATGCAAAGTACAGGGAGAGTATCTGTTTATTGGCCAATTCCAACCAATGCTAAAGATCTCAGAATTAATGAAGTGTACTATATACGTATCTGTCGCTTTGTGCTTCATGGTACATGTCCCGAAAAACAAGCATTGTACTGTTTTTATTGTTGATAGGCTTTATTTGAACGCTAACAGTTATTACAGGGCATTTTATGGGTAAGTACTTGCATTGAATGCATCAGCTGGAGATTTTTGTTAACAGTATGGGAGCTTACAAATATGTCCGGCTAATATAAAATAACTTCCTTTGCTAAATGTGTGGTAAGTGCTCAGCAAATTTCCTGTTGCCCACTTTCTTATTAGGCAGGGATAAGCATTGTGAGGTTTAGATGGCAGGTGTGAGGAAGGAAAGGACATTCCCAATTAGGGCTGGTCACTGAGAAACACATTTTTCAGTATCATGGTCAAAGGAATTGCATCATTTTACGTTAGATGATCTCAAATGATGAGAGAGAGAAATAGAGTTTTGTGAAATAATATATCAAGATAATAAGCTTATTTTATTGTCCTTGTTGGTTTGCATGCATTCTGCTTTAAGGAAGCTTTGTTTAATGGAATACTTTTTGAGTTGTTACATTTATCACAATTTCCACCTCTAGTTCTATGTATAGGACTTTCTGTGTTTTTGTTTTTTGGTAACCATGTTCTGCTTCTCTGTAAGGTTTATCGGACTAAAGTTTGGAGTGGAAATGTGTCATTAATATTTTGAGTCTATTTTTAGTATTGAGGTGATCCACCATCAGTTGCTAACAAGAGCCAATTTAATTGCATCTCATTCCTCCTGATCTTTTTCTATAATATTTTTAGGTAGTATTTTACATCCTAAAATTCTATCAACGGTTTAAAACTACATTCTTATTTGTAAATGGACTGATATAAAGCTGCAGTGGTGGAAAAAGGACATATAAGAGTCATGTGTTACAGTAAAGAAGATTACAGTCTCTCTGTCTAATCTTTGCTGCTAACCAGCTTTGCACAGCGGTAAGTGATTTACTTTGGTGGTGAACCTGTCGTAGGATGCGAGAAATGCAACCTGACAGGTAGAGAAAGCAGACAGTTGCAGTCCTGTTATTACCTTCATATTCCCTATGGGATAAGAGGAGATTGTGTGTACTAACAGTGGAAAGCCCCTGCTTTGACATTTCCTCCGGTCGGGCTGGGATGCGGTGTATTACTTGTTTACTTTGGATGCACACATTGGGGGCAGTAGTGCAAAAAATACTTCACATAACAATCAGCTCCTGTATGCTTGACTTGGAACATTCTGGACAGATCACGTTCTAAAACGGGACAGTTTTATTTGTAACGTTTGAACGTTGTTGTTTCTCAATCAGTGTTTCAACAGCAGAAAGACATCAATCGCTTTGAAGTTTGTAAAATTGCACACACAGACTTGAATCCTTGTTTTTATATGGTACTATTTAGTATTTCAGTTGTTTTCAACACTCATCTCAAGTCGTTCTCACCTTTGTCCTTTTTTCCCGACAGTCCTGCAAGGAAGATAAACTCTCAAGTCGCATCCAGAGCATGCTAGGAAATTACGACGAGATGAAGGAAACCCTCGGCGAACCCCCAATGTCTAAACTCATTCCCAAAGCCTCCGGCTCCTCCTCGGACGATAAATCTGGCCAGTACAGCGACCAGCGCGGAGGCGCGCAGAGTCAGAACAGCAAATGGACTCCTGTTGGCAGCATCTCTTCCTCTTCCGGATCAACTTCCTCAACGTCGTCCTCCTCGCAGAAGCGCTCGTCCGTTCAGGGCAGCCACGGAAGCAGTCAGCGTAGCGGCTCTAGCGGCGGCGGTCAGCGGCACGAGCGAGACTACAGCAGCAGCAAGAAGTCCAGCAAGCATAGCTCTGAGCACAAATCCCACTCCAGCCCGGCCAAGGGCTCCATGAGCTCCGGCGGACACTCGCGCAGCCGCACCAAGTCTCCCAGGGACCGAGAAGCCAACTGGGACTCGCCCTCAAGAGTTCATTCCTTCTCTAGCGGACAGCATCCCAGCCAGAGCTTCCCACCGTCGCTCATTAAACCCAGCTCCATGCTACAAAAACCCACCGCCTATGTGCGGCCCATGGACGGCCAGGAAACGGCCGAGCCCAAGACCTCCTCAGAGTCGTACGGGAGCCAGTCGCACAGCAGCGCCGTGGGAGAAATGAAACCCAATAGCAAGGCTTCCCTCGCCAAGCTCAAGATCCCGACGCAGCCAGTCGATGTAAGTCGTGCATTCTTTCCTTTCCCCTAATGTTGATTAGAGCCCTGCATTTCTTATTTACATCCCCCAGGCTGGGTTTTGGGCCAATTTTCACGTTATAGCTCAGACCGGCCTTCAGGCTTGTTTTAGGCTTCTCCTTATTTTTATATATTTTAGATATTCATTAATTATGGTGCTGATGAACATTTGCCATGCTGGTGGAAACAACACGAGATTTAGATACTCTAAATCTGCCAATTCAATACTATCCCGCTACTTGCGATAATTGAGTATTGTGATTTATATAAGTATAACTACAATTTGTTGGGGTTTTTCTGTTTATTAAAGACTAGACAATGGAAAATACTTGATCATATCCTTAAAAAGACATTAATTATGAATCATATTAACAAAAACCAGTGTTGGAGAAAGTTACTTTTAAAAGTAATGCATTACTAAAAAAGTAACCGATTACGTTACTTACTTTTTATGGAAAGTAATGTTACATTACTTTTGTTACTTTTTAAAATCTGGGCAGGGCTTGCTTGTTTGTTTTTAATATAAAAAGTTTGTTTTTTAGCAAATGTAAAAGCCCTTTTACACCAAAAAGTCTAAGGCTGAAGGAAAAGTAAATTCATGTCTGTACAGTAGAACTGAAGGAGAAGGAAGTTCAACACTCTTCAGCAAGAAAAATGAAGCACAAATGTTAATCTAAAATAGGTTTTGCTTATTAGTATGAATTGGATCAACAAAGATCGGCAGCAAAGACATTGGTTAATAAAATGGGATTAAATGCATAAAGGAAACAAGTAGTAACTTGTGTTAATTTTTTGAAAACGTAACTCTGATATTTTCTTGTAAATGAGTTACTTGAAAAAACTAATCTGATTATGTGACTCATTTTACTTGTATTGCATTACCCCCCCAACACTGACAAAAACAATATAATAATAGTAAGGAATAGTAAGGTGATATTTGACTTATTTATTAATAAACTAGTGCTTTCTGAGTAAGTATCGCAAAGATGAAGTTGATCCTGACTGGCCATCTCTTTGGATGCGCCTTCAGATAGGAATGCATCTTTAGTAGGGGTGTGACGAGACGAGACACGAGACTGGGTTCATGAGAATGAGATAAGATTTTTTTTTACTTCTTCAATGAAGAAATTATTTTATTCAACTGAAAAACACAAAATACAAAAAAAAATAGGTGATGTGATATGATTTGATATGTACTTGTATTTTATTAAATGAAACTTCTATTTTGAAGAATTATGTGCAATAATAAACATGTAAACTAAAGCTGCATGATTCTGGATAAATTGAAAATCACGATTTTGTAAAATAAATTTGAGATCACGATTCCCACAATTCAAAAAAATTAGAAATCTAAACAAAATAACGTAATTTACTAGTGGTTCTGACACAATGTTCATTCCTGAAGTCTTTTTAAAAATATATTTGATCAAAATTTTCAAAAATTAAGTCTCAATTAATAAAGAAGAGGATATCTGTTACAATACGTTCAAATGTGTTAAGATGCTTTCGTTTTGATTGCTACTGAAGACAGTATGTATTTATACCGAACTATAAACTCTTATTTCAATACTTCTGTTATTTAAATGTCTGTAACACAGAAATAATGATCATTATGTGGTTTAAAAGACTGACTGTGTTGTGCTTTCTGGATCAGCAGCAGTAAGAATGCAGATTTGAATGTCTTTAACACCTGTTTTACATCGTAAGCGTCAGTGGAGTGTGAGCAGTGCGATGTGAAACAGTCATAATAGACACCGCTGAATCATTGTCATTCAGGAATAAGATTACATGGGTGTTTGAACAAAGATCGCAATCTTTTAAGGATTAATCGTACAGCTCTAATATAAACACTGCAAAATGTTTTGCAAGGATATAGTCATATGCTACGAGATCTCGTCACATCCCTGATCTTTAAGGATTTTATAGTGAGAGTTTTTGTTTTTATTTTGAATTATTTCATTTTAAAGTAGTAACTCAAAGCTTTCTATAGATATATTTATCAAGTCAGTGAGGCTATTTGCTGACTTTCGGTTTATTAGAAGCACTCCTGCTCAAAATGGAAATGGCAGAGATCGCATCCTGTTTTTTCTTTTTTCTTTTATAAAAGCACAACATTTTTTTTTTAAAGTGCGACAAGTTTTTGGTCGCACTTTAATTTGGAAACCTCTTCTCGTTATTAACTATGACTTTTACCTCAATGAACTCCTCATTTGCTGCTTGTTGATAGATAATTTGGTAGTTGTTAAGTATAGTTATTGACCTAGCATCCATTTAGCATGCACCTTTAGGAAAATAAGGAACTGTTACTATAGTAATATTAGTAATGTTATTATGACCTCTTTACAATAACATTAAGTTGCATGTATAGCTCTATTGAGGGTTTGACAACTTAACAAATTAAGTTAAACTTGCATGTCTTTGTTCATTCTTGCAGGTTCCAACGGTAGCAGATGCGAGCTGTGTTGATGAAATTTTAAAGGTAAGAACCATTTTGTTTGCTTTCAATAGTGAAAGAACAGTTAAATACAACGTTATACTCACATCCCTGCTGAAAAAAACGGCATATGCTGGTTAGGTAGGTTTTGGTGCTGGTATGCTGGTTTAAGCTGGTCCTTTGCTGGTTTAAGCTGGTCTTTAGCTGGTTTATGCTGGTCCTGCACCAGCATAAACCAGCAAAGGACCAGCAAAAACCAGCATACCAGCATCAAAACCTACCTAACCAGCATATGCTGTTTTTTTTTCAGCAGGGATTTGCTAGCAAAACGTGCTAGAAACCTTAATGTTAAAATTTAAAATGCATAAGAAATGCTTAGGAACATTAAAATATGCTGACAACATACTAAATACTTAGAAACGTGTTAGTAACACTTATAAACATGTTAAATGTTTATAATGATGCCTAGCAACATGCTAATAACACAAATATCAACAATGCTTACAAAAATTAACCATGGTTTTACTACAAACAAAACCAACAAAAGCATGGTTGCTATAGTTAAACCATGGTAACTACAAATTAGCCGTGGTTTTGCTATGCTAACCATAGTTTAACCATGGTATTTGTAGTAAAGTACGCCAAAAAACATGTTTTACTATAATAAAACCATGGTTAATTTTCATAAGGGAATGCCTAACTATATGCTAACTCTTAGCTAAATGTTAACAATTCATAAAATATGCTGACAACAGATAAAGCCTAGCAAACATTAGCAACACTAAAGATGCCTAGCAACGTGAAAAACATGTTGACGACATGTTAGCAACACTTAGCACTGTTAAATGTTAATCGCATGCTAAAAAAGGTTAACAGTGCCTAGCAGCGTACTAGCAACACTTAGCTTAATGTTAATGCCTAGTAACATGTTAAAATGTTGACTAGATCTTAGCAAACATGTCAGCAACATTTAACAATGTTAAATTATGTAAACAATGCTTAGCAACATGTTAAATACTATCTTAAAACATGCTAACAATGTCATGTTAACATGCTAGCAACACTTTGTTAAAAGTTAAAGTATGTAAAGAAATGCTTAGTGACGTTAAAATGTGTTGACGACATGCTAATAACACTTAATGTTAAATGTTAATAATGACTAGCAACATGCTAACTACACTTAGCTAAATGTTAACAATTCTTAACATTAAAATATGCTGACAACAGACAAAGTCTAGCAAGCATTAGCAACACCTAGCAATATTTTACATGCTAAAATGTTAAAGCATGTTAACAATGCCTAGCAACATGTTAATTGTTAAATGCTAAGAGCCTACTACATGTTAAAGATGCCTAGCAACTTGGTAAAAAATGCTGACATGCTGAATCGCTTAGCACTGTTAAATGTTAAAATGTTAGGAGTGCCTAGCATGCTAGCAGGACTTAGCTTAATGTTAACATGCTTAGCACCATGTTAAAATAAGCTGACAACAGACTGAGAGTTTAGCAATCATATTGACAACAATGTTAAAATGTTATCAAATGTCAATTTCTAGCAACATGCTAAATGTTAACAACATGTTAATACATGTTAGACATGCCATGTTAACATGCTAGCAGCACATAGCTAAATGTTAACAATGCTTATCAACATGCTAACAAATGCTTAGCAATGTTAAATGCTAATGACAGCATGCTAAAGATGTTAAAATATGCTGTTGACATGCTAGCAACACTTTGCACTGTTAAATGTTAAAGGTTGAGTGCCTAGCATATTAGCAACACCTAGCTTAATGTTAACGATGCTTAGCAACATGTTAAAATATGCTGACAACAGACTAACAGAGCTTAGCAAACATGTTAGCGATGCTAATGTTTGCCATGCTTAGCAACATGCTAAATGCTAACAAATGTCAACATGGCATTATCATTTTGTAACATGTTAGCAGTGCTTAGCTAAATGTTAACAATAACTAGCAGCATGCTGAAGATGTTCAAATATGCTGATGACATGTTAGCAAAACTTGGCACTGTTAAATGTTAATGTAAAGAGCGCCTAGCATGCTAGCAACACTTAGCTTAATGTTAACATGCTTAGCACAGTGTTAAAATGTTATCTACAGAGCTTAGCAAACTTGTTAGCAACCCTAATGGTTAAAACATGTAAACGGTGCCTTGAAACTATTAAATACTAACAACATCTTAAAAGATAATGTTATGTTGATATGTTAGCAACTATTAACTAAATGTTAACATGCCAACAGTGGTAGCATGCTAGCAACACTTAGCTAAATGTTATTGTGTTAAAATATGCTGACAGACAAACCGAGCTTGGCAAACGTTTTAAAGTTAAAATGATGCCTAGCAACATGTTAAATGCTAACAAAATGATAAAACATGCTAGCAACACATAGTTAAATGTTAACAACCTGCAAACAATGCCTAGCAACACGTTACAATATTCTTGCAATGCTTGCCAACATGGTAAAACGCGCTGATGTTTTTGTTTTTTTTGTTTTCTTATTGGTCTGGAGAGGTCTAATAGGGTCTAAAATAGTCTTGAATTTTCTTTTCTTTTTTTTTTTTGATTTTATCTGTTTGAGGAAAACCTTTAAACTTCAACGTTTTAAAAGAAGCTTGTGGTCTCTCTAGATTCTCTCATTACTGTCCTCACTCTCCACTTTTCTCACATTTTCCTCACTTCTAATCCTTAGTAACATTGTTCACAAGTGATTCATAATGAAAGAACTGTAATAAACGACTGAAAGCACTGATTAAATGTCAGTATTTTAAAAATGTGGTAATGTGGAAATGTTTCAATTAATGCTGCCTCATGTTATATGTAAGTGTCACTAAGATCTGTCCCATCTGAGATGCAATCCAGCTATAAAACATAAAATGGTAGACATAAAACACAGGTTAATGCCGTGTGTAAAGGATGCCATCATTGAGTTTCAAAGCATTGAAGGAAAAGATTGTTCAAAACTAGCTATATCTCTGCTTTCTAACTCAAGCTCTTTCGATTTTGCTTTTTGCTTCTCCACCAGGAAATGACTCAGGTCTGGCCTCCTCCACTAACAGCCATTCACACACCCTGCAAGACGGAACCGTCAAAATTTCCCTTTTCCACCTCTAAGGTAAGACATGACAGGGTCTCAGAGCAACAGGACACCTGCCTCACACTTGTCCTTTTTAATTATGTTTGCAGGATATTATAGAAACAATGAGTTGTTCAGTCAACAATAATGAAAATAATGCCTATATGCATACTAAAAACACACAACAAAATGTATATGTATCCGTAATCTGCACTTTAAAGTCTATGAATGTCATTGCATTTATTCATTTAGCAAACAAAGTATAATATTGGTTCAGAAAGTGTCTAAATTCATATCTTATTGTTTTAGCATTTAATGCCAGTGAAATGTTTTTGAGACGTGTAATAAATGTGCAACCGTTACCTTCTTTGTTATAGGATGCCCAGCACCTGTCTTTTGGGGCCCAAAGTAAGTTCTATAAATAATTTTATGAGACTGCAGTGACTCTTCAGATGCATTTTGTGTGCTGACGATTATTTTCCCTTCTTAGAAAAAGTCTCAGGAAAGAGCGCGTCCACCAGTCACCCGTCTAAGCCATACGAAAACGACCAGTCCAAGTGAGTCACTGATATACTTGCATACAGCTGGAGCTTTTTTCTGTTTAAACTGCTTAATCTATTTAAAGATTTCAGTCAAGCATTAGACTGTAAATAAATCCAAGATTCATTTTATATATGCAAATACCTTGAGTGGTGATTGGCCAATACTGATTTTATTTTATTGTTTTAAACAGATTGTTTGCATGTTTATGTGCCCAATAATATGCAGAACTAATATTTATTTTCTGTTATAAAGTAAACAAATGACGTGAAGTAAGTCCATGTATTTATAAAAAGCATCAGCTGCAACACTAACAAGCAAAATAAATGTAGAATGTCTTATGTTTTCAAATGGAAAACATAAATATCAAAATATAATATAAATATAAAGAGTTAAGAATAATAGACACGATAATGTTAATTCACTAAATAATATTCTCTGGAATATTGGAATATAACAAACAAAGCATTATATTTTATTGCATTTCTCAACTGCCTTGTTATATCAGAATTGTTTTTGTTGTTCTAGATTCTGAAAGTGCTGTTTATCTATGCGTTTACACACAACTATACTCAAACTGTGATCGCTCACGGAGATAATAATTAATTTCCGTAGAGTTGGATTTATTTAGATGTTTATTGATAGTTTTCTGTCATGTGGCGGAGGCAAAAACATTCATAGAGTTGCAGCAGAAGTCAATTTTCCATCAACTGCAAATATTTAAATCACCTCTCAAAAGAATAAAACAAAGATATGTGAACAAAATGCATGTTTTGCCCATTTGCAATCTATATTAAGCACCCGGGCCAATATTAAAATCAAGACAAAACGCTTAAAACGTACTATTAAAGGGTCAAATTCATTAATCACCTATATTATATTATATTATATATTATTCAGAGCTTTCATTTCCAACATGTGCTCGTTCACGGCTGTATATTATTTAATTCAGGGAAATTTACATCTTAATTGGGGCAGGACTTGACTTGAGTGTCTCTCTTTCTTAGAGCCAAGCTGCATAAACTAGCTGCATATCAGGCATTTATGTAACGCGTCTAATATGTCCATTAATGGCTGTTATGTTAAATAAAGTTTACTAAATTACACCTATGCAAGTGCTTTACCTATGCACACCGTTGTCGTTGTCTCGTCTCCCCTCAGACGTGCAGCAGTGGCGATCCTGCCCGCAATTCTCAAAACACCCACAAGATGGTGGCATTTATCAGCGAATCCGATATTACAAAACCGATATCTCATTATGGTAAAATGCTTAATTATCGGGAAAATATTGGTAAATCGATATATCGGCTGATCTCTCGCTAATCTTGAGCCTTTCCCGTTCTGCTGCCCCCTAGTGTTAAATATAGGGATAATGTACCTCCAGCTAGTTATCGCAGAATAAACTCCCAACAGGGTGATCAGGACTCAAAAGCAAAGCTTCAGCAAAGACAAAAAGGTTCCTAACAAACAGCTGTGAACTTCAAAGTTCAGACAAGTAGTATATTTAAGGCATAACGTACAGTCGTAGCACTATTTACAATGCTTTTCTCTACGTAAATAAAGACGAGGACATCAAATGTTTTTAAAGAAGAAAGCAGTTGCATTTGAATGAAACAAGCGAGAGAGAGATGTGAAAGAAGAACCGCTGACCGCAAATATTCATATGACTCTGTGTTATTGTTTCAAATGACAACAGTTGTTATTCCTCAGAATGTCACAACTGACCAGTCAGAATCAAGTTTTCCAGGGAGCCATGTAATAGTAATTCAGTTGAAGCTTTATGGATGTCAAAAACTACAGAAAATTAGTTTTGTAATCGCCAGTATTAAAAGGCGATGGTGCAATGGTTGTCTCATTGACTTTCAGTGCATGTGTATATTAGACTGCTGTCACTTTAGGACCGAAAGCAAAGATCCAGTACACTGATACACAACTGTTGAGTTTTTTTTGTTTTTACATAGATTTGTGTGTATTTGTCATTTCAAGCACAAGAAGATGCGAAAGAGAACTCGATTTTGTATTCTCGCAGTATACGAGTAGCAGCTGTGGAACAGGCTTAGGAGAGCTGATACTTATTAGTTAAAAAATGGTAAAGAGCAGGTCATATGGTATGTTAAAGTGTCCTAATATTGTGTTAAATGCATCTAAGGTCAGAAAACATTTTCTCAAAATATACATGCAATATTAGAATCATTTTGCAATCATTTCGAAACACAGTATTTTCTTAAAGTGCAGCTTTTTGGTCCAGACCCAGTCAACAAACACCATCAGCTTCTGTCTCCATGAGTTCTTTGCAGCCGGCTTGCTGTGTCCTGGGCTTTACTGTTCTCCTTTTGTCTTGCTCTCATTTCAGCACGCTGCATGAAGATCTGAAGCTCAGCAGCAGCGAAGACAGTGACGGAGAGCAAGACCCTGCCAAAAACACCTCCCGAAACAACTCGACAAGGTGACACACTTAACTTCAGTATCTCTCAAAAGCACGACTTATATTCGAGAGAGAGATGGGGTACTTTTTCTTTTTGAATCCATGGCATTAAGGTGACAATGAAGCATTTCAACATGCGCAATTAGGTTAGCCTTAATTTAAGAAACTCCTAATTTTGTCCGGTCTACTTTCTGGACCAAAATGCATTTTCTTCTGGCCAAGAACTGCCCACTTAGACTAACATGTAAAGCATCTAACCACAGTTTAAAATGTGGGATTTTGGGCTGTTTTTCCATTTCTGTTTTTTTGGTGCTGTCCAAATGAATCACACCGATTGTTGTTGATGTTTTGGCATCAATAGTGTGTTATTTCAGCATCTTGCGCCATGCGCTTTGTTTCTGTCAAAAACGTAAAGAGTTTATCTTTAAAACTTATTTCTTGATTGAGGTTACTTGAGCTCTTGAGTTATCACCTGCTGTGGTTTTCATGGCAATGCCAATGCATCAGATGGTTGCAGGCAAATTTGCAAAAGCCTCCACATACTTTACAATCTCTAAGGTAGGGTTGCACCAGCCGTTCATAAGTTCGTACTTTAATTAAAGTCCATGCTAGATGCATAGTAACTGTGCTTAAGGCAGAATGTAGGCAGAAGGTCATAAGCTCTAAAAAAGTAATGCGTAGTCCAACAGAACACTGACGTAAAACATGAGCTTGTTAATGCAACTCAGTCTATTTTATTGCTCCTGCTCATGGGCTTTAATAAATATTTAGTTTATAAAGTGTTAAGTTTTTAATAGTGCAACACTAAAATATTTAGTAGTGTGTATGTTAGATCATAGTGCCCCTTTATGTCTACACGAATCATGTAAATGATGGGTAAAGAGATGTACATTGCTCATTATGTGGGCTTTTGGTGAATAAAGTTGCTCAAGGAGTGTGTTCACATAGATATACATGTCTACCTCAGTAACAACAGTAATAACAGCGAGCCTGCTGAACGAGAGGACACCAGCAGTCACAGCGGTTCGGAGAGCAGCTCCGGTTCTGACAGCGAGAGCGAGAGCAGTTCTACAGACAGCGAGAACAACGAACCACCTCGTCCTGCGTCACCCGAGGTGAATCACCTGCACAAACACAGCCCTCACATATAGATCAACTTATCATGTGAAACGCTGAGTTATTATGATAACGATACAGCATCTAGGATTGGGTGTCGTTTTAGCGATTGCAATTCTGCTTTTCGGTTCCAGTTTTTACCGATTCCCAGTTTTGATTCCAAGTCAAATGTTTTGATCTCAAAACATGTTTTTGAAAATTAACAGCCGAAATTAACTTTTAACAGAAAGTACCACAGCAAAAGCAACTAGACTAACTAATATAAATTTCAAACTTTATTGAAGATGGGTAAATCAATCAACCAATAAACGAATTGGCACAAATAATATCGATTATCGGTGCCAATATTAAGCAGTTTTATGGATATCGGTATTGGTCATTTTCAAAATCGATTTGCCAGTTAAATAATTTAAAAGCATTTAAAGAGTTTTTGTCAGAGCAATTGTTTTGATTTTCATTTTTACACAAGACATATATGTTCAAACTATCGGTTATCGGTCTACTTGATCTGTAACAGAAATTGAAATCAAATGTAAAATAACACTGTAGGTTTTCTTTTTACAATTAAAATGTATATTATTCTTTATTAAAATAAAAAAAACTAAAAAATTTTTACTGTGTCAGTAATGACAGAGATTGCTGCAAATATAGACTTCTGTCACTTTAGGACTGAATGCACAGATCCAGTACACTGTGTTGTGTTTTTTTTTTTTTTAACAATTTTGTGTGTATTTGTCATTTCAAGCACAAGAAGATGCAAAAGAGAACTTTATTTTGTATTCACTCAGATACGATTAGTAGCTTTCTGTGGATCAGGCTTAGGAAAACTGATACTTATTAGTTAAAAAATGGTTAAAGAGCAGATCATATGGTATTTTTCAAGTGTCCTAATATTGTGTTGGAGTCTCCTACAACAGGTTTAAATGCATCTAAGGTCAGAAAACTTTGCAATTTTCTCAGAATTTACATGCAATATTAGAATCTTTTTGCAATGATTTCAAAACAATTCTTTCGAAGCAGTTCTGAGCTTAAGGTCTGTAAACCCCTCCCTTCCACAAGCCTACTCTGCTCTGATTGGTCAGTCAGCTGGCCAAGTCTTTTGTGATTGGTCTTTCTGTTTCCCATGCCTGTGAATTGTGCCCACAGTTAGGTTAGCTGCTAAATTGTAAACACTTCACAAAACAATAATAGTGGATACATTAGCCAAGTGCTATCATGACCAACTGATGAAACGATAGTTTGTAAAACAAAATATGTCTTCTTTATTATTAAACAAAGTAATTAAAACAATGACATTAATCGACACATTCTTAGGAAATAGTGGGTTCACAGCAAATTATCAGAACCATTTCAGTAAGGCAGTAATATTGTGGTTTACCTGGATAAAGTAAAGCTGCATTAGGTATACATCACACATTAACACAAAAAACTTTAGTTTTTTTTTGAGCATTCAGTTGAAAAAGTACACATAATATATTAGTCATACTTACAGCTTGTTGGTTCAAATGAAGGTACGAATTTATCTTTCATGGACAAGTGTTTAGCAATCCCGAACTTGCCAAGATTAGAGAAGCAGTCAAAATATGACAACTCGTTAAACTTTTTCTTTTGAGACGGGCTAGAAGGCATCAATGCCTGTCCAAATTACAAATTCTGCCCTCAATCTGAGTTTACACATTTTGATGTCTACATATTCAAGAAATTACAGTGGCTGTAGCTTTTCTATCATAAAGAAATGGCCAAATATTAAAGATTAACTGGACATTATATGTTGTTTAGTCAATATTAAACCAGGATTATATCGCGAGTAAATGTAAAAAAAACTTGTCAGGCCATTGGTGACCTCTGCAGGCCTTTGTTGTATTGTGTAATGTACATTAGCCTATTGTTTAAAATTATATTATTATAATTGCATTATTTTCAAGAAAATCATATTGGACCACAAAACCAGTCATGAGCATCAATTTTAGAAAAAATAAACTGAATAAATAAGCTTTCCATTTATGTATGGTGTGTTAGGATATGACAATATTTGACCAAGGTACAACAAATTTCAAAATTTCATTTTACATTTCAAAATCTGGAATCTGAGGGTGCAAAAAAATCGAAATATTGAGAAAATCGCCTTTAAAGTTGTCCAAATTAAGTTCTAAGCAATGCATATTACTTATTAAAAAATTAAGTTTTGATATATTTATGGTATGAAATGTACAAAATATCTTCATGGAACATAATGTTTACTCAATATCCTAATGATTTTTGGTGTAAAAGAAAAATCTATAATTTTGACCCAAACAACATTCTAATAATATACCCCAGCGACTTAAGACTGGTTTTGTGGTCCAGGGTCACATATGATTTCTTGCTTTTGATACTTTATCTCAACTAAGTATTATTATTGCCTCATTGCTATTATATATGTATTGTAAGTCGTTTTAAAGGCTGTTGTTCAGTCTATTTTTATTACTACCAAAAAAATTATACTCAATTTTCCAAATGAATCATTAGTGACAGGCCTAAAGGATCTATTTTACAAACTGCAGAAAATAGATTTTTTTTTTATAACCCATATGACCTGCTCTGTAATTGGCCCCAATCCTTAAGATCAACTTGCGACATTCCTGGTATATTTCCCTCAACATTGTTAGGTCATGCTGATAGGCTGGTAGGTTTAATGCTAAACTAAAATGTTTCTCTGTTTGACATCACAGCGGGAGCAGCCCACGGCCAACAAATGGCAGCTGGACAACTGGTTCAAGAAAGTCAAGTTGTCCCCAGCTTCTCCGGTGGAGAACAGCAGTACGACGCCAACAAAGTATAAGAAAGAGGGGCGAGAAACCAGCAGGATCTACAGCGGTCCGGGTTCAAAAGACTCAGCGCCCTCTGCTGGCCGAGACCTTCGGCCGAACCAGAAGGGGCAAGACAGACGGAGCCAGAAGTCTCCTGCTCAAAGTGAGGGTGGAAGTCAGAGTGTGCGACGAGGAGTGGTGGGCAAGAAGCAGCCTAAGAAGCCAGAGAAGCCACCTGTGGTCGAGGAGCCGAAAGGTGGGCTCAAGGTGGAGACCGAACCCTCGCCCGAGATCCCATCGCACAGAGTCCGCGCGGCCAACAAGGGCCCACGCAAGCCCAACATCAAGAAGGAGCCCAAAACCTCCTCTCCTCGACCGGCGCAAGACAAACGCAAGAAACCGGCCAGCAAGTCCCGCGAGTTCATAGAATCCGATTCGTCGTCGTCCGACTCCGAGGGCAACGAAAGCGTCCCCTCTTCTTCGCAGACGCCGAGAGAGCAGTATGCCGAGAACCCATCCGTCCTGTTCTCGCCCATGCTTTCCCCCCTGAGCGACCAAGAAGGGAGGCTGCCGCCAAGACTTCTGGTGCAGATCGACCTCAATCTGCTGTCTAGAGTGCCTGGACGTGTCTACAAGGAGGCCGAGGTGAAAGTGGAGAGGGGCTCCCCTCCTGAAGGAAAAGACTTCCAGAAACAGCCGGGAGAAAAGGGACCCAGCAAAGGGAAGAGAAAACACAAGGTTGGTGGCAGTCATTTTATTTTTGGGGTCTCTTTAAAGCCCGCCTTTTGAACACCCAGTCTGCTCTGATTTGTTAGTAACTGGGTCAGTCTGTTGTGATTTGGTCAACCGCTTAAATCATGTTAAATTAATTGTGAACATACACTTTTGTTAAACATTTTGTGGTCATTAATTGATTATTTTGATCAAAACTGAATTTTCAGCATCACTACTTGGGGCCCTTTGAAATTCATTTTATTTCTTCCCAAATACAGTTTTTTCTGGACTGCTTTTTAATGGTTAAATAAAATCTTATTAATCAAAAAAGCATATTTTATTTAATTTAAATCATGAAACTTATACAATTTAACATCCATTTATTAAAGGTTTAATTTTAAATTTATTTACATTTATTATGTTTAGGGCCTTATGAAATATTGTATTTTATTGTTACCAAATCCAGGTTTTAGCATGTCCAATTATTTGAACGTATAACAACTTTTTTTTATTCTTACAATAGTCATGTGAATTTTTATTCACCTGGAAATTCTGTGTTGTGTATTTATATTAACAGAAGGCATAAAAAAATCATTTAATTTACCATTTAATTAATGAAAAATTAAAAAAAAATATATTTTTGGCAAGGGAATTTACTATTAAAGCATGAAAGAAATATTGTGTAATTATTTCTTTAAAAATATATTCTGTCATCTCTAAGTTAAACCAAACTTTTATTTTGATGGGTTGCAGTGAATACCTGTAACTGACACTTGTTGTGGCTAGATTGGATACATCTGTGGCTGAAAACAATAAATTTTACTCAAATGTGCATGAAGTGACACTCAGAGCAGTTCTGGAGATGTTGTTCATGTATTTATGTCCTCATTTATTGAGAAGCCAGCATGGGTCAGATACAGAATTTGTTTAAAAGAGAAATATTTTATATTTGTATTGTGAATGTCTTTATGTGGCCTTGCTGCGTAAATGCTGAATTTTTAATCTTTTTTTTTTTTATTTTTTTTTTATCTTGTATTTCTCCCACAGAATGATGACGATGGTCTCAAACCAGACAATAAGAAGTCAAAACAGGATGAAAAGTCATCGCACAAATCGAGCAGTAAAGAGTAAGTCCATTCTGCTTTAATGCATCAGATTTTAGAACTGAAAAGCAAATGTTAATGTTGCTAAACTTTATTTAAATGCGTTATTTTAATTTTGTTAATATTATTTTCAATCACAACAATTTTCATATACATTTTGAGCAAGCAACTGAATGATCCTAGGCTTTAAACAGCTTTTAATGGCCATCCAAAAATGTTTTGGTGAATGGACAACATCACATTTGAACAATGTGTATTCCATTTGTGCAACAACAAAAAAGTTTTTTTTTTAAATGTATTTATTTTTTTAATACACTGGCTTTTCGTTCTGCAAAAGCATTAAAATGCGTGGCATTGTGCTGTATTGTAGTTATTGCCATATTCGTTCTCGCCACAAAAATATATATGCTAATGTAATATATGACCCTGGACCACAAAACCAGTTTAAATTTAGATTTATAGTGGAATAAATAAGCTTCCCATTGATGTATGGTTTGTTAGGATAGGACAATATTTGGTCGAGATACTACAATTTGAAAATCTGGAATCTGAGGGCGCAAAAAATAAAAATATTGACCTTTTTAAAGTTGTAAATGAAGTTCATAGCAATGCATATTACCATTTAAAAATTAAGTTTTGATATATTTACAGTAGGGAATTTACAAAATATCTTCACGGAACATGATCTTTACTTTATATCCTAATGATTTTTGGCATAAAAGGAAAAAAAAATAGGTTAATTTTGCAATTCATACAAAATACCTGTGCTAGTTAAGACTGGTATGGTGTTCCAGGGTCACATATGTATGTAAAATAATGTCTTAAAAAGAGCGAAAACCAATTTTATATTGCACTGAATTGAATAGCGGCCCTCTCACTTCAGTGAAGTTCAGAGCGCTGTATATAATTATCATTTTTCCTCCTGCCGAGCTGTTCATTAATCATGTTAAACCCCAAATGTTTTCTGTAGGTCTAAGCGTGCTCAGGACAAAGAGAAGGAGTCTGCGCCCTCTCCCTCCATTACGCTGCAGCGGACGCCCAAATCGGAGCACCAGGGCCGCAAACGGACGCTCAGCCAGTCCTCCGCCTCTGTACCCAGCAGCGCCAGCAGCAAAGACAGCAGCAAGAGCAGCTCCAACTCCAAACACCGCAAGGGCGACGACAAGCCCTTACGCAGGGATGCCAAAGTATGTTTGCGCTTGCGGCACTCTGTATGCTACCGATGTTTACTGTCTCCACCTTTTACCCAAAGCATCCTTTGTATGAATGGAGAGTTTGGAAGTTTTTGCGACACTTATGTAATAATGCAGTGCTGCATAAAGCAGTTGTCTTTTATAACTGTTTAGACTTACATTTTTCCCATAACCAGGGTTTTTGGAAGTCTTAAAAATGTCTTAAATCAAAACAGAAAGTCTTAAATTCATAAAGTAATGGTATTAAATGTTGCATGCATTGAGGAAAAAAAAAAAGAATGTTTTCCTCAGTATTTTTGTTTTCCAATACATGCATCTAAAACATCCTTAAATCAAGATGCATTTCCTTGAGCAAAATTTTAGTGTTTATGCTTAACTTCTGTCAGTTTTCCTTTTGAATTGAGCCAATCAACAGATATTTGTTTGTTTTAATCATCAGTTTCTCAGAAAACAAGACTTCTTAATTTAAGAGTCTTTTTTATTTTATTTTTTTATTCCCAGGAGAAAAGCTCTAAAACGGAGACCCCCGTTGCAGTGCCGCCCCTCTCTGATGGCTCTAAATCAAGATCCAAACTTCTGTTTGAGGACAGGTATGGAGATTTTCATCTTTTGTGTGAGCAGTGTTGGGGAAAGTTACTTTTAAAAGTAATGCATTTTAACATTGTGTTACTCCCTAAAAAAAGTAACTAATTGCATTACTTAGTTACTTTTTATGAAAAGTAATGTTACTTTTGCTTTTTAAATCTGGGCAGGGCTTGCTTGTTTGTTTTTAATATATAAAAAATTTATTTTTTAGCAAATATAAAAGCCCCTTCACACCAAAAAGTGAAATGAATAAGCCTAAAGCTGAAGGAAAAGCAAATTCACGGCTGTATAGTAGAACTGTAGGAGAAGGAAGTTCAACATTGTTCAGCAATGAGAAAAATGAAGCACAAATGTTAGTTAATCTAAAGAAAGTTTTGCTTATTAGTATGGTTGAATTGGATCAACACAGGTTAATAAAAACAAAGTAACTGATGTTACTTTTTTGAAAAAGTAACTAAAATATTGTCTTGTAAATTAAAAAGTAGTACTAGTTACTTGAAAAAAGTAATCTGATTACATCTGGTAACTCTAGTAAATTTCACAAATAAATGGCAAGTAACAAATTTAAATAAACATTCAAAATCTGTTTTATTTACTACTCAAAATAATTGCTTACAGTGCATGGTGAGATCTTTAAAATTTGGCTGTATATATTTTTATTGGCTGTGATTTTTATTTAATCATTACTTATCATTTTTATTTTATTGTGCATTCTTCCGTCTTAATTTTTGGACATTGTGTTGAAGTTTTTGAGCTTTTGCTAAAGTAACAGCCAATCTCTCATCTGAATTGAAGGTCTCATTCAGCTGATCATTACCTTCAAGAAGCGAAGAAACTGAAACACAACGCGGATGCTCTGGTGAGGGTTTGTTTACTGGCCTACGGTTCTCAATGAGCGTGTCAGATAATCTGCATGATATTTCTGTGACCCCCTGACCTTTTTGTTTTAGTCCTCCATTGAGAGCGACACAACAGGTGCTCTCCTCAGACGAAACACACAAGTCAGTTCTGTTTCTGTCTATAAAGGGGTTTTCAAGCATCAAAACAATAGTTTAATACATGTTTTTGTTTTTAGAATTAGAATGTCCACTTAATTAAATTATTTTATTTATTTTTTTTTTTGTGAGAAAAGAATGACTATACATGGGTCTTTTAATTTAATCTTTTGCTTTTTTTTTTTTAATTTAAAACAAGAATCATTATAAATTTCTCTATATAAGGATCATAGCCCCAAAAATACAAACCACTAAGTTTGACCTCTTTATCAGCAAGAAGTTTTTAATTATTTACAATATAATCCATTCTGTATGACTTTTTCTTTTATATATTAACACAGTTTAGAGACCAATTCTTACTATTAACTATTTGCTTATTAGCATTTATATTACTAGTATAATAGCCTATTAATGTCTTATTCTGCATCATTTTATTTTTGTTCGCTTAATCCGCCCCATACTTAAACTTAATAACTACCTTACTAATTATTAAGCATCAAGTTAAGATTTTATTAAGGCAAAAGTCATGTTTAATAGTTAGTTAATAGTGAGAACTGGTCGACAAACCAAACTGAGACCATATATTTTAATAAGTAAAGGTCAGAATAAGTATGTCATTTTAACCTTGTCTATTTCCCTGAATAACAATGGAACCTTATTTAACCCATATTTTGACATTTTATTTAAAAAAAAGGTATTTGTAACATTAAAGTAGATGCTTTACTTGCATGTAATGTGCTTTCCATGTATATAAAATCACTTTTGGAAATTTAATTTGGTGCAGCCACCCAGATGGGACGTCTCATCTTTGACCCATATGTCAAAAATGTGTGTCAGAAATAAATTCAGGCATGAAAGCTGATGATAAAAATGCAATTGAGCTTAGAAGCATCTGTTTAAAGCTTGTTTTGGCCCTTGCTTGTGTCGTCCTTTCCACAGATGGACAGGTTTGAGAAGGCAGTGTATTACCTGGACGCTGTGGTGTCTTTCATCGAGTGTGGAAACGCCCTGGAGAAAAGCGCCCAGGAGGCCAAATCGCCCTTCCCCATGTACGCAGAAACCGTGGAACTCATCAAGTAAGTTGTCAAAATATATCCTAGAGTGTACCTCTTCATTTTTCTTACAGAGCTTGCTGACAGATGTGTGTTTGCGTTTTGTGCAGGTACACTATGAAGCTAAAGAGCTACATGGCGCCGGATGCAACCTCTGCAGACAAAAGGCTTGCGGTGCTGTGGTACGTAGCACAGGAACGCATTAATTGTTCTCTAATTAAAACAAGGAAGAATATGAGATATGAAGACTAAATCAAGGTTTATTTGAGATGCTATTAATGACATAATGAGCAACCCGGTGCTAGTCTGATTTCACAATATGTAATAAGTAGGGCTGTAATGAAATGGACATTAGATGGCAGTCTGTGGAGCCATGGAGTAAATGAATAAAAAAAAGGTCAATTTGAATTTATATTGAAAAATTCTGACTTTTTCGCAATTGCAAGATTAAATCTCATAACTCTAATAAGAAAAAACAACTCGTAATTTTTTCTTTTCCTCTCGGTTGAGAGTTTATATACCACAACTCTGGCTTTTACTCTACTTTTATAAAGTCCGAATTAGAAATGGGATTTTGTAGTGTGAATTGCGAATCATTTGATTTAGATCAGGACTTCAGTGGGAGTTTGTGAATCACTTGATTCATTTTGGGATTTCCGAGTGCATATGTCAAATCATTTGTGGTAGTCGAAGTGGTTTCGTAATTAAAATGGAGTTATAAAAACAAAACAAAGAAAAAAGAAAGCATATACAAACACAAAAATTAACTGAATCAATTGAGTCATTTATGCTGGAACCACTCCGAATGATACAAACTCGATCTTCGATCAGAGCCAATCATTTTCATATTTCGATATCGCTTGCAAAGAATTTACTGTAGTACAAGTAAGTTTGTAATACTTTAGTAGTAATACTTTGTATGTGCTTCACTTTATTTTTGCCATTTTGTTTTATTAGTATATTTATTTATCTATTTATCTTTTTTTTTTTTTTGAAAGACAGTGTTTCAAAAGTGAGTTCTCTGTTTGAAGTTCTTAAAAATCCAAAAAGTAGTGCTTGAAAAACCCTTTTATTAAGTAAATCTAGTGTTCTTTAGCATTGCTAAAGAATGCCATTAACCCTAGACCCACAGCAAACAGAACCGAACCAAACCGTGGAATTGGTGTATCGTTACACCCCTAGTAAGGGTAATTTTCAGAATGATATTATAGGGATATCTCGCCCACAAATGAAAATCTTGTCACTTGTAACAAACTTCTGAGTTTCTTTTGTTTTGTTGAACAAGAAAGATTATATTTTGAAGAATGTTGGGTAAGCAAACTGTTTTTGGTCCCCTAAAAACTAGTATTTTTTATATTAGTCAATGGCTACCGTCAACTGTTTGGTTACAGACATTTTTAAAAATCTCTTATCTTCAACTGAAGAATGAAACTCATACAAGTGGATGGTGATAGAATTTCTTTTGGCGAACTGTTCCTATCCAGTGTTTGATATCAGCCATCTTTATTTGACTTTAGTAAAGTAAATAGAGTGAAAGGTGTTACCTAAGTTCATGTGGATCCAGTGTTGTGTGAACTAGTGTCAGATCTAATCAGTGGATCTGTCTGTGTCTCTCCGCAGCCTGAGGTGCCAAGCGCTCCTGTATTTGAGGCTTTTCAAGCTACGCAAAGAAAGTGCACTGAAATACTCTAAAACGCTCACTGAACACTTGAAGGTAATGTGATTTTTCTTTGTTTTAAAAATGACTATAAAGTTGGCATGTGAAGGTTCCTTTTCTCAAACTTTTTGCATATGTACACTACCCTTTCAGCACTTTTTTAGCACAATTTTTAAGATGTTTTTGAAAGAACCAAGGCTGTATTTTATTTTATTTTAAATATTATATCAATTAAATATTGTTAAATGGTATTACAGTTTAAACTGATTTCAATTCAAATGCAAATGTTATAGTTATTCCTGTGATCAAAGCTGAATTTTCTGCTCAAGAGACATATTTGTTACTTTACTGTCTTAACTATCTTTATTTAATTTCTTTAAATAAAATAACAATAAGTCTTACCGACCCTGAACTTTTTAATGCTAGTGTAGGTCTGAAATGACGAAACTACAGAAAATATGAAAACCTTAATTTATGTCCATAAAGATATTCCCATGATGTGAAATTTAATTGTTGTTAATGTTTCTCAAAATGTTACTTGAAATCATAGCATATGCAAGATCTATTAACTAAGGTTTTATTTATTTATTTTCCAGAATTCGTTGAGTAATACCCAAGCGCCGTCTCCTGGAGTAGCAAAGTAAGTTAAATTTGTTATTATTGTAGATGTTTTTTTATATTATAGAAACAAGACCATAGCAACAACATGTCAGCGTCCAACAACATGCAACCACTTTTAAAGATTAAATAAAAAAAAAATCTAGTAAAAAAATGCACCAATAGGTATATAAGTAAGCAATGTCAAACAATAAATATCCTGCACATGAACACAATTTAAATTAATAGTTTTTTTTTTTTCACTTGCCTTTCATTTTACAAAAGCTGTTCTATATTCTGTTCTTGAAATATAAGCATAGTATTATCTGTGTAACACAGCTGCCAGTAAATTGGCTGTCGCTTTAAGCATTAACAATAAGCATATTTCATCCTTACACAATTTAACACCTTAAAGGGTCTTAAATCAGAACAGGAAGTCTTAAATTCATAAAGTCGTGCTATTAAATGCACATGTAATGCATTGCGAAGAAATATAAAAAATCTTCCTCTATGGAAGTATTGTAAAGAATTTGTCTATTTGCAGAGATTTGTTTTGTTTTAATTAAACTTTTCATTTTGATCAGTTTCCCAGAAGTCTTACTATCCTTTTATTCTGCTTCTTAAGTAAATTTGTGACCTTGGACCACAAAACCAGTCTTAAGTCGCTGGGGTATATTTGTAGCAATAGCCAAAAATACATTGTGTAGGACTCAAAAATCATTAGGATATTAAGTAAAGATCATGTTCCATGAAGATATTTTGTAAATTTCCAACCATAAATATATCAACTTAATTTTTGATAAGTAATATGCATTGCTAAGAGCTTAATTTGGACAACTTTAAAGGCATTTTTCTCAATATTTTTATTTTTTGCACCCTCAGATTCCAGATTGTCGAATAGTTGTATCTTGGCCAAATATTGACTATCATAACAGACCATACATCAATGGAAAGCTTATTTATTCAACTTTTCAGATGATGTATAAATCAAAATTTCGAAAAAATTGACACTTTTGTCTGGTTTTGTGGTCCAGGGTCACACATGTTTTGATTTAAGATTCTGGAGACATTTGTACTTGATAAAAAAAACTAATGAAGAGCGTCCTTTTTTTTTTTTCATTGTGATGTAAGGATACAGTAAATTCCATATTTTAGTGTTTGGGAGCAGAGCCTTAACCTTTTCATTTTACTAAATAATTAAATGAAGTATTAGAGTTTATTGAAGTATTGTGTTCTCTTCAGTTTGTTCTTGACATTTTAAAGTCTTACATTTAGCTTTCTAAAATGTATCATGGTATTTAGTCTCTTATACATTACACTTCCACTGAGGACAGGAGGAATGTCTCTTCATGCATAGATTTTTTTGGTGTCCTGACTCATTATCGTCTCTGTGTTCTGTGTCTACAGTAAAACAGCGGGAATGCCGTCTCCGGTCTCTCCTAAACTTTCTCCTGGCAGTGCGGGCAGCTACTCCTCCAGCAGCTCCAGCCAGAGCGCCAGCTCCTCCGTCACTATTCCTCAGCGCATCCACCAGATGGCAGCCAGCTACGTCCAGGTCACATCCAACTTTCTGTACGCCATTGAGGTGTGGGACCAGGCTGAACAGGTCGCCAAAGAGCAGAGAGGTATTTATTTTTTTTTTTACTTCTGCCTTTTACTGAGGTGGTTTTGAAGCTCCACACAACTTTTACTGACTCTTTTTTTTTTTTTTTGTAAGAGTCATTCCATTTCTAAGCAACCATTTATTATCAGTGCTGGAAACAGATGTGCTGCTTAATATTTGTTTTTGGAACCTGTGATACTTTTTCAGGACTCTTAGATTAGAAGAACAGTATTTATTCAAAATATAAATATTTTGTAACAATATACACTACTGTTATTTTTATTTTTTTAATACTTTTATTCTGCAAAGGTGTGTCAAATTGATAAAAAAAAAATGACTTGCATTGTTTAAAATTTTAAAATCTATTATGAATATAAATGCTGTTCTTTTTATTCATCAAAGAACCCTGAAAAAAAAATACTATTACATTTTTTTTTAATATACTTTAATGTAATTTATTTCTGTGATGCAAAGCTACTTTTTCAGCATCATTACTCCAGTCTTCAGTGTCACATGATCCTTCAAAAATTATTAAAATATGCTGATTTATTATTAATGTTGAAAACAGTTGTTCTGCTCAATATATTTTTTTGATGATACTTTTTTTTCAGAAATCTTTGATCAATAAAAGATTAAAAGGTTGTTTTCTAACAATATACACTACTGTTCAAAAGTTTGGGGTCAGTAAATTTTTTTAAAAAGAAATGAATACATTTATTGACCAAGGATGTGTTTAAAATAATAAAAAGCGATAGCATATAGATTTCTATTTTTAGAAAAGGTTTATATTTGAATAAATGCTGAATCCTGGAATGAAAAAAATTACAGGTTCCAAAAAAACATTTAGTTTCCAACATTGATCATTCTAATAATAAATCAGTATGTTAGAATGATTTCAGAAGGATCATGTGACACTTCAAGGGATAGTTCACCCAAAAATGAAAAATTGATTTTAATCTGCTTACCCCCAGGGCATCCAAGATGTAGGTGACTTTGTTTCTTCAGTAGCAAAGATTTTTAACTCAAACCGTTGCAGTCTGTCAGTCATATAATGGCAGTCAATGGCCACAAAATCTTTGAGAGTAAAAAAATGTTATATGTGACACTGGACCACAAAACCAGTCATAAGTCGCTGGGGTATATTTGTAGCAATAGCCAAAAATACATTGTATGGGTCAAAAGACTTTTCTTTTATGCCAAAAATCATTAGGATATTAGGTAAAGATCATGTTCCATCAAGATATTTTGTAAATTTCCTACCATAAATATATGAAAAATTAATTTTTGATTAGTAATATGCATTGCTAATATTTGCACAACTTTAAAGGCGATTTTCTCAATATTTAGATTTTTTGCACCCTCAGATTCTAGATATTCAAATAGTGTATAAATGTATAATGTAAATTACCCTTATGACTGGTTTTGTGGTCCAGGGTCACATATGACTGACAGACTGCAACAGTTTGAGTTAAAAAATCTTTGTTTGTGTTCTACTGAAGAAACAAAGTCACCTACGTCTTGGATGCCCTGGGGGGTAAGCAGATTGTAATTTTTGGGTGAACTATACCTTTAAGAATGGAGTAACAGCTGATGAAAATTCAGCTCTGCATCACAGGAATAAATTATATTTTAAAGTATATTAAAACAAAACCCATTGGTTTATGTTGTAATAACATTTTGCAATATTACTGTTTTTTTTCTGTATTTTTGATCAAATAAATGCAGCCTTGATGAGCATAAGATACTTTTTTATATATATATATATATATATATATATATATATATATATATATATATATATATATATATATATATATATATATATATATATATATAATTTTATAATTTTTTTTTAATATATGTATATAATTTTTTTTTAAACATTACAAGATCTTAAACTTTTTTTTCTTTTTGATCTCTTCCGCAGAGTTCTTCGCCGAACTGGACAAGGCTATGAACCCGCTCGTCTTCAACACCAGCAGCATGACTGACCTGGTGCGCTTCACGCGGCAGGGCCTCCACTGGCTACGACTGGACGCCAAGCTCATACAGTAGAGCGGCCCTATCCTCGCTCTATCCGTAGCCCCCTCTATGCCTACGCAAAACACTCACACACTCGATCTGCCTCAGACATCTGTGACACTGTGTTCATTTCTACACCAGCTTGCCAAAAATGGAAAAACACTCAGCGGCCCCGCCCCCTCCACCACAGACCCTATGAATATTCATGAGAGGGGGAGGCGGCCAAACCGCACGTCTGTCAGAGCGTCATTAACACTGCATCATCCTTCTCATGCTCATATCATCGGCTTGTTTAGGTAAAACAAAACAAAAAACGAAAAAGAGAGCCTGGTTTCTTACTTTTGACTGTCTTTTTTATTTCCTGCTAGCTGTAAGCAAACAAAAATAATAATTGGATGTTTATAGCTTTTTATTTCAACCAAAGTACCTCCCTTTAACCAAAGGTGCTTTAAAAATTTCTCCTTTTATCATTTGTATTGTGCCTTGTATTTGATATACAGGAAAGGAAGAGACACAATATCTTGAAATACGCATCTAGAGAGGTTCGACTCGTACGCAGGGTGTGGATCGCCAAAGGCTTGTAAAACGAGAAGCAGAAAGAACAACATGCACTCAGCAGATAATGAACACAGCGCTGACTGATCAAATGTGCAGGCATGTTTCTTGTATACCAGACCAAAAGACTGTTCGGCACCATATCAAGGCATTATTACTAATTTTATTTACTAATTTTATTTTTTTCGGCCTGGCTCATCCGCAGACGCCATTGTTATAGCCTGTCATGTTTGTTATACGTCACTACGGCCAAGATTTTTTTATACGAAATGTAGCGCTCGCATAGGTGTCACTTTCTCACTGTTGATTTTCCGGTATTAAACGCAGGAGTATTTTATTACCGCGGCTCAGCCTAATATATAGATTTTATTTAGATAACGTTAAGCAAATGGTTCCAAGTTGCGTTTTCACTCTTGGGCATGGAAACAGGGTTGCAATACGAGATGAGAGACGTATTTCTATTGTATATGAAAATATCATATTTAAATATTTAACGTGAGTCTTGAGGTTGCCTTTATAGTGTCATTAGTCACCTGTGTGTTGCAGTTCTTTTCGAAGAAAGCAGTCATGTGAGGATCTATTTATGTGTTCTGTTGAGAATAGCAGTTTGTGTATGTACATATTACATAGCGATTTTAGCGCAGACCGGCCCGCAATCCATACGCTCGCAGTAAATCGGATCGAAACTTAACTTAAGGGGTGAAGTGAAAAGCCAACCCGCCGTCTACGAAATGCTGGAAACTTAGCGTCTCTTGCACTAGAATCTTTCGTCTAATTGGCTCCCAAGCTGTTTTTTCTGTCTATGCAGATGTTTCTTAATCGCAAACTCCTGCCGATTGAAATTTTCATCAGTTTTAAAACACGAATGCTAGAGGCTAAACTTGGCTGCCGACTAGATGCAGAATACATAATTTCCTTTCAGAATTATAGGGGTGAGGTCTGTTATTTGTGCTTTTATGTAAATGAATTCATGCACTAATGTGATTTATGTACCAGATTCACGATGATAAAGTAACCGCGTCTTTAAAATGATTTCCCATGGCCTTTTTTCTCCTCCAGAGTCCAGACATGAAGTTGTTGTGCGGTGTCTTTTTATTTTTCTCTTCTGTTTTTACTGTTTTTATCTTTTCTACTAGTTTTAGAGGATTAGATTGACTGATTTAAATCCATCTTTAATTTTCTTTGCGATCATAACTTTACCCAGGGTGAGATGCTTTGTCTTTTTTTCTTTTGTCCAGTTGGAAAATAACACTCGCATGTTTCTATTTAAATACTAAGCTGTACAGATGTACATAAAAATTCTCTTTTAGGGTAAATTTTTACAACGATTTAACATTTGTATTAATTGTAAATAGAATGTGAATATATTAAATGCACATTTTCGTTACTGAAGGGGTTTTTTTGTTTTTCAACAGAACACTGTATGTTAGTGATCGGTCATGTTCAGATTCCCTGTGCTTTATGAACATGGCTTTCTGTCATTCAAATGGTGATGTTGGTCAATGCTGTTGAAATGGGCTAAATGCAGATCTGCCATTAGTGACCCAGGACGGCATCGTTTTGAGCGATTCTTGGTGTCTGTATCTAGTTCTCATTTTATAGTGATTTCAAAACAATCATTGGCAAGCAGTATAAAATCAGTTTAGTTTTAAAAGTATTGACAAGAAGAAATCTACATATATATATTCGTATATGGATGCAATATGATCTATGATTTAAAGGTACTCTTATGAGCCTCGATTATCCAAACTTGTAATAACTTGTAATTTAAACACTTTTTTTTTTTTTTTTTTGGTGAAGTGAGTATTACTAATGGATTTTCTGAGTCTGTTGCGAATCATCTTTGTATTTTGCTGTATTGAGAATAAAATATATATGATTGAAAAGTTTTGACTCTGGTTTGAATGACTTTTTAAACTTTGAAGTGGCTTTGAGTATGAATATGAACCTATCTTCGCATGAAGCATTTGACGTGTAATCGCGGAATCCAGTCATAAAAAACGGAATGTAGCCTATTATTTAATGCAGAATGTCACAGAAGTTTGGGAGAATTGAAAGTATGTCATCAAATTAAATCAAATCATGATATGAACTAGTATGTGTAAATATTAAGCTGCAAAAAGACTATTTAAATACGAATCCTGCATGTTCCGCGTCTCTGTTTTTATGAATTGGCGCAGACAAGGTTTTGTTTATTATACATACTGACGCACGCGGTGATTTCAGCATCTGCCATCGCAATAAATGAGGACATAAATACATGAACATCTCCAGAACTGCTCTGAGAGTCACTTCGTTCGCATTTGTCCGTTCCATTTGAGTAAAATTAGCTTGTGTTGCAGCTGTATTCAATCTAACCACAACTAGCGTCAGTTACAGGTATTCATCGCAACACGTCAAAATAAAAGTTCGGTTTAACTTAAAGATGACAGAAATATATTTTTAATACTTAGAATGTACGTACTACTACTACTACTACTGTTAAAAAATTAATAAAACTTTATTTTTTTTTTAAAATAATTACATGTTTTAATTTTAATAGTAAATCCTCTTTACTTGCCAAAAATAAAATTTGCTTAATTGTCGGGTTTGCATAATAATAATAAAATTTGCTTAATTCAAAAACATAATTTTTTATGCCTTCTGTTAATACAAATACACAACACAGAATTTCTGAGTGAATTAAAAAAAAGGCTATTGTAAGAATAAATAAAAGTTGCATTCGAATAATTAGACATGCTAAAACCAGAATTTGATAAGAATAAAATGCAAAATTTCAAATGCATAATTTGTTTGATTAATAAGATTTTATTTAAGCATTAAAAAGGAGTCCAGAAAAATTAAAACGGAATTCAGAAAAAATTAAATGGAAAAAAATAAATTTGGAAAAAAATAAAAAGGAATTTGGGAAAAATAAAATGGATTTCATAGGGCCCTAGTGCACCAAGTGTCTGAACAGTCCAGACCATGTGACAAATGGAGGTTTAGAAGTAGGCTACAAGTAATCCATACTGGAAATAATTCTACCAGTGTTGTGGAAAGTTACTTAATTAAAAAGTAATGCATTACAATACTGCGTTACTCCATGAAAAAGTAACTAATTTTGTAATTTGGTTACTTTTTATGGGAAGTAATGCATTACTTTTGTCACCTGGGCTGGACTTGTGGACCTGTTTGTTTATTTATAATAACAAAAAAACTCAAAAGTTAGATTTTTGGCAAATGTATAGGCATTTTCACACCAGAAGTGAAATTATTAAGCCTCAGGCAGAAGGAAGTGCCACTCGCTCCCAATTTCTTTTAACACGAGGACTGGAGATGTCAGGGAATAAATAGGAAAACAAAGTAACTTGCATTACTTATTCAGAGAAGTAACTCAAATATTTAGTACATTTAAAAGTAATGCCTTACTTTACTATTTACTTAAAAAAAATAATCTGATTACAGAACTCCCATTACTTCTAATGCTTTGCCCCAACACTGAATTCTACCTTAACCAGGGTTGCCAGGTTTTCACAACAAAATTGCATTTCAGAGTAGGGTCCATTGGTCAAATTAGCATTTCAGAAACTGAATATTATGTTTTTGGGGTCTCTTCAACCCGCTGACATGAAAAACAAACCACGGCAACAGTCAAAGTGGAAAACTGCAGATTTGGCAACACTGATTAAGGTTAATGAAAGCATGAAGTTAGCACAAGTAAAGTCATAAAATGTACATTCATATGAATTCTGGGAGTACTAGAGCTCTACTAGTATAATTACAATCACAATCTGCTTGGTATTTGGATCTGGCATAGCTGGGTCATGCATAGCATTACTGAAAGCACTTAAATCAGATTGCAAAGAAAGTTTCTGTTCATCGAGCCCACTGAACTACGTTAACACCCTCTAATAAGGAAGGCTTACGTTGTTTTTCCACCCATTTGTGGCGTTTGAAGAAAACAGATGCAAATATATATGGGCCATTTTACAGAATTGTGGAAACTGCTGTCCCACAACCAAAAAACACATTTAAAAAGCATTTAGGTATTGAAGTTGACTAAGATCCTTCTATTATCTATTGAAACCCACAATGCTATTTATATATTGTTTTATATACAATATAATAATAATATTTAAACTGATTCTTTTACAAAGTGAAGTTAATTTTGTTTATTTTATATTTTCTTTGTAAATTATTAGTCTTTATGTAAAAGAAAAAAAAAGTGTCACTACTGAAATGCTGTATGTTTTAGTTCAAAAGTCTGAAAAATCTGTGTGTAACTTCAAGGGGCATCACTACCGAACACTTTTTTTTCTGCAATTAAGCACACTTTTTTTGGAAGTTATTCCATAACATTTAGTTTTTACTAACTGTGCTAGCTAACCATGTGCTGATTAGCATCTTTAAGCGATGTTCAAAAATATCTAAAATTGTCATCGTTGTTTCAATAGTGACAAAAGGGAACACATAATCCTCATATTTGGGGAAAATAAACAAAATTTTAGTACGGTTATGCAAATTTTAGTGTTTTTGTTTATTTTAGTAGTGTTTTAGTATGTGGGATGTTTTGTCAAAGCTAAGTTCATCAGCTAAGATGTTATAATAGTTTTTGGTTCAATGTACATTCAAAATAATGAATACTTAACATTGAAGTCAGTATGATCCTTTTACAAAAAAAAAAAAAATAAATAAAAACAAAAATAAAAAAATAGATTCAAATCTCATGAATTACACTTGAAATATTGTTAAAAATGTAATTGTTATTGATTTACCACTGAACAAATATGTAAATAAAATAGCATAAAATACCCTTCTAACCTTTCTAATTAAATTATTATTATTTTTTCGGTGGTGACAAATTTGGGGAGAGGACAAATATTCCAAAACTTTTTGAATATTCAATATGAAAATTAACTGCACAATTACTAGAAATGTGTAAACTGGATATTATACAATTTCTATACATACAATTTTTTTTCAAGACATTTCTAATTCGACTTTGAACCAGTTGTGTTGAATAGCCCATATATGCAAATACAGAATATTGACATTTTGCATTGACAGTTTAGATTTTAATGGTTACTGTTCCTCATGTTTAATTGTCACTCAGACACTTCCTCTCCCTCTCCAGCTGTCATTCAACATCAGTGTTGGGGGTAATGTATTACAAGTAACACAAGTTACGTAATAATATTACTTTTTTCCAAGTAACTAGTAAAGTAATGCATTACTTTTTAATTTCCAAAAAATATCGGAGCTACTTTTTCAAAAAAAGTTTTTATTTCCTTTATTTAATCCTGTTTTATTAACCAATGACTTTGCTGTTGACCTTTGTTGATCCAATTCAACCATACACTGCAAAAATACTTTTCTTACTTACAGTTTTTACTTGTCTTGTAAATCTTTCTTAATTTAAGAATTTTTTGATATTTTGACTGGAAACAAGACAAAAAATATCTAAATAAGAAAAGTATTTTTTGCAGTGTACTAATAAGCAAAGCTTACTTTATATTAACTAACATTCGTGCTTTTTTACCTCAATGCTGCAGAGTGTTGAACTTTCTCTTCCTATAGTTCAACTGTACAGACGTCAATTTAATTTTCCTTCAGCCTTAGCCTTATTCACTTCATTTCATTTTGGTGTGAAAGGGCTTTTACATTTGCTAAGAATCAGAAAAGTAACATAATTAGTTACTTTTTAAGGGAGTAATACAATATTGTAATGCATTACTTTTAAAAGTAACTTTCCACAACACTGTTCAACATTTAAAAGTATGAAAATTAAATGAAAATTCACATTATTTAAGTTAAGCTGAATGGGTTTCTTTCTGTTGAGCACAAAAAAAAATTGTTGAATGTTGGTAACAGAAGAGCTGCTGGTAGCCACTGACCTCCATACTAAATACCAAATACTATGGAAGTCAATGGCTGTCAACAAGTGTTCAGCGGAAGAAAAAACTCATATAAGTTTGAAAGTGAAGTATCCCTTTAATTCTAAACTTCCTATTCATATAACACGTTAACAATTATCCAGCATTAACATTTACATGGACAAATGTGACCCTGGACCACAAAACCAGTCATAAGTTCGCTGGGGTTATAAAAATACATTGTATGGGTCAAAATTATTGATTTTTTTTTTTATGCCAAAAATCATTAGGATTTTAAGTAAAGATCATGTTCCATGAATGTATTTTGTAAATTTCCTACTGTAAATATATCAAAACTTAATTTTTAAAAAGCAATATGCATTGCTAAGAACTTCATTTTAAACAATTGTAAAGGCGATTTGCACCCTCGGATTTTTGATTTTCAAACAGTTGTATCTCAGCCAAATATTGTCCTATCAAACCATGCATCAGTGGAAAGTTTATTTATTCAGCTTTCATATGATGTATAAATCTCAGTTTCGAAAAATGGAACCTTATGACTGGTTTTAGAACCATTGATGGACAGCTCAAAAAACGTCCCTCGCCCCGCCCCCTTTGTGGCTCCGCCCCTCTCGCTGATTAGCTCTAGAGACAGAGGTGGCAGTGGCTTCACTTTGCCTCAAGATACAAGGAGTTATGCGCTTTAACGCTCAGTTTATGGCGTTAACCCTACAGCTGGTGTTATGAAACGCCGTCGAGCCGTGCAGTGAGGACGGAATACATCCTGACAGAAGCATAAAGGTAAGCAGCTCCAGGCGGAGTTTATTAAAAGTGCTGGTATCGTTTTGTAAATGCAATAGTTTCGGTGAACGTCTCACAACAGCAACAGGTGGATAAAACGATGTCTCTGTATAGAGAGCAAATATGTGGAATGGTTTAACTCGAAAAGGAACTGTGTTATTGTTAGATGTAACGTTACTTTTAACAGGGGCTAAGTGTAACCCTATTACACAAGAGGTATTTGTAACAAAGTGTATTATTTTCGAGGACTTTGTCCCACCAGGGAAAGAGGTTAATCACGCAGAACAGAATCTGAACATCTACTTTCCCCTCCTAAATTGTTAAAAAGACTAATTCAGACCAGTTAAGACTTTTTTTTTCAGCAGGTGTATGGAGATCAGAGGATTGCAGTGTATTTGTGTTCATAACAGCTATGTTGCATCACTGTTTTGTCTCTTTTGCATGGGTCACAGTCCACTTTAGTTGAAATATCCAGTGTGCCGTAAGCTTAATGTGTGCAAGATGAATTTAGAGGGGTGAAAATGTGACAGCTTTGTTCAGAAGAAACCAGACACTGGCTTTTTGTCCAGTTGTTGAAACACTATATCAGTCTTGCGTTGAAAACTACCTCCCATCTTCTCTCTAGCAGGCTTTTCTGCATTTAGGAATTGCATGGCATGCAAGACACATAATGCAACTGCATCTACTGAAAAACCTGCGATGCACAATGCAGTCTCGTCTCGCTCTTGTCCTCAATGACACACACCTTCCAGTCTCAGAGAATGCATGAGCAAGTTTTACTGTTCTTTAGACACTTTCCCAGCTTGCATTATTGTTATAAACACCTGTGTCTTTTACAGGTGCAATTAGACTGACACGCTGTAAAATATCACTTGTATAACTCAAGGAATGTCTATTGACGAGGTCAGGGATACAATAAACATTTGCACGCTATTTCAACATTCAGCAATGTCCTTTTGCATTGAGACAATCCGTTTATTGTTTGGGTGTTACTGTAACGTTCAGTATACTCAATGCAAACTGGTTTATCTAGGCTCAGTGTCACTGTCACAAACTTGTTTATCTATTTAATGCCTCTTGAACTGCAGCTTTTATTATTTGATATTCTCAGTAAACTGAAATGGTAATAATTTAAAGCGTTCAGTTTGATATCGGGGTTATTAATGTAAGTTCCAAAAGCTTAATTTTAATCCAGTCTTCATGTTTTTTAAAATGCTGACACACTCACATGGAATCTGCCTTATGGGTCAGTTACACGCATTAAAAATGCCATTATAGGCAGATGTTAGTCAGGCCTGAAGGTAAACAGATCCGGTGCAAAGTCACCTGAGCTGTTGTTGTAATAAATATTTTCAAACAGTTAGTAGTATGGCAAGATGTACTTGTTTAAACTGCTGCCTAGACTCGTCATCTCTTGAGTTAAAGGAAAAGCTCATTTGAAAACAGGGTGTCTGTGGGTCCTAAAATGTCTTCAATAACGTTTCCAAAAAAAAAAGTCCTTAAAAAGTTTTAAAATGTCTTAAATTCAGATTTGACGGGTCTTAAATATTTTGGTCACATTACCGCTAAAATATCTTCAGTCCAATCATTGGACAGACCAAAGAGTGACAAAAAATACAAATAAATAAATAACCAGCAAAGCATCGAAACACAAGAATGATTCTTCTTATTTTAATACAGTCACCGTATAAACAGTGTTAGATAATGGATAGTGTATTTCTGGTATCAAAATCGCTTCCTGTCTCTTTGTGAGAGACTTAAAAACAAATAAGAGAAACAGCACACATAAAGAAACTCAGAAGAAACACACTGAAGTAAAAATTCAAAATGTGTTATTTACCAAAAAAAAAAAAAAAAGGTTAAACAAACGAACTAAAATAAAGAGAATTTCAAGAAAAAATAAAACATTTCATAGGGCACTAAAAACTACATTTTTAATACATTTATTTTAATAAATTTAATACAACTTTTAATAAGTTTTAATAAGTAATAAAAGTGAATTTAACAATTAAAATGGGGTACAAAAAAATAAAATAAAAATAAATAAATATATATATATATATATATATATATCTCTGAATCATGAGATTAAAAAAAAATTGATTTTTCAATTTATCCAGGATCATGCAGCTTTAGTTTAAATGTTTATTACTGCATATAATTCATTAAAATAGAAGTTTAATTTCAGTACTTTCATATCAAAATGCACCTGTTTTCTTTTTTTTTTGCATTTTGTGTTTTTCAGTTGAATAAAATGCTATTCCCTATATATTTCATAAATGAGGATTTCTTTAAAAAAGTTTTTAAAAATCTTGTCTCGTCTTGTTCTTGTGAACCCAGTCTCGTCTTGTGGGATAAGTGTCTCATCACACCCCTAACTATTACATATATATATGAAATATAAAATGTATTTCCATTACAGGTTTAGGTCTTAAATTTCATATAAGGTGGTATTAAAAAGGTCTTAAAAAGTCTTAGTTTTTTACTTGTTCATATCTGCAGAAACCCTGGAAAATGAAACCTCATTTCATTTTGTATGAGTGCGGCGCACAAAAGGAGAAATGTTATAGAATTAGTCCGCCACTCTTTACCATATAATAAAAGTGAATGAGGAACTATGACTATCATGCTCTAAAATGACGAAAAAATTAAAAGTTATCAGTAAATAATGTTTTTTTTTTTTCCTTTTGTGTTTCGTTAAACAAAGTAAGTCATACAGGTTTAGAATATGACGTGCATGATGGGTAAAAAATGTTGTTTTTGGATAAACCATTGGATGTTTCTTGTAAAGTCTTCTTATCAGCGAATGAGCTGTAGGGTCATTTTGGTTTACTATCTCTTAATGTTGTGCATATTGTGGCAGAATAAGCCATATTCGCTCTAGGAGCTGCTGAGAAAACAGGACTGAGGAACACTGATTAGTCATCTCAGCTCAAAAACACGTGTTAGTCTTAACATCAGGGAACCAGGGAAAGCATTAGTTGCACTTACCCATGCAAACCCCACCTCCATGATGCTCTGCTGGAGAGTTTTTTTTTTTTGGTATGCGTTGTAGGTGGTGCATTGCTAGATTCTTGTTAAGGTGCTTTTGTGCATTGCTATATGATTATATGGGTGTTCTGGGTGGTTACTTGGTGTTTGGCTTGTTTAGTCTCAATTAAATATGTCTTGAGTTGTCTGCTTTACTGTCACTTTATTTTTCAAACTGTCAGAAGTCACTTTCAAGTTTTAAACCAGGCCAAAATCTGTGTAAGGAGCTTTTTTGCCCTCATACAAAACTCCCAAATTTTATTTTATTATTGAAAGGACTCAATAATAAGCATAAAATAAGTAGGTGAGAACAACATGTATGAACAAAAATGTACACATAGTTTACTCACCCCCTTGTCATCCAAGATGTTCATGTCTTTCTTTCTTCAGTCGTAACGAAATTGTTTTTTGAGGAATTTCTCTCCATAAAGTGGACTTCTATGGTGCCCATGAGTTTGAACTTCCAAAATGCAGTTTAAATGCAGCTTCGAAGGGCTCTAAACGTTCCCATCCGAGGAATAAGTGTTTTATATAATGAAACAATTAGTTATTTTCTAAAAATAAATAACAATTTATGTACTTTTTAACCTTATATGCTCATTTTGTGTATAGCTCTGTAGTGCACTTGCGTACTCTATATTATGTTTTTTCCTCAAAAAACATAATTTCTTTATGAATGATGAAAGAAAGACATGAAAGACATTGGATGACAAGGGGGTGAGTAAATTATCTGTAAAGTTTAGTTTTGGAAGTGAACTAATCCTTTAATGGGAAAGTTCACCCAAAAATAAATATATTGTCATCATTTACTCACCCTCATGTCTTTGTTTGGATTACGTTCCGTTCTGTTTACTTTTATTTTGATACTATGTTCTGTTTCCAGTTTCTCCTCTGCCCTTTAGTTTCGGTTTTCTGTGTTTATTTGCTTCTTTAGTTACCAATAATTACCTGTGTTTTTCATTCTAAATCTGTATGAGTTTCTTCCTTCAGCTAAACACAAAAGAAGTTATTCTGAAGAATATATATATATATATATATATATATATATATATATATATATATATAATATATAAAATAATAATTGTATGTATTTGTATACACTAGTATATAATTGATATTATATAGAAATTATATAAATATTTTACATATAAATCTAACATATTTTTCATTATTATGTACACTGTAAAAAACAATTTAAGTCAGTGTAAAATAATTTGTTACCTAGATGCCTTAAAATTTGAAGTTCAGTCAACTCGAAAAAATTTTTGTCAACTTGAAATGTTACGTTTTACTAGTGTCAACTGAGATAATAACAAAAAAATTTTAGTTTAAAATGTAAAATTTTAAGGCAGCAGGGTAACAAATTATTTTAAGTTGACTCAAATTTTGTTTGTTTTTTTACAGTGTACATGTATGTGTGTGTATTTATATATCCATAATAAATATACACAGTACACACATATATACATATACACAAACATAAACTTTTATTTTGAATTTGAATCACGACTAATCGTTTTGCAGCTCTGCTTTAATGTAATATTTTCTGATTGGCTGAAGCTCTTAAGATTCATGAGGAGATATTATATGCTAAAAGTAATATTATTATTGTTACTTCTAAGACAGAAAGCTGTTGCTATTTGTAATATCAGCTCGCTGTAAAATAAGGAAAATCTAAAAATTTTAATACTAAAATATGTATTATTTATTGATTATTAAAAAAACAAGCTTTTTAAACAAAGACTCCCTCAAAATTCTATTTTATTAGTGTTAAATGAAGGGATATGGAAATAAAATAATGACTAATGTATTTTAAACAGAAGGGATGTTGAATTGCAGTAACTGGAAAAAAAGCATTAACAGTACTTGCATTTTAATGCATTGTATTATCAGTGATATTAAAGTAAATTAAATTGGATTTAATTGAATTATTTAAAAATTCAATAATTCATATTCACCGTCTAGAGTTCCTTTCAAATTATTCAGTCTGTATAAAAATAAAACAATTTTTTTCAGTTAGTGCAATTTAGCATGCCTTTTTGTTTAAAATACATTTGTCATTCCTTCAATACACACAGTCCATTTTCAATTCAGACATTAACAGGTGAAGAAAAATACTTTTTTTAACCAAAAAACAAAGACACTGTGTTGAATGAATGTTGGGGAATGTTCATGTTCAGGAAAAATGTTAGTAATGTGTTTGTCGTATGAAGTGCAAAGCTGGCAAAAGTAATCCAAGTAGTGTTTGCCTAGTACATAACCCCCTCAAATATCCCAGCATTTCATGTCCCTCCATTGTTCTAGCGCTCATATCATGTGACCCGCTTGTAATTCATTAAATGAGAGCGCTGTCTACATGAACTAGTGTAACTCATAAAGAGGAAGCAGCATGATCCAAACGGCTCAACCTCAGAGGAATTCCAGGAGAATGTGACAGATTGCTTCAGCGTCTCTGAGTGATCAAGCATGAAAAAAGCCTACTGTGGGACAATGAGACGTCTGACATTATAATGCACCCAGTTGGGTATGGATAATCTACTGAAAATGCCACTCTGTCCAGCGAAAGTTGCACCACAGAATTTCATTTGGGGGTGAATCTAAGTAATAAGAAGTACTTCACGTTGTAAAAATTTGAGCAAAAAATGTTTGGGAAGAATTTGTTAGAGAACGTCAATGTACAATAGTTTACAACTTTATAAATTGGCATTGCATGTAGGATAAATAACTTTACCTAGATTTTTATTTGCTAAAAATGTTAGGAAAATATCTAGTTTAGGAAGAATTTTGGTAGCAAACATCAATTTACAGTAGTTTACAGCAGTGTAAACTGACTGCATGCATGATGCATTGATTTACATTGATTTACATTTGTTGAAAATGTAAAAATGTTAGCAAAAAATTTAGTTTGGGAAGTATTTGTATTTGTTTTGTAAAAGATCAATTTACGTTAGTTTACAACTGTATAAATTGACATTGCATTTGTGATAAATAACTTTACACTGATTTTTATATGCTGGAAATGTAAAAATGTTAGCAAAATTAGGAAGAATTTGGTATGTAAAAAATGAATTTACAGTAGTTTACAGCAGTATAAACTGACTTTGCATGCATAATGCATTGATTTACATTAATTTACATAGATTTTTATTTGTTGAAAATGGAAAAATCTTAGCAAAAAAATTCAACTGAAGATGTAGTTCGGGAAGAATTTGTTAGAAAACGTCAATTTACAGTAGTTTACAACAGTATAAATTGACATTGCATTTGTGATAAATAAGCAAAATATCTAGTTTAGGAGGAATTTGGTAGCAAACATCAGTTTACAGCAGTATAAACTGACTTTGCATGCATGATGCATTTGATTTACATTGATTTTTATTTGTTGAAAATGTAAAAATGTTAGCAAAAAATTTAGTTAGGGAAGTATTTGTTAACAAAACATCAATTTACAGTAGTTTACAACAGTATAAATTGACATTTCATTTGTGATGAATAACTTTACATAGATTTTTATTTGCTGAAAATGTAAAAATGTTAGCAAAATATCTAGTTTAGGAAGAAGTTGGTAGCAAACATCAGTTTACAGTAGTTTACAGCAGTATAAACTGACTTTGCATGCATGATGCATTGATTTACATTGATTTTTATTTGTTGAAAATGTAAAAATGTTTAGTTAGGGAAGTATTTGTTAACAAAACATCAATTTACAGTAGTTTACAACAGTATAAATTGACATTTCATTTGTGATAAATAACTTTACATAGATTTTTATTTGCTGAAAATGTAAAAATGTTAGCAAAATATCTAGTTTAGGAAGAAGTTGGTAGCAAACATCAGTTTACAGTAGTTTACAGCAGTATAAACTGACTTTGCATGCATGATGCATTGATTTACATTGATTTACATTGATTTTTATTTGTTGAAAATGTAAAAATCTTAGCAAAAAAATTCAACTGTGAAAATGTAGTTTGGGAAGAATTTGTTAGAAAACATCAATTTACTGTAGTTTACAACAGTATAAATTGACATTGCATTTGTGATAAATAACTGTACATTGATTTTTATTTGCTGAACATGTAAAAATGTTAGCAAAATATCTAGTTTAGGAAGAATTTTGGTAGCAAACATCAATTGATGCATTGATTTACATTGATTTTTATTTGCTGAAAATGTAATCAAAAAATTCAGTGAAAACGTAGTTTTGGAAGAATTTGAATGTGGATACAGATCAAGTGTCCACCTATGTGGACATCATTTTTCTCATGTTCAAAGATGATATTTGCTTACTATATTTATTGGTTTCTCCTAACTCCAAATAGCTAGAAGAAATCTAAAATGCAATCCAAACCAAAGCTTGGGTCTTACGAGGTTAAGGTTTGGTTTCTAGAAGTTTCCTCCACACTGCTGCATCATGTCTCTAATGTGTCTCGCATAAAACCAGTGTCATTTTAGCTCATAACAGAGGTATTCAGAATGCTGATATGCGGTAGGCTTGGCATGAATCCTGTAATTACAGTGCATTTCAGGCATATTTCAAACATCAAGATGTCTGATTTAACAGAGAAGAGAGCAGCAACACCGCATGCCCCTTCCACCTCTCCGCTTTCCACGTTTTTATCTTTTTCATCCCTCTCTATAGTCATGCACCTCTGAATCAGTGCCAGGTAGCAAAGTCCACAAGCACTAAACTGTGGCATGTCAGCTGGCTGAGGTTTAATCTGTTTTATTCCAACCCAACTCTCTCTCTCTCTATTTCTTCTACTGTAATGGCTGCTCTTTGTCATCCGCTGTAATTAGCAAAAGTGCAGGGATTGAACACATTCCTTCTATATTAGGATTGTAATAGCAGCTATTATTCTTATATTACTTATCATTTTAACCTTGAAGGCCTTTGTGTTGAGCTTCAGGCGTCCTATGGCTGTGGGAAGGATGAGCAGGAACGCTGAACCTTTCATTAGCTGTAGTTTCAAGTAGTTTGCAACTGTTATTAATATTGTCATTTTTCTAAGCGCATCAAAAAATCCAGTTTTAAAATACCAGTCAAAAGTCAAAAGATTTTTTGTTTTGTAAAGAAAAAAAGTACAGCAAAAACAGCTAAATTTTGTAATATGTTTACAAATTAAAAGAACTGTTTTCATCCTAGGAACATGCTTGAAACATGCTAACAACTCGCTTATCATGCTTGAAACATGCTAGTAACATGCTAATCTTGCTAATTATGTTAGCAAATTGCTAGTAACATGCTAATCATGGTATCAACATGCTCGTAACATGATAATAATGTTAGAAACCTGCTAGTAACTTGTTAATCATGCTAACTACATGCTATTAACATGCTAATCATGCTAACAACGTGCTGTCAACTTGCCAACCATGCAAGAAACACCAGCAACTTGCTATTCATCTTAGGAACATGTTAGAAACATGCTAACAACTCTTATCATGCTTGAAACATGCTAGTAACTTGTTAATCATGTTAGTAACATGTTAATGAGGCTTACAACATGCTAGTAACATGCTAATCATGGTATCAACATGCTAGTAACTTGTTCATCATGCTAACTACATGCTATTTACATGCTAATCATGCTAACAATGTGCTGTCAACTTGCTAATCATGCTAGCAGCAACATGTTAGTAACATGCTAATCGTGGTATAAACATAACTGGCTAATCATGCTAGTTACATGCTAGTCATGGTATCAACATGCTAGTAACTGGCTAATCATGCTAGTAACACGTTAATCATGCTATCAACATGTTAGTAACTTGCTAATCATGCTAGCAACATGCTAGTAACTTGCTAATCTTGTTAACAATGTGCTGGTAACATGCTAATCATAGTATCAACATGCTAGTAACTGGCTAATCATGTTAGTAACATGTTAATCATGCTAGCAACATGCTAATCTTGCTAGCAACGTGCTTGTAACATGCTAATCGTGGTATCAACATGCTAGTAACTTGCTAATCATTCTAGAAACCTGTTAACAACTTAATAATAATGCTATTAACTAGCTAATCATGCTAACGACATGCCAGTAACGTGCTAATCATTCTAGAAACATGTTAACAACTTGCTAATCTTGCTAACAACATGCTAGTAACTTGCTAATCATGCTAGCAATATGTAAGTAACTTGCTAATCATTCTAGAAACCTGTTAACAATTTGATAATCATGGTAGTAACTTGCTAATCATGCTAGTAACTTGCTAATCATTCTAGAAACCTGTTAACAACTTGATAATCATGCTAGTAACTTGTTAATCATGCTAACAACATGCTAGTAACTTGCTAATCATTCTAGAAACCTGTTAACAATTTGATAATCATGGTAGTAACTTGCTAATCATGCTAACAACATGCTAGTAACTTGCTAATCATTCTAGAAACCTGTTAACAACTTGATAATCATGCTAGTAACTTGCTAATCATGTTAACAACATGTTAGTAACATGCTAATCTATCTATCTGAAATCTATTCATCTATCCATAATCTAAAGATCTTTCAAACTTTCTGGTCAGGCTTTCTCAAGCCAACCTAAAATTTGTCTTGATTAACTTTTTTTTTTAAATCTGGTTTAGTTTAATTATTAATTTGATAGAATCTTTAGAATTATTTAATTGTTACAAAAATTACTCTAACAGTCAGGATAAAAACTGGGTTATTTATTTATTTAATTTTATTTAATTTTTATTCGATTATTTTTTTTACTTTTTGAAGCACAAGGAAAAAATATTTGGATATTCCATGAAAGAGCAGTTGCGTGTAACATCTAGGCCATGTCAACAAGTGGGAAAATGTTCTTCGCTGGTCTGATCTTGCTGCGATAATATTTCTCAGCGATGTCAGCACATGAGTTATAGCGGTTCACTCAGTGTTTTTGCAAACCAATCAGAGGACATGTACCCTTCAGCTGGTCAAACTGTTTATTTGCAAATCAAATTTGACAGGAACAAATGCAAATGTTAATGTATGCTATTGGCTGCCTTGCAATGTTGCCATAGCTATATGACTTCACCTTTGCTTGATTGCCTGCGATCTCAAGGTCAGTGAACAGGAATCCAGACAGGAATGTTTGAACAGTCACACATTAAGGTTATGTCTTCATCTGAGCAATAAAGACTTGGCAACAGTAAAGAGAAAACACACAATGCCCATACTATATTTCAAAATAAAGTCTATTGTAGGGCCATTAAGTTTTATGTGAAAGTAATTCCCATTATAAAAAGTGGCCTACATATTTCAGCATAAATAACTTTTTTTAGAGTTGAGTTGATTTAATGAACTGACCTATAATCCAAAGCCTTCGAAACAGAAAAATAAAAATCTGGCTATAAAGTTAATCCGTTTGGTACCTGGAACCAACCTGATCTCCATATTTTTGTATGTATTACAGCTGGTATTCATAGTATAATCAGCAGTCAGCTAATTATTTTGTTACTGTGCTGAGTTTGATTGACAGGTGAGTGTCACCTGATAGCACCTCTACCTGACTTGGCCTCTCAGAGAATGTAATGTGAGAATTTCAGCAATTTCCACTGCCCGGGTAGAATTACTTACCTGTTTTCCAGCTTATTTTCCAACTGAGTTGCAAAAGGAGAAAAAGTGCACCTGGCAGATTTTTGTCTTTTAGCGATCTTGAGATCCTCAACAGGTTTTGAAAAACATTTGGCATTCTGGTGTTTGCGTTTCTCTGTGAAGCTTACATGTTATGTAAGCGAGAATAAAAATGAAACTTTGTCCTTGCGGCCTGTAAGCAAAACATTACTGTTTAATCAAGCGAGCGCAGTTCACCTTGCGTTATATGACAAGTCCTAGTCAGCACACTTGCTATCAGTAACATTAGCCACCGAAATGAAATCAACAGAGAAAGTCATGTCACAAATGTAAACAACCCGAGTCGATGTGACATAATACCGTATGTGTTTGCGTTGCATGTGTAAGTTTATCTTTCACATTCCCATCCTGTGTAATCACTTTACCACTGATAAGGACTTAATAAGAGTGCCTATGCTGTTAGCTAGACGGCATTAGGTTACACGAGAAGTGACAATGCAAAGCATGCATCTGTTCTGAAGTATGCAGAATTTGTGCCAACTTCCTTAAATAGCCATTGATAGCCTAAGGTTCATCAGTCCCACTTTATTTTAAGGTCTAATTCTCACTATTGATTAACTACTAACTGACTTTTCCATCAATAAACTATTAATAAACTAAAATAATTTTCTGCTTATTAATAGTTAGTAAGGTAGTTGTTAGTTTAGGTATGGGGTGGATTAAGGGATCTAAAATATGATCATGCAGAATGCTAGGAATATGCATGCTAAAAAGCAGCTAGTTAATAGTGAGACATTTTGGATGCCTCTGTCATCTAAAAGCAGGAACACAACATGAAATTAAAATGATTATCCATAGTGTTCAAATGGTGCACACATTCAAAAAACGGTTCCTGAAGAAGCAGTTCCAAAGATATCTGTGAAAATAGATTTATTAGGGCATTAATAGTTTATTGAAATATGAAAAAAAAAATAAAAATAAAAATGAAATAATAAAAAAAATAAAATGGTGCTCTAAATACGACTCTAAATAAGCACCACTCATAATGAGTGAATCGTTCAGTTGTTCATTCAACTGATTCATTCAGATGGCTGATTTATTCAGGAAGCAAGTGTTAATGGCTAAATCGGTCACTGAATTATTAGCTCATATAATTGGTAAAAAAAACAGATTAATGCAGTATTGTAATCGTTCTGCTGTGCCTTTGTTTGGATCTATTTTAATTTGAGAAATTGAGCAAAACAGACAATACTGATAATATTGTTTATTGAGCTGTGAAATCAGTATCACATTTGCAATTATGCAAATATCTGGAAAAGACAAAACTCTTGCACATGTGATATTGCAAAACTATGTCGTATGATATAAATATAAGACACAAACACATAAAGGGACATGTTTTGCCCTCATTTCTTGACTGTATACAAGTACAGTTAAAGTCAAAAGTCCACATACACCTTGCAGAATCTGCAAAATGTTCATTATTTTAGCAAAATAAGAGGGATCATAAAAAATGCATGTTATTTTTTTATTTAGTACTGACCTGAGTAAGATATTTCTCATAAAAGACGTTTACATACGCTTGATTCTTAACTGTGTTGTTACCTGAATGATCCACAGCTGTGTTTTTTTGTTTAGTGATAGTTGTTCGTGAGTCTCTTGTTTGTCCTGAACAGATAAACTGCCTGCTGTTCTTCAGAAAAATCCTTTAGGTTCCACAAATTCTTTGGTTTTTCAGCATTTTTGTGTATTTGAATCCTTTCCAACAATGACTGTATGATTTTGAGATCCATCTTTTCACACAATCTGGACAGCTGAGCGACTCATATGCAACTATTACAGAAGGTTCGAATGCTCACTTGTGCTCCAGATGGAAAAAACATGCATTAAGAGCCAGGGGTGAAAACTTTTGACAATCATGTCAAAATCATCCAATTTTCTTATTTTGCCTAAATATAAGAAGCTACTTACATGTTTTCAAGAGGACAAAATAAGTTAAATTTACCTTGATCTTCAAAACGGCCTTATGTTTTTTTCTTTCTGGGGCATCAAAGGACGTGAATGACTATGATCAGGGCTGTTTTGTTCCATCTAGAGCAACTATCGGTGACAGGAAAGAAAGCCCCTTTGTGACATCATTGAATTGTACAGCGTGTTAGATCACTGCGACGCCTCGAGAAAAGATTGCATCAAGCTTCATTGCCCTTTTATCATCTTGACACCTTTTGTGGCGTTCTCTTCATCTACCTGCTCTATTTCCTGTGTTCTCATAGCTTCTAATTGTGAGTTTTAAGGTAATGAGAGAACAGCATCAGGGCCCACCATTATTCCTTACAGTATCCTTATCATGGCTGACAATAAGGTTAATGGTACTAGTAAGATCCCACTACTTTTTATTCTGTTGTGTTCTTCCTATAAAGGACGGCCACTATATAGACCACAGGAAGAGCAACATAAAGAATGTCAAATTCTCAAAGTGGGCCATTTCCCCACTTATGCTTCTGCACGTCCGTTTACTGTCTTTTGTTACACTTGTTCTTTCACCTTGTCCTGTTACCTAAGCGAGGCGATGTTAAGAATGTGTCGTAATTTGGCACAAACATTTCCCTGGTTAAAGTTTAATTCTTGCTGACCCATTTCATTTTCATCAGTTTGTCTGGAGATGTTCTTATAAAATGTGCCAGAGACATCAGTTTATAAATAAATAAGTTTATATGAGATGATGAACTTTTAACTTTGTGTTGTTTTTGAGTGTGTATGTGTGTGTGTGTGTGTGTCATTATACTTGGCTTTTCTTGATTCTGTTTACTTGACCTCATTGTTTCTTCGAAAGTAGTGACTTTCAGGATTTGGATTCAGTCACATTTTATCCTAAATTCCATGGGTTTCAACATTAGAAAGGAACAAGTCAGATTTACAATGGTAGAAACTGTTCAAGACATTTTTTTGACCCTTTAATAATCCCCTCTTTAAAATAATGAATTGCCGTCTTTTGCATATTTCTGATTCTAAGAAGGATCTGTGTGTTTGAATAGTTTTAAATTGAAGTTTACTTAAATGAGTCAAATTCTGTTGGCTGGAACACTAAATATACAAAAGTTGACATGGTTAATTCAGTGAGGAAACTTAAATATTGAGAAGTAGAGGTCAACCGATATTGGATTTTACGGATACCAATAGCTAGGTTGGACCACACTGGCAGTTATGATTAATCGACCGATAGTTTTTAAAATGGATACTGAATGGAAATTAAAACAGTGGTCTACTATTTAAAAAAGGGAGTGAGCCATACTGTAAAATAAAAATGTTAATATTAATTATATATTTAAAAATATCAGCAAATGTTGAAATAAACACACTAACAAGGAACAATACTTAAATTCTACAGCTTTTATTAATCTTAGTTAATGCTACAAATGGACTCTTATTGCGAAATTGTACCATTTTATATCAACAGTCTATAAACATCTACACAAAAGCCATAGTATTGAAATTACATCATATAGATATTGTACGTATACTCTCACAGTTTACCTGCTTCTATACTAGAACACATGATGAATAACTAATCAAAACAGCAAAATATTTTAGTCACAAACTAAGCAAAAGCCCAGCGCCATGTCCGGAGATCTCGTATCAGTTATCACACACCGGACGCGTCGCATTCATTTCAAACAGTGGTCTAAAACTGTTTATTTAATCCAAACGGACATAAGTTTACTTCAAGAATGATTAAAAAGCGGCACAGATGAGTTTGAAGTTCGGTGTTTAAAACATCAGACTAAACTGAGCGCGATCTATATTATAGCGCTCTATATGAATCATACAGACTTTATTAGAGCCACAGAAAGAAATGTTTTGTTAACAATAAACACAATCTTCCAGTCCATGGTGAAGTCTTTATGTACATTTACATCAATTTGGGACATCTATGATGTATTTAATGTAAAACTCTGTGATGCGGCAGAATTTCTGTCGGCTGAATGAACACAGTTTGCTGTCTCACATCACTATAGATGCAAATAGATTATAACATTTGGGTTGGACTTACAGTTTTGGTCACATTGTTTTAACCTCCTGAGGTGTGGCTAATGTTTGCTTTCTCTCAGCCTTGATAGCAAACATACTGCTGTGCTTTCTCTACTAATGCAGCATCTAGTCAACAAAGTACTTACTAAGTAATATTACGAAAGCATGCACTAATAGTTGTTGATGATTTAAATCCGTATTTGTAGCGTCCCGCTCTGTTCAACACAGTATCACATGTGTAAACAAACAGCACATGTTGTCAGCGATTTCTGCCTCTAGAGGCCGCTCTCACTGTACATATCTATTGCTCTCATACTGTATAATGAATGAGGAGCTTTCTCAAGCGGCTCCAGCAATGGACGCGGAACTATCGGCACATATTTTTGCTGATAACCGATCCATAAACTATCGGTGCCAATTAATCAGCAAAACGGATACATAAGTCAACCTCTATAGAGAAGTGCTCGATTGAACATTTCATAATCAGTAATAGTACCTTCAATATCTGTGTATGGGTCATGGACTAAATAAATGAATTTAACATTTAATGTAGAAAAGTATTAACTGATTATGTTAATGAGTTGAAAGCATACATATGGGCAGAAACTGGGAAATATTCCCACACCTTTAACTGCATTTAATTTTTAAGTAAAAATTGGCAACTGCACATTATGAATGAATAATCTTTGTATTACATTTTGTATTACAGGCATTCTGAAGGAGAAATATGTGCATTTGGTTTTGGATTGAAGACTTGCGTTGGGGAAAGTTACTTTTAAAAGTAATGCATTACAATATTGCGTTACTCCCTAAAAAAAAGTAACTAATTACGTTACTTAGTTACTTTTTATGGAAAGTAATGCATTACATTTACTTTTGCACGACTTTTTAAATCTGGGCAGGGATTGCTTGTTTGTTTTTCATATAAAAAGTTTCATTTTTAGCAAATGTAAAAGCCCTTTCACACCAAAAAATAAATAAATAAGCCTAAGGCTATAGAAAAAGTACATTTACATCTGTACAATAGAACTGTAGGAGAAGGAAGTTCAACAACATGAAGCACAATTGTTAGTTAATCTAAAGTAAGATTTGCTTATTAGTATAGTTGTATTGGTTAAAAAAAGGCCAGCACCAATGACATTGGTTAATAAAATAGGAAACAAAAAGTAACTGGCATTACTTGTTTGAAAAAGTGACTTGTAAATGAAAAAGTAATGCATTACTTTAGTAGTTACTTGAACAAACTTATCTGATTACATAACTCGCAAACTAACTTTCAAACATGCATGCTTTTTATGAATCTTGTTTTGCTCAGTTATGCTTAAATTCAGAAAACTTACACCATACATAAAATTGTGTTGTGTTAGTGTAAGTTATTACATTTTACCTTGTAGTGAATATGTCTTTTATAAATTATAAAAATCCCTGGAGTTTCACTCATGAGTCATAACTACAAAATCACCTGTTCTACAAGTGCACAAGTGTGTTTTTTAAAAAAAAGAAATGTTGTTTGGTTAGTCACGTTTCAACAGGTTTTGGAGCATTGCCACACTCTTAGCAAATATTTTGCTTTGCTAAATTACCTTTTAATGAATACCTCTGAACGTTTTTTCATAATTTGCATTGATCCTGCTTTATACCTTTGCTTGTTAACGGCATTAAAAGTCTGAGTCAGAACCAATGATCATAATCCCAGACAACAGTCCTGACTAGTCCAGGTCGAAATTGTTTTTGTGTTGTAGATCTTTGTTAGAAACTTGTGATGTTCACAACCAATTTTACTTCTAAAATCTGATGACAACTAAATATTAATGACACAGGCAAATATATCTGTCCTGATCTGGTGTTTGATCAATGGATGACACGCGTGTAATGTTTTGTATTTATGTTGTCTGAAACCTCAATTTGTCCTCACAAGGAGCCAGTAAGGTGATTAACATCTGGGAATGACATCAGCCTGCAAGCGAGCACATGTTGATCCTCTGGTGATCTTGGTCTTGGTCTTGTGACACAATGGAAATGGAAGTCATGCTGTAAAGTTCCTCTTAATCCTCCTCACTGAATTCCACCCATCCAAGCTCAAAAATCGCCTTATTACATTTAGGCAACCGTAGTGAATGTCTTGAATGTGCTCTTGAACAGAGTCATTTCCAGCACATCTCAAATTATGTTCCATTCTGTGCTGAAAGTGACTTTTTAAACAAATTCTTTAGGCTAAATAACACTTTTTGGCATCATTTGGGGGGAAAAAATAGATTAATTGGAAATTACTCAGTAAAAATGTCAATAGGTATTTGGGTAAGAACTGATTTTCGCACACTATACAGTAAAATGACTATTTATTTCGGTCTTTGTTTAGATAATCATATAAATTATTTTGTAGAACGGATTTTCATGTCGAATGAGTAAGACATGATAAAACATTTACAAAACATCTAAATTTGACCTAGGTGTGTGCAATATTGACAATTATATCTCAATACTTTTTTTTTTTCTCGATTACAGTATATTGTTTAATTCTCATTTTGACCCTGGTTATAAGGACACCTCCCTTTTTCAAGATGTACCTTTTGGAAAAAGGCTTTTTGAAAACCAAATCTTGTTTTATTAAGAGCTTTATATATATATATATATATATATATATATATATATATATATATATATATATATATATATATATATATATATATATATATATATAATTCGTATTGCATATCCTTTTTTAGTTTTTGTTTTGAAAGTATGGTAAATACTGGTAAAATGCACCAACAATCACATAAAAAATATACACTTTTTCATAACCCATCTAAATTATATAACAATTAGGCAATTTATCTCATAGTAGCCTACCAACATTTCATTAACAGTAGAAGTGTAGTCTTCACATCTGGGTACTGTCTTGGCCATCAGGCTAACATGACAGTCAAAACTCATTCTGCTGTAAGCTTTTCTTTTTCTTTTGTTTTCAATCGTGTTGTTCTAACATTACATTATGTATTTTTTGGCACACTTCTTTTTGCGTTCATTTGGTGCCACCTATAGTTGTGAGTGTATTATTGACATGTCAAAGTCTAGACCCTAAATATAAGACAAATGTGTTTTTTCAGATGTATTTCCAAGAGAAAACCCTGTCTTATATTCGGGTCAATACGGTATTTGCTGAGTATGTTTTTGTGCTTGTAACTTGGCTCATTTAGGCCTGTTATTGGTAAATAAATGTGACACTAAAATGCCAGTAGGTGGCGGCAAGTGAGTGATTGAGCGATTCATTGAATCATTCATTCAAACGATTCATTTAAAGTGGCTTAATCTTTCAGAAGCGAAGCAAATGGCTGTCTTTATGAATAGATCATTGATTCGTTCAAAAACGGATTTATTCAGGAACGACATGCAAATGTTCTGCTCCAATTTTGTTGGGAACTATTTTCCTTGGCAAAAAAAAAAAAAAAAAAACAGACAACATTGTGTTTAAAATGTAACTCAATATTAACTTCTTGAGTTTTGAACTGTTGTATATAATTACTAGGCACATTTGCTCACGTTGTAATATTCAGGAAAACAGCACTGTTTATTGTTTGATATTACTTAAGTATATAATTTCTCATAAATATAAAAAATAAAAACTCATATAGAGATATTTTTTGCTTTCATAACTTTATGAAATTATATCCACCTTTTTTTTTTTTTTTCAACAATTCCGGTTCATTAGGCACTATCGGGAAATAAGGAGAAGAATAACAACGTGCAGTAAATGGTAAAACTGTTTGCACTACAAAGCAGTGTGTTTATAATTAAGATACTACATTCAAATAATATGGTAAGACACACCAATTTGGATTATCAATTTGCAACAGCTGGATGCGGATCAGACCCAGAAGCCACAACCATAACATTTCCAAATGGCCGTATTCACTCAGGAAGAAAAAGATGGATAGAGTCATTCTAACTGTATTCTAATAGGCTTCATCACACAGTGAATGCTTGAAATCTCAAGATGTGTTTTTGTTTGTTTTTTGCTTGCGCTTCATTAAAACAACAATTACAATATGATCATAGACAATAAATATCTCACACAGCCCTAATTTGATCTTTAAACAAAAAGGAGAAAAGTTGAGGTTTTATAAAGGTTTTAATAAAAAAACGAAAATGTGCCTAGTATACAAGAAATGCCCGTCTGTTTTTGTTTCTTCCTACAAAATTGATAGTTGATTTTTTTTTTTTTTTTTTTTCTTCAGCCAGTTTCAGATGTAGTTCTACATGCTTAACCTATCTGAAACCCGCTCATCTGATCTTAACTTCTTGTATGTGATTTAATCTTACTTGTGGTTCATTTTTTAGTTTTTTTTTAGTCAGGTCACAGGAAATACAAAACAAAACAAAAAATTATCTATTTTAAAACAAGATTTATAAAAACATACTGTATTTATATTTTAAAGTGACTGAATGCAAGTAACGTTAAGCGAAATATACACTTGTATTGGTGCTGAATGAAAGAGGTGTACATTTCCAACACGCTGATAGTTTCACTTAAAAATGACTTGATGTTTATAATAACTGTCTTTTACCCTGAATACCACAATAATTTGTTTGTTTATACTTACATTTTTCATTCCTGTTCTGAGCCATTAAATTTAAAGGATTTTTGTTGTGAGGTAAAGGTATCTGAAATGCATATTTATAGTGTTTATAATATTTGTTAGTAATTTACCAGTATTTTACATTATTTCTAAATCTAATTATGATATAATTGTCTTTTTCTTCATTAATTGCATGTGTCAACAACTGCTAGTAGCCATTATTATCTTGTTTTGTCAAGAGATCACATCCCCTGTTTATGAGAACAGGTGACAGATGGGTGACGCTTGAATACTTGTAGACTGAGTAAGGTTAGGAATGGCTCACCTTTTGTTTGTCAACGTCTTTTGTGAACTCAGAAGTTCAACTGTCAGGTGGGAGTGGCAGAAGCAATTACAGCAGTGTCTTGCACCTGCGGGGGATTCCTCACAATGAAGAAAACACATTAGGCATGAACATGATGTACACAGATGTTGAGTTGTTTGACTGTATAATTGTGAGTTAAAACGTCCAATTGTAAGGGGTGTGCGATATGACGATTACAATGTCTCGACAATCTGCTTGTGCAGTTAAAAGCCTGCCAACAGTGTCTGATTACTGGACTAAACTATCTTTCGCGTCTGATTTGCTAATATGGCCAAAACCAAACAAGGATTACATATAAACACAATTGGTTATGTCTAAAGTGAAAGCTAAAACAGTTGAAAGACAAATGGATGCGCGCCTGTAGAGCAACAGATCTAAACATGCTGCCGATTGTCATTAAAGGGACAGTTCACCAAAAATGTTGTCCCAAACCTCCATTATTATTATGTTTTTTTGTGCTAAACACAAAATAATACATTTTGAAGAATGTGGATAACAGTACAGTAAAATAAATGCAATACTGTGGAAGTAACTGGGGACCAGCAATTGTTTGGCTACCCACATTCTTCAAAATAAGTTATGTTCAACATGTTTTATGTTTAAAAAAAATTGAGTAAATGATGACAGAATTGTCATTTTTGGGTGATGGTAGACTAATAAAACAAAATGGAAAGAAAAATCACTCACCACTCTTGACTAAAGAACTTTAATACAGGTGCTTTAATAAGGGTCAATGTATAATTTATTTTATAGTTTATGTAGTGTTTTATTTTTATATTGTTAATTCAGTTTTGTGAATGAAATGCTAAAAAAAAAAGAGAAAAATGCTACTGCTAAATACACCTACTGTACGTGAAAATTAAAGTTTGTTTTTGTTATATTATGTGTATTTGTAACACGTGGCCTATCTTTGTTCTTATTTTTTAATAACAAAGATTAAAAAAGGACAAAGATTTATGACCTAAACATCTGCCATTCTTTTTATTTTAGATTTTGTTACCTTGTAAGGCTTTGGTTTTAGGGAAATTATTTTTGCTGTATTGCTCAGACAAAATAGTAAAACCAACATGACAAAGAATCATGATAAAATCATAAATCGAGATATTTCTGAAAAAAAAAAAAAAAAAAAAAAAAGTGATATGATATTTTTGCCATATCGCCCACCCCTAATTCTAAGTAAAGAAAGACTGACTCGCAATTGCTTGTTATAAATTACAATCCTGATTTTATAACTGGCAACTGCAAGTTTATATCATCCAATTCTGCAAGAAGTAACTTGCAATTGCAAGAAAGTCATTACAATTACCTTTTTATTGTTTATTCAGTTGCACAAAAGGGCTTCCACACTCTTGAGTGAAGTGATTACTAAAAAAAAAACTTCCTTTAATCTTGTTGTTGTCTAGAAGAAACCATGACGATTTTTCTTTCCTAAGGGAACGCAATAACATTTCCTACGACAGCAGCTTGACATAAGTTCTTGTTCGACCAGCTCAAATGATTTTGAATGGAATAATGGGCTGGATGATGAAGCCTTTACAGTACTCAAGGGGAGGGTCGGCCCATCTCTGAGAGGGTCTGTAGTGAAAACGTCCTGCTTGGCAGCTCTCTCCGTGCGGAGGACTCTGGGAATAAATGGCACCGGGGCCCTCTTTATTCTGAAGCTGGCCGGGAATGCAAGGCCTTTTTTTTCACTCCTCAGACACCATTATCAGCGGTGAAATATTCCCTCTGCTGCACCCATTGTGCTCTCGGAGGGTGGACGTCACAAGCAGGGAGGCCCATCCTGCCGGCGTTTGTCTGAGGAGAGATTTGCTGCGCCGACCAAACAGCCAATCAAAGCAAATGTTTTCCAGGATATGCCTGTGGAGAAGTTTAAAGACTTGTTCTTTCTCTTGAACTCTCTGGGTTTTCTAAATTCTTACTCTGGTATGACAAGCTTGGCAGCTTGGCTTCTCACTGCAGAAAGCATGAAGTACTATAATCCGTTGACGTAAGAGAGAAGTAAACAATATGCTACTGAAGCAGCCTAGCATGCTTTATAGATTTATACCGAATGCTGCTCAAAAAGATTGTCCCGGATGTAGCACCTGTGTTGTTTCCTGTAGCTCTTGTGAGTATCGTCACTAGCTTGCATTGCTCTTCCTTCCACTTGAATGTTTCTCTGTACTCATGCCCAGAACATTATGTAGCATTTCCTGCACATGAACACCACCTCAAGATGTAATTAGGGCATAGTGTTCTCATTGTCAATCAGAAAATCAGTGTTTCTTCACAATAAAGCTGACGTGCTTAATCTAGGAACATTTTTAAAGTTTAATACTGATTTTATTTTTGCTTGCTGAATTTTGTCTGGTGATCGAAGAATCACCATGGTTCAAAGTTTATAGTATATAAAAGTGACGCCTACAAAATTACTATAAATTCAAGGTAGAATGTTTTATAAAGCTGACATTCATTGGATTTCTCTAAAGTATATAATCCATCTAAGAGTTCTCACATGATTCCTGCTGAATGTTTCAGCTTGGTTAAAATTGCATTCCAGACATTTTCAATCAGTCCCTCATCCAAGCACCTGTTCCTCAGGACTCTCATTAAGGATGTCATCATTGATCACCATGCCGCTGTTTATTTAAAAGAAAAATTTAGTATTATCTAATTGCATGCTCCTTTCATGTCTAAAAACATGCAGTGTAAGCATTATTTACATTCTACACATTGTTACACACTTTACCAACCAGTTTTATAAGTTTCCTCATTAGTTAGGGAAAAAACCTAATGTTCCTCCTTGGAAGTCTTCAGACTTCCTTTAAAGATCTTAGTAGTTTAAGTTTAAGTCATCCGGACAGTCAGCTTGTAAATAGGGTTCAAGCAAAGGGCTTGGAATTAAAAGAATTTTGCACATGAAGGCTGAAATCAGATTGCTTCGTAATTATCTTAGGGGACTTTTGGAGCACTGTACCAAGCACTACACTTGAATGGAGTTCAAACACATTCTTTCAGGGGAGGAAGTTGTAATTCACACACGTCTCTTGGAGATCATTAGGTGCATCCCAAATGGTTTACTTGTGCACTGTGTTATGCCATTTTGTAGTCCAGTAGTATGAAGAAAGTAAGTAGTGGGTTCACGTTGAAATCCCAATTAGAAAAGTGCATTTCAGATGCATTATTTAAAGTGTGCCGTGACGTGCAATAAAGGGTATCTTTTCCACATTAATGGGTTTCTGTCCTAACCAGCCACAACAAGCGACACGGGAATCTATTTTAGAAACAATATATACTTTCTGTGATGTAGCACCTGGAACGACAACATGCAAATAACAATGATAAACCCATATCCTTGTGCTTTATTCAGTGTTAAAATTCTCTAACATGAGTCTGAATATCAATTTCTTTGGGAGTGCAGTGTGCTTGCTTCACCCACAAACGGTTCTAATTGGCTGTGAAATTTGATTTAATTTTGTCTCATCGTATAGCCAAATTGCTTGTCATTGGAATCTTGTCACATGGCAATGACTCCAAATTACATCATTTCTGCAAGATGACAGTGGCCATATATAGGTGTTGTGGTTTCACTGTTCTATAGTGCAGGGATCCTCATATCTGGCTCACGAGATCCACTTTCCTGCAGAGTTTAGCTCCAAACCTGATTAAGCACACCTACCTGTGTTTTTTGCAGTGATCCTGAAGACACTGGTTATCATGCTCATGTGTGTTTAATTAGAACGAAACTATTGGAAAGTGGATCTCAAGCCAGATTTGAGGATCCCTGCTATAGTGGAAGAAATTGGAGACTTGTCATCCATCTTTTTTATAGTCTATGGCTGGGGTGCCCAAACTTGGTCCTTAATGGGTGGTGTCCTGAGAGTTTAGCTCCAACTTGCCTCAACACACTTGCCAGGAAGTTTTTAGCATGCCTAGTAAGAGCTTGATTAGCTGGTTCAGATGCGTCTATTTGGACGCATCTCCAAGAATTCCAAGAGTTTGGGCACTTTTGGGGTCATTGAGGGCACTCATGTCCTTTGCAACTTAATCATTAACATCAGTCAGTGTAAAACTAGCAATTCTGTAAATGCAAACAAATCTGTATTGTGGTGTCTAATAGGACATTTTTTTTCTTCTTTTTTCTTTGGAATGGCAGTTTTACAATTGTTTATATGTTTGTTTTCCCCAGGTAATGCCAGATTCCTGTGGCTTTTGTATAGTGAGGAAATATTTCACCTGGGTCCATAACTCCCCTTCATAGTCCAAATGGATTCCTATCATTTCCACTTTGAGAGGATGAGCAACCTTGACCTACACCCTTTGAGTCTCCCAGTCAGTCGACTTTCCCCAGCCAAGTCCAGTAGTAGTATAGACCAGTATACCCATCACCACAGCAAAGGCGACTCAGCCTACAGCTCCTTCTCCGGTGGTTCCACAGTCCCTGATTACCCTTCTCCTTTTCTACTGGACGAACTCCAGTCGCAAAACTTGCACTACACGGATCTGAAATGTGGGAAAAGTAAACACAGCCCAACCTTTCATGATTCGGATTCCAAGAGCATGGACCACCTGTACCATTCCATGGAAACCGTTGCACAAGAGCATCACTGGACCAGCGGTGGATTCTCTGAAGATCCACCAGTTCATATGCATCCATTACCACCACCACCACCTCCTCCTCCTGCCCGTCTAAACAGTTTTGTAACTACCAGGAACCTTGAGAACTCAAGGGCACGTCAGAGTCCAGAAGGACAACTTGCTGACCTTCCTTCTTCGCAGCTGACAAGTAATTCACAGGTCTGTGGTGTCCAGGCTGAGCCTGGTCGCACATTTTCACATCTTAAAAATGACCTCAGGCGAGATCCAGAGGACAAGATGCTTGATCCACCAAAGCCTACAAGAATTTTAAATAGATCCCCTCAGCAATCCTGTCAACCAGAGCACTTGCAGCCTTCTTGGAGTGGCCAATCTGAAACCCCGCGAAAGAGGTCGCATTCAGCTTACAGTGGACCTGTTTCTGAGCACCAGTACTTTGTCAGTTCCTGCAATATGCCACAGAATATGGTCAGTGGAAGTATTCAGCACAAAGGACAGTTTTATTTTGTTACAGGTGTCTTCAAGTCTTCTGAGCCCAGTGTTGTGCAAAGTGTTGGTAACAGTGCGGAAACCTCCAGTGAGTGGTCTTCTAGAGCTCAGCTCAGAAGGCAGAGCTGCCCTGATGGACCGAGTGGTAAATTATTCTTCCAAGAGGAGCACAAACTCAGCATTCAGAATGAAGTTGTGGAGCATCCTAATGCCAAGGCAGTGAATTCCCCTTTCAAGTCAGAGCAGACACCTGAAGGTGTAGAGGACCAGAGGGTCATGAGTAGAGAAGCTGGCAGGCATCACTCCACCAGCCACCCTATCTTCTATTGTGGTCCGGAGGACAATTCGGTTGGTACACTAATGACCCCTGCTCTAATCAAAGAAGACCATACCAGTCAAGCCAAGAAAGAGGAACCGATGACACGAGTTTCGAGACGCCCCCAACTGGATATTCCAAGTGACAAGATCAGCAAGGAGACTACCCCACTGTTATATCACCTCACAGAAGCGAACAGGGCATTAAATACAGACAAGTTCAAAAGCAATAATGACTCTGGTATAGAGGCCAAGAATCCAGACTACGTCAAAGATAAAGAGAAAGCAGGAGATGACGAGCAAACCTCTCCCAACAGCGAATATCGGCAGAGTGAAATGTCTAAAGAAAAACACCCGAATGAACTCTTCTATGCATGTGGCACATTAGATGACTCCTACAAGAAGTATTATAAGGAGAAACTGAAGGATGTCCAATCCAAGGTTTTGAGAGAGACTTCATTTAAAAGGAGAGATTTGCAGCTTTCTCGGCCACACAGGATCAAACGGACAGATCCTCCATTACAAGACAAACTGCCCAACTTGGAGACAACTCCCGTGCCACAACTACACAATCCTCAAGAGTACAGAAAGGACCTTAGTCAGGAGCTTGAGAAGCCAATTGAGAAAGAACCAGAGAAGCCACAGAATATTGCTCAACCGCAGGTGCCTCGAGTAGGGAGCAGGAAGCGTTTGACGCCAGATCAGAAGAAACTCTCTCACTCTGAGCCTGAAAAGCTACACCTGCTGGCAGATGGACCCTCTTATACGACATACCACTCTTTTGGCAATGAAGTGGAAGCGGAAGGTCTTGTTTCGGAGGGTGATCACGGTCTGGTGGCTTCTAGGCGGAAGATGTTTGAAACACGCGGACGTGCTATGTCTGCTTCCAACTTCTCAAAATCATCTCTGAAGCACCTTCAGCATAAAGCCTTGGTAGCATACATGGAGCGTAAAACCGGTCAAAAGGTGGCCGAGCCCCAGCGCCTGGCTCCACAAGTACTTAGCCACAGGAATTCAAATGCGGAGAGGTCCAGACATAGTTCTGGCAATTCTGACTCCATGAAGCTCCACAGGCCTCTCTCCGCAGGTCAGATTCTTGACTCTGTGTCAAGTTCTGTTAAATACACCCAGTTCGCTACTGCTAAGCACTCAAGGGAGTCCAGCTGGAAAGACGAGTCTCCAACAGCAGGGAAGTCAGCCTCTGTGGAGAGTCTCCTGGACCAGCCTGAACAACCCAAGTTCTTTCGGACTCGAAGCACCTCGACTCCCCATGCTTTCCAGGTATCTGAAAATGTTCAACAAAATTGTTTTACTTGAATTGATAGTTAAATTCATAAGATTCACGACTAACATGTAGATTTCTTATTGCATCATTTTTTTTTTTTATAGGTTCGGAAGCATCCAGATGAGTTCTCAGCTATTCATAATAAGGCTATTTCAAGGTGACATTATTGCTCTTATTGCTTAGTAAGATAGTGGTAGAGGTTAAAATTCTCAATCAAAAGGGTGTGAAAAAACATGTCAGACTTCAAATGCCTCGTGTAGAATATAGGGCTGTCAAAGTTAGTGTGGTAATAACACATTAATGCAGTCTCATGAAAAATTAAGCTATTAACATGGGTATTATTTTACGATGCCATTTTTGTGCCACGTTAAAAAAAAATCTTAGATTATGAGATTAAGGTCGCAATATTTCGAGAATGAAGTCGAAGTGTTTCGAGAATGAAGATGAAGTGTTTCGAGAATGAAGACGAAGTGTTTCGAGAATAAAGTCGTAGCAATTACAGTGATCAATCCTGCTAAATTAAAGTGCGTGAAAAACACATTATTGCATGACACATTAATTTTATATAACATTTTATATTAAAAGTACCAAAAAGCACAAAGCTTATCACTATTATTGGGTGGCTGGTGCACTATAAAGGCCTAATGAATGCAATCAGATATGTGAAATATTAGTTCCAAGCATACTGTCCCTGCGTGTACAACACAAGTTGATTTCTTTGAATAATTGTGATTATTGTTGAAATATTTTGACATTATTATTATTATTATTATTATTATTATTATTATTATTATTATTATTATTATTATTATTATTTTAACTTTTTTCTTGAAATATTTCTAATTTATTCTTGTAATATTTCAACTTTATTCTCAAAATATTATGACTATACTATTTGTGTATTTTTGATTCTCAACTTTTTCTGAACAAAAAAATATGAATTGTTTTTCAGTGTTCAAAGAAAAGTAGAGGAAGATACAGTAGTCCATCACAGTCGCACAGCATCTGTCCCTGATGAGCGGCGCACAGTCAGAGCTTCACGAGGGAAATCTATGGAAGAGCTTGGTGTATCCAAGGTCACGAGACCTGAAGTTCTCAGCAAGAGTTCAGAGCAGCTCGACCAACTTCAGGGCAAGCAGGTCATGCCCGGTACAGAGAGGAGAACTGCGTCATTTCTTGCCGAAGGAAGGCGCACACATAGGAGGATTCACAGCTCTGGAGAACGCATGGATAACTCTCAGGCAGGCCCTGAGAATCCACTTTCAAGCCATTTTGTAAAGCATATGTCCTCTCATGATGATGAAATAAAAGAAGACAAAGTTCTGTTGATGCCCAGTCACTCCAGACTAGAAGTCAGGTATATCTGAATCCATTATTCCATTTATTAGTAATGCTTACTATTTTTTGTAACCTGTGATGCGTTTTTTTTTAAATGTGACCCTGGACCACAAAACCAGTCTTAAGTAGCATGGTTATATATGGCTAGAGTCAAAAATACATTGTATGGGGATTATAGAATAGAATTAGAATATAGAATATAGAATTATAGATTTTTCTTTTATGCCAAAAATTATTAGGAAGATGAAGTAAAGATAGATAGTTAGTAAATATCCTACAATAAATATATCAAAACTTAATTTGATTAGTAATATGCATTGCTAAGAACTTCATTTGGACAACTTTAAAGATGTTTTTTTTCCCAATATTTATTAATAAAAACATTTAGATTACAGATTTTCATATAGTTGTATTTCGGCCTAATATTGTCCTATCCTAACAAACGATGCATCAATGGAAAGCTTATGTATTCAGTTTTCAGATCATTTCAGATTATAGATTACTATAAATCTCAGTTTCAAAAAATGTACCCTTATGACTGGTTTTGTGGTCCAGTAGAGTCCCGATAGAGGGCCAGTATGCAACAACCTAGCAACTCCCTGACCCATAATCAGCATCATTGCAGACAGTTTTGCATGAGCAAGCACAATTTACATGTTCTTTAAAATCAGTATAGTTATCAGTTTGTTTGTATTGAATGTATCCTTTTAATCTGATGTTTATTTTGATATATTACAGCAAGGAGCAGGATGTTTGTCCTCAAGATAAGAGCGAGACACCTCTCTCTAGTCAAGAGGTTTCTCTCAGTCATGGAATCACGACAGATCCCAGTTTGTGGATCTCAACTTCAGAGATAAATGAGACAGAGGCAAACTATTGGCCATCTAATGAACCCCAAAATGCACCAGGTAGCCCATCTGATGAGAACAAAACCAAAACACTTCCTGGCATTCAGGAAACAGAGTCCAGCCTGGTACCTGCACTTAATAGGGAACAAGACGAGAACGTAAAGGAGGAAGACAGCCATGTTGTGACAGAAAACAAGGTGTCTGAAGGGAACAGTTCAAATGACAAACTGGAATGGGAGGCGTTTGTTCAGGACGTGGTCTCAGCTGACCAATCTTTAGCTCGCATTTTTTACCCTGTAACCAATAGGAAGACAGCACTCATGCTGATGGAGCAGCTGTTGTCTGAGGATACTCTTTTAATGGAGGAACACTACAGGAAAAAACAGGAGCAAAAGATTAATAACCCAGAAAACGTTGCTCACAGGTGACTGCTGCACATCTGTCAAACACACACCTCAAATGCATCATGTCCTCTGTGCATATAATTAATGGTTCTGTTCCAAAACCCTACCTACCCTACATAGTAAGCTGCCTACCTAGACATTATTTTACGGCATCCAAGATGGTGGATTTATGAAAAATGGGGCTATTTTACCCAACATTTATGACCCTGGACCACAAAACCAGTCATAAGTCATAAAAAATACTTTGTATGGGTAAAAATGATTGATTTTTCTTTTTTGCCAAAAATCATTTGGATATTAATTAAAGGTCATGTTCCATGAAGACATTTAGTACATTTCCTACCATAAATATATCAAAACTTAATTTTTGATTAGTAATATGCATTGCTAAGAACTTCATTTGGAAAACTTTAAATGCGATTTTCTCAATATTGAAATTTTTTTCTCATGTATTCTAGGTTTTCAAAAGTTCAACAAGTTGTATCGTATTGTGAAATATTGTGCATATCCTAACAACCATACATCAACCCCACCATACATCAGTGTAAAGCTTATTTATTCAGTTTTCAAATTATGAATAAATCTCAATTTCAATAAATTGACCCTTATGACTGGTTTTGTGGTCCAGGGTCAGAATTGTGTAATATGTATTAAATGTTTATTGCATTATTAGCTTTGCAACATGTTAATGTAAAATTGGACTGGTGTCGAGTGTGAAGCATGTTATTTGGAACAGAGCACATTTTAAGATACAGAGCACTTTATATTTCACTCAAATCGGTTTTAAAATTAAAATATTTTGCATATTTATTTTGTTTTTAAAGCACTGAGATGCCAGTAGGTGACAAAACACTGAACCTTCTGTCATCTGTGAACAATGAATCCGTTCTCTTAAACCGGAAAGATGACCTGCGCAACACAGATATCATAGAGAAAAAGGTACTCTTATTGCTGAAAAGTATACTAAAGCTATATGGGCCATTTTACAGAATTAGTCCAAAGTCAGAGTTGGAAAAATGTCTTTTTTTCAAAGAATGTGTATGTATGCAAATTGTATAATGTTAATACTCGTATTTTTAGAAAGTTTTTGAATATTTGTCCTCTCCCCAAAGTTGTCACTACCGAAACTGTAATAATAATTTAATCATATTGACCCTTTTAAGATTTTGCTTACTTCTATATCTATCTATCTATCTATCTATCTATCTATCTATCTATATATATATATATATATATATATATATAATAATTTATTTTTTGGTATTTTCTTAAATTATTTTCAGAGGTACATCAATAATGGTTACATTCTTAATATTTCAGGTGTCATTTTTTTAGATTTGTTGTATTTTAAATCCAATTTTTCTTTGTAAAAGGCATCATAACATCTTAGTTGATATACTTCTTAGCAGTATACTTTATTTTTGACAAAACATCCAATGTTTCGGTACTGACAGCACATTTTCGGTAGTGGCGGTGATGCTTTAGTAGTGACTACATCACATTACAGAATTTTAACTCGAAGTAAAACTAAAGTATTTTAGATACTTCTGAAGCTAGCTCAAAGATGCTGATCAGCACATGTTTAGCTAGCACAGTTCTGAACAGTGGTATACAGTAAATCTTATGGAATAACTCCCAAAAAAGTGTGCTTAATTGCAGAAAAAAGGTGTTCGGTAGTGACATTCCTTAAAGCTACACACAGATTTTTCACACATTTACCTCAAAATGATGGGGCCTATCTACTCACACCTTGTAGCTATGAGAGAGGATGACACAGGAATATTTCCTGATCAAATGTATGGATTTAGTTAAATTCAGTCTCGGCCAATGGACTAAAACATACACTGTTACAGTAGTGAGATGAAAAATGCAGGACATGTTTTTATACAGAAAGTTTCATAATTTACAAAGAAAATATTAAAAAAACATTTTTTTTGAACTTCACTTTTTAAAAGAATGAAAAACAACAATGGCAAAAAATACAAAAATGATTTCAATATAATTTTTATAAGTTGAAATTTAGGGGTTAGGGTTCGGGGCAGCCACCTCCCAATTGAAAGTACCCAATAAATGATGATTTTATATATTTTAAGCTTACTAATATTTAAAATATTATTGTGGGTTTTAATAGGTAATAGAAGGATTTTAATAAACATCTAAGATTTGAATACTTAAATGCTTTTTAATGTGTTTTTGGTTGTGGGACAGCAGTTTGCACCAATCCTGTAGAATGGCTCATATAGAGTGCAATAGTGGTGACTTTGGATGCAGAAATGTTTTTTTAGAGAATCACTTAACTCATGAAAGATTTATAAAGGTCTGTGAAGGGAAAAAAACTTTTTTTTACTCCAGAAACCTGCCTGTTGCACCATTGTGTTGAATTCTGGAATATATTCATACAGTATCAGCTATACTAAAAAACATATCTTGTCCATTATAGAGATGGCTGATGGCACAAATAAAGGAGCGCTTGAAATGTCTAGAGGACGTCCGCTCCACCGTCCAGAGTGAGGAGAAGGTGAACAGGGAGCGGGGCGATGCTTTGGAGGATCTGGTACGCGAGAGCTGTGTGCCAGCCGAGCTTGAGCGCTACACGCAGTTTATTGAAGACCTGGAGCGCGTGGTCAGCCTGCTGCTCTGCCTGTCCGCCCGTCTGGCCCGCGTGCAGAACGCCCTCAGCACTGTCGACGACAGCATGGACACGGAGGAGAGAGTGAGTTTGCATCAGACTAGGTGTTTAAATGAGGCGTGTCTTTGTGTGGATATCTAGGAGGGGCCCTAAACACACTAAAGGCTGCTAAAATGGCTTTGACAGTGACAGTCATGTGTGCTGCTGGATGAGCAGTTGACGGTGTCAACACTGCCTGACCGAAACTATTGTTTGGTTTCGATGCGTTTTGTATCACAGTGCCCTCTAGTGACAAATATTCAAAGAGCATGAAAGTGCAAACATTATAAATCACCATCATGAGGGCAAATGTCAAATAATCTGTCAGCTTTTTTGATTGATATGATGATGATGCTGTTTATTTGTTGATTTGTTTCACTAATTAGTCTTAAGTAGCACAGGTATATTTGTAGCAATAGCCAAAAATGCATTGTATAGGTCAAAATTATGCATTTTTCCTTTATGCCAAAAATGATTAGGATATTAATTAAAGATCATGTTCTATGAAGATATTTAGTAAATTACCTACAGTAAATATATTAAAACGTAATTTTTGATCAGTATATGCAGGACTATATATATATATATATATATATATATATATATATACACATGCATATACAAATAGATTTTTTTTTGCACCCTCAGATTCCAGATTTTCAAATAGTTTTTAAACTAACAACAAAACAACAACAACAAACAGCTTATTTATTTATTTATTGATGTATAAATCTTTCAAAAAATGGACCCTGTTGAAAAATTCGGGGTCAAAATCAAGTGGATACCTTTAATTCAGAAAGGTTGCATTAAAAGTGACAGTATTGACATTTACAATGTCAAAAGTATTCTATTTTAAAGAAATGCTGTTCACAGGGTTGCCAACTCTTGTATTTTTACCACAGAATAGGGCTACTTTTGCACTTGCCGTGGGTTGTTTTTTTCGTCTGTGGGTTAAAGCGATTTGTGCGGCACCTCCAAGAAAAAACATTTCAACAAAACTGTGGAAAAAATGCAACTTGGCTGATTTTGAATAGCAGGCGAGCTGTTTTTCTCACAGACCTGGCAACCCTGGTTGTTCACTTTTAATCTTTCTATTCATTAAATAATTTTAAAAATAAAATAAAAATAAAATGCATCACGTTGTCCATTAAAATTATGAAGCAGCACAACTGTTTTCAACATTGATAATGATCATAAATGTTTCTTGAGCAGCAAATCAGCATATTAGAATAATTTCTCAAGGATCATGTGACACTGACGACTGGAGTAATGATGAAAATTCTGATTTAATCACAGAAATAAATTTCATTTTAACACATCCACATAGAGAATAGTTATTTTAAAATGTAAAAATATTTCACAATATTACAGTTTTTACTCTGTTTTTGCTTAAATAAATGCAGACTTGGTGAGCAGAAGAGACTTCTTTCAAAAACAATGAAAAGTCTTAAACAATTTTTAATAGTTTTTAAAGAATTCTGATATGCTCATCAAGGCTGCATTTACTTGAATATTCCAGTTTTCAGTGTCACATGATCCTTCAGAAATCATTCTAACTTACTGATTAATTACTGTTATGATCAAAGTTGGAAACAATTATGCTGCTTAATATTTTTTTGGAACCTGTGATTCTTTTTCAGGATTCTTGATGAATAAAAAGTTAAAAAGAACAGTATTTATTCAAAACAGAAATATGTTCTAACAAAATAAATATTTGCTATCACTTTTTATCAATTTAACACATCCTTGGTGATTTAAAAACTATTAATTTCTTTCAAAAAAAAAGAAAGAAAGAAAGAATAGAAATGTACTGACCCCAAACTTTTAGATGGTACTTCTTTATATTGTCACAGAAGATTTATATTTTTAAATAAATGCTGTTTTTTCAACTTTCATTCGTTAAAGAATCCTAAAAAAAGAAAAATCACAGTTTCCAACAAAATATTAAGCAGCACAAATGTTTTCAACACTAATAATAAATCAGCATATTAGAATGATTTCTGAAGAATCATGTGACACTGACAACTGGAGTAATGATGCTGAAAATGTATCACAGGAATAAATTACAGTTGAACATGTATTCACACAGAAAACAGTTATTTTAAATTGAAATAATATTTCACAATATTCGTTTTTTTCTGTATTTTTGATTAATTAAATGCAGCCTTGATGAGCAGAAGAAATTTTTTTAAAAAATCATTACAAATCTCACTGATCCCAAGTGGCAGTTTTGATATATTTACAGTATGAAATGTATAAAATATCTTTATGGAACATGATCTTTACTTAATATCCTAATGATTTTTGGCATAAAAGAAAAATCGATAATTTTGCCCCATACAGTGCATCTTTGGCTATTGTTACAAATGCACCCATGCTACCCAAGACTGCTTTTGCGGTCCAGGGTCACATATTACCTTATAGTTTCCTGTGAGTGACTGCTAACACTAATGACAAATGACCACAATAGTGACACATTAATAACATCCTTATAACTTTCCTCAACCCACAGCAATCGCTGGACAACCGCTACCGTCTCCTGTGCAAACAATGGGACGACGCCAAAGACTTAAAGGACAACCTGGACCGACGAGAGCGTGTGGTCTCCACCTTCCTCTCCAAACAGCTGACGGACACACAGCTGCAAGACTACCGGCGCTACATTCAGACCAAGGCCTCCTTACTCATCCGTCAGAAAGACCTTGATGAGAAACAGCGTTTAGGAGAGGAGCAGCTCGAGGCCTTGCTCAGCAGTTTACCTCCATGAAACTACTGCACATGTGTCTGAAGTTGCCTTTTAAACACCGATGTTTGTTTTTAGAGACTGTAATTACTCTGAGTTTCATTTGATATTTGTGCTGTAGTTGTGCTACTCTGTGAATAGTATTAAGCTGACTTCCGAAACCATGGAAAGCTTTATTTAAGAGCCCAGGAATGGTTAACTGAGAGCTTCATGCTCTCTTTCAGATATGCATCACACATCACTCGAAAATCAAGACCAAAAATGGGAGAAAGAAGCACTTTTGATAATAAACTGCACATACTCGTTAGGAACGATGAACTGGGATATTGTAATCCATCCTGATTGTTGATTTCAGGGCTTCGTTATTTCACTGGTTCTCATACATGCCCTTTTGTCCTGTAATTTCATTGGCCACTATCATGTTGTATGTGTATTTAATGTTTAAGTACTTTTATTCAGTTTTAAAGATGTGTTTGGTGAAACGATTGAAGTCTGTGTTATTTAACTGCCATCATTGCCAGTGTTGGGGAAAGTTATTTTTAAAAGTAATGCATTACAATACTGCATAACTCCCTAAAAAGTAACTGTGTAACTTAGTTACTTTTTATGGAAAGTAATGTGCTATTTCATGAAGAACTGTTTAACACTCTTTAGCAAAAATAAGTAAATAAATAAATAGAATGGCTTTTAGTATGAATATGTTAGCATAAGGTTATCTATAAGCTAGTGTGTTCCAAAACAACGCCAAAATTCGCATTTACAATTATGAGCATTCAAAACTTAGTCTCTCACTTCCGCCAATATAAATAAACGATTTTGATGAGATCACGCTGCTCTTCAGCTTCTTATCAAACCTTCTGTCCAATCAAATGCTCTCTAGAATCCGTAGCGTTCCGCCCCCTACACTAACTAGACGTTGAAGCTGCTAGTAATGGGAAGTTCGGATCATTTTACCGACTCGGATCTTTGAGTCTCGTTCAGCAAAATGAACGAATCTTTTTTCGAGTCATTTCGTTCATTCCGTTCATTTTAGCAAAATGTATTTAAAATGTTACGTGTAACACATCTACTGCTTACACAAACGTTGATCACACTACAAACAAGAAAACTATAATGCTATAAGAAACAGAAAATATTTATTAATTGTTTACCTATGCTTAGCTCACCTCACTTGAGAAGTTTTCGGTTTTGAGTCGTTCGTTCATCACGTGACCGCGCCATAAGCTTAACCTATGCAGTCTGAGCCGGAAAGAGAATTGATTAGTTCGTCTCTCAAGTGCCGGTTTGAGTCGTTCGTTCATCACGTGACAGCCCCACAAGATGACCGAACGACTTGAAAACCCGAACTAACAGATGAACTAACAGAGCCTATAGGATGTTGCGCATGCGCGACTGAACGAATCACTACCAGAGACGACTCGTTCTTCCCGAGTCACATAAATGATTCGTTCAAAATGAACGAATCGTTCAAGAACGACCCATCACTAGAAACTGCGGCTGAGATCGGTGTCTTCTGAATGGCATGTAGTGCACAATATAGGCGATAGGGACTGATTCAGACTGTGTAAATATGGTTTCCATTGGGGCAAATGAGGTCTGGTTTCGTATTGTGTCATGCTTTAGTAAGACTTTCATATTGCATCTATGATGTAATCTAGACTATGGCTGTCTTACGCTGTCAAATGCGGCTTTACCGAGCTCAAGGGCTCTGGCCCAAGCAGATATAAATGGAATACTATTGGCTATTTTTTTTTTAAAAAATGGGCGGAGCTGCTCGATATGGCCCGCCCTGTTTTCTTGTTTCAGTTGAAATTACGTCACCACAGAGTAACCTTGCATGTTTCAAGGCACTTCAGTGGACCTTTAAATTGAAAAGTAATGCATTACTTTGCTAGCTACTTTAAAAAAGTAATCTGATTTTGTACTTGTAATGCGTTACCCCCAACACTGACCATTGCACATGTGTACGTTACTGACACAAATGTTAGCTGAACATTATGAACTTCGACAAATATGAGCAACTTGGGCATTTTGTGAAAATTCTCAATGAGATGAAACTGTAGGCCAGGAGAGGCCATGTGTTGCAGTGATTTTACCATGCTAAAACTGTGGTATAATCACTGTAATGTTCTGCCACAAAGAGCTTATTGCAGCAATATGATAACTAGAAGAAACCAATGTCGATTAATAGTAAAAATATGTGTATTATTAATATTAATTGGAACTAGATTTGCATTTACTAATGAAAATAACATGCTTGAAGGCAGAAAAAAACAGTACTGTTACAGTTTTATGTTAAAAGCCTATAAAACTAAATAAACCGAAAAAATAATAAGTGTTGATGGACAAAACAGAAATAAAATACTGTACCGATCACAGTTGGGATCATTGGGTTTTAAAGAGACAGGGCTGCTTTTAAAGTCTGTCATTGATGGAAGTCTGAGAATAAAAGAAAAGAGAAAGCACTGCTTGAATAAAGATAAATCTACATTCAATTGATAGTTTAATGTTTTCGAACTAATCAGGGTTTTCCTTTATTTATTTTGTACTTCATTATTACTGTCCACTTGTTGACACATTCACTCTTCAGTGTACACTGTAAAAAAACATAATAGATATTTGAGTTGACTAAACAAACAAAAAAATTGTTAAACTTAACAGCTGTGTTTGACTCGGCTGCCTTGTTGTCACATAGTAAACTGTAACATTTCAAATTGACTATACTTTTTTTCCAGTTAACTGAACATAAAATTTTAAGGCAGCCAGGTAACAAATGATTTCAAGTTGACTCAACAAATAGTTTTTTACAGTGTATGTGTTGTGCACTAATGAAAATATCATTAGACCACGCAAACCTGCTTTAAATTGCAATAATATCTATATAAAAAACAGTACTGTTAAAGTTTTAGGTTAAAACACTGTAAAGCTAAACAAACCGAAATATAGGGGGAAAAAAGAAAACAGAAACAAAATACTGTACCAATCACAGTTCAGTATGCAAAAAGAAAAGAAAAACAATCAGAATACTGTATGCAAAGTTCTCTTTCATGGACAAAATTCTGTCAAAATGCAAAATCTTAAATGAACACCTAAACCTGCTTTAAATTGCAATATGTCTAGGAAACTGAACTCTCAGAAATGCATTTCTCTCCACATTTTCATTAGCATTTCTTATGGAATATATGAACATTTGGCCTTGTAGTTGGCTAAACAAATTCAGGTTTGTTTTGGCTTTTGGTCCTCGATACATCATGCACATTTTTTTCTGTCAAGTTCATGTTCATATGGCCTGGAAAAACCCCTAAGACCTAGTTTTCCACAGAAACACCATCCAGAGACAACATAGATGCATTTATTATAGTCAGAAACATTTATCACCACACGATCAGACTGGATGTGGGTGTTGAAATGGCAGTGAATGAGACTGTGTACTGTGTATCAGTGTGCTGTGAATGTTAGTTGATCAGTGACTGCCGTTTTGTCTTGCTGCCATCTTGTGGTTTCTGATTATTGTGTTTTTTTTTTTTTTTTTTTATCTTGGCAGTTTCCAGCTTATTGTTATGTGGAATGCACAAATTCCATTACCTTTGTTTTATTGTCAATAAAGTATGTAAATGACATCCGCATGTTTGTTTCATAAGAAGCAGACGTTTATATTAAAGGGATATTTCGCCCAAAAATGGAAATTATCATGCAAATGTCATCCATATGTAAATAACGTTTCATATACACTGGAGGAGGGATGCATTTTGCATTTGCATGCAACTTCTCAAAGGTCAAATCCATCCATGTTTTCTACTATTAAACTTTCTAAGCACTCATCTCTAGCAGTACAGTAATGCTCTGCTAAAAGGGAGTAAAGGCCTGTCATGCATGTCATATCATGCACACTCAAGGCATTTTGTTTCTCTTCTAATGAATACAGCGGGAGGCACATGTGACCCGTCTCAAGGGCAGAAGGTCTCTGACTCTGAATTTTTCCATCCACTGCATCGTGGGAACAAAAAGAGATGCAGCTGTAAACAAAACTCTTCACTTTCTATCTTGTCAATCCATGAGGGCATGCGTTGACTTAAACTCCCAGTACTGGTTTCCTTTCCTTAATTGTGGCTAAATGAACCACTACTGATCTTACATCAGCAATACAAGGATGACCTCTAAAACCAAGTTTGGTCAGCTGAGTGTGAACCAGCTCACATGAGTCTGAGTCTGTTCTTATTCATCGCTGGCTCAAGAAACAATGTCACATACGGTTGAAGTCAAAATTTACATACACCTCGCAGAATCTGCTAAATGTTAATTGTTTTACTAAAACTGAAGGAAACATAATGCATTAAGAGCATGAACTTTTTGAATTTAGCTTATTTTGTTTTCTGGGAAGCATTTAAGTACCTTCTGTAGCTTCTGAAGGCCAGTACTAAAAAAAAAAAAAAGACAAAATCTTTATTTTGTTCAAAAGTTTACACCCCCTGCTCTTATTGCATGGTTTTCCCTTCTGGAGCATCAGTGAGCATTTGATCCTTCTGTAATAGTTGCAAATGAGTCCCTCAGTTGTCCTCAGTGTGAAAAAAAGACACAAAAGTGTTCAGTGTTCAAATACACAAAAATGCTGAAAAACCAAAGAATCTGTAGGACCTGAAGGATTTTGCTAAAGAACAGCAGGCAGTTTAACTGTTCAGGACAAACAAGGGACTCATGAACAACTATCATTAAACAAAAAAAAACAAAACAAAAAAATTTAAATCAAGTGTATGTAAACTTTTGAACGGGGTCATTTTCATACATTTCAACTACTATTTTCTCTTGTGGACTATATGTAAACATCTTTTATATAAAATCTCTTATTCAGGTCAGTACTAAATAAAAAATAACATGCATTTTGTATGAATTTTGGTAAAATAAAATACTTTTGACTACAACTGTATATAACCAAAAAATTAGGTAAAAGTGCACTTTGTATATGATACATCTTTTAATAAGAAAATGTATTTATTGTTTCAGGATGACATGGTTATAGCATTAGAATATAAGACTCCACAGAGATCATGGCAATACAGAATTATGCATGATTAAAAATAAGCATGCTGATCAGTATAAAACATGACCTAAATGTGTATAATGTTAAGTTAATTACAAAAATACTCTCTGAAAATGTTCCCCAGCTTGTCACAACACGTAAGTGAACATGTGCAAACATGTGAAAAGCCAGAAAAGAACAATTAGAGAGGTTTTAGCCACTCCCGATGAGTTACACTCCCTACACCCTAATGCAAATACCACTCATATTTCAACATTTACCTCATAATTTACAATCATCTTTAACTGCTACATTTAAACTTGGGGGAAGAAAATAAAATATTAAATAATATAACATAATAATAATATATAAAAATACACATACAGTACATAACCATTCAAAAGTATGTTTTTGAAATTTCTGCTTACCAAGGCTGAATTTATTTGACAATAAAATTCTGAAATATTATTATAATTTAAAATAACCACTTTCTATGTGAATATCTTGTAAAATGTAATTTATTCATGTGTTGTAAGCCGAATTTTCAGCATCAACACTCCAGTCTTCAGTCAAATGACCCTTCAGAAATAATTCTAATATGCTGATTTGCTGCTTAACAAACATTTCTGATTACTACCAGCATTGAAAACAAATACATTTCTTTTTCCGTGACTCTTTGATGAATAGAAAGTCCAAACGAACAGCATTTAAATGAAATAGAAATCATTTACATAGTTTTTCTGTCACTTTTGATGAATTACAAGTGTTCCTGCAGAATTAAAGTGGTTTGAACATTGGGGTATATTGCTATAAAATTTAAATGAACAGTTCTTTGGAATTTTTTCAGAAAGTTTTTTTCTAGAATCTTTGATAAATGCAGATTCATTTAGATCACAAATATTGTCTGCAAACTCTCACATTCCACATTCAGTCTCAGTTATTGAAAGACATCCGATTTCAGCCTCAGTTTCTGCAAAATCGGCTCATCCCTCTCTCTGCTGTCATCATTTAAGGAGATGAACTGGTTTCTCGCCTTGCCCTTTTTCTTGAGCACCACCGGATGAGGTAGGATGAGGTGACCTATAGAGTACTTCCGCTGTTCAAAGTCATCCCTGACATGAAGCACCTCCTGGTGAGCTTTTGGGTCTCCGAGAAGCTCCCTCAGCTCTCCTGAGACCTCTTTGCTCAGATAGTGGTAGGGTTTCTTACCACAGTTGTCTCTTATATTCCTATTGGCACCGCACTTACGGACAAGAAGGCTAATAAGAGAGAACTGATCATGGATGGCAGCGATGTGTAGCGGCGTGTAGCCACCATTAGACTTGGCGTTGACGTCCACCCCATAATCGTATTCCCTAGATATCTTAATAATCTTACACACCATGTCAGCGTTTCCACACTTGACGGCCCAGTGCAGCGCTGTGAATCCAGACATGAAGTCCTTCTTCTCTGCAAGGTGGGCATATTTTAACAGAAGGCCGTACACTTGATCCCACTGTCCAGATGCAGACTTCACCAGCCACTCGTGTTCCATGGGATCAAGCAGGTTATGGTGCGAGTTCTTCGGCTCAGCCGCTTGTTTAGGGGTCTTGAAGTGTCTTCGTAACTGCGGGGAGCCGCCAGCGCAGGCCACGCTGTCTAAAGACGTTCTTCTTTTACATTGAGGCGAAGGTTGAAGCTCTTCAGAGCCTACGCTCTCCGTTGAAGGCTTCTTGTGATGATGACCCAGGTCTATTTGGGGCATTCGCAAAGGTAAAGCAAACGGCTTATATGCGCTTGCTTGTTTTGTGGCATTTTCAGGAAAAACAGGTCCAGACTTCAGCGGCGCGGTGAAAACTAAAGACTTTTTAGGTTTTAAGTCTACATTCTTGCTTCTTTCCAAAGCAACCTCTATGGGAGAGACTTCCCACTCCGAAGCCCTTGATGAACATCTACTCAGAGCTTTTGGTTCAGATTTCCTACCTTCTGGACTTTGGGAATGAGTTTGTTTTTTCTTCTTGTCTTCTTCTGGATGCGATCCATCTTGACTGCAATCTTCCCTTGCTGCGTTTTCATCGCTTGAGGCATCTAGTAAACGAAGGTAGACTTTCCTTAGGACTATATACTTGGTGTCCTCAAATTCTTTCACGACGGCAATGTTGTTGACAAATGTTTTGAAGAGATCTCGGTTCTCTTTCTTCTCTGCTGGGTCACTGCAGTTTAGTGGCTCTGCAAACTTTTTCAGCAGCTCGGAGTTTTTCAGCCTTCCTCCGCTTTCTAATAATGTGTTTAAAATCGCCTCTTGAGTCAAAGCCATTTTCTTAACACATCCGAAACAAAAACATACTGTAACACGACGTATTTCGAGGACACCTGGGCTGTCGCCACGCCCTTACCTGTTTTCCGGAATGAATGCAGCGTCACGTCATTAAAAAAAATGTAAGACGTGGGTGGGGGCGGGGCTGTGCAAAAGTTCAAAAACAATTACTACATGAAGTGTTTTGTTTAGGCTATTTTAACATCATTTGGATAGAATAAAGGTATTAACCAAAATCTACACTTAGTAAACCGCCTGTTCTCTCCCATGCGAGTGTGTTTTAACGAACATTATGCATGTTATTTTTTTTATTTAGAAGCTCTACCTTGCCATGTCTTAAGAAAATACATTCCTGAACTCAGTGGGAGTTTCCAGGAAGAAGCCATATTTAAGCTTTATGAAATTACGAATCCTAGGATGGCAAAACATTCCCTCATTAATATTAATTACGCCGTCTCAATCTAATGAACCGTTCTGGTACGTCACCTAATTAATATCCAAGTATCAGTGCCGAAGCGTTGAAAACCAAACGGCTGTGGGCGTGGTGGAATTCCTTAGATCCGCCTTTCATCCAATCACCTCAGAACGTCACATTGCGTGATTTAAATTCATGAGCACGGCCTTTACCATAGTACGATTTGTAAATTCTCCATCCCAACCACAGTGTGTGTGTGTCAGCGGACGGTGAGAGAGACGAAGGCAGGCAGGCAGCTCCCTTTCGCCTTATCTAAACACATACATTCCTCATCATGGCGGCCACGGATGTAGACATATTTTCTGTAAGTAGCCTTTGCAGTCAGTTCTTACTTCCAGAGACCGTTTTCACACAGACGTACACAGTCTTTTGCAGGTTTTCTGTAATGAATTAGGACTAGCACGAACGCTACTCTAGCTTAGCCCAACGGACTCCGTCTACATTGAGCAGTCGTGCAATCTAACGCTTTACTATATGTGTACGTTTACTACAGATGTCTTATTGAGATCATTCTAGCTATATACATTGTTTGTTTGTAAACGAAAAACGTCTTTTCTCAGTCTCTTGAATGTAACTTGTGATCATCTCTTTATTTACGCTCCAGGCTGATATAACCTACAGAACAGAATATGTTTTACTATTGGAGTATTTCAGTAGTATGCAAGACTGCAGCACATGATTGCTTGTTCACTCATTTAGCACTTTGTTGACATCATTACTGCTCCTAAATCCAATTTGAAACATCACAACACTAAACAGCCTTCTCCATTCTCAGCACAGCTGGTAAAGTTTGGGGCCAACATGTGGCCCTTCAGTTTAAGATCACAGATAAAGCTACAAAAAGAGAGGATAACATGAGGGGCTGCTGATATCTGATGGTCCGACAGGCAAACTATGGGGTCTTTGGAATATTTGGGAGTGGTGTGAAGGTTAAGAAGATTACAGGAATGCAGTAAGAAATTAAACACTGTTGAAAAGCCCATTGTTTTGGATGCTGGTAATCTGGTGTCCCCAGCAGGCTTCTTAACTTCCTTGATCTTTCTTAATGTTCTTAAACAAGACTTCCTTGGTCAACAAGCTTCACCAGAAAAACTGTGCTGGTCGGGTATACCTTTGTAGCCTGTCGGGGAGAGTTTGAGTGACGTTAACATAGATGTGCTATTAGTACAGATCCATCAGCATTATTTTTTTCACTCCTAATTTTGAGGAAGCCCTCCTTAAGGGCAACTAGTTTGGGTACATCAAGCTGTTTATAGTCTGCTCAGCAGGCTAGATAATAGTTTATGTGTGTGCTATGGAAGTGAAACATGGTGCATGGCCTTAGAAGACTCTAAAGTTTGAATGCAAGCCTTGTTTTAACAATACGTTGAGCCTTTGGCTGAATGAAATGCAAGTGTGCTTTCACAGTCAATGCCATTTGATTAGAGGTTTGTGTGGCGCCATATTGATCATCTGCATTGAGCTGTGAAGGGTCAATTTTAATTCTAATTACATAATGGGGGAAAAAAAAGCTTGAAGATGGAGTTCACCCAAAAATTAAAATTCTGTCATCACTTACACACCCTTTGGGTGAATTATCCTTTTTAATCTCAAATAATCTTTCGACAGTGCAGTCTTTTTACTGAAAGATGCTACGGATTGGAACAAGACGGTCCTGTTTAACGTTAATTTCATTTATTGTATCACACTCTAGTTTCAGGGCAGGGCTCATGTATTTACTGTTATGTAAAGCTGTATGCGTTTTGTGATGAGTCAACATCCTGGTTATGCTTAGATGCCACTGACATTAATAAACACCAAGATCACATGATTCGAAGTATGCAAGACCCTATTTGGCAACAGCGTGTAGGCCTTAAGGGTGTGAATGTGTTTATACTGTAATATATGTGTATTAAATACAAAGCTTGAAGATCCCTTACAGAAAAAGCAGATAAAACCCAGTTTGCTTTTTGTTTAGGGCAGATGCCATACTGCGACCAAATCTAGACCATCTGCATTCTTCTCCACGTCAGCCCCTCCTTCGTCCATATCAGATGGGATGCCAGCGAAATTTCCGATGAGGGCTGTCGCGTTAGTTTGCTGAAGCGGGCACGTACATATTCAGGTGTATGTAGGGGGTGAGAATGGAGCCGTCCCAATTTGGCTCTTCTCCACTGTCATTCTGAGTACCCATCTGCCTTGAACAATCTGTGTTGTCCTAGACTCTGTTATAGATGTCTATGGATACGTTTTAAACCATCATCTTATTAGCCGCTGCTCGAAATGATGGAAATACACTTCTAAGTTGTCTTGAGAAAGTGTTATCATTTAACAAATCTTTTTTTTTTTATGGAAACTTGCAAAGGGGGAATGATTCAAAATATCTCCTTTATGAAAGAATGCAAGTCAGTGATGTTAGAAGTGATTGTTTTTTAAGTGTTTTTGGATGAGGGGCGATTCTTTCGCAAAGCAACGCTTGGAATGTTCCCCGATTCGCACACAGCTCTCAGTGTTCTGTCAGTATGCATGAATCAGGCCTGTCACTGTGAGGGCGGGTTGAGAAAATATTGTTGTATGGCCCAAACGCTGCTCCGTTTCCTCTTGATCTGCTGCCCCCCGAAGGGAAATGTTTCCCCTGCGGCGGGGGCATTTGCTATCTAGCAGCCCCTATATGGGCATTGTTCGAGCCTTCCCAAGTTTTTTTTTTTTCCTCCTCCCTCTAGACTGCCTGTTTTCCAAAAATGCTTTCAGCCATTTCCCCTTCACCTCCGCATGCTGGAGCTCCCCTTCAGTGCCTCAGCTTTGAAATGACACGGGGGTCAGTGGCGTTTTTTCAGGCAGAATTCCTTTTGTGCTCGATGCGTGTTACGCCAGCAGAACTGCTGCTTCCCTCAGTAGCGCGCTCGGTGATCGTCTCAGTGACATCATTCACCAAATATGTGGCTGCATTGGGAAAGAAGATGAAGCCAGACGAGGGAGGAGCGCATTGATTTCACAGTTTCGGGGCACTCATTAGTGTGATTTGAAAGCCTTTGTTTTGTTCTGAATTTTTGGATTTTAATTTGAAAAGTGCTCTGAATGATTGATTGTGTCAACGTGAAATGCATGGAATTTCGTCGCTAATTTCTGCCTCTCATAGATTCTTTAATGCATGTTTCACTTTTTTAAAGTCCCTATGAAACCAAATTTGAAGTTTTTTGTATTATAGTCGGGCTGCACGATTTGAGAATTTTCATATTGCGATTATTGAGGTCAATATTGCGATATGCAATTGCGATTATAATAAATGGTATCGTTAGTCATACATTGCAAGGAAAATGCACACACAGGTTAGTAATAATGCGGAAATGGGTATTTGTAAAACTAAACATTTTTTACAAAATTAAATAACATTTGCATTAACCCTTAAACCCTTCATTTTTTGTATCTATTCATTATAAACAATATAACAAGAAAAAAGAACAAAATATAAAAGAATGTCTTCTAAATATCTTTGGTAAAAAGTGTATAGGGTTGCTAGGGTGAAAATCATTTATTCTTTATGTGCAAAATTGTGTAAATATCTGATGACTAAATACATGCAATTCACCTTTATTCCTTGAGAAGGCACTGTTTAATTGACAATAATGATATGATGTTTCATGTTTCACTGTCGCAGGCATAAAACAAAAGAATATCATAATTCATACATTTAAGGGTTAATGTAAACTTCTCAAAAGTATAGCTAAATTAAATAAAACAATAAATAAAAACATGCACATTTTCATGAAAATAAGATATTTGAAACATTTTGTCCAAACAAACAGGGACATTTATGCAGATTGTAATATACTCTCTATAAACTCTTTTGAAAAAAAACAATGACTACTGTGCTCTATAACAATGTCACCAATATGGATCAGCTATTTAGATGACATCCCTCTGCACTTCAGCTACTCATCAAACTTTCTGCCCAATCAAATTCTCTCTAGAATCTGAAGCCTCCCAGACACTGAAGCTGCGGCTGAAATCGGTCTTTTGTTAAGAGAATAAGTATTTTCTGTACAGTGAATAGCATGTAGGCAATAAGGAATGATTCAGATGACATAAATATGCTTTCGACTGGGGCAAATAAGGTCTGGTTAACGTTGTCACAATGTGGCAGCGCACACAGTCTACTCTGAACTTTGGCTCCAGAGGCCGGATCATATGCATATATTAAACACTTAAAACTACACAGCTGCAGCATGATTACGATCACCATTTTGTTTTAGTAAGAGTTTCCTATTTAATCTAGGACGTAATCTATTAGAGTTTAACAGCTCTAGCCCGAGCAGATATAAATGAAATGCTAAGCTATTTTAAAAAGGGTGTGGGGCTGCTCGATATGTCCCACCCTGTCTTCCTGTTTTAGTTGAAATTACGTCACCACATAGAATAATGTGTTTCAAGGCGCTTTCACTGGACCTTTAAGATTATCTATAAGCTAGTGTGCTCCAAAACAATGGCAAAATTTGCATTTACAAGATGGATGCATTTAAAACTTACAGTCTCTCACTTCTGCCAATATGGATCAATGAACCCTGCACTTCAGCTTCTACAAACTTTCTGTCCAATCAAATGCTCTCTAGAATCCAAAGTGTCCCACCCCCTACACTATAAATAGATGCCGAAGTTGCAGCTGAAATCAGTCTCTTGTTTGCAGAATTAGTATTTTTAAACATGATAACACGGAGCTGATCATATCAGTCTAGTCAGCCAGTCAAGTCGGCACAGACCATAAAACATATCGGACCCATTTGAATTCTACACAGAATGGTATATTTCTTAGCGATTTGAATGAAATTGTGGCTGTCAAATGTGGCTTTACTCAGCTCTGACAGTCTGACACAACCTGTGACGTAAACAAACCGCAGTTGGCTTTTTAAAAAAAGTTCTTCCTGTTTCAGCTGAAATTACATCAACACATGGAATAACACTGCGTGTTTCAAAGCACTACAGTGGATCTATAAAATGGTTTAAACATATAATCTCTTAACCTTTTCAATTAAATTATAGTCTTCTCCAGTCATTTTAGTCTTCTTAAATTCTACCTATTTCTTATAGTCAATTGCATTCAGATCTTCTATCCAATCAACAACCTGTGCATGGAACCAAGTCCTGCCTCTCAGCAAAAGAAACAATCTGATGCTACTTCTGTTACATTGCAACATTGACACTTTGCTTACCGTCTGCTGTTACTTTAGTTTGTCAAAGCTGCTTTAAGTGTGGCCAAATCAGAAATAAGACTGGTTCAAACCGGTTTTGTCAGTGGAAATTATGATGTATAAAATCGATTCATATTGGAGTCCAGTTTGTAAGTTAAGTTTAGCGGTCAACCGATATGTATTTTGCAGGGCCGATACTGATTATTACAGATCAAGTAGACTGAGGTTACACTTTATTTTAAGGTGTTCTTGTTACTTTGTAATTATACATTTAAGCACTAATGAGTAATATTAATTAACTAACTATGTACTTACTATATGGTTAGGGTTAGGATAAGGGTTTTGTTTAAGGTTACTTGCATGTAATTATGCATAATTAACTGTTATTATAATAGTAATTATATGTAACATGTAACAAGGACACCTTAAAATAATGTTACCGTAGACCGATAACCAATATTTTGAACCGATTTATATCTGGTGCAAAAAAAAGAAAAATAATGTTAAAATTAAGAATACCAAGGACTTGTTAAAAAACTGTTTTATTGGCAAGTTGGTTTTGAAAATGACCAATACCAATAACCATAAAAATGCTTAATATGTTAATCGGTCAACCCCTAGTTATGATGATGAACAGAATTACATTTTTGTAATAATATTGCTGATATTAAACACCTGTGCTGCTTGGCCACTTTTTAAACAAAAATATCATCAACAATAAATTAAAATGCATGCTTTAAGTCACACCTAGAAATTAATTTGCTTTTTTTTTTTTATCCAGGTGAAAAAAAATCTCATATTCTGTAAAAATATTAGCTTATCAGCCAAATACCTTTAACAGTGTGCAATGAAATATAACCTAAGCCCCCATTAGCCAACAGATGTGAGTTTTGCCAATACAAATATCTAGAAAGTGGGAATGGCGGCTAAAATAAAGCTTTTGTATGTGATATCAGCTAAAAGTATTTAATCCTAGCAACTGTATGGCATCATAAAACTGTTTTCTGAAAGTAGACACAATGTGCATTATTCACTGACAAGGATATTGTAAGTGACAAAGAAGTAACTTTTTTTTTTTTTTTTTTGTCAAAGCAAGAACAATCAGTGCCAGGCTTTAAATGGCCCAGTCTTTGCTGATTTATTGTCTTGACCAGTACTCCAAGCTTTTTGTTTCTTTGCCCTTTATGTGAGCCTCATTTCAATCCACGTCATCCTCAAGGACAACATCTCTGATTCCTTCACAGAATGAAGAAAAGCGTAACCTCAGCCTTGGCGGTCATGTTGGCTTTGACAGTCTGCCCGATCAGCTGGTCAGTAAATCGGTGACTCAGGGTTTCTGCTTCAACATCCTCTGTGTGGGTAAGCACCTATTAACAGCCCATTAAACTCTACACTAGCCTAACGTCTGATCATCTTGTAGTAAAAATGCTAATCAATCATTCTCTTAACGTTAGGTGAGACGGGCATCGGCAAGTCGACGTTAATGAACACCCTTTTTAACACCATGTTTGAAAATGAGGAGGCCAGCCATTACCAAAACGGTGTCTACCTGCGGCCCAGAACGTATGACTTGCAAGAGAGCAACGTTCATCTAAAACTGACTATCGTCGACACGGTGGGCTTTGGGGACCAGATCAACAAAGAAGAAAGGTATGAAAACTGCTTACACCAGCATCGTTTTAGAAGGTTGCACTGAGAAACCACAGATGTAGATACAAATGAATCTGTTAGATCGGCCCGCAGGCTTTAGTTAATCACTTGACCTGTTAATAAAAAAATTGCTATGAAAGAAAGCAGTTTGTCTTCAACCCTGCTCCTGGGGACCCACTTGCCTGGAAAGTTTATTTGCAACCGGCTTCAGCACACCTGCCTGCAATTTTCAAGCAGTCTTTAGGAGCTTGATTGCCCGCTTCAGGTGTGTTTGATTAGGGTTGTAGCTAAACTCTTCTGGATAGTGGGTCCCCAGGAACAGGGTTGAAGACCTCTGTGTTAAAGGATTAGTTCACTTTCAAAAAAAAATGTACAGATAATGTACTCACCCCCTTGTCATCCAAGATGTTCATGTCTTTCCTTCTTCAGTCGTAAAGAAATTGTTTTTTGAGGAAAACATTTCAGGATTTCTCTCCATATAATGGACTTCTATGGTGCCCCTGAGTTTGAACTTCCAAAATGCAGTTTAAATGCTGCTTCAAGGGGCTTTAAATGATCCCAGCCGAGGAAGAAGAGTCTAATCTAGTGAAACGATTGATTTTTTTTAATGTATTTTTTTAAACAAATTGACAATTTATATCGTTTTTAACCTTGAATGCTCGAGGATGATTTTGAAGTTGAAGACGAAAATGAGATGGTGTATTTTCTACAGACCCCAACTGCATGCGCATCGCCGAGACAAGACAAGCATTTGAGTTAAAAAGTATAGAAATTGTCAATTTGTTTAGAAAATAACTGATTGTTTCACTAGATAGGATCCTTTTTGGATGTTCAAACTTGGGGACACCATAGAAGTCCATTATATGGATAGAAATCCTGAAATGTTTTCTTTAAAAAACATAATTTCTTTACGACTGTAGAAAAAAAAAGACATAAAGGAAGAAAGTACATTATCTGTACATTTTTGTTCTGAAAGTGAACTAATCCTTTAATGAGACCCTTACACGCTCTCATTCTGAAAACTCAGATAAATCTAATTTAAAACAATGCAAATGAGATGCAAATCTCATCTAAAACTATTAAAAAATCAAAAAAGTCCTATAATATTCAATTTGACCCTCTCTTTGACCAAGAATACCTTGAAAAATGACCTCCTTTCACTAGTGGTTTGGTGAGAGGAAAAAAATAAACATTGACTGCTAGAATGTGCCTTTTAACCTCTGAATGTTGGCTGTAAAGATGGACAGACAGACAGAGAGGCTCACTGCCTGTTTCAAGTAGTTAGGAATGATTCCAGACATTGCATCTTTTGGGAAAAATGCATCTAGAATGAGACAGTGCAGCCTCTGAGAGTTTACAAGCATACACACTTGGAAAACTGCCCAAGAAGTCAAGGGAGAAGGTCAGGCAGTGTAAACATGGTGCGGTCAAGACTCTACACAGCTGTGACTCTCTCGTTCTCACACTGAATGTCTTGATTTCATTAAAGGAGATATTGAATATATAAAATTCTCTCACATATGTGACCCTGGACCACAAAACCAGTCATAAGGGTCAATTTTTTTTAAAATTGAGATTTATACATCATCAGCTGAATAAATAAGCTTTCCATTGATTTATGGTTTATTTGGATATTTACTTAATATCCTAATGATTTTTGGCATAAAAGGAAAATCAGTCATTTTGACCCATACAATGTATTTTTGGATATTGCTACAAATTTACCCGTACTACTTCAGAATGGTTTTGTGGCCCAGGGTCACATATTGATGCATATCGCAATCACTGATTTCTTGCAACGTGTCTGTTTTTCTCAGCTATAAACCCATTGTGGACTATATCGACACACAGTTTGAAAACTACCTTCAGGAAGAGCTGAAAATAAAGCGCTCTCTATTCAATTACCACGACACCAGAATCCACATCTGCCTCTACTTCATCGCTCCTACGGGACACTCGCTCAAGTCCTTGGATTTAGTCACCATGAAAAAGTTGGACAGCAAGGTAAGTGCACATCACTCTGTGGGTGTTACTAGTAAACCTTCTGTGTGACACTCCGTCTGTTGGCAAATTGGTTTTAAAAAGTTTTATGATTTGTTTTACATCACTGCAGATATCATCCAGTAGCACATCAATATTATAAAGAAGCTCAAGAAAGTACATCAACTAGGGATGTAATGGTATCATCAGTATTGTGGTATCGCAATCGCAAAATAGTTTTGATATTATTGTGGTCACATGACGATATGAAACGATAGGTCTTCCGGGCAAAAAGTGTAGTTTTTAAAATATTTTTAAACTTCTTATTCTAACATAAAAGGTCTTTAATGGTCTTGTGCTTTGAGACGTTATGCTTTGGCACAGTATCTGTCAAATGAACTAAAACCGAAAGCACAATATGGCTTAATCCCTTCATCAAGTCTGTTTTCGTTAAGTGTTCACTTCGTGATCCGGTGTTTTCCACACCTCAGAACGGCTCAGTTCACAGTGAACTCGTTTATTGAATGTCCTGTTAGTTTAGCGTGCGTTTGGGACCACAACGGACACCAGTTATGCTTTATTTTCGCGGAAATGTTTACAGCATTTTACTAGATTAAAAGTGCTTAAAAGAAGCTTAAAAGTGCATTGAATTGCTGACAGCTAGTGGTTTAAATGGGTAACATTACTGCAGTCCAAATTCAAAATATCTCTTTTAAGTGTGGAAATTAAGAAAGAAGTATTTTAATTTTCTCTACTGTAGTGTAAAACAAAATAATGTACTTATGAAATATTTATTTGCATTCAGTGCAATATGGTGATTACTGTCATAGGAATAACAATAATATAAAATTGTTGTTATTATTATTATTATTATTATTATTATAGCTTGATTTGTTTGGCTTCCTAAAACACCAGTGTGAATGTAATTTAGACTGAAACAGTATACCACAAATTAAAAAGAGGCTGAGTGCCAAGTTCAGATACAAGTCAATCCACTGACTTTTTTTCTTGGTCAAAAAGATGGATTGGAGCTCCTAATTTTGAGCTGTCATTGTACATTAGATAATAATTGAACTTTTTTTCCCAAGTCTTCATTTGTGTGTAAAATGTTTACATTTATTTTTTAATTTACGGGCATGAAATCTTTAGTTTTGTTACCAATTCTCACTGTTAACTACTTGCTTATCAGCACACATATTACTAGCATATTGTTAATGGAGCACATTAGTACATATAAAGCACATGTTAATGTCTTATTCTGCATGAGCATATTTCCGATCCCTTAATCCAACCCATACCTAAACTTAACAGCTACCTTATTAACTATTAATAAGCAGCAGATGAGGAGGTTGAGGAACAAGTTGTAGTTAATAGTGAGAATTGACCCTTCGCAAACAGCTTGATTGACAGGCAATCTGACCAATCATAGCGCAGAATCCGCCATTTTGTCCGACAAACAATCAGACAGTAGAGTAAAATAAATTCAGTAGACTTAAACTTGAAGAATTGTGTACTGACGGCTTTCCTTTTTTTGAGATGTAATGCGTTCTGATGTTCATTCATGGTTTTTTCGTGCTTGAAGCAAATAAAAAAAAGACGATCGGTTCATGTGTTGATTGATCTAATAAGGCAATACAATGATCTGTCTCGCCACAAAAATTGTTTTGATTTCTTAAAAAAATGACAGCATTTTAAATCTGAGACCCGAAGTAACCTCCTCAGCCTTGTCTGTCATTGTGTTGTTAGTTTCCTCTTTGTTCCGCTATGTATTTTTCACTTTGTGAGAACATGAGTAGTGTGAGAGCAGCATTGTTTTGTCGGACATTACATTGGTCCCCAAACTAAAGTGTGACCGAAGTCTCAATACACTCAAAAAAGAATTTCAGTGGTACCTCAGATATTGAATAATTATAATATTGTAAAAATATATATAAAACCATATAATGTGTGAATGGAAAACATTAAATGAGTTAATTTTACACATAGATAAAATACTTTAATATTTAGAAATTGTATATGACCATTACATTCAGATTTCTTTTGCAGCTAAAACCATGAATGACTGTCTTAGTGCAATCATTTGTGTGTGTGTGTGTGTGTATATACAGGATGCCAGTGCTGTACTAATGAGTGTATTGATAAGCCTTAAATATGTGGAAATGTAGGACAGTGGGCAGGGCCTTCTCTCTGTCCAGTGGAAACACAGCTGATCAATTTTTCATTTTATCAGAGACACAGTAATAGCGTGAATGAGAGCACAGCTCTGGGTTTCTGTTTTTTTAGGAGATGCACCGATGGTTAGTAATGATCTGGCCTCAGGGCCCCATAAACACAAATACACATTATGCCTGGGAAATGCTTCGTTTTTCTGCCTGCTATTAGATGTCACATGATCAAGCATTCTACACTAAGCATTTGTACTACAAATTAGTGTTGATTTAATACACACAACTGAGTTTTACTCACAGTTAGACACTGAGATCACTTAAAGGAGAAGTTCACTTCCAGAACAAAAATTTACAGATAATTTACTCATCCGAGATGTTCATGTCTTTCTTTCTTCCGTCATAAAAGATATTGTTTTTGAGGAAAACGTTTCAGGATTTCTCTCCATATAGTGGGCTTTAATGGTGCCTGCGAGTTTGAACTTCCAAAGTGCAGTTTCAGTGCCACTTTAAAGGGCTCTAAATGATCCCCGCCGAGGAAGAAGGGTCTTATCTAGTGAAACGATTAGTAATTTTCAAGAAAACAATACAATATACTTTATAACCTCAAATGCGTGAACTCTGTGTATTCCAGTTCAAGACAGTGTGGGTATGTTGAAAAACTCCCATCTCATTTTCTTCTCCAACTTAAAAACTTAAATTCCTACATCACTGTTTTATCTTTTTTTGTAAAGGGCGTTTGATCATCTTTGCATGTTCACTTTTTTTAAAAACACTGGGTTGGTACTTCTGCATTGATGTAGAATGATTTTAAAGTTGAAGTTGTAGGAAAAAATGAGATGGGAGCTTTTCGACTAACTGGAATACAGTTCACGCAGAACATTTGGGTTAAAAAGTATATAAATTGTCAACCGTTTCGCTAGATAAGACCCTTCTTCCTCAGCTGGGATCGTTTAGAACTCTTTTAAAAATGCATTTTGGAAGTTCAAACTCGCAGGGACCATTAAAGTCCACTATGTGAAGAGAAATCCTGAAATGTTTTCTTCAAAAAACATAATTTCTTATCGACTTAAGAAAGAAAGACATGAACATCTTGGATGACAAGGGGATTAGTAAATTATCTGTACATTTTGGTTCTGGAAGTGAACAACTTCTTCTCATTGCACAGCTAAAAGTAATCATGCATGAAAGACAGACTACATTAAGCCAGCTCTGACCCACCTCAGCCCCTCAAACAATGACTTTAATTGTATGGAGAAAAAACTTTTATGACACATCTTCCATAATGTTCCACATAAAAAAAAAGAAAATCATACTTGTTTGGAGCAACATGACATTTTTCATATTTTCATCACAATTTTCGTTAGAATTCTCATCAGATTGTCTCACATTGGAAGAAACAAGTTGTCTTTTTTTAAATGGTCTGTTAGTTCTTTTAGGAATCTCGGTGAAACACATGTATCTGATTTATTACTGTTGTCTTATTTAGCACAAGGTCTTTAATTGCATGTTTCATTCTAGCCCAGCTCATCTATAATCTAACTGTGAACTTGCCAGACGTGGAGCTAGAACAGAACACAGACATATTATGTGAAATGCATTTTATTTGTGTGTTGGATTTTCTTTTAGGTGAACATCATTCCTATTATTGCTAAAGCTGACACGATTTCCAAGAGCGAGCTACACAAGTTCAAGATCAAAATTATGAGCGAGCTGGTTAGCAATGGTGTTCAGATATACCAGTTTCCAACAGACGATGAAGCCGTGACAGAAATCAACTCCTCTATGAACGTGAGTCTTATCATACAGTCATGGCCAAAAATATCGGAACCCTTGGAATTCAGTCAGAAAATGCTGCAGTTGCTAATGTTTTGGTACTTGCATGTTTTTTTTTTTTTGCATTGGAACAACACAAAAAGTCAATTCCACACAGAACCCAAAAATGCACTGGACAAAAATAGGCACCCTTAACTTAATATTTGGTAGCATGCCCTTTGGAAAAAATAACTGAAATTCATCGCTTCCTGTAACCATGAATGAGTTTCTCACACCTCTCTACTGGAATTTTGGACCACTCTTCTTTTGCAAACTGCTTCAGGTCATTCAGATTTGAAGGATGCCTTCTCCCAGCTGCTGTTTTGAGATCTCTCCACAGGTGTTTTATGAGATTCAGATCTGCACTTATTGCTGGTTATTTCAGAACTCTCCAGCACTTTGTTTGTAACCATTTCTGAGTGCTTTTTGCAGTGTGTTTCGGGTCATTGTCCTGCTGGAAGACCCATGACCTCTGGTGGAGACGCAGCTTTCTGACACTGGCCACTAGGTTGTGCCCCAAAATTCTTTGGTAATCATCAGATTTCATGATAGCGTTCACACAGTCAAGGCGTCCAATGCTTGAAGCAGCAAAGCAACCCCAAAACATCTTTGAATCCCCACCATGTTTGACTGTAGGGACTGTGTTCTTTTCTTTGAAGGCCTCATCTCTTTTTCTGTAAACAGTGCCATGATGTCCTTTACCAAAATGCTCTACTTTTGTCTCATATGTCCACAGTATGTTCTCCCAGAAGGATTGTGGTTGTCACATAAGTTTTGGCAAACTCCAGTCTTGCTTTATGCATTTTCAGCAGTTGTGTCCTACCATAGCATCCCTTTTCATTCAGATGGCAACGTATGGTGCCAGCTGACGCGGTTGTGCCCTGTGTTTGGAGATCAGCTTGAATTTGTTTAGAAGTTAATCTGAGTTCTTTATCCACTATTCAAACAATCCTTCTTTGAAATTTTTCATTAATTTTGCTCTTCCGTCCACATCCAGGGAGGTTAGCTACAGTGCCATGGGCTATAAACCTCTTGATGATATTGGACACAGGAACATTAAGATATCTGGAGAAGGACTTGTAGCCTTGAGATTGTCCATCTCAAATCCACAGACAACTCTTTACACTTATTTCTTTTCTCCATGCTCAGTGTGACACACAACACAAAGGCTGAGTCAACGTTTCTCCATTTTAACTGGTTGCAAGTGTGATTTGCCCACACCTGTTACTTGCCATAGGTGTGTCTAAATACAAATCACAGGAGCATCACATGCTTGAAAAGCAATTATTTCTTACAATTTTGACATGGTGCCAAAAATTTTGTCCAGTCCATTTTTGAGTTCTGTGTGAAATTTTATCAAGTTGGACTCTTCTTCTCTCTTTTTTGTGTTGTTCCAATGCAAACAAAAGCAATAAGCAAAACATTTGCAATTGTAAACATTTTCTGAGAGAAGTGTTGCATTTTCTGACAGAATTGCAAGGGTGCTGATATTTTTGTCCATGACTGTAGATGCAAACCTAATAAAGCCACAAAGTTCTGTATGTCTATTCTGTATTCTATATCTATATTTTACTAGTTGAATAGTACATGACTGATGTCTGTATTCTAGGCCCATCTTCCCTTTGCTGTGGTGGGCAGCGTCGAGGAGGTGAAGGTGGGAAATAAGACTGTGAGGGCCAGGCAGTATCCATGGGGAGTCGTTCAAGGTAAGCCAGAGCAGAAATGTCACATTCTCAGTAACATTCTTGTGGTTTGGTTGATTTTAGCTCAGCTGTAATGGATGAGCATTACTCTTGTCACTGGAGAATATCATGCTTGAGGGGCTGGAGTATATCAGCCTCACTGGGACTTTCATTTGAACCCTGCTTTTCTCCCTGCGGATGCTGGTTGAGGGTTATTTTTACAATGCCTTTCATGTGAAAACAATCCCATCAATCAAAGCGGCGATAAATGCCACTCTAGACGGGAGCTAATTACTGTGTTTTCTCATATGTGAGAGAGAGAGAGAGCTCTGCCACAGATAAGGTCACGTCATTAGTCATGTTTTTCAGTTTAATTTGTCCTCCAGCTTAAGTAGAGACTCGTGCTGCATTAAAAAGGAATGCACAATGTAGAGCATTTCATGTGGAACAGCAGTTGACTTTGTGACTCTTAGAGTTGTTCTGCATTAATTAAATTATCGTCAAATAGAAATGAAATCTTTTACAGTTCTCAGCCATACTTTGTTCAGCTGACAGCGTTCAGTGGACTTGCATACTATTATTTTAACTTTTTAGGGCTGTCAGTTGATTAAAACAATGTTTCGCCATTAAAATAAAATGTGACCCTGGACCACAAAACCAGTCATAAGTCGCTGGGGTATATTTGTAGCAATAGCCAAAAATACATTGTATGGGTCAAAATTATAGATTTTTCTTTTATGCCAAAAATCATTTGGATGTTAAGTACAATTCGTGTTCCATGAAGATATTTTGAAAATTTCCTACTGTAAATATATCAAAACTGAATTATTGGTAAGTAATATGCATTGCTAGAACTTCATTTGGACAGCTTAAAAGGTAATTTATTTATTTATTTATTTATTTATTTATTTATTTATTTTTTGCACCCTCAGATTACAGATTTTCAAATTGTTGTATCTTGGCCAAATATTGTCCTATCATAAGAAACTATAAATCAATGGAAAGCTTATTAATTTAGTTTTTAGATGATGTATAAATCTCAGTGGCCAAAAATGACTGGTTTTGCGGTCCAGGGTCACAGATTGAGTTTTCTGAAATGTTACAATAAATTTTTGGGGTCAGTAAGGTTGGGGGACAGATCTACTAATCAGGGCAAATTAGCATTAGAGCACTATTCCATAAAAGCGCAGATGAGAGGGGAAGATTCTGTGTGTAATTTAGTGACAATGCAGACATTAAAGAACACAGACGCAGTCACATCATTTCCATAATATGACCAGTGCAATCTACCAAGAGCAGCTCAGATTGCCTGCCTGCTTTAAGACATGCTTTTTGAGCGTAAAATAATGCCGCAAATACCAATGATTTGACGAGTGCAAAACGTTGATAAATTGCATTGCGTAACTAATTTTAATACTCTCCTCCCATCAATTTTGTGTCTGGACGGGAAACTCTTATAAATGCATATTCAATAAGATCAGGTGCAAAAATAAGTCCACACCTTTTTCAGTGCTAATTCTTCACTAAGCATCTTTAGTAAATCCAGACAGTATTACATTTTATTTGTACTATTTTTATGTTCACCAATGCTACATGTATTTGATTTAAAATACAGTAAATATTAATAATAGTGTGATATTGTGAATTAGAAATATTGTGAAATATTTTTGCAGTTATTAATTTTATTACAATTTCAAATAACAGTTTCTGTTTTTGTCACATGATCTTTCGGAAGTCATTATAATATGTATTTAAAAAAAAAAAAAAAAAAAAAAAATATATATATATATATATATATATATATATATATATATATATATATATATATATTACTCCTGACTAATATTAATTAATATTAAGAATTTGATTCAGGAAAGTCACGTTAAATTAATAATATTTATATTTATATTTTTTATTATTATTTTTTTTCTTAGGGTTTGACTAATAGAAATTCAAAAGAAACAAATGTCTTTACTGACCTTCCTGAATCAAATTCTTAATATTAATTAATATTAGTAAGGAGTAATATTACTAATATTAGTAGTTTAATTTATTAAAAAAATGACCCTGTTTGACGGCGCTGGTGGGCAGTGCGTCGGCGTGCAGTGCTGTTGCGCTTCGGGCCCCGGCTCGCAGACCTTTCCCGATCCCGTCCCCTCTCTCTCTTCCGCTTCACTTCCTGTAAGATCTGATCTATCCTAGCTAATTAAAGGCAAAAACGCCAAAAATAAATCTTTAAAAAAAAAAAAATGACCCTGTTCAAAAGTTTATATATGCTTTATTCTTAAAACGGTGTTGTTACCTGAATGACCACAGCTGTGTTTTTGTTTAGTGATAGTTGTTCATAAGTCCCTTGTTTGTCCTGAACAGTTAAACTGCCTGCTGTTCTTCAGAAAAATCCTTCAGGTCCCACAAATTCTTTGGTTTTTCAGCATTTTTGTGTATTTGAGCCCTTTCCAACAATGACTGTATGATTTTGAGATCCACCTTTTCACACTGAGGACAACTGAGGGACTGATATGCAACTATACACAATGCATTAAGAGCCTGAAAATGTTTTGAAATTGAAGATCAGGGTAAATGTAACTTATTTTGTCTTCTGGGAAACATGTAAGCATCTTCTGTAGCTTCTGAAGGGCAGTACTAAAAAATTATATTTAGGTAAAAGAAGAAAAATGTACACATCTTCATTCTGTTCTCAAAAGTGTTCACCCCCGGCTCTTTAAAGCATCGTGTTTCCTTCTGGAGCATCAGTGAGCATTTAAACCTTCTGTAATAGTTGCATATGAGTTCCTCAGTTGTCCTTGGTGTGAAAAGATTAATCTCAAATAAACAAAAATGCTGAAAAATCAAAAGATTTGTGGGACCTGAAGGATTTTTCTGAAGAACAGCGGGCAGTTTAACTGTTCAGGACAAACAAGGGACTCCAAACAACAAAATCAATAATATATATTATATATAAATATATATTTTTTATATATATATATATATATATATATATATATATATATATATATATATATATATATATATATATATATATTATATATATATATTTGCATTATTTTCTCTTGTGGACTATATCTAAATGTCTTTAATGTGAAATATCTTATTCAGGTCAGTACTAAATAAAAAAAAAAAAACATGCATTTTGTATGATCCCTCTTATTTTGGTAAAATAATTAACATTTTGCAGATTCTGCAAAGTGTTTGTAAACTTTTGGCTTCAACTTTATCTGTATTGATGGTGATCATGTGTGTTGCAGTGGAGAATGAGAGTCACTGTGATTTCGTAAAACTGCGGGAGATGTTGATCAGAGTCAACATGGAGGATCTGCGAGAACAGACTCACGCCAGACACTACGAACTCTACCGACGCTGTAAACTAGAAGAGATGGGCTTTAAAGACACAGACCCAGACAGCCAGCCTTTCAGGTGGGTTTCTGTGGCGCTGTAAAAGTCCATTCACTCCAAGGACAGCAACAACAAAGATGCAGTTTTAAAACTTAATCGAAATGTAAATAGAATAGATCACACCACAGCTACAATGATTATGACACAGAGGAATGTTTGAATCATCAGAGCTCCAGCGTTTAAAGCAGCAGATGACAAATCTGGAGCTCATGCATGTAATAAACCGAACAGAATGCTAATGTAGTTATATACACACTTAATATTATATAATAGATATTTTGTTATATAATGATTTTTTTTTCCTGTATGACCTCTCTGCAGTCTACAAGAGACATATGAAGCCAAAAGAAAGGAGTTTCTTGGAGACCTGCAAAAGAAGGAAGAGGAGATGCGGCAGATGTTTGTGAACAAAGTGAAGGAGACAGAATCTGAGCTGAAGGAGAAGGAGAGAGAGGTTAGTCCTTCCACTTTACGATTTATTCAGATTCTCAAAACAATCACTCCCAGACTCCAACCAATCATCGTTAAGTCCACTGAAGTTTTTTTTGCCTTTTAAATATGAAAATGTTTGCCTTAAGGTTGACAAAATTAACATTTAGAAAATATAAGCATTCAAAACTTACGTCACCCTGCACTTTAGCTTATCAGCAGACTTTTTGTCCAATCAAATGCTCTATAGAATTGCATTGCACCCGATTATCAAAGGGTCTTGAAAATTAGTAAAGTTTATGAAGAACTGAAATCTAAAATCATATTGTGATATATTTAATACTTCTTAAGTTATAGGCATGCAAACTTTGGAAAAAGAATATTTATGGCACTCAGACCGATATGTTCAATGCAGTTGTCTTGACAGAAAGAAAAAAGATACATCACTAGTTTTAACATTATTTGTTCTTCATTCGTTCCTTTTTAAACAAAAGAAATATCATATTTTTTCAAACTGACCCACATTTGGTTTTTGACCACTGAAAAAGTGCACATTTAACAATTTACTGCCAGAGCCATAATAAAATTCCAATATCTCTGGAACCAAATCTCATTGGGCATTAAAAATACAGATGCCAAAAGAAAAGTTTAAGACCCAATATCTAAAAGGGCATTAAAATATATTTAATACTTCTTGAGTTGCAGGTTGGGATGCATCGATCCAATACTCAGTATCGGTATCGGCTCCGATCCTGGCATTTTCCGCCGGATCGGGATCGGTCAGACAAGACCGATCCAAATTCGATATTGTGTGTATACTATTGTTATTTTTGAGCCCTACGAAAGGCACAAAAAACATTATAAAGCACCACAAAGTGCACTATATTTCAAGTGTTTTGCAGCTGTTCCATAGTTTAATGTGAGGTACAAATGAATATTGAGTCATTAAATTCAAGTTCACGTAAACTCTTCTCTCCACTGCAGCTGTCTGTCATCCTCCATTCAGCAATCAAACTACGTGTTGCGTTTGGTTACTACAGTCAAAACAATGAAACTCCCTTTAAGAGCGCACAGTAACTAAGGGTTAAAACTGTTAAAAGAAAAGGCTCAATAGACTAACGGACATATTTAATACACTACGCTTCCGTATCGCTTCCCTTTAGTATTGTAATACTTTTCTGCGCAATGAAAGATTAATAATCTTTCTTGTTCTGTCCTATCTATCATATGTTGATGCCTTCATTACTGTGCTAGACATTTAAAAGAAATGTATTTTAATTTTATAGCATATACTTATATATAAATGTATTTACTTGTTTTTTCATGAATGTATTTTACAACAGTGCAAACAGTAAAATTTAACAGTTTACCAGATTTAGTCATACACTTATTTACTTTTATTTGTAAGTATCTTTTGCTGCTAAATTATCCATTACCTAGTTTATAATAAATTTTTTCATTTTGTCATGTATTATTACGTATTTTTTCATTAAAATGACGTTGTCTGTATGTGATAGATTGTGTTTAACACACAAAAGAGTGACGATCAGGTCAACACAAAGAAGTATAGAAATTCAACATTGATTAAAAAAAAAAAGCTATGCTGATATCGGATTGGATCGGCAGATACTCTGAACTTTTTGTATCTGATCGGTTCTGAAAAAATGGTATCGTTGCATCTCTAGTTGCAGGCATGCAAACTTTGGAGAAAAACTTGAAAAAGTGCTGTTTACCAGTTTCACTGCAAAAAAAAATGCTTATCTTACTTAGTATTTTTATCGCGAATAAGAATAATCTGCCAGTGGGGTAAGTAAAATATTTTTAAAACAAGAGTATTTTACTTACCCCACTGGCAGATCATTTTACTTATTTTAAAGTAAATTTAAACTTATTTTTAGTGCAGTTTGCTTAAAATAAACAAGACTAATATCTTGTCATTTTGCTTATCTAGTAAATGCATCTTTATTTAAGAATTTTTTGATATATTTTGACTAGAAACAAGACAAAAATGCTAAGCAAGATAAGCCTTTTTTTTTGCAATGTTGTTAGTCATCTTATAATTCATTATAGTGTACAAAACAGTTGTCGCAAAATGGCAGCAGCTGTGTTTGTATATATTTATGTATGTATAGAGTTTTAATATTTATTAGCCAACCAAAATCAAACTTCCACAAAGAAAAAATGAATGTTGTTATTTTTTACCCGTTGTTCAAGGAAAAACATACCTTGCAATGTGGTGATTGACCAATCAGAATTGAGAATTCCATAGAGCCGTGTGGTAAAGCAATATAAATGAGATTAGAAAGAGAAAAGGTTAGACAAACCGCACTAACAAGCAGAAGAGATAACACTGGTGTTATTCACCAACATCTTCTCAAACTACACATTATGATCACTGTTTTGCTTTAGTAACAGTTTCAGATTGAATCTCAAGGGGTAATCTATTAGACTGTGGCTTTGGCTGAGCTGTCATATAAATGAAACACTATTGGCTATTTAAAAAAAGGGGTGGAGCTGCTCTATATGTCCCATCTTGAAATTGCATCAACACACTGAATAATGCAGCTTGATTCGAGGCTTATCAGTGGATCTTTAAATAAAACCAAAGACAAGCCAAGTCAACGTGGAAATAGTGCAAGTTCAAAGCTTTTGGCGCAGCTTCCAGGAGTAACGCTGGCTTGTGTGTTTGTCCTCAGTTACATGAGAAGTTCGAGCAGCTGAAGCGCATGCACCAGGAGGAGAAGAGGAAGGTGGAGGAGAAGAGACGGGAGCTGGAGGAGGAGATGAACGCCTTCAACAGGAGGAAGGTGGCTGCCGAGACCCTCTCGCTCTCACAGCCCCTCAAGAAGGACAAAGACAAGAAAAAGTGAGTTATCCTTTCGTCTTTTTTTTTCTCCATTCGCTGTAATGTAGCTGTGCAGTGAACAAATTCCAAATCATGATCTCTTCGTATGTGCTTATATAAACAAGTAAAATCCAGGATGCAAGTCATGCCAGTTTTTGGCATATTTGTGCCAAATGCATCCCGAAATAAACATTTTGGCTATCTGAATATTCTCAAACGAGTCAAAAGATAAATGTCAGAAGCCATGGCTGATCTTACATTCAGTGCATATACACTCCACATAGTATACTTATATTACGATGTTAAAATAGTTTAGTTTAGGACATATTTGTTTAATGGTGCGAACCAAGATGATGTAAAAGAAACCTGTTGTGTATGTTGCGGTTTCTCTCATCACATTCATTTCAGACTGTCAGCTTGCAACTGGGTAAAATATCATTTAATTCGCTGCAGCACTTTGCCAAGATTCATTGATTTTTAATTTTGAGTTAAATTAAGGATGGCAGCCAGTTCTGACCTCTTGCAGCTCAAATGAAGCTTATCTAGCGCCATCTAGTGGTTACTGATGGTATCTGTGTGTAACATTTACAGAGCATCCATTTTGTGGTTTGTACCTGACATGGATCCACCCACTAAAACTGTCTCTTTATTATAATTATGTGCAGCTTATTTACCAGAAAATATGCTACAAGTCACACCAGGTCAGAATTGCATTGGTGAGAGAGAGGGAAAAAAATCACATTTTATTATTACATTTAGAATTAGGTAAAATACCAGTAAATAAAACATAGTTTTAATTTCTGTTCTGTATGGAACATTGCATTGCATTAGTATAAAACAAACATAACTTATTGTGCTGTTCATTATATATTGTAAGCAAACCTAAAGAAATTTATATCAAGCAAAACTAAAAGTACATTGGAAATTGGGAACTTATGGGTAACGCTTTATTTTAAGGACCAATTCCCACTAGTAACAAGTTTATTATTATCATGCATATTGGCTGTTTATTAGTACTTATAAAGCACATATTGTTGTCTTATTTTGCATGATTATATTAATCTGACCTCATACCTAAACTACGTTACTATCTATTAGTAATCAGAAAATTGGGAGTTTATTAAGGCAAAAGTTGTAGTTAATAGTGATATATAGTGTAAACTCTTTTGGTGAATGAGTGTTTTGCTTGCTTGACATGATTTGTTTTATGTAGGTTGCTTTGAAATATAAGTTGTTGCTCATTTCATGATGATAAAAATCTGACTGAATATTCTAAATGTTATTTTCTCTATGAATGTTTGAAAACTCAAACCCAAGTTACCTAAGTTACAGTTGGACTTACAAGTTTACATACACCTTGCAAAATCTGCAAAATGTTAATTATTTTACCAAAATAAGAGGGATTAGGGCTGTCAAACGATTAATCGCATCCAAAATAAAAGTTTTAGATACTAGATGTGTGTTTACTTTGTATATTTATTATGTAGATATAAATACTCACATGTGCATGTATATATTAAAACAAAATATTTATGTGTATATATATTATACCTGTATACAATTCAGATTATAAATAAATATAAATATTTTAGATATAAATCTAAAATATTTTTCCTTAATATATACATGCATGTGTGTGCATAATAAATACACACAGTACACAAATATATAGTATGTAAACATAAACTTTTATTTTGGATGCGATTAATCGCGATTAATCGTTTGACAGCACTAAGAGGGATCATACAAAATGCATGTTATTTCTTTTATTTAATACTGACCTGAATAAGATATTTCGCATAAGATTTTCCCACAAAAGGTTCAAATGCTTACCAATGCTTCAGAAGGAAAAAATGCATTTAAGAGCTGGGGGTGAAAACTTTTGAACAGAATGAGGATGTGTAAATTTTTCTTTATTTTTTCTTAAATATAATATTTTTTTCATTTAGTACTGCCCTTCAGAAGCTACAGAAGATACTTGCATGTTTCCCAAAAGACAAAATAAGTTAAATTTACCCTGATCTTCAAATTAAAAAAAGTTAACATTAATTTAAAAACTTAACTTAATGCATTGTGTTTCCTTCTGGAGCATCAGTGAGCATTTGAACCTTCTGTAATAGTTGCATATGAGTTCCCTTAGTGGTCCTCAGTGTGAAAAGATGGATCTCAAAATCACACGGTCATTGTTCAAATACACAAAAATGCTGAAAATTTGTGGGACAACTATAACTAAAAAACAAACAAAAACAACACCGCTGTTTATTATTGATTATTCAGGGTAACAACACAGTATTAAGAATCAAGCGTATGTAAACTTTTGAACACTTTTGCGACTTCTCACAATTCTGACTTTTTTTCTCAGAATTGTGAGATATAAACTCGTAATTGCGAGTTATAAAGTCAGAATTTCATGATATAAACTCGCAGTTGCCAGAAAAAAGGTCCGAATTGTAAGATAAAGTTGTAATTGTGAGTTTGTCTAGCAATTTTGAGAAATGAAGTCAGAATTGTGAGATATAAACTCGCAATTCTATGAACATATCAGTATTTTTTTATCCTCAAAAATGGTCTTTAACTCGCAATTGCGAATTTATGTCTCGCAATTCGGACTCGTCAGAATTGGAAAACTCTTTTTTCTGTCGCAATTCTGACTTTATAACTCGCAATTGCGACATTTTTTTCTCAGAACTGTGAGATACAAAAGGCACAGTTGTGAATTATAAGGTTAGAATTGTGAGATATAAACTCAAACTCATAACTCAACTCATATCAGTATTTGTTTTTTCTCCTCAAAAATGGTCTTTATAATTGTGAGTTTATATCCCGCAATTGTGACTTTATATCTAATAATTGTGCCTTTATCTTTTTTTCTCAGAACTGTGAGATACAAACTCGCAATTCTGAGAAATGAAGTCAGAATTGTGAGATATAAACTTTTTTTTTCTCCTCAGAAATGGTCTTTATAACTCACAAAAAAAAAGTCACAATTGGGAGACTATTTACATCCCGCAATTCTGTCTTTATATCTAGCGATTCTGACTTCATAACTTACAATTGTGCCTTTTGTATTTCACAGAAGTCAGGATTGTGAAATAAAAAGTCACGATTATGAGTTATAAATTCAGAATTGCGAGACAAACTCGCAATTATGAGAAATGAAGTCAGAATTGTGAGCTATAAACTCATAACTCAACTCGTATCAGTGTTTTTTTTCTCCTCAGAAATGGTCTTTTATAACTCGCAATTGTGACTTTTTTTATCTATTTTTCTCAGAACTATGAGATACAAAAGGCACAATTGTGAGTTATAAAGTTAGAATTGCTAGATATAAAGTGTTTTTTATTAGAATTGGAATTTATTTAGTATTAGAATTGCGGGATATAAACTCAATTGTGAGAAAAAAGGTCAGAATTGTGAGAAGTCGCAATTGTGAGTTATGAAGTCAGAATTGCAAGACAAGCTCAACTCAAGATATCAAATCAAACTCATAACTCAACTCATTTCAGTATATATATTTTTTCTCTTTAGAAATGGTCTTTATAACTTGCAATTGCAAGTTTATATCTCACAATTCAGAGAAAAAGTCAGAATTTGGAGACTTTCTTGCAATTGTGAGTTTATATCCCATAATTCTGTCTTTATATATAGCGATTCTGACTTCATATCTTGCAGTTGTGCCTTTTGTATCTCACAGTTCTGAGAAAAAAAAGTCAGAATTGGGAGATAAAAAGTCGTGATTGCGAGTTATAAAATGAAGTCAGAATTGTGAGACATAAACTTTGCAATTCTGTGAACATATCAGTATTTTTTTCTCCTCAGAAATGGTCTTTATAACTTGCAATTGCGAGTTTATATCTCACAATTCAGAGAGAAAAAAAAAGTCATAATTGGGAGACTTTATTTCTTGCAATTGTGAGTTTATATCCTGCAATTCTGTCTTTATATCTAGCGATTCTGACTTCATATCTTGCAATTGTGCCTTCTGTATCTCACAGTTCTGAGAAAACGGAAGTCAGAATTGTGAAATAAAAAGTCGTGATTGTGAGCTATAAATTCAGAATTGTGAGATAAACTTGCAATTCTGTGAACTTACCAGTATTTCTTCTCCTCAGAAATGGTATTTATAACTTGCAAATGTGAGGTTATATCTCAGAAAAAAGTCAGAATTGGGAGACTTTATTTCTTGCAAATGAGTTTATATCCCGTTATTCTGTCTTTTATATCTAGCAATTCTGACTTTATAACTTGCAATTGTGCCTTTGTATCTCAGTTCTGAGAAAACAAAGTCAGAATTGTGAGATAAAAAGTCGCAATTACCTTTATTTTTTTGATTTAGTAGCGGAAACAGGCTTCCATACTATATGTAAATGTGAAATATCTCCTTCAGGTCAGTACTAAATAAAAAATAACATGCATTTTGTATGATTCCTCTTCCTATTTTGCTAAAATAAATATCATTTGGCAGATTCTGCAAGGTGTATGTAAACTTTTGACTATACAACTGTATATACAACTGTATATTATACATCCATTTGTTCCATTGTGTTCTCACGACATGCTTGTATATTTGTGTTTCTAATAGACTTCCATTCATATTACTTTATCTGCATGTTTCCATTCTGTCATCTTTAATTTATTTTCATTTTCTTGTTTTGTGTTTGTTTTCTTTCAGTTAATTTATGAGCACATCGCAGGCCATCCGTGGACTTTCCTGTATTAACGTTGCAGCGTCAGCTTTTTTTTTTTTTTTTTGACATGTTCCTCATGACATTGTGTTGAAGGACCAAAGATCCTGACGGGAAGACAGAGAGATGCATTATGGGGACTGAATTTGTTCATGTGTTGCCACATTTATGTTTTTTTTTGGGTGGATGGGGTCATTTTTAATAATCCCCCTACCCCCGTTCCCTCATCAACCCCTGTTTTATTTTTGGGACTGGTTTGTTTCCAAACATGTTTTGTTTTTTGTTTTAATACACTTTTTTTGGTACTAACCATCTGTCCCTATGTCTTACAGCCAATTGTGACGTACGTATTGAGTAGTAAATGTTTCCCTTGCCAATGTACAGTAGTATTTAAGATCTGAGCCAAACTCATTAGCGCAGCACAGTGGTAATACTAATGCACACGTGTATGATTTTATTATATAAGCCTGCATGGGTATGGCTAAATAAAGCAGTCTTAAGAGTTATTTTTGGTGCTGTTTTTAAAAAGTACAATGACAACAGATATGCAAATTATATTTTTTTGTATTTTAGAGCATATAAGGCTATATGGTATTCAGGTTGTATTGTTTTATCATATAAGCCGTACTGTAGCAATAAAAAGCCATCTGAACTAAGGTCACTTCCTGCAGATCTTCATATGCATAAGGGGCAAAGTTGTGTCGACTGATGTTGGAAATAAACACTCCCCTGATTTCCTTTAACTCTTGAGATGTGCTTTGTGTTGCTTGATATATACAAACATCTTTTGGACTTTGATTTTATAAAAATTGAAAGTGAAACTGCAAGTAGCTTATAGAGAGGTGGAATTAAATTAAAGCAGAGGTCAAAGCTGAACATTAGACATTCACATGCTTTTTTTTTGACGTATCAACAGAAAATGCACTGAGCTACTAAAAAAATGTTAAACTCCTTTCAGAAATTTGTGGTCATTGTGAACTAAGTCTGCATTTATTTGATTTAAAATACAGTAAAAATTGAGAAACATTACAATTTAAAATAACAGCTTTATGTGTGATTATATTGTAAAATGTAGTTTATTCCTGTGATGCAAAGCTGAATTTTCAGCATCATTACTCCAGTCTTCTGTCACATGATCCTTCAGAAATCATTCAAGAAACACTGATTACTTTCAATGTTGAAAACAGTTGTGCCGTTTCATATTTTTATGAAAACCATGATAGATTTTATTTTTCAAGATTCTTTAATGACTTAGAAAAAAAAATTATATGAAACAAATCTTTTGAAACATAAATGCCTTAACGGTCACTTTTGATCAATCTAATGCATCCTTGTTGAATAAATATGAAAAAAATCTGACCAAACATTCCGATGGTAGCATGTATAGTAAATTAAGTTTATTAAAAAATTATTTTCCTTCATTCAAACCTGTATTACTTTCATTTTTGGGAGACTAGATCAATAGGGTGAGTAAATGGCAGAAATTATAATAAAACTATTTTCTTCTATGGTGTTATAAATGCAACTTCGCCCTGACACAAGAAGAAATAAGAACAAATCTAGTGTCAATAATTTGCTTTTATTCATTGGAAGGACACACAAACATACATGAACAGTCCCTATTAGAAAAGGAAATTTCCACTCGTTTCACTTCAGAGACGCAGGAATTTATTACCTGTAGCTGCCTTAAAGGAAAAAAAAAAAAGGTTCAGGAGGCGTTTTTTTGGTTAAAACATTAGCGGGGGAAAGAAACAATTTCCTCTTCACATTAATACTGCAAAATCAAGACGGCAACATTATTCTGAAGATATAAATTCCAAAACGCATAACACTATAAAGCATAACTCCATTAAGGAATTAATCAACTGGCCAACAAAAAAAGCACCATAATTGTTAAAGCGTTATACTTACAGTATGACGATACAAAAATATAAAACGCAAAGTACAAAAATAAAAATTACATATAAAGAAAAAAGATCAAACGTAAAATGGTCAAAGTGCTGCATAAGGTTTTCATAAAAGTAATAGAAAAGTGCCTTGGCTGATATTTATCCACACGTTAGCTTATTGACTAGAAGAGGGCCGTAACGGAGGACAAGGTGAGATTTGTTTTTGCGCATCCTGCAGTCTGTGGTTTCCCGTTTTCACCGAAACGTCCTCATCATAAAGGCACCAGAAACCGTCATAGAAGTCATCCATGTCTTGGTCCCCTTTCTCTGCTCGTTTGGCCCGGACGGCCGTCTTTTTGTTCCCATCTCCATCGCCCTCCTGCACATCATATCCTCTGAAGGCCAGCATGCTGGCAGCATCCAGAATGTAAACTGCGTTTGTGGGTAAGGAGAGCTCGAGGCCTGTGAGGTACTCATCCACAATCTCCTTGCAGCAGATGAACTCTGTGCTCTCGATCTAGAACAAATGCAAACATCCATGTAAGTAAAATTAAGCCAGAAACCACAAAAGATGGCATGGACAAAGAGCTTCATGTAAAGTACGGTCATTAGCATCATATGGACCACTTTTATGGTGCTTTAAAGTCTTTAAAAGCCATGAGAAACACTTAACATTTTCAAAAGAGACTTTTTTTTTTGAACAACAATATGGGGAGAATTTTTCATTTTTGGACAATTGTGACCCTGGATCACAAAGCCAGTCATAAAGGGTCACTTTTTTTAAAATTGAGATTTATACATCATCTGAAAGCTTTCCATTGATGTATGGTTTGTTTACAATATTTGGCCAAGATGCAACTATATGAAAATCTAAGGGTAAAAATAAATAAAATCTAAATATTGAGAAAAATTGCCTTTAAAAGTTGTCCAAATTAAGTTCTTAATGCATGTTTCTAATCAAAAATTACGTTTTGATATATTTACGGTAATGAATATGTAGTAGTACCTACTGCAATAGATATTAGTATCTAGCCAAAAAAAAGTAGCATGAAAATAGATACTAGTGTGGTTTAATGATTAGCAGGGATGTAACAAAGCACTCAGAGCCAGTTGAAAAAAAAATCTATTAAAAATAGGCAGATTTGTTTTATATGAAGAGATTTCTTGTATTTGTATTGTTTATGTTTAAACATTTCAATTTAGTTTTGTTATCTGACATTTAAATTGGTTTCGGTTTTCAATTAAATCTTAAAAAAAAAAATAAAAAAAAAAATGAATGAATAATAATAAAAATTATTTAAAAAGCTTAAATTCTGCTTTGTTTTTTTATGGAAAATATAATAATAATAAATATAAATATAAATCTCTTTCAACTCTATTTGCTGTTACCATAAAAAAAAAAAAAAAATCTCTTTATTCCTTCCCTTTCTAGCTTGTACTTGTCTGAAGCACCACTTGAAATCTGGTATTATAGCACTGCCTGTGTCTGTTTGTCTCCTTAAGAAGAATCGCTCTATGTTCTCCCGACTGTATGTCGCTTTGGACAAAAAAAACGTCTGCCAAATGCCTAAATGTAAGGTAATGTAATGTAAATACCGAATTGGTCTGGGGGGGGGTTTGGTGTTATTCCACTGCAAAAAAATTCTTACTTAGATTTTGCCTTGTTTCCAGCCAAAATATCTAAACATTCTTAAATCAAGAAGGACTTACTAGACATGTAAAAACTATTGTCTTGTTCTCAGAAAATAAGTTTTAAATAAGTTTTTGCTTAAAACAAGCAAAATAGTCTGCCAATGGGGTAAGCAAAATAATCTATTTTAAGCAGAAAACTAGATTATGTTGCTTACACCCTCTGGTAAATTATTTTGCTTGTTACAAGCAAAAACACTTCATTTTGACTTCTTTTTTTCTGAAAAACTTGTTTAGAAAATCCTTGATAAAAGAATGTTTAGATATTTTGGCTGGAAACAAGACAAAAAATGTAAAATAAAAGAAAAGCATTTTTTAGTAATTTTTTTTTAGCAGTGTTGAGAGGTAAAATTCTGCAATGTGATGTGGTCGCTACCAAAATATTACTGTCACTATCAAAAACGTGCTTTCACGACTAAAACATCTGATGTTTTGTCAAAAATAAAGTATAATGAATTATCAGACAATATGTTATGATGTTTGAGATCAGTATGATCAACTTTTTGCCTTTTACAAAGAAAAATTGGATTCAAAATACAACAAATCTCATAAATATTGTTAAAATTGTAATTGTTATTGATTTACCTCTGAAAACTTTTTACAAAGAAGATCTCAATAGGTCAATATAACCCTTCTTATTAAATAATATATTATTGTTTCTCGGTAGCAACAAATTTGGGAAGAGGACAAATATTCCAAAACTTTCTAAAAATACGATATAAGAATTAACTGCACAATTACTAGAAATGTGTACCTTGGATATTATACAATTTGCATACATTCAAAATTTGTGGAAAAAGACGTTCGTTGTGTTCTTGACTACCTGTGCTTTCCTCAGCAGGTCGGTAAAAACGGAGAACCAATCAGGCGTCAACCTCTCCAGCTCCAAAGTGATGATGGCCAAAGCCAATATGGAGCCCTTGAACTGCCAGAGCTGGTGGCAGGCCATACAGTGCTGCACCTGCCTGGTCCACAACGACGCCTGGAGGCAAGGTCTCTTCTGAGAGCCGGCCAGCATCAGCTGAGGATGCCTGGACATCAGCAGGCCGTGGAACTGAGGGAAAAACAACAAACCGCTTAACCAACGGAGACAACGCCACCAAAAAACCTAATCACTTTCAGAGAGGGTCTGTATTTGTTCTCGAGAAACGGTTTCTGTGTGAGCCCTTAATGAGTGGGCTGTAAAAATGTGCTGTGTTCGATAGTCTCCATGTTTTTGAAATATAACAGTCTCTCGCTCTGATTCACAATCCAGATATGTTTTGTTTCTCATCAGTGCAGGCCACTTTAACAGAAAAGGCATGCGAAACCAACCAAAACGATTCGACTTTTTGGGTCAGAGCGAAATATGAGTTTGCAAATTGGCTCCTGGCTAGCATCGACCAATCATCATTGATGAATACAATAATGTGCCCTTATGAAACCAGGAACGTACATCAAGAGTCTGATTTCACATTGACGCACGTTTACTAAGAAATAAGCCATGTTTGATTGAATAGGATTGACGTGAGTGTTTCATGAGTTCAGGGTAGTAATACACATTGCCTCGTGGAATGTTTCGTTAAATGTTTACTGTGGAAGTGTGACTTTCCTTCGTATCTAAAGCTGTATGTGAGCGTTTACTTCTCCAGTGGACTGATGAGTCACATGGACCTTGTATGGTAATATATTTAAGGTATTCTAAATTGTGGATATTTATTTGGGAGGTTTTACGGAAGTTTATTTTTCTATGCTATTAGATATTTTTTCATTTCACAAGCAATTATATTTATTTATCCTACGTGTTATAGATGTCTAGATATCTGTAATATGACCTATACAGGAAGATCTCACAGAAACATCCCAAAATAAATAACGCATATGCAATAAAGAAAACAAAGCATTTTTAGGACCATCAAGATTCTTAACCTTGTGTCAGAACAAAATTAATTCAGGAAATGTACTTTATAATTCAAGTTTTTTTTTTTTCTTCACATTATATGACGCTTGTTTCTGTTTTCACTAAAAAAAAGTGACTTTTTCCCTCTTGCAATTCTGACTTTTTTTCCCCCTCAGAACTACGAGATATAAACTCGCAATTCTGATATATACTTGCAGCAACAATTCTGCAAAATCAACAATTCCGACATTCTTTCTCAGAACGTCTTCAGAATTACAATTTTTGTAACACGCAATTGTGACTTATGTCAAGAGCTGTGAGATTTAAACTTGCAATTTTCAGAACATAGCAATTGTAAGTTTATATCTCAGTTCTGACTTCATTTTTCAGAATTGTTGAGTTTATATCTTAGTTCAGAATTGCGAGATACAAATTCGCATTTGCAAGAAAAAAGTCAGAAATGTGAGGTTATCATGCAATTCTGAGGAAAAAAGTCAGGACTGAGATTTTATATCATGTAATTCAGAGGAAAACAAATTTTGCATTGTAAGTTTATACCATGCAATTCTGAGAAAAAAAAGAACAGATAGAAACTAACAACTGGGAGAAAAAAGTCAGAATAGCGAGTTTATATGTCACAGTTTAGAATTGCAGGGTACAAATCCACATTTGCAAAAAACAAAAAAAAACAAACAAAAAAGCCAGGATTGAGAGTTTATATCATGCAATCCTGAGAAAAAAGAATTGTGAGTAACTATTCTGAGTGGAAAAAAAAAGAAAAAAGAAAAAAAAAGTCAGAATTGCAAGGTACAAACCCACATTTGCAAGAAAAAAAAAGAGTCAGGATTGAGAGTTTATATCATGCAATTCTTAAAAAAAAAAAAAAAAAAACCTAAACTAATTGAGAAAAAAAAATCCTCTAATTCTCTCTAACTCTAATTCTGAGAAAATAAGTCAGAATTGTAAGATATAAACTCGTATTTACAAGAAAAAGATCAGAATTGTGAGATACAAATTTGCAAAACGAATTATGAGATGTAAACTCATGATTACCTCTTTTCAAAGAACATTACGATAATGAAGACATACAAAAATATTTTTATGCATTACAGTACTGAGAAGTAAGGAAAAATGTGCTAATTTGCCATGAAAATGAAAAATGTGTCATTCCCAAATATTTCCTAGTGATAAAACGCTTGCAAATATGTTTTGAAAATAATATAAAAGGTTCTTGATTTTTTTTTTTTTTTCCACCCCTCAAAAACGACCATTAAACGTCCAGCCTTTTTTGGTAAATTACATAAAATTTTCCTACTAAATATCTTAACGGTCCTAAAACAGGCTCTGTTTTCTTTGTCCAAAATATGTTTAGCATTTTGATTTGAGGTGTAATAAGACCCACGTTTCATGAGTTTCTCCCACATATTAATGTAGTTTTTTTTTAACTAAGAGATTTTAAGCATCAGAATCTTACATTAATTTTAAAAATCACAGAGGTATTTTAAACAGGGTCTCGTTTCACATGCTCTACATTTCTAATGGCTATTTTATGACTGTCGTGGTGTGCCAAAACAGCAGTTGCTCTCCATTTGTCAACCGTTGGTCTGATTAATCAGGAATGCTTTCACAAAAGCAATATCCTCTCAAATTCTATCACTACCAATAGGAACACAAGACAATAGTTATCCAACAATGTTTTTGGGAAACGCACCCCTCGACCGCTTCTAGTCCACACTAACTTGTGCAAAGAACATCAGTCATATTTTTAAGACATTTTAACTGAATCCCACCACGTAGGAAAGACGAAATATGAAAATAGTTCCCATTTCTGAGAGTATATTTGTATTGGAGATGTTTTGCAGGGTTATCTATCTGCTTTACTGCTAAAGTACAAGCCAGATTAGTGCCTTGGCCGAAAACGCACCGCAGCAACTCTTATCGCCCCTAAAGAAGGTCGAAAGCGGCTGCAGATTTTCACATGCACAACCTCAAGGACCAAAAGTCAGTTTTTGCTCATGTTTGCAGCAGGCACATTAAAAGGGTCATATGATTTCTGATGACGCATCTGTCGCTACTCACAATGTGAATGAAATCCATCGGCGTGGCGATGTAAAGGTCCCAGTGCAGCTTGTTTAATATGACTCGCTCCATGCGAAGAATCTCAGCTGTTGAGAACTTGCATCTGCTTTGCTCCAGCAAGTCTTTAACCGACGCAATCACCTGTTCACCAACAAAACAGAACAATAAACATGCTGGAATGACTAAAAGTTGTCTCTGTTGTTATTGTGCTGTAACAAGAAAAACACATGGGTACGGCTGAGGTCAGAAACTACAAAATGTTAATTATTTGACCAAAACAAGAGGGATCATACAAAATGCATGTGTTTGTTTATTTAGTACTGACCTGAATAAGATATTTCACATAAAAGATGTTTAAATATAGTCCACAAGAGGAAAATAGTTGAATTTATAAAAAATTGCCCTATCTGAAAGTTTACATACACTTGATTCTTAATACTTTGTTGTTACCTGAATGATCCACAGCTATTTTTTTTTGTTTAGTGATAGTTGTTCATGAGTCCCTTGTTTGTTCTGAACAGTTAAACTGTCTGCCGTTCTTCAGAAAAATCCTTCAGATCCAACAAATTCTTTGATTTTCCAGCATTTTTGTGTATTTGAACACTTTCCAGCAATGACTGTATGATTTTGAGATCCATCTTTTCACATTGAAGACAACTGAGGGACTCATATGCAACTATTACAGAAGGTTCAAACACTTACTGATGCTCCAGAAGGAAACACGATTGCAAGGTACAAAGCTACATTTCCAAGAAAAAAAGTCAGGATTGCAAGTTTACATTATGCAATTCTTTATATAAAAAAAAAAAAAAGTCAGAATTGCAAGCTATGAACTAATTATTGCGAGAAAAAAGTAATTACAGGGTACAAACCCACATTTGTAAGAAAAAAAACAGTCAGGATTGCAAGTTTATATTATGCAATAATATAAGTTCATGTCAACATACAAAGTCGCATTTGCAAGCAAAAAAGTCAGAAGCTTGCAATTCTGAGAAAAAAAAGGCAGAAATTTGAGTTTATCATGCAATTTTGAGAAAAAGTCAGAATTACAAGGTACACACTCGCACTTCCAAGAAAAAAGTCAGAATTGCGAATTGTTTATATTATGCAATTCTAAGAGACCAAAAAAAAAAGTAGTCAAAATTGAGAGATTGCAAGAAGGAAACAACGCATTTCAAGCCAGGGGGTAAAAACTTTTTGAATTTGAAGATAAAAGGGTAAATTTTACTTATTTTGTCTTCTAGAATCATGCAACTATGGTCTGTAGCCTCTGAAGGCAGTACTAAAAGAGAAATTTATATGTCAAAAGTTTACACCCCCCGGTTCTTAATACATAATTTTTCCTTTTGGAGCATTGGTGAGTGTTTGAACCTTCTGTAATAGTTGCATATGAGTCCCTCAGTTGTCCTCAGATCTCAAAATCATAGTCATTGGAAAGGGTTCAAATACACAAAAATGCTGGAAGACCAAAGAATTGGTGGGACCTGAAGGATTTTACTGAAAAACATCAGGCAGTTTAATTGTTCAGGACAACAAGGGACTCATGAGCAACTAATTTCTATTTAATCAAGTGTATGTAAACTTTTGAATGGGCCAGTTTTTATAAATTCAACTTATTTTCTCTTGTGGATTATATGTAAACATCTTTTATGTGAAATATCTTATTCAGGTCAGTACTAAATAAACAATAACATGCATTTTGCATGATCCCTCTTGTTTTGGTCAAACAATTAACATAAGGGGGATGTAAACTTTTTAATCTCAACTGTATATCTTGCCTCATCTTCCTCGTTGATTTTCGCAGCGAGGATCAGAGAAGTGATGGCCATGCATTTGAGGTATTTCAGCTGAGTCTGCAAAGAAAGAGAACTTAGATTTTGCACCCTTCAGCTTTTCAAACAATAGGACATGTGTATCACTTTCACTTACTTTGACTGTTGCAAGCAGGCTGTTCAGAACACAGACTCCCAAAGCGAACGTCTCTGAGGAAAACTGGAATACGCTGCTCATTTCACGCAACCACACGATTACCTCATGGTACCGAGTCGGGCTGATATCTGAACCCTGCAAGCACACAAAACATGGCAAATGTTGAGCTCACATTTGTTTTAGACACATGTGTTGCCTCTTGAGAAGACCAGTTTGGACCACACAGCATGCTTTCTCTGGTCTTGCTGGTTAACAGTTCAGAAGCCTGCAAATCACAAATATGTTCCTACCTGAATGCAACCGTTCTTAAGGGCTGGAGCTCTCCAAAGACGCATTTCCCTTGCCAGGGTGTTGAGCAACACAGTGCCCAGCCGCTGATTCTCTTCTTCACCAGGCGGTTTCATGGCTGTTGTAGAAACTAGCCTTTTCCACTGGAAGTAATGCCTGACAAGGAAACACAGTTTAGTGATTTTCAAGCAAGGGGCATTCTTTTTGCAGTGCATCACTCACATCCAGTGTTGGGGGTAACTCATTACAAGTAACGCAAGTTACGTAATATTACTTTTTTTCCAAGTAACTAGTAAAGTAATGCATTACTTTTTCATTTCCAAGAAAATATCTGAGTTACTTTTTCAAAAAAGTAACGCCAGTTACTTTGTTTCCTTTATGTATTTAATCCCATTTTATAAACCAATGACTTTGCTGCTGACCTTTGTTGATTCAATTCAGCCGTACACTGCAAAAATACTTTTCTTACTAACATTTTTTTGTCTTGTTTCCAGACAAAATATCCAAAAATTCTTAAATGAAGAAGGATTTTCTAGACAAGTAAATAATTATTTTCTTTTCTGAAAAACAAGTAAAATTTTAAGTTTTTGCTTAGAACAAGCAAAATAATTTGCCATTGGGGTAAACAAACAAACAAAAAAATAATAATAATCTTATTTCAAACAGAAAACAAGATTATTTTGCTTTCCCCATTGGTAGATTATTTTGCTTGTTTCAAGCAAAAAAAAAAAAAAAACACTTAATTTTGACTTGTTTTCTAATTGATTTCTATTAGTTTGTTATTATTGTTTTCTATTTTCCTCATTGCTAAAGAGTGTTGAACTTTCTTTTCCTACAGTTCTACTGTACAGGTGTGAATTTAATTTTCCCTTAACCTTATTCACTTAATTTCATTTTGGTGTGAAAGGGCTTTTACATTTGCTAAGAATCAATCTTTTTATATTAAAAACAAACAAGCAAGCCCTGCCCAGATTTAAAAAGTAATGCATTACTTTCCATAAAAAGTAACCAAGTAACGTAATTAGTTACTTTTTTTAGGGAGTAATGCAATATTGTAACATTACTTTTAAAAGTAACTTTCCCCAACACTGCTCACATCCTTGTGAGGTTTGAACCTCCAAGTTTTTTGTGCATTTCCTCTAGTTTGTGATCTTGATGTTGGGGTACATGCAATGCAAAACAGTCCCAACATCAGGCCTACAGCCCAGTTTTCACAACCACCGTCTATATTTGAATAACTCGCGCTGGTATTTACTAAAATGCACAAATGCATGACATTTCAACTGCATCGACAAGCATATCAGGAAGCAGAAATCATCAATAGCGAGAGTAAAGGCGCACAAGCGATATGGGCGGGTCGATGTGCATCAACTTGTAAACAAAGACACGGAAAGTTTTGGCATTAAAATTACCTTTGAAAAAAGAAACACGACTTCTGTCATTGGCGTCCGCTGCATAAATGTGCAAAAAATTCATTCCCCATGTCTGGAAAAAAGAACGGAATGGTTACACAACAACGAAACGGTTTAAAATTAAAAACGTTTCACTTAAAAACAACAAAAGCTCAGTAGAGGTCTAACAGGTGTAAAACAAGTTATATACATACGCGGGAGCACGGAATGTCGAGTTAGAATCACCTTTGGAGAATGTGGGAAAAGAAAAGTAGCACAAGGCAACAACAGTTACCCTGTATCTGTTTTTGAACCCGCTTGACTCCGCCCACGTATTTAAGCCTACGCGGCTGGCGCCGCCCACACCTGTGACATCACGAGTGGTTGATCCCGCCCACACACTCGTCACTCACGTACTGAATTGTGTTAGTGGGTCGCCCATACGGGTTCTTTTGGATAAAATGGTGGAATTGAGGGGGTGGTTTGTTATAAAGATTTATTACATCATTCATGGCGTCTTTTCAGTAGAATTGGAATAAAGAGAGACTAATGAGTTCATGTCTTATTGGAAGAATTTATATGACCATATTGACTGGAAAAAAGTATGGACTCTGCCTTTGAAATACATAATAATAACTAATAAGCTTAGAGAAATCTCATTCAAATTATTACATAGATTTTACCCAGCCAAATAATTCTTGAAAAAGTTTAAGGCAGACCTAGATACAAGTTGTTCTTTTTTAGTGCCGCCCCTCATGAAACTGATTTTCATATTTTTTGGGGGATTGTCCTCACACACAGCTATTTTGGATGGATTTTTCTGCTGTTACTGACTGGAGTATGCTCCCGGGTTTCTCTTTGTGTTTTAAGAATGTACTGTTTGGCTTTTTTGGTATGCAGAAGGCTAATATAAATGAGTGTTTTATTGTTATTGTTAATTGTTGCTCCTGGCAAAATTCTATATTCACCATTGTAAATTTTCTCATAAAAGTCATTTATTCATTATCTTTAAAAAAAAGAGGTTCAGGAGTACATCAAGAATATCTCAGCCTCCAAGAAACTTGTCAAGACCACAGAATTCTTTCTTTCTTTCTTTTTTAATTAAAGATTTTGCATCTTGTAATTTAATTTAATTTTTTAATTTTTATTATTATTTATTTTTTCAGTTAGTTATTTATTGATATACACATATGTATGCCATGCTTTGCTAGTTTTGTCTTTTCTTTACACAATATGTTATTTTGGAACTCGATATTTGTGTCTATGTGTTTTTTATACCTTGATATTAAAAAAAAAGAGACTAATGAGTTCAGTTATAAAAATGCTAAAATGTGTCTTTTTTAAAATGTGTGTGTTTTTTTCTATTATTATTTTAGAAATATAGGAATTATAATAAAATCTAAAAAATAAAATCAAAACTAGTCTGTAAGTGAGCATGAATAAAATGAAAAAGTACATTCTGTTTATGTTTAGCTGTGGATTACCAGTGTTGTGGGTAATGCATTACAAGTAACGCAAGTTACGTAGACCTAATCAGATTACTTTTTTCAAGTAACTAGTAAACGCATTATTTATAAACTTATAAGAAAACACTAAGCAAAAATGAAGAAGCGAGAACAGTGTCAAATTCACTGTCACTCCCATAGATGCAGCATTAGAAGCTTCCTCGCATTTGCATTAACTAGTGTTTTGTATTTTGATTAAAAGGTAATTTAATACAAATTATAGTGTTATAAATGTACATACATTTTTAAAAAAAATAAAAATATTAAAAACTTTCGAGGATTTACGATGCTGATGACCGTTAAACGCGTCATCACAGTCTTGTGAAAAGGGTCCATAGTCATATTAAACTATATTAGTACGGGTGATATGTCAAATTTTTTTTCACTTTTTCATAAAAGCGTGAAGCTTGGTACACTTGTATAGTTTGCGGTCCTGAACATTTTCAAAAAGGGAGCCATCGCAAAAATGCCTCATGGTTGCCATGGCGACCATTTTACTTTCAGCCATAACCAAATTATCTATTTTGTGTCATATCTCCTGAACCAAACATGATAACACAGAAAAGGTGATGTCTACACCTATGTTTTGATGGTCAAGTATCACAATGATACCATATACAAAAACATAAACTGTTCAGGTGAAGAGTTAATGATGACATCAGCAATGTAAGGAATTCACTGTCTCACAGTATCTACAATGGTCCATATTATGGCTATTAATCTTTTCCTTCTTTGATAATCAACTAATATTTTATTCAATAACACATGAAAAGATTGTTTTCAATAATACTATCATATATTACAGAGATATTAAAAATAATCATCCCAGGTAAGTGTATTTTTCCTTACTTCTCAGATAGGTGGTATGTTTCCAATATGTCTACATTCTTGCTCTCTCTCAACAACTCTCTAAAATCAAATGCTGACGGCAACACAAGCTTGCTAACCTGCATAATATCTGCACCTCTTCTATTGTAGGGGAGATTGGGGTAAGTTGAGCCAGTGGGTAAGTTGAGCCACCCCTTATATCTTGGCTACTGTACACTTTTACTGTCATGTGACCATGTATTTTTGGAATCACACATAATTTCTGCCAGACTGTGAAAAGGAGAAAGACATGGGAGGAGTGGAAGGCACCTGTTTACTTTAAAAATAGTTTTTGGCTTGTTAAAGTAAAATCTTGGCATAACAGATGTAATGGCTTTTACATCAAAGCAAAATTATCCAGGTGTAAAAATATTTATGATGCATATAGGTGCTTTAGCAACATATAGATAAGTGGCAGTGTCAGGTGGGTGGTAGTATGTTTCCAGTGCATTCTTGTTCTCTCTCAACAACGCTCTAACATCAAACATAGACGGCAAAGCAATCAGTTAATGATGAATTCAGTGACTTTATGAGAAGAATTACAATGAAATCTCAGATGAAAAATTAAATTTCAAACATATTTCATGTAAACATTATTTACAATCACTCTCTATGGCCAAAGTTATCTATTATGATGTATAACGCATGTAAAAAACGTTTCGGTTGTTCTGTTAATTACTGTAGGTGTGGAAAGATCATTTCACCAGCCTGCCTGTCTGTAATAGTACAACTTACAGAACGCAGGCTTATGGAGGGGATGTAGATCCGTAAGAGTGAGTGGAAGTAGTAGGGTACTGAGCCTGTGGCTGTTTTGTACGCAAACATCAATGTCTTGAATTTGATGCAAACTGCAACCAGTAGCCAGTGCAGGAAAATAAAGAGAGGTGTGATGTGGGCCATTATGGACTTGTTGAAGACCCTCCTGCTGCATTCTGAATCATTTGTTGAGGTTTAATTGTTCATGATGGAAGTTCATTAGAAAAATATTAGCAGTCCAGTCTAGAAATTACAAGAGCCTGGACAAGAAGTTGTGCAGCATGCTCTGCTTGGAAAGGCCTGATCCTCCTGATGTTGTGCAATTCAAACCTGCATGATCTTGCTGTCTTTATATGTGGTACTTGAAGGTCAGCTGGTCATAAAGGAATAATAATGAAATCATGCTGTAGAGTTGGAGGGACAGGGAAAACAAAAAGCTCAGTCTCAGGTTGAGCTGCAAATGATGTTCCTTCATCCATGCCGAGATTTTTGACAGGCAGCCTGAGACCCATGCAGTTACTGTTGGATTGTCTTGTTGAAATAAAATATACAGCTGATTGTCATCAGCATAGCAATGGTAGGAGAAACCATGTGCTTGAATAATGGGACTCAGTGATGTAGAGTATATGGTGAATAATGGGGGTCCAAGAACTGATGCCTGAGGAATCCCATTGACCAGATGTTGTTCTTTGGATACCTCTCCTCCCCAGGAAACCATGAAAGACCTATCCAGATAGATCTAGCAATGGGAACGTCTAGAGGTTTTACCAAAATGTTGTTTGTGATACAATTGTGTGTGTAAATAAAGTCAAGCTGGTTGCCTGATTGTTAGTGCTTGTGGTGGTAAGCCATCTGAGACAGAATGAAGCTTGGAGTGGAAGTGGAAGTCTGCACTGTAAAGCTTCTCCAGATGGATTTATAAGTCACCAAAAACTACAAGTGGACTGCCATCCCCAGAGAATGAGGATAGCAACCCATCCATCTCCTTTATAAAGGTGCCCAGATGACCAGGAAGATGATAAATCATTACAATATTTAACTGTTAACATAATAGCATGAAACTCAAAAAAAAATTTATTGCATAGGGAAAAATGGGTTGAGTATTACCGATTATTAGAAATGAGAAGACCATGACCCTCCCAGCTTGATGGGGGTGTAAGAGAAAGGGAAATTGTTAGTGAGAACACCAGTGGTTGTGGAGTCTTCTGGATGAATCCAGGTCTCAGTCAAGCTTAAAATACTAAGAGAAGTAATGGCCAGAATGAAGTCTGTTGACTGACAATTACAGAGACCCACAGAAAAAGAGTCAGGTAGGGGAAAGTGGGGTAAGATGAGCCTTTTTTTTTTTTTTTTTTTACTTATGTGGTCCTCATAAGGGAAAATGAGGCAGAAGTACAAAAAAAGTATCTACAGTAATTTCAGGATGTTTCCTATGATTTAAAATGATCAGAATGCATCTATGACAAAAGGGTTCTAAAATGATGGCTTCTTAAAAAAAAAGTGTTCCTGTGGCTCAATTTGCCCCAGGTTAGAGGTAAGCTGACCCAAGTCAGTGGGTAAGATGAACCATCTGGGTGAAAACTGATCATCTGACCGAATCTGATTCAAACCCATGTGAAATTTTACAAACAGTCATATTTCTTATCTTAAAGCTAACTCTAACAACATAAAACATACAACACCAGCGTTTTAACCTTCCCTAAAACAGACTAAACAGAGTTTGATGAGTAAAATTAAATAAAAACTCAATTAGAATAAAGAAATAAAAGTCACTGAAACTAATAAACATTTTTGTCATAAGATTCTTGGCTTATAGCTTACAGTGTTGGGAAGGTTACTTTGGAAATGTAATAGGTTACAGATTACAAATTACCCTATTCAAAATGTAATAAGTAGTGTAACTCTTTGATTACTTTCTAAAAGTAAAGTAACTGATTACATTTGATTACTTTTTGATTACTTTCAAGTTTTAGCTGGAATAGATATTTCCAGCTAAATCATTTCCAAACATTTATAACTTTACAGTTAACATTACAGTCAGAAAATCATGCAGTAGTCTAAAGCAGTGGCTTTCAAACTTTAAGTGCAACTATTTTTTTTCTTTTTAAATTGACGCAACCCATATATATGTACATACATACAAGGGTGTAACTTTAGTTTGAGAAGTGGGGGGACATATATAGACTACTGTACATATAAATAAAAACAGTATAAAAATAAATAATAAACAACACAGTTCTTTCTTAGTCGTATTAAATGCAACCATAATCAAAGTACTCTCTCAATATTCAAAGTGCATTTAGAAATCTTTCAAGAATGATACTGAGCTAGAGACCTGTTATAAAGACTAGATGTGTTATATAGCCTAATTTGCGCGCATTGGGGAGTCGGTCTAACCGCAAGGTATTAAAATTGCTTTTGAATGCGCCTGCGCCTTTTTAATTTCGGTTTCGTTTTAAGGATCGCGTGAAACTCTCTGGGGTACTGAACCTGCATTCTGCAGGCGCGTCTACAGGCTTTGTTATAAGAGGATTAATTAGCTTGCAAGACTCAGGACTGAACAAAAAGTCTGACGTTGAGTCTGGCGTGAGCGGCTGCTGCTTACTTTCATTTTGTTGCTGACGTTTATTTTGTTATTAAAGTTACTTTTGCCGCTTCCTGCGTCCTTCTTCCCAAGTCTTGAACTTTAGCTACATATATACATCTTCCTTAAATCATCCTGGCAACCCAGGCTCTGAAAACCACTGGTCTAAAGCACTGATTTTACTAAAATTAAAATGAGTGGTAAAATTGCTATGGCCCGAGGAGTCTGTTGTTGCCCTGAATTTTACAACTGGGTGACTTTGTGAGTCATCATAACCTATTGTTCAATTCTAAAATAATTAAGTGATATTAGATCTGAAATTAACCAACACATTTTCAAGGAGGAAAAATGCGAGCTATATATTCTACATTCAAACACAGTTTCATATTATGATATTTATTATTATTATTATTATTATGACATTTTATCTAGATGTAAGGTTTATTTTATGTTTAGATGCACATTTTGCACATTTGGGTTAATAGAAACAAATAAATCCAGTGCAACACTTGTAGGACAGTGTATGTGATTATGTGACTATTAAATTACATCTTACATCTTATCCCAAATGTTGTTGGAGAGGACGCATCGCTAATCTCAAAACAAGTCTAAAATTAGTCAATATTCCATTTAAAATTACAATATGATTAAAAAAAGCATCTTGCGCATCAAAACAAGCATTTAGGCATTACGGATGAACTCGCAATAACATTAACAGCCACTTGGTGGCGCTTGATAGCACCTCAAGCCCCGCCCCCTAGATCCAGCGAGGGGGAGCTAGAGCTCTAGCTCCTCCCATTTGGCTCTGCAGCGAGTACCACTTGGGGGTAAACGGGTTCGGGCTTTTGAAAAGCTGTCAATCAAAATGTACTTGTCGGGCTCGGGCCGAATTCTGTCGGGTTCGGGCCGGGTCGGGCTTAATTTTTAAGGCCCGATTACAGCTCTACTGGCCGTGCTTCCCATTCATGGAATATCCACGTCATTAACGTATTAATTCATCAATTTCTAATATTAATAACTTATAAAAGTTCACGTCACTAAATATGGCAGTGCTTTAAAATGCAGTGCCATTAGTTTGCCAATTAGAACACAGAACGTGATAAGCCCATATTTACACAAGGAGCCGCATTTTGCAAATAGAGAAGTTTTGTGAATTCCAAAGCTTTGCCAATGTCAGAACGACTTTATGAACGATTTACACAAATATCCATTCTGCTCATGTGGATTCGAACGACCATCATCGCGTCAAAAGACAATGCTTTTAGCCCAACGCGCTACCGCTTACGCCACTGAACCTATTGAATAAACGTTAATAAACATTTTTTTTTTAAATTGAGTGTCCGCTAGGCATTGCTGGGTGGAGTTACGGTAAATAGCGTTTACCAAAAAGCGCTATTTGCACATTTAAAAAGTAAAGACACTCCATTTTTTTTTCTTCCCCTCGCTTCAGCCCCAAGTGAGCATGGGCCCCTGGGCCCATAATGCCCATTGGATAATCCGGCCATGGGTCTGTGTCAAAACTATACTCAGAAGATTGCCGAGTGAGTTTACAAACACGAGGAATTCGTCGTGGTGAACGGAGCTTTCAGTCAAGTGCATAGTGCAGACGTAAAATGAAAAAGAAATGTAACACTAATAATACATAATGACCTAAAACCTGTTACAATGGACGAAAATAAAGGAGGAGAGAAGAAGACGCGGTCTATTTCTGTGCTATGTAAGCTTAGGCGGATCTGTATTGGTTGAAGGACGTGATGCTGCTGTATCTGACATCCTTTATTTGATGTAAGTGAGGACCATAGGCACAAAATCACATCATGGCATCAGAAAAGCGTAAGTACACATATATTTGCTTTTTAATAAATGCATATTATAGACTGGGCATGCATTTAGTGGTGCACCACTTTCATGTAAAAAGATTGCACGTTAAGTTTTAAATGTATCATATGTCTACATAAAGATTAACGTCGTTTCAGTGTACAATAACACCCTGATTTAGCCTATTACAGTTCGCAGCAGTGTAACATCAGGTTCAAAGTTCGGATATTTTATTTTTAGATGCCACTATAAAATGTATTGAAAAATTGTCTTTTAAAAACTTTCAGTAGCCTAAAAATAAGTATGTTCAATGACACTTACTTAACATGCATGTAATAGCTTACTTTATTAATAGTGCATTATATATGCAAATAATCTGTAAATCTTTGTTACAAACATTTTTTTGTTACTAATTTAATGAAAGAATCATTAGGTTTATGCCAACTTTAAAAGTGTGCTGATTTTTTTAGGGTGGCGACTAATAAGAGCAACATGAGCTTTAGCTGCAGAAGAAATCAACCTGAGCTCTTCAACTCTGAAAACACACGAAAGCCACAGAAAGACAGCTCATTTGCTCTTCGAGTCGTCTTTCTGGATGATAGCGAGCATGTTTTTGAAATGGAGGTGAGATAATAAAAGTTTGTACCATCACATCTGAGAATGATTCAAAGACAGATTTAAAGTGATTTTCTTCACATTTTCAAAAAGCATGCAGGATAACTCCATTATTGCTTCTTATTTTATGCCATAAATGCTGAGGGGCATTTATTGCATCTTATGAGTGGGACGGATGTTGGACAATAAGTTGTGCAAGTGTGTGTGTGTCTCTCTGTTGAGTGGTCCAGAATACCAGTGCAGTTTGGCTTAAGGGTTTGCAAGAGAAAATGTATGTCAGCATCCCAATTTTTCTGTGCACGCTTGAGTGTCTGACCAAAAATGCCTTGCCACTCCATATCCTGCATCCTATGCTATAAATAACCTAGTAAAGAAGTAATAGATGTAAAATAATTCAAGTTTATTACAATAATTGCTGACATATCGCTTGAGACTTAATGATAAAAAAATTGTAATTAAACTTTATTTGGAGTACTACATGTGCACAAGTCACATTTCTTAGTATTAAGCCTAAAATAGGTTTAAATGTCACTATTGATGAGGATTGTACTATCTTTAAATAATATTGGTCTTTAGATGCAAAATATTTAAAGTGTACCTAAAGTATACCTGCAATAGTTCTACTTTATAGAACAATCAAACATACTTAAGTATATCTTTAGTTGGACTTCAGCACTAGTTTCACACAATTAAAGTACAAAATAAGCTGTTCCAATTTAGCAGGCTTTAAATATACCAGATAAGTACACTAAAAGTACAATTGCAGGGTGTTTTTATGAAGTACATAAGATGTAAATATATTTTTAGTATTCTAAAAATTCTAAATGTATTGTAACCACTTAACTGTCACCCCCCATTTTTAAAACAGACATGAAAGTGCACTATCCAAACTTAAATTGTTGTAATTCATGAACACTTTGGAATACAGATCTGAGGTAGGTCTCTTTTTTAAGAAGACAATCAGCAGATTATTGCAGAGGTGGAATTTCAAAATAAATAAATAAACTCTCAATAAGTTATAGAAGTTTAAATGTACTGTAAAGAAAATGCAGTGTTGTAAAATTTGTATTTTATTTGATTTAAAATACATATTTTGCATTACAGGTTTTACCCTAAATTTGCTATTAAATCGTTCAAATAAGTTATGTTCCAAATTTGAAGTCGATATGAAAAAAATTGAGGTTCCTGTGAGTTTATTTAGGGCGTCATACCACAAACAGCCACCGGGTGCCATTGAAACGCCATATCATTTTTTAAATGCATTTTTCTGTCACAAATGCCTAAATTTCTCTGTCAATTTTACTTAAATCATAAAAAACACCAAATATGGAATCCTGAGACTCCTGAGACTCAGACCTTTCCAATGATATGTTTTTTGTCAATATTATAAAAAGTTTTGATTAGAAAAGGCCGTAATGCGTAACACTTGATTTAAAAGATTTAAAAAAGATTTTAAAGTAATATTTCCATGGTAACGCAATGTTTTTAAACATTAGATTTTAAAATAGTTCTCACAGAATGATTCTTGGGCTTCTAAGCTTTCAAACGATATATAATTTATGACGATTACTAAAAAAATTGATAGAGAAAAAGAACAACGAAAAATAGAGCGCCAAGCGTCCCACAGGTGGGACAGTGACAGTTAAGGGATTAGATACATTTTAGTATATTTATTTTTCACTAGGGTATAATAGAAGACATTTTTTTATTTTCCTAGCAGTGACTGTTTTGTTTTTCATTCGATATAAAAGCATTTGATTTTTATACAGCAAAGGGTGCTGGGAAAGGATTTCTTCAGCACAGTATGTGGACACCTAAAACTTGTGGAAAGGGAATACTTTGGGCTTGAATTTCGACATCATTGTGGCAGTTATGTAAGTTATGTTTGTCAAATATGTATTTCCTATGAGACACTAAGATATTATAGGTGATTTTGTTAATAGTCTTTGAGCCAAAGTCATTTGTGTTCATTTTTTTCATAGGTTTGGTTGGAACTACTTAAGCCTCTTGCAAAACAGATTAAAAGTAAGTGTTTAATATTGAAATGGTAATTAAATCATACATCATAAGTTGTTTCCAATAATGTTCTGTCAGCTGTACCTTTATGTTAGTTTATTCATTATATGTTATTATATTATATGTGACCCTGGACCACAAACAACATGTCCTCCAATTTATACGACCGACTAAAGTCGTTTTCACAAATCCTCAAATACGTCTCTGTAAAGCGTATTCAACATTTGGTCCCTTATCAGTAACAGGTATCTTACTCAACCTTAGCATTATGTGTAGGTCAATTAGTAGCGCGTTACACTGGGGAATGGTATAATCATATGAACACAGGTTCGATTCCAGAGAACGCATATGTTTTCATTGTATGTTTTTTTTTTTTTAAATATGCACTAGAAATCATGATTTTGCACTATTTCTGTAAGGGGTAGGTTTAGGGTAGGGTTAGGTGTGGTCATATATACGAATTACACCTAGTAAAACACTTTAAATTACCCTGAAATCGTATAAAAACTCATACGTCATTCGATGACGTCAGATCCAACGCGACACTGTCATTATTTTTACGACCGCTAGAGGGCGCTTAACTTTAAAACGTAAGAATGGATCGTATTTGGTCGATTCAAAAACGTACAACTGGGTCGTATTTTCTTTGAGGACAGTCTCAAATTTCCTACCGTTAATATATCAAAACTTATTTTTTGATTAGTAATATGCATTGCTAAGAACTTCAATGGCGATTTTCTCAATATTTAGATTTTTTGCACCCACAGATTCCAGATTTTCAAATAGTTGCATCTCAGCCACATTTTGTCCTATAATCAAACAAAAAAACAAAAAACAACATAAATGGAAAGCTTTCAGATGATGTATAAATCTCAGTTTAAAAAATTGACCCTTATGACTGGATTTGTGGTCAAGGGTCACATATAATGTAATGTAATGTAATGTAATGTAATATAATATAATATAATAAATCATACAGTAACCTAATATAGAACTGGTTTGCCATCTTATTTAAGCGTATTTGGTGGTTTATTTTTGTGTGGATTATTTGTACTTGTATGCGCAAAAAATCTTTGATGAAATGAATCAATGGTAATCGATATATAAATTACTATAATGACTAATATAAATGATTAAATAACATAATAGAATGATTAAATGAAAAATGCTTATAAATGAATAAAGGAATGAAGAATAAATGAAGATTATAAAAAACAAAGTAAAAAACAACACAAATGTGTGGTTGCTCTTGTGCAGCAAAACACACACAATTTGCATTTGAGGATCATCAGATCCTTCACATGAATAATTTCCGTTGGATTTTTAATAACATTTTTATAAAGTGTTTTATAAAGTATATGTGCCCTCAAATGGATAGTTCACCCAAAAATGAAAATTAGCTGAAAATGTATGCACCCTCAGACCATCCAAGATGTAGATGAGTTTCTTCATCAGATTTGGAGAAATGTAGCATTCCATCACTTGCTCACCGATGGATCCTCTGCAGTGAGTGGGTGCCGTCAGAATGAGAGTCCAAACAGCTGATAAAAACATCACAATAATCCTCAAGTAATCCACACCACTTCAATCCATCAGTTAACATCTTGAGAAGCCAAAAGCTGTATGTTTGTAAGTAAGAAATCCATCTTTAAGATATATTTCATGATAACGCTTCCTCCAGTGAAAAAGTAGTCTGGTCTGAATCAGAAGAGATATCTGCACAAATCAAGCTTGTTTACAAGCCAAAACACCTCTAAACAAGTATGTGTTGATTTTGATGTGAGAGACAATGTTGGGGAAAGTTACTTTTAAAAGTAATGCATTACAGTATTGCGTTACTCCCTAAAAAAGTAACTAATTACTTAGTTACTTTTTATGGAAAGTAATGCGTTAAGTTACTTTTGCGTTACTTTTTAAATCTGGGCAGGGCTTGTTTGTTTGTTTTTAATATAAAAAGTTATATTTTTGGCAAGTGAACACACTAAAAGCTTGAAGGAAAAGTAAATTCACATATATGCTGTGAGTATACATGAGAAGAAAGTTCAACACTCTTCAGCAATAAAAAAAAGAAAATGTTAGTTCATCTTGAGCAATTTTTGGTTGAATTGGATCATCGAAGGTCAGCAACCAAGACAATGGTTACTAAAATGGGATTAAATACAAAAAGGATTATTGTATTTGTAAAGGATATTTTGATATTATTTAACACATTTAATTATTGCAGGTTTGCATCATATTCTGGGTTGCATTTCACTGTTTTTATTCATTTTAAGGAACACTGAGTCTGTTTTTTTGTGAGTGAGATAAATTAATGCATGTTTATATTTATTCTAGAACTGAAGTAACATCTTACGCCAAATTTCAGAAGGGGACAGAACAGAAGAGGTTTCAATTAATAAATAGCCAAAAAAAAAAAAAAAAAAAGGCGTTACTTATTTGAAAAAGTGACTCAGATATTTTTTGTAAATGAAATAGTAATGCGTTACTTTACTAGTTACTTGAAAAAAGTAATCTGATTATGTAACTCACGTTAATTGTAATGCGATTGGTGTGGATTACTTGTGAATTATTGTGATGTTTTTATCAGCTGTTTGGACTCTCATTCTGACGGCACCCATTGACTGCAGAGGATCCATTGGTGAGCAAGTGATGCAATGTTATAATTTTCCAAATGATGAAGAAACAAACTCATCTACATCTTGGATGGCCTGAGGGTGAATACTAGCTCATAAACAACTAAAAACAATATTCTCCTCCTTTTCAAAACAGGAAGAAATGATCTGACTTTCCGCTTCATTGTGAAGTTTTTTCCTCCAGACCCAGGACAACTGCAGAAAGAGCTGACCAGGTGCAGCACAGCCCATCACACACTACATCAAACTATACAACAGCACACAACCGCCAGTGTTGGGGGTAACGCATTACAAGTAACGCAAGTTACGTAATCAGGTTACTTTTTCAAGTGACTAGTAAAGTAACGCATTACTTTTTAATTGGCAAGAAAATATCTGAGTTACATTTTCAAAAATGTAACACCAGTTACTTTTTGTTTCCTTTATGTATTTAATCCCATTTTATAAACCAATGTCTTTGCTGCTGACCTTTGTTGATCCAATTCAACCATACTAATAAGCAAAACTTTAGATTAACTAACATTTGTGCTTCATTTTTCTCATTGCTGAACAATGTTGGACTTCCTTCTCCTACAGTATTACTGTACAGATACTGTACAATTTACTTTTCCTTCAGCCTTAGGCTTATTCATTTCACTTTTTGGTGTGAAAGGGCTTTTACATTTGTTAAAAATCAAACTTTTTATATTAAAAACAAACAAGCAAGTCCTGCTGAGATTTTAAAGTAACTAAGTAACGTAATTAGTTATTGTAGTGCATTACTTTTAAAAGTAACTTTCCCCAACACTGATAACCGCACATTGAACATCTCTGTCTCCTACAGGTATCTGTTTGCGCTGCAGATCAAGCAGGATCTGTGTAACGGCAGTCTGACCTGTAATGATAACAGCGCTGCTCTGCTGGTTTCATATCTTCTTCAGGGTATATAAACTTTCCCATGTCTCCCGTATTTGGTGTGTGATTCTGCAGCACGACTGAAGTAATGTCTGCGTGTTTCTGCAGCAGAGATCGGCGACTATGTAGAAGAGCTGGACAAGCAGCATTTGGACAACAGGAGGTACATTCCCAACCAGGAGTGCCTCCACAAAAAGATCATGCGCTTCCATAAGAGACTCAGGTAATGTTCAGTTAATAGTCAGTCATATTGTTTCACATGTGCACACATCAGAAAAAGATTTTACTTGAGGCCTACATGTATAATGCATTCTAAATTTATTCATAATGCATATTACACTTTATTTTAACAACCATTTCTAACTAGTAACTACTTGTTTATTAGCATGCATATTACTAGCATATTGGCTGTTTATTAGTACTTATAAAGCACAAATTAATTTCTTTTTCTTTCCATACCTAAACTTAACAACTACCTTACTAACTATTAAAAGCAGTAAATTAGGAGCTTATTGAGGCAAAAGTCATAGTTAATAGTTAGTTAATAGGGAGAATTGGTCCCCAAATTAAAGTGTGACCAATAAAGGCAACAGTATCTGCAAAAAAAGTTAAGAAACAGTATATTCCTTGTTACGTCTGAAATGGGTTGTTTGTCATGTGTTTTAATTAGGGATGTGACGAGATCTCACGAGATCTGACTGGTCTCTCGAGAACGTGACTATATCCTTGCAAAACATTTTTTGTACTGTTTACATTCAAGCTGCACAATTTTTAAAAGATTGTGATCTTGATTCAAACACCCACTCCATCTTATTCCTGAATGTCAACGATTCACGCTCCACTGATGCTTATGATGTGAAACAAAGACATTCAAATCTGCTTTCTTGCTCATTCTTGTCTTTTCAACCACATAGTAATCATTATTTCTGCATTACAGACAGTTAAAGAACAGAAGTACTGATATAAGGTTTTTTTTTCTCCATCAGCGTCACAGATGGAGTTTTTGTTTCCTTGCCACTGTCGCCTATGGCTTGCTCAGTTGGGGACAACAACTAAATTGGGGAAAACTAAATTTGGGACAAACAATTTATTAATTTGGAACTACTGATTAATTTCCTCAAACTAAAATTGTTTAAAGTTTCTTTTTGAATTATTGATATATTACTTTCCCATTTGATACTGTAAAGTTGCTTTGACACACTCTGTATTGTAAAAAGCGCTATATAAATAAAGCTGACTTGACTTGACTTGATATAAAAGTTTATAGTTTGGGTATAAACACTTATTGTCTACAGTAGCGATCAAAACGAAAGTATCTATTGTAACGGATGTGCCGCTAGGAGGAGGCGACAACTGTCCGTTTAAAAAAGTATTTGTCATTGAATCATTCATTAAGGAGATTCCAGTAGTCTTTATGAATCTTTATGAGACACTGTGCACTGTTTTCTTCTTTATATATAGATATATAGTTTTAAGTTCGTTCAGATGAATGTATTTTTTTAGATTTTTTGTCCGAACCACTAGTAAATGACTATTTTGTTTAGATTTCTCATCTTAATTTTTCTTAAGAATCATGATCTCCTGTTTATTAAAAAAAAATCATGATTCTCAATTTATCCAGAATCATGCAGCTTTAATTTACATGTTTATTACTGCATGTAATTTATTAAAATAGAAATCAAATTTCATAAAGTACAAGTTGATAACAAAATGCACCTACATTTTTTTGCATATAGTATTTTTCAGTTGAATAAAAAAACATTTCCCCCTATATATATTTCATCATTGAAGATTTTTTACAAAAGTTGAAATATCTCGTCTTGTTCTTGTGAACCCAGTCTTGTGTCTCATCTTGTGGTAAAAGTGTCTCGTCACAACCTTAGTTTTAATGCATTTTGTGTGTAACGTGAAAAGATAAGTATTATAGTGCACTGAGGTAACAGTTATTAATGATGTCATTTAACAAGGTGCATTATAAGGCATGATTAATGTTAATGCATACTGATACTGGTTTTTATTCATATTTGGAATAATTTTAACAATTAAGAGATTACAAAAAGAAACTTACTCTATTATGTTGTTTGTGGTGCTTCATGGGAGTGTTTTTTTTTTTTTTTGATACTAGGTTTTAATTAGGAGAAAGTTTCTCAATATCATGAGGCACTAAATCACATTTTTGTACTCAACTGTGTTGGAAACTTCCTTCTGTAGTTTCAAAGTAGTATTTTCAATGTTGCATCCAGTGCAACCCATTGTAAGTGCATTACTGTACACTTGATTTTTGTCATTTTTATTGTTGAAATGATTTTCTGTGACACAGTAACTCATGTTTTGTCACAGATGCAAACTTAAAATCAACACAGAGAATCAGTAAAACACCCTGGATGTGTGTTTTCTTTCTGCTGTAGAGGTCAGTCCCCAGCCAAAGCGGATAGTCAGTTGCTTGAAGTGGCCCGTAAGCTGGACATGTACGGCATCCGGCCTCACGCCGCCAGCGATGGAGAAAACATGAGAATCAATTTAGCTGTAACTCACTCTGGAGTGCTGGTTTTTCAGGTATGGACTGGAGCATTTATATTAATAAAGCCAGGTTGAGCAGCTTTCAACTTCTGACTTACTGCTATCTTTTGTGTTTTTATTTTTAGGGAAATACTAAAATAAACACGTTCAGCTGGGCCAATATTCGCAAACTCAGCTTCAAGAGAAAACACTTTTTGATAAAACTTCACGCAACAATTGCGGTAATTATTTTTGCTCATTTTCCAATAGAAAATATTTGAAAAATATCCATGGCACTGTTTATAACAAATCTGGAAAATGGTTTTGCGTTATTGTGTCTCATCAGGCGTCTCATAAGGACACTGTAGAGTTTGCCATGGCCAGTAGAGACGTTTGTAAGGCCTTCTGGAAGATGTGTGTGGAATATCATGCCTTCTTTCGTCTTTCTGAGGAACCAAAGGGCAATCAAAAATCACTTCTCTACAGCAAGGGATCTTGCTTTAGATACAGGTAGACAGAGCTGGGTAGTAACTGATTACATGTAATCTGGATTACGTAATCAGATTCCAAAAATGAAATACTTGTAATCAGAGTAAATTACATTTTAAAGCACTCGTAATCAGACTACAGTTACTTTTTTATGGATTACATGATTACATATTATTCACACAATAGCAATAAATTATTCATAATTCATTGATTCCCTCTAATATCTCTTTTTTATTTTTAAATTTTCCTTTCTAAAATATCTTACCGATTATATACACTTTTGTGGACATTCACACATAGACTAGTCATTAGTCGGGTGGCGATACACCATTTGACCACTGGATTTGCAAAAGGGTTTTAACATTGCATCAGCTACTGATGAACACATTCATTTGAATTATCACTCTGTAGGTTTTTTAACCATGTATTATTGTGAGTTTGGAAGGCTTTTGTCTTTCATATTCATTAAAATGCAACATTATTTCTTATTTACATGCAATGCAGGCATTCCCAAACTTTTTGTCATCTAAACCTTATTCACCAAATATATTTACTTTAAGTACCCCTGAGATTTTACATGAAATATTTCAATAATTAAGTTTCACATTTGCATGTTCACGGTGTCTTTGATGTTGATTAATGGTCACATGGCATGCAGGTAAATAAAAATATTTCATCTTTTTAAGGAAGTGTGTTATTTTTACTGTTATTTTAAAAGAAAGACTAATGAAACACAATGACAGTTCACCCCTATACTTATGAACAAGAGAAACTGCAATGTGCAATGTGGAGGAATAGTCCCACCTTCTAAATGAAAGAGACAAATTTCCCATACAAACCTGAGGCTAGACTAACCAATGCACATGCACAGTCATAAGTGACTGCGCATGCACGTTTTGTGGCATAGCCTGAAAAATAAGCCTTTTAATCACAACATTCATGGGGCAATTAATTTCAGATTTTTGTTGCTGATTTGATATATGTAATTTAATTGTGAGTTCAACGAGCAGTTTTTGAGATTTCAGGATTCCCTGATTCATTAAGATAGGACTTGGTCTTGTATGAACTATCGGAGGCGTTGCAAATATGGTCACCATGTAAAGATACTTTCCTTAAAAAGGTCTTTGTTTTTAAATTATTTATTTTAATTTTTTACATATTTTCTTACTCTTTGCATTTTTTACATCATTATGCTACAAGATAATCCTAGTTAAATCAATGTGATAAACAAGTTCAGTCAAAAGTAAAAGTAATCTAAAAGTAATCAGATTACATTACCTAAAATATGTAACTGATTACATTACCGACTACAATTTTTGTCATGTAATCTGGAATCAGTATTTTTTTTTTTTACCTATTTTTGAACATTTCAGCCAAAAGGCACTGAATATCAGGAATGATCCATAAAGTATGGTACATCTTAGACGAACTATGACCAGTTCTTTGATATTTATACTAAAATATCAGTGCTGCTTGTCTGGTATTTTATCCATGAATTCCCTTCAGACTGATCAGTGCCTTTATATATATATATATATAAATACATACATGCATTTTAGAACTCCAAATGTAACTAAAAGTCATCTATTATTTGCCACCAACAGTGGAAGAACTCAAAAGCAGCTTTTGGACTTTGCAAAGAAATCTGAGAAGAACAACTTACCTTTTCAGAGGTGAGAAATGTCTAGAAACAGTTCAAAACAGTTTCTATTTCTTTGAAAGATGATTGTATGTAAAATAATGAGTTGTTTTATTTCCTTCAGGAAGTACTGTAGAGATTACTATGATTCACGACAATGCAGATCCTCACCTGACTTACTGACGGACGTTTCCAAGCAGGTACAGCCAGTATTTTCAAAAACAAGATTTCATAGCAAAAAGACATGTGAAGCATGAGCTGATGGTTGATACTTGTACAATTATATTAAAATGCCTTTTATTTGTTAAAAAGCATAATGACATCTGATATTATTTTAAGTATTCCGACTTTTTTCTCAAAGTATATCGACTTTATTCTCGAAGTATTCCGACTTTTTTCTCGAAGTATTCCGACTTTTTTCTCAAAGTATATCGACTTTATTCTCGAAGTATTCCGACTTTTTTCTCGAAGTATTCCGACTTTTTTCTCAAAGTATATCGACTTTATTCTCGAAGTATTCCGACTTTTTTCTCGAAGTATTCCGACTTTTTTCTCGAAGTATTCCGACTTTTTTCTCGAAGTATTCCGACTTTTTTCTCGAAGTATTCCGACTTTTTTCTCGAAGTATTCCGACTTTATTCTTGAAGTATTCTGACTTTATTCTCGAAGTATTTCAACTTTATTCTCATAATCAGAAGACCCCGGAGGTGTGGCAAGCATTTCAAACTTTTGTTTACAGTTGGAATTTGGCATGGCAACTGTTTACTTTGATGAGCGCATGGCGTTCTTAGATGCAAAGACGCATTCTACGTAAACAACCCCTTAGAAATTTGCACCCGTTTTAGGAATTGGATTTGAATCAACCAAATAGTTTCTAGTCAGCACTGATAATATGTTGCAGTCATTTTTATTTGTCAGTGAGTCTCGTTATTGTGTTATCTGTTTGTTGCAGGCATACGAGCAGCAGTCGTGTGGTTTTCCTCATGCAGGAAGCAGCATGCGCAGTCAGTCGGCTGTGGAGGTTCTCATCTCATCCGAGCCGGAGGTTTCTCAGGCGTCTTCCCTTCGGCCTTTTGGCTCTGAGGTGGACACAGGGCCCAGTGCACAGCGGGAGCACAGGAACAACCGGAGAGCCCAGTGCAGACGCTGTTCTTCACAGCGCAGCCGTTTGAACAGACAGCAGCTGGTGCTTCTTTACCCAAACCAGCCTCACACCTGCCTGCATCCGCTGTTGCCTGTCTGCCCATCATTCGCTCTGGATCATTCCTGCACTCCGGTCCTTCTGCCATGCTGCAGCCACATGGCTCATCAGATGCCACCAATGACGGCCTGCTTCTTGGATGATGCCATGCGCTCTTCCAGCTTCTCCGGATCTTCATACGCCTCCCCAGCGCTTATAAACTGGCAACGGTACGCCAGAATAGGTTGGTCTCCAGTGCCTCGGTTTTACGTAGCAGGAAGCTTTGGAGAGCGAGATCAGGAAGAGTTAGGCCACTTCAGTGACGACTGCAGTTACCAAACGGGACTTCCTCGTCGGTCCTACAGCCACTCTGATGTCAAACTGTTGTGTGAGCCGGCAGAGTTTCGCCCACTGGGTCACTATCCTCACCTGTCTCGACGACAAGGCCTCACGAGGCCCACGTACCTACAGCTGCATTCGGAGCGACCGACGGACGGCAGCAGGTCAGAACTGAGCCAGAGCGACTCGGATCCAGACGTGGTGTGTTCGTTCTACTGTCCCGGGATCAGCAGACTGGTGCGCTCTGCTCCTCTGGCACGCATGCGCATTTCCTCCGGAAGCTTACAGCTGGACGAAGAGGAGGAGCGTTCGCTTAGTAATGAAGGGACATCATCTGCAGCAGCTGTCAAAGCCAAACACAAGTCCTGAGATATAATAAAACTGAAAAGTTATTCAATAGCTGAATGCATTAGCCATAGTATAACCTTGCAATAAATGGAACAGTTTGTTGAATCTTTTCACTAGATATTAAAAAGCAAAAACCTTTGCAAAGAGTTTGCACGTTTTTTTTTTGTGTGACCCTGAACCACAAAACCAGACATAACTCGCACAGGTGTATTTGTAGCAATAGCCCAAAATACATTGTATGGGTCAAAATGATTGATTTAGCTTTTATGCCAAAAATCATTAGGATAATAAGTAAAGATCATGTTTCATGAAGATATTTAGTAAATTTCCTGCCATAAATCTCAAAATCTTATCTTTTGATTATTACAATCCCAGATATTAAATAGTTGTATCTCCCATCCTAACAATATTATCCTCATTATTACTATATGTTATTCATTTTATTAATATATGAATATATTAATATATAATCTATGATAAAATAAAAAAAAAACCCTTAATGACTGGTTTTGTGGTCCAGGGTCACATATTTGATATGTCAGGCTTTTATGGCTCATATATATGGCCCTGGACCACAAAACAACATAACCATTTCAAAATCTTGAATCTGAAAAAAAAAAAAAAAAAAAAAAAAAAATCGCCTTTAAAGCTGTCCAAATGAAGTTCTTAGCAATGCGTATTGCTAATCAAAAATTTTAAAATATTATATAATAAGTTATAAGTTTAAAATATTATATAATATAATAAGTTTTAAAATATATTTATGGAACATGATCTTTACTTAATATTCTAATGATGTTCGGCATTAAAAAAATAATAATAATTTTGACCCATACAATGTACTTTTTTGGCTATTGCTACAAATATACTTGTGCTACTTTAAGGTTTTGCGGTCCAGGGTCAGATATTAGGCTAGAAAGAATATGGGGAGGAAAAAACAGCTCAGACCCAAACTGAACGAAAAATGCAATTTGGTGCAGATGATATTTATATGATCAAAAAGTGAAGAAATTCTGTTTGCTTTTAATGTGAATCAATGAGATCTTTATAACAGTAATAGCAGATAGTGTATAATGATATACACCACTATGCAAAAATTTTAGATCACTAGTATTTTCACCAACAAAAAAAGTTAAGATAAGATTTAGAGCCCCTTTGAAGCTTCATTCAAACTGCATTTTGGAAGTTCAAACTCGCTGGCACCATTGAGGTCCATTATATGGAGATATTTCATGAAATGTTTTCCGCAAGAAACAATTTCTTTCTTTAAAAGAGAGACATGAACATCTTGAATGACAAAGGAAAGAGTAAATTATCTGTAAATTTTTGTTCTGGAAGTGAACTCCTTTAAGCTCAAATTTGAGGCTTTTTATGACATTTTTCAAGACCTGCGCAAATGGGGCAGTGTCTGGTAACTAACTGTAAATTTACTTTTAGATGTTTTCGTTTTTAGACGCAAAGATGCATTTTGTCTAAATGGCCCCAAAAGCATGCAACAAGTCTGGACTTTTATCATATCAAGCAGTAAAACAAAATCACTCACGCTGACATGTCATAACTTAAATATTTATTTGCCACACCAAACAAAAACTTATCTGTAACAGTTAAAGTCCAAAAAAAATGAAGGGAACAGCATCTATATGATACAACCTAGAACAAAGTGACTTTATTTACTTTGTTGTACTAAAAGTTACTGACACGTTAAAATGTTATTAATTACAGTAAGGCACAAAAAAAGACTGATGGACACAGCTGAAGCATGAGCCATGCAATTCTCAACTCAGTTCTCTTTCACAGCTTATTGCGCTTAAATGGTCAAATAACACACAATTATGTCAAAATGCACATTGTGTGGAGTATTCAGGTGAGCGGTTTATGTCATGTTGTGAGCGTAAACAGTTTGGGGCAAATCGGAAGCGTAACAGTATAATGGTTCCATGCATTCTTTCTTAAAGTGACAGCAGCCTAATTAACTGTTGCCATTAGGGGTGTAACGATTCACTAGTTTTTTTGATGCATCGATTACAAAACCTGACAATGCATAGGCATCCATCTTGAAACATGGATTTTTGTGAATCGGTTATTTCGGCTATTAATCGATTTAAAACACTAGGATTCGAATGAATCTGCATTTCTATAGTGATTCAATGCTTTAAAATGTATAAATTACTACAAGCACAAATTCACACGCTTCATTCACTGCCTGCCACTGGATGGCGCAACCATACAAACAGATGTTGTTTAAATCCCAATTTCAAAGAATTGTCCCTTATTCTTGAGTTTTGTGGTCCAGGGTCACATATATTCAAAATATCATCTAACTGTTCTGCTGTTTGGCTATCTTCTGTTGTCGAATCATGTCAAAAGCACATCTTGAGACGCTTGTGTTGTGCGTTGGACATTTTAAAACAATTCCTGAGTGCTGCGTCTTATTTTTAGACGTTTTTGCTTTTAGACGCAAAGATGCATTTTGTCTGAAAGCATGCAATAAGTCTGGACTTTTATCATATCAAGCAGTAAAACAAAACAAAACACTCACACTGACATGTCATAACTTAAATCTTTATTTGCCACACCAAACAAAAACTTATCTGTAACAGTTAAAGTCCAAAAAAAAATGAAGAGAACAGCATCTATATGATACAACCTAGAAAGATTTTCCGTCTGGCGTCTTAAATTTACAAAAGCTCTGGTGAGGAAATGTACAAAACCTAGCTTCTGCATCTACATTTCTCTAAAGAAATATACAAATCCACTAAACACCTTTATTGCTCTAAAATCCTCCAGCAGTCTGGCAACATGTGTGAAACTTCGTTTTAAAGCTGTTTGAGAAGACAACAACATCATATACATACAAAACGTGAGCTTTAGGCACAATGGGATGCAACGTTGGCACAGTCTCTCCGAGCCAACAGGAGCGAATATGACATACGACCACCGCACCAGCAATGGCACCCTCGTGTTTCTTTACAAGCTTGGCAAAAAAAAAAAAAAAAAAAAGGAAAAAAAAAAGAAATCCCTCATCACAGAAGATTACATTAAAAAAAGAAAATCACTTGCTGTCGTTTCGGGTAGCTTAGATGCATCAGTTCGCGTGTAGAAATTTCCCCCATCGGTTACAGAAGCAGGCTTCCTTGAGATCTACTCAAAGTACGTGGAATGTCTTTGGAGCAAGAGAGCTCTGAAATTAAAACACAAAACAGGCCCACCCCGTACAAAGTGTGCGCAAGTGCATATTTCCTTCAAAAAATACAGTATAACTCTACTCTCGTATAAAAATATTAGCTCAAAAAACAAGACACTGTAAAAAGAGGGCGTTACCGAGAAATGAAGGGCTACAGTGCTGTATATAAAAAGGTCTAGAAGTTTAAGACCAATTACCTTGCCAATTAAAATTTGAAAAGAATAAAACTGAAATTCCCTATTGTAATGGGCCAGAAAGTGGAGGTAGCTTTTGCACAGCAAAATTCCTCGCGTTTTCCTAGCGGTTTTAAATTTCATCGATCTTCATTAACCAGGAGCTGTCGTTCTGTTTTGATTGCTTACATGAGGTATTTCTATTCATTTTGACTGATATGATATGCATGTAATCCCATACAGCAGTTCTGTAATGCTACAGTTAACAGTGTGTCGAGAGAAATAAAGAAATCCCAAACCAAGACAAAAAAAAAAAAAAAAGTTAATCTCCCAAACGAATATATATATATATATATATTACTGATCATGGTTTAAAATAAAGTAATGGATTGGGACATCAAATACATATAAATATATGCCAAACAAAAGATTTACTGAATTATCTACTTAACCGGTAAGGATATTTTGTGTCTTTCAAAGTAAAATGTGGAATAATAAAATAACAGTAACACACATCCTTGGGCACCAGCAGAAGACTAATATAAAAGCATGTGGCAAAATTGTATAAATACAGTTGAACACGCACTATATATATATATATATATATATATATATATATATATATATATATATATATATATATATATATATTCATATTCATATTCATATTCATATTCATTCTTTGGGACAAAAACAAAAAAAAAAAACAAAAAAAAAAAAAGAAAGAAGATTTCCTTTTGGTTATGATAAGATAGTGTGCACGCGACCCCGCGTCCCTCCTGTCTCTGTACATGTGTGAGTGTGTTAAGGTGCAGTCATCAGGGCTGACAGCAGATGGGTTCCCAGTGACCCAATGCAGCACTAACTCATAGAGAACCTACAGAGGGAAGATCAGGAGAAACATCTGATTATGGACTGATAAACCACAGATATCTGATGCTGAAATCATCAGCATTGCTCATCAGTCAAACAGGTAGGATTGTCAAAAATCGATTTTCTAAAGTGACTTTTTTTTTTTTAACTTTGCTGTACTAAAAGTTATTGACACGTTAGAGTATTATTAATTACCAGGGTTCCCACTCTAAGGCAAATGTAAAATTCCCTGGCTTTGACTAAAAAGCTGAATTTTAATGACCTATAATGAACGGATCCATCCATTTGCAAGCTTTATTTACTTGTTCACAGACATTTTTAGCACAAAACACTCATAGACACTACTTTTTTTGCCGTTAAATGCACTATGATATTTTTCTCTACAGAAATTCATTTATGGTTTTTATGCTTTCAGGGGTAAATGTTTGTCATTCAGTCTTTCTATTTCTTCACATTTAGTTTGTGCTTTTCTATCGTTTACTTTTAACACCTGAAGTGGTCTTTTTGTAGCCAAAGGTCTTGAAATTTACATTTTCCTGGCACGTTTGCCTTGGTTAACAGGTACAGCCTGGTGACTGGATTTGACTTAAAGGGTTAGTTCACTTTCAGAACAAAAAATTACAGATAATGTACTCACCCCCTTGTCATCCAAGATATTTGTCTTTCTTTCTTCAGTTGTAAAGAAATTATGTTTGAGGAAAACATTTCAGGATTTCTCTTCATATAATGGACTTCTATGTTGCCCCAGAGTTAGAACTTCCAAAATGCAGTTTAAATGCAGCTTCAAAGGGCTCTAAATGATCCCAGCCGATGCAGAAGGGTCTTATCTAGCGAAACGATTGTTTATTTTTAAAACTAATTGACAATTTATATACTTTTTAACTTGGTAAACACTGGGTTGGTACTTCTGCAGAGATGTAAGACGATTATATGTAGAGTTCAGATGCAAAAGCCTCTAAATCCATCTGACATCTGCTAGTGCTCTCAAGTACTCTCAAGAGCATTCACTCAGTATCATCTAATTTTTTTTTACCGAGATGGCTTTTAGCTGGTTTTGCATCTGAACTCTTCATATATAAAAAGTACATAAATTGTCAATTTGTTTCGGAAATAATCAATCTTTTTGCTAAATAAGACCCTTTTTCCTCGGCTGGGATCATTTAGAGCCCCCTGAAGCTGGATTTAACTGTATTTTGGAAGTTTAAACTCGGGGGCACCATAGAAGTCCATTATATGGAGAGAAATCCTGAAATGTTTGTTTACGACTGAAGAAAGAAAGACATCTTGGATGACAAGGGGGTGAGCACATTATCTGTAATTTTTGTTCTTTTAAGTGATTGTCAGTTGTCGAGCGGGAAGGGAATAAAATGACGTTGAAAAATAGTCCAACCATAACAACAGGCAAAACGCATGAAACAACGTGATAAGAAAATATGGTATAGAAAATTACATGTTGATAAATGGAAACTAAAATTTAAAGCAACAAACAAAAAACTTTGATATTTCATGACTTGGACAAAAATATATATAATTCCCTGCCTTTCAATGTCTGGAATAGACCTTTTAAAATTCCATGACCTGTGGGAACATCTGAAGTGTGAGCCATGCAATCCTCAACTTAGTTCTCTTTCACAGCTTATTGCGCTTAAATAGTCAAACAACACACAATTATGTAAAAATGCACATTTTGTGGAGTATTTACCTTCTGTTGTGTTGTGAACGCAAGCAGCTCAGGGCAAATTAGATGCATAACAGTATAATAAGTCTGTGCATTCACTCTTAAAGTGACAGCAGCCTAATAAACTGTTGCCATCTGTTACATTATTAATCATATTTTTTGTATCTTTTTGTATCGTTGGCCTCATTTTGTGTATTGTTTTTTGTATCCTGATTATGAATTAATTTAGTTCATACAGTGAAGACTATACAGTGTTTTATTTTTACATACACTACCAGTTAAAAGTTCTTGAACAGTAAGATTTTGAATGTGTTTTTTTTTGTTTTTTAAGTCTGCATTTATTTGATCCAAAATATGGCTAAAACAGCATAATTTTAAAATATTTTTACTATTTAAAATAACTCTTTTCTATATGAATAATATTAAAATGTAATTTATTCCTGTGATCAAAGCTGAATTTTTAGCATCATTACCCCAGTCACATGATCCTTGAGAAATCATTCTAATATTCTGATCTGCTGTTTAAAAAAAACATTCATTATTATTATTATTATTATTATTATTATGTAAAAAAAAAAAACAGTAGAGTTTTTTCAGGTTTCTCTGATGAACAGAATGTTCAGAAGAACAGCATTTATCTGAAATAGAAATCTTCTGTAACAAATTTCTACCTTCAATTTTGATCAATTTAAAGAGAATTGATGCTGAAAATTCAGCTTTGATTACAGGAATAAATTATATTTTAAAATATCTTCAAACAGAAAGCAGTTATTTGAAATTGTAAAAATATTTCAAAATGTACTGTTTTTGTTGTACTTTGGATCAAATAAATGCAGGTTTGGTGAGCAGAGGAGACTTCTTTAAATACTTAAAAAATCTTCAAAAAAAACTTTTGACTGGTAGTGTATCTGTAGTAATTTCTGTAGTATTTCTTGAGACATGTTAAGTTTTTATTTTTGTACCAAGGACTTTTATTTATGTACAAAGTACTTTTTCTGTTTTTCTGCTTTTTGCTAGTCATGTGTGATAATTACAGTTATCTTAAAAATGGCATTTGTTTTATAGTATTTGTGGGTTGACTAAAACGGGAAGAAAATACAAAGTTTAAGGTTTACATTTAATTTAGTGAGATTTTTTTCCCTGAAGAGCTATTAAACTCTCTACTAGGAAAAGTAACTTAATGGTAAAATAAAATCAAATCTATGCATAAATCGAGTCGGTGATATAACAGACTATTTTTAATGTTTACTGCTAGAAAACTGAATGGATAATGCACAAAATACAAGTGGAAACTGCATTCAGACAGTCGTGAATTAAAGCCATTGCCCGCTGTCAGAAACATGTATGCAGTGTGTCTGACCTCTGCACCCTCTCCAGGATGTGGGTGATCATCCTGTCTGTGACACCAGGACAGATGTCCTCAGCCACATGCAGGCTCTTCTCCAGCTGCTCCAGAACTCCTTTCGTCATGTCATCGCCTCTCTGCTGCGATTTCAGCTATAACAAAAAGACCATACCAAGTCAAATTCTGATATACAGTCAGCAAACCCACTTTTGTTTTCATGACTACATAACTAGACTGACTTAAGGTCATATGAGGATGTCTGCTCAGCTCTATTCCCAGAACAGGAGCAAATGAGAAGACTAGCTCCCCTACCTCTGAAAAAACTGGAGCCATGACGGTGGTTAAACTGACTGACTTCTTCAGCAGTTCTTCGTCCTGAAAGGAGGAGATGGAAAAAACATGAACACATTCTCTTTGTTCTCAATAATCAGTTACAGAATTTCAACATCCAACATCCAAATCATCATCCAGATCTCACCATTCCATTAGGCTGCTTCTTTTCTGGCTTCTTCTTGCGGACAGTGGTGAAGGACCACTCAGGAGACGAGTCATTGTCCTTACTGCTGGGCTCCCTGTTACGAATACAGACACCATTAGACCATGAAGTATCTTTTGAGGCAAGTCACTGTGTATGTGTAGTTTGATCAAATTTAAAATACTTAACCCTATGGGCCTCTTTGGTCACTTTTGACCAAAAAAAAAGTGTTACAATTTTCGCTTCATCAGAATGAGATGAGACTTGTTGACTTTTGTTAAAATAGCTGCGTGAAGATTCTGGTATGTTAATGCATCTAAAAATAAAAAGTAACACTTGGTACCTTCGCCGGAAATACGGAAAATACAAAAATTTAATGGAAAAACAGCCCATATAAATTGTATACATATAGTGCATGGTGTCATAAAATGTCCCTAAAATAAAAAACAAAACAAAAACAAAAAACAAACTAACATCAAAAAGTATTACTGAACATAAACTGAGATCCACCAATGAAAAGGCCTAGAAGGTTAAACTTTCTCTTGTATAAACCCTTAAAAAATAGCTGCACAGTACATGTAAGTTTTTTTTGCTTGTCAGGGTTTCTGCAGATATGAACAAGTGAAATTTAAGACTTAAGACCTTTTTAATACCACCTTACATGAAATTTAAGACCTAAACCTGTAATGGAAATACACAATATTCCACACAAAATATCCCCATAAAAAGTACCACATCACCAAGATTTTTGGTGGTGTAAATTTATTCAGTGTTCTATCAGCTTTTATATACTTAAATCTACAGATTTTATTTACCTTTATAAATGTATGCATCACCTTTCATGTCAAATTACTACAATTTATCAATAAATTCTAGAGGGCTGTTACCAGTCAGATTAAATAATTTACACTGCAATAAATGATGTTATGAGATGTTACGTTTTAAATACATTTATGAATATACAAATAAGAAATGTTGGCGGGAAACGCATACTTTTACTAAAGTCAATGTCAATATGAGTCAATATGAGTTATTTCAACTGATTCATTCAATGCTGAATCATTCAGTAAGAAAACACATCTGAGTGTTGCTTGGAGAATGTGCTGCTGTGATCCTTGTTTGGGACTATTTTTGTTGGTGAAATGGAACAAAACCATAAATATTGTGTTTAAAATGTAAGTAACTACTTGACTAACTACTTGTTTACTGTAACATTTGCAATTGTAAGGATATTTAGCAAAGCTACGTTGGTATGCTTTGGTATGAGTTTCTTTATGTGTGCTGTCTCTCTCATTTGTTTTTAAGTCCGTCACAAAGAGACAGACAGCGCGATTTTGATACCAGAAATACACTATCCATTATCAAACGTTGTTTATGTTGAATGTATTAAAATAAGAAGAATCATTCTTGCATTACGTTGCTTCGCTGGTTATTGAATTTTTTTTTGTTGTCAATCTTTGGTCTGTCCAATAATTGTATCCCGTCATTAGGTCCGTCAGGCTGAAAATATTTTAGCAGTTAATGTGACCAAAATATTTAAGACCAATCGAATCCAAATTTAAGACTTTAAGGACCCGCGGAGACCCATGTGGACAGTGATCAAATTATAATTTTAACTTGAGCTGCATGAGCAGAACAGTATTTATATATATATATATATATATATATATATATTATATATATATATATATATATATATATATATATATATATATATATATATATAAAACACTATTACTTGTATCTGCACATAATGAAGGTTTTTCACATTTTGTTGAATGTTAACAGGTTTAAAATATTAAATATATGGTTTAATTTTTCACTTTTTGGTTGTCAAAACTAAAAGTTGCTGGCATTTTAATGAGCAAAACCAACAAATGATGACAATTTTACTGAAAAACCTGTCTAAAATGTCTCAAATTATCCTAAGAACCTAGATTTTATATCTTTAAAAACAAAAAGGTTTTTTTTTGCCAGATTTGTTCTCTGTAATAAATAACATAACAGTGCAGTTTGGCTTAGATTTATTCATTGCGCCCTCTTGTGGACTGTTGTTTGAGTTTACTGATTTTTTTCCCCCTAACTGAAAGAGACTTTACTCTTCAGAATTCAAAATCAATTATCAGAAGAATTGAAGTGTGGAAAAAAAAAACTAAATTTAGTTTCTTAGATTTGTGGAAGTGTTAATAAAAAATTGCAGATGGGACATTTTCAGCCAAAATCAGACTTCAATTTCTGTGTGTCATATGGGCTGTATTGACAGCTCTGTCTTCACCGTATGCTTTCACTGTATGAAAAGAGCTGCTTTAACATCCTTCAATGCCTGTAAATCTGATGTGAATTAGTCTTTTCAATGTAAATTCAAACTGTTTGATGTTTCAGGACAGAAGTCCTGTTCAAACACTTCTCAAATGTCATGGAAAGCAGTGTGTGCAAAATGGGTTCTTAGTCTGGTTTGTACTTTTGCTTTTATTTACATTTTTAATGTCATTTATATTAGAATCCTTTTTAAGACTTCTGTTTTGTTTCCAGAAAAGCCAACAGTGGTGCAATGTAACGTTTCTTCTGAAATGATAGTGATGTGTCAACTCGAGCCTCTGGTAGTAATTAATTTAGAAAATTTGTAAATGCATATGCCGCATGCTTACGAGTCAGAGTCAGAACTTGATTCTCCATCGCTGTGACCCTCAGATTTCCAGCGCTTCAGCCGGTCAATGAGCTCGGTGAGGTAGGATGTCTTCTTGGCATGTTTAACAATGAATTTGTGCTTCAGGAGTTCCTTTGCTGTTGGCCTCTGAGGAAAGCAGATAATATGACATTTTACTACCTTTAACACTTTACAAACACATCAGTATAAGTTAGTGCTGCACAGTTTAGCAGTGCACCAGTAGTACCTCAAAATACTCTTCAAAACATCATAGTACTAAACACTCATGTGAAATGACATGTGGAGCTCAGATGTGGTACTTGCATTGCACAAAGAATGCAAACTACCCTTAATGCACATTGTAATACATATTTTCCACCTTCAATTGATTTCCATGGCCATTGTACCTAAAGCATTGTTTTTCCCTATTCAAAGTATACATTATATTTCATGTTAAATTCTTACATTTAATCAAATCATCAACAAAACCCATTTTTGCACTGAAGTAGCACAGAAGTTGCATCTAAAGCAATATTTAGATATACGCTACCAGTCAAAAAATGATTTTTAAAGAAGTCTCTGCTGCCCACCAAGCCTGCATTTATTTGATCCTAAATACATCAAAAACAGTAAAATTTTGAAATATTTTTACTATTTAAAATAACTGTTTTCTAATACATTTTAAAAATGTAATTTATTCATGTGATTTCAAAGCTGAATTTTCACAAGATCCATCAGAAATCATTCCAATATTTCGATTTGCTGCATTTAGTATGATGTTAAAAACAGCCAAGTAAATTTTTTTTCAGGTTTCTTTGATGGATAGAAAGTTCAGAAGAACAGCTTTTATCTGAAACAGGGTATTAATACTTTATAATGTTACAATTTTTGTTACAAGATTTCTGTTTTATTTAACGTTTTATTTTAGATAAATACTGATCTTTGGATCTTTCTATTCACCAAATCCTGAAAAAGTAATCAACTGTTCTAAATATTGATAAAAATAAAATAATAATTAAATGTTTCTTGAACAGCAAATCATCATATTAGAATGATTTCTGAAGGATCATGTGACACTGAAGACTGGAGTAATAATGCTGAAAATTCAGCTTTGACCACAGCAATAAATTACATTTTAAAATATATTGAAATAGAAAGCAGCTACTTTAAATAGTAAAAATTTTTCACAATATTATTGCTTTTGCTGTATTTTGGATAGTGTATGTACATAGCAATTACAATTGCATAAAGAATACTTTTTTTTAGCTGTAATGATACATTCAGGAAGCAAAGAAGTGAAATGATTCACTGAATCACTGATCTGTTCAAAAAACATAATTTAGGAGCGGAACACCAATGTGTGTTGCTTGGATGCATAATGGTTCAGATTGGAACTATTTTCACTGACGACAGAGCAGAAATGTACAATACTGACAATATTCTGGAAAAACAGTACATATGCTTGTGTGATGCTGCATAACCATATGTGACCCTAGACCCCAAAATCAGTCATAAGGGTCCATTTCTGGAAACTGAAATGATGAAATCTGAAATCTGATTAAATAAGCTTTCCATTGATGTATGGTATGTTAGGACAATATTTGGCCAACTATTTGAAAATCTTGAATCTGAGGGTGCAAAAAAATTTAAATATTGAGAAAATCAACTTTAAAATTGTCCTAATGATGTTTTAGCAAAGCATATTATTTTAAAATGAAGTTGATACATTTACAGTAGGAAATTTACAAAATATCTTTACTTAATATCCTAATGCTTTTTGGCATAAAAGAAAAATCTATCATTTTGATCCATACAAAGTAGTTTTTGCTATTGCTACAAATATACCCCAGTGACTTATGACTGGTTTTGTGGTCCAGAGTTATATATGAATGCCCTCATACAGGGCCCTTATTTGTCCCCATGTATTGAGACTTGTGTGACAACTCAACAGTATAAGTGCAGCATTCCTACATGAGAAAGCAATGCTTTAATTGTGCTTACAAATGTAGGGTCTTTGTTGAGACAGGAGTCCACAAACTCTTTGAAAGTCTTGGAGAAGTCTCCGTTGAGGGTGGGTGGTGTGTTCTTCGGGATGTGGAAGAGCACTCTCATGGGGTGCATGTCTGAGTTCGGGGGCTCGCCTTTGGCCAGCTCAATGGCAGTGATCCCAAGAGACCAAATGTCAGCCTGAGAGCAAAACAAACAACAACCAAGTTGAACACATATTGTACTTGCTACGACAGAACTATTTTGAGGATAAACCAAAAAAAGAGCAAGATATTTGTTTACTTTATCAGCAACCAAAAATTTTTTTTCACAGTTTCAGCCTATGTAGTTTTGGAGGGCCAAAAACATTGACCGAAATGTCAATGTTTAAATAGATAGTTCACTCAAAAATTAATATTGTGATTTCCTCACCCGGAAGATGCTCCAAACCTGTGTGAGTTTCTTTCTTCTGTTGAACATCAAATGCATTTATTTTGAAGAATGTTTGTAACCAAACAGTTGTTGGTTCCCATTGAGTTCCAAAGTATGGAAAAAATGCTATAAAAAAAGTCAAATGTTTGGTAACCAACATTCTTCAAAATGTCTTTTATGTTCAACAGAAGAAAGAAAGTCATACAGGTTTGGAACAAACTGAGAGTGAGGAAATGATGACCATTTTCATTTTTGAGAATTTTTCTGACAACAAATATTACAAACTCCTTACCGTTTATGTATATAAATATTGGTTCCCTCTCTATATATATCTTATATCTTAGTAAATGTATATTTACATTGTTAAATCATTTAATGATTTGTGGTGATGAGTAAATGAATAATCAATTGTGGTGGGACAAATACATCACGAAACCCAATACAATTATGATTTAATTGAATATCTGATAGGTCCTTAACGTCTCTATCAGAATCAGAGCTTTATTTCCAAGTATGCTTGCGCATACAAGGAATTTGTTTTTGTGACATTAGCTTCCAGTATACAGAGACAACAACACCACCACAGGCAATACAAATAAGATGAGAATTAAAAAAAAAATGGAGTAGAATAGAATAGAATAGAAAGAGATGCAGGGATGTATTAGGATGGAGGTGGTAACAACTATATATAAGGTTATTGCACATATTTTTAATTGTACAATGGGCGGGAACATTTAGCTGTTCATAAGGTGGATTGCATGGGGGAAAAAACTGTTCTTGTGCCTTGTTGTCCTGGTATTTGGGGCTGTGTGGCGCCAGCCAGATGGCAAAAGTTCAAAGAGGGAATGCTTGGATGTGAGGGATCCAAGGTGATTTTCTGAGCTCTTTTCCTCACTCTGGATGTAATATGTAACAGTTTAGCCTTCAATAACTGCAGCTTGTTGTGCGGTTTCTTAATAATTAGCAGTTTGCATTACACCAGAGAAGCTTTCAATTGATCTATAGGTAAGCCCTGCCCATAGAGTGCAAATAAGCCAATGGTAGTTGAGTATCAGCTGCACGGAGATGAAACTCGGACATCTGTAGGTTTCAGCGCCATAGAGAAACATTGGTGGATCCGAAGCTCTCATCGTTTTAATGGTGTTTATGCTACAAAAATAATAAAACGATGTGCCTGAGGTATCTGTAACACTGATTGCAGGTATACTGACAGGATTGGCATTGGAATTTGGTATTTATTTTATTATTTAACATTTATTTTCTGGTTGTCATACTCTCATTAAGTGGCCTTTTTCACCTTCTCAATCAGGTAATGTCTGTAAATATCGTTAACATCTCTGGCTAAAACTAGCTAACATTAAAGTTAGTAAGTCCATGCTAACGTACAAACCTCAGCTAACTATTCTCATGTCATGTACAGTGTAGGTCAAAAACACATAAACGAAGGTCTACATTACTCTCGATTTCAAATTAATCATGTTACACCATATTTATTTTAAAATCATTTATATATCTCTCCATGGCATATTAAAGCACTACTTGAATTGTCATCGTCGAGAGGTGGTGCTTCTGTGTTTAAAATTTATCAAAAATATCTTCGGACAAGGTTTTCACACTGACAGCTGTCATTGTAAGACAGTGGGAAACTCTGTTTGTTTGTCCGAGGCAGCAACAGTAACTAAGGGGACGGGGCTTAGCAATAGGTCAATTGCATCATGTGCTTGCTCTACAAAGAAAACAACAGTGTGATTCTGAAAATGTTTTCATTCATAGCGTTGAGATGATACACAAGCCTGCTAGCGTAATAAGTGTTTAAGGTGTGCTGGTTAAAGACAGGGTGTAAGTGAATTCAGAAGCTCTTACCTTCGAGTCATAGGCGGATTGCTGGATGACCTCCGGCGCCATCCAGAACGGTGTACCTACAAACGTCTCCCTTTTGATCTGCGTGTCTGTCAGCTGTCCTGCCACACCGAAGTCTGCTAGCTTCACCTCACCAGACTCGGACAACAGCACGTTGGCAGCTATAACCATGTAAAAGTAAGAGACAACGGTGATCAACAGACACAGAAGCTTCTACTACTTAATTTTTACAAATATAGAGCATCATTTCTTGGACATAAAATTATATTGTGATTATTGTTATATGCTGCAATTGCGATTTAAAATGCAATGACATTTAATTTCAAAGAGCTCTCTCTACATTACATTCTCTTGATATGTGCTTATGAGGGCAATAAAAAAAAAAAAATAAAAAAAAAAAAATAAATAAATGCATAAAAGGACAAAAAAACGTGTCTAATAATCATGAATATACACTACCAGTCAAAAAGTTTTGAAAAGAAAATTAACATTTTTCAAAGTCGTCTCTCATGCTCACCAAGCCTGCATTTATTGGAATCAAAATACAGCAAAAGCAGTAATATTGTGAAATATTTTTACTATTTAAAATAACTGCTTTCTATTTGAATATATTTTAGAATGTAATTTATTCCTGTGATCAAAGCTACATTTTCAGCATCATTACTACAGTCTACAGGGGCACAGGGTCCTTCAGAAATCATTCTATTATTCTGATTTGCTATTCAAGAAACATTTAATATCATTATGAATATTTAAAACAGTTGAGTAAATTTTTTTGGAAAATAAATTATACAAATTACTTTTATTTAGCAAAAATGCTTATCAAAGGTAAAGACATTAGAAAGACATTATAATGTTACAATAATTTCTGAAGGATCATGTGACTGGAGTAAAGATGTAAATTCAGCTTTGAAATTACAGGAAAAAAGTACATTTTAAAACTATTCAAACAGAAAACAGTTATTTTAAGTAATAAAATATTTCACAAATTTAATGTTTTTGCTGTACCTGCTTAATCCAGGCTTTGTGAGCAGGAAAGACTTCTTAAAAAAAAAAAAAAAAACATTACCATTATGCAGCCCTACTTTTAAGCGTGTTCACTCTACACTTCTTACTCTTTAAGCTTTCTTGCTTTTTAAAAGTAGTTCTTCTGCTCATCAAGGCTGCATTTAAAAAAACAAATAATAGTAATATTGTGAAATATTACTCAAAACCCTTAACTTAAGGTTTTAAGACATCAAATCCTTTGTCAAATCTTTTCTTTTGGCAGAACATTAGTGAAAAGCTGTAACTGTGTTGAAAATTAGTAATATTGTGAAATATTATTGTAACTCAAAATAATGGTTTTCAGATTTGATCACAGAAATATTTTAAAAGTATATTAAAACTGAAAATTATTTTAAATTGCAATAATATTTCATAATATTACTTTTTTTTTGGTATTTTTGATCAAATAAATGCAGTCTTGATGAGCAAAAGAGACTTAAATAAAAATCCTACTGATCCCAAGCTTTAGGTGTATGTCTTTAAGTCATGTCTTAAAGCGAAATGCTGTAACCTTGATATGGAAAATAGTAATGTTGTGAAATATCATTACAACTCAAAAAAATGGTTTTCTATTTTGTTATACTTTAAAATATAATTTATTCCCGTGATCAAAGCTGAATTGTCATCAGCCATTACTCCAGTCTTCAGTGTCACAAGGTCCTTCAGAAATCACACTAATGTTCGGATTTATTATCAATGTTAGAAACAGTTGTGCTGCTTAATGTTTTTTGAAACATGTGACACTTTTTTTAGGGTTTTAAAATACTTTATAAAATACTAAGATGTGCTAAACTGATAAAAAGTGATAGCAAAGACCTATACTGTTAGAAAAGATTTCTATTTAGAATAAATGCTGTTCTTTTTAACATTTATTCATCAAAGAATCCTGAAAAAAAAAGTATCACAGGTTCCAAAAAATATAATATTAAGCAGCACAACTGTTTCCAACATTGATAATAAATCAGCATATTACGTTTTTTGAAAGATCATGTGAGTCTGAAAACTAGAGTAATGATGCTGATGAAAATTCTGATTTGATCACAGAAATAAATTATATTTTAAAAGTATATTAAAACATAATTGTTTTTAAATTCTAATATTTTACAATTTTACAATTTTTTTTTTTCTGTATTTTTGATCAATTAAATGCAGCCATGATGAGCAAAAGAGACTTAAAAAAAACCTTTTGAACTGAAGTGTATGTCTTAAAGTTTACTTTACATTACTTTTAAATGTTCAAACCTTTAACTTAAGGTTTTAAGACGTCAAATCCTTTTATTTAGCCAGAATACTGGTGAAATGCTGTAACACTGTGTTGGAAATTACACAAATCTGACTGCAGTGAAAGTTTGGGAAACACTTCTAAAAAAAACTCTCACATTTTACTCCTGAAAATGTATTTTTGCCTCATTAAAAACGACAAATGTAAGCTTGAGCTACACCCCTTTAATATTAAGCACACAAAACTACTGAAGACACAACACCAATCAGTGCAGCTATTTGCAGACCAGCCAGCCGGAATCCACCTCACCCTGCATAGTTCAAACAAGTGGAAAAACAAACGGCAGTGGAAAAACAAAGAAGTCACACCCACTCATCCTAGCAGACACAAATATTCCTCACATGGAGACTCTGCGTACACACCTTTTATGTCCCTGTGGATTTTCTTCTCAGAGTGCAGGTAGTCCAAACCCTTCAAAATCTCTTTCAGCATGGTGGCTATCTGGTATTCGTCAAAGGGTCCAGCTCTCAGCTGCACACATACACAAACACAGAACAGGTTGAGGGTGTTGGGCACACGATCACTCGCATTCTGTAGCTGTAGAGGCTCACAGATAAAGTCAAAGGACTCACCAGGTCCAGGGCTGAACCTCCTCCCAGATATTCCATTATGATCCATAGTTTACTGCCCTGAAGGAAAAACAAGACATTTAGATATGATCTCAGAGGTAGGATCAATTGTGCAATAGCTCTGATTCACTGAGTGAGTCTCATTTAAATGGCCAACTCACAAGCGAGTTTCGTAAATCTCTTTTTGTTTGTTATTGATACAGAAAAACACTGGCAAGCAAGATAATCTGATGAATAATCACATTTTTATGAGAGAAGTAACTATAATGGGATTATGACATATGCCAGAGGAAGGAATGTGAGAGCACAGGCAGAACAATTAACCTTTTACCAGTTAACACAGGGTTTGTGCTTTTGTTTTTGTCTTTTGGCTTTAAAAGTGTGGACCAAAACTTTTTTTTAAATAATATATGATCTATTTCGATTAATTTGAGTAAAAATGTGTTTTCTTTAGCAAGAAAATGGCAAGATGAAAACCACCAATTTCTGTTGCAAACTTTCACATAGGATTTGAATTTTTAAAGGCTTTTTATAAAAAATTAAAAATTAAGAGCACCTTCTAATCAATCAAAAAATCTGATTAAAAATTAGCTTAAAGTGAAATAAAAGAGGAATTTAGTTTTTACCTTTGTAATGGCATTTTGCTAACTTGAATAAAAGTAAGTCATCTTTTGTCTTTTTTAAATTATATTTCATAAGCTTTTTAACATTTCTAAATAAAACAACAGAATAAGAACAAGTAGAACAAGAATAAGTTACCAATCAAATGAAATCAGTATTAACAAAATTAATTTGTATTACAGAGGTGGCACAGAAGAACACAAAAGTGATTGTTTTAAATATAAATTTTTTTAATATAGAAATATTAAATGATTTAAGTAACTGAAAAGATATTTTAAAAATATAACTAAAACTGCCAGTAGGTGGCATCAAGTTATTGATTTAATTACTGAATCATATTCATTTGACTCGTTCAAAGGCTGATTTATTTCAGGAATAACGCAAGTGACTGTCTTTATGAATGGGAAATTGAATCATTGACTAGATTTGTTTAAAAACGCATGTTCATTCATAAACAAAACATTACGGTGTTTGAATGGAGATGTGCAGCAGCTCAGTTGTGACTTTGTTTCAAACTACTTTTGATGATGAAATACAGCAAAATCAGGCAATAGTGTTATAGTCAGACAATGTAAGTCACTTAATACTAACTTCTTGTTTAACTGTTGTATTAAATAAATATCTCATTTACAAACTCTCTTAAAAATCATTAAAAGCTGTCACTCATCTTAGTTCATTGCAATCTTGAAAAAAATAATAATAAAATAATTTGGACTAGACCAGGGGTCGGCAACACGCGGCTCTTTCATCCTTCTGCAGTGGCTCTCTGTAGCTTGGGTATACTCTGACTTTTAATAAAGCCTAAACTCTTCCTCTGCACTTCTTTTCGGGCAAGTGTGTTCGCGTAGTGATTTTCAAGGGCCAATGTGAATAGACCTCGATTCAAATTAAAAGAGACAAGATAGTCACATCATTGTGGATACGTTTTATTCTTATCCAAAACGATGTCGGAGTGCTGAACACTCTCATGCAGTGTATGTTTCATTCATACTCAGAGCCGGAGGGCGCTCTCGTGCAAAAAGTCCAAAACGGACTCATATGATAGAAGTAATAACTTAGAAGTGCCAGGAAAACCCAAATATGGACAATATTGCTGTAGCTAAGCTGAACAACAAGTATAAACCTTTAACTGATGAAACGTGAAGACAATAAACGACTGCGACAATATATGGTTTATGTGTTTTTTTTCCAAGTCTTCTCCAGGTAATGATTAAAGTATATGAATGATACAGTGGTAATTGACAGCATTAATAACAGTAGGCTACAGAAGCTATAAAATATATTTTCTGAATTATATATATGTGTGTGTGTGTGTGTGTGTGTGTGTGTGTGTGTGTGTGTGTGTGTGTGTGTGTGTATGTATGTGTGTGTATATATGTATATATATATATATTCACTTCTGAAATGATTGCTACTCCCCTGCCCTGTAACATAACTGAATATAAATCTTTAGCTATATGCCGTGTTTATCTTTATTTGGGGATCAAATATTTTCTGGCTCCACATGAATTTTCTTCGGTAAGAAAGGGGCCAAAATGGCTCTTTGGACATTAAAGGTTGCAGACTCCTGGACTAGACCAATGGCTTTTTTATTTCAATTAAAGGGTTGCTCCACCCCAAAATGAAAATTGTCGTTCCAAAAAAGTAAAAACTTTGTTCCTCTTTGGAACACAATTTAAGATATTTCGGATGAAAATTGGGAGCTTTCCCATTGACTCCCAAGTAAATAACACTGTCAAGGCCCAGAAAAGTATGAAAGACATTGTCAAAATAGTCCATCTGCGGTCCACAACAGCGCATGTTGTTCTCTGTCAGCTGCGTCACACGGGTACGTCGTTTACGTTCGTTTCAAAGCATAAACAAACGTAGAAAACGAATCCGTGTGCTGCAGCTGACAGAGAACAGCGTATGCTGTTTGCGTCCAGTGCATACTCTCCAAACTGTTGAATAAAGTTATTTTTATTTTCTTCGCATACAAAAAGTATTCTCGTAGCTTCGTAAAATTATGGTTGAACCACTGATGGCAGATGGACTATTTTGACGACGTCTTTCATGCTTTTCTGGGCCTTGACAGTGTTATTTACTTGGCAGTCAATGGGACAGCCACAAAGCTCCCGGTTTTCATCCAAAATATCTTAAATTGTGTTCCACGGAGCTTTTACGGGTTTGAAACGACATGGGGGTAAGTGATTAATGACAAAATGTTCATTTTGGGGTGGAGTAACTCTGTAATTAAACTAAGAAATGCAACCCATACAATCAAACTATAAAAATAAATATTAGAAGCAGTTCTGCTTGAATATTATAAATACAAACATATTAAAACAACAACAACATGAAGTCTTCAAATAGAAATATTTGATGAACATGTAAAGTTTCCTCCCAAAATAAATTCTTTCTGACTTTCACCTTCATAGAATTCTAAACTCGTATGGCTTTCTTTCTTCTGCGGAACACAAAAGAAAATATTTGAAGAATCTACCCATTGTTTTTGTTCATATTATGAAAGTCATTTGTGACCCAAATAAGACTACATCAAATACAGAAGGTTTAATTTAGATTTAGTCTTAGTCATTTAGTCATAGTCGTTTAACTAAAATGGCATTTAGTTTTAGTCATATTTTAGTCATTTTAGTTTTACAGTAGACTTAGTCGGCTAAAATCTAATGGGTTTAGTTACAGTGCAATCCATTTATTAGGCACTTCTCTAAAATTGCCAAACTCATTATATAGATTTGATATTATGGTTTTATCATGATAGACATTTTTAACTGCTGTGACACACAACATGCCTTTATATTAAAATTAAACAAAACTACTTCTCATAAAGAAACAACATGGTCTTCTATTCAATGAAATACAAATGGTTATATAATACAGATTCTTTATAACAACTTGCATACAACATCCTTCATTCTTTAAAGCTGAAATAAGATGTCATGACAGTGTTTGGTTCAATGTATATTCAAACTAATGAATCCTTAACTTTGAAATCAGTATGATCAACTTTTCGCATTTTACAAAGAAAAACTGGATTCAAAATACAAATCTCAATTCACACTTGAAATATTGTTAAAATTGTAATTATTGATTTACTTCAGATTTTTAATAAAATAGAAAAATATATATTTACAAGGCAGATGGAAGCAAAATCCATCTCATAGATTTGTGATCTTCTGTCTCTCTTTTGTTGGTTGATTAACATCAATGACAGACAATAGCAACTAAATTAGGCTGCTGTCCCTTCAAAACCGAATGCACAGATGCAATACTGATACACATCGAATATTTTATGCTCACTTAAGACGTAAACGAGTGTGTTTAAACAGACAATTCAACATCATTGTTTGTGTATTTCTCTGTTCACGCAACACCAAAGTGTACTTGTACGCTACATGAGAGGCACTGCTTCGGGTGCTCAGAAAACCGAAGACTGAATGATGTCCTCTCTTGCGTTTTTTGCTCTTCTTTTACTCCCAAAAATTGAAATTTTTTACCCTTTTATGAGATGTGGAGAAAATGTATGCTAGCTTATGTCCAACAGGATAAATCAATAGCCTATGTCACAGTTAAAATACTAACCACTCAGCTGATGGAATCTCTTCCCAAATTGTCCTTCCCTCACATTTTGTCTCTCATTTTTATTTGTTGATGAAAATGTACATTTAAAACTATTTTTATTTCGTTATCATTTCATTTTAATCTGTGAAAAAAGTTGACAAAAACTATGACGAAAATGATTTGTCAACAAAAATGTACACTGCAAATACAGCAATACAGCAAAGCCTTAACATGACAAATCTAAAACATTCACTAACCTCAAAACTCATTGGTTCTCGGATGTCAGAACACATTTGAGAAAGTATTTGAATGTACACTACCAGTCAAAAGTTGGGACACCCCCCCATTGTTTTTTAAAGAAGTTTCTTATGCTTATCAAGGCAGTTTTCACTTGATCAAAAATATAGAAAAAAATGTAATATTGTGAAATATTATTACGATGTAAATCAATGTTTTTCTATATTAATATACATTAAAATTTCATTTATATCTGTAATTAAAGTTGAATTTCCAGAATCATTACTGCAGTTTTCAGTGTTACATGATCCTTCAAAAATCATTCTAATATGCTGATTTTCAGGATTTTGTAATCAATAAAAGGTTAAAAAAGAACAGCATTTATTTAAAATAGAAAGGTTTTCTAACAATATAAAATACGGTTCAAAAGTTTGGGGTCAGTAAACTTTTATTCTTTCTTTTTTTGAAAGAAATTAATACTTTTATTCACCAAGGATGTGCTACATTAATTAAAAGTGATCGCACAGATTTACATTGTTAGAAAAGATTTATATTTTGAATGATGTTCTTTTTAACTTATTTAATCAAAGAACCCTTAAAAAGAATCACAGGTTGCAAAAAATATTTGGCGGCACAACATTTCCAACATTGATAATTCTAATAATAAATCAGCATATTAGAATGATTTCTGAAGGATCACATGACACTTAAGACTGGAGTAACAGCGGATGAAAATTCAGCTTTGCATCACAGGAATAAATTTTATTGTAAAGTGTATTCAAATAAAAAAAAAAAACATTTTATATTGTAACAACATTTTGCAATATTACAGTTTTTTTCCGTATTTTGATCAAATAAATGCAGCCTTGATGAGCATAAGAGACTTCTTTAAAAAACATTAAATGAGAGGGTGTGTCCAAACTTTTGACTGGTACTGTATATTGTTGATATTTGACGATATTTGATTTGAGAGTTGTGAAGACTTAAAATACAACTGTTTATGATAAGGATTTTTATGTAACCTTATTTACCTCATAAGGCATTAATGTCCGGGGGTCAAATTGGCCTTCATAATATGTACAAAACTTATGCTGTAACATCCTAAGACATCTTTTGTATTTTGCAAATAAAAGCAAGCCATACAAGTTCGGGATTGTTAAACACTACAAAAACAGGCAACTCCCAACAATGTTGACTATGACTGGATTATCTGAAACAATCAGATTCAATTTAAAATGTTCCTCTTTCAAAAACAAATATAGGTAACACTTTATAATAACTACACACTATGAACCATTACTTAAGCTTTAGTAAATAGTCAATTCATCATTTATAAACCATTATCTCTACGTTAACAGACAGTAGTAAGCAGTTTATAAATGCAGCTATAAATGCTTTGCTCTTGATTTTTAAACATATCTATAATGCGTTTAATAATTCTATTTTCATACTTTATTAATGCTAAATTTATCATTTCTAAATTAAGTATTACATTATTTACAAATCAGTTATTTAGTTGTCATCAGTGGTTCATAAGATCACTTAGAAAGTGTAAGTAAATGATTAATAAACTATTTAAATGTATATTTATAAATATTATTTAGAAATATAGTAAAAGTATGTTAATAAATGCTTTATTAACACATATTCCTACTGTCATGATTCAGGAGGATATTTAAAGAATATATAAGAAAAAAGAAATGCAAGCAAGAATGTAAATAAAAATAAAAAGCTAAAATAGAAAATCAAATACTGTATATTCAACAAACGATAAAAAAAAATATCTACATATCAGATTTCAGAGGCTTAGGTTCATGTTACTACCAAGTTATGTTTTCTGGAGGTCTAAGGAATATTTATTTTTCTATGGCATTGCAGAGGTTTACGTTTCGTTTTATAACAAGTGTACAGTGGTACAGTTTTGTTTTTTGCATCTTGAAATAAGCATTTCTATGTTCTGTATCACTCTGTTGTTTGTTTCCTTTTTCTATTTAGACGATAGCTGAGCCTTTCAATCTGCTTTGTAAGTTTTACAAGGCATAAATAGTCTTCACTTTAGACGAGCTCACAAAAATAGATAACTGACAACTACTAAATGTTTTATACCTAACTGAATTAATCATGAAATATAGTAAGAATGTGTTAATAAAGCATTCATTAACACACTGAGTAACTATTGTTGTATTTAAGTCACATGTATAAATGTGCATTTAAAGTTTATTAATCATTTAGTTACACTTTCTAAATGATCTTATGAACCTCTGACAACTCCTAAATAGCTGGTCTGTTAATAATATAATACTTGATTTAGAAATTAATAATTGATTGTTAATACATTATGAAGATACAATTACTAAAAACTTTATAGACATGCTTATAAAGCAGGAACAAAACATTTATAGCTGAATTTATAAATTGCTTACTACTGTCTATTAATGTGGGGATAATGCTTTATAAATGATGAACTGCGATTTTACTAATGCTTAATGGTTCATAGTGTGTAGTTATTATAAAGCGTTACCCAAATATATTATTAATAACCCAGTAGTGTTATTTTTCCATCACATTATTGGCAAACGGTATGTTTTAAATGAGTTGCTCATCATGGCTTTAAAATAAATAAATAAAATGCCATATAGCAGGAATAACTTGATGTGCAAGATGTATAGTGCGCCAAGCTGTCATATGCATAACACTATCATGAAAACACTACTGTGATACAATGTTGTGATTTCTTTGTATCTTAAAGAGTGCACCCACAACAGAAGTTTACAGCACTTAATTTAGGTCAAGTTCACATGTGCATTTGTGTAAATAGAAAATGTAAATGTTTCTGTTGTGCATGTATCTGATTGATCTAATAGAGAATGAAGGTTAATAGTGTGCTTAAGTTTAAGTTTACAGCTTTAAAAGCAATGCAGGACAAAGTCTATATCATTTAAAACAATCACAGTCCTCGTAAATGCTTCTTTTTCAAAAACACTGGTGATGCATGATTAATAATGTAGCAGTGTTATTTTTCTCATATTTTAATCAACAGTATGTTTTAATTAAAATCTTTTCGTTATCGTCACGATGCACATACTCCTCCGTTTTACCTGTTTTACTGACCTATCGAGTCCTTGAAAGGATAAAAATGCCCATCCCTATATGGTTTATTGTTCTTCCATGTACTTTGCTTTGCTAAGTTTCTGTTGATTTAAACCTGTACTAGGTGCCATCTTCAATGTTAAAAGTTAATTTTTAACATTAGCATCAATATCTAAGAAATAAAATGCTAAGTCAAATAGTAAAACGCTGGTGTTGTAACAACTATTTATTACATCTGTCAAAATCAATGGCAAAGAGCCAGTAACATTTTTTTTTATATCTGATCATCACAAATGCGCACTTAAATGTGTACACACAATTGTCCTACATAATGGGAGTTTAATGCGCCAAGTTCATGACTTAGCAACATAGTATAATGACACACGGGGGGCTCGTTAACTCATTCTCCTAGTGCCTTGTTCTGTTGTAGTGGTAGTATTACATGGATGGGACTATGCATATGGAAATTATATGCATATAAGTTAATGCATAGTAAAACTAGGCATTACAAGTGCCATATATGGTTATTTTAGGAAGGAAACAGAATGGGAAGAATAGCCTGTGCATGTATGCACAATTTTAACTGACTGGGATTAATGTGTGCAGGTTCCAATGTGGTTTTATAAATCTAAAAACTGTATGCACACTTTTAGTGTGAAATACACAAGACGCTTGTTCTTTTTTTAACCTTATACTTAATAGTGTTGCAGACTTGTCAACATTTGCTGGAAACAAACACTGACCATCGATGCACACAGGCACACAAAGTGGCTAGACAAAATCTATGAGCGCACGTTCTGTCTGGCAGCCTTCCAGAAATACAGGTATTGTGACATAGCACAAAGGGTTTGGCCATGAGTCACCAGTGACATCAAATCTTTACAAACAGCTACCGAACTCAGCATTAAAATATATCCTCAGCCATCTTTTGTATGCATTTTCATCTAAAGGCAACCATGCGAACTGCGCATGTACTGGTGTTACACACAATGCACAGCGCCACGCTGCTATAATAATATTGTGCTACTCATGCCTCAAAAAACAGGGAACAGAAAACCAGTGCTTATCTAGAACAATACCAGAACAATTGTTACATTTTGGTTCTGAAAACAGTCCACATGTTGTGTCTCTTTGTATAAATATTAGGTGTACTAGATTTTGGCAACTTTAATTTTTTATTAAATGTTTAACACTTTTTAATTTTTAGTCCTTATGGTCAAATTATTTGAATACACTAGTAATATTAAAGTCTGTCTGTGGGCTTTTCTTGTGCTGAATTCCGTTCTTGATTCCATTTTAATAGTTGAATTAGGCTTGCAAAATTTCAGTCAATTAATTTAATTAGCCCAAATAAATAATAATAATTAAAAAATAATAATAATAATAATAATAATAATAATAATAATAATAATAATAAATTGAAAGAGAAAATTGGGTAGGAGTCAAAATTCTGAATTTATTTTTACCACAAATATCAAGGAAATAACTTAATTTCACTATTTACAGGGTATCGGGATGTAAAAAAAAAACAAAAAAAAACTAAAACACTTTAAGGCTTTTTATGACCCTTTTTAAGGCTTGCACAAATAAAAAAAATGAACACTGTATGAGTGGGGTTGGGAAATGTCTATGGTAACATTAAATTGTTAAATTACATTTACAGTTTTTCTTAAAAAAACAAATCTCATACATGATGAAAAGGCATGAGTTAAACGTATAGGCTTTTAATTGTTTAGATTTTTACAAGGCACATTAGGTTCTTTCACATTCAAAATTATGGGTCTATATTTTCACATTGGTCTGAACAAAAACTGGTCAGAACAGCATTTCAATTATTTATCAAGGTTACTATATAAATTAAAACATGGGTTCTTAATGGTTAATTGAACTGTATTACTATTGTTATTACTATGTTATATTTCTGTCATAATTTTTCCAAGTTAAACTGAACAGTTTTTTTTGGCAGGTTGTCGTGATACAATAGCTGCGTCTCATTTCAGAGGCTGTGGCCTCAAAAAGTCATCACGGCAGTCATCAACTGTTAAATTGCCAACTAAAAAAAGATATTACAGTATTTTACACCTCTCAGTGAAGAAGAGTAAATTTATTATGGCTATACGAATGCAGCCTACAAATGCCACCTCTGGAGGACGCAGCCTCCAAAATGAGACGCAGCTAAAGAGTGTATCTATATGTGATGCGAAAAACCCGTCGGATGTCACGCTGGGACATTTTAAGGAAATTCAAAAAATAGGTTGAATGTCAATTTTGTGTCAAAATTAGGTTTTATTATTTATTGGGTATTATTATTCTCTAACATCTTGTCTATCATCTCTGAAAATATCTTGGCAAAATTAACTTGCTTAGTGCAGAAAAAAAGCAATTTATTGCAGCAAGCAGAAAAGACTGTGTGACTTATGTTAAGAATGCGCTGCCGCGGAGGTGCTTTCCCTTAACACTACAAAATCAGTTAACCTATCAAAATAAACCACGTAACATAATAAAGGTGTATAAATGCACATTTCCTGCCAGTCTTGTGTAAATTATGGCACACAAAGTTTTTTTTATTTTTTTTATTTTTTTATATCATGAGCGCAAGAGAACAAAGCAGTCTAGCTGCTCACTTAAACAATCTTACTCGTCTCAATCTGCTCAATCTTGGTGATGTCAGTGCCTTAAATGATGTTATAATGTTATAATATAACTGAAAGTACAAGTTTAGAACACAAAACTACTACTACTGGTTATGTGTTAAATCCAGCAATAAGTCCAGAGTAGAACAGGAGAAGAATTGGAGAGCGTGTACGCTCTAATCTGTGATGTTTTATGAACAGATATACATTTAATGTTCGAATGTTTGCAAGTGTTCTGTTATCCTTGGGGTCATTTTGTATCTTTTACCTTACATACAGTGACTAAAATAAGTATTTTACCACAGTAAAGCGAGTTTTACTTGTAATACTTGAGTTAGTTGAGTTTCTATTTTCATTGCCTCACTTTAAACCCATTTTTCTCAAAATTTAATTTATAAATATCATAGCTATCAGCCAACTTCAGATATATAACTTTTGTTACGTTCAAGCTACGGACAAAATAAAAATAGTTTTGGAAAGGGCTTGAAGGGAAAGGGCCAGATTACATATGGTAAAAAGTAAAAAGTTTAAATTTCACCATGTGTTGGGTTTTCCCAGATCGCATCACATATAAGTTTTTGCAAGTGAGCTTGCGCTGAATGGAACTGATTAAAAAAGGGAGCTTTATATGACCCATTCACAAAATGAAAAAAAGTTTTTTTTTTTATGCTGCACACTGCAGTTTTATGAGTGACATCTGTCCTTAAATGTTGGATTGAATCTAAAACTGCAATGACTGACAAAGTGACTATCATGGCAATGCATGAGGGGGAAAATAAAAGTTGTATGTAATGCAATCTCAAGCGTCTTGAATCATCACATATATTGACTTTCAAATGGTTCTGGGTGCATCGTTGCATCCCTAGTACCCACTCCTGAAATTTTGCTATTGTGACAACACTAGCATGTGCTACAGCTAAAATGTGAAAGAGTCAACATCAATCCATACCTTTAGGTAAGAGCCATAGTATTTGGTGACATGAGGACTATCGCACTGGCTAAGTACAGTGATCTCCTGTTGGATGTCTTCGATTTCATCTTCTGCTTCCTCAAGGTCGATGGTCTTGATGGCCACAACGTTCTGAGAGCGGCGGTCGATACCTTTGAACACCTCACCGAACGAGCCCTTCCCGATGCGTTCTAGTTTAGTGAACAACTCCTCAGGGTCTGTTCGGGTGTTCTAAAACACAAGAGTTACAGAGTTAGTTGAAGTTGGCTAAATTAGACCGTTAACAATATATCTTTTTGCTGTAATCACATACTTGGAATGCAAGTTTACAGTATAAAATTAGACTACAAACAAATCATCTCATATCCAACACACTGTAGTTAGAAACTCTATAATCACTTTCTTTCTATAAACCATGTGTTTCAGTGCACCAAAAAACATATGCTGTTGCTAGATTTTATTCCTCCAGTTGTAAAAAAAAAAAGGCTCACTGGAACAAAGAAGATCAAAGACGAGCAGTATATAAGAGTTTATAACAGAAAGAATGCCAATGTCACATCAGGTTAATCAATAATATTCTAAGAAACCTTTAGGAGGGGAGCTCTATGAATCAATATATGCAGCTGTTTAACTGGTATCGGTTACCTATTGCAGATACAGTTCATTGCATGAGGAAGAGACTCTAACTTATTCACTCAATACCGATTAAAATATGAGGCACGCAGCTGCGTTTTACAGTTAATCTCTTAAAACGTTTAAAAAAAAGTTTGTTGCATTCAGTTTGTTTATTAACTTTAAAGTCCACATGAAATCAAAATACGGTTCTAGGAGTGGGTGGGATCACCATTCTCTCATCAATGATTGTGAAAATTCCAGAATCGATTCTGAGATGTTTTTCCGCATATGTGCAAGTGCACTTTTATGCACTAGAGAGCCATATTCTGCCCGCTGCCAATTACACACAACGTTGAATAAGTATATAAACTTGCATAATGTTTTATGGTTGAAGCAAAATACAATGGTAATCACAGGCTTCACTGCACAGTATTTGCACCGCCTGAAACGTGCACTTTGCTTTACAGTGTACAGTTTCACTCATTGTATTTCAGTTTTTCTCTTTCAAATGCCCTATGAAAGCATCATATTTGCCATTTGGAATGTGATATAAATTTGATACATGAAACTATTGACAGGCGGCTGTTTTCAAACACTTCCCTTCTGTCCAAATAATAAACTTCTAATTCAGTAAAACGCACATGCACAATATACAGAACAGAGAGCAAATTTCAAGCAGTGTAAATATTTTTACCATCGAAGGATTGTGAGAAATCTGCAATACGGTATTACCAGAGTCTAACACGTCCTTAACTGCATGAAGAATGAAGAACCTAACTCACTTAGTGAACTGCAGTAATTTCACAAGTCTATTTTTAAGAAAAAAATTGTTAAATGAAGGTTCATGAAACTTGAATCAATGAAATTACTGGATTAACCAGTCATTTGTGTTGTTAATGATATACAGCTGCCAATATAGGCTGTCCAAAACAAAAAAATTGGGCTTAAATATCAAACTAGTGATGGAACTTGGGATGAAAATGCTTCATTGCATCAGCTTCCTTTTTTTTGTACAGATAAATACAATGGCACGCATATAGATTAAAAACAGACAAAAAGATGCATTCAGTTGCTTGGTGCTCATTTAAGGTTTTACGTATTAAAAGGAATAAATTGTATTTTTGTGAAGAGTCATCTGAATGGTGTGTTAATAGTTCTGTGTTCTTGGCTCATTTTGGTTAATCGTGTTAATGCAAACATGCTTAAAATGGTCAAATTTAAATAATTTACCATTATTTCCTTTCATACATATAATTTACCCCTTTAACTGATATATCAACCGTGCGGTTGAGCTAACTTTGATAGGGTATAAATCTATCAAAAGAAAGAGATGAGAGAGCAATCTTTTCACAGCTGTACTGCCCCATCTCTGTGTCTTGTGTTTCCATGGAGGGATGGAAATTTCCAGTTTTCAATTGACAGCAGCAGTTTACAAACTTCAGTCAGTCACACAGAAGCGAGATTGGTGCTGGTCAGTCATCAGATAATAGGGTCAAACAAGCAACCAAAAAAGTAAAGATAAAACCACAAAGTTGTTGTGAATAGGGTAGAAGGTAATGCACAGAAATATAGCAAAATATATGAGAAAAGCAGCAATGTTTATTTATAATAATTAGCCAAATCATGGGTGACCGCACGGTTGATATGTCAGTTAAAGACATGGTATAACATTTATATTGCCATACAGCTATACATATTATACAGACACTTTAAAATATTTTTTTAACTTTGTGGACCCTGAGTGTTAAGACATGTGTCCAAGATACTAATAAAGTTAATAGAATGTTTATTATTGCAAAATTCCTCATGAAATAGTTCTTTGAATTTAAATCAAGATTTACCATGGACTGACATCTCAACCATACGGTAGAGTTTTATAAAAAATTGAAATAAAAAGTGTTTGGGGCTATTTAACAGATGTCTACTAATAAGAATTTAATGTTAAATAATTTTTTCAAAAGTTCCTTTTAGGGGTGAAAGTTAAAGGGTTAAACTAGGTACTATAAAATAATAAAAATCACACTTAGAACCTTGCTTTAGGACAAAAATGTTCCCATTGACAACCTTAAAATATTTAATTCCAGTGCCATTTAAGCATAACATCACACATTCTTTGCTAATAGGCTTTCATTCTGTTGGTGAGTTTTTAAATTAGTTTTTATTTTTTTAATTTTCCACCTGATAACACTCACAGAGCAAATATTTGCCGTTTCCTGTTTTGTGCTTGTGCAGAATTTAAAATTATGTAATTATAATAGTGTGGTTGTATTGTTATGGATATCAGAGTGTTTCTACATGTGAATGCTGAGAATTGTGTTTGTGTGTATGTGAAATGTAGTTTTAAAAAAAATCTGACACTGCACAAAAATAAGGCATTAGAATTAATGTTGTTGCCAACTGCTGATCTGACTTTTTGACACTGTCCTGTAACTTTTTTAAATTGACACACACCGGCTAATTATGGTGCAATGTATTTCACTAAGTTGAAATGATGTGACCCGTGGTGTCTCACTAAGCATTACTGGTTGCTGCCGATGTAGATATTCTAGTAGCATAGTGTTGTTTGTAAATGCAAATAGTGAAAATCAGACACTGGATACATGTTAGTAGAGGAGACGAGGAGGAACACTCTGCAACCATAAAAAAAAGAAAAGAAAAACAACAGCACAAACATTAGTTTGGCCAACACAAGGTGTAAATACTTGACAATGGAGAAAATCATGAGAATGGAAGCCCAAAATACTGCTTTAGTTTTTGGACAGGTTTATAAATCTGATTTCTTTGCGATTTGGGTTTTAATTAGACTAACATTCAGTAAAATTATTGATTCAACCACACTGACACTATTGCATGAGAACAAAACTTGAGCTGAATAATGATTAACTCTGGAACATAGACACTCATTCTTGAACTGAAATGAATCAATACTGAATGAACTTGAGCTAAATAATGAAAATTAAAGCTGTTTGATAACTGATTAAGTTTACAACATTAACAATGCTATTTACCGGTTTAATGATGTGAAACTGCTTTTAAACAATCCATATTGTATAAAGTGCAATATAAATAATTGTAAATAAAAAAGACTACTTGAATGACCTTGAATACTTTGGAAACTGGCAAAGACAGCTTATTTTTAAGTAGGTTTTCACAAAAATGTGCACATTGTGATATAATTTTTAACCAAATATTAAAACAGGTTAAAAGAATTCACCAAAATTTGCTTTACCAATTGCCGTCTACCAAAATTCTAAGGACACCACATTACATTTTTGCTTGCATTGCAAATTCAGATTATGTGCAGTAGGGCTGTTCGAATATTTGCTGAATTTAAAATAAAAATCCAAATTTTCAGCGTTATTAAATGGCACACAATATGCACTGAGGATGTAAGTGTAGTTGCATTTTAATGTTTTAACCTATGATATTACCAAAAAATACCACAGAAAAAAACAACTAGACTAATACAAATTTTAAACATTAAACTGTTAAAGACAACAACAAACACATCAATTAGCAATAGCATAAATAGATAAAACTGAACAAATGTCAGGTACAGAAATTGAAATTAAATGTTTAAAAACACTGCATAGTTTTTTGATTAATCCTGATTAAATTTACGAAAGATATTCAGTCAGTTAATGATTTTTTTTGTTCTTCGATTAACATTAATGAAAGGCGGCAGGTTTATTAGACGGCTGTCTCTTTAACACTGAACACAGATCTAAAAATACTGCTGTACGCATTTTCTTTCTCATCGGTTTACGTTCACTTAAGACAAAAAAAGGCTGTGTTTATGATGATATACTGACATTTCATGCATACTGGTCAATAAATTTGAAAGAAGTCAGTTGTGGCCCCGAACAACCTTTTCTGCAGTGGAAATGCATGGAACTGTTCGAGAACAGACACAGGTTTGGAACCCACATCAGGGTTTTTTGCAAGTTTGCAAGTCGCTTCCTGCACTTAAATAGTTTAAAAATCACATTAAAATGCATCGGAAATATGGAACCGGTTCTTGATACACAACCCTAAACGCATGTTCTATAGGGACATTTATCACCGTTGCACTCGTGTCTCGCACAAATAAGCCGCGTGTTTAGAAAGCCATGTAAAATTAATGCAAGTTCAACTTTTTAAAAACATGTCTCAACTTCATGGCGTGTTTCTCCCCATCCCACCGCATCTCATGCTTTTAAATGAAAAAAGAACTCTGTGTTTTTGGTCCTTTGATACCATTTTGCATCCAATTGTTTAAGCAACTTGATAATTATATTTGGTTTATAAACATTTTAAACATTATGCGCTTTTTTTCAAAGACAGCCATGTTAATTTATTGCTTTGAATAAACAAGCATTATTAAAGGGTTACTCGACACCAAAATTAAAATTGTCATTAATCACTTACACCAATGTCGTTCCAAACCCTTGTTTGCCTTCAAAACACAATTTAAGACATTTTGGATGAAAAGTGGAGCTTTGTGGCTGTCCCACTGACTACCAAGTAAATAAAAATAATCAAAAATAACAAATTTATTCGACAATTCATCTCCTCTGCGTCACCATAACGCCATTTTGGAGAGTATCCGCTGGACGAATTGTTGTATAAAATCGTTATTTTTGTTTTCTTTTTTGTACAAAAACTGCTCTGGTAGCTTCGTGAAATTATGGTTGAACCACTGATCGCACATTTTAATGACTTATTTTATACTTTTCTGGGCCTTGACAGTTTTATTTACTTGGCAGTCAATGGGACAGCCACAAAGCTCCCAGTTTTCATCCAAAATATCTTAAATTGTGTTCCAAAGACGAACAAAGCTTTTACAGGTTTGAAACGACATGGGGGTAAGTGATTAATGACAATTTTAATTTTGGGGTGAAGTAACCCTTTAATATTTTGCTCGATGTGCCGTCTTGTGGCCTCAGGAGAGAAGCCAAAAGCTTTAGCCCTTTAAATTTTAAGATAACTCGAATATTGATAATACAAATACAAAATTCAAATGGAGTTTTTTAGCCATTTTAAAAGCCTTAATGTGCAACGACACGCTTTGTGGTAAAATATTTTACTTAGACATTGAACTTGTCTGGTATAGTTAGATTTCACATCTAAAAACAAAAAAAGCAGTAAAGTATCTGGTCTTTGAGCATCTCCAAAGCACTAATGAGCTATATCCAGCTCCACTGTCTGCACGCGGTTCTGCATCCTTCTGATAAACCTCTCTGCACAGACCAGTACATTAATGACTAAGCTATCTGTATGTTAACAAGCTCGCAAAGAGGGCGTGTATGTACCCCACAGGATTTATCAGCTGGCTGCATTTCCTCCACTATACAAACACATAAACTGGCAACAAAGAGGTACCCTTCAGGGGCTACGCAAATGCATTTGGGAAAACGTAACGAGTGCATGTGGGTACGAGCGACATGACACAACAAGCTTTCGTCGTGTTCCTTCAGACTTCTCCTCTTACGCTGTACCTGACTCAGGTGTTAACCACGGGAAACCAGCGCTCGAAACACTTCCTTGCAGGCCACACCCAGACACTACGCCTAAGACAGACACTCCTTCATGCTTCTGGAGCTACAACACATCACTTCTGTGAATGGACAATTGTAGCGCTTACTCAGAAGGACAAGATTGCACTTTAAACTGCAGACAGACTCACAAAATAAACACTAAAAAGGCGTCACAAGCGTTACATTAATGAGCAAAGTTAAGCTCTGCTGTTACCCATCTGCTGTGCATAATGATTAACAATACCTCCCAGTTGTCATAGCAGACAAGTCAGCGTACGTGTGTGTGTGTGTGTGTGTGTGTGTGTGTGTGTGTGTGTGTGTGTTTTATTCCAGGAAGGAGCACATGCTTAGATGTGGTGTTCTGGATCAGTGGCTTCTCTGACCTCCATCTGCTATCAAAAAATGAATGGAGGTGAATTTAAAATACGGGTTCTGAATCCAAGCGTGAATTAAGTGTGAAGTTGAGACAGCGGCCACAACACGGAACCACATTCACACTTCCTGTGCTGCAAGGAAGGCTGTCACACAAAATAGCTTAAAACACAAGGATTACATCACTGTCCTAGATCACAGGCAGCAAATGCAGACTCATTATGCTTTATAAAGAGAGGTGGGAACAAGAGTGCGCGCTAGCACACCTTTAGGGAGCAGATGCCACCTTATACACAAATATCTATATTAGCTCGATCATTAGACCACGAGCATAGAGATATTCAAATACAGACTGATCCAGACCACAAATCACCTCATAGTGACTAAGCCATCCACTCACTCATCCACTCAAAAATGTATACACATAAATAAATACACTTAGAATCAATTAATATGCTCCTTAATGTTATCATTCCAAACATACTAGAAAAACTGCTCAAAGAAATAATTACATATTAGATGCATGTTGCTCACTGGTATCACTCATTTCTGAAACACATAATGATCCTTTAATTGATAGAAAAACATGCTATTAAACACGTCACTAATTATTTTAATATTTTCCATACACATGAGGAGCGGCGTTGTTTTATTTAGCAGCTCTTTCACATTTTTGTAAATCAGAATTGGATTATATTTAGTGCTATCAAACAATTAATCACAAATAACTGCATTCAAAATAAAGTTTTTTGTTTATGTACATATGTATATACAATGTATATATAAATACACACACGCATGGATACATTTAATCACAATTAATCGTTTGACAGGACTAGTGTACTGTGTGTAAATATATATATTTTTAAATATATACTGTATGTGTGTATTTATATAGGCCTATACATAATAAATATACACAGTACACAAACATATTATGCAAAAAAAAATTATTTTGGATGCAATTAATTGTTTGATGGCACTTGTGTACTGTGTATATAAATATTTTACAAATATATACTGTATGTGTGTGTATTTATATAGGCCTATACATAATAAATATACACAGTACACACGTGTATGTAAAAAAAAAAATTTTTTTAGATGTGATTAATTGCGATTAATCATTTGAAAGCACTATTATATTTCAAATGATCAAATTCAAATGTCTCACAGTATACTGTGAGCTGCCTACTAATATTAAAAACAAAACGAATGTCTGTTTCGCATTATTTAACATGGGGAAATTGACTTTTTTTTCCATAAACAAGCATTGTTTAAAAAGTTCCCCATCTCAGCTTGATTTGACAATAGTGTAGCACAGCTTTCATCGTCCAACAGAACAGAATTAACTTGAATAGATACAAGTATGTCATCACAAAACGAGTACCTAAATTACTATAATATTACTATGACATTTACCATGGTACTATATAATTACAATATTCACGTACTATGGCATCTATTTAAAAGAATACCTTGGTAAATGCACAAAAAACATGACTTTTCTATTACATAAATTAAACAAATGTCAATAGGATAGTACTTTTTTGTTAGTGTTTATATTGGAAGTTATTAAAACCAGAAGTGTTAAAGGTTAAAGAACTGACATACGTAGATGCAATATGGATGGTTCATGAGGGTCTTATGCTGAATGCAGGTTAGCCTATGATTATGAAGAAGATGATGATGATGATGGCCTGGCGTTACCTTTCCACACCAACTCACCTGCATTCCAGGAACTTGAACAGCTACCGGCGACTGAGCCATATCCACCGGTCCACAGACAAACTACACGCCGAATAAACTCTCAGAGAGATACTTAAAGAGTTCTTTCCCCCACACTACTTTGTATTAAATTATATACACAACTATCTTCACACTCTATCCACTGTTCGTGAAACTCCCAGCGACGCCAAACTCTTGAGCTAGCTGCGCTCTGCTAGCTTTAAAGTCGACACTCGGTAAGCATAATTCCGTCGTAAAGTGTACTTTTTGTCATTTATATGAGATCCAGACGGTCGTCGATGGCTTGTTAGACGCTTTTGGTGAGAGTTTGTCCAGAGTTTGTTCTTCAGGAGATCCTCTTTGACGCCATGACTCGCGCTGCGCTCGCAAAGTTGTTTTGTGCTTCAGCTCTGGCCGTTGGGTGGAGTCGCGCGCTCCGACCGCGAGCACACAGACACTGCGTCACTAAATGCTGCTGCCACCATCAGGGAACTTCACCACACACACACTTATCCATGTTAATGCATTTTATACGTATATATATATATATATATATATAGGCTTATATACATATATATACATACATACATATATATATATATATATATATATATATATATACACACACACATATGTATATGTATGTATGTATATATATATATATATATATATATATTTATAGAGTTCTGGGTAGAATAGGCTACATACAAATTGTAGTCCGTTTTTGATTACATGATTACAGATTACATGATGGAAACTTGTTGTTAGTGACGTAATCAAGGTCATTCATTTTAGGTAATGTAATCTGACTTCTTTTTTAATCAAACTTGTTTTAAACTTAGCATTAAATGTACCATATTGATATAAAAAAGCAAAGAGAAAGAAAACATATGTGACCCTGAACCACAAAACCAGTTATAAGGATCCATTTTTGAAAATTGAGATTTATACATCATCTGAAATCTGAATAAATAAGCTTTCTACCATTGTATGGTTTGTAATGATGGGGCAATATTTGGCCGAGATACAACTATTTGAAAATAGTTGCAAAAAATACATATATTGCGAAAATCGCCTTTAAAGTAGTCCAAATGAAGTTCTAGCAATGCACACTTGTTTTTTAAAGAAGTGTCTTATGCTTATCAAGGCTGTTTTCACTAGATCAAAAATACAGAAACAAAATGTAATATTGTGAAATATTATTATGATGTAAATCAATGTTTTTCTATATTAATATATATTAAAATGTAATTTATATCTGTAATTAAAGTTGAATTTCCAGAATCATTACTCCAGTCTTCAATGTCACATGATCCTTCAAAAATCATTCTAATATGCTGATTTATTATCAGTGCTGGAAACAGTTGTTCTGCTAAATATATATATTTTTTTGGAACCTGTGATATTTTTTCAGGATTTTTTGTTTAATAAAAGGTTAAAAAAGAACAGCATTTATTTAAAATAGAAAGGTTTTTTTAACAATATACACTACTGTTCAAAAGTTTGGGGCCAGTACATTTTTATTCTTTCTTTTTCTGAATAAAATTAATACTTTTATTCACCAAGGATGTGTTAAAATAATAAAAAGTGATAGCATAGATTTACATTGTTAGAAAAGATTTATCATTTGAATAAATGCTGTTCTTTTTAACTTGTTATTCATCAAAGAATCCTGAAAAAAGAATCACAGGTTGAAAAATATTTGGCAGCACAACTGTTTCATTCTAATAATAAATAAACCTATTAGAATGATTTCTGAAGGATCACGTGACACTTAAGACTGGAGTAACAGCTGATGAAAATTCAGCTTTGCATCACAGGAATAAATTATATTGTAAAGTATATTAAAATGAAAACCATTATTTTATATTGTAATAACATTTTGCAATATTGCTGTTTTTTTCTGTATTTTTGATCAAATAAATGCAGCCTTGATGAGCATAAGAGACTTCTTTCAAAAACATTAAATGAGAGGGTGTGTCCAAACTTTTGACTGGTAGTATATATATATATATTCTCAATTATATAGTCAAACCAAAATTTATTTAGACACCTAAAAAGTTCGCATTAGCAATTAAAGAAAAACACTTAAGCAAAACATAGTCAGGTCAAAGTGTCTGAATAATTTTTGGTTTGACTGTACATGTTCTCAAATGCCCAACAGACTCTGTCTTCAACTCTTTCTTAAATTTACATTTGATGTAATTCTTATTAATAATCAGAGCTGGGTAGTAACTGATTACATGTAGTCAGATTCCAAAAATAAAGTACTTGTAATTAGATTATATTACATTTTAAAATACTCATAATCAGACTACAGTTACTTTATTGATTACATGAATCCATATTAATCTCACAATGGCAATAAATTATTCATCATTTATTGATCTTTTAAATGTTCCTTTCTAAAGTAGTCTGGCGCTTATATTTTTGTGGACATTCACATAAAGACCAGTCACTAGACTATAATTACACTGAAAATTATAGGGCCACATTGGATTTAACCACTGGATTTACAAAAAGCAAAAGACAAAAGTTTTAAGAAGTGTTTTCCTAACATTTGAACATTGCATCAACTACTGATGAACATTATTTTGAATCGAATTATTAATCAGTTGGTTATTTTACCATGCATTACTTTATCTTTGTTAGGCTTTTGTCTTTCAAACACATTAAAATGCACAAATTCACATTATTTCTTATTTACATTTAATGCAGGGATTCCCAATTGATTTTTTTTTACTTAATAAGTAAAATATATATGTAAGGTAATAAGTTAATAATTAACTGATTTGCATGTTCACCTCAAAAACTGACTTAATGTTTAATGTGCTTTATGTTATTAATAACAATAAATGGAATATATTTTCTGTGGTAAAATGGTACAACATTATTCTATTTAAATTATGTGATCAGTTAGGTCAAAAGCAATCTATAAGTAGTCTAATCACATTACATAAAATGTGTAATCTAATGGATTACGTAGCTAACTACACTGCAAAAAAAAGTTGCTTCAACTTAAAAAAAGTGCTTGTGCTGCCTTAAAGTTTAGGTTTACTCAACTCAAATATCGGTTTTCATGTAGTACAACTTAACATTTTATGTTGAGTAAACAAAACTTTAAGGCACTTTTTTTTTTTTACAGTGTTTATCATGTCATTTAGAATCAGTAACAGGCAATTTTCTAGTAATCTACATAGCTCTGTTAATATTTATACATATTTTTAAGGGTCATCTATTTAAAATACTCAATCTACTATTCTATTTATTTTCGGGAATTTAGCTGAACAATTGTATAACCAATAACAGATAAATTGAATGCCACGTGACTGACAACAAAATGAGTTGCAAGTTAAAGGATTAGTTCACTTTCAGAAAAAAAACGTACAGATAATGTACTCAGCCCATTGTCATCCAAAGATATTCATGTCTTTCTTTCTTCAGCCATAAAGAAATTATGTCTTTTGAAGAAAACATTTCAGGATTTCTCTCCATTTAATGGAAGGCTATGGTGCCCCCAAGTTTGAACTTCCAAAATGCAGGTTAAATGCAGCCGATGAAAAAGGGTCTTATCTAGTGAAACAATAGGTTATTTTCTAAACAAATTGACAGTTTATATACTTTTCAACCTCAAACGCTCATCTTGTCTCATGATCCCAGTCAATACAGTTAGGGTATGTCAAAAAACTCCCATCTCGTTTTCATCTTCAACTTCAAAATCACTGTACATCGCTGTTTTACCTTTTCCTGTAAAGGGGTTTGATCTTGACGTTCACTTTGTAAACACTGGATTGGTATTTCTGCAGCGATGTAGGACAATTTTGAAGTTGGGGAAGAGAACGAGATTTTTTCGCCATACCCTGAATCGCAGAGACGAGACAAGACAAGCATTTGAGGTTAAAAAAAAATATAAATTGTCAATTTATAGCCAAAAATGGCTGATCGATTCAATAAACAAGACCCTTCTTACTTGGCTGGGATCAATTAGAGCCCTTTGAAGCTGCATTTAGGAAGTTCAAACTTGGGGCCATCATACATATCCTTTATATGGAGAGAAATCCTGAATTTCTTTAAACCTAAAGAAAGACAGACGTGAACATCTTGGATGACAATGGGCCAAGTACATTATCTGTACATTTTGGTTCTGAAAAGGAACTAATCCTTTAATACACCGAGTACTTGAAACTCCTAACTGTAAGTGTGGGCCTTAGCAAGCATTCGTCATTTAAAAAGAAAATGTATGTGATAAATATGAGATAATGAGTAATACGATTCACACAGCTTTTGCATGATAACATTTTAATGTGAGGCACTGTCGAGAGCTACGGTATGTCTTGCCTTTACAAAGGAATGGACACACTGGACGTCGAGAGTGGTAACTGTGTACAGTGGGGAATAAAACCGTAATATTGGTCCACATCCACAAGAAAAAGAAAAATATTTCTATGGCTATTCACTCAGACCAGCTGAGAAAGTCTATTGAAGTATCTGTCTGCTAGCCACTGAACAAGAGAACAATATTTCATATCGTCAGTATGCAACATAAAAAATACATGTTTTCAGATTTGGGTGTAGGACAGGCAACATACTGAAACTGGTCAACACTTAAATAGCAACTAAAAGGGGTTTAAAAAGAATGCTGAAAACCAAACTTACAGGGAATATACAGGTAGTGGTTATAGATTCAATAAAGGTTTCCTACTAACTGTATGGGGTATGAAATGAACTTGAAAGCATCAATATCCTAATGGTTTTCATTGGCTAGCCTCTGTCACATAATGGTAGCAGCCTATCAGATGAAGAAATTAATAAATCCACTTCAGATTCGTGTAAATAATGCTTTATGCCGATGCTTTTCTTCCACCAAAAAGGCTGCAATCACAGTGGAAATGAGAAACCGTCAGAGAAAAATCTTGCAGATTCAAAATGAATGTTAACAAAGCTGGATAGCTAAGACCATCGGATGAGTAACAATGCCTACACCATATGTGGATTTAAAATAGAAACAGAAAAAACAAAACAAAAAAAAACACACACCTGGTAAAAAACAAAACACTTTGCTTATTTACAGATTAGACAGTCTCTCGGCGAGTCCTTTGACTGAGTTGTCCGGAGAGTTCAAACGATCCACTCCAGAAGGCAACAGGTCCCATCTATGGATTTTACAGACACGAGGCTATGGTATACAAAATGGTTTGGGAGCCGGTATTTGAGCTTAGCTCGAACACAAAGGTCTTTTCCTGAAGAGTCTCAGAAGAAGCATCTGTGTATTAGCATTGTATTTTTCTTCTTTAAAGGAACATCCTAAAGCGGAGCCCAGTGCATAGTGCTATACTGTTCATGAACAGCCAAACGAGGACAGGCTTTCGAATGTTAGTCTGGCATGTCGATGCACAGTTTGGGCGGTGGCACAAAGTATTTGCCAGGACTCTGGGTGATCACCACGCCTGTCTTCTTACGAAACATGGGAGGGATTTTAGGCACCTCGTGGATGGGCAATTCCTCGGACACCTCGGAGTCCTCGTGGTGCAGGTCGTAGGATATGTTGCCATATTCCCTCAGGAAGGGGAAGAGTTCAAGAAGAAACTGGCAGAAGTCTTTACGAATGCCAAACCACCCTGATAACAGAGGGAAATGAGAGAAGAAGAGCTCAAGTCAACACTGAAACAACATACAGTGCAGAATCATTGTGTAAAATACACATTTTGTGGGATGAGTTACAATGGCAAAATTTTATATTTAAGGTTTGGGGTTTGTTTAAATCACTCACTACAAGAACAAAAAATAGAGTATGCCTGCTTTAGCAAACAAAAGTAGTTCTTAGAAAGCTAAATGTTATGCTCCATTATAGACTATACTGGAAGGTTATTTGCAGACATTTCTGAATCATTCTTGTCAAGCCATTATAAGAAAGGAGTAGCAAAAAGACAGATGTACTGCTTTTGAAAAGTTCAGTAAGGTGTTTAGTGGAAAGAAGTCTCCTGTGCTCATCAAGACAGGATTTATTTGATCAAAAATGGTTTTCTATTTTAATAATCCTTAAAATTTAAATTTGTGTAATGCAAAGCTGATTTTTTTCTTCGGTGTCACATGATCATTCAGAAATCATTGTAATATGCTGATTTATTATCAATGGTGGAAACAGTTGTGCTGCTTAATATTTTTTGGACCCTGTGATACTTTTTTAGGATTTTTTATGAATGAAAAGTACAGCATTTGTTCATAATATCTATTTTTTTTTTAATATAAGTCTTTCATTTGATCACTTTTCATCCATTCAATACATCCTTGCTGAATAAAATTAATTTTCACAAAAAATTGCTGACCTCAAAAAAGTAGCTTATATTGTTGGAAAAGACTTCTATTTTAAATAAAATGTTGTTTATATTAACTTGTTATTCATCAAAGAATCCTGAAAAAAGCATTGCAGGTTCCAACACTGATAATAAATCAGCAAATTTATTATATAGAATGATTTCTGAAGGATCATGTGACACTTGAGTAAAGGTTGATGAAAATTTAGCGTTGCATCGCATAAATAAATTATATTTTAAAGTATATATATAAAAAAAAAACATTATTTTAAATGGCAATAAGATTTCACAAGATTACTGCTTTTTTTTTTTGATCAAATAAATGCAGCCTTGATGAGCATAAGATACTTCTTTAAAAAAACATTAAAAATCATTTGAAAACGTCACATACAGTGATTGCCTCCTTTCTGGCCAAACGTTGTCACCATTAGAGTCACCAAAGAAACCCAAAGAGGAACAAATACTGGAACATAGTTGGAGTTATAATGACCATCCAGCTTGTGAACGAGAAGAATCTGAAAAAACAACGAAAAAAAACCACAAAGACTGATTAAAGTCAACGCTGAGTTCACAAAACAGCTGCATAAATCAATGACATTCTTAAAAGAATAGTTCACCCAAAACATTCAAAAAATGATGGTTAACATCCATCTGGCTGTGATTGGGAATGAGGAAATCTTTTATAATCAAATTTATATTACACAAGTTATTTTTGTACTTCACAGGAAAACTAAACTGGTGACTTTAGCACAGACAGAGCATTCTCAATCTCTGTGTCGGGGGTGTTGCCACTGTCTGTAGCCATATTCAAATAATGGAAATACATTTAGTGAAGTGGAGCTACTGCTACAGGGCTCTACACTGTGACTGAAAAATATTTAGGAGCACCTTTGTGAACACAACTACAGGCCACTTTTGCGTTCTTCTGTGCCACTTCTGTAGTACATAAGTAAATTAATTTTGTTAATACTGATTTCATTGATTGGTAACTTACTCTTCTTATTCTTGTTTATTGTTTGAATTAGAAATTTAAAAAAGCTTATAAATATATATATATATATATATATATATATATATATATATATATATATATATATATATATATATATATATATATATACACACACACTACCAGTCAAAAGTTTGGACACACCCTCTCATTTAATGTTTTTTAAAGAAGTCTCTTATGCTCTTCAAGGCTGCATTTATTTGATCAAAAATACAGGAAAAAAACTGTAAAATTGCAAAATGTTATTACAATATAAAATAATGTTTTTTATTTTAATATACTTTCCAATATAATTTATTCCTGTGAGGCAAAGCTGAATTTTCATCAGCTGTTACTCCAGTGTTAAGTGTCACATGATCCTTCAAAAATCATTCTAATAGGCTGATTTATTATTAGAATTATCAATGTTGGAAACAGTTGTGTTGCCAAATATTTTTTTTCAACCTGTGATTTCTTCAAAATATAAATCTTTTCTAACAACGTAAATCTATGCTATCACTTTTTATTAATTTAACACATCCTTGGTGAATAAAAGTATTAATTTCTTCCAAAAAAAGAAAGAATAAAAATGTACTGACCCCAAAATTTTGAACAGCAGTGTATATTGTTAGAAAACATTTCTATTTTAAATAAATGCTGTTCTTTTTTAACCTTTTATTAAACAAAAAATCCTGAAAAAAGTATCACAGGTTCCAAAAAAAAAAAATTAAGCAGCGCAACTGTTTCCAGCACAGATAATAAATCAGCATATTAGACTGATTTTTGAAGGATCATGTGACACTGAAGACTGGAGTAATGATTCTGGAAATTCAACTTTAATTCCAGATATAAATTAAATTTTAATATATATTAATATAGAAAAACATTGATTTACATCATAATAATATTTCACAATATTACTTTTTTTCTGTATTCATATGAAAACAGCATAAGACACTTCATTAAATGAGAGGGTGTGCCCAAACTTTTGAGTGATAGCGTATATATTTTACATTTTGACATAAAAGATGACACATTTTTTATAAAAAATGTCATTATAAAGGTAAAAATGAAATTCCCCTGTAAGTCTTGTAATGGGAAGACTAATTTTTGATCAGATTTTTTTATTGTTGATTAGATGGTGCTCCTAAATTGAAGTTTTTTTAAGTAAAAGAAATGTAAGAGTAGAGACCTGTGCTACCACTGCACACGAGACAGAGATTATTATGTTATATGGTCTAAAAATGTCATTTTAGACATTGACGGGACATTTCATTTACACATGGACAGAAAACGTTGCAAATTTTGAATCTGAAATCTAAAATGAAATTTGAAATCTAATTTTCTTCAAAATTCAAAATTTGACAAACTATCCCTACTGCAGACACTGCTCTTGTGTCTTTAGTTTACTTTGCATAAACACAATCAAGTAAAAACTAAACAATGTTGAAATCAAACCTCAAAGGTAAGCAGGGGAACCACTATGGTCATCCAGCTGATTGCCATTGTGATGTGTGTGCGCCGCTGCTCGGCAATAACATCCATGGACCGCAGAAAGAGCACAGACCAGACAATGTAATAGAGAACCACCAGACACAAGAAGGACATGAGAATCCACAGCGGCACGCACACCACCTGGAAAAGACACATGCTTATACTCCCATAACAAGACAAAGAGCTCAGATTACAAAGCGGATGGCCTAAATGCAGGTGACTGGTGACACAGCAGAAGTAAATGAGTGTCCTTACCAACCATGGCCAGCTGATGATCTTATCCAGTCTCAAAGCGATGAAGATGAACTGAAGAATATTTACAGAGCACAGGATCTCCAGCTGATGAAACAACACAAAGTAAGAGTGTACAATCAGGTATGATTCATTTCTGTAAACAAGGATTTACATGCTTAGGCAGATAAACTGTGGGTCATGTTTAAATATAAAAACAAAGAAACAGGGCTCTACGCTTACTTTTCTTTTTAGGAGTACTTGTCAAAAAGTCAAAAACTTTCTATCAAAAATGAGTCTTCTCATTACGAGATTTACCTTTATAATGGCATTTTTTATTAAAAGTATGTCATCTTTTATGTCAAAATTAAGCTTTTTTAAAATTTCTAATTAAAACCATAGAATAAGAACAAGTAGAATAAGAAAAATAAGTTACCAATCAAATTAAATCAGTATTAACTAAATTAATTTGTACTACAGAAGTGGCACAGAAGTACACAAAAGTGGCTTGTAGGTGTATTTTCATGTTTAATGAGGCTCAGAGGTGGCATGAGTGCAATCAAACTCATAAATCCATGTTGAGATTAATGTTTTAAATGTAACATTTTGAATACAGAAATATTAAATGACTTAAATAACAGAAAAGATACTTTAAAAATTAAAAACTAAAACTGCCAGTAGGTGGCGGCAAGTCACTGATTTAATTACTGATTCATATACATTTGATTAGATTGAACAGCTGATTCATTCAGGAATAAAGCAAGTGACAGTTTTTATGAATGGGAAATTGAATCACTGACTAGATTCATTTAAAAACACGGTTTAGTTGTGACTTGATCATTTTTGACAATGAAATAGAGCAAAATCAGGCACTAGTGTTATAGTCAGACAATGTAAGTCACGTAATATTGACTTCTTGTTTATTTAACTGTTGTATTAAATCAATATCCCACTTACAAACTCCCTTAAAAATTATTAAAAGCTGTCACTCATCTTAGTTCATCGCAATCTCACAAAGTACCATTATATTCAACAAATCTCTCTACACTGCACAATGAATCTCTTATTTACACTCTCTCTACACTTTGTTTATGAAAGGATCTGTGAGATATGTCCATTATACATTACTCAACGCTACAAGAACACAAAGAAACCTTTAAAACTCCCCTTAGTGCAAATGCTGCTTGGGTCAGTTGCACACAGTGCTCCTAAATATTTTTTCATAGTTGCACGCAGCAGTTTTCAGTCGCAAATGTGAGTGAAATGGTTCAGGGTTCCCACTCTAAGCCAAATGTCACATTCCCTGACTTTTCCCTGACTTTCACTGACTAAAAAGCTGAATTTGCATGACCTATATTTTTTTCCTCACAATTGCGAGTTTGTGTCTCACAATTCTGACTCTTTTTTTGCGATTGCGAGTTTGTATCGCGCAATTCTGACTTTTTTCTCAGAATTGTGAGATATAAACTCTCAATTTCAAGTTATAAAGACCATTTCTGAGGAAAAAAATACTGATATGTTCACAGAATTGCGAGTTTGTATCTCATAATTCTGACTTTATTTCTCAGATTATTTCTCTATTTCTTAATAACTCACAATTGCAAGTTTATATTTGTATCACGCAATTGTGAGACAAAAGATAACCTTTTTTTATTTTTTATTCAGTGGCAGAAACAGGTTTCCATACAAAACACACTACTTTTTTTGCCTTTAACCGTCAAATACATAAAATTTCTATTTCTATTTCTTGCATTTCTTCCCATTTAGTATTTGCTTTTCTATTGTCTACTTTTAACACCCAGTCTTTGAAGTGGTCTTTTTTTTTTTTAGCCAAAGCTCTTGAAATTTACATTTTCCTGGAATGTTTGCCTTAGTTATCAGGTACAGTCTGGTTTGATTTGACTTAAGCAATTGCCAGATGACATGTGGAAGGGAATAAAATGGCACTGAAAAATAGCCTAACCATAAAAATAGGCAAAATGTGAAACAATGCCAAAAAAAATAAAAAATACAGTATAGAAAAATTACAGTTTGATAAACGGAAACAAAAATTTAAAGCAACAAACAAAAATCCCTGATATTCCATGACTTGAACCAAAAAAACATAAAATTCCCTGACTTTCAATGTCTGGAATAGACCTTTTAAAATTCCATGATATTCCAGAAATTCCATGACCTGTGGGAACCCTGATGGTTGCACTGTAGAGCCTTCATAAAGAAAATGTAGCCTGTTTAATCATTTAAAAATGATTGTTTGTTTAAGACAAATCTTCCTCTGTGATCATCAATCTCGGCTGATACCTCTAGCGATCGGTCGTGTCTGAATCCCCACACGCACGCTGCCACTGAGACAGGTGAGACGAAGAAAAGCGGCATGAAGACCAAAAGCCAGAAGTGTGTACCCCGTTGCACACGGTCACACACCAGCACCTCGAAGGTCAGCAGGAGGAGGTGGATTCCCACAGCGATCAGCATTGCCTTGAACTCCACGCAGGTCTCTCCCTCAGCCCTGAAGATGAAAACTTACTGCATGATGTACTGCTAAATCAATCATCCTTAAAGGGACATCTCACCCAAAAATAAAAATTCTGTCATTATTTACTCACTCTCATGTTGTTTCTTTCTTCTGCTGAACACAAAAGAATATATTTTGAAGAATGTTGGTAACCAAACAGCTGTTGGTCCCTATTGACTTCAATAGTATGGAAAAAAATACTGTAGAAGTCAATAGTTACCATCAACTGTTGAAACTCATACAGGTTTGGAACAACATGAGGGTGAATAAATGATGACAGAATTTTCATTTTTAGGTGAACTATCCCTTTAATAAAAGTCACAAAAGCAACGTGATATGGCATTCTCATAGTTTAATGGCAAGACTTTACCAACAAAAGAAACGTAAATCTATGGCTGGAAAACATTAAAATGTGTAATGATTTTGTTCATTTAGTGTAAATTATGCTAAATGAGACTAGGAATGTGTATCAGGGTCCTTAACCGTGTAAAGCCTGACTTATGAAATAATAGCCATTTGTAAACGAAAACACTTTATTGAATCTTCAGACAAAATAAAAAGATGTACAGTTGAGTCAAAAGTTTAGATACACTTTGCAGAATCTGCAAAAACGTTAATTATTTTACCAAAATAAGAGGGATCATACATAATCCATGTTATTTTTTATTTAGTACTGACCTGAATAAAATATTTCACATAAAATACATTTACAAATAGTCCACTTGAGAGGATAATAGATCAATTGATAAAAATGACCCCATTCCGTTTCTTAATACTGTGTTGTTACCTAATAATCCACAGCTGTGTGTTTTTTTTGTTTAGTAATATTTGTTCATAAGTCCCATGTTTGTCCTGCACAGTTAAAACTGCCTGCTGTTAAGAAAAAAAAAAAGTCATAATTTTTGTGTATTTGAACACTATCCAACAATGACGGTCTGATTTTGAGATCTTTTCACACTGAGGACAACTGAGGGACTCATATGCAACTATTACAGAAGGTTTAAACAATGCATTAAGAGCCAGGGGGCGAAAACTTTTTGATTTGAAGATCGAAGTTCAAATCTCTGTTCTGTTCAAAAGCTGACACCCCTGGCTCTTAATGCATCGTGATTCCTTCTGAGGCATCAGTTTTTATAAATTCAACTACTGTTTTCTTTTGTGGACTAATATGCAATTGCTTTCATGTGAAATATCCTATTCAGGTCAGCACTAAATTAAAAAAATATCTTGCATTTTGTATGATCCCTCTTGTTTTGGTAAAATAATTAACATTTTGCAAATTCTGTATTTTGTGTCATATTTGATACACCAAGCTTTTATGGGTCATACAGTATGATATACTCAATAATGGAAGAAAAAACAGCTCAGTTTAATTCTGATATTATTTTGCACCCTTAGATTCCAGATTTTCAAATAGCTGTATCTCATTCAAATATTGCCCTATCCTAACAAACCATACATCAATGGAAAGCTTTTATTCAGCTTTGATGTATAAATCTCAATTTCTAAAAACTGACCCTTATGACTAGTTTTGTGGTCCAGGGTCACAAATGACATCTGCATAATCAAGTAAACCTAAGCTGTTCATCTTGAAATATCAATAACAGTACATAAGCTATTAAAGAAATTCAGAAAAGATTTCACAGCAAAAAGGCATGTACGCCACAGTTTTAGAATGATACTACAGGCCTGGAAACACTTTATTATCAACTACTTTTTCATAGTAAGTAAGGCAGTAGTAGTAGTTATGGGTATTGGGTAGGGATAAGAAATCTAGAATATGACCATGCAGAATAAAGCACTTATATTCGCTTTATAAGCACTAATAAATGGCCAATATTCTAGTATTATGCAGCTAATGAGCAACTAGTTAATAGTGAATAGTGTTCTCTAATCTAAAGGCTAACCAAAAGTTTTTCACTTGCTAAAAAAACAACTATCAAGCACATGACAGTAGGCATGTAGTAAATTGTGCATGACAGGTTTTCCAGCAAAGTTTTGTTCATGTTTGATCATTTAAAGCAGAAGTCCACTTCCAGAACAAAAAAAGGGACTTATCTAGTGAAAAGATCGGTTATTTTCATTTTTTTTTAAAAATGCAATTTAAATCATTTTTAACCTTGAATGCTCACATTGTCTTGCTCTGCCTGAAATCTGTGTATTCTGGTTCAAGACAGTTACGGTATGTCAAAAAACTCCCAACATATTTTCTCCCTCAACTTCAAAAATCATTTAAAAAATCATCCTACATACATGCCCTTCAACTGTATTGAACCGGGAAAATATCAGAGTTCAGACCGAGCAAGATAAGACGAGCGTTTGACATTGAAAAGTATATAAATAGTATATTTTTTTTATGATAATAACTGATCATTTCACTAGATAAGACCCTTCTTCCTCGGCTGGGATTGTTTACAACCACATTTGGGATCATTTGAAACTGCATTTAAACTGCATTTTAGAGGTTCAAACTCAGGGCACCATAGAAGTCCATTATATGGAGCAAAATCTTGAAATGTTTTCCTCAAAAAACAAAATGACTTTATGACTGAAGAAAGAAAGACATGAGCAGCTTGGACGACATTATCTGTACATTTTTGTTCTGGATGTGGACTTCTCCTTTAAGGACTTCTGCACTCCATGTATCAGACATGATACAGTAATAATAAGTGACTTGCGGTCTCAATCCTACAAGCTACACAATAGTGATCATAAGCTGGCAGAAGTTGTGTCTGACCTGTACTGTGGGTTGTGCGCCCAAACCCCGGTGCCCACGGAAGCCCCAATGATGACCATGAGTTTCCAGAGCCAGATGGGCGCAAATACCGCCCAGTAGCTCCACTGGATGATGCCATCCAGCCTCAGTGACAGCAGCACGGAGAACAGCAGCAGACAGGCGTAGATCAGGAACTTACTGCGGGACAACAACAACAAACACACATGCGGTTAAAGCACAAGCCTAGACACATCTGTCAAACTTACCTGACTTCCGTCAAGATCGCGAGACAGGCCTGACTGAAACACAAAACAAAAGTATCCGAGAAGCTCTCAACGTCCGCGTACGAGAATCTGTCAAAACTGTCGTGTTTCCTGTACGGCATTTTAAGGTTTCGGTATTAAAGCTGTTAGCTTCACTGCTTAAAGTCCAGTAGAGGTGCTAAACTATGTTAAGACAAATCCAAAAGGCCTAAACGGGGAACATTAGCAGCTAAGCTAACAAAGTGAATGGTAGCATCGTAAAAACAAAGGGCTGGGTTTTATCTTTCACGTAACGCACGCCGGCCTCACCTAGGGTTGAAATCTTGAAAAACGCCTCGGAGATTCATGGTTTCCTCTTCAGACCATAGTTAGATGAAGTGAAAAGGGAAGGCTGGCTAACTGACTGACTGGCACTCACTTCAGAGCAGACAGTTGGCAAACGCAACCAAACACGGTGACGTCACACGCACGCCTCTGCCCGCCAGGTGGCGCTGTTTACATCACAGCTGATTATGTTTTGGGAGATTACTGAAATTTACTTTAAGATTATACATATAATTTATCTAACTAACCAGTTTCTCAAGAGATACAAAGATGATGTCTCTGAATTTTGTGTTTTTTTTTGTGGAATGGATGTTGAGACTGTTTTGCATCTTTTTTTCAAATGTATGTATGTGAAATATTTTTGATGTTGAATAATTGTTTACTATGTTGAGTGGATCTAAAATTAATATAAGTAAAAGAGACGTTATTTTTTTCTGTGATAAAAAAGATATGGATAAGACTCAATATTTTTATGCTCAATCTTTTAATATTATTAGGTAAATTCTATATACACAAGTGTAAATGGTCGGAAAGGAAGCCCAGCATTCCAATAGCATCTCCCTTCAAAGCTGATTTGAGGATTTATTTTGAAACCCTTTAAGGACTTTCAAGCCGGAAAGCAACCAGAACTGTGAATATGCTCAATACACTAAAGTCCTCCCTCTTGTTATGATCATTAATGTATACCTCCTTGTTATTTTATTTTATTTTATTTTATTTTATTTTTATTTGTATGTTTTTTCCTTTTTAAAAATGTGAAAATGTTGATTGTTAATTGTTCAGTATTTGCAATAGTAATAATAATAATAAAAATAAATAAATAAATAAAAAAGTTTTGGGAGATTACAGTTATTTCTTTTAGATGTTACATTCATGAACTGAATTAATGCAATCTAATAATAATGTATTTTATGCAGTCAGTGCATTATAAGGTTGCGTAATGAAGAGTCATTCATACTGTTTTTTAAATGTTAAAAATTCTTTTTTTTTTTAAATCTTATCAGAGGGAGAAACACACTGTTCAGGTAGTTTAACCTATCCTGACAAAATACATCACATCTGACATTCAATCTGTATGACATCTGTCTTTACAATGCAATGTGTATAACAGGGTGGACATTTTAAGCGAACGAAGCCCATTACTAGCTAGAAAATAACAACATGCTAGCAGAAGATTAACATTTAGATGAATTTGCATAGATATACATAACAGTCAAAAGTTTCTAGACAGTAAGATTTTTAATGTTTTTTTTTTTAAGTCTCATTTACTACTACATTTACATTTACATTTTACTAAAGTACAGCAAAAACTGTATTTTTTTAAAATAACTGTTTTCTATTGGAATATATTTTAAAATGTATTTTATTCCTGTGATTTCAAAGCTGATTTTTTGCACCATTACTCCAGTCACACTATCCTTCAGAAATTATTCTAGTATTCTGATTTGCTGCTCAAAAAACATTTATTATTATTATCATGTTGAAACCAGCTGAGTAGATTTTTTCAGGTTTTCTTTGATGAATAGAAAGTTCAGAAGAACAGCATTTATCTGAGATAGAAATCTTTTGTAACATTAGAAATGTCTTTATCATCACTTTAAAGCATCCTTGCTAAATAAAAGTATTAATTTCAAGCTTGTTACAAAAGCTTTTTTATTTCAGATAAATGCTAATTCATAGATTTCTATTCATCAAAGAATCCTGAAAAAAATGTACTCAACTGTTTTAAATCTTGATGATAATAATAATAATATAAAATGTTTCTTGAACGGCAAATCAGCATATTAACAATGATTTCTGAAGGATCATGTGACACTGAAGACTGGAGTAATGATGCTAAAAATGTAGCTTTGTTCAGAGAAGTAAATTACAGCTTAAAATATATTCAAATAGAAAGCAGTTATTTTAAATAGTAAAAATATTTCACAACAATACTGCTTCTGCAGCATTTTGGATCAAATAAATGCAGGCTTGATGTTTTAAAAAACATTAAAAATCTTACTGTTCAAAAACTTTTGGCTGGTAGTGTATACAAAAATATATTTTTTATGTCAAGTATAAATTTAAACAATTTTATGTTTTACACAATAAAATAACTCTTCTAAAAAAGGAAAAGAGAGAAGTTTATTACTAATTATTTCTTCTCTGTGTTGATTTCCAATGTCACTTTTAAGACTTGTGATTTGGGGCATATGCTTACAATTAGTTTATGTCCCTTAAAGACTGCCCTCTTACATTGATGCTACTTGTTCTTTGGTTTTACATAACTTTTACAAAAGTATGCGTTACAATAAATTGTATTTTACATCAAGGAGAATAAGTAAATATTAATACTAATACTCATAATTGCTCATTTGAAAATGTATATGTCACCTTTATTTCAAAGTGAAGTTGAAAAAACATGATTGAGGACAAGGGAAATTGTCTATTAAGTGCTTTATTATTATAATTTTTGTGGCATTAAAGTTGATAACATTTATGGAAAATCTGCAGTAGCCTAATGTTTCATGAGGACATCAAATCTGCAGGAACCATTTCATATACACCATTGTTAAAGTGCAAAGGTTAAACTCCATTTTGCAATCACAAAACTTTAATGTGTAAATTCAATAATTTAAATAAACTATAAAAGATAATGATGTGGGCTTATACAGAAACGATAACATGAATGTGCAGAATAGACAATAAAAAGATTCTTACAAACACACAAGCAAGATGAAAAACACTTTTAGTACATCAAAGGTCTATTTACATGAATATACACAAAAATATTTTAAAATTCAGTCACAGAATGAATGGTTACAATTTAATGGTGGTTACACACAATCAGTAACTGTAGGAACAATCAGCTAATGTAAGGTTTTCTTCTAATTACAATTTTTTGTAAATCATTGTTTTTAATGAGCATATTAGTGCACAAGCTCCAGCTGGTTAGATGCGAAAGGTAAGACCCCGCTGACGTAATACGCAATGCCGAGCGAGAGCAGAGCAATGACGAGGAGCAGCAAGAGCACTCGCCAAAAGCCAAGATCTTCCACAAACTCCTGCCATGTGGTACGGAAGCTGGACAACATGCCATCGCTGTGATGCAGGTGTGGGTTGAGAAGAGAGTGGCTCTCCATTGCACTGCAGGAGATAAACACACTTAGAAAGCTCTGCAAGACAAAAAAGTAAAAAATAGGTAATGGTAATCATCTCACCTCTCATTCTCAGCCATGTGCATCTTCTCCAGACTGGAATGGGAGCTGCGGTTGAAGCCCTTCACTTCCTGTTCCTCCAGCCCCTCCAGCAGATGGAGCGCGTCCTTATTCACACCACGTCTCTTGGCCAGAACCAGCGGAGTGGCTCCGTTGTGATTACTGTTCACATCAAAAAGAATGGACATGAAGTCACTTTTTGAGCCAAACTATTGTGAAACCATGGCACAAGTTCATAAAGACACTGACCAGATGTCAATCTTGAGGCCGTTGGACACCAGGAACTGGATGGTGTCTACATGGCCACACATATGTAGTGCTGTGTTTCCCTGTGAGTCAGTGGCCAACAGATCAGCACCAAACTTATGCAGCAAAGAGCAGATCTCCACATTTCCCCGAGCGGCAGCCAGATGCAATCCGGTCCGTCCACGGCAGTCCCGGGTGTTTGGGTCGAACCCGGACTCCAGGAGCCGTTTAGTGTGAGCGAGATCACCGTCAATACAGGCCTGCAGCAGTGGCACAGTGGTCTGCAGAGAGTCGTTGATGAAGACGTAGGACATTTTGCACTTGATATCTGTGGTTTGGATAAAAAAAACAAACAAACAAACAAAAAAAATCACTTTTGGAAAATATTTGGAACAGTTGACAAGTCAAGTCAAGTCACCTTTATTTATATAGTGCTTTTTACAATACAGATTGTGTCAAAGCAGCTTTACAATATCAAATAGGAAGGTAGTGTGTCAATAACGCAAAAGGAAACGGTTACCATGTTTTCAGTTAAAGCGAGTTAATCACTGAATTCAGCTCAGTTCAATTAGTATACAATATTGCTGGAAATTAAGTGTCCCCAACTGAGCCAGCCAGAGGCAAGAAACATAACAATGCTGTATTGAAAAACTACTTTGAAGTTACTTTATCATTTCTACTATTTTAAAATAACTGTTTTCTATTTGAATATCTTTTAAAATGTAAGTCATTCCTGTGATTTCAAAGCTGATTTTTTTTTTTTGCATCATTACTTCAGTCACATTATCCTTCAGAAATCATTCTAGTACACCGATTTGCTGCTCAAACATTTATCAGGATTGTTATGTTGAAACCAGCTGAGTAATTTTTTTTCAGGTTTTCTTTGATGAACAGAAAGTTCAGAAGAACAGCATTTATCTGAGATAGAACATTAGAAATGTCTTTATCATCACTTTTGATCAATTTAAAGGATCCTTTTTAAATAAAAGTATTAATTTCAAGCTGGTTACCAAAGCTTTTTATTTCAGATAAATGCTAATTATAGATCTTTCTATTCATCAAAGAATCCCGAAAAAATGTACTCAACTATAATAATAATATCAAATGTTTCTTAAATGGCAAAGGATCTTACTTTTTTTTAATTTCTCTATAATCATTATGCAGTCATTATGACCTCATATTAATAGAAAATATTGCTTTAAAAGGCTAAAAACACAGTCACAGCACCTAAAGTCCAACCCAAATCTTAGCATGTATTCATGATGGATACTTTATGCACCAACCATAGGTTAAAGCTTCAAAAAATGTAAACGTTTATTAAATAAAAGTTATTAAATTGTGTTGGAAATATCATTTGGTTTGCATGACAACTAAAGTTGAATGATTACTAACGTTAGCTAGCGGACTAGCTTGGTCAAGCTAGTATGTTGATCAACAAAACAAGCAAACAAAACGCACGACTGTAACCACTAACACCATCTAATAACTTCCTTTATAATAGCCTACTATAAAAGGTAAATCAATACCTCGGAGTGATATCTTGATAGTAACGTTATCTCATAAAATCCGCTGCTTTCCCAGTCTCTGTTGTGGAAAATAGAAATTAAAATGACGTAAAAAATGGAGGGTAGATAGACTACAAACCCCAGTGGATGTTATAAAAATAAAAAACATTAGACTTCCGCGTCTTAGGTTTGAAATCTGGTCAGTGTAGTTTTTCTGGCGCTGTTGACTATTAGAACGACCTAGACGCGGACTGCGTGACCCACAATGCACCGCGATGTATTTGTATCCGATGACGGCCGAGGATGGAGGCAGGTAGGGAATTTATGGTTAAAAATACGAAATTGATCAGCAATTTATCGATTCGTTCGGTTGACAACGGTCAGGTGAAGTCTTAAATTATAAAAGCGTCGACAAAAGTCTTGTGAGATCTGCTAGGGATTGCTTCAGAGCAAATTTCGTAACTGAGTTTCAAGTTTTCTCATTGTTCTTCAGTGGCCTGTGCATCTCTTACTTGGAAATACAGACAAACAGAGTTCGTCTGCTTCACGAGTCGTTGTTGCTGTGGTTCAGATGAGCAAAGTTATTACTCTGTATGTTGGCACCGGCACTAACAAAGAAATTACCATGGTAAAACCATGTTTGTGGACTGTACCATGGTATTTGAGTACCTTAGAGTAAATACATGGTATATGAAAATGTCTTTTCATTATATGTTAGTACCATGGTATTAGCATCTGGGACCATCCAGTGTTTTTGTGAGGGATACTTATGTCAGAATTACCTGTGAGAAACTTCCTTATTGTGAAGTGCTGCTCTGTGTTGTTTATCAGGATTTCACTGTGACTGTCTCACAACACTAACGTGTCACCACTTATTCCAGTTCTAGCCAAATATGAGAATCAAATCAACGTATTCTCAGATTTCCTGGAGGATTTCCCTGATGTAGACGAGCCAGTATGGATCTTGGGAGCATGTTATGATCTTAAAACAAGTAAGACAGATCACATGTCTGTAATGTAGTGGCATTTTGCCTTTAGGATTAATTAGCTATTTCAACACATTCACTATTAATAAATTGTATTTTGCATATCAGCCACCCTGCTGTCTAGATGTGTATCAGCATCAGCCATCAAACGCCTTGTTAGTTTGCTACCAATTAAAATATTAAATCTGGGTTTCACCCGTCTTTGTTACAGTACAATTATACAGAAGTACTGAGTAATATAATTAACTAAATCTAGTTACCGTAGGGTTTGGATTACTTGCTTCTAACCATGACAGTGAATAATTAAGATTTGTAATGTTTTTCAAAGAAGTTTCTTCTACTCAGCAAGGCTGCATTTATTTGATCAAAGTACAGTAGTACTGTGAAATATGTTTACAGTTTACATTTAGACATTTTCTATGCGAGTATATTTTACAACATAATTTATCCTGTGATCAAAGCTGAATTTTCAGCATCATTACTCCAGGCTTCAGTCTAACATGATATACAGTTGTGCTCAAAAGTTTACATACCCCTTGCAGAATCTGCAAAATGTTAATTCTTTTAGCAAAATAAGAGGGATCATACAAAATGCATGCTATTTTTTATTTAGTACTGATCTGAATTAGATATTTCACATAAAGGACATTTACATATAGTCCACAAGAGAAAACATTAGCTGAATTTATAAAAATGACAGTTTCAAAAGTTTACATCCCCTTGATTCTTAAAACTGTGTTGTTACCTGAATGACCCACAGCTGTGTTTTTTTTTGTTTAGTGATAGTTGTTCATGAGTCCCTTGTTTGTCCTAAACAGTTAAACTGTCTGCTGTTCGTCAGAAAAATCCTTCAGCTCCCACAAATTCTTTGGTTTTCCAGCATTTTTGTGTATTTGAACCCTTTCCAACAATGACTGTATGATTTTGAGATCCATCTTTTCACACTGAGGACAACTGAGAGACTCATATGCAACTGTTACAGAAGGTTTAAACTGATGCTTCAGAAGGAAAAAAACTGCATTAAGAAATTTGAAGATCATGGTAAATTTAACTAATTTTGTCTTCTTGGAAACATGCAAGTATCTTCTGAAGGGCAGTGCTAAATGAAAAAATATGATATTTAGGCAAAATGAGCAAAATGTACACATTTCCATTCTATTCAAAAGTTTTCAAAGTTTTTTTTTTATTCTGGAGCATCAGTGAGTGTTTGAACCTTCTGTAATAGTTGCATATGAGTCCCTCAGTTGTCCTCAGTGTGAAAAGATGGATCTCAAAATCATACAGTCATTGTTGGAAAGGGTTCAAATACACAAAAATGCTGGAAAACCAAATAATTTGTGGGAGTTGAAGGATTTTTCTGATGAACAGCAGACAGTTTAACTGTTTAGGACAAACAAGGGACTCATGAACAACTATCACTAAACAAAAAAAAAACACAGCTGTGGGTCATTCAGGTAACAACACAGTTTTAAGAATCAAGGGGATGTAAACTTTTGAAACAGGGTCATTTTTATAAATTCAGCTAATGTTTTCTCTTGTGGACTATATGTAAATGTCCTTTATGTGAAATATCTAATTCAGGTCAGTACTAAATAAAACATAACATGCATTTTGTATGATCCCTCTTATTTTGCTAAAAGAATTAACATTCTGCAGATTCTGCAAGGGGTATGTAAACTTTTGAGCACAAATGTAATTCTAATAAGCGGATTTTCTGCTCAAGAAACATTTCTGATTATTATCAATGATCGTTTTCTAGAGAAATCAGAGCTGCTCTCAGATGTGCGGTCACGACTGTGGTTCACGTATAGGAAAAAGTTTTCTCCCATAGGTAAGTGGCAAGGAAACTAGTCTAACTAAATGGAGTGAAAGCTGACTTCAGTCCTGATTAGAGGATGCTCAGTGAGCTGACAAGGGTGTTTGTCTGTGGTTTGCAGGAGGAACAGGCCCTTCATCAGATGCAGGCTGGGGCTGCATGCTCCGCTGTGGACAGATGATCCTCGCGCAGGCTTTGGTCTGCAGGCACCTTGGTCGAGGTAAGCAAATGTGTGATGGGATCTGTGAGCTTTTGTCCAAATTAGGATTTCATTCAAATATTATTCTCTATCATCTCTGAAAATATCTTGGTAAAATTCACTTGTTTAGTGCAGAAAAATAGCAAGCAGAAAAGACGGTGTCTTCCTCTTATGTTAAGAACGTGCTGCTGTGGAGGTACTTTCCCTTAACACGTTAAGGAGAGTTAACAGTTACCCTATCAAAATAAACCACGTAACATATATAATAAAGGTGTATCAATGCACATTTCCCGCCAGTCTTGTGTAAACTACGGCATGTGACACTGAAGGATCATGTGACACTGGAGACTGGAGTAATGATGTTGAAAATGTAGCTTTGATCACAGGAATTAATTACATTTTAAAATATATTCAAATGGAAAGCAGTTATTTTAAATGGTAAAAATATTTCACAATATTACTGCTTTTGCTGTATTTTGGATCAAATAAATGCAGGCTTGGTGAGCAGAAGAGAAATCTTTAAAAAACATTAAAAATCTTACTGTTCAAAAACTTTTCACTGGTAGTGTATGTTTGCAGATATTTAGGAAATATGCTAAGTTCACATACTTGTTTCTCTGAAGTTATTCTACATTGAAATTTGCATTCCGTGTCGGGAATGTCTGTTTTTTGTTTGGTCTATGTAACTCCACCCACTGGTAGTTTAACCAGTAGTATTTTGACACCCTGGGTTGCCAGTTGGTTGAAAACACAGTGTATTGCAGCCATGGAATCCAGCAAACAAACTCAAAGGTGTCAGTTTCGAATCTGAGGAAGAGGAGGCGGGAAAAACAATTCTCTCCAATATTCTCTCCCAATATTTTGAATTTAGACTGCAGTACTAATTTCAAGCACTAGTTGTCAGTATTAAAAGTATTACACTGTGTGTTCTAGATTGGAGATGGGATCCAGAGAAACGCCAGCCCAAAGAGTATCATCGCATCTTGCACTGCTTTTTAGACAAGAAGGATAGCTGCTACTCTATACATCAGATGGGTAAGGCATATAATGTGTGTATGTGTGAATTTGTTGTGGTCTGTAATTCAAGACCATTATCAGTGGCCCAGTCTTCTTAATGTCCTTTGCACATGTTTTGTTTAAAACCTTTAGTTCACAGCAAATGCACATAATTGCATTGTCAATCTGAAACTGTGCATGTGTACTGTATATTACAGTGATACTGAAGTCAAGAGCATTGTGTGTTCTGTTTGTGTAGCTCAGATGGGCGTTGGAGAGGGCAAGTCTGTTGGAGAATGGTATGGACCGAACACAGTGACGCAAGTACTCAAGCAAGTGTCATTTTTCTTAAAAATAATATTTCGTTGTAGGACACATTTGTCTTTGCAATGGTTTTTACATAGTCCACCCTCCCTATTATTAAAAAAATAAATAAATTATTAGCAGTACACGTTAATATTTTTTTAAATTAGTTTACTGCCATTTTCAGCTTTATTTGTTAAAGGGATAGTTCAGTTAAATTTTGCTGAAAATGTCCTCACCCTCAGACCATCCAAGATGGAGATGAGCTTGTTTTCATCATTGGAACAGATTTGGAAATGCCACTCCTTCACCAATGGATCATCCGCAGTGAATGAGCGCCGTCAGAACCAAACAGCCGTATTATAGAGAACTTATTAGTATTTTAGCCAGAAGTTTGAAGTTAAAAACATCTTGATGACACAGCGTTTGTCTTCTTGAGATGTTAACTGATGGACTGGAGTGGTGTGGATTACTTGTGGGTTATTGTGATGTTCAGGGTTGGAATTTTAAAAGCTCTATTCCAGACACTGAAAGTCAGGGAATTTTTGTCTAAGTCATGGAATATCAGGGATTTTTGTTTGTTGCTTTAAATTTTAGTTTCCATTTATCAAAAAGTAATTTTTTTTTTTACATTGCCTTGTTTCACACGTTTTGCCTATTGTTATGATTAGTGCATTTAACGGGTAAAAGAAAAAAAGTTCTAAAAAAGTGTTAATGTGTGTTTTGTACTGAAAAAAACTTGAACAAGTGAAAAAAGCTTGCATGGATGGATCCGTTCATGGAAATTCAGCTTTTTAGTTGGTGAAAATCAGGGAATTTGACATTTGGCTTAGAGTGGGAACCCTGGATGTTTTTATCAGCTGTTTCGACTCTCATTCTGATGGTACCCATTCACTGCAGAGATAAATGTTCTGTTCACATGAAGAAACAAATTCTACATTTTAAATGCCCTGAAGGTGAGGACATTTTCAGCTATTTTTTTTTGTAAATTATTCCTTTAACAAAAAAAAGATGAGAGGATTTTAAATGTAACTTTCAAGCTCCATAAAGTGAAGTAGTATATATAATTTGATGTAGTATATACATTTAAATTATAGTTTGAAGTATCATAGTATGACATTTTGGGTGAACTAACAGCGAATGTCTGTTTGCTTGCAGGAAACTTGCCCTGTTTGATGATTGGAATACTCTGGCTGTGTATGTGGCAATGGACAACACGGTTGTTATCGAAGACATCAGTAAGTGTCTTTTTCTGATCAGTCAATTCCCAGTCACATTAATTTATCTAGTGTCTTGTAAAAAAACTGATTGTTTCAAAGCAGCTTCACAGTAATAAACAAGAAAATAACAGTGTTAATATTCATCAGTTATGAAACAACTTCAGTTCAGCTATAAACTGTTTTTTGAAGGTAAATGTAATCTCTCTTCCAACCTTCTTGATGTTGTCACCTTTTTCCTCTGGATCAGAAAAACAGTGTAAGCAGCCAGGCCGGGAAAGCAGGTCCAGGGCTGGTCCCTGTGGCCGAGGAGAAGTGCCAGGGTCGGGCCAGAGCTGTTCAGAGGCTCAGGGAAAGACACTTAACCTTCAGTCCCAAAGACCCCTGGACTGGAGACCCCTGCTGCTGGTCATTCCTCTTCGAATGGGCATTAACAGCATCAACCCCGTCTACATTCAGGCCTTCAAAGTACGACACTTTTCTTTGACTGAAAAGTATTATATTTATATTATCGTTCTCACACAAACACGTTTCATCATCTTTTACTTAGGAGTGTTTTAAGATGCCTCAGTCATGCGGTGTTTTGGGAGGAAAGCCCAACCTGGCCTATTATTTTATTGGATTTATCGGTGAGTTTCATTAGTTGACACGCTTACAGTTTGGGGTATTAAAGTGACATATTCATAATCCAACGTATTTTCCATTGAAAATGAATTGATTGAAGGAATTAGCGCATTACATCCTGGAAATGTGTTCCTGAGGCATTCTCATTTTTTTCTTTTTCAGATGACGAGTTGATCTATCTGGACCCTCACACTACACAGCAGGCTGTGGACACTGACTCAGGCAGTGCTGTGGACGACCAGAGCTATCACTGTCAGAGGACCCCACACCGCATGAAAATCACTAGCCTGGACCCGTCTGTCGCACTGGTGAGAGCTCAAACCATGTCAATGCTAAAAGAGAAGTTAATTCGGCACTGGTACAGAATGCCCCTTCAGACAGTGAGCCAGTAGCACTTCAGTGGACAAAAACACACAGAATTATGTCTAAATGCCCGTCTTAAATTAATTTAAAATGTCCTAAATGAACTTAAAGAGTTGAAAGAAAATGAGATGTGTGTCAGTTCCTCGTCACGTGTCAGATTTTAAAGAGACAGTGCTGCTTTTAAAGTGAAACCTGCTGCAGTCTAGAGCTGAAATTCAGTTTCAATTTTGGCTTCAAACGATTATGAAAATACAATAATCAAGATAAAACGATTATTGCTCCCAATTCCGCCCCCTTTCCAGTGGTGCGCTTTCGCTCCTCCATAAAAAGCCTAGTTAGTAAAATCATGTAACATGACTTGCATAAAATAAGACATGCTTGATTTATTAACGTTTATTTGATGTTGTGTTTTTAAAAGCATGAAAAGGAATTTGAGCTGTTCTTTGTATGCATTCAGAGATGGAACAGAACACAGACAAGTAAAGAGAACATTTAGTTTAAGATGCATACCTACACTCAAAAAATAACTTGTTCAGTGAACTTAATAAAATTAAAGCAAACTTATCCATGCAATTAGTTCAGTTGCATACAACAAGACTACAACAAGTTCAGTTGAACAAATAATGTTTAGTTGGCTCAAGAAAACATTATTTGTTAAATTCAGTGTTTCTCAATCCTGGTCCTGGGGGACCCCTGCTCTACACATTTTGCATGTCTCTCTTATTTAACACACCTGTGAAAACATATTATTCTAATTAGTTTGGCTTCTAAAACACCAGTGTGAGTGCAATTTAGACTGAGATAGTGTAACACAAATAAAGATGGTTTAGTACTAGGGTTAGGGTTAACTTTGTTCTGACTGTTTTTTTTGATTAAGAACATGGGTTGGAGCTCTTCATTTTGAACTCTTAAAGTGTATTAGAATAGTTACACTGTAAAATGTACAAAATGTATACATTTTTTTAAATATTGTATTGTGGGCTTCATACCGCAATATTATTGTGTTGTGAAATTTGATAACGTTAATCCCTATACTGTAATGTTAAATAGCTATAATTAATGGCTAAAATCGAGGGAAAATGCACTTGAAAGAGACACCAGTCGCAATATTGATGTCAATGATACTGGCCTTCATTAATAATAGGCTAATTAATAAAAAGGTGGCGTTAAAGACATATACCATCTTTATTTTGTTACTACATTAATTTGGAGATTCAATGTGAAATAATTACAATATAAGCAATTAATCATGATTAATTAGTGAAAAATGTGTAATTAATAAGCAGGGTTCCCATGGGTCATGGAATATCTCGAATATCATTGTAAGTCAGGGAAATTTATATTTATTTTGTCCAAGTCATGGAATATCAGGCATTTTTGTTGTTTCTTTACATTTTTGTTTCCATTAATCAAAATGTAATTTTTCTATACCGTATTTTGTTTTATTGCGTTGTTTCACGCATTTTGCCTATTATGGTTAGGTTATGGTTATGAAAGCATAAAAAACATAAATTTAATTTCTGTAGAAATAGTACAGAATATATAATATCAAAGGGCATTTAACGGGTAAAAGCAAAAAAATAAAAAGTTGTGTTTTTTGTAATAAAAACGTCTGTGAACAAGTAAATAAAGCTTGCAAATGGATGGATCCGTCCATTATAGGTCATGGAAATTAAGCATTTTTAGTGAAAGTCAGGGAATCCTGAATAAGTTAATTTGCTTAAGATTTTAGGACTTAATCATTATTGCAGTTATTAATATGTTTGTGACATATGTTTGGAAACAATTCTTTTCATATAGAACACATTTTTCCATTCTCCCATATGCAACTTTCCCCATATTTTGCTATGTAAACACGCATTAGACAGACGTGTTTGACTGTTGTGCTCACGTCTCGGACCTTTTGCTGCGTTATGCATGAGTACCGTGTTTTTAAGACACCAGGTTAAGTTAAAAGAATTTAAACTTTTACATGCAACGTTGCTCATCAATGTCAGTTCTAAAACAGTGGGGCAAGCATTACGAGCGTTTGTTTACAGTAGCAAGTTGGCATGGCAACTGTTTTATTTGATGGCAGTGTTTAAAAAAAAAAAAACATTCCTGAACGCTGCGTCTCATGCTTTTAGATGCAAAGATGTGTTCAGTGTGAACAGCCCCTAACTCAATCTTAGTCAGACGATACACCCATGTACGTATTACACGATGACAATTGATTCAAAAGACATGTTTTTCTTCTCAATAAGGCATATCACTTGAGAGCATTTTACTTCTCTACGAACAAATAAGAGAACGAGCCAAACGTTTTCCGTTACAGATGTTGGAGTGCATTCAGGGTTTGATTTCATGGATCAGTAAACGTGAATGTTTGTCCCCAGGGTTTTTTCTGCAAGAGTGAGGAGGACTTTGACAGCTGGTGTGATCTGGTTCAGCAGGTTAGACTGTCACATGATTTCAAAAATGATCAAAAACATGATTTACCCACTTGCTTCCTTTACAGTTTTAACTTGCACTCATCATTTCACTCTGATTTTTAAGGAGCTCCTTAAGAAAGGAAATCTGCGGATGTTCGAGCTGGTAGAGAAACACCCCTCTCATTGGCCTCCATTTGTTCCTCCCACCAAACCAGAGGTGCAGACCACAGGAGCAGGTATTGAGGAACAAGTGGTGAATTTTCTATGAAGCCTGTATTTATAATGCATTATCAGTATATTGTTAATGCATGCATAATACATGCAAAACGATTAGCTCACTTCCAGATAATTTACTCACCCCGTTGTCATCCAAGACGTTTAAGTCTTTCTTTCTTCAGTCATAAATTGTTTTTTGAGGAAAATATTTCAGGATTTCTCTTTATATAGTGAACTTCTATGGTTCCCGTGAGTTTGAACTTCCAAAATGCAGTTTAATTGCAGCTTCAAAGGGCTCTAAAGAAGGGTCTTATTAGGGATGGGCAAAAAAATTGATTTTTCGCTTAATAGTTTTTTAAAAATGACATCATTTCGATATCGATTCTCAAAAGCAGCGAATCGATCTTTTTTACTGTATTTATGCCGCGTTCCAGTACCTGTAAAAGTGCAATGGAACAGCAGTCAAACCTGTGACTTCCCACCCGTGAACTCTTACTCCACAGCATTATTTCAGCAAACATTTAAAACAAGTTAATGTGAATCTTATCATTGGTCTCCTCCACTAGATGTCACCCTCTTATTTACCTTTTATTTTAATTTTTGATGTTAACTGCTAATTTTTTAGAAATATCAATAGCATTTGTATTAAAACCATATTCACTGAATATAATTTAAAAAATCGAGAATCGAATCGGGACATCTGAATCAACACCCAGCCCTAGGTCTTATCTAGCAAAACAATCAGTTATTTTCTTAATAAAAAAAACACACTTTATACACTTTTTAGCTATTAATGCTCATCTTGCCTAGCTCGGCGTGAACTCTGTGTTTTCCGGTTCAAGACAGTTAGGGTATGCCGAAAAACTCCCATCTCATTTTCTTCCCAACTTCAAAATTGCCCTACATCGCTGTTTTACCTTTTTATATAAAGGGCGTTTGATCTTCTTTGCATGTTCACTTTGTAAAAAGGGTTGGTACCTCTGCAGTTTTTCGATATATTCTAACCAAACCGGAACCTTGAACTTGAACCGGAAAACACAGAGTACTCACAGAGCTACCCAAGATGAGCATTTGAGATTAAAATGTATATAAATTGTCAATTTATTTATTTTTTTTCAAAATAACTGATTGTTTTGCTAGATAAGACTTCTTCCTCAGCTGGGATTGTTTAGAGCCATTTGAAGCTGCATTTAAACTGCATTTTGGAAGTTTAAACTTGCAAGCACCATAGAAGTCCATTATATGGAGAGAAATCCTGAAATGTTTTCCTCAAAAAACACAATTTCTTTCCAAAGGAAGAAAGAAAGACATGAACAAGGTAATGTGATTTTGGATGACAAGGGGTTGAGTAAATTATCTGTAAATTTTTGTTTATTATTTATTGAAATAATCCTTTAAAGCATTAGTTCACCCCAAAAATGTATTTCTCACCCTCATGTTATTCCAAATCTGCAAGACAAAGTTCATCTTCAGAACACAAATTAAGATATTTTTGATGAAATCCAAGAGCTTTGGAGAACAGTACTACCACATGTAAGGCCCAGAAAGGTAGCAAGAACAACAATAAAATAGTCCATGTGACATCAGTGGTTCAACTATAATGTTATGAAGCTATGAGGATACTTGTTGTGCACAAAGAAAAGAAAAATAAGGACTTTATTATGACAGTTTCTTAGTTTCTCACATGCACAAGAGTACCACGACGCTTAAAGGATTAGTTCACTTTCAGAACAAAAATGTACAGATAATATACTCACCCCCTTGTCATCCTAGATGTTCATGCCTTTCTTTCTTCAGTCGTAGAGAAATTGTTTTTTGAAGAAAACACTTCAGGATTTCTCTCCATATAATGGACTTCTATGGTGCCCCAAAGTTTAAACTTCCAAAATGCAGTTTAAATGCAGCTTCAAAGGGCTCTAAATGATCCTAGCTGAGGAAGAAGGGTCTTATCTAGCGAAACAATTGGTTATTTTCTAAACAAATTGACAATTTATATACTTTTTAACCTTAAATGCTCGTCTTGTCTCATCTTTGCGATGCACATGCATAGTCTGTGTAATCCGGGTCAATACAGTTAGGGAATATCGAAAACATCTCGTTTTCATCTTTAACTTAAATCGTCCTACAATGCTGTTTTACCTTTTTTTGTTTTGAAAATAACCGATCGTTTCGCTAGATAAGACTCTTCTTCCTCAGCTAGGATCATTTAGAGACCTTTGAAGCTGGATTTAAACTGCATTTTAGAAGTTCACCATTCATATCCATTATATGGAGAGAAATCCTGAAATGTTTTCCTCAAAAAACATAATTTCTTTACGAATGAAGACAGAAAGACATGAACATCTTGAATGACAAGGGGGTGAGTACATCACCTGTACATTTTTGTTCTGAAAGTGAACTAATCCTTTAAGGCATTATGTGTGCAATAAAATACATTAAGAAAACATAACCAATACAGGCTTCATAGAAAGAAAACTATGCAAACCGAAACTATGACGAACTGAATTAGTTTTAAAACCTAAACATCATTCCTTACCTCTGTGCTCATTCCAGAGTTCATCGAGTCCCCAGACAAGCTTTTTGAGTCAGAGGAGGAGTTTGAGATCCTAAATGTGTGAACGATCCACGGATGAAGAGATGTCAGTAGCCTTCCTCTGCTTCACGCTGCACAAGTGCCTCCGATCAACACCAAGCACACGCTTCCCATACGCAAAAAAACAACAGCAGAGCAGAAAATCAGTGAGCTTGTTCTGTGGCAAACAGGAAATTAACAAGCCAAGGAACCCCGTAGCAACTGTGTGACGTTTAGCCTCATTCAGGGGTCATATAAGAGACTTGTGTTTTTAACTATGGAAACTGAGAACTTGTCTAGTTTGCATGAACTTTTTTTCGTACTGTATCATGGAGTGGTGAAGGCTTTTTTTAATGAGGATATCTTTACAACCTCAACACACTCTACCTCCTGACTGCAGGAGATGGAGAATATGCAGACATCTTTAATTCAGTGTTATTCGAAAAATGACAACCTTATTGGTTATAAAAAGTGCCTCTCTTTTTGACATATTTATGTTTCTGACTGGTAAAGGTGATGTTTCCTTTCCTTATTACAATGGGTTAATTATTTCACCCACCCCTGCACATCTGTAAATATGGCTTCAAATTCAAATATTTAATTATGTTTAGCACATTTTTCGATCAATTTTTTAAAATAAATAAACTGTAAAGCGACCTAACTACGAGTTTCTATCATTTATTGGTACATATTGTCCATTTCATGTCCACACTGTCTTTGTATGTTCATAAAAGATGACAAATCTGAACGGGACTCTTCTTTGGTCTGTGTGAAATTATATACTGTGTAATACTAATATGTAACATATTTAAAGAAAAGATGTCAGTTGAAGTCTGAATCTGCAAAACATAAATTATTTAATCAAAATAATAGGGATCATACAAAACGCATGTATTTTTTTATTTAGCACTTACCTGAATAAGACATTTCACATAAAATACGTTATATACATACAGTCCACAAAAGAAAATAATAGTTGAATTTATAAAAATGACCCTGTTCAAAAGTTTACATACACTTGATTCCTAATACTGTGTTGTTACCTGAATGATCCACAGCTGTTTTTTGTTTGTTTGTTTAGTGATAGTTCATCAGTCCCTTGTTTGTCCTGAACAGTTAAACTGTCTGCTGTTCATCAGAAAAATCCTTCAGCTCCCACAAATTCTTTGGTTTTTCAGCATTTTAGTGTATATGAACCTTTTCTAACAATGACTGTATGATTCTGAGGTCCATCTTTTCACACTGAGGACAACTGAGAGACTCTGAGAGGTTCAAACACTCACTGATGCTCCAGAAAGAAAGAGCTGGGGGTGAAAACTTTTGAACAGAATGAAATTTGCACATTTTTCTTATGTTGCCTAAATATTATATATATATTTTTTTATTTAGTAATGTCCTTCAGAAGCTACAAAAGATACTTAAATGTTTCCCAGAAGACAAAATAAGTTCTTCAAATTCAAAAAGTTTACACCCTTGCCTCTTAATGCATGCTTTTTTCTTCCGAAGCATCAGTGTGTTTGAGCCTTCTGTAATAGTTCCATATGAGTCCCTCAGTTGTCCTCAGTGTGAAAAGATGGACCTCAAAATCATAGTCATTGTTGGAAAGGCTTCAAATACACTAAAATGCTGAGGAAACCACCGAATTTGTGGGACCTGAAGGATTTTTCTGAAGGACAGCAGGTAGTTTAACTGTTCAGGACAAACAAGGGACTCATTAACAACTATCACTAATTAAAAAAACAAGTTCAAGTGTATGTAAACTTTTGAACATGGTTATTTTAATAAATTCAACTATTATTTTCTCTTGTGGACTTTATGTAAACATCTTTTATGTGAAATATCTTATTCAGATCAGTACTAAATAAAAAACATGCATTTTGTATGATCCCTCTTATTTTTGGTAAAACAATTAACAAAATAACATTATTCAACATTTAGAATAATCAGAAATGTTTCTTGAGCAGCAAATCAGCATATTACAATGATGTCTGAATGATCATGTGACACTGAAAACTGAGTTATGATGTTGGAAATTCAGCGCTGCGTCACAGAAATGAATTACATGTTAAAATATATTCAAATAGAAAAAGTGATTTTAAATTATAAGAATAATTCACAATATTACTACTGTATTTGTGATTAAATAAAGCTTTGGGTGAGCATAAGAAATATTTAGAAACGTACTGACCTCAAACATTTGAACAGTAGTGCATTTTTGTGTTTTACTCGTTTAGCTTTTTTTATTTTATATATAATAATTTAGGAAATTTACCAAGTTTCCCCCACATTTTTATGGACATGGTTTTTGGTTAGGCAGAACATATGTGACCCTGGATCACAAAAGGGTCAATTTTTCAAAATTGAGATGTATACATAATCTGAACGTTGAATACTTAAGATTTCCATTGATGTATGGTCTGTTTGGATAGGGCAATATTTGGCCGAGATGCAACTACTAATGCAAAAATTACGTTTTGATATATTTTCAGTAGGAAATTTACTAAATATCTCCATGGAACATGATAGTTACTTAATATCCTAATAATTTTTGTCATAAAAGCAAAATCAATTTTGACCCACATAATGTATTTTTGGGTATAGCTACAAATATACCCATGCTACTTAAGACATTAAGTATTCCAGGGTCACATATATCTCAGCAATGGATAATTGTTGCTTAACTGTAAATATTCTCTTTTTGGCCAGCAGAGAGCAGCAGTGCTATCAACTAAGATACAGGACAAGTAAGTGATAAAATTGGGGTCTTAACATGTCCACAGCAAAGTTGCATCATTCCAGACATGAGAAATCAAAAGCACATGACTCAGTCAGGGATACCTTGGCACTTTTTTATTGCAATAGCTCTATTACAAGCAAAACCCAATCTAATAAATATACACGAAAAACAAAATATAAAAATGTAGAAGTAACCAAATAAAAAGAACCAAAAAGAAAACAAAAAAATCTCAAACAGCCTCATCCTTGAAACCAAGCGAGGTGCAGTGTAGCGTGTTGACGAGAGAAGGGATATCAAAAATTACAATATTTACAAAAGGAAGACGGCGCTGATAATGGTCTGCTCCAGTCATTATTATCAACATGTTTCAACCCAGCTTGAGTACTTGAGTAAGTGAGTACTGACCAAATGAACAGCAAATTGTTGACACAGACTTTGCCCATCTCTCTTTTCTTTTTTCTTTTTTTTGTCCAGCTCTTCCTTTCAGTCATTGTAAAAGGCAAACGACACGATTCCAAACAATATCAGTATCCCCAAAATATAACCTCGGTAGAGCCCCTAGTATAAAAAAAAACACAAGTTTGATTATTTTTCCAGGCTGTCACGGTAGTTATTGTGTAGAAAAATCCCCAAGAAACGGTATACTACTGTTTTTCATTTCACATTTTACATTAAAGCAACGCAATATCATGACACAATAGCATGACAAAAGCTAGTCAAAGAAAGAGAGCGGCCGCGCGCGGGCCGCTACCAAAACCGATGGGAAAAACGTCACCGACGTATGGTTTCGTCCCAACATAATCTGGACTACTACTGTAAAGCTTACACATCTTACTACACAGCTTTCAACCACAACCACAACCTCAACCCAAAATCTCTTCATATAAAGCTTCCAGGTACAAGCAAAAAGTAACTCTTAGTTTAAAAAAAAGGCTCAAGAGATGAGGGGAAAACAGGTTGTCTGAAGTTGTATATACACTGAACTCCCCCTCTCAGCACTATATTCGTACAGTCAATAAATAAACAAACACAGACGATCAATAAATAATCAATAAATTAACAAAAACGTACCACGTGGGGAATGCAAACTAGCACGACGTTATCCTTCAGTACTGCGGCAGTTTGTAAGACTAGTAGTGAAATGCAAATACGTAACCACAAGAAGTAGTAAACATCGTCTGTGTCGTCGGTTTGTGACCAGTGGCTACATCGAGGCTCAAAAACACTCCCAATCTATGTAAACAAGGCTATTTTAAACGAGGACAGAAAAGCCGCGGTCGTGGAAATGGCGGTATTTTGCATCTCAAGAGTCGATATCACACTAATACAGGCAAGGCTGAGAGGATTTTGTGAGCGTTTTCCCAACGGCGTGAACAGGAGGTAGCATCCAGTTAACTCGGAAACACTGTCTCGGCTAAAAAAGTGCTCTGGTACTTGTCTCATACTTTCGAATTCGCCCGATGTCGCCTCGTTTCTCAGACACTCTCGCGGGGGGGACGCTGTCATGCATCGAAAACACCTAGTGAGATGGTTTCATGACTGTACACTACGAAAAAAAAGAACATATAACTTCGAACCCTTTTACTGTTGACCCCTGAAAAAATACTCAATTACTTTATACAAATAAAAACGGGCGGAACGAAGTACGGCGAGTGTCGGGGCGATGAGCGCGGCTCGTTATACAAAATGATACTCACTGATATACAAGCTTCTCCTATTTACATCCGCTTTTTTTTTTTTTTGCGTGGAGAAACATAAACCTGTAACCTAAGAGCTATGACGCGTTTCGTATCGTACACACACAAAAATAGAAGTGCTAGATATCTGAAGCTCACAGTTCTAATTTAGCGAACCCGCTCTAGTAAACGAGGCCGAAGACGAGAACCAAAACGAACCCAAATATTGTCGTTCGGACAAAAAAACGGACAAATGAAACCGGTTGTTGAGGCAGTTATGTGGGAAATACAGAGCATTAGAGGTTGTGCAGTTTCTCAGTCTTTGTTGTTGGAGGTCTGAGGAGGAGGAGGAGGAGGAGGCGGCTTGCTCTTCGGCGTTCCAGAGTTCAGTGGATTCTCCGTGTCCTGATTCCCCTTCGGGCACCAGCGTTTGACTCACTCAATCTGCAAAGTTGAAGAGACAGATTTGGACGTTATGAAATGATTCATGTGTTCAATGTTAACATTCTGTATGCATTACTGTAAGTCAGAAAGGAGGGGGCATGGGTTTGGTTTCTAGCCAATGCATGCTTAAATGTACACTAGAAGTCACTCTGTATGAATTAGAGCTCATTTATATATTGAAACCAGAGTTTACTATAGTAGTATTCAAATCTATTATGAAAGAACAGAACAATACAACACTTTATGGTGGATCATATATTTTAATGCCTGATTTAAAAAAAATATAGAACCATCAGTAACCACCAAAAACATGTCATTTATGAAAATAGTAATAATGCTTTTTTGCTTTACAAAAAATACAAAATCAGTTTGTTTTTAGTGTTTTTAAGTTCTTAAACCCTGGGTTGTTATTTGTTTAGATTATATATATGATCTCTTAACAATGAGCTTGAGAGAAAACATAACATTTAACCTTTACTGCAAAAAATTACTTTCTTACTTAATATTTTGGTCTTGTTTTCCATAACAGATATGTTGTACCACAAAACCTGTCTTAATTTGTATACATTTTGGGTTTAATTTTTTGGAATCTGAATAAGCTTTCCATTGATGGATGGCTGGTTAGGACAGGACAATATTTTGCTGAGATACAACTACTTGAAAATCTGTAATCTGAGGGTGCAAAAAATCTAAACATTGAGAAAATTCCCTTTTGAAGTTGTACAAATGAAGTTCTTGGCAATGCATATTACTAATCAAAAATTAAGTTTTGATATATTTACGGTATTTACATCTTTACTGAACATGATCTTTATCCTAATGATTTTGGACCTAAAAGAAAAATTGATAATTTTGATCCACACTATTGCTATAAATAGATCTGTGCTACTTAAGACTGGTTTTGTGGTCCAGGGTCACATATCTAAACATGGTTAAATCAAGAGAAATGTACTTGAGAAGCAAATGACTTTTTCTGAGAAAAAAACATTTTTGTTTGTTTGTTTTAAGCAAAAAATGAACAAAATGTAAATATATTTAGTTTTTGATTAAAACAAGAAAAACTACTTCTCTGAAGAAAAAAAAATACATTTTGTTAGTTTTTGCTTAAAACAAGAAAAAATATCTGCCAATGGGGCAAGAAAAATAACATTGTCTTCCCTTTGAATTAAGGTTATTTTTCTTACCCCACTGCCAGATTTTTTGTCTTGTTTTAAGCAAAAACTAACAACATTTTTTCAGAAAACAAGACTTAATATCTTATGTCATTTTGCTTCTCAAGTACGTTCAAGAACGTTTTGATATTTTTTCCTGGAAAACAAATTAAGACACTAAGTAAGAAAAATGTTTCATACAGTGTTAGTATGGAATCCTATTTGTTGTTCATTATTAAAAGAGCGGGCACTGTAAGTGTGAGTGCAAGTCTCTTTATAGCTTTAATAAATAATGTATGAAAAATCACTTAAGCTTACTTGTATGACAGTGTGAGTGCAACTTTACCCACAGAGTTCTTATTGAAATCTATGTAGGTGAGCAAGAAAAAAGCTTGTGTAGGACATTGGAAGCAATAATGCATCTGTGATAGACCAGGAATTCAAAAACAGCATTTTAAGTCATCTTGGTGAAAGGTTTTACTGGACTGTTAAAACTATGAAAGCAAGTTTTTTAGGCAGCATGCAAGTGGATTCCTTTAATATCATATTTGCACATCACAACTCTGTGTTTGCACAGTCGCTCTGTGCACATGAAGTGCTCTTTTCCCAGTGCTATTCAAAGTGCAAAAACAAAAGTTTTAGAAAATCTGTACAAAAACAAAACAACATCTTTGAAAGCAACAGCAACATTTTTCATAGTTTCTCTTCACACTATAACAGTGTCAAGTTCTGCTGCATCATCTCTCATCAGGACTGTAGAAAAAACACATTTGATAAAAAAAAAAAAAAAAAAAGACAAACTGGTGCAATTCACAACTGCATCTTAAATAAACTGTTTAGGTTTCTTTACATCACATAAGGCAATCTGTTCAATAACAATCTCAGCTGTACAAGACCAACAGAGAAATGAATGTTGATGCAGCATGCAGCTTTTAGAGGGCTACTAGCCCTCACTTATTTTGTAGCATAAGGGGAGACAGAGATGCAACCAACCTTTTGAGGCAGTGGCACGTCCTCCCGAAACGGAGAAGTCTATACCAGCGTAAGCATCGCTCTCTTGGAGGTTACTATGAGCCGGGTGTGGAGGGGGAGTGTCGCGTGTGACCCTGGGCACTTCTCTCAGGTCCAGAGCGATGTAGTTGAGGTAGCTGGATGAGGTGTTCTGAGGCGCCCCTCCGCTAGCGGAGCTCGTCGCTAGGGCTGCCGAGCCGGGAGAGGCGTCCGAGTGTGACCACATGCTAATGAAGGAGCTGGAGTTTTGCCATCTGCCAGCGTCGGGGAGATTCTGATTGGCTGAGGGCCTGATACCACAACCGCCGGCATACGAAGCAGGCGAGGGGATGAACGTCTCCGAACTGTGTCGTCTCCTTCCCTGCGGGTCCGCTCTGATGACCTTGGGCTCCGTATGGGTGAACGGCACACGCTCGGAGATACAAAGGTGCTGCATTGTTCTCAACGGACCGTCTCCGCATTCGTCGTGCACCTTTTCAGGATCTAAGGTAGTCGACGCTTGGCCGTAAGAGCACCCTAAGGGACGGGCGTAGTTGGGCGGGTTCCACGGCGCTACGAGCGAGTGTCGAGGAGGGCGGTCCTTCAGGAGGCTGTCCATGTTTAGGCCCAAGTAGTCGTGGTCGGGTGAGGAGCAACAGTGCCGATAGCAGGGCTGAGAAGGCGGCGGAGTGGAGGGTGAATTTACGGAGGGTGGAGAAGCAGCGGCGTGAGAGGGACGGGAGGCGAAGTTCATGTGAATGTACTCTCCGGGACTAGGCGGGCTTAGGGGCTCGGCTGGGGACATGGGAACGTACTCCAACTTTTCATGCTTTTCTCTTGACGGGGCTTTGTAGGAGCGTGGGAGCGAGAAGTACGAGGTCTTTGGACCTTCAGGCGAAGCCTGTGAAAAGCCTTCGGCCACGGTAAGCTGGGACATGTCCATGTAGTCGTCATACTCCGCTTGCTCCCTACTGGACGGGCTGTCGCCCGGGAGCATCATCATGTATCCGTATCGGTCCGCTTGCTGCGAGGAACAGGGGTGAATGTCCAGGGTGGCTGGGTGGTTCGCTCGGGGTTGCATAGGGGTGTAATCTGCATTAGGAGAGGGAGCAATGCTGTAGATCATGGGCATATAGCCGTCATCTTTTGGCAGTTTCTTTTGACACTCAGAGCTGAGCAAGGGAGGCTTGTTTGGGTGATGTAATTCAGAGTAAGACTTATAGGCTGACTTCAGCAGGCACGAGCAAACCTGGTGTCGTTTCGACTCCACCGGGCTCGATTCGTCTAAAGAGGATGAGGTTTGTGTAGCTTTCTGCTGCGTGATGCTCATACCGCCGCCGAGCTTCGGCTTGGACGAATGTGCTAGCTTGAGGAAAGTTCTCTCCATGTAACTGCTCTCCTCCTCGAAAGTCCTCGCCCCATGCCAATCCATGGTCATGTATTCAGTCAGCCGATAGTCCTCCCGAATGGGCGGAGTGCTCCCGTGGGATTCGGGTGTGGTACAACTTGCGTGAAAGTACCTGAAGTCACACGGGCTGGGGCAGAATTCGTCAGATGAGTTGAAGCCTCCGTCACTAGGAGAGCCACATATGGAGGAGCTGGAGGGGCGAGTGTGCGTGTCCGAGGCCGAGCCATGCCCGCTGCTGCTGGACACGCTGATGGGGCTGGTGGCAGACAGGAAGTGAGACACAGGGAGGGAAGCGGACCGGGTGTGGTGGCTCGAACCGGGTGAGGCGTGGGCGCAGCAGCTGCCGCTTTCTTCTCGGCCCACGCTGAGAACGGGGGTATTGAGGTGCACCAGGCTGCCCGTGCCAGAGCTAAGGGGGCGGTCCTGAGTGCCTTCGCCCTCACTGGAGGTCCGGTAGCGCTGGCCCTGCCTTCTGTTTTTCCCTGTAGGCGGTGTGCCCGTCACCGAATCTGTCCTGGAGGGGCGCTGCAGCCCGGTTTGGCTCGGGGGAAGGTTGCCAAGATGTCGGCGCGTAGTGATAAACGGCAGGGGATTGGAGCCGGAGGATTGACTTTTGCTCCGCGGCCTAAAGTCAGGAAAGGCTTTCAGAGCCTTCATGGTGTCGAGAATGGTTTCGTGCATGTTCTGCGCCACCACCGAGTCCTCGACTTGCACCCAGATCTCGCCAGGGCCGATGGAAGAAGAGCGGCCCACCTCGATAAAGAAGAAGCTCTCGGAGTGGCCGCAGCGGCGAATGTTCATCAGCGGCAGGTTGACGGCGGGCGTCTCCGAGTTGAGCTTCACCAGGTGAATGGTCTTGGCGGAAAGGCACAGACGGTACACGCCCATTAGATTCCTGGTCTGACCCAAGCCTTTAGGTTTGACGTTCACCTGCCACACCTCCTTGAAAATCGTACCCGGCGAAATCGTCCCGTAGCCGTCGTCGAGTTCGTCGTTGTCTAGCTGCCCCTTTTTCCCCTCCGTCATAAGTTCGGTGAGGGCTAAGTACCACTCCTCTTGCTCCTGTTCGCTTTCCGCCACCACGGCGAAATACTCGTCTTTCGTGTAAAGGGCAATGAGGTATTTGTTCTTAGCATCCGCCCTCTTGTTCACCGTAAAACACTGGGAGAGATAAATCACCCTCTTGGCAGGGCACGCGACACCAGAGGCAGCAGCTTTGAGGGCGTTTCGAAATTTCTTCTCGCTGTCGTAATACTCCAAGCGACTGGGCCCGAGGTTGCTGGGGCCCCTCAGCACGAAGAACCTCTTGTGGCCATGCTTCTGTTTTCTGAGATAGCCACATTTCCATATGTCCCTGTCCACGCCGCCGGAGCAGGCGGCAGCGGCGGCCAGGGCAGCAGCAGTGGTGTCAGCGCTGAGTACGCGACAGAAGGCAGAGTCGTGCACTTTATACTGGAGGGGTGGCAGGTTCTTCCTCAATACAGCATCCTGAGGGTTGTCATCCGGGAACAGATGATGCACTTTAAAGTGGTAAGGCGGATGGTACCTCCTCTGTGGCTGAGAATGAGAGGAGGCCGTTAAGTGCATGGGCAAACGGGAGCCGCTGTTATTGATTGAGGTGGTGGAGGAGGAGGAGGAGGCGGAGGAGAAGGATGGAGGCTCCCCGGCAGCACAAGAGATGTCGCCGTTGGTCGCGGCCGTTTTCGTGACAGCGCGACGCGGTTGTGCCTCCAGTGTCAACATGACGCCGTGATTCGGTAAACGCGGCCGATCTTCCATGGGACAATGCGATGAAAGGTCACTTTACCTCCGCTTTACACTGATGCACGGCCCATTTTGTTGGCTGCGGGCTCGTAGCTCAGATACAATTACGCGTTCGAGTAATCCGTGCTGCTTTCCGATGTATCCCTCGGGTGATTCCTCAGCACGACGAAACGTTGCCTCTTCGCAGAGCCTCCATCATTGCTGGTAGCCATGATAAATCTTTATTTGCCCGCTTCACTCATGGTGGCTACACATCACTACAGCCCAGCGAAAACATCACGTGACGCGCACGTCAGCGCACTGCGCGGGGTGAACGGGGTTAGCGGGCGCCTCCGATTGGTCCGCTCGCGAAAAAAGCTGTGACGGACAGTCCTCTCAACCAATCAGAGGCGTCGATCCAGCAAGCGCGTCTTGTCGATTGGAGAGGAGATCTGCCGTCTGCCTCTGTGTGCAGACTCTGATGCTGGAATAAATGTCTTTGTAACGGGAATAAAGATGAGGAGCACAAACGGTCCATTTTACATCAAATATAGTGTTACATCTTTTTACTATTGGAATTATTTTTAATGACAGACAGAGACGTAGTGCCTCGCGATAATCTATCAGTCAAAAGTTTGGACACTCCTACTCATTTCTTATAATTTACCTTATTATAACACAATTCAAATAATTGTAGATTAATAGCAAAGTCATCACAAAAATGAAACCCTGTGGTGCTCAGAAAACGCTCATGTTAAACAAAAATATAAATATAAAACATTAAAACATGGTTTTGCACTTTCAGCCAGTGTTGTTCGGGTAAAGTGGTCCACCCTGAACCTTCACTAATTCTACTCATACTCATTAAATGTATATATTGACTTTTTAGGAAACAGAAATGAGTGTCATGAAACTAAAGACACAAACAGCATGTTCTATTAGCTGTTTTGAATTTTACTGAATTATAACCTTAATACTGAATTATAATACACTGTGTTTTTGGGTTTGTTAATTATGTTGCTGAATTTGTTTATTTGATAATATGTGTTAATAAACATAAACATGAATAAATAAACAAATAAATTATTGTGTGTTTATAATTTCTAATTAAGATACAGGATTTTTTTTTTTTTCATGAATCACGTGATAAAATAGATTTTCATGAAAGAGATGACCCACTTTACTTGCTGAAATGACATTTGTCCGGAGTGTGTGATCTCAAATAATATTTATTGGTATATACCTTTGAAATAACATGTGAAAAGTAAAGTTATCAAAGGTAAAAGACAAGACAACAGCAGGGTATCTAAACTACTAATTTAATAGTACAAAAAAAAGTGGCCAACTTTATATGTAATCTCAGTATTATTTTGATTTGTGCTTTTTTATGCTTAAGGAACTGCTTAAAGCCCATCTCTCGCAAACTGATGCTCTTGTTTCATCTTTGTAAGCATGGAAAAAATGCTGCTTTTTGTTTTGTTAATAATAGGCTATGTCTATACAATATCCGACAATATTATTTCAATTGATTATTAATACCTCTCTATGCACTTTGTAAACAGACGTGACCACTTTTTTCCCAAAATGTATTGCCTCTATAGTCAGGAATGTTAAGACACAGGAGATGAATTAATGGTAAAATGAGCAGGGTTTATTAAATAATAATCTTCAACAGCCTATGTAGTTATATCATGAGATGAAGGCATAATCTTATCTACCAAAAAAAAATAAAAAATTAGATAAAACAAAAACAGAAAAATAAAAACTATTATGAATTATATGTGTATATATAGAATGCATCAGGAAAAAAAAAATGTTAATATTGCATTAAATAAACAATTTAGGTAAAACATGAGGACTGAAAGTGTACATGAAGTCCTAGCATATAATATTTGAAAATTTGTACAAATATCAGGCTTTTACATCAGTGCTTTTTCATGCTGTTTACACATTCACACTTGGATTTCACACTGCATAAGCAAATGTCCTGAAGATTAATTTCATAATGCAACACAACTAAACATCTACATCGAACATATACAAAAAGGAAGGGCATTGTCTAATGATTTTATCAGAGCCAAATACATCCAGTCTTAATAAAATGTCAAATCATTTCTGAACTGGAGTAAAAAAAACCTGTAATATTATATTTTAAGGTTACAGATTGTTTACAAGCGCTATCCTCATCCAGAGCTAACACACTCCTAAAACCTTTCAGTGAATAGTTCTTTAAAAGACTGTTTTTCTTAGTATTGAGAACATTTTATCCTCTTTCCAGTGAAAAGCTTCTGAGGATGTCTTCATGGAACCATCAATACCAATGATGAAGCTCTATTTTTAAGAGTGTTGTGTATCCTTTTGGCAAGCAGTTGACATTTCTTTGGGTTATTTAGTGATCATCTGAGGTGTTTCAGTTCTCAAGTAGTGACTCTGGAAATGGCCATCAGCATTAATGCCCACTGATCATCAGTGATGATGAATCATGACATTTTCCTCATTGCACTCCATTAGGGGCAGCTGGGCCACATGTCACATGGTTGCAAGCTTCCTCACTGCTCCTAAGAAGCCTCTTGAAGTCTTTTGGCACGACTGAACTGCAACACAGCAAGATAGACTGGCAACATCAGCCTTGAACATCTGAAAGTCCCTCAAAGCCTCACTTTTAGTTGAGGCTGCAACAAGCATTTGGATTGTTTCACTAAAACCTGACAAATATGGATCTCTTTTAAATGGATAGTTCAAAACATTTAATTAATGAAAAATGTCAAATGGTGTCACACGTTTTTAAAAAAGGCAGGTTCACAATGGTGTTTGCATTCCAAAGAGCTTTTCTTCTTTGCCTGCTGAGGTGCGTATCAAACATAATATTTAACATATTACGATATACAATGATAATACAAGTGATCCTCTGGATTAGATATAGCTATATTCAGTGCTTTGTAGTATCTGATTACATGTAATCCTGATGTAATCAGATTACAAAATTTAAATACTCATCAGACTACAGTTACTTTTTTTATTGATTTTAAACATTTAAATGTTCCTTTCTTTAAAAAAAGCCTATTTTTTGTTTTTAATCATTTAGTGCTTTATTTCGATTTATTTTGTTTTATTGTAAAATGATTTATTTTTTAATGTAACATTGTAATTAAAAGAAAGTACCTTTACAAGCCCCAGTTTGGGAAACCCTGATGTAATATGATGTTTAATGCACTTCATGTTGTTGATAACAAAGAATGGAATAAAAAGTAATCTAAAAGTAGTCAAAAATGAGTCCGATCATATTACCAAAAATGTGTAATGCAATGGATTACGTACTAACTTCAATTTTCATCATGTAATTTGATCTTGAGTAATAAACTACAATTTGCAAGTAATACCCAGTGATGACTATACTTTATTTTTAATGTTGTTTAGCACACACTGCAAAAAAAAAAAGAAGCTTATCTTACTTAGTATTTTTGTCTTGTTTCTAGTCAAAATATTTAAAATTCTTAAATTAAGATGCATTTATTAGACAAGCAAAATGGCATAAGATATTTAGTCTTGTTTCCAGGGAGGAAAACAACTAAATTAAGTGCAGTTTTCTTAAAATAAGTAAAATTATCTGCCAGTGGGGTAAGTAAAATACTCTTGTTTTAAGAGTATTATAAATGTACTTGTTTCTAGGGGGGAAAACTAAATTAGGTACATTTTGCTTAAAACAAGACTAAATATCTTATATCATCTTGCTTATCTAGTAAATACATCTTAATTTAGGAATTTTTAGATGTTGTTGTTTGTAAAAAACAACAACAAAAAACAAAAAAACAAAAATTAAAAATTAAATTAAATTTAAATAATGTGTTATCCTGCTGCCTTAAAATGTTAAGTTCAGTCAATTCAAATAAGTTTATTCAACAACTTATCTAACTTATCTTTGAGTTGACTAAACTAAAAAAATGTTTCTTAAATTTAACAGCTGTGTTTGTTACTTGGCTGCCTTAATATTTTAAGTTGAATCAACTCAAATATCTAAGTTGTCACTTAGTAAAATGTAACATTTCAAGTTGGCTAAACTTCTTTTGATTGAACTAAGGCAGCCAGGTAACAGGTTTTTGTTCTATTAAGAGATTTAAATGTTGGTTAGTTTTGCTTAAAATGAGAGTAAGCGATTCTCAAAAAAATGTATTAATGAAAATATAATCTGATGTCACGGTGGAAAATCTAAAGGTCACTAAGGGATTTGGATAATGGCCGATTTTCTTCTTAGAAAGCATCAAGGAAGATACAATGGCACCCTTCAACAGCACAGATTCTTCCGGAGTTTCCACTGCTCACCATCATCAGTAAATTCAGAGAAGCCTACAAATGAAAAAGGAGGACAGTTACTGTTTTTCTTTTTTGTTGACATCAGTTTTGTGTTAGGAAAGTGTGGTTTTAGAAAGGTGTGATTCTGAATGAAGCATAATTTAGTATAATTTAGCCCACTTTCTAGTCTATAAAAGTATACTTTAAGAACAACAGTGGTAAACTTTGAGTACACAACTACATCTATGTTTCCAGTTTGTACTGCAAGTATACTAAAAGTATACTTGCAGTACAGTGGCTTGGGTTTAAAGCCATATCAATGGCTTGGGTTTAAATGTTTATGAAGCTATAAGGTGGTATAAGAGCTATTATATCTGCTGGACGAAATTTAACAACGTGTTTACATTACAAATGTATTTTCAGGTCCAGCTCACTTGGTTCCACTTCATGCATCAATGGTTGTCACTACAAAGGGGTCTTGCAATTTGCTTGTTAGTAAAAAGTGACACTGGACCACAAAACCAGCCATAAGAGTATATATATATATATATTACATTGGTTTGGTTTGTTATGGTTTGTTAGGATTCAACTATTTGAAAATCTGGAATCTGAAGGTGCAAAAAAATCAAAATATTTGTTTTGATATATTTACAGTAGGAAATTTTACAAAATATCTTGACTTGATCTTTACTTAATATCCTAATGATTTTTGGCATAAAAGAAACATTGATCATTTTGACCCATACAATGTATTTTTGGCTATTGCTAAAAATATACCTGTGCTACTTAACACTGGTTTTGTGGTCCAGGGTCACAAATATTCAAAACTCTACAACACTGTTCAAACTTTTGTGTCAGTAAGAAATAAAAAAAAGAAAAGAAAGAATTATTTTATTCAGAAAGAATTATTTTTATTCATAATAAAAATAAATGTCGACCTGTTCAGAAATGTTATCAAAGTGGAGTGTGAGGAGCTTTCTGGAACGTATTATTTCTGTTTGTGAAATTAAAATTTTTTGAACAAGATGATTGCTAAGAGGATAATCTGACTATTTCATTTCATTTTAGTTGTTAGGAGACAGGCACATATTCTGTAACTAGGTATTGAAGCACGAGTTTACTAAATGCATTTAGCTAGTAGCCATGCAATAAAGTTGTGATGTCCCAAATGCAATCAAGTCATGCTGCATTCATACCGCTAGGTGTCAGCATAAGTCCAACATACACTGAACAAAATTATAAACGCAGCACTTTTGTTTTTGCCCCCATTTTTCATGAGCTGAACTCAAAGATCTAAGACTTTTTCTATGTACACAAAAAGCCTATTTCTCTCAAATATTGTTTACAAATCTGTCTAATCTGTGTTAGTGAGCACTTCTCCTTTGCCGGGATAATCCATCCACCTCACAGGTGTGGCATATCAAGATGCTGATTAGACAGCATGATTATTGCACAGGTGTGACTTAGGCTGGACATAATAAAAGGCAACTCTAAAATGTGCAGTTTTACTGTATTACCATTTGCCTCACGCAGTGTAACACATCTGCTTCGCATAGAGTTGATCAGGTTGTTGATTGTGGCCTGTGAAATGTTGGTCCACTCCTCTTCAATGGCTGTGCGAAGTTGCTGGTAATTGGCAGGAACTGGAACATGCTGTCGTATACGCCGATCCAGAGCATCCCAAACATGCTCAATGGGTGACATGTCTGGTCAGTATGCTGGCCATGCAAGAACTGGGATGTTTTCAGCTTCCAGGAATTGTGTACAGATCCTTGCAACATGGGGCCGTGCATTATCATGCCGCAACATGAGGGCCCTCAGGATCTCGTCACGGTATCTCTATGCATTCAAAATGCCATCAATAAAATGTACCTGTGTCGGTTGTCCATAACATATGCCTGCCCATACTATAACCTCACTGCCACCATGGGCCACTCGATCCACAACGATGAGCATGCAGATGAGCTTCCCTGAGACGGTTTCTGACAGTTTGTGCAGAAATTCTTTGGTTATGCAAACCGATTTTTGCAGCAGCTGTCCGGGTGGCTGGTCTTGATCTTGGAGGTGAAGATGCAGGATGTGGAGGTCCTGGGCTGGTGTGGTTACACATGGGGCCCTATTTTAACGATCTAAGCACAAAGTGTAAAGCGCACGGCGCAGGTGCGCTCAGGGCGTGTCCAGATCCACTTTTGCTAATTTAACAACGGGAAAACGGTCCGTGCGCCCGGGCACATAGTCGAAATGGGTTGTCCCTATTCTCTTAATAAGTAAGGGGTGTTTTTTGGGCGTAACGTGCAACAAACCAATCAGAGTCTCATCTCCCATTTGTCACGCTGGGGCAAGGAAGAAGTGAGGATCTAAATGCAGCAAAATTTATTAAACAAACAAAATATCCAAACAAGGCAAAAACATGGCAAAGGCCTCCATACAAGGCAAAAACCATGCAACAGTTTACATAAAGCAAAACAACGACCAGACAACAAAGGACTGAAGTGCAGGTGTTTAAATACAGAGTAACGAGACTAACAAGGGGGTGGAGCTAATGAACTTCCATAGAAACAAATAAGGGAAAAACCAAACAGCACAGAGAATGGGAACACACAAGAACAAAAACACAAGAAACCACAGAAACAGTGGATACAGAAATAACTCTTGTTTAAGAGTCCTTAAACAAAAGGGGAAATTGAAACAGGACTGTAACAGAGCCCCTCCTCAAAGGGCGGATTCCAGACGCTCCAATAAAACAAAAGCCAAAACATGTTCAAGAGGGAGGCGGAGTGGAGGCGGAGCAGGGGAAGGGATGGAGGGCCAGGTCCATGAGGAGGTAGAGAAACTGAGAACTGAGGCAGGACCAGCAGAGTAGGGAGCCAAGGCAGAGCAGGAGGAGCCGTGGACCACCAGGGCGGAGCAGGAGCCCACCAGGGTGGGGCAGACGGAGCAGGAGCCCACCAGAGTGGGGCAGACGAAGCAGGAGCCCACCAGGGTGGGGCAGACGGAGCAGGAGCCCACCAGAGTGGGGCAGACGGAGCAGGAGCCCACCAGAGTGGGGCAGACAGAGCAGGAGCCCACCAGGGTGGGGCAGACGAAGCAGGAGCCCACCAGGGTGGGGCAGACGGAGCAGGAGCCCACCAGGGTGGGGCAGACGGAGCAGGAGCCCACCAGAGTGGGGCAGACGGAGCAGGAGCCCACCAGGGTGGGGCAGACGAAGCAGGAGCCCACCAGGGTGGGGCAGACGGAGCAGGAGCCCACCAGGGTGGGGCAGACGGAGCAGGAGCCCACCAGAGTGGGGCAGACGAAGCAGGAGCCCACCAGGGCAGGACAGACAGAGCAGGAGCCCTCCACAGTGTGACAGGAGATCTTGACTCTGAAAGATCGCCCGTGACAGGTGCAGACCCTGGAAGATCGCCCGTGACAGGTGCAGACCCTGGAAGATCGCCAATGACAGATGCGGATTCTGGGAGATCACACGTGACAGGTACAGACTCTGGAAGATCGCCCGTGACAGGTGCAGACTCTGGAATGGATTCATGGACTGAAACCGGTTCTGGGGCAGATTCAAGGACTGGAGAGCAATGTACAGCCCATACACTCAAAACAGCAACGGCCATTACGTAAAGAGCAACAGAGGGTGGCATGACCTCGATAGCCAGTGAGGCCCTGGGGATACCAGCTGATCGCACAGACATCAGTGGCGGATCCTTCACACTAGCAATCAGTCCTTTTAGTCTGGGCCAAGGCGTGGCAGCTACTTTGGCCAGTGACTTAGACGTGGTGGCCATAACAGGTGCAATCACTGGCATGGCGGCCATCTCAGTCAGGGTGGACAGCATGACATGAGAAGGCTCTGGCTTGGAATGCACGACCTGAGCAGGCATGATGTGAGCAAAACCTGACATGAAGATCTGGTCATTGGAAAACTCTGGTATGGCTGTCATAATATGATGAGACTTTGACATAGCGGCCAACTTATGGAAAGGCTCTGGAGTGGTGGTCTTGAAATGTTCATGTTTCAGCTCTCCCACAGTGAGGGAGGATCCACAAAACTGCAGAACAAAGTCTATGTACAATGCTAAAGTCCAACTTGGGTCTCCCCCAGGCAACACTTGGCTTAGGTCCTCATCCAGACCACTCCAGAAACAGTCCATTAGCATAACCTCATCTCCAGATACGAGGTTGGAAACAGTGAGGAACTCCTTGACATAATCCTCTATGCTGCGGCCATCCTGAAAAATGGAGCACAGAGTGCTTACAGGGCCCCATGCTGCTGCTAGATCCATTGGTTCTGGTCGTTCTGTCACGCTGGGGCAAGGAAGAAGTGAGGATCTAAATGCAGCAAAATTTATTAAACAAACAAAATATCCAAACAAGGCAAAAACATGGCAAAGGCCTCCATACAAGGCAAAAACCACGCAACAGTTTACATAAAGCAAAACAACGACCAGACAACAAAGGACTGAAGTGCAGGTGTTTAAATACAGAGTAACGAGACTAACAAGGGGGTGGAGCTAATGAACTTCCATAGAAACAAATAAGGGAAAAACCAAACAGCACAGAGAATGGGAACACACAAGAACAAAAACACAAGAAACCACAGAAACAGTGGATACAGAAATAACTCTTGTTTAAGAGTCCTTAAACAAAAGGGGAAATTGAAACAGGACTGTAACACCATTCCCTTCAAGAGCGAGTTGCGCTCCTCAGTAAACTGAGGAGTTCAACGAGTGATGTTTTACTGAAATTACCTGTTAAGTGGCCAGTCAATATTTCATTCATCTGCGTTGGATTCAGGCTTTTAAATAGCTCCGTGCGAGGAGTCAGTTAATATATATGTGTGTGTATTGGCACAATTGTTTAATTAATTGGCCAATTTCATTCATCATTATAAGTACTAATAGGCTGAACTGCAAATAGGTAGCCTAATTCTACTACACGCAGTGGCTATCCATCATTACATTTTTATATTTATGTAGCCTACACAATAATATTGTTTTACACTGTAATCCTATTGTTTTTTATATTTGGCATGTTTGTGTGGTGCGCATCCCTGTGTGTAATAAGCCAAGTGAACACGCGTTGTGGAGCTGCCCAGAGGCGCAATATCTACCAATGCACTCTTTAAATAACAAAAAAATAAAATAAAATTGCGCCATTGACTTTAGACTTTAGACCAGGTTTGAATTGGTCTATGGCGCAGTCTATTTTCAGTTCCTCAAAAACGCGCCAACAATGCGCCCGAACACACCTCTTTTTTAGACCAGCACGCCCATGGGCGCACAAACGGGCGCAAATGCATTTGCTAATTAAACAACGCAGCGCTGGAGTTAAACTAGCAAACACACTTGCGCTGCACCTTGCGCCACATTGCGCCTGGTGTATGATAGGGCCCATGGTCTGCGGTTGGATGTACTGCCAAATTCTCTGAAACACGTTTGGAGACGGCTTATGGAAGAGAAATGAAAATTCAATTTATGGGAAACAGCTCTGGTGGACATTCCTGCAGTTAGGAATTGCACGTTCCCTCAAAACTTACGACATCTGTGGCTTTGTGCTGCATGATAAAATTGCACATTTTAGAGTGGCCTTTTATTGTGGCCAGCCTAAGGCACACCTGTGCAATAATCATGCTGTCTAATCAGCATCTTGATATGCCACACCTGTGAGGTGGATGGATTATCTCAGCAAAGGAGAAGTTCTCAATAACACAGATTTAGACAGATTTGTCAACAATATTTGAGAGAAATAGGCCTTTGTGTACACAGAAAAAGTCTTGGATCTTTGAGTACAGCTCATGAAAAATGGGGGCAAAAACAGAAGTGTTTTTTGCCATATCAGAACGTGCAACATAAACAAACACAACTGAGTGCGCTATTAATTGCATCAAGTTGATATTTTTAATAATTGCTGGTTTAGTTTTAATGTATTGTAATATGTAAGTATAGTTTATATGCTATGCAATGACATAATTTGAGAAATACATACGTACCGTGTGAAATAACCAAAACAGGTCATTAGAAATGTTACTAGGACAGTTGACATGGAAACTTGAAATAATAACAGAGATTCATGCCTGCGAAAAACAAAAGAGCACAGAAGACAGAAACACAACCCAGGACAGAGATAGATTGAGATAGATGTCAGAGTCAGCTTTAGGCTCATCGAGTTCCCTAGGGGAAATGGATCGGCCTGCCTAAGTTTTGGACCATTTTAATCAGTAAATCCACAGTATAAGTAGGATACAGCTCCCAGGAGTGACAGTCTGTATCAAGAACAATAAAATCTATTAAGCTATCTCCAGACTCAGTGCAGATCCTATGAGTGAATCCTTGGAATATCATAATTTTTTTATTTATGAAACTTACCCACATTCAAGTGTTTATAAACAAAGGTTGCATAAAGCTAGAATAAAATGTTTTTGTTTACAAGCAGATCCCCTGTTTTTCTTTTGATTTTTTATGTTCAGATATTCATATAACAAAATATATACAAATGAATACCTATAGATAGTGCCAAAAAGAGAAGACAGGGCTGAAAGACATGAACAAAATATCAGTCAAAATATCTCTACTTTGGACTAGTTATGAAGTCTTGGCAGAAATGACACAATTACTCTGATACCGCACGCTAGGACTGGCTTTTTCATAGATCCATCTTGAAGTTAGCATCACCCTTGTTGCCTTGACAAAAACCCAACAGGATTTTTCCATTGGCTTTTTATTGCAGAGAATAACCAACTAAAGTGGACAACCATCAAGAGTTTATATTCTTGTTTACATTCATGATAAACACAGTGCACCCTCTAATGAATCTTTACTATTCCCTAAAGGAGAAAAGGAGAAACACTTTTTACATTGCAGTTCAGGACTTTTCAGGACAGTTCAGAGATATTTTTTCCTTTTTTGATTAAGTTCCGCTATTATATAGTGATTTATAATAGTGGTGGGTAGATTACCTACAAATTGTAGTCTGTTACTAATTACAGATTTTAGGTAATGTAATCTGACTACTTTTTTAGATTACTTTTTTAGATTTTAATTTAAACTTGTTTTTAAATGTAAATAAACATTTATATAAACCATATTGAAAAAAATATAATCCATGTTTGATGTCAACACCATAAAATGCATTAAACATTTCATTACAGTACATTTTGACATCTTTATGCAAACAGCATCTTTTCTTTAGCTTCTGCTTGGGTTGTCTAAAAGAAGTACTAAGACACAAGATCAAGACAACATTATGAATTAAAATGGAACTGATTGTTTGAGAATAACATTTTTTTGCTTTATAATGCAATATCATATCTTTTATAATATTATTATTAGTTTGGTAAATGTACCATGTCAAATGCAAACATTGTGATAGGACAAATGTTTAACTCCATTGGCTCTCCATAATGTAGCAAAATTACATTAATTTAATTATTCCTTGTTATGCCTGGCAGCTGTTCCTCACACATCCCACATATCTAATGGTACTTTGATATGACAAGATATGTGATAGATACACTTCCCATTTGAGATCGGAGCTGTATGCATAAATAATAAATATGTACATAAAATATATTTTTTATAGTACTGTATTTCTGTAAACATGTAACAATTGAAATGCATGCAGAATGTTCTGGAAAACACAAAAATAATCAGGAGTTACTTCCGAAAAGTAATTTAATATACTGAACGTGTGCAAATCTACAGCAGAACATCTTTAAAACAGTCATTGATATACAATAGTCTGCTTCATTATGGAAGGCAGGAAGTCAGCACAACAATTTATGTTTTAATATTCATTAACATAGTAACTAGAACTGTCATATTTTCTCAGGAGAGCATCTTAAAACTCTTAAAACATTTATATTTACATGAACACATAAAGCTATATTTGAATTTACAAATGTGTTATCATTCACAACAACATTCGTGTTTCAGGTAGATATACGTTTTAACTTCTTGCTCTACTTTAGATCTTATTCAAAACAAAAGCAGATATTTACAAGCCAATATTTCAGAAACTTCACCATGGCATTTACTAGTCACAAACTAGTTTAGATATAAAACATGACTTTGCTTTATGGACCATGTGACTGTACATAGCTATTTTTGCATTGGCTCATGTTTGCTGCAATGTTAGCCGTGGGCTTGGAGCTTCTGAGGAGCTCTGCGGCAGAGATTCGTTCACCGCAACTGGCCTTGGCACTTCTTGTCCTTCTCAGAAAAGCCATGAAGTTGTCATTCTGAGAACTGATTTTGGAAGCTCCGCTGCTGAGCGTCTGAGTGCCAGGGTCACCCTGCTTGCTTTCGAAGGAGTCTTTACGACCCAGGAGCTTTCTTTTAGACCTGCGAAATAGGAAAACGATATGAGAAGAGAAGGTGGAAGCCAACTCCAAAACAAGACCGGAGCCGTACGAGGAACTGCTGTATTTTGTAGCAGTGCCAATTAACCTGTGAATTATGGTGAACAGGTCCTCCGTTGTCTGAGATTTGGACTTGTAAAGAAACACATCATCTTCCTCTCCAACCAGTTGTAGAGGTCCAAGGTCAGGCATTCGCTCCCTCTTCTCTACAACATAAGTTGGATGATCTGTTGACATTACACAGGTTAGTCATGAATTAGTCACCCTCATGTCACTCCAGACTAGTAAGAGCTTCTTTCATCTTTGGGAACACAAATTAAGATTTTTTTTTTTGTTTCAAGATTTATTTTTTGGCATTTTTGTCTTTTATTAACAGAACAGCAGTGAGACAGGAAATTAAGTGGGAGAGAGAGGGGGGACAGAATCGGGAAAGGTCCACAAGGTGCTATCGGCTCTGACAAATTAAGATATTTTTGATGGAACCTGAGAGCTTTCTGACTTTGCATAGACAGAAACACAACAGACACGTTTAAAGGATTAGTTCACTTTCAGAACACAAATGTACAGATAATGTGCTCACCCCCTTGTCATCCAAGATGTTCATGTCTTTCTTTCTTCAGTTGTGAAGAAATTATGTTTTTTGAAGAAAACATAGGATTTCTCTCCACGTAATGGACTTCTATGGTGCCGCCGAGTTTGAACTTCCAAAATGCAGTTTAAATGCAGCTTCAAAGAGCTCTAAACAATGCCAGACGATGAAGAAGGGTCTGGAGATATAGTTATTTTCAAAACTAAACAATTTATATACATTTTAGCTGCAAATGCTTGTCGTGTCATCTCTACGATGTGCATACATAGTCTGTGTGATCCGGGTCAATACAGTTTTCATCTTCAACTTCAAAATCATCCTAAAATGATGTTTTAGCTTTTTTTGTAAAGGCTGTTTGATCTTTGTATGTTTATTTTATTCAATTTTTGTAAACACTGGGTTGGTACTTCTGCAGCGATGTAGGATGATTTTAAAGTTGGGGACGAAAACGGGATGCGAGACAAGACGAGCATTTGAGGTAAAAAGTACATAAACTGTCAATTTGTTTTAAAAATAACCTTTAAGAGCCCTTTGAAGCTGCATTTAAACTGCAATTTGGGAGTTCAAACTTGGAAGCACCATAGAAGTCCATTATATGGAGAGAAATCCTGAAATGTTTTCCTCAAAAAACATAATTTCTGTACGACTGAAGAAAGAAAGACATGAACATCTTGGATGACAAAGGGGTGAGTAAATTATCTGTACATTTTTGTTCTGAAAGTGAACTAATCTTTTAAGGCCCAGAAAGGTAATTAGGACATCATTAAAACAGTCCATGTGACAGTGGTTCAACCATAATGTTATGAAGCTACACTTTTTTTTGCAAATTTTTGAAAACAAAAATAAAATTTTTCTGTATCATTCTCTGCTGTGCATTCATGGGATTATCACGACACATGCATTGTTATTTTTGTCTTCTTTGTGCAAAAAAAGTATTCTTATAGCTTCATAACATTAGGGAGAACCACTGATGTCACATGGACTATTTTATCGATGTCCTTTCTACCTTAATGGGTCTTGAACTTGGTAATTGCACTGCTGTCTAATCAGGGTCAGAATACACTTGGATTTGATCAGAAATATAAAAATAAACTAAGATCTTACGGGTTCATAACGACACAACATTTTGCATTTTTTGGTGAACAATCCCTTTAAGAACCGGATATGATGAGCCTTGGGCTATGTCTACATTAATCCAAATACATTTGAAAAACTGAGTTTTAGTTTTTAAACGCTCTCCATCCACACTAGCGTTTTCAAGCGTTTTCCAAAAGATTCTCATCCACACTGAAACGTAGGAAAACATTAAATTCGCCATATTGTGTATGCTAAAAGCCTCCAAAAACTCACTGAGATTATACAGACATAATAGGTTTTCACACAATTCTTCTGTCAGGATTTTTATTTTATGGAAATATCTCATCATTCACTGACGCGTCCATGTCACACTCACTCATATTTAATCTAAAAAGCATCTGCTGTCATGTTTTGCCACAGGAGTCAGGACAGCAACTGTAAGTACATTTTTACTATTTTAGGACTGCAATATGAAGAGTGTACAAGGTAAATCTCTTTAGCAGTAGTGACAGTGAATAGCAAATAACATGCACAATTACCAGTATGGATATCTATTGGTACAATATTCGTCACATGACTATATGCGTCATTGTTTTCAAAATCCTCCGTTTTCACAGTCCAAACTACAACTTTTCAAATGTATCCACTTTAGAGAGCGTTTTCAAAAAGCTTTGTTTTCCTTGACAAAAAAACACTGTCTCAGTGTGGACGGAAGGCCAAAACGGACAGAAAAAGATGCGTTTTCAAACGAAAAAGTATTAGTGTGGACATGGCCTTGAAGACAGCAAGGCTGTTGAAGACAGACTATTTATTATGATATATGGCATTCAGCCTATTCTTCATTATACTTTTCTTACCTGGTGGATTTGACTGCTGCTGCTCAACGACCATAGGGTAAGAAGGAATGACGCCATATAGGGTAACATGATATTGACTTGCAGACATTGGAGACTTCGGAGACTTGCAGAGTTTACTTGGAGACAATGGGTCGTCTGAGCTTTTCTGAGCGGCTGGGTCATAATAAAGTGAATTATCCACACATGGTGTCTTTGTCAGAGGAGGTGGTGGGGCTCTCCTCTTCTTATGGACTTCATATTGGTTATTATTACAGGTGGTTGTGTTGAACGGGAGCGCATTTGGATTCCGCGGTTCAAAAGTGCATGGGCGTTGTGGCTGATGTGAGTCTCTCATTGGGTGTGGAGATTGTCCTTCCAAAAAGTAGTAGTCCTTCTGCTGCCTCTTATGGTGTGCTTGTTCAGTACTTTGAGATGGTACGGTCACTGTGGGTTTTGCTTTGTTAACCATTGCGTAAACGTCTTCTGGTCTCTCGCTGGGTACGACTGGATCAGCCGTTCGTGGCTGAGTGGGTGGCCATTTATTCCTCTGGGGCTTGGGAGCCACTGGAGGTTTGGCTTTTGGCTGGTTTGTAGGGCTTAAAGAGCTCCCACCCCTTTCGGTCTCCTCCTCGATAATGTCCGTCGTAGCTTCCTGTGCATTCTCGAGATCAGAACTGCTGACCGAGCGCAAACGCACGTTGTTCAGGTCCTCCTGAGTAACCACAGGCATGACCAACAAACTATTACTCATCCTTTGCTTGGGTCGGGTGGCTTCGGTGCTGTCCGAATAGCGGCGGTTTACTTTCGGCTGAACCGGTTCTGGTTCGGGAGCGTGCTGCGGACGTTCAGGAAGCTGAAGAGATAGCCTTGCATTGCGGTTCCTTGCCCTTTGTCCAGGGATAACACTGGAAGGCTTGTGGCGCATTCTGCAGCCCAGTTGAGAGGGTCCTGCGGAAACTGAGGACAGGACTGATTGAGTGGGTGTTTCACATTGGCTTGCATAGCCACTCGATGGAGAGTTCGACCCGAAGCGTTTGGAAGGTGACGAGATGGAAGGCTGGGAGGGTGAGGAGTGGGAAGAAGATGGAGATGTGTTTATTTCAGAATTGCGAGGGCTACCTTCGTTTATTGGACTTGCCACTGACGGGCCCAAGCCTGACTTGCATGGTTCGCTGGATCGAAGCTCATTTAGCGCTCGGTGACTAGAGACACACGTCTTCAGTGCCACCTTGCCAGGTGCTTCAGCTGTGGGAGATGGTTTCTTGCTCTTACCAACTTCTTGCTTCGAGGTTGGAATGAGATCTGGCAGTATCATGATGTTTTGGGAATCTTTTTTCAGATTTGAACATTTTTGTAATTTGTGTTCTGAATACTTCTCCGCCGCGAGCCTTTGCAGTGACACCGTTCGCACAGGCGGAGCCGGTTTCCTTTTGGCCTTCTTGAGGACAATGCTCCGGGATCTAGATCGTGGCACTGCATCAGGGAGTCTATCTCCCCTCCTCGCGGAGGTGCTATCGCTTCCGCTGTCCTCCGAGCTGCTGCTGGGATATGAAAGTGCATAGCTTTCGCATCGGCGCCGAGCCACTCCCGGGTTGGAATTGACAGTGGTGGAAAGTGACAAGGAGCGTCTGTGGAGCTCTATGTTACTCGCTGGTCTACTCCTACGCTCTTTCTTCATGCAATCTTTATCCCGTCTTCTCACGGCAGCGGAGTCAGCGGGTGACGCCTGGCTCGGCTCCTCTGGATCCTGGAACTGTGGAGGGGGTTTGATCACGTCAGGTGCCATCAGAAAGGAGTTCACGTTATCATCCCACTCGGATGAAAAGGTGGAGACGTTTGGGCCACACCAGCTTTGGGCAGAACAAACTATGGTTGGGGTTTCCATCTTCGATTTTAGTTTAGCACTTTCCCATGAATCAGTTGCAGAGATATTCCATTAGCTCCTTCAAGCTGCTCTTGGAAACACACAACCTGGGGCAACAGAGAGAATAATTCACTGCGGGGCTGTGGCGTTACAACATAAAAGCAAATGCTGAATCTCTTTTCCACTCGTGGTGACATCACTGTCCAAATGCTTTAAACAGAGTGGACTAAAAAGTGTGGAAGAGAAAATCTGCCTATCTTGGTCTTTGTTTGGCACATGAGTGGGTGTTTGCCATGGCAACAGTTACCTGTTAATCCATATAGAGGCAGAAAGCAGACTCAAGAGAAATCTCAACTGTATTTCCACATGCATTTATCAGTACAACAGCTAACTTTTCTGTATAGGGATACATCATGTTATTTCAATGAAGAGTAGGGACAATTAATGCTCAGATGAGGGTTACAAGGCCAAAACTTCTTTAGAGGGATCAGAAACAGGTTGGCCTTGTTGTGATTACAAAAAGGGAAAATTTGTGCTTTCCCAGTCTTGGAAATAAAAATAAGCATTTAAGGTTAAGTGAATACCGTTACATACCCCCCCTAATTTTGTGCATCCCAAGGGTCTTGAACAAAAAGAGCATACGCATTAATAATATAATATTAATGTGATTAAAGTGATGACGATGCTAGAAAAATAACAAAAACAGTCCATTTATCCATCCCAGACAGCCAAAGCACCACCATCTATGTGAATGCATTCATTGTATTCACTGAAAACGGAGTTGGGCCAATACTAACTACATTTAAAAATGCAAGCACATCTTTAAAACGTCTCAAATACAGTATATATGAAAAATAGTAATAGAAAATACAAATACTAAAGTACAAACCGAAGCATATTGCATATATTGATGTTTTGCAATTAAATGAGACCTGTAGAGTGTCCCAAGCTTCTTGCTGAGAAGGACGCCATCAACCTGATGCTCGCTCTGAAAATAACACCAAATGTTTACACCTGCTTTTCTATTACTCATACCTCGACAACCTGTCGCTCTGTGTTTATAATAAGCGCTATCGCTGACCAGTGGTCGACATGAAAGTTGTCATGGACGCTATTACCAAAGGAATCTTTCAGATCAACAAAACACTGAAAAAAGCACGCATCTTGCTCCTCACATGCTCTTGCGTGTGCATTATGACGCTGCTGCTTACGGCTAGAAATATGTATGTTTTGTAACCATATTGATGTGCCTGACACCCATGACAGGTAGAAACAGATAAGCAAAATACAAGGTTAAATGAACCTATGGAGAGTTGCACGACCAAAGTCAGAGGTCACTCTGTCAAAATACACAATATTGCTGCAGAGGACAAACGTCACAGACAAAGGCATGAAATCAGCAAACCTTTAAATGCAGCAAAGGGTATTTCCAAGATCTCTGAGAGGATGGTCAAACCTAATCGTCCTCAAAAACATCCCATGTCATCCCCTTCGTCTTACCTTTCATTTGCTCTGGAGACCGAGCCGTGCCGTGTGATGCTGTTCCCACTCTATCGCTGTCTCTCTCTAGCTCGCCGCTCTGGCTCAACGCATTCACATGCTGTTACCATGACGATAGGAAGTGGGCTGCTTGCTTCCTCTCCGAGTTCAAGTTCGTTGAATGCTGAGTGAGGAGAGAGAGAGAGAGAGAGACATATTATATAAACACCAAATCCTCAGAGACGCTGGAAAATTCACTGTGCTGCTTGTCAAAAAACAGCTACATAAGTCAGAATCCACAACTGCAGCAGATTTTCATCTAAAATGAAAAATGCCAATAATATCCACTGTAACCTATAGTGTATTATATAGCATGTATGGATTAGAAATGACTCTGATAATCAGATAGGGTGCTTTAACATAGAAACAATGATCTCATAGTTGATATTAAGAACGATGTTATGTAACATTACAGCAAATGAATCAATGAACCAATGCACCAACTGTTTTCGATAAAACACACTCTCCTCACTTTGTGCAGCATTGCAGTACGGTATGAAAACAACTCAAAAAAAGATTGCCGTCACAATGATGCTTCTCATGCATATCACTGCAGGTGTCGTTTTCACAACTGAGCGAGTGAGATTTGAAGTCAGATCCACCCATTTTCAGGAACACTGCGAAACAGGCATTTACCATTGTTCTGCATTTTCCACATTTCGACAACAGAGGTGGTGTGAGAGCATGTTTGAAGAGGTGTGAAATATATAATCATTCCGTATTACACAACTCAGTTGCATAACAAGCCTGTTTGATCGTAAAACTTAATGTGGTAATACTCAGCGTAGCCTTGCACTTAACAGCACGAGTGAGCTTAGACCAGGAGTGCTTGAGAATGTTTTACTATTAGTAAGGAGGGTCAAAAGGGGTGATGTATAATCATAGACGGTTACAAGTAGTCACTGATGCCTGATCCAATTTGATTTATATAATCATGCAAGGAGATGTAAGAAAAGAATTCACATACAGCTGATTGAACTGCAAGGTTAGTTCTTAAGTGCTGACTGATGAGGAGCATGCAAATGCACAAGTGGCTTTTGTTTCAATTCTTGCAAATGCTGTGGCCAATGACTGTTTATTCAGTGTTCAGTGCAGTCCATCCTAAGACTTAGACGAAGCCGGCAATGGTCAGTTTGTGCCTGATGGAGAAGTCCATCATAAGGCTGAGGTGTGGGCATCTCTCTAGCTGTCTTGCTGAAAGTGGCAGCCTTGTGAAGTCCATTGTGGAAGGCGCAAACATTGATTGGTGAACCCCTGTGCTAGATGCTCAGCGCAGGCTGCAGTTTGAATTGTCGGCCAGCAAAGCATGGTGGTGGGCAGTGTTGGGGAAAGTTACTTTTAAAAATAATGGATTACAATATTGCATTACTCCCTAAAAAACGCAACTAATTGCATCAACTGGCTACTCTTTTATGAAAAGTAATCTGTTACAATATTGCGATACTCCATAAAAAGTTAAGTGTAAATTGTGTTAGGTGTTTTTTATGCAAAGTAATGCATTACAATATTGCGTTAGCTACGTTTTATGAACCGTAAAATATTGAAATATTGCATTACTCCCTACACTTTGTTACGTTTTATAAAAAGTAATGCATTACAATATTGCATTACTCTCAAAAAAGTAACAAATTGCATTACTTAGTTACTTTTTATGCAAAGTAATGCATTACAATATTGCTTTACTCTCAAAAAAAGTAACTAATTGCGTTACTTACTAATTGCGTAATCTCTTTTTTTATTTTTAAATTTTCCTTTCTAAAATAGCCTAGCGATTATATACACTCACATTCGCACATAGACTAGTCATTAGTCAGGTGGCAACACAGCATTTGACCACTGGATTTGCAAAAGGGTTTCAACATTGCATCAGCTACTGATGAACACATTTATTTTTATTTAAATTAAATTAGATTAAATTTTTTTAATCATGTATTATTGTGTCTTTGGAAGGCTTTTGCCTTTCATACTCATTAAAATGCAACGTTATTTCTTATTTACATGCAATTCAGGCATTCCCAAACTTTTCGTCATCTAAACCTTATTCACCAAATATATTTACTTTAAGTTCCCCTGAGATTTTAAATGAAATATTTCAATAATTAAGTTTCACATTTGCATGTTCACGGTTTCTTTGATGTTGATTAATGGTCACATGGCATGCAGATAAATAAAAATATATATTTTTTTTTTAGTAAGTGTTTTATTTTAATTGTTATTTTTTTAAAAAAAAGACTAATAAAACACAATGACAGTTCACACCTATACTTATAAATGGGAGAAACTGCAACATGGAGCAATATGGAGGAATAGTCCCACCTTCTAAATGAAAGAGACAAATTTCCCATAGAAACCTGAGGCTAGACCAGCCAATGCGCATGCGCAGTCTTAAGTATGTTTGACTGTGCATGCACATTTTCTGGTCTAGCCTGAAAAATAAGCCTTTTAAACACTATTTAAGCATAATAAACAACATTCATGAGGCTATTAATTTCAGATTTGTGTTGCTGATTTGATATATGTAATTTAATTTTGAGTTTAGCGAGCAGTTTTTGAGATTTCAGGATTCCCTGATTCATTAAGATAGGACTTGGTCTTGTATGAGCTGCCCGAAGGCATTGCAAATACGGCCACCAAGTAAAGAGACATTCCTTGAAAAGGACTTTGTTTTAAAATGATTTATTTTAATTAAATTTTTTTTATTATGTCAGCTTTTCATTAAACCCACAAACCCTCTGCAGTTCCTGTTCGAACCCTAGTTTGGGAAACCTTGATGTAATAAAAATGTTAATTTCACGTTGTAAATTAAAATGAATTGAACATACTTACTCTTTGCATTTTCTACATCATGCTACAAGATAATCCTATTTAAATCAATGTGATAAACGAGTTGTCAGAAGTAATCTAAAAGTAATCTGATTAGATTACCTAAAATATGTAACGTAACTGATTACATTACTGACTGCAATTTTTGTCATGTAATCTGGAATCAGCAACTGACTACAATTTGTAAGTAATCTACCCAGCTCTGATTACAATATTGCGTTACTTCCTAAAAAAGTAACTAATTGCATTACTTTTATAAGCAGCAACGCATTATTGTAATGCATTACTTTCCATAAAAAGTAACTAATTGCATTACTCAGTTACTTTTTATGGAAAGTAATGCATTACAATATTGCGTTACTCCTTATAAAAGTAACAAATTGCATACTTAGCTACTTCTTATGGACAGTAATGCATTGCAATATTAGGTAATTCCCTGAAAAGATAACTAATTGCATTACTTAGTAACTTTTTATGGAAACAAATGCATTACAATATTGCATTACTCCATAAAAAGTAACTAATTGCATTATTCAGTTACTTTTTTATAGAAAGTAATGCATTACAATATTGAGTTACTCTATAAAAAGTAACTAATTGCATTACTTAGTTACTTTTTATGGAAAGTAATGCATTACAATATTGCGTTACTTCTTATAAAGTAACTAATGACATTATTCAGTTACTTTTTATGGAAAGTAGTGCATTACAACATTGCGGTACTCCTTTTAAAAGTAACAAATTGCGTTACTTAGCTACTTCTTATGGACAGTAATGCATTGCAATATTGTGTCATTCCCTGAAAAGGTAACTAATTGCATTACTTAGTGACTTTTTATTGAAACAAATGCATTACAATATTGCATTACTCTATAAAAGGTAACTAATTGCATTATTCAGTTCTTTTATGGAAAGTAATGGATTACAATATTGTGTTATTTCCTAAAAATATACGATATTTGTTCTATTCGTTATATTTAATTATTGTAGGTTTGCGTCATATTTCATCAAGTTTGCATTTCACAGTTTTTATTCATTTAGAGGAAAACAGATTCCAAGTGAGGCACCTGGCGGTGGGAGGAGATCAGACTGTACAAAGTAGATCTGACAGAGTTAAATTAAGCATTGCAGCAACACTGAACTGATATTTAGTGTCCTCAGTCATGGGTGCTGTCCCATAGCTGACATCATTTTTCTGAAAACTGTAACCGCAACCACAAACAAAACAAGAGACACTCCCTTCAAATAGAGGAAGCATATTTGCTCAAGCGGGCAGTGACAGGAAACACAAAGCTTGGTTTCTAGATTGCATAAAGATGGGGTGAACTAATGGCCAAAGTCAAGAAAGCACCTGGGGAGGATCTGAAACCACACAATATAAAGACTACACCCAAGAACAGCAGCTTCACCATTCACAATTAGTTTGTTTAGCTCACACTAAAGGAATAAAACTGGAAGAATTTTCAGATGATCTTAGCTAATTACAAAACTTAGGTTTGATTAAAAAAAAAACTACAAAATGCAACAGACATTTTGAAAAAAGCGATGCAATTTTCTTACAGTTAATTTGTCCTCTATATGTAGACATAATCTTTAAACACAGTGTACTTTTGTAATTCTAATTAGTGGTACATTCCACATAAAAAAAATAAAATGACTAGTGGTTTCAGTTGATAAATTTCATCAGTGTGCCACATCTGCTAGTAGCCAAGCTTAATCATTAAATACCATCTTGATATTACAAATTCCCTGGTGAATTTGTCACCCATGTTACGGAAACTGTACACCACTACACACCGTAATTAACTGATTCTACTGATCAAATTTGAATACATATTTGAATTAAAATCATAAAAATAGTGCCTTTAAAAAGTGTACCCACTTTTGTTGAATGCCAGTTAAAATAGGCTTGACAATGGGTTAATGTAGATTAAAAAAAGGGTGTGGTTGCATGTTCTTGTGATAAACCATTTTTTTATTTGTTTGGTCAGAAGTTGACAGTTGAACTTTCATGTCATCAAAGGACATGACATGCCCCTTGCCTGGGTGTTGTGTTTTTGTGTTTTGGCATGTTTTTTTTTTTGCCATGATACCAAAGTGTTATTAATGTGGTCGTTAGGGTGTTAGGAGTGTTTTTGGTGCTCTGAGTGCTTGCTTATTAGTCAAAGTCAAATGTCAACCTCCAAGTGTCTATGACAACAGAGTGGGACAAACTTGAAGGCTTAATGATGATGGTTTTGATTGCATGTTTTTGTAGTTGTTATCAGTTTGCTTCATTTGTGAAAAACTTTAATACTATTTGTTTTAATATCCAGTTTAGTCACATATGCAATAAAATGACTGCTGTAGATGTGAATCAGTAACTGGGACACATTTGGTATCTATTTGTTTTGTGATAAAACTGGAACAGATAGTCACGGATGAGCCACAGATTTTCATTTAATGTAACAAACTAAAAAGGGATATTTTCACCCCCAAAAATTCAAATTTGCTGAAAATGTACTGACCCTCAGGCCATCAAAAATGTAGATTGCAGTGAATGCGTGCCATCAGAATAATATAAAAACTAGGGCTGTCAAATGATTAATCGTGATTAATCGCATCCAAAATAAAAGTTTATGTTTACATACTATATGTGTGTTTACTTTGTATATTTATTATGTACATATAAATACACACACATGCATGTATATATTAAAACAAAATATTTATATTTATATATATTTATACCCGTATACAATTTAGATTATAAATAAATATAAATATTTTATATGTAAATCTAAAATATTTTTCCTTAATATATACATGCATGTGTTTGTATTTATATATACATAATAAATATACACAGTACACAAATATATAGTATGTAAACATAAACTTTTATTTTGGATGCGATTAATCACGATTAATCGTTTGACAGCCCTAATAAAAACATCACAGTAATCCACAGTAATATTGAGAAGTGAGAAGCTGCATGTTTGTAACAAAACAAATCCATCAATAAGACATTTTAACTTTCCTCTCACATCAAAAACCACCCACACTTTTGTTTTTGGACTGTTTTCCCTTGTAAACGGCGCTTGATCTGTGCAGATTTCTCTCCTGATTTAGACAAAATGACTTTTCTGATGGAGAAATCAGTATTATGGATATTCTGGACGGAAGTAACAGTTTGAAAACAAAATTGTCTTAATGATAGATTTGTTTCTTATAAACACACAGCTTTTGGCTTCTCTAGACATTAACCGATAGACTGGAGAAGTGTGAATTGCTTGTGGATTATTGCGATGTTTTTATCAGCTTTTTGGACTCTCATTCTGACGGCACCCATTCACTACAGAGGATCCATTGCAGAGCAAGTGATAGAACGCTACATTTATCTAAATCTGATGAAGAAACAAAGTGGATAGTCTGAGTTCATTTTGAGCTAATTTTTATTTTTGTCTGAACTGCTCCTTTAAAAAAGACTGAAATGAGAATGATTCGGGCTGCAATATCAGCGACAGTAAGATTACTTAAGTTGTGTTTTTCTTTAAGAAAAGAGAGGCTGATTCAGCAGCCCATGGGAAAAGCATGACAGATCAAACTAAACTATATGGATATATATCAGATATATATTTATATATTAACACAGTGACTAAAAGACAAACATTATTTTTTACTTGGGATGTGGGCGCCTTGAATTGTAAGATATTCTCAGCTGGATTCATTCCGCTCCCAATTTCCTCCTTGGGATGTGCAAAATCTATTAATATCTATAAAAGGAATACTAAAAATATTCATTTGATACGGCAAAATGATTAAGCTGAAATTTCAATGTTTCATGACTTTGTCAGATCATAGATTTTACATACTGATGATGTATATTAGGTGTGAAGTGAGGCCTAACAATTTTAATTTCCTATAATGTGGCCAACCAAAATGATAATAAAGGCTTTTTAACCCTTTGTACAAGTGCCTTGGACTTTTTTTATGTTAAAAGTGTAAAGCGACTTTGTCTTCAAGGTGTGCATGTTCATGCCTTCCCTGGTAATCAAAGTCATATCTTAATGAAAAAGTCTGTTGATTGTGCCATTTTCTACTGTTTGGACTACAGGAAAATCTCCAAAATAATTACTACTCTAATTATTTGCTCATGATGTTTACAGATATATATTATAACAGATTAATTAATGAATTCTAAATGTTGATAACAAATAAAAAAAAAGTCACTAGGATCATATTTGCATCATCAGAGAGCATTTGTTATAGTTAAATGTGATTTTGCTGCCATCTGGTGTCAACACCATAAACTACAATCAGCACCATGGCCAGCACCAGCACATGACAGCTTTTGACAAACATCTATTGTTTTAAATATAGTTTCAGTATTAATAAATATTACTTATTGATCTGCCTTATGCAGAGCTGCTTTCAGATATTTGTATATTTATTTATTTATTTTTAAATAATTAAAGTTTGAGAATGTTCCATGAAAAGATTCAGTAGTAGTTCTAGTATCTGTTTATACAATGGTGGTGTGTTCATTCTTTTTTCAATATAAATGTTTTTAAAGCAAAACAGATGTGAATTGATTTTATTTATTTATTTATTTTTATTTTTATTTTTTTTTGACAAAATGCATCAAATATATGCTAAATATATGTTTGTTTCAATCTCCATATATCAAAATAGATTTCAAAATGTAGCAGTTTGAGTCATGGCCAAGAACATTTCCAGTTTTTTACTAATAATATACACGTTTTTTTTTTTTTTTTTTACACTGTAAAAGTATGTTCCTTGTTGATTTTTTATTCATCAACTTATTCTATGTGTTACAGACAATGTGGATATATTTTCTTGTATTTAAATATTTGAAGGTCAAAATACATTTTTAAATGTATATACTATGCTTAAAAATATATTTATATTTTTCATACATACATAAAATAAATACATGTTATATGGGTAGATAAAAATGTCTTAATGATAGATTTGTATTTTACAAACACAGATTTACGCTTCTCAAGACATTAACTGATGGACTGAAGTGGTGTGAATTGCATGTGGATTATTGTGATGTTTTTATCAGCTCATTCTGACGGCACCCATTCACTGCAGAGGATCCAATCCAGTGCAATTGATAGAATGCTACATTTCTCCAAATCTAATGAAGAGACAAAGTGGATAGTCTGAGGGTGAGTTCATTTTGAGCTAATTTTAATTTTTGGCTGAACTACTCCTTAAAAAATGACTGAAATGGGAATGATTCAGGCTGAAATATCAGTAACATTAAGATTATTTACTTGTTTTTCTTTAAGAAAAGAGAGGGTGATTCAGCAGTCTGTGAGATATGGATATCTCAGTGACTAAAATATATATATATATTTTTTTTTTACATTGTAGAAGCATGTTCCTTGTTGATTTTTTATTCATCAACTTATTCTATGTATTACAGACAATGTGGATATGTTTTCTGGTATTTAAATATTTGAAGGGCAAAATAGATTTTTAAATGTATATACTATACTTAAAAATATATTTAGATTTTTATACATACATAAAATGAATACATGTTATATGGACAGAAAATATTTTGAAACATTTTAGTAAATATATCTTTGGTTTATATATATTGAAATATATTTAAAAATAGGTTTTAGATTTGAGGCAAATACTTATGTTTTATTTGTGGACACTTCAGTTGTAGTATGGATGTCTGATGTATAAAAGGGTTTTAGAAATGTTTGTTTTGTTGAATTTGTGTTGTGCGCATTGCTTTTACTAATATGAGGCATGTGCATGTGACAAGCACCATTAGGAAGACTAGTTAGTCCTTTCAGAATCTAGTCATGGTTGAGATACAAACTTCTTCAGTGTAAATGCATCATTTCACCTTCATAAATAACTTTTTATTCCTGTAGTAATTAGTTAAACCACTGAAATACAGACTGATTATTCCTAGCATCTGTTGTCTGAGTAGTTTCAGAGCAATTCATACTGAAAAATAAAATGTAGCCATTTTAAAGCCACAGCAGTTCAATTTAAATCCATTTTAGTTCTACTATCTTTCACAATTACAATTCTGTTTGCAGCTACGTATAATGCTATAATGCTAGTTTTGTGCGTCGAGTCAAGTCACTCACGTACTGACGTCAGAATTCCCTCCGCGACGCCGCACACAGTGGAAGCGTTCCGTTTTTGTCGCGTCGCGTTCGCGGTGTAGATGGGTGTTGTTATGATTGTGAAAGCAAGGGCTGTGCTGTGTTTCTGTACCACATGCTCTGAATCATAGCGCAGACCGAGCTCTTGACGTCAGTTGTGCGAGTCATCTCAACGACCAATTAGAAGCTAACAAGCAGGCGCCGCTGTCTGTGAACTGCCAACGCGTTATGAGCGGAATGACAAGCCAAGGCTGAACGCTGCCCAGGTAAGAAAGCTTAATGCCAATAAACGGAGAAAAAAGCATTGAAAGGGCATATGAATAAAAATAAAAATAAAAACAACAACAGACGCAAAACGATCTATTCTTTTTCACTCACGTCTTCATTTTCATCCAAAAAAAGAGATGCGCTCGACATGGGATGCTTTCCTCAGCCTCATCTATTCTTCATCTTCACTTGATGGGAGAGCGATGGAGAAACAAGCTCGTTCTGTGGTTGGTACCAGTCTTTCTTTGTGAAAGATTTCACATTGATTTACAGCTAATTTTTAGCTGTAAATCTAATTTCTTTGTACTTTAGTTAAAAGGCTTGATTATCACATCAGAAGAGGTAGAAATGTATGAATGAAGTATAGCCCTTCATTTTTTCCATGCAGCAGAGGGCTAAAAATGGAATTAGTCTAAAAATAGCTCACTCCTCTTTGGAATATGCTATGAAATATGTTAACAGATCTGTAACAGATGTTTGCTTTTGTTGTGTAGCCTGGTGTATTTTGGTCATTTTTAAGCCACATTTGTGACCCTTGGACCACAAAACCAATCATAAGGGTAAATTTTTCAAAATTTGGATTTATACATCATCCAAAAGCTAAATAAATAAGCTTTCCATTGATGTGTGATAGGACGATATTTGGCTGAGATACAACAATTTGAAAATCTGGAATCTGAGGGTGCAAAAAATCTAAATATTGAGAAAATCGCCTTTAAAGTTGTCCAAATGAAGTTCTTAGCAATGCATATTACTTATCAAAAATTACGTTTTTATATATTTACGGTAGGAAAAAAAAATCATGGAACATGATCTTTACTTTTATGCTATTTTTCTTTTATGCTAAAAATCATTAGGATATTAAGTAAAGATCATGTTCCATGAAGATATTTTGTATATATACCAAAACTTAAAGTCAAAATAATTTTTTTTAATTGGTAATCTGCATTGCTAAGAACTTCATTTGGACAACTTTAAAGGTGATTTTCTCAATATTCAGATTTTTTTGCACCCTCAGATTTTCAAATAGTTGTATCTTGGACAAATATTGTCCTATTCTAACAAGCATTCATCAATGGAAAGCTTATTTATTCAGTTTTTAGGAGATTTATGACCCCTTATGATGGTTTTGTGGTCCAGGGTCACATATAGTTTTGTAACAGTAAAATTAATCGATTACTAAACTAATTCGGTTTCAACTATGAAACAGCTCTACAGTGGACAATAGTGTTAATATTCACATAATAGTGTCAGTTCAAGGTTGAGTTGATTCAGTTCAATAACAGTTGCAAAGTTAGTGTCATTATTAAGCTCAATTCAGCTCTACTTTTGTTCCCATTTGATATGACAGTGCACTTAAATCAATAAAATTAGTGGATATTAAGTGTTTTTAAAACCCAGCTGAGGGAGTCAAATGTGGTAAGAAACCAAAACTATCAATTCTATCTATCTACGGTGGAAGTAAAAAGTTTATGTAAACCTTGCAGAATCTACAAAATGTTAATTATTTGACAAAACTTAGAGGGATCAGACAAAATATTATTTTTTATTTAGTACTGATCTGAATAAGATTTACATAGAAAATAGTAGTTGAATTTATAAAAATTACCCTGTTCAGAAGTACATCCCCCCCATGATTCTTAATACTGTGTTCTTACCTGAATGATCCACAGCTGTTTTTTGTGTAGTGATAGTTGTTCATGAGTCCTGAACAGTTAAACTACCTGCTGATATTCAGAGAAATCCTTCAGGTCCCACAGATTATTTGGTTTTTGAGCATTTTTGTGAATTTGAACCTTTTCCAACAATAACCATATGATTTTGAGATCCATCTTTTCACAACTGAGGAACTCATCTGCAACTATTACAGAAGGTTCAAACGCTCACTGATGCTCCAGAAAGAAAAATGGTGCATTAAGAGCCAGGGGTGAAAACTTTTGAACAAAATGAGGATGTGTAAAAATGTTCCTATTTTGCCTAAATGTCATATTTTTTTCATTTAGTACTGTCCTTCAGAGGCTACAGAAGATACTTGCATGTTTCCCAGAAGACAAAATAAGTTAAATTTACCCTGATCTTCAAATTCCAAAAGTTTTCACCCTGGCTCTTAATGCATTGTTTTTCCTTCTGGAGCATCAGTGAGTATTTGAACCTTCTGTAATAGTTGCATATGAGTCCCTCAGTTGTCCTCAGTGTGAAAAGATGGATCTCAAAATCATACAGTCATTGTTGGAAAGGGTTCAAATAGACAAAAATGCTGGAAAACCAAAGAATTTGTGGGACCTGAAGGATTTTTCTGAAGAACGGCAAGCAGTTTAACTGTTCAGGACAAACAAGGGACTCATGAACAACTATCACTAAACAAAAAAACACAGCTGTGGATCATTCAGGTAACAACACAGTATTAAGAATCAAGTGTATGAAAACTTCTGAACAGGGTAATTTTTATACATTTTTATTTTCTCTTGTGGACTAGCTATATGCTAACATCTTTTATGTGAAATATCTTACTTAGTTCGTACTAAATAAAAAAATAACATGCATTTTGCATGATCCCTCTTATGTTGGTAAATTTGCAGATTCTGCAAGGTGCACTCTTGTCTCTCTGACTCTCCTGTTTGTCTAATTTCTAGTGATTCACCCTCCTGCTGTAGCGATGAGTAACCTGCTCCAAAACACTTCTTCTCTTTTGAATTGGGATGTACTAGAGGAAAGAAACACGTCGTCTGCCCCGTCCTGGGAGCTGGAGCCGGTGCCGGTGCCGGTAATCGTCAACCCGTGGGACGTGCTGCTGTGCGTGACGGGGACGCTTATGTCCTGCGAGAACGCAGTTGTGATCGCTCTGATCGCTTACACGCCCACTTTGAGAGCGCCTATGTTTGTCCTCATTGGGAGTCTAGCGTTTGCTGACCTAATGGCCGGCCTGGGCCTGATCCTCAATTTCATTGTTACTTACATAATCGATTCGGGATTTGTCACGTTGCTGTCCACGGGGCTCCTCATTACAGCCTTCTCGGCCTCTGTGCTGAACATCCTGGCGATCACCGTGGACCGTTACCTGTCCCTGTACAACGCGTTGACGTACCACACCGAGCGCACGGTGACTTTCACCTATGTCACACTTTTTCTGATGTGGGTCATCAGCGCCACGCTCGGTTTGCTCCCCGTCTTGGGCTGGAACTGCTTGGAGGACGAGAGCACCTGTAGCATCTGTCGACCGGTGAACAAAAACAACGCCGCGGCGCTCGCAGTGTCCTTCCTCCTGATCTTCGCTCTCATTCTGCAGCTGTACCTTCAGATCTGCAAGATCGCCTTCCGGCACGCTCAGCAGATCGCCGTTCAGCGTCAGTTTATGACTACCTCGCACTCGTCTTCCACCACGAAAGGAGTCTCCACTCTGACCACCATCCTGGGCACGTTCGCGTTCTGTTGGATCCCCCTCGCCATGTACTCGCTGGTGGCGGACACTCGATCTCCTGTGATCTACACCTACGTTACGGCTCTTCCGGCCATCTGCCACTCCATTATTAACCCCATGATATATGCGTTCAGGAACCCTGAAATACTCCGATCTTTGAGGATTGCTTGTTGCGGGTGCATGCCTTACAGTTTCTCCATGCGACCCAGGACACCCAGCGATGTGTAGTGTCTTCAGATTAAAGCACAATTTTGGCGGTGGCCTGTCTGTAAAGCACATGGCGCAAATAATCCACATATTGTAATCGAGTGGAGTGAGGGCATATTTTTTTATTTGGCCAACTTGGTAGCACTTCATATCATTGTGTCCATGTTACATGTACAGTATGACATGTTACTGTAATTAAATGGTACACTGTAAAAACTTACACTGTTGATTCAACTTAAAATAATTTGTTATCTGGTTGCCTTTAAATTTTAAGTTAAGTCAACTCAAAAAAAGTTTAGTCAACTTGAAACGTTACTAAATGACTAGAATAACTTAGATATTTGAGTTGAGTCAATTAAAAAATTTAAGGCTGCTGAGCAACAAACAGCTGTAACGTTTAACCATTTGTATTTGAGTACATTTGTCACTTAGTACAACTTAACATTTCAACTTGAATACACTTATTTGAGTTGAATGAACGTAAAACTTTAAGGCAGCTGGACAACAATTGATTTTAAGTTGACTCAACAAATTGTGTTTGTTGCTAATTAGAATAATTGAATAAAACATCAACTTTAACAGTAAGCGACATGGTGATGGTACAAAATGAGAGGGGAGGGAAAATTGCTGTGCTTTTGCGTTTGCTCAGAAATAACTCGAGGGGGGCGAAGCACAAAATTTTAATATTTTTGGACTCTCTTGCAAAACTTTCATATTTGAGTTCCCCCAAGAAAATTTAAACATTTGTATCTGAAATATAACAAGGTAGGAGGGAAAATTATTTTAGTGTTTTTGTGTTCTTTTGCAAACCTTTGTGTTTCTCCAAGAAATTTTGCGCTCTCCCTCAAGATTTTTGCGTTACCCTGAGAACAATATGAGGTGGAAAGAAAGACTACATTTCAATGTTTTTGCATTCTCTTGCAAGACTTTAACATTCCTCCGAGAAACTTGCTTGCAAAACTTTTTGTATCTGCAATAATATATGAGATTGGGGGAAAAGCTGTATTTAATTTTTTTTGCATTCTCTTGCAAAACGGGGATTCCATAGGACATTTTGCATTTGCTCTCAAAAGTTTGGCATATCACAGAGAAATTTTGCATTTGCACTCTCAAAAAGTTTGCATTCACTCACAAGACTTTTATGTTTCCAAAAGAAACTTTGCGCTATATAGAGTATAAAATATGAGCTATAATACTGTATTTTAATGTTTTTGCAGTCTCTTGCAAAGCTGTCATGTTCCCCCCAAAAATGTTGCATCTGCGCAATTTTTTTTTGCATTCACTCAAGATTTTTGAGCACCCCTGAGAAACTTTCCGCTAAATAAAGTGGGTTATAAATATGAGATATAATACTGTATTTCAATGTTTTTGGATTCTCTAGCAAAACTGTTGTGTTCCCCCCAAAAATTAGCATTTGCACAAAATTTTTTTGCATCCCCAAGAAATTTTGCATTCACTCTCAAAAATGTTGCATTCACATTAACAGACTTTTACATTCCCCCAGTAAACTTTGTTATATTGTGGTGGGAGGAATAACTGTATTTCAATTTTTTTGCATTCGCTCAGAAAGCTTTTGCATCCTCTCCAGAGATTTTGCATTTGCTTGCAAAAAATTTAGCATTTACTCAAAAGACTTTTACCCCCCAATAAATTTGCGCTATATAAAGGGCATAAAATTTTAAGTATAAATGTTTTTACATTATCTCGCAAAGCTGTCCCCCCCAAATTTTGCACATCCCCAAGATATTTTGCATTCATCTCATACAATGTTTGTGATAGAAATAATATGATTTGGGAGGAATAACAGCAATAATATGAGGTGGGAAGAAAGACTACATTTCAAGCTTTCGCATTCCCCCCAGAAATTTTGCATTTGCTTGGAGAAAAAACTGTATTTCCCCTAAGAAATACTGCATTTCCCCGCAAAGTTTTGCATATTTCTGAGAAATTTTACAGTTGCTCACAAAAATTTTGTGTTCACTCACAAGTTTGTTACGTTCCCCTAAGAAACGTTGGGTGGAAGGAAAAATTGTATTTTAATGTTTTTGCATTCTCTTACGAAGCTTTCACGTCCACCCAGAAAATTTAGAATTTTCTCGCAAAATTTTGCAAACAGAAAATTGGAGGAACACAGAGGTTGGAGGAAAACGATATTTGAATGTTTTTGCAATCTCTCACAAAGCTTACACATTCCCCACAGAAATTTTGCACAGGTTCGCAAAAGTTTTTCGTTCACTCACAAGACTTTTGTATTCTGCCGATAAACTTTGTACGCTTGCAAAACTTTTGTAAAAGAAATCATAAAGCGCCAAGAAAGACTTAATTTCAACGTTTGCGCATTCTCTCGCAAGACTTTCAATTTCCTCCGATAAACTTCTTTTTTTTGCCAAAACTTTTGTTTCTGCAATAATATGAGTTTGCAATAATATGCATTTGCTCACAAAAGTTTGCAAATCGCTGAGAAATTTAGCATTCGCTCGCAAATATTTAGCATTTACTCACGACTTTTGCGTTGTCTCAAGATACTTTGCTTTCGCCTTGTGAAACGTTTGCATTAAAAATAATATGGTTTGGGAGGAATAGTATAATTAATATGAGGTGGGAAGAAAGACTTTATTGTAAAACTTTCACATTCCCCTGAACGACTTTGCATTTGCTCACAAAACTGTTGAGTTCACTCTCAAGAAACGTATTCACTTGCAAAACTTTTGTGCTGCCCCAATGAACTTTGCATTCGCTCATGCAATGTTTGTGAGAGAAATAATATGATTTGGGAATAAAAAATTTATTTCAATGCTCTTGTAAGTGAATGGCACATTTTTCATGTAAATGTAAAAATTTTGCAAGAAAATGCAAATGTTTTGCAAGAGAAACATATATTTTTTCCATCACCATGTCTCTTTAGGGGCTCCATACTGACTGGCAACAAATAATCTACAAATTGCTTCATACCACAAAAAATCTATGATGGTTAAAAGACAGTGTACAATAATGACTTACTGTGCTTGGCAAACAGTTAATTGTTGTTCAGGGGTGTTTCCTTGCCATTGAGCCGAGACACGCTTACATATTTTTCAGCACTCCCCTGTGACTCTACATGAAGCAAATACAAAAAAATGGAAGGACGAATGTACAATTAATTATGATTGTTGTTTGTATGCCACATATACAGGATACCTACAGTACTGTACAATGAACCACAGTAAGCATTCTGTAACTACATTCTGCTGCTGGTTAATAATAATAATTATGAAATGTCAAGGCTAAATAATGCAATATTTTCAGCAAAATAATTGCATCTGTTACATGCAGTGATTTCCAAAACACCAAAATCCAGTCAGTCTACAGAAATACCTCATTAATTTACAGAAAAGCCAAATTGACAACAAAATACTACAGAAAATTTACATTTTCTACAGGAAAAACACCATTGCACTTCAGTATCAAAAGACAGTGTTATTACAAGCAGATCCATCGAATAATTACAGATTAAGTACATGTTGTACATTATACTCAGAATGTAAGCACACAGTAACACAAAATGTAATGTAAAGATTGACTTGCAATTTCTGTGATGATGTTTGGTGGCATTAATATAAATGGATGTTCCTGTATGCATTTAGACAGTATTTCAGTATTGCATTTCAACACAGATAATCAAATAGCAACGTGGTGTCCAAATACAAATAACATCATCATCATGAAAAGGGTATATACAGGCCTATAATTATCCAAATGTAGCATACACCTTGCATTGTTGTCTGTAAGCACTGTGGTATGCTTGCATTCTTTAATTTTTCCCTTGAAATGTTGACAGGTTTCTCAATTATTTTTTCTGAAATATATTTCCACAGCTTGTCAATACAAGGTTTTACCATTAAACTACTGTACAAATATTCAGTTTGTGTGCCATTTGGTTCCTGGTTGTTCATGTTCAGGAACCCTAATTCATTTAGGATAGCAGAACATGTTAAATTATTAGTAACGCATCATGTTTTGGTTTAAGTTCTCGACGCTATTTCTAATACGCTGATATATATATATCGACGTGATCTTCACTACTCACTAACTGTATGAACAAACTAATCATTTTCTCTAATACACTATTGATTGCTTTCGCATTTCATTGATGCTTACATCAATCGAATGACCTAAACGGTGTTGTGTGAATGTGTGGTTCAGTATGCCTTATCTGCACTTGCTTTAATGTATTCGCAATCATTTTATATTTATGAACGCAACAGAAAATAGAGACGAGTTTTGTTTGTCTTCACAGTTGTTTACAGTAGGATGTGGGGCCCACCATGAAAACATCATTATCATCTACTAAAAGGGTGTCATCCCTTGTAGTTCTGGGTTCGATGCGATGTCTGTTCAGTGTCATCAGCTCACCCAAGACAAAATCTGCTAGTAGCGGCAGCCAAAGAACCAAATTTGACATGTTGGATTTACTGAACTGAATGAAACTACTGTTTTATTTTAAATATTAATGCCAGAATAAAATGTCTACGTGTTTGAATGTAATGTGCGTTGACAGGTTTCATTTGAGCAGCTGTGATTGTCTCAGTACGACAAATGTTGGTCTTTATACACAACACAATGTCACATTACAGTTATTTTCTGTGTAAATGTTTATATAGAAGTATATTTTTGTACTTGCTTAGAAAGTTGCACTTCTTGTGTGTTGAGTGAATTGAGATGGGTCCCATAAATAGCATGTCACAGTGTCACTGATCTCTGTCCAGCATTCACTCCAGAAACATGGCTGTTTATTCATGTTTGGAAATTTAATACTAGCTTTCTGTTTACTGCACAATGTTCTAACTTAGTGGTTCTCAACATTTCTGACTTCAAGGCCCATCTTTGTCCAAGGCCCTTTGCGCTAAGCTGATGTGTATCTCTGATACTTCAGTTGCAAAGATAATAAACGCATTTAAAAATGATCTCAGTGTGATGTTGTACGTGTTTCTTTAGAGTTTTAAATAAAGGAAGGGTATGTACTTTTTTTTTTACCTTGAAATATAAGTTTTTAAAATCATTTGATGGTACACTGACTTTGAATAAGGCGACTGGGTTCTGTTTCTTCCAATGCTCCCTTTACGAAAAATAACCACTGTTTTATTATAGTAAAAGTATAGTAACCATGTTTTTTGGCGCATTGATTACCATTTGTATCACCATAGTTTTACTACAAATACCATAGTTAAAGGGGGGGGGGGGGGGGTACAATGGTGTTTCGTTAAAGAGTTGGATTCTCATGCTAAACATGGCCAAAGTTTAAAAAAATTATATGGACAAATAACAGAGAATTTCTTTGCCGAACATCTTACTTCCGGGTTGGTACAAGTTTCGGCTAATTTTTTCGATCGTGGCATTAATGACGCAATGGGTGGTGGAACTCCTTATATGAGCATTTCTCTCGGAAAAGCGCGTCCGCGGCGCCCGCGATAAAGTCGGCTAGACCGTGAGAAAGAGGGCGCGCCTATCAACGTGCTTCATTCGGATGCACTCTGCAAGGGATTCTTTCGGGAAGAATGACGACTTTAAAGAAGTGTGGTTTTGGTTGTAAGGCAAAGATAACTTTGCTCAGCTTCCTGAAGAACCCAGCGTTACATGAACAATGGATGCGGTTCATTTTTCCGGGCAGCAATGGAGTTTAGCAAGTGTGTGTTTCATATACGAGGACCAGTTCGACGCTGGATTTGCGCATTGTTTGATACTGAAAGATGGAGCGGTCCCAGCTATAAAAGATCCCGGTAATGATCCAGAACTGCAGATGGTAAGTGAAACAACATCAAAAGTCTGTTTTATTGGCAATCCCATGGGCAATTCTAACGCAAGCGATTGTCGAATTTAGCTCCGCCCACGGCGCGCCTCCAGAAGTTCGGCTTTTTCCGGAGAAAATGGAAAGCTGTATTTTGCTTTCATAAATATAATAAAACTAAAGACTTTTTGGAGATATTAAGGATACATTACTACTCTATAGGTACTCAGGATTAACATGAGATTAGGTCAAACTGTGCATGTTATGTACCCTTTAAACTATGGTTAGTCTAGCAAGACCATGGTTTATCTATAGTAACCATGCTTTTGTGGTTTTATTTGTAGTATAACCACAAAATTTTGTGAAAAGGGCAGATAGCTTTATGGCAGCAATAATTTAATGTGTACAGCGAGAAATGTCTTATTGGGAGATGCCAAGCTTCACAAGTTTACCACAGAGTGTTTGCACTTTAAGGATTAGTTGACTTCCAGAACAAAAATGTACAGATAATTTACTCACCCCTTTGTCATCCAAGATGTTCATGTCTTTCTTCTTCAGTCGTAAAGAAATTATGTTTCTTGAGGAAAACATTTCAGGAATCATCTCCATAAAGTGGCCCCAAGTTTGAACTTCCAAAATGCAGTTTAAATGCAACTTTAAGTGGCTCTAAATGATCCCAGCCGAGGAAGAAGGGTCTTATCAGGCGAAACAATTGATAATTTTTGAAATAAATTGACAATTGATATACTTTTTAAACTCAAATACTCATCTTGTCTCGTCTCTGCAACACGCATGCGTAGTCTGTATAATACAGGTATGTCAAAAAACTCCCATTTCGTTATCTTCTTCAACTTCAAAATCATCCTCCATCCTACCCTAACTGTCTTGAACCATAACACCCAAAAAATATACTTGGGGGGTCCCCTGGTTTTTCAATAAAAGAAAATGAAATTAGTGAAAATGAAAATTAAATGAAAAGATTTGATTGCTGTATTAAATTGAGACCTGCTCACGTTAAATACATTTATTTTTACACCTTTTTACAACACTGCTCACTATAACCAATCACACAGTAAGAGGAGTTATGAGTGCTTAAACACTAGCTAGACTGACTGTGCTCATTTAAAGTGTGTTCTTGTGTCTAGAAGTTAATATTAAGAGACTTGCATTTTAGACACCATATTGCCTGATTTTGCTAACAAAAATGGTTCCAAACACAGCACTGTGTTTTGCATCTGTAAACAATATGACAGTGTTTCGTTCCTGAATGAATCAACCGTTTAAATGATTTGGTTCAATCGCAATGATTCACTTATTAACTTACTGCCACCTACTGGTGGTTTTAATTTTACATTTAAATTACTTTTAATTTTTTTTTAAAAAATAATTTCAAATACCAGCATTCAGTGTTTTAGGATTCAAATATCAAAACATTAAACAGTGGGTAAATACATCTAAATGCAAATTCAGATGCAGCATCTGTGTCTTCTCTGCATTGATTCAATTGATTCCTTAGCTGGTTTATGCTGGTCCTTAGCTAGACATTTGCTGGTCCTAAGATGGTCCCTCCTGCTCAGGACCAGTTTGGGACCAGTGCATGACCAGCATAAACCAGATTAGATCCAGCATAAACCAGCTAAGGACCAGTTTAAACCAGCTAAAGCCAGCATCCCAGCATTAAAACCTTTTTCAACAGGGATGGTTTCTATTGTTTTTTTCAGCAGGGCTGTTCTCAAATGACATCCATTAAAAAGGCCCTCAGGTTTTCTTCCCTCTGCACTGCAGCGTTACAGTTTCTTTTGCTAACATTACAGGCTTACCTTCAAGCGGCCTGGTACAGCAATCCACATTCACTGTAATTAAGACAGAGATATATTTACGACAACAAATTCCACTCACTAAACTGCAGGGGGCTCCAAAGTCGCAAAAATGCACAGAACTACATACAGTTGCTTTAAGGTCATAATTCGTTTCAGATACATTTGCTCAGGCACTCAGGTTGGAAAGCACTGATGTGTACTGTTTACTGTTTTTTTGTGTGAAAGTATGTAAAACAGGAACAGTAGGGGAGAGTGGGGTAAGTTGACCCACCTCCTGTATCTTGGTTACTGTACACTTTTACTGTCATGTATTTTGAAATCACACATAATTTCTGCCAGACTGTGAAAAGGAGAATTTTTTTTTGTTTTTTGCATAACAGATGGCTGTTACATCAAAGCAAATTTACACAGCTCTAAAAATATTTATGATGCATATAAGTAATTTAGCAACATATAAAACCATGCAAATCATTTAGCTAAATATTAGCCTGAATTGGTAAGCTAGCTAGTGTTTTTCCAAAATGCCAGCTATGGGGCAAAGTAAGTCAAATGCTGTGGGGTAAGTTGAGCCATACTTTAACTTACACCCCACCATAAGGCACTGAAGTTAAGTTAAACCTCTGAAGTATAAACTGGTATTTTAATGTGATATCACGAAACCGGATTAGATTATCATATATATACATATTATTTGTAGTTTATTTGATAGGGACAGTGTACAAGTGCACCATATCTTTCTCTGAGAACCAGAAGATGCTTTTCATCACATTATAATCAAATATATCTTTCCACCTATAGTCCCTAATGGTCTGTTCGATATTGCAAAAAAGCAACCATGCCAAGAATCTTTTGACAAAAATGTTTATTAGTTTCAGCAACATTTATTGTTTCATTTTCATTACGTTTTTATTTAATTTTACTCAACTCAGTTTAGTCTGTTTTAGGGAAGGTTAAAACGTTGGTGTTCTACGTATTGTTTCAGAAATGCAAACAATTAAACATGACTGTTCGTAAAATGAAATTTGATTATTAAGTTAAGTTATTAAAAATTTCACATGGGTTTGAATCAGATTCTGTCAGATGGTCAGTTTTCACTCAGATGGGTCATCTTACCCATTGACTTGTGTCAACTTACCCCTAACCTGGGGCAAATTGAGCCACAGGAACACTTTTTTATAAGAAGCCATAATTTTAGAACCCTTTGTCATAGATACATTCTGATCATTTAAAATGATAGGAATCATCCTGAAATTAGTGTAGATACGTTTATTGTACTTCTGCCTCATTTTCCTTTATCTTGAGGATAACATAAGTAAAAAATGGCTCATCTTACCCCACTCCCCCCTATACATTATACAAGTATAAGACACTCGTATGTTATCTTATTACGCTGCGTGTTTGATGAGTCAAATATGGATACTGCGTCCAGTTCATTAGTCACGCTGAAAATTCTGGAGGAAGTTATTATTTTTCTAGCTTCAGCACACACACTTAAATGGAAACATCAGTGCTCTAAAAAAGGTACATATAAATGCACTCGAGAATGAATGGCCCTATGTGACTCATTGACGTCGGGTAAACAGGTAGTGTGCATCTGTTGTTTGTCAGGGGTCTCCTCTCAGCATCCACTCTGCTCTGCAATGAGTCACTAGAGAGCTGGCGGAGATATAAGGGACAGATGGAGCCTCGCTGATGGAGAGGGACAGTGACGTCATAGCCTAGGAGGGAAGCTGGAGATATAAACAAGATCCTGCCTGTCCCACCCTCTCTCTCTCATCTGACTGCTAATTTAGCATGCTGCTGATAAAAATACATGGGGTCACTTCAAAGACAGTGCATCCTACATGGTCTGCCCAGACTTATTTAAAGTTATCCATATCTGTGATGTTCTGTGGCATGAGATTTCATAATGTCATAGCTGTCAGACCAAACGCTAGTGCCTTAACAAACTACAAATGTGCCCAAGCATGTGTTTTAGGAGTGGTCTGTCATGTGCAGGTTAACTAGGTTAAGATGGAATGATTTATGACAAGAAAATTTGCTTTGTTAAAGCACAGCTGACAACATGCTGTGAGGCACCAGATGGCCGCATAGTCATGATTTCTTGGCTACCATGGGAGCAAAATATTACTTTAGAAAAATAGAATTCAGAATTGTGCTCACCATGTTTGAAGCAGCATGCATTTTCAGCAGAGAGGTGTTTGCTTTTGTGTTCACATGGCTTAAATGCAGTGTGTACAAATACATACACTGCCACTCAAAAGTTTGGGATCAGTAAGATATTTAATGCTTTTTAAGGAGACTTTTTTGCTTACCAAGGCTGTGTTTATTGGATTAAAAATACAGTAAAAACTGTAATATTGTGAAATGTTAATGCAATTTATCTATTTTAATATACTTTAAAATATAATGTATGCCTGTGATGCAAAGCTGAATTTTTAGCATCATTACTTCAGTCTTCAGTCTCACATGATTCTTCAGAAATTATTCTAATATGCCGATTTATTATTAGTGTTGGAAACAGTTGTGCTGATTTATATATTTTATGGAACCTGTGATACATTTTTAAGGATTCTTTGATAAATAAAACATTAAAAAGAACAGCATTCATTTAAAATAGAAAACTTTTGTAACAACAAACACCTTGTTTAAAGTTTGGGGTCAGTACATTTTTACTGTCTTTTTCTCTTTGAAAGAAACCAATACTTTTACATTTATATTCTTCCTTTATTTATTTAAAGTTTGTCAACTTCATTTACTTACCTTTTTCCACCAAGTTCATGACTGCAGCATGGTTCCAGGGGTAGGAGTTTAAGAGGAAGTGCGGCCTTCCTGCTTCCCATTTTATACCAGCATATGGAATTCTGGGTAGTGTAGGCATCAACCTTATTGTCTTAATTGTAATTTGTGAGTCAATAAACTCTGACACACCTTATTCTGGCCATGCCCTAACAATAAATATTGATACTTTTGGCCTAATTTGGACATTTTCACTTAGGGGTGTACTCACTTTGTGGCCATCGGTTTAGACATCAATGGCTGTGTGTGTTATTTTGAGGGGAAAGCAAATTTACACTGTTATACAAGCTGTACAATCACTACTTTACATTGTAGTAAAGTGTCATTTCTTCAGTGTCGTCACATGAAAAGATATAATAAAATGTGTACAAAAAATGTGAGGGGTGTACTCACTTCGGTGAGATACTGTATATATAATTTTTTGTAGGGCTCAAGGATTCAGAGGAACAATAGAATTTTAGCTCTGAACTAAAATGCAAATGTATTAATTATAGCACCACCTACAGTGAGGAAAATATTTGATCCCCTGCTGATTTTGTATGTTTGCCACTGATACAATGGTAGGTATTGTTCTATGGACATAATAGCAACAAGAAAAATCTTACAAAATGCATTTTTGCATTTTAATGTGTAAAAAGATTTCTGGCTCCCAGGTGTCTTTTATACAGGTAACAAGCTGAGATTACGAGCACTCTCTTAAAGGGTTCGTCTGTATAAGAGACACCTGTCCACAATCAATCAATCCAAACTCTCCAGCATGGCCAAGACCAAAGAGCCATCCAAGGATGTCAGGGACAAGATTGTAGACCTACACAAGGCTGGAATGGGCTACAAGACCATCGCCAAGCAGCTTGGTGAGAAGGTGACAACAGTTGGTACGTTTATTCGCAAACGGGAGAAACACAAAATAACTGTCAATCTCCCTTGGTCTGGGGCTCCATGCACGATCGCACCTCGTGGAGTTTCAGTCATCATGAGAAGGATGAGGAATCAGCCCAGAACTACACCGGAGGATCTTGTCAATGATCTCAAGGCCTGAAATCCTGCAGCGCCTTCAAGAAAGCACATGTACAGGCCCGTCTGAAGTTTGCCAATGAACATCTGAATGATTCAGAGGAGAACCGGGTGAAAGTGTTGTGGTCAGATGAGACCAAAATCAAGCTCTTTGGTATCAACTCAACTCACCCTGCTTGGAGGAATGCTGCCTATGACCCCAAGAACACCATCCCCACCATCAAACATGGAGGTGGAAACATTATGCTTTAGGAGTGTTTTTCTACTAAGGGGACAGGGCTTGGGTGAGAACATTTAAAATGGGTCATGGATGGGTATTCCAGCATGACAATGACCCAAAACACACAGCCAAGGCAACAAAGGAATGGCTCAAGAAGCAGCACATTAAGGTCATGGAGTGGCCTAGCCAGTCTCCAGACCTTAATCCCTTAGAAAATCTGTGAAGGGAGCTGAAGGTTCGAGTTGCCAAATGTCAGCCTCGAAACCTTAATGACTTGGAGAAGATCTGCAAAGGTGAGTGGGACAAAATCCCTTCTGAGATGTGTGCAAACCTGGTGGACAACTACAAGAAACGTTTGACCTTTGTGATTGCCATCAAGGGTTTTGCCACCAAGTACGAAGTTATGTTTTACGAAGGGGTCAAATAATTATTTCACTCATTAAAATGCAAATCAATTCATAACTTTTCTGAAATGCATTTTCCTGGATTTTTTGTTGTTGTTATTCTGTCTCTCATTGTTCAAATAAATCTACCATTAAAATGATAGACTGATCACTTCTTTGTCAGTGGGCAAATGTACAGAATCAGCAGGGGATCAAATCATTTTTTCCTCACTGTAGTATCCAACATCCAAATTCCGATTAATGCATCAAGCATTGTGGGGGAAAAACATACAATAAAACTTTAATAAATGCAGAATTTAAGTAGATTTTTAACATTTTATTTATTATTCACACATGCACATTAGGCTATATTCCTACAACATCACAGCTTAAACATAAGATTGGCATTTCCATCTTTTGAGCCGTGTTACAAAAATCTATACAACAATAATTTGTAAAACACATTAATGATACAGTACTTGGAAATTACAGATTATTGTTACAAATGATAGTAATCTAAAATAGCAGATGACACTGTCTTGCACTCCATCACCTCATTTGACACATTAAGGCGCACACACACAACACACAAACACACACGATTAGTTAACTGCAAGCAGTAATAAATTATTGGCCACATCTGTTCCTTAAGAAATAATTCATAAAAAAAGCAAACAACGAAAGCATCAAGAAATTTACTCACTGCTAAACCGGGGTATAAATATTCATCACAACACTGTCCACAATTGAACAAAGTGACAAATTTTTTGATAATGTGATATTCTTTGATACTATAGAGATGACTTGATTGTCCACACTGTATTCAGGGCATCTTGCATGAAGCAAGCCAGAGATACCGCAACAGATTTGTTTGTGTAGCAATACTGTGGCAATGATTTTAACATTAAATCAATACAAGTGCTAATACCACTGTTGACCATCATTTCCGTGTACCACAAAAGATGGATATGTATTTCTGTATATTCTCTGGACAGCTACTAAAATATAAAATCAAAATCACAGAACGATTTTTTTTCAATAAGTATTTTCTTGGCGACTCTTAAAAGAAATACTAGCATGTTGAATTTACATTAGAATTATGAGACAAACTATATTTTTAAAGTTCCTGTGCTTACCTTCACAAACTCTCACTATGTCTATTTCTGCATCTGCCCTGTGTCCTTCCACCTTACATTGCACAAATTCTGTTTCCTTCCTTCTCTGTCTGTCATGATCTCCTCGGTAGCCCCATCTGAGGTCCGTCTGATCGTATGAGGAATGTGTACTATGTGCAGGAATGGAAAATAGCAGCATTATGGTCATTGATCTGGCCTCCTGTATCTCAATCGGACCACTCGTTCTCCTCTGGCTCAGAGTCCTCATCTGATTCACTGTATTCAACAGCGATGCGTCGGGACAAGATGGTGGCCACGTCGTTACCCACTGGCTCTTTCTTGGCCTCCTGCTCTCTCTGCTCTTGCACCTTGCGAAGCTGGATACCTGGAGAAATAGCCAACAGTTTAATAAACAATAAACTGCACTGCTATTTAAAAGTCTGGGAGCAGTGCGAATTTTAAGGTCTTTTTTGTTCATCAAGGCTGCATTTATTTGATCAAAAATGCAGAAAAAACTGTGATGTTGTGAAATATTATTGCAATTTAAAATAGTGGTTTTCTATTTTAATATACTTTAAATTAGAATTTATTCCTGTGATGCAAAGCTACATTTTCACAGGTCAGTGTCACATGATCCTTTAGAAATCATTTTAATATGCTGATTTATTATCAGTGTTTGAAATAGTTGTGCTGCTTAATATTTTTTTAGAACATGATACTTTTTTTGGATTCTTTGATTAAAAAAAGGTTATAAAGAACAGCATTTATTTAAAATAAAAATCTTTTGTAACAATATAAACTACTGTTAAAAAGTTTGCGGTTCTTTTTCTGAAAGAAATTAATACTTTTATTAAGCAAGTATGTTAAATTGATATAAATTGATCAAAAGACTTAAATATTAATATTAAGCATTAATACTTGACTGGAGCAATGGCTGGGGAAATTCAGCTTTGCATCAAAGAAATAAATTATATTGAAATGTATATAAAGATAGAAAATATTACTGCTTTTTGATGAGCATAAATGACTTGTTAAATAAAGTACACATGAAAAATCGTACTGATCCACTTTTGAACGGCAGTGTGCAAAATATTTTTTTCAGAAGAGAAGAAGGACAAAGCGTGGCAACTTTAAAAAGATGAAATATCAGATTTAGATGATCAGGATTTTCTGCAATTCTTTCTGCAGGTGGCGAACAATGTCTTTATGAATGAGTCGTTGAATTATTCATGCAACCAATTTCTTCACATACTGTATATATTTTTTTTATTGTTTTGACTTTTTTTTATCCAATTCTGCTTGTGCCACATAAATAAATGGACATGAAATATTGATTTATAGATTTGAAAACATAATCCATTTTATCAAATTTCATTATGTGAGAAAAAAATATATATTATTTTGAGATATTTGAGACATGAAGCACAGCTATGTAGAAAATCTGGGGGCTCATGTATCAAACTCTGCATAGATTTCATCCTAAAACTGAATTTTATTACAATTAAAAATGACTGATTATAGATTAATATATGTTAAAGCTGAATTTTCAGCATTATTACTCTGGCCTTCAGTGTCACTTTTGATCACTTTAATGCATTCTTGCTGAATAAAAGTATTACCATATTGACCCGAATATAAGCCGACCCTGGTTATAAGACGACCCCCTTTTTCAAGATGTACCTTTTGGAAAAAGGCTTTTTGAAAACCAAATCTTGTGTTTTTTTAATCTTTTTTTTTTTCTTAAATTATTTTTATATTGCATATTCTTCCTTTTTTTAGTTTTTGTTTTGAAAGTATGGTAAATACTGGTAAAATGCACCAACAATCACATTAAAAAATATACACTTTTTGATATACCATAAAAATAACAGGTAACCCATCTAAATTCTATAACAATTAGGCTATTATTGACATGTCTATTGATATTGACATTTATAAGACAAACGCGTTTTTTTCAGATGTATTTCCAAGAAAATGTTTTGTTTTTGTTATTTATTTATTCAAAAAATTCTTATCCTAAATTTTTGAATGGCAGTATATCACGGTTTGCACAAAAATATGAAGCAGCAAAAATAATAGGGAATGTTTCTAGAGCAGCAAATCAGCATATTAGAATGATTTCTTTTTCTTTTTTAGAATAATTTCTGGTGGATCATATGATACTGAAGACTGGAGTAATTCTGAAAATTCAGCTTTGTGTCACAGGAATTACATTTTGCCATATATGCAAACTGCAAATAGCTACTTTAAATTTAAATAATATTTCACATTATTTCTGTATTTTGAGTATATGTCTAAAGGGGCTATTTTAAGGCCATTTTTTGAATCTTCAGTAGTTTAATTAATAAAAATGCACATGGAACATGCTTTATTCAGCAAATTATGCTTAACACTGACCTCTGCGGATGGCAGCCAGCAAGTCGCTCCGGGCGTCGCTCATGGGGATGAGAGGGACCTGGCCCTTCCTGGAAAGAGTCGACTCTCCAGACGGATGTGTTACTCGGGACGGGGACGGGGCGTGTGTGGGGGGTCCTGGTGGGGGAGGAGGCGGGGCCACTGGTGGGCCGCCCATTACAGCATGTGCAGGGGAAGCGGTGTAGGCGGAGGGAGGAGCTGGAGGAGGAGATGGGCTGTAGGGCCGCGAGAGGGAGACCACTGTACCCGGGGCCAGTGACTGAGGTCCAGACGTGCTGTCAAAGGCGGTCTGAGAGGATGGGATGAGGGGAGGCGGTGGAGGCGGGGCGGGCGGGACGAAATGCTCCAGGATTTGATGGCCGCTGAAAAGTGATTGCAAAGGAGAATGCTTAAGGAGATATTTTGCACTGAAAAAGTATACGTCATATCCCATCATTGCATCAAAAGAACAGTTTACCCAAACATAAAAATCTGTCTTTATGCAGTTATTTCTTCCATTAAGAACAAAATTATATTTTAAGAACTTACCTGGGTAATACATGGATAAATAAACAGATAACGTTAACTTTAAGTTGCAAAAACTGAGGTAACTGAGGTATATAAGTAGCTCTGAATAGGCTACAACAGGCATGACAGATTTGCACAATATTTTATCATATATTTTATGTTATATATATTTTTAATTATAAAACAGTATTACAGTCATGGCCAAAAATATCGGCAACCTTGCAATTCTGTCAGAAAACGCAACCCTTCTCTCAGAAAATGTTTTAGTACTCATGTTTATTTTTTTGTTCACATTGGAACACAAAAAAATCTGATACAATTCCACACAGAACCCCAAAAATGCCCTGGACAAAATTATTGGCACCCTTAAATTAACATTTGGTAGCACCCCTTTGGAAAAAATAACTGAAATCAATCGCTTCCTGTAACCATGAATGAGTTTCTCACACCTCTCTACTGGAATTTTGGACCACTCTTCTTTTGCAAACTGCTTCAGGTCAGATTTGAAGGATGCCTTCTCCCAGCTGCTGTTTTGAGATCTCTCCACAGGTGTTTTATGAGATTCAGATATGCACTCATTGCTGGCCATTTCAGGACTCTCCAGCACTTTGTAACCATTTCTGAGTGCTTTTTGAAGTGTGTTTTGGGTCATGGTCCTGCTGGAAGACCCATGACCTCTGGTCATGGGTCTTCCAGAGACACAGCTTTCTGACACTGGCCACTAGGTTGCGCCCCAAAATTCTTTGGTAATCATCAGATTTCATGATAGCGTTCACACAGTCAAGGCGTCCAGTGCCAGAAGCAGCAAAGCAACCCCAAAACATCTTTGACCCTCCACTATGTTTGACTGTAGGGACTGTGTTCTTTTCTTTGAAGGCCTCATCTCTTTTTCTGTAAACAGTGCCATGATGTCCTTTACACAAAAGCTCTACTTTTGTCTCATCTGTCCACAGTACATTCTCCCAGAAGGTTTGTGGTTCTGTCACATAAGTTTTGGCAAACTCCAATCTCCAGTTTGTGTCAGCAGTTGTGTCCTACCATAGCATCCCTTTTCATTCAGATGGCGACGGATGGTGCCAGCTGACACTGTTGTGCCCTGTGTTTGGAGATCAGCTTGAATTTGTTTAGAAGTTAATCTGGGTTCTTTATCCACCATCCGAACAATGCTTTGTTGTAATGTTTCATTGATTTTGCTCTTCCGTCCACATCCAGGGAGGTTAGCTACAGTGCCATGGGCTGTAAACCTCTTGATGATATTGCACACAGTGGACACAGGAACATTAAGATCTCTGGAAATGGGCTTGTAGCCTTGAAATTGTACATTTAAAATCCGCAGACAACTCTTTACGCTTTTCCACAGACAACTCTTTCTTTTCTCCATGCTCAGTGTGACACACAACACAAAGGTTGAGTCAACTTTTCTCCATTTTAACTGGTTGCAAGTGTGATTACTATATTGCCCACAGCTGTTACTTGCCATAGGTGTGTCTAAATACAAATGACAGGAACATCACATGCTTGAAAAGAAATTATTTCTTACAATTTTGACAAGGTGCTAATCATTTTGTAAAGTCTATTTTTGAGTTTTGTGTGAAATTTTTATCAATTATGACTTTTCTTCTCTGTTTTTATGTGTTGTTCCAGTGCAAAGAAAGACAATAAGACTTTGCCAGTGAATACTAAACCATTTGCAATTGGAACAGTTTTCTGAGTGTTGCATTTTCTGACAGAATTGCAAAGGGTGCTGATATTTTGGCCATGACTTTATAAGATAAAGAAATGCTTATTTGACCCTATTTTTTTATTCCTATCTCATACATCTGCATTCAGAAAGTTGATTTTTTTGTATAATGTTTTTCTGTAATAAAAATAGATATGTAATACATCTAACCTCACAAATATGGAAGCATAAAACATAAAAAAAATAAACGTATACAGCTGTACTGCTTTTGCAAGTGCAGAGTGTTTTTTTGGAGTTCAATCAATCTTTCTTTTTTAATATATATATTAAAAAACAATTCTTAATTCTTGTTCGAAGCAGTAACAACTGATCATACTTTAAAAGATGAGACTAAAACATAATTGAACGACCAACCAGTAGGTGGCAATATGCATTAAGAATGTAAATCACCATTAAACAAACAGAAGAAGAATCAAGAAATATAATTTTGGATTCGGCAACCTGTTGAGGATATCCTAGTGTGTTCATTGCTGTAGCTGAGTTTGTTTCTTCATTAAATTTAGAGAAATGTAGCATTACATCACTTGCTCACCAATGGATCCTCTGTAGTGAATGGGTGCCGTCAGAATGAGAGTCCAAACAGCTGATAAAAATATCACAATAATCCACAAGTAATCCATACCACTCCAGTCCATCAGTTAACATCTTGTGAAGCCCAAAGCTACATCTTTGTAATAAAAACAAATCCATTATTAAGACGTTTTAACATTAATCCTTCACTTTTGGCAAAAATATGAGTCCATAATCCTTACGCATAACACTTCATACAGTGAAAATCCCCATCTCTTACACATATTTGTTTAGAGCTGTTTTAGACTGTTTTGGCTTGTAAATGGTGTTTGATCGGTGCAGGTTTCTCTACTGATTCAGACCACTTTTTTAATGAAGAAAGCATTATTGTCAAAGTTAATAAAGTTAGTTTCTTACAAACATGCAGTCTTCTCAAGATGTTAACTGATGGACTGGAGTGGATTACTACTTGTGAATTACTGTGATGTTTTTATCAGCTGTTTGGACTCATTCTGACGGCACCAATTCACTGCAGAAGATCCACTGGTGAACAAGTGATGCATTGCTACTTGAGAGCTTCATGCTCTCATGAAGAAACAAACTCATCTACCTCTTGGATGAGCTGAGGGTGAGCCCCTTTTATTAGGAAAATTTTAATTTTTGGGTAAAGCTATTCCTATAACTGAACTGAGCTGGATGATAAAATCACTGAATTTAATGATTAACTCCCTTTAACTGAAAATTGTTTACTGTTTCTATTTGCATTATTGACACACTACCTTCCTATTTGATACTGTAAAGCTGCTTTGACACAATCTGTATTGTAAAAAGCGCTATATAAATAAAGTTGACTTGACTTATCTATATATTGACTATATATAACTGCTTAATTGTTGAGCATATTGATATTCTGGTCATATTTTTTTCTAAGCACATTTTACCAATTCCAAACCACATAAACCTTAATAACTACTATTAATTTTGTATTTAATCATTTATACATGGTATGTAATTGTCCATGAAGGTTGGAAGTAAAAATTATATTCAGGTGTGCAGGTGTCCTCTACAGATAAAATGAGCCAAAAAAGAAATTTAACTCAGACTGAAAAGTCAAAATTATTAAATGCCCATGAGAGGGATGCAGTACTAATGCAGTACTAGAATTTGCAAGTGAAGGCATGACCACTGGACAGCGAAATGCTTGCTGGGTCTGCATGGTGAGAAAAAAAACAGATGAACGTATATGTTAACTGCAAAAGAATAGAAGAAGAACTAAGGTGAAGAATTAGGTGTGAAACCATTTAACCATTTTGTCTCCAGCGCCACCACCTATCTGGAGTCTCCAGAAGTGCAATATATCAGGTTCTCAGAGAGTTTGCTTGAGTAAAAAAATCCTAAAAATGACCCTTACTTCATAAGAATAACATGCTGAAGTGTTGTGAAATACATAAAGACTGTTTTATAGGCTTTATAGACAGATAAGTTGACCACCATCACATCCTCTTATATAACTCTTTCAAGAATTTATCTTCTAGAATCTGGCAGTTTGGGGAGTTCATTTTAGTCCATCTCTGCAATACAGACTTTTCAGGATAGGAGATGAAGTTCCAAAACATAAAGAGTGCTACAAGAGGATGTGGTGCTGTACTGCAAAAAATGCTTTTCTTACTTAGATATTTTTGCCTTGTTTCCAGCCAAAATATCTAAAAATTCTTAAATCAAGAAGGATTTTCTAGACAAGTAAAAATTATTGTCTTGTTTTCAGAGAAAAGAAGTCAAAATTAAGTGAGTTTTTGCTTAAAACAAGCAAAATCATCTGCCAATGGGGTGAGCAAAATAATCTAGTTTCAAGCAGAAAGCTAGATTATTTTGCTTACACCATTGGTAGATAATTTAGCTTGTTTCAAGCAAAAAATCACTTAATTTTAACATATTTTATCTGAAAACAAGACAATAATTTTTACTTGTCTAGAAAATCCATCTTGATTTAAGAATTTTTTGATATTTTAGCTGGAAACAAGACAAAAAATATAAGAAAAGCATTTTTTGCAGTGAGGTCCTGCAAGAGTCACTCTCAACTTCAATCTGTCTACAAAGCCTATATATATATATATATATATATATATATATATATAAAAAAAACTTAATGTATTTCACAACACTTCAGCATGTTATTCTTATTAAAAGATGGTCATTTTTTTGGAATTTTTTTTTACCCAAGTCTCTGAGAACTTGACACATTGCACTTCTGGAGACACCAGGTAGGTTGCAGTTCTGCAAAATGGTGGCGCTGGAGACTAAATGGTTCCTGATGGTTTCACGCCTTATTCGTCATCTTAATTCTTAATTCTTTTGCAGTTAACATTCATCTTTTTTTCTCCACCTGTTTTTTTCTGAGCATGCAGACACAATGAGCATTTCACTGCCCAATGGTCATGCCTTAACTTTGCAAATTCTAATATTGCATCCTTCTCATGGGCATTTAATAATTTGTGACTTTTCAGTCTGAGTTAAATCTATTTTTTGGCTCATTTTATCTGTAAAAGAAAACGTGCCTAATAATTATTCACAACTGAATTAAAGAAGTTTTTCACTTCCAGCCTTCATGGGCAATAATATATAACTTATAAATAATAAAATATAAAATTAATAGTAGTTATCAAGACTGATGTGGTTTGGAATTGGCAAAATGTGCTTGGAAAAAAAATATGACCAGAATACCAATGTGCCTAATAATTATGCACACAGTGCATATGTGACCCTGGACTACAAACCAGTCTTAAGCTGCACGGGTATATTTGTAGCAATAGCCAAAAATACATTGTATGTGTCAAAATGATTGATTTTACTTTTATGCCAAAAATCATTAGGATATTAAGTAAAGATCATGTTCTATGATGATATTTTGTAAATTTCCTACCGTAAATATATCAGAACTTAATTTTTGATTAGTAATATGCATTGCTAAGAACTTCATTTGAACAACTTTAAAGACGATTTTCTCTTTAGATTTTTCTCTTTTTTTTGCAGCCTCAGATTCCAGATTTTTAAATAGTTGTATCTCGACCAAATATTGTCCTATCCTAAACAAACCATACATCAATGAAAAGCTTATTTATTCAGCTTTCAGATGATTTATACGTCTCATTTTTGAAAAATTGACACTTAAAACTGGTTTTGTGGTCCAGGGTCACATATATAACTTTAGAGAGAGAAGTGACATGCCTGTATTCTTTGGCAGATGTCGGCCGGGGTCCGTTGAGGGACGAGTCTGGCGGTGGGGGTCCGTGGTGGGCCTGAACGCGTCCTAGAGAGTGCTGCCGGGCTGCAGCGGAGGTGGAGGAGGCTGGGGGCCGGTACGCTCGGTCCAGGGACTGAGTCTGTGTGGGGCCAGCGTCTTTCCCATCAGCTCCTGCTCCACCTGCTTCCTGTGGGTGGCTGGGACTCGCTGGGTATGAGTGTTCATCTGACATGCCAGATCTGGGTTAAAGCAAAGAACAATATGCAGTTCTTTTCATGAAACTGACTTTCTGCTTTACTGAACCTTGCCAGGTAAAAATAATAATACGATTCTGCATTATTAAAACCATTTCCTAATTTCCTAATAGGTTTTAACAGAGTTTTACAATACTTAACAAATGAATATGCGTGTTCACCTTCAATCTCTCCCAAGACGTTGATGTTTTTCATCCCACTTTAAAGACACAATGCTTAATTAAGACATCTCTATTTATAGTGCTGTTTTACTATTTATAGCATTGTTACAGGGATTTTAAGCTGATAGTTGGTCATTTTTGAGAGTGTGTTAAATATCACAACTTGCTATGAATAAGAGATGTTCACAAGTCTTTAACTTGAAGTCAGAGTGAAGTCTTGAGTCATTTAATAGCTCGCTAAAAAATCCCATTCAGAATCCTCATGTATTGAAATTTTCCTTTTATTAAAGGCGTTAAGATGTACATCTAACCTGTTACTTATATGTTTTAATCTATTACCATGTTCAAGACAGTTTTTCTGTAATCAAATTCTATAATAATAGTCCTATCTGCCTGGACACATAAGGAAATATGTGACACAGGTATTACAAAACCATACAAATGAAGTATTTCTTTTTGATATAAGTCAGGGGTATTCAATTAAAGTTCCAAGAGGCTCTTCCAAGAAGTCCGGACAAAAAAAAACAAAACATTTTTTTTACATTTTTTTTTTTTACATGTATTGTATTTTTACATTTTACTTTTTTTTTACATTTAGATACATGTGACAAAAATACTGACTCATTGATGTTGAATCATAAATTTGAATAAAACTAATTCATTTAGATGTTCACATTTTTGTGCTACTATTGTTTTCAGTATACTAAAGATATTAAAGTACTTGATATTATTTTGAACTGTAGTGTGTTATTTGATATTATATTAAAGTAAAAAAGTGTATGTACTAAATTGTAACTTTATCATTACCAATGTGTAATTACTGTAAAAAATATTAAAATGCATGGCATAAAAATGTTATATTTTAATTTACCACTTTAACCATATAATAAAGAAAATAGAGGTAATTAAGAAATTGCATATAACAAAGTACTTGAGTCCAAAAAAGCTATCTTTAGTTCAACTAATTTTATTTAATACACTGTAAACCCAAATTAGTAAGCAGAACTCAAAAACTTTGATGTAACTAAGAAGAACTTATTTCAATTCCAATTTTCAAAGTCCAATGAACTCTCATTGTTATTTGAGTGAAAATAACTCATTTCATTTAATTATTTCACTGTTTGGTTTTACAGTGTATCATTAACAATACAATGAATTACATTGCATTCATTTTCTTTTAAATTTTACATACTCTGTTTAAAGGAATGCTAAAGGGATGTTTTTTAAAATGTACAGCATGCTTTTAACATGCCGTCTCTCATATGCGACCCTGGACCACAAAACCAGCCATAAGGGTCAATTTTTCAAAATTGATATTTATATATCATCTGAAAGCTGAATAAATAAGCTTTCCATTCTATTTGGCCTGAGATGCAACTATTTGAAAATCTGTAATCTGAGGTAGCAAGCAATTAAAATACTGAGAAAATCGCCTTTAAAGTTTTCCAAATGAAATTCTTAGCAATGCATATTACTTAGCAGAAATCTCTTTATGGAACATGATCTTTGCTTAATATCCTAATGATTTTTGGCATAAAGGAAAAATATATAATTTTGACCCATACAATGTATTTTTGACTATTGCTACAAAATATACCGTCACATTTGTGCATGATGGGGTGAAAGCATTCCTTATGTAAAATATGCTTTACTATCACCATTATCTAGCTTGTTCTGAATCGAATCAGAGATAATAACTCAAAATAACAAGTAAACAGTCCAATCTGGTCTTCTGTTATGCATACAGTCAGCTTTGAAACTGCGTGAGCAAATAATGACTCAGAGGCGACTGATGCAGCACGGGTCACTTGAAATAATGTTATAGTGCTTTTTTAAATACATTTTTAAGACTGACCTTTTATCTGCCTGTATATTGTTGGGAAGTGGCTAGGTTTAGCATGGTGAAAAAAGACTTGCGGCTTAATGTCAAATTCAAGGATCCATAAATAAAATTGGTCATTTGCTCACAGTGCCATATTTAACTCTCACTTGAATTACAGACAATCCGCCTTTTATTTTAATAAAACAACACTTTAGATACAGAGATGTTAATGAAACATTGTGTCAACCAGTGCAGAGTAAAATGCAGTTAATGGGAGCTAAAAAAGCACAGTTGAGTTTTGGATGAACTATCCTTTGAAGTTGCTTGACCATGCTGTATAGAGATCACAAGACTCACCTATCTGGAGACAGAGATCCCTCAGAGGACATGCCATGGTAAGGAGACGGTGTCAGACGAGTGTCCGGACGAAATTCCTTATCGTATGCCATCATGTTCCACTCCTGACGCCGGTTACGAGCTTTACGGACTTTCTTTACCTCGCGGGTGGGATCCTCCACGTGTTTTTGCTCTTGCTAAGGCAGAAAGAAGGAAATGTTTCTATAAGTTTGAGTAATAATCAGTGGTGCTAATCAATTTTCCCTGAAATTAATTGCGAATAATCGCAAATAATCTTACCTGACTGACTTGACTTTTTTATGACTGGAGGCAAGTATCACTCATTCCAACTGATGTCTCTATGATTTTTACCCTCTAATATTTAACCATTGAATATAACCATTCAACATTACAGTATAATTGAGAGGTAACACTTTAACATTTATAAGACTTAAAAAAAAGTAATTTAAGTGAACTTGTAACAATCCTCACATAAACCCATTAGACTAGCTAGCTGTGCCCTTCAGCAAGAAACTATAGCCTAAAGTTATCAAACACTAAATTACATAAAATTCAAAATTATATAATGCTTAAAACTACAGAAGTTAGTATTTTCCTCTTTTATATTTTATTCTTTGATTGACAGACCTCACAGCAGCTGGTTATTAGGATATTTTGGCTGCTTTTTCTCAGAATTTCTAGATTTAAACTCGCAATTTCAAGAAAAAAGTCAATATTGTGATATATAAAATCGCCTGCATTAACACGCTAATTTTGACACCACTAGTAATAATATTTAACTACGCAGAAGGAAGAGGAAAAGTCTGTAAATGAACATTGACCTGATGATTACCGTTTTTTATTCATTTTGGGGCAATTTTCACAAGCAAGGTGTGCATTTTCAAAACTTACAACAGATCATCAAAAATCGATTTTACTAGTTTACCATGTTTTACCAGAACATGCAATGTTCCCAATGCCTTCACTAGGGAATATTCTGATCTGTAATGCAGGTAAAATTGCTGTTTTACCTTTTTTTTTTGTAAAGGGAGTCACTTTGTAAACACTGGGTCGGTACTTCTGCAGTGAACGATTTTGAAGTTGCAGGGAGTTTTTTGACAAACTCTAACTTTCTTGAACAGGAGTGCACAGAGTACGCATGCACATCACAGAGCTAGACAAGATGAGCATTTGTGGTAAAAAGTGTTTAAATATTTATTTATTTAAGAAAATCAGTCGGCTCAGTCTTGATTTTTTGCATTTTTGCATCCGTAGCAAGCATTTTTAGAGGTGTTTTGACAGTTCAGAGCCACCGTACAAGCGAACGCCAAAATCCAGAATTGCGGCTGACGAGTTCATCCACTTCGTCTCACAGCACAAAGCACTGTAAATGTCACTGTACACTGAGTTCACAGAAAGGTGTGTTTTTTTTTATAATATGTGGCTCCAGTAATGCTTGCAAAACATCAAAGTTTACTGAGATCCTGAAGTAAATTTTGAATCATCCGGGATAATCCCACAGCTCACTAATAAGGACTTGCGCATAAAAAGTATTCTCTCATTCCTCTCTATAATATCCTATTATTGGATGGACCCATTATGTTCTTTCTTTTTCTCTTTTTAAGAAGAGAGTGGACAGCTAAATCATCCTTGTTGCTTGAAGATTCCATTTTGTCTTGTTTTTTTTATTTTTTCACAATGGATGAATGAATACGCATCGAACTCAGTGTGCAAGGTTTCTGTGCTTCTGTGATGAATTTTTAGGAATACAAATACGGCTGGGATTGTTTAGAGCCCTTTGAAACTGCATTTAAAATGCATGTTAGAAGTTCAAACTCGCAGACACCGTTGAAGTCCACTATATGAACGACATTTCTGAAATATTTTTCTCAAAAAACATAATTTCTTTACGACTGAGGAAAGAGACCCAACATAAATGATCTGTAAATTTTTGTTCTGGAAGAAAACTAATCCTGAAATTGAGCCTGTTTCTGCCTTATGACTTTTTACCCAACTTAATCTCGACTGCAATGCGAGTTTATTGCGACTGCAATTCGGACTTTATTCTCAGATATAAACACAACGTTTTTCTCCTAATTTCTAGATTTTAACTCGCAATTGCAAGAAAAAAAGTCAGTATTGCGATATATAAACAATCACTTCTGACTTTTTTCCTCACAGTTTAGAATTCAAAGTTATAAAGTCTAATTCCGAGGGATTTTACAACTGAGTTATATCTCACAATCATGACTTTATTACTCACAATCATGAGTTTGTATCACACAATTCTAAGAAAAGTCAGAATTGCCAGTTTATCTGACTTTTATTCTCGTAATTGTGTTTAAATCTTGAAATTCTACATCTAAATTGCGAGTTTATATCATGCAAATCTGCAGAAAAAGTCAGAATTGTAAGATGTAAACTTGCAATTGTGATAAAAATGTGTAGAAAAGTTAATATCTCACAATTCCAAATGTTGCAATTCAGACTCAAAAAATTTTTGTGTCAAATATATGCCTACTTTAAAATGTCCGTCAATGAAGAAAGACACTTCACTGCATGTAAGTGTCTTTTTGTTGTTTACAATTTTAATGTGAAGTTCTGTTTTGTACCTTGTCATTCTTGTTTCTTGTTTCCTCTTTTCTGATTGTCCCCAGCTGTCTTTTTATCATGTCAGAGGACAGATTGTGTCTTTGATAATGTGACGTTTGCAATGTATTGGATAAGCCAGAACTGCATTTGTATATTTACATAATACATGTTTCGGGCCATTCACAAACACACACAAACACACACCTTCTGCCGTCGTTTCTCCTTCCTCTTGTTTTCTGTGGCTTGCAGCATCTTTTCCTTCCAAAGGTTAAAAAAGTAAGATGGATCGGTATAAAATTTGAGCCCGTCTTTTTTGTCATCCCTGTAAGACAACACAAGACAATGCTTAGAAATCGTTTAGCTTAATATTAATATTTCATATTGCTCACATTACACCCCTAAAATTAAAACAAAAGTACTTTTTTTTGTATTATTATTATTTATTATCACTAAGTCTATTTTAACAGCCATTCCTTGGATTATCCAAAGCCATATGCTAATAATGACACTAGTAATGTTTTCAAATTAAACTTGAATGAAAATCTTATGGCCTAAATTTAAGATTTGATTACATTTGGATTACACTGTTTCAACATAAACTTAATGTGATGCATATTTGTCAGTCATACATACATGAAATGGGTGATAAACATACTGACCTGTATGGCGTGAGGATGTTGAGCGGAGGTGGTTTGTCACAGCGCTGGTACACCTCCATGACTGGGTTCGGGATGGAGTTTCTAGACACCACCTGCTGGTCCTGAATAGTGGAGCTCTTGAATGCTTTCCGCATGTTGATGTCCTGTAAGGACACTGTAGAGCAAGCAGACAGACCCACACTATCACAAACCTGTTAGAAATGACATTATGGGCCAGATTTACAGCTTGCATCAATGCAAACCCCCTTTAGGCGTTAAAAACTACTGTCAGGACTTATCAAAGGCATGCACTTATTTTTGCGGCTGACCTTATTGCAAATGCATTTGTAGAATTTATGTCAGGAGAGTATTTTTTTCCCAAAAAACATGTCTTAACCCATTTTGTGCAAGTTTTCAGATTATACACTCCTGATTATCAAGGGCTCTGCTTGTTTGCAACCCAATGCGAATTTCCGCTGCTTTTGGTAGATTATGTTGGACATTATGGAAATACAAAAGTGCTGTCTGTTCTTTAATTTGCACATTGTTAGTAAATCACTCGCAGGAAAAAGTCTGGCCCTAAATTTCAAAAGCAGTGTTTCTGGTTTAAACCTGTTTTGTTCAGAATGTTGAAAAAGCAAATAACTCTTGAATAGAAACACTGTGGGTTTTATTTATTTTTCTGAGGATTTTTCTGACAAAAAAAGATGATGCATGTTTAAAAAAATCAAATCAAATCACAACAAGGCCTTCCAAAGAGTAAGTAAACTAAACAATGACTGCCAAAATTGTTATTATATCCATAAGTTATATTTTAAGTAAAAACTCTACTTTCAAATTAGAGCTATTTTAGCTTTTGTTTGCGGTGAAATTAAGTTGTAAAAATATTACATTGACCTTCATTTTAAATAACATTATTGTGTCTAAAAGAAATATACTGATTAGTATGATCTTGATAATAAATTATCTTTTTACTTTTTTTAAGTTTTTATCTTTGTGAAAAGAATGTTCTCTTAATCAAAATTTATTTATGTATTTATTTATTTTTTTAGCTGTAACCAATGAAAGGGTTTTTGGGGGGAATATTTGAAGAGTAGCCTCTTCAAAAGCCTCTAAATCCATCTGACATCTTTCTTTAAAAAATGCATGTTTATCAGGCTCCGATGTATAGGTTTCTATGTAAGTAGTGGTACTTCTTATTTGGACTGAAGGTGGGATTTTAGAGAGTTTGAAGTAAAAGTATTTGATGTACATATAATATGTGTAGAGAGCATTCACTCAGTATCATTATCTCATTTTTGACCAAGGTGGCTTTTGCATCTGAACTCTTCATTTATATTCCATCATTTTTTCAGTTTTGTTACCTCTGGGAAACTTTCTCTTTCTGTGCATATTAATTAGATGCTCATGATCCTGATCATAATTACTGCATAATAAGTTTGCATGTATTTTATGCACTGCTAATGAAGAGAGTCAGACAATGAAGCACATTACATCATACAGCATTTACATAAATAGGAACTTCCCGTAAGGACTTGAAGGCACCGCTCTATTAACTATGTCCTTGTCAACTGCCTGTTATTCAACAAAACTATTCCACTGTGCTTTTATTACTCAGCTAGTGTCTAGACATCAGTGGGATACGCAGCACTGCGTCTACGCTGTTAATTACTGCAGCTGCCTCATCTGTGCCTCATCTGCTCAGCTCTAGTTATTATTCAGACTGCTCTGAAAATCACTTCAAGAGCATTTTAGCACTTCATATGTGACCTTGGACCACAAAAGTGTCAATTTTTTAAAACTGAGATTTATACACCTGCTGAAAGCTGAACAAACAAGCTTTTCATTGATGAATGGTTAGGACAGGACAATATTTGGCCGAGATACAACTATTTGAAAATCTGGAATCTGAGGGTGCTAAACAATCTAAATATTGAGAAAATCGCCCTTAAAAGTTGTCCAAATGAACTTCTTAGCAATGCATATTACTAATCAAAAATTAAGTTTTGATATATTTACGGTATGGAAATGTACTAAATATCTTCATGGAACACGGTCTTTACTTAATATCCTAATGATTTTTGGCATAAAAGAAAAATAGATAGTTTTGACCCATGCAATGTATTTTTGGCTATTGCTACAAATATACCCTTGCTTCTTATGACTGGTTTTGTGGTCCAGGGTCACATGTGAGAAAAACATCATCATATCTCATACACACAGAAACTGAAAGGTATTTACTGCAACCTGTCAAAATAAAAGTTTGGTTTAACGTGAACAAATTGTTGCAAATATATTACTATTCTACAATAGAACTGTGTCTTAATGTAAAATAATCATAAAATAATATAGAATTATTATTTGAAATATTTTTAAGGAATAATAAACATCTTTTAAAGTTACAGTTGTGCAGTATTTTGTCTGGCCTAAATGTAAAGTTTTGTTACCAGGAAAATTAAAATACACAACACAGGATTTCTGTGCTTGATTATTAAAATTTAATTAAACTAATAAAACAGAACAAAGAAAGATTTTAATGGAAAACACAGATAAAATAAATAAATAAATAAAAATAAAACGTGTTTCATATGGCCCTACAAATTTACTGTTTTTTTTTTTTTTACTTTTAAAAAATAGTTGTTAAATTGTATACATTTCATGATTTCAATTAATTATACGTGGTTATTGATCACTAAAGTTTAGCCATTAAAACGCCAGAAAAATTAAAATGGAGAAGAGAAGAAAAAACACAGATTCCAGAAGAATTAAAATGTAAAAAAACCCAGGAATTTCGAAAAAAAAAAAAAAAAATGGCCCTGGACTTATGCATTATACTGACTACCTGCAGCGATCCTCACAACAGCCCTGTGGTTTTATTCTGGTGTATTTCCAGACTATGTCACAAAAGATAAGGTCAGCGGTGCGCCTGTATTTGCTAATGCACATTCATTCATACGCACCCTCCTCCACTGTGGAGTCTAGTTGTGTGACCTTCACCGCCAGCAGGTCGACGCGCTCTTGTAAACCGTTCATGCGCATGTAGAAGCTGTTGGCCTCATTAAACAGCTCCCCGAAGATATCCTCCGCATGTCGACCTGAATCAATAAACACATAATACCTGATATGGCAAAACGATCATTTTCAAATAGCTTTCATGTACAAAATCATTTTTAATTAGAGACCCTATGAAATAGGCTGATCCTTGTTTTAATGTACACTGAAAAATAATGTTGTAGAAAATCAGAAACTGCTAGTGTATTTCATAAAGAATTACAAATAAACAGCAAGTAACACACTGGGTTAGATTAAGGCATCTAAAATATGGTCATGCAGAATAAGGCATTAATATGTGCTTTATAAGTACTGGTAAACAGCCAATATGTGACCTTGGACCACAAAACCAGTCATAAGTGTCATTTTATGAAAATTTAATATAAAATAAATTAGCTTTCCATTGATGTATGGTTTGTTAGGATAGGGCAATATTTGCTCGAGATACAACTGTTTGAAAATCTGGAGGGTGTAAAAAAATGCCTTTAAAGTTGTTTAAGCAATGCATATTACTAATTAGAAATTATGTTTTGATATATTTACGATAGGAAATGTACAAAATATCTTCACGGAACATGATTTTAACTTCATATCCTAATGATTTTTGGCATAAAAGAAAAATCCATAATGTATTTTTGGCTATTGCTACAAATATACCTGTGCTACTTAAGACTGGTTTTGTGGTCCAGGGTCACATATGCTATTAATATGCATGATAATAAGTGAAAGTGTTACTAAAATAATTTAGAAATAAATCACCTCTTTATTTTTACAAAGTGCAAAAAATAAAGCTCTCCATGCATCTTAAAAAATCTACAATAAACGTTTTATTTCACATTCTTTTGAAACTTTTCATATTAATATATGATTCCTCACATATTAACAAAAACTTCCCATTGAAAAGACTTCAATATTATTATGAAAACTGTCAGTATGTTGGGGTGGGCTATAAACAAAACAAAAAAATAAATAAAATAAAATAAAATAAAAAAACATTTAAATTGCAAACATTATTTGAGTGAGTTACGGTGGCATAATGTGAATTATTGCTTAAAATTGTGTCTAAATTAAACTTCAATTTCAATGTTAATTGATTTTAACCTTTTAACTGCCACTCCCTATTTTGAACATAGATGTGAAAATGCAAATCCAAAGTTTAATTTTTAATAATTCATGAACGAAAACATTTTGTAATATGATTTTCATGTATAAGTACCATGGTAATGCAATGTCTGATCTTAAAATGGATGAATTTTGAGATTTTAAGGTGTTTCAAGTGAAGAGTTCTAAAGCTTGATAGGAAAAAAGGCAATAAAGAAAGTCTTTTTGTGAAAAAAGTATGAACCTCTGTTATGATGTAGATTTTCAGTCAGTGTGGAAGAATTTGACTGGTCTGCATAAAGCCAAGTCCTAATGCCAGCTGAACACCTCTGGTGTGACTTTAAATGCAGACATTGAGCCAAAAAAAATCAAAAAATTATTATATTACTCTGTTCTAAAGAAGGAGGTGTCCCAATACTTGTGTATGTACAAGTCATTGGTGTTTGGTCTGAGTTTTTGGCTCAAGGTCTGCATTTAAAGTCACACCAGAGGTGTTCAGCTGGGATTACACTGCAAAAAATGCTTTTCTATCTTAGATTTTTTGTCTTGTTTCCAGCCGAAATATCTAAAAATTCTTCAATCAAGAATTATTTTCTAGTCAAGTACACGTTAATGTCTTGTTTTCAGAAAAAAGAAGTTCAAATTAAGTGAGTTTTTGCTTGAAACAAGCAAAATAATCTGCCAATGGGGTAAGCAAAATAATCTAGTCTTCTGCTTGAAATAAGATTATTTTGCTTGTTTCAAGCAAAACCTCACTTAATTTTGACTTCTTTTTTCTGAAAACAAGACAATTTTTACTTGTCTAGAAAATCCTTCTTGATTTAAGAATTTTTAGATATTTTGTCTAGAAACAAGACAAAAATTCTTAGCAAGAAAAGCATTTTTTGCAGTGTAGGACTTGGCTTTATGCAGACCAGTCAAGTTCTTCCACACTGACTGAATCAAACATTTCTCAATGAACCTTGCCTTATACACAGAGGCATTGTCATGTAGGAATAAAAAAGGGTCATGTCCAAACTTTTGCTATAAAGTGGTGCAAAACAAGTCTCTTAATAACAAAGCCACAATGATAATCCACATAGGAGACAGGCAACAGAGACACACACACAAAGACGAGAACGGACAATCAAACAATGAACAGAATCCAACTTAAGTAGGGTGGTTAACGAGACACAGACAGGTGATGTGATTAACTAATAATGACTTAATTAGGGGAGGGACAGGAACAAAACCAAATAAGGGCAAAAAGGAAGTGGAAGGAACCAAACAAAAACAGGACTAAACCAACGCAAAACACAACAAAAGAGTCCCAAAACCTGACATAAACATTAAGATTTGTACGCATGGAAATGACTAAAGTAGTCAAACCTGTTCATTAGAAGAGCAATATAGTGTATTTGTCATTAATTAATTAAATAAACATAAATTGACAGCCCTACTTATTTGAGTTATAATGAGTAAGCTATATTTATTTATTTTTTTTATTATTTATATCCCAAGACACTTACAAATGAGGAACATCTCAAGCAATTTGTCATAAACAAGCTGTTTTTCTTTGAGTAACGCAAAAGCCATGTTGAAAAATACTGTACTAGAAAATCATCATGCTCAAAGCTGAAACATAACTGACTGTTCTGATCTGAATCTGTAGAAGTCTGCATCAACAATTCCAGAGAGAAAAACTCAACCTACTAAGTCCTCCCAGCTGTTTGATGATGGCCGCCAGTGTGCTGTTTGTGACACATTCCAGCTCGTTGGTCACCCCGTCGGGCAGAGCGCCCCGGCACAGGTGCTTGGGCTCGATGGCCCTCTTTACAAGAGGCATGACTGTGCTCAACTACACGCAATGACCTGAGAGACGAGAAAAGGGTGTTTAACACAACATTTTCTAGGTAAATATGATGCAGCAAACACAAAAAATTCAAAACATGCATTTAAATCAACAAATCTAGCTTTTCAGAATGACTAGTTTTTAAATGTTCATCATTTACAGCCTTGCAAAGTACTAAAAGAGTACATTTGTTTTAAACATATTTTGTGCCAACAACATTTATATTTTTGCAATACACCAAGCAAAACTGCAACTAAAGAATCAGTTATCACCATGCACTTAAATTTTTTCGTCAACAAATTTGACATTTGAATAAGAAACTCTGTGTTCCTTAGGAAAAGTCATTGTACCCATCTTCCACATAAAATATTAAATAATTACCACAGAGTAGGGGTGGGTGATATGGCAAATATTTCATATCACAATTTTTTTTTTTTTTCAGAAATATTACGATTCACGATTTTATCACGATTCTTTGTCATGATGGTTTTACGATTTTGCAAGTTGCCTGAGCTGTGAAGCCAAACTAATTACCCTTTTTTAAAAGCAAATCCTTTCAAGGTAACAAAGTATAAAATAATCATAAAAAATAAAGAATGGCAGATATTTAGGCCAAAGTGAGCGAAGATATAAATCTTTGTCATTATTTTATCTTTGTTATTAAAAAATACAAAGATACACATTACATATAAACGTGTTATGTTATAATTTATAACTGAACAAACAAAAGCCTCTTTTATCAGTGAGTGAGTAGTGTTAGGTCTGTCTGTTAATATATGCTTACTATTATATTCATGAAATGTGTAACTGAGTTATTTTGGGCATGATTCATTATCATGTTCCAAAATTTGCTTGAAGGCACATTTGTAATGAACTGAAAATTTGCACAATAGGTGAGTAGTGACAAACATAAACCAGGCTTTACATTCACTGGCTCCAAAAACACAATTTTGGATTTGGATTGAAATAAAAGCATAAAAGCTTGAATTTAATTGGCAGCAGAAAGAAGACTTAATGCAAATGAACAAACAGACAATTTTGGTTGATTATCATTTAGGGGAACAATAACTGAACCAATAACTGTCATTAGATAAGTCTCATAATTAAATCAAGCAGGGTCACAAAAAATAACAACTTACTGCAGACCTAAACTACCAGTCAAGTTTTTGAATAGTAAAATTGTTAAAAATTTTTTGAAGAAGCCTCTTCTGCTCACCAAGCCTGCATTTATTTGATCCAAAATACAGCAAAACAAAAATAGTACATTTTTGATATATTTTTACTATTTAAAATAACTGATTTCTATTTTAATATATTTAAAAATGTAATTTATTCTGGTGATTTCAAAGCTGAATTTTTAGCATCATTACTCCAGTCACATGATGCTTCAGAAGTCATTCTAATATTCTGATTTTCAGCTCCAAAAAACATTTATTATTATTATTATGTTGAAAACAGCCAAGTAGAATGTCAGAAGAATAATTTATCTGAATCTGATCAATTTAAAGCATCCTTGCTAAATAAATGTAATTTCTATAATTTCTTAACCAAACATAAAAATAATTATACTGACTCCAAGCTTTTGAATGGTAGAGTGTGTAATGTTACAAAAGCTTTTTATTTCAGATAAATGCAGACATTCATCAAAGAATCCTGAAAAAAAAAAAAAAATATATATATATATATTCAACTGTTTTATATATTATAATAATAATAAAAAATGTTTCTTAAACAGCAAATCAGTATATTAAAATGATTTCTGAAGGATCATGTGACACTGAAGACTGGAGTAATGATAGCTTTAATCACAGGAATTAATAACATTTTAAAATATATTCAAATAGAAAGCAGTTATTTTAAATAGTAAAAATATTTTACAATATTACTGCTTTTGCTGTATTTTCGGATCAAATAAATGCAAGCTTTGTGTTCTCTTTCTGGTTAAAAAACTCTTGACCGGTAGTGTATAAACAATTATCAATAATCAACCTGAGAGGTGTGCTACAACAATGCCTTTTCTCACATATTTACCAAATATTCCATCAAATGCATAATAATAGGGCTGACTGTAATGGGGAAAGAAATAAAAAACAAAATTCACATGCTCACATGGATTAATGCAATTAAAAATGACACAGAAAGTCAATCTTTGTAAACATCATTTCATTTAAAGTGTGTGCGTGTATCACACACTCCACATCTGTTGTGAGACCACATTTAATCTAAAACATTAGGTAATCAGTCATTATAACTGATTATTAAATTTCATAAACAAAGTATCAAAGCCTACCCTCACTATGGGTTCAATGATCCACTTTCTAAAGCTGCAGGGGTGATTTAATCAGTTTGCTACACAGAAAGGTTGGAAACCCATTCAGATTGTGTTGTGTAGTCTTTCAGAGAAATGCTGAGCGCACTACTGTACTCCAGCACACAATCAGCTGAGCTAAAGGCATTTTCACACACTGTAGGACTGACGTTTCAAGGGACACCTATCTCACACACAGCTGAACGCAGGATATTTTTTCTAGATAAAATATGTTTGGTTCAAATAAAAAAGTCACAAAAATAAAATCCAATATATAAATACATTTAAGATATAGATACAAATGTTTGGTGATTTTATTTTTTATTTTTTATTTATTATAAAATATAATTTATTATTTAACACAAATTAAAGCGCAATAAGACAACACACACACACACACACACACACACACACACATTTCATTATATATTTGCAATATATATAGCCATTTCATGTTTAATGGGTTCACTCAGACAGACTATTTGCCTTGAAGCCTACAACCATTTCCATGACAACCAAGCAAGGCCCTCTCTCATGCTCCGCTGAGTACTAAACCTTCTAGAGTCGCTCTCGTGTGAGGAAGTCTGTTCATCTCAGACAATCTCTCCGTAGTGCTATTCTAAACACATCCTTTTTCAGACTTACGTTTTGCCATTTCAATATAAAGACATTGCTTGAAAGAATTGTATTTTTAAAATACAGGCCGCAATGCTCCCTGAGACGTTGAACCCCTTTTGCAGCATGGTGAAATATACAAAAGCACATAAACATCCTCAATTGTATTACTGACATCCTCAAACATTATTGACAAGCCAAACATATCAGTCTCAGAGTGACACGTTCTTTATTTAAGCCACAAAATAAACTTCATTCAGTATAATGAACTACGCAAAAAGCATTTTGAACATCTCAAGCTCATTTCGAGCAAAAATCAAATGGCTCATCCCTCACGCATTTTTGATGGACGTGACGTAATCCACTACTTTACTAAATTAGTAATTACTTCTTTAAAATTGTAATTTGATTACATTACCGATTAATGCATTTAAAAAGTAATCAGATTACTAATTACTTTAATTTTGAATGTACTTTTCAAGTTATCAAATCTAAAAATACACTACAAAGTGAATACCATAGTTTTTTTAGTAATTGAATGTGGACTGATAAATTACATAAGTATCAAACTTGTATCAACTTGAATGATCACTTGCATTTTTTCCTGAAAACAATGAAAATAACTTAAAATGTTCTGTCATTTCTGATCTTACAGAAAAGAGTAATACATCGTTTGAATCTGTAAAGCGTCTAAAATTGTGCTTTTGTAAAATAAAGAAAACAAACGCTTTCTGCTGTCTTGTTTTCCTTCAATTTCTTTCTAAAATGCCCCACAAAAATAAACAAAAAACTCAGTGAGTACTTGACACACAGACATGAGTAAATGAACTCAAACGTTCCCTGATAAAGTAATCCACATGAAACCAGCGTGAGGTCCAGTTTTTCCCATCTGAGCTCATTATATGTAATGTGGTCACACGCACTCTTCATACAATAATCATCCATGTAAGAAGTGCAAACACGTAAATAGCCACATCACCTCTGTAAAACAAAGCATGAAGTTCATTTTGGCCACTTTTCGTTTTTGGAAGTAAATGCGCTGTGAGTAATCAACTTTCTATTTACCTCAGATCCAGCAGATCTGGGCATCAATCACCTCATTGAATATATGCCAGCAAATAAATAAATAATTAATACCGTACAATCCATCTGTTTCCAAATCCACATTATTTGAATATCACAACATCAATGTCTGTCACAAATAATGTGCAAAATACAATGTAGTATTTACAAAAAGCAGAGGTCCAGTAAGTACATGCATTTTCTAGAAAACCTACAATACAGTGTGACCACTGTTGACTACTTCATTGCTTTCAGAGAAATGATGACCTGAATGGCTTCCTTATGCTGTCTGTCAGAGACTGTAATATACTGTAATAGACAACTATGATTTTTACTGCTTTTAACTTCTCAGCAGTTTAAAAGATTAAAATGTTATTTCATTTCCCAATTAAAGACTATACACATTTACATGATTTGTTACACTTTTAATGACCTCTTTGAAGATTTAATCACCCCTTTGATCTATGTTTTAACTAACTTTGCTGCATACAAAGGTAATTTCAAGCTTGACAGATATCATTTCTCAGGTCAGGGCCTCATTTCTCATCAGGACAGTGTTTTCTTATTCCAGGATATTGCATTGCACTGTATTGTATTTTATGTAATAATTATTGCATTTAAAAGAATAAGGTCCCATATATTCAGGGCCATAAGGGCCCAATAATGCAGGGAAATGAAGAAAGGGTAGGATCTTCTGTTTCAGTTTTTTGTATTACATCACACAGTGGTATGTGAATTCATGACAGCGTTGATAAAGCACAACTCCATCACACCTTCAGCACTCATATATCCCAATATAGGAGCTTTACTACCGCTGAACGTCACTGTGTGAACCAGGCACTTCTCTCTGTACTCTTCCTCTAGCAACACCAGAACATTTTGGATGCTTTCAGATCTGAAATGATTGACTTGGCCTCTTGAGACCAGAGTATGGATTCCGAGAAGTCTATATTTTGTAAATAGGGGCCTTGGAAGAGGTTATTGGACTACAGTAGGTAGTTCTAATGTGGATAAACAACCATGCATGTCACTTCTGCAGGCTGCATCTTACTCTGTGAGATAAAGTGTCACTCTTTTCATAGCTTTTGCCGCCTCTGAGACACTTTCATGCTATTTCTCCAGTTCTTTTTCTAGCAAAAATTCACTCGTCACTAAATGAAAACTTAAAGTGAAGACCTGATTATTTCAGGAGCCTTGTCACAAGTCCATTGTTTTTGAATGTCGGTGCTACTGCTATATTTTCACACTTCATAATTTGGTATTCCTTTTGTATTATTGTCCTCTTTTATGCTAAGAAATAAGTCTCCTGACAGTTCTCTCCCAAGTGGTTTCATTGCTGACAGCATTAAAGGAACACTCCACTTTTTTTGCAAATAGGCTCATTTTCCAACTCCCCCAGAGTTAAACAGATGAGTTTTACTGTTTTTGAATTCATTCAGCCTATCTCCGGTTCTCCTGGTAGCCCTTTTAGCATAGCTTAGCATAAATCATTGAATCTGATTAGACCATTAGCATCGCGCTCAAAAATAAAACCAAAGACTTTCAATATTTTTCCTATTTAAAACTTGACTCTTCTGTAGTTACATCGTGTACTAAGATCGGAAGAAAATGAAAAGTTGCAATTTTCTAGGCTGAAATGACTAGGAACTATACTCTCGTTCTGGGGTAATAATCAAGAAAATTTGCTGCTGTACTACGGGTGCACAGGCGCAATGATATCTAGATAGTCTTTGGTTTTATTTTTGAGTGTGATGCTTATGGTCTAATCCGATTCAATGATTTATGCTAAGCTATGCTAAAAGGGCTACCGGGAGAACCGGAGATCGGCTGAATGAATTCAAAAACAATAAAACTCATCTGTTTAACTCTGGGGGAGTTGGAAAATGAGCATATCTGCAAAAAAAGTGGAGTGTTCCTTTAAGTCCGAGTATGATTTAGTAAGCTATATAACACTTTAAATTGTCAGAAAATTACTTGTCTTTAAAAGTTTTGGTTCAATATAGTTACTTGTTGATCAAAGATAGCCTTAAACCTACACTTTTTTTTTTTGTTTAGTAACTTTCACACACTACACAACATTTTATCACTTTGATAAGAAAATCTTATTTTCCTGAATAATTTCTACATTCTTCTTTGGTAATTGGTCAATCAGGCATGTTGGAACATCTCCAAAGAACCCTAACATGTCTTCTAAGTAAAGAGTAATTGCTGAATTGGTTAAGTTTTAAAGGGGATGTACTTATTTATGCTGTGCACTGACAGAGAGAGAGAGAGAGAGAGAATATGGAAATATAATAGAATATAAAATATATATAATAAACTATCAGTTAATAAGTGAATAAAATACAAACATGAATACAGAATATTCTAGTATGTGAAAATAAAACAGCATTTGCTACCTGCCACAGACCAGGCCTTAATAAATGTTATTTCTCTGCACAGATGAATTATCTCTCACTTGTGAGTGTAAATACACAGGCTGTCTCTAGTCAGAGGCAGGAACTGATTCATGAGAGGAAACCATGGCAACGCCTCAACTATGCTGGTTACAAGACATGCGAGACTCCTTCACCAAAAACACATTTACGTAATCTGTTCCCAGCGCTACGGCCTGGAATGTGAATCAAACCCTGCATTCCCGGGCTTGTGGCTGCTTTCAGGTCTGTGGGAACAGGGCACCCAGGTTTCAAGCTCTGTAGAAATCAGGAAACGACAAAACCAGATTGTACCTCATGGCCTAATGTTCTTTTTTCATGCAAATTACTGCTTGTATGCAGAAGACTGGAGTTTGTTTATGCATAACCCAAATTAATCTGACCTGCAAGCTGGGGTTCACACAGGGGTTTTAATACTTGATAAAGTGCACTGATTACTGGTTTTTAGGCTTGTGCGTGTTTTTAATAAACTATGTGTTTATTACTAATGATATTAATATTACTAATATTACTAATTAAATTGAGTCTCAAATGTTGGGTGCACCATTTAATTATGAGGAATCAAGAAGTATCAAGCATAAAAGTGCACCATCAATTTAATTTTGCACATTTGCACCTAATAAAAAATATCTTAATGTCTCAATTCGTTCTTTAACAGCAATAAGACATGTCTGAAACCCACCCAATGTCTCAAACTGTGCTCAGATTTTTAAGACATTTAAAAGTCAAAGATGACACTGTGAACTCAAGCAATTCTCACCAAATTCCCCCAAGACCTAATGATCTGAACTGTACTCTATTCATTTCACAGCTCCATACTCTTCCTGCATGCCAACGACAGTTAGGTGTCATTTTGTGCATATTTTACATTTTAACTTCATCGGAAGCGTCGTAGACAAAATGTAGAGCAAATGATCTGTGGCTGTCGATCGGCATGACGTCACTCATCCATAACGCTGTGTCGCATGACGTCATCCATCCAAACCACTGTGCTGGCATGTGATATGATAACAGGTGTATCTTACCAAACGGGAAAACGAACGACACGGTGGCTGTCGTTAATACGAGTGGTGATTAATTATTTGAGCCATTAGCTTATGTTAAAGCCTCTATTAGATATTACAGCCAGCAGCGTTACGTCTTCGCCACTTTCCTTCTAGTCATTTCGGCATTATCACGTAACAAGTAACAATGTGAAAACACCGAACGAAGACAATCCTGTGAGCAACTGCCATTTACTTACGAGTAATTGTAGCTGTCTCTTCTCGGTGTCGTCGTTTTCGGTTAGCTTTTCGGTGTTACATGGCGTTATTACGCGGTGCCATCACGTTGTCGATGTGTTGTGCTGCTATGAGCGGCGGAGGTGGTGCTGAAAATGCACGCTCGCGTTGCCTGGGAAGCGTCGCTAGTCGCTGTACGCTGCAGAGAAGATGCCATTGCGCATGTGCGCGCGTCACCCACAGACCACCACCCTGTGTGTGTGTGTGTGTGTGAGGGAAACACTCAGACATGATGGATGAAATATGCAAAAGTAGTATTTGAAGCTGTATGTTTAGGAAGTGTCCCTTTTTTACGCTACTTAACCAATTCAACCAAGTCTTTCTGTTTAAGTGGCCACTGTGGGAAAGCTTTTGAGTGGGAGACAGCTATTGTATAGGCATCAGCCCATGTTTACGGAGCGGAATAAATGCCTTTTTTTGTTTTTTGGTCAAAATCTGTCTACTTAAATCGCTTAATGCAAATATATTTCAGTTGCTTTATTTGTCACACTGCATTACTAAGAAGAATTTCAAGAAAAAGTTCATTAAAATGTACTTTAACCCAGTCATAACCAAATTGTGCATCAGTAGGAGATTGAACAGGGTTTACACATCACACACACACACACACACACACACACACACACACACACACACACACATACAAATTAAGTCAAAAGTTTACATACAAAGTTAATTATTTTACCAAAATAAAAGGGATCATGACCTGAATAAGATATTTCACATAAAATATGTTTACATATAGTCCACAATAGAAAATTATAGTTGAATTTTATAAAATGACCCTGTTTAAAAATGTACATACACTTGATTCTTAACCTGAATGATCCACAGCTGTGTTATTTTTTATTTATTAATTTATTTTTTTGTTTAGTGATAGTTGTTTATGAGTCCTTTGTCCTGAACAGTTAAACTGACGCTGTTCTTCAGAAAAGTCCTTTAGGTCCCACAGCTTTTTTTTTTTTTTTTCAGCATTTTTGCATATTTGAACATTTCCAACAACGACTTTATGACTTTTAGATTAATCTTTTGCACACTGATGTCAACTGAGGGAAATTATGCATTAAGAGCCTGGGGTGTAAACTTTTGAATGGAATGAGGATGTGTACATTTTTCTTATTCTGCCTAAATATAATATTTTTTTTATTTAGTATTGCCCTTCAGAAGCTATAAGATACTTACATGTTCCTCAGAAGACAAAATAAGTTACACCATGTTCTTCAAATTCAAAACCTTGAAAAAAATGTTAACTTTCTGTAATATTTGCATATGAGTCCCTCAGTTGTCCTCAGCATGAAAAGATGGATCTCAGAATCATACAGTCATTGTTGGAAGAACAATGAAGAAGATTTTTCTGAAGAACAGCAGGCAGTTTAACTGTTCAGGACAAACAAGGGACTCATGAACAACTATCACTAAACAAAAAAACACAGCTGTGGGTCATTCATTCAATGGCACAGTATTAAGAATAAAGTGTATGTAAACTTTTGAACAGGGTCATCTTTATGAATTCAACAAATTTTCTTTTGTGGACTATATATAAACACTACTTGAAATATCTTATTCAGGTCAGTACTAAATAAAAAATAACGCATTTTGTATGATCCCTCTTATTTTGGTAAAATAATTAACATTTTGGAGATTCAAACGTTGTCTTCAAACGTATACTGAATTGACAAAGCAAAACACATTAATTGCACATAGTCCAAACACAAATAGTTTCAATTAAGAAAGGCAAAACAAAAGTGTCGCTTAAAAATATTTTTATTAGCTTCATTGTTGTAGTAACCCCATCAATCATTGGAAAATCAAATGAATGTCACCACACGGTGGCACTCTCTTATTATAAATTCCCTTTAATGCACGCAGTCTTGACTTGCAGTCTTGAAAGCGTAACACAAACAGGCTTGCTATCAACTGCTTAAAAAGAGTCCACAGAAATATCTGTGCAGTCAAAACAGGCTGTGCGATAACGCTTGAAAAGAAAACAGAGCACGAGCGTGTTTGGAAAAGACTGCTGTCCTCTTGAGCATTAGGAATTAGTGTTTGTCCTTGCATTCAAAACACTCTGACAGACGCTTCTCGAGTCCTGGAGGTACAATTCTGTTTTGCAGAGTGCTTCAAAATGCTTTTTGCACATTAGACGTTTTCCACTGCTAACTGCTAATTTAAATGTGCGCGGCTTCCGGTCTCGTATAAAAACAGTCCGTTATGCGGCTCGATATTGCAAACTGTATCTTGCAATTCGTGTCGTAGCCATAAACACACTGGTTTGTATAGCAAATAGTGTTACTGTTGACATTTTTCTATTTATTTATTGCGGCTAATGAACCAGAAGTCTCGCAGATTCACAGAAATAGTTTACTTTAGCGTTGCGAAATAAAGTTGTGCTTGTGTGGAACATTTGTAGAATCCACAAAATTACACAGTAGTTTTTTATAAAACTTACAAAAAACAATCTATCATGTCAGTTTTGGACACTGAAAGGGAAAGAAAGTTTGGAAACATGCTAGGTCAAGATTGTGGTGATTAAGCATTACACAGTCATTTAATGATCAGTTTTAGCCATGCTTTAGCTGTATCAATATTATCGGATGACCTTGGCATTGTTCTCTGGCTTGTCTTAATGGTATTTACACCGTAGATACCTGGCGAAAGCTTGTCGATATGTCTCGTTGAAAAGGGTGTAGATCAGAGGATTCACTCCGGAGGAGATATATCCCACCCAGACGAAAAAGTGAATGAGGTTATAGAGATGCTCGCTGCAGTTGTCCTGACAGATGGCGATCAGCACATTGGTGATGAAAAACGGACACCACATGATCAGGAAGAGAAAGAAGACAACCCCCAAGACTTTGGAGGCTCTGCGCTCATTTTTTAAGGCTTGCATCATGCCTCGTCTGCCTTCGCCTCGTTGACTGCCTTTTTTGGTTGGAAGTGTGGACTTGTTGGTGGAGGACGTACTGTTAAGCAGACTTGAGTCACTTATGTTAGAAGAAGAACATTTGGAGTGGCTCTTGCTCTCTTGTGGGAAGGAAGTGCTGTGCTTCTGGAGATCACGGAGAGTGAGGTAATAGCAGACGACCATGATGATCAGAGGAACGAAGAAGGCCACAGTTGAGCCAACGAGGACGAAACGAGGCTCGTTCATGGTGCAGGTGCCGTTTACAAACACCTTCTGCGGGTCCTGGAAGCCCATTACTGGAATGGGGAGTGACAACACTGGAAGAAAAAAAGCAAGAAGAATGAAGAATCAGTTCAGAACACTTATTTTAATCCATTGCGTCCCACCGATTACATTTACAGATGAAGAGAAAATTATTAGCCCCTTATAAAATATTTAATTATTTTTACAAATAACTTCAAGTGTTGTTTAACAGAAAGATGATTTTATTAACACAGCATTTTTAAACATAATACTTTATTCAGGAAGCTTTTAGGGTTTGTAATACAAATAGAAATAAATGTATAACCAAGAATTTAAAAAAGTCTACTGGTCAAAATTGGCTCTCTGATGTTAATAGTCAATAGTGTATCCCTTTTGCTTAATAACAGCCTTTAGTCGTTTGCTGTAGTTCTCAACAAGTTTCAAGCATGTGTCTCCTGAGGAATGACAGCCCATTCTTCCTTAGCAAATCTCTCAAGCTCCTCCAGATTTGCTGGTCTTTTGGCACAAACTCTGGACTTTAGTGTGCCCCACAGATTTTCTATTGGATTCAAGTCTGGGTTTTGTGCAGGCCAGTCAAGTACACTCACTTTGTTCATTTGGAGGTATTTCTTCACCAGAAGTGAGGTATGCTTTGGGTTGTTATCATGCTGGAAGACAAAATGTCAACCCAAACCAAGTTTTCTTGAAGACTGTCAGAGGTTGTCTTTCAAAATCTTCTTATAGTCTTGCTTTTTCATGTTTCCTTCAACCCTGACGAGATTCCCAGTTCCAAACGCACTGAAACATCCCCACAGCATTATACTCCCACCACCATGTTTCACTGCTGGAACGCTGTTCTTGGGGTTGAATGCCTCTCCCTTCTTTCTCCAAACATAGGCAACATCTCTATGGCCAAAAAGCTGTAGTTTTGTCTCATCTGACCAAAGGCACACATTTCCAGTATGCATCACATTCCCCCAGGTTGTCCTTAGCGAACTTCATTCTAGCTTGGAGGTGTCTCTTCTTCAGAAGTGGAGTCTTTCTTGGTCGGCAACCTAGCAGTTCATTCCTGTGCAGGGCTCTAGTGACTGTCTTCGTTGAGACATCAATTCCAGACTTGGCTAGGTCATTCACTAGTGTCTTAGCAGTTGTTCTTGGGTCTTTAGAAACCTCTCTCACTAGTTTTCTTTCCAAAGATTTTGAAATCTTTTGCTTCCTGCCTCTGCCGCTCTTGTTCTCCAGTGTGTTGGTCTCTTTAAACTTCTTGATAATGCATCTCACTGCAGTTCTTGACACTTGAAAACGCTTTGATAAACGTGTGTATCCTTCTCCATCTTTATGAGCATTAACAATTCTTTCTCTCAAATCCAAACTAGTTTCTTTTGTCTTTGCCATGATGACATATTTTACTAGTTGTTTTGCAAGATACTAATCCTCATCTTAAAGAGCAATTTAAAGGCTTTACTAGGTTAATTAGGTTAATCAGGCAAATTAGGTGAATTTGGCAAGTCATTGGACAACAGTGGTTTGTTCTATAGCTAATCAAACTAATAATTTCTTAAGGGGGCTAATAATATTGAACTTAGCAGTTTTTTTTAATTCTTTTATTCAAGCAACTATAAGAAATCAAACTTTCTCTAGAAGAAAAAAATAATAGGAAATAATGAAAACATTCTTTTGCTCTGTTAAACATCACTTGGGAAATATAAAAAAAATTACAATTTCACAGGGGGCTAATAATTTTGTCTTTAACTGTAGTCAAACTCTAGTCAAAAGCTCTAACTTGTTTACCTAGAAAATATTTATAAAAAGAGAAGGTTGTGGGTGTTAAGCTTAAAACCATAAGAGAAGCTGTGCAGAAATATCTAGCTTTATCCATCAGAAATGCTAAATACATAATAGGGTTGGATTGCTGACTGTGACAGAGCCAAAAGTTGTGCGGGCCTGATGCAGCAGTAATCGCTTCTCCTGTCAGTTCCTGTTAGTGCTGTGTACTCTCTAGGTAAAGACATCAAGCAGAGTCCACGACGCCCCGGGAAGCACAGAGAAACAGGGTCAGGGCGCTCGCCTGACTGCTCACATTATTGCTCGTCATACTGAACGAGGAGAGGAGCAGCTGCAACATCCTACAATCTAATCTGGCAATGTTTTTCACATTCAGAAGCTCTTGATGTTTTCACCTCAGTTTAGCGCAGCCTGTGGCAAGATGTAAGTGAGCATTAATACCAAATCCTGTAGGGTCACAGTCAGTGTTGGGGAAGTTTTTTTAAAAGTGCATTACAATATTAGGCCCTATTTCAATGATTTAAGCGCACGATGAAGGCGCACTTAGGGCGTGTCCAAATCCACCTTTGCTAGTTTAAGGACCGGAAAAATAGTCTAAAAGGGTTGTCCCTATTGTCTTAGTGAGTCATGGATGTGTTTTGGATGTAACGTGCATTAAACCAACTAGCATTGTCTCATGTCTCATTCCCTTTAAGAGCCAGTTGCTCTCGCGCCATGGCGGATTTGCTATTTACACAGCGGAATTTGCAAGAACAAAGACTGAACGGGGGGCATTTGTGGGCCATGCCCCTCAAACAAGTTACTGTGCGCATGCACCCCCTTTCCATCCTCTCCCCTCTGAACGTGGTCGTTTTCGAAAGCAAAAGCAAAAACAGTGTGCATAAGAAAGCGATTGATTATCCATTATGACATTTTTATTAGGGCTGTCAAACGATTAATCGCATCCAAAATAAAAGTTTATATATACATACTATATGTGTGTTTACTTTGTATATTTATTATGTACATATAAATACACACACATACATGTATATATTAAAACTAAATATTTATATGTATATATATTTATACCTGTATACAATTTAGATTATAAATAAATATAAATATTTTAGATGTAAATCTAAAATATTTTTCCTTAATATATACATTAATGTGTTTGTATTTATATATACATAATAAATATACACAGTGCACAAATATATAGTATGTAAACATAAACTTTTATTTTGGATGCGATTAATCGCAATTAATCGTTTGACAGCCCTAATTTTTATATGTACACAATAATGCAATTTTACATTGTAATCATTTCATTTTTTTTATATTTGGCATGTTTGTGTGCTGCTACATGCAGGGGCGGACTTAGTGATTTGGGGGCCCTAAGCAAATTCCAGGTATGGGGCCCCAACACAAGAATTATATGCTCTTTTACTCCTACTCCTTATTTTGCTGGCTCGGTATCATATAGTTTATAGTTTATTTATCCCTTCACAACCAGTAATTAGTCAACCTGATGTCATTCTAAAGCCATATTAAGCTAGGCCTACCTATTTTCAGATCACAGAAGCTAAAAAAAAATGCTTGCACTTTCCATTTAATAAATTAATAAAATCCATTTAATAAATAAACTTTTACAATATTTTTACAAACATGAAATTATTATTATCCCATGCAACTCAATCTCATTATGTAACTCTAATTACTTGTAAAACCAACACTGGTCAAAATACTATAACAAACATTAGTAATTACTAATCTGTATCAGTTTATAAACTGGTTTGTAAACAAATCCCTCATTATAATAATTTGTGTGCAGAGATCTGTAAAATGATCCCTCGATTTAACAATCTGAAAACTATGAAAAAGCATGAATCACCTGTGCACTGAAAAAAAAGGTGCAGGAACGTACAAATAATTACAAATAAATGACAAATAACACACTGGATTAAATGTACAATTTTGCATTTTAAATTTTACAGTAGAAGCACTGAGATTTTCTTGTAAAACATAGTCCAATAATTTTTTTATTCAGTGTAAAGCACGTTCAAAGTGCTTTTTTGTTACAGAATAAATGAAAGGTTTGTGCGTCTGTGATATATTTTAACTTATAGCGATGTAAAAGTGCAGCGCATTTTGTAGTTGTAATGGGAGCAAGGTAGAGCTGTAATAAGACAGATGAAACATCTCTCTTGGAAATGTGTTCATAATGGGCAAATGGAAGAAGCAGCATTTGTTTCTCTCTTGTAAGTCACTTTGGGTAATGAATAAACTGGAAATGAATCAACTGAAATTAAAATAAATAAAATGAAACAAAAATTAAAGAAACTATTAATAATCCATAATTCAGCTATAAATAATCAGGATTAAAAGTATACAGAAAAATGAAAATTCTGTCATCATTTACTCACCCTTCACTTGTTCCAAACCTGTATGAATTTCTTTCTTCTGCTGAACACAAAAGAGGATATTTTGAAGAATGTTGGTAACCAAACATTTAACGGTAGCCACTGACTTCCATAGTATTTTTATTTTTTTTGCCATATGTTGAACATCAGTGGCTACCATCAAATGTTTGGTTACCCAGATTCTTAAAAATATTTTATATTTAGTAAATATTTATCTAAATACATTAATATTTAAATATAAAACAAGTCTGGAACAAGTGGAACAAGGTGAGTAAATGATTTTCATTTTTGGGTGAACTATCCCTTCAAGTCAGAGAATATACCTTATGAATATGGAGGACGAGAAATTACTTAAGTATAAATAAACGAATAAATACATAAATGAACAAATAAATGAATTAATAAATAAATAAATATATGTAGAAATACATAAATGAATTAATAAATAAATGTAGAAATACATAAATAAATCAATAAATCAATAAATGCTGAAATAAATTAGTAAACAAATAAATAAACGCAGATATGCATAAATGAATGAATAAATAAATCAATAATTTTGTCTAAAGTGTCATTTTTAATTGTGCTATTTTTGTACCATTTGTGTTATACTACATTTATTTCTGCATTTATTTATGTATTTCTGCATTTCGACATTTATTTATTTCTGTATGTCTGTGTCCGTATGTTAATAACATAGGCAGTCCTAACCTGTCTCAGTGCAGTACAGCCATAATGATTGCAATCCTGTTTAACCAATCTGCGTTGAGAAAGGTTAGGACCGCCTACCTTATTAACATACGGACACAGAAATACAGAAATAATTACATGTAGAAATGCAGAAATAAACATAGAAATAAATGTAGTATAACACAAATGGTAAAAACAGCACAATTAAAAATGACAATTTTGACAAAATTAATAAAAAAAAAAAATTCATTCATTTATGCATTTATTTATTTCAGCATTTCTATATTTATTTATTTATTTCAGCATTTAATTATTTATTTATATATACATTTATTTGTTTATTTATGTATTTCTACATGTATTTATTTATTTATTCATTAATTTAGTTATTAATTTATGTATTTTTTACGTTTGTTTATTTATTTATTTATTTCTGCATTTAAGTATTTATTCATTTATTTATTTATACTTAAGTCATTTCTCTATATATGAATGAGTAGGTGGAGATTTATAAATTGAGACAGAATAGGCGTAACATTTTCGAACAAAAAGGTCTGGCTGTCTTTTGTCAACCATTGTTTAACATCCATGGAACCTCTCAAGTCTAGTTTATGTTTTTTTTTTTTTTTTTTTTGCAAAGGGGCAGAAAAGTCCTAGAAAGATTCTAAAATTTTTGGATTCTGTGATTTAAATTGAAGTCACAATTTTGTCATTTTTTAATGTTAAAATTATTTTTTCTATCCTAGATTCATTTGGTAGCTTGATTTTATTCACATTGCTCTTTATGCAGGGTCAGAAAGCTCTTTGATTTCATCAGAAATATCTTCATTTGTGTTCCAATGCATGAACCAAGGGTTAAGGCTTGGAATGACACAAGCCTTAATGTATAAATCATCATTAACCACAATGTTATCTTTTGTAACTTTTAACAGGATGCTTAATTCTCACCTACAGAAACGGTCCATACGGAGGTTATTTTGATCATGGTCTTGTGAAGTGTGTTGCTGCGGCTGTATTTGATTGGATTACGGATGCCGATATAGCGGTCCAGAGAGATGGCGCACAAATGCATGATGGACGCGGTGGAGAAGAGCACATCAAGAAAAATCCACAAGGGACACAGCAGATCAGGGAGAGGCCAGGTGTGATCTGGAAACAGGCAACAAGAGGAGACGTTTCAGAGACACTGGCACAAACTGATATGAGTAGAGCTGATTGTCTAGTCCTGTTAACAAAAAAGGTAACACTTTAGTTTATATCACTGTACTGTACAGTTGATTAAACAGCTCATAAAGACAACTGTTTTCTATTACAAGCTGAAATGTCATGTTTAAAAATGCAAATGATGCATTATCAGATTTGCATACATTTTGCAGAACAGAAATCTGAACATTGGATGAAGCCAGGTTGGAAATTCTTGTTTCACTTCGTTGACATATTACCCTACTTGGGTACACTTTAGATTTCACACATTTATTAACTAGTTGCTTATTACTGCAATGTTACACATTGGCTGTTTATTAGTACTTATAAAGCACACACTGTAAAAAATGACCGTGAATTTAACAGTTAAAAACTGTAAAAAGCCAAAATCTTGTTAAATGGTTAACAGTAAAAGACTGTCAAATTTACAGTGAATAACAGTAAATTGACATTCTCAGAATTCCCTGTGTTACATTTTTTTTTTTTTGGAAATATCTACTTTTTCTTAGTTTTTTCTTAGAAGTTTTGTAAATTAGTGTTGTAAGTTACATCTAATGTTGTTAAATGAAAGTTTATTGCATTATTTCAGTTTCATTGTTGTCATCATGATGGTATTTAGTGTTTGTGTGAATTAAACTGTGCACCTTCTATATATGTTAAAATTTAAAAGCTGCTTGTGATAGGATTTCTGCCTTAATGAAAGCAAAAAAAAAAAATGAGATGCACATTTACAGACTCAAACTGATCAAATATAGCTGCAAGCAGCAATTACGGGGCCAAGCACTAGGCAAGGGAAGGATCAGACCAACTGCAGCAATGACTAATTAAAGCCATTTTAAAGTGATTTTAGTCAAAATGGGTGAAAAATCTTGAAAACAACCACTAGTAATATGATTTAATCGGCTATCACAAGGTGGCACTGTCTCAAAGTGTTTATAAGCACTTTCAGGTCATGGTTTCGATGGTACTTACAAAGTTTTGTAATGGTACACCAATGCATTGGTAAAAATGTAGCATTTTATATCGTAATACTCTATTGTAGTAAATGGCAATTTCATGCTTTGTTCAATTATAGCACCACCAAGAGGCACAATCCCACCAAATTCTTTATGTGTCCTTAGAGCGTGCCCATACATATGTGTGTCAAATTTGGTGAAAATATCTCCTTTTGTTTTGGAGTTATATACATTTTATATATGAGAAGAGAAAAAATGACCGATGGCTGACTTTGTTTACATTTTTTGCCACTTACTATCAAAATTTTGGCAATTAGGCATTAGCGTATAGCCAGCATGCTATGTTTTCGAATTTCCTACGGTGGTTTCGTGTCAAAAGGAGTAACGGTTTCTAAGATATTGGCAAATGTTTTTTAAGCGCTAAAATGTTCGCAATGCAATGCGTTTGTAAAATATAGCATTTTACTATAAAATTCAAAATGGCAGATGCCCAAAATGGCTGACATGGGAAAACTGGGTATTGTTCGACTTGGCATGACGCACTGAATCTAAAGAGTTTCGTGATTTTTGGCCAAACCATTCAGAAGTTCTAAGATAAAATAGCTATTTTTCGTATCTCCTGACCACTTGGTGGCACTGCGCCGAAACACTGCAGGTAGCCTCAGGTCATGTTTGTTATAACACACACCAAGTTTGGTCTCAATACGCCAAACCTTTGCAGAGATATAGCCTCACATCAATTTTTGTGTGCTTTTTGTAGAATTCGTTTGTGCGTTATTCGAGAACGGTTTGACTAATCAGCTTGAATTCCATAACTTTTTGCCAGTATGGTCTGAAGATGATCTGAGCCAATTTTGGTGTAAAAAATCAGACAAACTGTCTAGGACGAGTTCGAAAAAGTATGTTTTTGAACAATTAAAAATAGAAAAAAAACGAAACCTTAAGATTTTAGATTTTGGTGTTAATTTGACTCGGCATGAGCCAAGGATTCAAGGAAAAAAGATTTTGCTTCTGTGCTTTACTGTTCAAAAGTTACTAGCATGAACATGAGTGAAAATTTGGACAAGTGGTGGCGCTAGAGAGTTTGAGTTACAGACTCCAAATTTGCTATGGTTAATGTTGAGACTGTCCTTTATCAGTGTGCCAAATTTCACTACTTTCCCACAAGAACGAGGCTCCAAGAACGGAAGTAACGGAAGAAGAAGAACGCCAACGGATACAACAGGTGCCTCCGCACCTTCGGTGCTTGGCCCCTAATAAGCACCTAAATGTGTCCTTTGAATGTTTTTTTCCCCACTAGTCTGATAGAACAGTGGTTTAAAAACATTTTTCAGAAAATGTACTTACTGTAGAGAATACTTATTAGTGAGACTGGCATAACTAGGAATCCCACCAGCATGTCTGCCACGGCCAGCGAGCACAGGAAGTAGTTGGTGGCGTTGTGTAGTTTGCTCTCGATGGACACGGCCATAATTACCAGTATATTCCCTGCAACAGTAAAAAATATAATCGCCAGGATGAACAGCGCTGGCCAGTTCTTCGGCGTGGGTTGCGTGTCCTCTAATTCTGGGAGGTTGGATTTGAAATAGCTGTGGTTGAGGTCCAAAGAATCATTCCAGGGAAGCGTAACATTCAATAAGGCCATTGTGGTTGGTAAAATTGCAGTCCGATAGGGCTCTCAGCAACTGTCCGTGTTAATTCTGTACAATCAGCCTCAGGTGTCAACTGACTACAGTCCGTCTTTGTTCGAATGGCTTACTCTTGTGGCTGTGTGTCCTACACCTAAAACATGGAAATACTGGTTAGACAGACAGATGGACAAATGTGAAGAGGCTGCTTATACACATCCTATTCTTGTGAAGCGATTATTACCAAATATTGACACATGTAAATGTATGCTTAAACTCAGAGTGAAATGTCTTATCTCGTTTCTTGTGGGGAAAAAGATCTCTTTAAATGTTCTAAGTTGAATATTTGGGCTCTAGCTTCTACTGTACTGTATTTGAAAGCAAATATTTAGATTTTTATCTAGAAGCTATTTTCATATCTGTGCAATTCGTAAGATATAGCAAGACCAAACTATGTATACACTCAGTACTATATATGCATAGCAGTCAGACTAATGCAGTGAACAACTAATGGATCGTGACTTTGTTGTTGAAGTGCTTCAATCACAGAGCTACATTGCTGATATTCCAAATTACCTAATAAAAATTGTAGTTAATAACATAAAATACATTACATCACACATTTTAGGTAATATAATCAGACTGCCTTCTGATTACTTTTGACCTTACTTGTTTATAACATTGATTTAAATAGGATAATCTTGTACCATATTGATACAAAGAGTTAGGAAATATATTCCATTCATTGTTATTAACATTATGAAGTGCATTAATCATTACATTACATCAAGGGGGTTGGAACTGCAGGGGGTTTATGAGTTAATGAAAAGCTATATAAGCTACAGGGGTTGGACAGTGAAACTGAAACACTGGTCAATATAGTGTTAGAGGTTTCATGGCTATATTTGCGCAGCCTGGTGGCCAATCTTCACTTATTGCACATTCCACCAGTAAGAGCAAAGTGTGAAGGTTGACTATGTGCACCCAATGGTTCAGACATTGTACCCTAAAGGTGGTGCCATGTATAAGGATGATAATGCACTAATACACACAGCAAGACTGGTGACAGAGAGGTTTGATGAACCTGAAAGTAAAGTTGAACATCTCCCATGGCCTGCACAGTCACCAGATCTGAATATTATTGAGGCACGTTGGGATGTTTTGGAGGAGCGAGTCAGGAAACGTTTTCCTACAGCAGAATCACATAGTGACCTGGCCACTGTTCTAGAAAAGAAATGGTTCAAAATCCCTCTGGCTACTGTGCATGACATTCATTTGTCAATCCCAAAAGGAAATGATGCTGTATTGGCCACAAAAGGAGGCCCAATACTGTACTAATTGTGGTCTAAAACCAAGTGTTTCAGTTTCATTGTCCAACCCCTGTAAATAATTAATCAAATCATAAAAATGTCAAATTAAAATTAATATTTTTAAAAATAAAATCAGTATAGCTGCAAGCAGTGATTGCCCAGTTTCGAGTGCTTTAAGGCATTTAAGCACACATGACAAATTACATTACATTATATTTAGCAAGCCTTTAACCAACTAAATCCATGTTTTAAAAAAGCATTTTTGGCAAATACAGGTTATTTGCCATAGAAGTACAATGTTTTTTTTTAACATTTATAACTGTTCTAGTGCCAGCTCTGGTCCTATCTGCCTAAAACTTTGCATGGTTGTTTAGAATCACCTGTCACATGTGCTCACCAGGTTTCTTGAAGATTTAAATGTTTGTTTAGGCATAACAGACTTTTGGGTATATTTGGACGGGCCCCTTTTCTAAATTATCCCTTTATAGCTTCCCAAAGAGTAAACTTTATTTCTTATAGACCCTGGAGAGTCCAGAGAATTGCACTAGGACAAGTTCACAAAAGTTTTTTCTTTGTTCGTCTTTGGGACAGAAATTAAGAAATTTTGGTGCATTCGTGACAGCTCTTTGGCCCTCAGATTCAAAGATTTATGCTAAGCTATGCTAAAAGTGTTAAGACCCAGAGACCCAGAGATTGACTGAATAGATTCAAAAACGATATGCTAATCTGTTTAACTCTGTGGGAGTTAGAAAATGAGCCTATTTTCAAAAAAAAAAAAAAAAAATGGAGTGTTCCTTTAACAAACAGTTTAATTGACAGCAGTGGTTCTAGAGGCAAAGTTGTCCAGAATGAGGAGATCTATCGTATGAAACAAATATTGTGCAAATGTTTGAAAAATATACATATCGTTTAATGCCCTTGAAAAATCCGATACCGCTCCCCAGTGGCCGATTTATTTATTTATTTTGAAAATACAAATCCAAAATACTTAAGTCTGTGACAAACTTTCTATTTGTTTAGGAGTTATGGGCGATTTCCCTGAAATGAGGAAAACTCTGGGTTTTCAGTTTCAGAATGGGAGGTTTGTCAGACCTGAGAAAGCAGGGTAATCAAGCCTGTTTCTGAAAGAGAGGTAACTTATACTCAGAGTAACTTACTCTATGAACCTAACCTGGTCAGGAGCAGGTTTTCTTCGTTAAACCAAGAGTTTCTTTTTTAAATTGTAAGCAATGTTTACATACCTCATTCTTTCATTTACACTGCAAAAATGCTTTTCTTATTGAGTATTTTGGAATGTAAATTTAGTGCATTTTACTTAAAACAAGAAAAATAATCTTAATGCACATGGAAACAAGATCATTTTTCTTACCCCACTGGCAGATAATTTGCAAAATAAGAAAAATATACTTAGTCATTTTTTCTTATGTAGAAAATGCATCTTGGTTTAAGAATCTTTAGAGTTTTTGATTGGAAACAACAAGACAATAATACTAAGAAAGACATGCATTTTTGCAGTGCAGGTGTATTCATTCATTACACATATGTCCTTTTATACATAGGATTATTTTATTATTATATGCAGGATTATTTATATTTTTTGCCATATTCACATGCATGCTACATGTATTTATTTGAGCGGCAGCATGTTTAAATGGTAGTTTTCTATATAACATCAGGGGTGCAGAGCACATTAGTATGACCACTGTATCCAGAAAAGAAAGTGTGCCTTACTCTCACACTCTTGAATTAGATCTTAATTTTTCTGTAGTTTCCTGAACGCAAACCTATCGAAAATGAAGCTAATTACTGTATGGAATAGAAGGATGCCAGATGCAAAGGTAGTTAGTGTCAGGTTTTGGGACTCTTTTGTTGTGTTTTGCTTTGGTTTAGTGTTTGTGTTTGGTTCCTTCCACTTCCTTTTTGCCCTTATTTGATTTGTTCCTGTTCCTCCCCCTCATTAAGTCATTATTAGTTAATCACAAACACCTGTCTGTGTTCAGTTCAGTGTTAGTTGGTTGGTTGTCGTCAATGCATACGTGTGTTCCTGTTTTGTGTTTGTCGGATTACACCGTTTGGATTATTAAAGACTGTTTGTTCCTGTATCTCCTCGTCCTTTTCGTTTATCGTCCGCCTACACAGTATCCGTGACAGAGATATATGCCGTAACCACCACCGCAGCTGTTAAATTTACTTGGTCATCTTTACTTCCTACAAATACAAAATCAACATGTTGGACTTTAATATTCTTCCAGTACTTGGTATTGTGGCCATCTCCTTTTCATTTGTTCTTTATTATTTTACAAGCCTTCCTGCTGTTGACTGAGTAGAATTCAAATGTTAATTTTATTGCTCTAATTAAAAAATGCAACCGTTTGGATTGGAGAGTATTTCATTATGTGAAAAGTGCATTAGACAATAAAAGCTGCTGCTCATTGAAATAGACACTGAATGATATTTATTTAATATGTCAAATGTTTGTAAAGTCATGTAGCCTACACCCATGCTTTTATGGTTAACGCTTCACCTGAATGAATTGTGTTTTTATACTTCGTGTTTTTCTTTTGCCTGTGGGATACCATGAAAATGAATATTAGTTCAATAACTTACTGTTCTGCCACTTTGATATTATAACAGTGATTAAGAATAAAAGTTAAGCATTGACTCGAAGTATGTGGGCGTCTTTTTGGCGGGAGCTGTTGCCATGGTGAACCATCATTTCGGAGATCCATTGATCAGGGCTTTTCATAGTCAGAGTCAACCTACTCAGAGTGGATTGAACTAATTCAGTTCAGTTGTTCTGAAAGAGTTTCCCATCTCAGGCTAGCTCAACTCACAGGTCAAATTTAAAGAGTTGGTTGAACCCTCTTATTGAAACAGGGCCCAGCTCTGGCCCTGAACCAAAACTATGAAGAGTCATTGGAATGAAATATTCAGTCTTAGTCTGACGACTGTCTGAACTGCTCTTTATTTCAATGCCTCGTTAGAATGAGCACTGCATTATTATCAGAGATGGACATAATTACATCAAAAAGTATTTAGTTACAAAGTACACTTTTTTTGAAAGTGCAAAAATACAAATAATATTTACAATCAAGTGCAAGAGCCAGTGCCATGACATTTAGATACACATATAAGAGAAAGATAAGTGCTTTCCCCTCCTTGAACAACTTATAAACAACATATGTCTTGCGATCTGGGAAAACCCAACACATGGTGAAATTTTACCTTTTTTAGCTTTTGATACCCTATGAAAGCTGGGTTCAAGGCCTTTCCAAAACTGTTTTTATTTTGTCTATTTTGACATCAGCAGGATTGAGCAGATTGAGGGAAGTTAGATCGTTGTTAGTGAGCAGCTTCTTCTGACTGCGTTGATCTCTTGCGCTCTGCCATTTCAAGACATCAAAAAATAAATAAATAACTACAACTTTGCATGCCGTAGTTTACACAGGACTGGTGGGAAATGTGCATTGAGACACCTTTAATAAATATGTTAAGTGGTTTATTTTGATAGGTTAACTGTTTTTGTGGTGTTTAGAGAAAGCACCTCCGCAGCACATTCTTAACATTAGAGAAAGACACTGTCTTTTCTGCTTGCTGCAATAAATTGCAATTTTACTGCACTAAACAAGTGAATTTTGCCAAGATATTTTCAGAGATGATAGGCAAGATGTTATAGAATAATATATTAATGAAAACCTAATTTTGACAAAAAATAGACATTCAACCTATTTTCCGAATTTCCTGAAAACATCCCAGCGCGACATCCGACAGGATTTCCCAGATCACATCACATATTTATGAATAACATATTTTCTTACTTAGATTTTTTGTCTTGTTTCCAGCCAAAATATCAAAAAATTCTTACATCAAGAAGGATTTTCTAGACAAGTAAATAATTATTTTCTTGTTTTCAGAACAAAACAGGTCGAAATTAAGTGAGTTTTTGCTTAGAACAAGCAATAATCTGCCAATGGGGTAAGAAAAAAAGTATTATTTCAAACAGAAAATAGATTATTTCGCTTACCCCATTGGAAGATTATTTTGCTTGTTTCAACAAAAACACTTAATTTTCAGTTTTCAGAAAAACAAGACAATTTTTACTTGTCTAGAAAATCCTTCTTGATTTAAGAATTTTTAGATATTTTGTCTGGAAACTGTAAAGTAAGAAAAGCTTTTTTTTTTGCAAAGTACTAATAAGCAAAACTTTTTTTTCTCATTGCTGAAGAGTGTTGAACTTTCTTTTCCTACAGTTCTACTGTACAGACATGAATTAATTTTTTCTTTAACCTTAGGTTTATTCACTTAATTCCATTTGGGTGTGAAAGGGCTTTTACATTTGCTAAGAATCTAACTTTTTTATATTAAAAACAAACCAGCAAGCCCTGCCCAGATTTAAAAAGTAACGCAAAATAATGTAACGCACTACTTTCCATAAAAAGTAACGTAATTAGTTACTTTTTTAAGGAGTAACGCAATATTGTTATGCATTACTTTTAAAAGTAACTTTCCCCAACACTGGTCACCAGTAAAGATTAACTCCTAAAAATGTTGATATTTAGCTGTCAAAGGAAACTCAGAAACCAGAAATCCTTGTTATTAGCGACACCGGTGGCCATTAAGTGAGCCGTGGTCAGTTTGTCTATTGAAACAAGTAGCTAACTTTTGCCAAGTAAGCTAATGTCTCTTGTCGGCGAGCAAGTAAAGTTCTACAGCAGCTTTTTCTTCTGTCCTGTAATAACATTATCATAGTAATAGCAATGTCTGATAGTACAAGTTGAAAGATGAAACCATGGATGAATTAACAGTTTATTTCACCCAAAAATTGAAAATCTGTCAGAAATTACTTACCCTTGTTCCATTTTACACCCGTTCATTTCTCTTCCAAACACAAATTGAGATCTTTTTGATGAAATCCAATTCTTTCCCTCCATAAAAGGGATTTCCCTCACTTAATAACTTTAGTTTACTTAATGATATACTTAATGACATGGCTTACTTAATGATGTCTTTCCTGGAGCTTAAATGTGTAAGTTACATGAACGTAGAGGGACTTATGTTCTCTAATACTCTTAGATTTCATCAAAAACATCTTAATTTATGTTCTAAAGATGAACGAAGGTTTTACAGAAGTGGAATGATGCAAGGGTGAGTAATTAACAACATTTTAAATTTAATATACATATTTTATTTTTTTATTTTTATATATTTTATTATTTTTAGGTAAACTAACCCAGATCCAACAGGATGTCAAATGATTCACTTGCATCTAGCCAAAAACGATGATAGGCAATAGTTGGCTGTACTATTAACACAGCTAAAGAAAGAGCTTTATTGCCAGGAATGTTTACTCATCCAAGGAATTTGTTATGGTGACAGAGGCTTCAACAGCACGAACAGAATGACAGTGACAAGATAAGACACAGATAATAAAAATAGAATAATTAAACAGGAAATAGTAATATATACCAATGTTTGATAGAACACAATATACAGGTGTGTTATCTACAAGTGCAAGGAATCCTAAATAAGAAGCATGGTGTGTTAAAAATAAAATTGTGTATTATCTGAAAATAGATTATCTGAGAATAAAATTAACTAATTCATTCTTTTTTTTTTTTTTTTTTTTTTACAAAATACGTATTTATAAGTAATAAGTAAAACACTGCCCATCTCTGACTATTATTAGGGGTTCAAGTGTGTGGCCAAAGATCAGCAATCTCCATGTAAAACTGATCGAACAGACCAAACCGTAAGTCACAGAGACTTGAAACTTGTAGGGATGGTAGTACTCACAATGTCCACAATGTCACCAAGGCTTGCCCCAATCAGCCTGATGGGACACTACAGCAATCAAAAGTACAAAAACGCTGATAACTCCTAAACCATTCACCACAGGCTTAAGTGTCCTTGGCTCACGCCGGACAAAATGCACACCTCAGATTAGTTTGTCACTAGCGGTGTAACGATGTATTCGTATTGAACCGTTCGGTACGAGGCTTTCGGTTCGGTACGCATTACAAACCGAACGATTCAATTCGTTGAACTAATCCTATTACATTTGGAAAATACAAGAACTTGGAGTGTGTGAAATATCATTATAATGTTCTCAGTGCGAAACAAGGCACCCAAACGACGTAACAGACAAACTGATGTCTGCCCCTTCCACTCCCAAAGAAAAACACAATACTCCAGGAGGGTTGTGGTGGTGAGGTAAATTCGTTAGAATATCCCTTCTTTTCCGCGCATTTATTCGCTTTTAAACAGCTTGTAAATGCCAGTGCGCATTTAGTTTCACTTTTGAATTAGCGCCAATTTGACGTCAAACTGTACGGAAAACTCACTTATATTAAACAGAATGATTAATCTGTTATCAAAACGAATACGAATATAGGCTATAGGCCTAATATAAAATAACAAATAACTTATACAAAGTTTAAATATAAAACACTGGAGATCAGCAAACGGTGGAAGCTTCCAAAATCTTATATAAATAGCAAAAGTCTAAAATATTTTTTAAAGCAGCCGCTTTTGTATCTCGTTTTAAAACAAAAATATTTCGCCAACTAGCCTACTTGTTTTTCTCACCTCAGTGGTCAGCTGGACTCATTCTCCTCATGTGATAAATGAAATCCGACCCCTGCCGCTGATCTGACATGCATAGCCTTCATAATTTTGTTAGTTTTAATAAATAAAAAATGTGTAAAAATCAAAGAAATTTCTCAGGCTTTTTTTGTTTGTTTGTTTTTTGCTGTATTGAAAACGTACCGAACCGTGACACCACTGTATCGTATCGAATCGAACCGCAAATTTTGTGAACGGTTACACCCCTATTTGTCACCCCAACAATTTTGGGGTATTTTACATTTTTTGAAAAAAAAAATTTCAGTTTCGCAAACTAGTCCTAGGTTTTTCACCCGGTCGGAACAAAACCAGTGCAGGACGATTCTCTGGAGAGCGAATACCAATAATTATCAAATGAAGTTGAACTTTTGACTCATCACAAAGGGATGCCAAATCATTTGAAAGGGGCCAGGGCTGGCTTTACTAAAACAGCTTTAACTCCTGAATGAAATTAGATATCTTTGGCAAACTCACAACACGTATGAAAGAGCTGAATTTGAGGTCACTTGCCCTATGGACATGAAAATTGGTACCTTTTTTTGCATTTATGCAATATACTGAAGCCAAACCTGAGAAAGTAGATCAGAATCTTCCTACACGTTTCTTTATAGGCGGGCATTATTACGTAATGAGCGTGCAGGAGCGCATTAGTTACGAACAACTGGAATTTATGAAAAAAAATTCTTATGCAGACTAGTCCAAGGTTTTTCACAAATCTGAAAGAAAATTCAATTCTCTAGACTCTCCAAATCAAAAATTTACCAAAAGCTATAAGGGGGTCGTTTAGAAAAGGCGCCCGTCCAAATATACCCTAAAGCCTAAACAAAAACTCAAAACTTCACAGAACCAGGTGACCACATGCAACAGATGATTCTAAACAAGCACCAAAGTTTTAGGGAGATCAGGTGAAACTATAAATCATTGATTTAGGTTGCTACCGGTTGTTACAGGCTTGATGAATGATTTGTAATGTCTTTTTTCATATGTAGTCAATATGTTTATATGCTTGCACTGAGATGCGTCCATATTGTTGTATCACACGTGTTGCATCATGTTACACTGTATTTGAATGTTGCAATTTACTTTGACAGTCATACCTACTTGTTATTTCTTGTCTCAATTTGGATCCAGAATGGCATAACTCATCTTGAATATTGCATTCTAAATAAACACACATAGACCTTAGTCAATTCATATTGAATTTTACATGTGGGGGATAAACTTGCATGCAGTCTTTACGTGACATGACCTGGATAAAGTCTCCTAACTTTCAAAACTGTTTTATTGTGTAGTTCATCAAGGGTTCATCAGCTGAACAACTGGAAGCAGAACAATCCTGTACTTCTGCCCCCCACGGGCTTGTTTTAATTCCTGTCAAAAATTAAATATGACACTACCCTGATTAAGGTCTTTGAGATTTGAAAGCTGCAAGTGGGGGCAAGATTTGCAATAAATAGTGATTAATGAAGTTATCTAGACTTAGTAGCCGCACAAGTCAAAAGGACTACGTTTTTGGTATTCATATGCTCTTTCCCTGCAACAAAATGCTTTTCTTACTTAGATTTTGTATCTTGTTTCCAGCCAAAATATCTAAAAATTCTTAAATCAAGAAGGATTTTCTACTCAAATAAAAACTATTGTCTTGTTTTCAGAAAAAATAAGTCAAATTAAGTTTTTTTTGCTTAGAACAAGCTAAATAATCAGCAATGGGGTAAAATAATATTATTTCAAGCAGAAACTTAATTTTGACTTCTTTTTTCTAAAAACAAGACAATATTTTTTACTTCTCTAGAAAATCCTTCTTGATTTAAGATTTTTTAGATATTTTGGCTAGAAACAAGACAAAAAATTCTATGTAAGAAAATCATTTTTGCCGTGTTTAAGAACGAGTGACGTTAACATTATCCTCTTTTATGTATTTCTGTGGAAGAAAGAGGGTCATAAGGGTGTGGACCAACATGAGGGGGAGTAAACAATGACAGCACTTTCATTTTTAGGTAAACTATTCCTGTGTCTTTTCACACTTGATGAGAAGTATAAACAAGCATGACTTGATTTGCATGGCTCACAGTAATTTGTCAGTTATCACTAAGAAACTACTGCCTTGACTTGTAGTCGAATATATTTCTTGATCTTTTGCTTTTTGCCTGTGGCAAAATATGGCAAATCAAAGTCCATGCTTATTTTATAAAATTATATAATAACTAATGTTAACAAGCACAATGCATTAGTAAATGCTGAAATTAACATTAAGATGAATGTAGAAGTATTGTTCATTGTTTATTCATGTACATGGACTAATGGAAACTTATTTTAAAGTGTTACCGGTTTTGGAAATTAATGTAACCAGGAAAGAAATTAAACTACTCTAACAACGAGGATGAAACTGAATGACACAAAGCAAATACTTGTCACAATGTCACAATGCCTGTTTAAGCAAACTTTCCTAAACTGCTTTCCTCTCAACATTAGAGCACTGTGCCAAGAATGACAGCAGGGCAAGGAACTAGTTCAGCAGTATGCTGGTTCAGCCCACAAAGAGTAAACAGCAATGCAAAGCAGCACATGTGGACTTCACTCTCAAGTAAAGCTCATTAAACAAATATTTGAAAACAAATATTTTTTTGAGTTAAACGTGTGATATTTCTGGCTAAATTTGAAGGAGGAAGAATGTTGTTCTAAGAACTGGTGAGTAGGGGAGCTTTTTTTGATCCTTTGTCTATAGACATGTCAAATAAAGGCTTTTTAATGGGTTAACAGAGCCATGGAAACTTTATTTTTGTGCAGTGGCATGAAAAAGTATGCAAATTGTTTAAAAATACACTACCAGTCTTTTTTTTCTGCTCACCAGGCCAGCATTTATTTGACCACAAATACAGCTAAAGCAGTAATATTTGTGAAATATTTTTACTGTTTAAAATAACTACTTTCTATTAGAATATATTTTAAAATGTAATTTATTTCTGTGATCAAAGCTAAATTTTCAGCATCGTTACTCCAGTCTTCAGTGTCACATGATCCTTCATAAATCATATATCAATATCAGTAATCAATATGCTGATTATTATCAATATTTAAAACTTTGGAGTCCTTTTTTTCAGGATTCTTTGATGAATAGAAAGATACAAAGATCAGCGCTTATGTCAAATAATAAGCTTTTGTAACATTATACTCTATACCGTTCAAAAGCTTGGAGTCAATATAATTTTTTATAGAAATTAATACTTTTGTTTAGCAAGGATGCTTTAAATTGATCAAATGTGTTGATCATAGGACATTTATAATTTCTATGTCAGATAAATGCTGTTCTTTTTTCAACATCATAATAATAATAATATTATATAATAATAATAATGATAATAAATATAGCTGCAAGCAGCAATTACCGGCCAAGCACTAGGCAAGGGAAGCATCAGACCAACTGCAGCAATGAGTAATTAAAGCCATTTTAAGGTGATTTTGTCGAAATGGGTGAAAAATCATGAAAACAACCACTAGTAAAATGATTTAATCGGGTATCACTTTTGACCACAAGGTGGCACTGTCTCAAAACATTTTGAGCACTTTCAGGTCATGGATTTGATGGTACACCAACGCATTGGAAAAAAAAACTGCATTTTATATCATAATACTCTATTGTAGTCAATGGCAATTCCATGTTTTGTTCAATTATAGCGCCACCAAGAGGCACAATCCAACCAAATTTTATTATGTGTCCTTAGAGTGTGCCCATACATATGTATGTCAAATTTGGCGAAAATATCTCATTTTGTTTTGAAGTTATAGACGTTTGTATATAGGAGAAGAGAAAAAACGACTGAGGCTGATTTTTTGTTGCATTTTTGTTGCCACCTACTATCAAAATTTGGGCAATTGGGCATTAGCATATAGCCGGCATGCTATGTTTTCGAATTTCCTACGGTGGTTTCGCTTCAATAGAAGTAATGGTTTCTAAGATATTGGCAATTTTTTTTTAAGCGCTAAAATGCAATGTTGCACAAACCATAAAGCAAAACCTGGCATGTTTGGTATCACTGGATTAGGCAAAGATTCAGGAGTCTAAAAAGGTGACTCCCGTGAAAATAAGTCAACCACAACCAAAGTTATAAGCATGCAAATATTTGATATTACCACTAGGCGGCACTGGCTCGAAACTTCTCAGGCTCCTTCAGGGCATCATTCTGATGACCCATACCGAGATTTGTAACGATATGTCAATGCGTTTGTAAAATATAACATTTTACTGCAAAATTCAAAATGACCGGCACCCAAAATGGCTGACATGGACAAACCATTCAGACATTATAAGCTAAAATAGCCATTTTTCATATCTCCTGACCACTAGGTGGCCCTGTGTTGAAACACTGCAGGTAGCCTCAGGTCATTTTGGTCTCAATATGCCAAACCTTTGCAAAGATATAGCCTCACATCTGTTTTTGCATGCTTTCTGTAGAATTTGTTCGCATGTTATTCAAGAATGGTTTGACTAATCAACTGAAGATGATCTGAGATAATTTTGGTGGAAATCAGACAAGTTTGAAAAAGTATTTTTTCAAACAATTAAAAATAGAAAAAAAAAACTAAACCTTACGATTTGTGTTATTTGTACGCAATTTTTGTTGTTTATACGTTGCATGAGCCAAGGATTCAGAGAATAATTTTGCTTCTGTGTCTTACGGTTCAAAAGTTATTAGCATGAACATGAGTGAAAATTTGGACAAGTGGTGGTGCTAGAGAGTTTGAATTAGAGACTCCAAATTTGCTATAGTTAATTTTGAGACTGTCCTCTATCAGTGTGCCAAATTTCACAACTTTCCTGCAAGCGGTTCTACACTCTTAAAAAAAAAGGTGCTTCACAATGCCAAAGAAAAACCTTTTTTTTTTAAATTGTTCCATAAAGAACCTTTCTGTTTCACAAAAGGTTCTTTGTGTGAAAGAAGGTTCTTCAGATTCTAAAAAAGAGATGGTTCTTTAAAGAATCTTTGACTGGGTGGTTCTTTGTGGAACCAAAAATGGTTCCTCTGTGACATCGCTGTGAAGAACCCCTTAAAGCACCTTTATTTTTAAGAGTGTATGGGCTGCCATAGACTCAGGAGCGGAAAAAGAAGAAGAAGAAGAAGAAGAAGAAGAAGAAGAAGAAGAAGCAGAAGAAAAAGAAGAAGAAGAAGAATGAAAACGGATACAATGGGTGCCTCTACACCTTCGGTGCTTGGTCCCTAATAATAATAATGAATGTTTTTTGAGGAGCAAATCAGAATATTAGAATGATTTCTAAAGGATCATGTGACTGGAGTAATTGTGCTTAAAAAACTGCTATTAAATATATTTAAATTTCAATAGTACAAATATTTCAAAATTTCTGCTTCTGTTGTATTTTGGATTAAATAAATGCAGGTTTGGTGAACAGAAAAGACTTCTTTAAAAAACATTACAATTCTTACTGTTCAAAGCTTCTGACTGGTAGTGGTCCGATCTTTATCTAAGTCACAGTTACAGACAAACACAATCTGACAAAAGTGATCGTTGCATGAAGCATGTAAGTAAACTTACTGACAAATCTGTTCTTTCCATTATATTAAATTACAGTATTCCAGAACCTCTCAACAAATGTGGAAAATTCTGGGCTCTTGCTACTCTCCATAGAAATGGATATCTGCAAAACATCACGTTTAATGGGCAATCCTGAAAGAAGTTAGCAAAAGCCTAAGGATTACAATAAAAGACACTGGAAAAACTGCCAAAGTCTGTGTTTGTGTGTCTACTATTAGACAAGAATGGTGTTCATGAGAGGATGACAAATAGCAAACCACTGCTGGCACAAACATATAAATAAAATGAAAAAAGAAAAAGAAAGAAAGAAAATTGCTGCTTGCCCCATGTTTTCCCAAAACCCTCTGGATGTTCAGCTGCGCTTCTGGGAAAAAGTTCCCCGATATCAAAACTTCTTCTCAACTGTAAAGTATGCTGGACAGAGCATCATGCTTTAATGCTGCTTTGGAGTCCAGACACTTTTGCGATCAGTGAATTCAAATGTGCATCCAGATATTCATGATGTCGAGCTTTAAAGAGGCTTGGTGATGCAATAAATGATAAGCACACGAAGAAATCAAATAAAGTCAAAGGAGATGTATAACCAAAACAGGGCTGTGCCATCAAAAAACTATAATATTGCTAAACGTAAAGTTTATGGGAAGGCATGGTCAAAAGTTTTATAAGCAGCAGCAGAAAGTGTCTAGTGAAGGTACTACTGCAAAATGAGGAACTACAGGTTATTAAATGCAAGGGTTCACTTACTTTCCTCAAATGATTACTCAATATATACAACAAAGATATGAAAAGTACAACTATTTTTATGTTATTAGTTTTTGTGAGATAAATTAAGATCAGATCTGATTTCTATTAGTTTATCAATGCAGAAATCTAGACATTTTCAAAGTGTTCACAAACCTGGAGTGTTATGTATTTTATGAATGTATCAGGTGAGCCATGTTCACTGCCGTCTGACAAGTTTTACGATCATACCAAACCTGTTATGATAAAAGGGTGCGCTGGGACATTAAAGGCTGGATTCACTAAGAAAGAAGTTAAGACATTTCGAAAGATAAATTCCAAGATGTTTGTGGAAATATTCTTAAGTACATTTCTCGAAAATCCTTAATAAGTTCCTTAATAAGATTTTCTTAAGAACATCTTTTTTTTTCCTTGTTAAGAAGAAAATGACAGGCCTCAGGAATGCCACAATACCACAAACATGCTTTGCCACTCATAAAACAATGACCTAAAACCAATAACAACCGTAGCACTACATAACCTATTCTTCTGTAAAATGTCTTGACAAAACAAGAATGACACTCTTCGCTGTTAGAATTTACTGCAGGATATGTTGCATTGGCCAAATGAACATTTTTCATTTTGTGTAGATGAAATTGAAAGACAAACACTATGGTGTTCACCTGTTGTATGTCTAATTGTTTTGACAGTATGTCATTTTTAAGATTTAGAATGAATTTCAATATGCGTTACTGCAGAATTGTAGCAAACTGCTCTCTCATTCAGGTTTATTATGCTCGATTTTAAACAGAGTGGTTGTGTCTGAGTGAGAAAACAGTTCTTGCAATTTGAAAGATGTAGATGTTGAATGCATTTTGTCATAAATGATCCACATAGAGTGGTGTTGTGCTCACTGTGTGAAAAAAAAAAAACACTGAATACCCTAAATAACCCAATACATTTATAAAAGATCTTACCTTTGGGGATTTAAAACAAGGTGGTGGTTACCCTACCTTTTTATTTCAGTTATTTACAATGATGTTTTTCGAGAATGTGAATTCTTCTTCATCCCTAAGAACTCTTTCTAAGAATGTAAAAACATTGTTTCTGAAGTAAAGAAAAACTTTATTCTTGAGAATGTTTTGTGAAACCGGTCCCAGGATGCCTTTTAAGACGTTGTACATTGTCTTGTACAGTTTTTGCCCAACCGTCATTGCCAGCGGATCGTATTGAGGGGTCAGATTTCCCAATGATAGGTAGGCAAACTACGAATTTAGAGAAGATTTAAATGTATTAAGTTTTAAATGTATTTCATCATGGCTTTAGCCTCCTGCTGTATTGAATCTAAGATTCGAAAACCATATTTTCAATATTTTGCATATTTTTCAACTTGTAATATGTGACCCTGGAGCACAAAACCAGTCTTAAGTATCAATTTTTTTTTTTTTTGCACTCTCAGATTCCAGATTTTCAAATAGTTGTATCTCGGTCCTACAGTTGAACTCAAAAGTGTACATACACCTTGCAGAATCTGCAAAATGTTAATTATTTTACCAAAATAAGAAGGATCATACAAAATGCATGTTATTTTTTTATTTACTCTGACCTGTGTAAGATATTTCACATACAAGATGTTTACATATAGTCCACAAGAGAAAATAATAGTTGAATTTATAAAAATGACCCTGTTCATAAGTATACATACACGTGATTCTTAATACTGTGTTGTTACCTGAATGTTCCACAGCTGTCTTTTTTATTTTTTTATTTTTTGATAGTTGTTCATGAGTCCCATGTTTGTTCTGAACAGTTTATACTGCCCGCTGTTCTTCAGAAAAATCCTTCAGGTCCTATAAATTCTATGGTTTTTCAGCATTTTTGTGTATTTGGACAACTGAGGGACTCACATGCAACTATTACAGAAGGTTCAAACACTCACTGATGCTCCAGAAGAAAACATGATGCATTAAGAGCCGGGGGTGAAAACTTTTAGAATTTGAAGATCAGTGTAAATGTAACTTATTTTGTCTTCTGGGAAACATGTAAGTACCTTCTGTAGCTTCTGAAGGGCAGTACTAAATTAACACAATACAATATTTACGCAAAATAAGAAAAATGTACACATCTTCATTCTGTTCAAAAGTTTTCACCCCTTGCTCTTAATGCATCGTGTTTCCTTCTGAAGCACCAGTGACTTAAGTCTTAAGTCGCTGGGGTATATTTGTAGCAATAGTCAAAAATACATTGTATGGGTCAGAATTATTGATTTTCCTTTTATGCCAAAAATCATTAGGATATTAAGTAAAGATCATGTTCATTAAGATATTTTGTAAATTTCCTACCATAAATGTATCAAATCTTAATTTTTGATAAGTAATATGCATTGCTAAGAACTTAATTTGGACAACTTTAAAGGTGATTTTTTTTTGGCACCCTCAGATTCCAGATTTTCAAATTGTATCTTGGTCCTATCCTAACAAACCATACATCAATGGAAAGCTTAAAAATGAACCCTTATGACCCTTAAGGTTTTGTGTCCAGGGACACATATACTGTACAGTTTGCAGGAGGTAAGACCTGGTACAGTACAACTACAAGCATGGCACTAATGTTACTTCTCTGTAAAAATGCCTATATTCTAGTAAATAAACTTGTTCAGGATTAATGACCTTAGAGATTTTTTTTAACCTTAAAATAACCAAGTGAAACCTATAAACCTATATATGAGACTTACATATATATATATATATATATATATATATATATATATATATATAAAATTAGATATTATGACTAGGTATTATAAAGGGGAGACAAGGTCTTTCCCATTTTTTTCTAGAGAGTAATTTGCATGGTAACTTTATTTTTGAAACCCCATTTCTTTCTAGACGTCTGCTTCTCATGAGTCTTCAACGCTATTGAACGCTTCCAGCGTTATTTACAAATTATCGTTATTGTAGTCAGCAAAATTCAAACAGTAGCCTATAATAATTATAAATCACAAAATAGATCAATTAAATAACTGTACAGTATGTCGAATCTTTGTTTTTGCAAACAGAAAATGTAATACGTTTCGGTAAACTAAACTAATAGGCTACCTTCACACAGGTTGCAGACTCTTGTCTGAACGCTGTTACACGACAATATTTTAGTTTGGAAGACAAATGGCTTTCTACGTTTTCTAAGTCCAAGTTTTTAAACTTAACTTTATGTCTACGCTAACGTGCGTTGGACATTTATCCTTAGTTAGCCTATTGAGATGCGCTCTTAAGAAACTTTAGCTCAGGTCTCCCCTATTGTTTAAATAGACTATGGTAAATTCATCACAATCAAACGAACAACCATACAGTATCTTACCCTCATGTGGCCGCAGTGGGTTCATAGTTTGTCTTTCCCTCTCTGCCGCTGTCCCACTCAGGTGTCGCGGGCATCCGCGCGTTTCATTTATCAGCGCTGGAAAAAAATAGGTGTTGCCGAATGAGGGCAGGACATTACATGACAAACCTGCCGTTTCAATTTCATCCGACGTACAATCAGACCAGTGTTGACTGTAGCCTTTAACTACCTATTATAGGCTAATGCATTACTTTATAGCCTATAATGAAGGGTATGTTTAAGAATACAAACAAGAGGGCTGTAACTCTTGTTGCGCTATTTATCAAACGTTGATATAATGTTCGTACGTTTACCCGCTACACAAGGGTATAACTTTTGGTTTGGGAAGTGGGGTACACAAAAAGGGAATCACAAATTGAGCAAAAAAATTAAAACATATAAATGTGAACCTGGACCACAAAACCAGTCATAAGTGTCAATTTTTTGAAATTGAGATATATACATAATCTAAAATAAATAAATAAATAAATAAATAAAACCTTTCCATTGATATATGGTTTGTTCGGATATAATTTGGCCGAGATACAACTATTTGAAAATCAGGAATCTGAGGTTGCAATAAAAAAAATACGTTTTTATATATTTACGGTAGAAAATGTACAAAATATCTTTATAGAACATGATCTTTACTTAATATCCTAATGAGTTTTGGCATAAAAACGAATTTTGACCCATACAATCTATTGTTACCTATTGCTACCTGTGCTACTTAAGACTCTGGTTTTGTGGTCCAGGGTCACAAATAACAAAAAATAAACACCACAGTTCTTAGTCGTATTACGTGCAAACAATAAATGTAGCCATAAGAATTTTTCAAACATGATACAGAGCTTCAGGTTGTATAAATTACATTAAATATATAGTTTATAAAGTATACTTTTAAGTGTAGCAGTACACAACTAGCTCAACATCTATTTTTAGTATTGCTATTTGTGACTAATATACCTTAATATTTTTTATACTGCAAGTTGTAGGTTTTCTTTAAACAAACATAACATTATCGTTAACATTATACACAAAAAAAAAAACAAAAAACATTGGTTCATGGCAAAATACAGATTGAGAATGACATGAGAATGAGAAAATAATGAGTTTTATTTTGAGGTGAACTGTTCCTTTAAAATTATGAAACATAAACTGTAACAAACCTGTGACGTGATCACCCATATTAAAAACCTGCATGACTTAATTTCTTCTGTGGAACACAAAGAAAAAGAATGTTGAAGAATGTTGGCATGCAAAAAGTTCTTACTTCCACTGTATGTTTGTCCTTACAGTGGAGGTCAATGTGAAATAAAACAATTTGATTGCCAACTTTCTTTAAAACATCTTTTATGGCACAGCAATAGTCATACAGATTTGGAACAAAATAAAGGCGAGTAAGTGACAGAATTGCCATTTACCAGTGGACTATACTTTTAAAAGCGTCATTACAGTAACTACAAAACTGCATTATTTAAATGATTACCATTCTTAAGTGACGCATGTTGAAAAAAAAAAAATGCTTATCACTCGTCACTATAACTCCTTGAAGCACATTCTAAAATCAAAATATTTTGAGCTTTAAACTTGGCAGTGATGAGCAATGACAGAGCCAATGAACTTCAAAATCTTAGTGCTTGAACAGTACCCAGTGTTACATCAGATTACTTTTCTCAAGTAACTAGTAAAGTAACCCATTACTTGCTACATGAAAATTTCAGTTACTTTTTCAAAGTAACACCAGTTACTTTGTTTTCCCCATGCATCGACTAACAGTGCTCGTTTCCACGCTGAGAGAAATCTGAAGTACAGAGGCTTTGTGAAAAGTCACTGTAGTTTTACTAAATGTGAACATGCATTTACTCACTTGCACAAACTACATTTAGTACAGTATTGCAATAATTAAATGCTAAATAAAGTTTGATCAGGTTTACCAATTAGAAAGTCCCTTTAAAACCAAGGCTTGTTGGGTTCTTTAATACTGATAATACTGTAATAAGGTTATTAACTAGATGAACAGGTTGATTGCAAAGTCATTTTTCTTGGTGTTACTCTTCCAGACCTGGAAAATACTTAAGATTTAATTCCATACTTTCCAAACCCTGGTAGGAACCCACACTACCAATCTCCTTAAATTAAAGGCTCAACATCTATAAAATTAGAACTAGAACTGTTTGGATAGTCAGATTATAATTGAGTGACAATAAATGGGGAAATCTGTTTGCATAACAGAAGTACAGTGATGAAATCAAAATTTCCAAATGGACTCTGAACCCATGACAGATTACAGTTTTTTTTTTGTTTGCTTTGGTACTATTTTCACAAGCAGCTGTTAAATTCTCAAAACTCTTTGTACTAAAATCACAACAGATCATCAAAAGTGCATCTTTTTCAAACATTTCAGCATTTTTTCAATTGTCTGAGTACACTACACAGTCACAAAGTATCCTTTTCATTTCACTAAATATTTGTTTCATTTATATACATTTTTCATTCACAGTAACTGCCTTTCATTAAGCACTTACTTTCAAACTTTCCATTTGCATGTCTTCTCATTGAGTTTTCTCATTTGTCTATTTATTAATCTAACTCATCTTAAAGGTTAATCACTAAACCATTTGGTAAACCTTTATTTTTTACATTTCTTTGTGAGCTATATACATTATTGTATACATTATTACATTTAACCACACATGATGAGTACTCACTATTGCTAATTAATTTCACATAGCAGTAATCACAATTGGCCACCAAATATAGTACTATAAAAGGGGTGGAGTGTGGGATGTGAACACTGGCAATTTCTTTCAACATGGAGCAGGATAGCCATGCCAAAAGGTTTTTCCCAAGGCGCATGAACTACGATGACATTACAGTTTTTGCCCATTGCTTACACACTAAAACCGAATGCTTAGACCAAAGTCTCAATACATAAACTTCTTGTAGCATACCTTAAACACAGAGTCACCATAGCTTAAACACATTGTCAACTTTGCACTTTGTTTACAATTCTGTAACACACTTATTGCGAAACACTACACACGTTTTCTTACATTTGACACTTTGTTCAAAAACAAAATCACCTGTTATCATTGGGAAAATACTGTGTTCAAAAAGCAAAACTTATCTGGCAATTGTAGGCACTTAAATACACACCTGAAAACACTTGCACAGAAAACAGAACACTAATTGGTCTGAGCATTAGCACTACAAATAGGCCTCAGGTAAGCCATTTTGAGAACTTTGCAAGAGGCATGCGGAGACATTGAGGTGGGATCCATCCAAGGGTGATATTTTCACAAGGCGATATTTTCCCTGATGCCTAGCCCGCGAGGACATTGCCTGTGATGTTGACGAGAACTTGTGGCCAGACCCAAACAGAAGGCGGGATCCATAAGCCTCCCCATCACCCCATTTTTTTTTTACTTTTGTATTGTTGCTAAATTTACTTTATTTCTGTAAGAATGTTTGTTTATTGTAAAAACTATTGTTTGATTGCTGCTGAATTTCTACTTTTGAGTTTTACAGAAGACTGAGTTTGAGCAAATGACAATTAAAATAGAAACACAAAGACTGCAGTGTTTTATATAAAGCCCATCAGTGTGTTGCTGGTGATATGAAAGAGTAATTCAAATGGTGCTTGTGTGTATGGTTTTGTTGCAAGAATTTCATTTTTAGAAAGGAGTGTTACGTTTTGATTGCAATATTTCATTTTGGCATAGATGTGAGTTGGTAATCTCCAAGTGCTATGTCTGATTGGCTTGTGTGTAGAGTTTTGACATAATGAGCCAAATTCTGCAAAAAGTGTGTAAGCAATAGGCAAAAACTGTAACTGTGATGTAGATGAGAATCTATGGCCAAATGCTCAAGACAGGGTTGATCCAAATTAATGTAATCTGTACTAAATGTTGTGTTTAAGTTCACTGTGTACATTTCATTATTAGAGTATACCTATGTTGCAATTATATTTGAAAAAAAAAAAAGCCCAGATTGCAATACATCTTCATTGATCCTTCTCTTGAATACACATAGATATTATTGAAATGATATTCTGTAAGTGTTGTGTATTGTAAGTGTATCTTCTAATGTGAAACTGTAACCAGTCTTTACAGTACTGTAGCATTAATTTCAGCACTTCTATGGGTGATTTGAAATATTTAGCTTTCATTGTTTGTCATGAGATTCACTGGTAGTTAAAAAGACTAAACAGAAAAGATATTGTTTTTTAGTGATTAAATCATGTTCTCATGACTTTTCATGAAAAACTTCTATATTGAATCAATGGTTGTGTGATGAGACATGTTTAAATTCCAAATGAATGCACAGCAGCAAGTTTTGAATGAAATACTGGCTGTGTTACAAGTGTGATCAGTTTGGATTTTTGTACTAAGAGTTTTGAAAATGTACAACTTAGTTGTGAAAAAAGTACCAAAGCGGAGGAAAAAAAAACAAAAAAAAAAAAAAAAAAACAAAAAAACCACACACACACACACACACCACACACACGTAAGATAGTGACTGTTCATTTAAAAGTGGTGTTCAAGTGCAAGACTCAAAGATGAACTCAAAAGCATGCAAGTTCACATAAAACTTTATTAAGGCAAGCCAACATCAAAAGTGTCAGAGCCATTAACACTAATCTCCAAATTGTCAATGTCGCTGAAGTTTCCGTAAACAATGAGGAGGCTAGGTTTAGACTCGGTAGAAGTGTCTGCAGATTCCTCAACCGATTCTGACCCTTGGGTGGGGTTCCCAGGCAGGATTACAAGGGGAATTTCAGTCTCATGAGGGAAACTAGAACTGGGCTCCTCTGCTTCAGCATCTGCATCCAGGCTGAAGTTAGCGGGCACATCTGAACCAGGTTCATCTAGGCTGACGTTAGCAGGCACATCTGAACCAGGTTCATCTAGGCTGAAGTTAGCAGGCACATCTGACCCAGGTTCATCTAGACTGAAGTTAGCAGGCACATCTGAACCAGGTTCATCCAGGCTGAAGTTAGCAGGCACATCTGACCCAGGTTCATCTAGACTGAAGTTAGCAGGCACATCTGAACCAGGTTCATCCAGGCTGAAGTTAGCAGGCACATCTGACCCAGGTTCATCCAGACTGAAGTTAGCAGGCACATCTGAACCAGGTTCATCCAGGCTGAAGTTAGCAGGCACATCTGAACCAGGTTCATCCAGGCTGAAGTTAGCAGGCACATCTGAACCAGGTTCATCCAGGCTGACGTTAACAGGCACATCTGAACCAGGTTCATCCAGGCTGAAGTTAGCAGGCACATCTGAACCAGGTTCATCCAGGCTGAAGTTAGCAGGCACATCTGAACCAGGTTCATCCAGACTGACGTTAGCAGGTGGGTTCAAGTTGGATTCCACAGCATCTGCATCAAGGCTGAAGTTAGCGGGCACATCTGAACCAGGTTCATCCAGACTGACGTTAGCGGGCACATCTGACCCAGGTTCATCTAGGCTGAAGTTAGCAGGCACATCTGACCCAGGTTCATCTAGACTGACGTTAGCAGGCACATCTGACCCAGGTTCATCCAGGCTGACGTTAGCAGGCACATCTAAACCAGGTTCATCCAGGCTGACGTTAGCAGGCACATCTGAACCAGGTTCATCCAGGCTGAAGTTAGCAGGCACATCTGAACCAGGTTCATCCAGACTGAAGTTAGCAGGCACATCTGAACCAGGTTCATCCAGACTGACGTTAGCAGGTGGGTTCAAGTTGGATTCCACAGCATCTGCATCCAGGCTGAAGTTAGCAGGCACATCTGAACCAGGTTCATCCAGACTGACGTTAACAGGCACATCTGAACCAGGTTCATCCAGGCTGAAGTTAGCAGGCACATCTGAACCAGGTTCATCCAGGCTGAAGTTAGCAGGCACATCTGAACCAGGTTCATCCAGACTGACGTTAGCAGGCACATCTGAACCAGGTTCATCCAGGCTGAAGTTAGCAGGCACATCTGAACCAGGTTCATCCAGGCTGAAGTTAGCAGGCACATCTAAACCAGGTTCATCCAGGCTGACGTTAACAGGCACATCTGAACCAGGTTCATCCAGGTTGAAGTTAGCAGGCACATCTGAACCAGGTTCATCCAGGCTGACGTTAGCAGGTGGGTTCAAGTTGGATTCCACAGCATCTGCATCCAGGCTGAAGTTAGCAGGCACATCTGAACCAGGTTCATCTAGACTGACGTTAGCAGGCACATCTGAACCAGGTTCATCCAGGCTGAAGTTAGCAGGCACATCTGAACCAGGTTCATCCAGGCTGAAGTTAGCAGGCACATCTAAACCAGGTTCATCCAGGCTGACGTTAGCAGGCACATCTGAACCAGGTTCATCCAGGCTGAAGTTAGCAGGCACATCTGAACCAGGTTCATCCAGACTGACGTTAGCAGGTGGGTTCAAGTTGGATTCCACAGCATCTGCATCCAGGCTGAAGTTAACAGGCACATCTGACCCAGGTTCATCCAGGCTGAAGTTAGCAGGCACATCTGAACCAGGTTCATCCAGACTGACGTTAGCAGGTGGGTTCAAGTTGGATTCCACAGCATCTGCATCCAGGCTGAAGTTAGCAGGCACATCTGAACCAGGTTCATCCAGACTGACGTTAGCAGGCACATCAGAACCAGGTTCATCCAGGCTGAAGTTAGCAGGCACATCTGAACCAGGTTCATCTAGACTGACGTTAGCAGGTGGGTTCGAATTGAATTCCACAGCATCTGCATCCAGGCTGAAGTTAGCAGGCACATCTGAACCATATTCATCTGCAGACATTCCAGTACTAGAATTTGTTTCTTGGGAAACAAGGCCACCATTCTGCAGATCTTCACCCAACAAACCTATGCACAAACATTATTGGTCAGCACAATTGGAACACTAACAAATAAACTTAAATATATAAAATATTATTTTCAGCTCTAAACATGCTCACCTTTTAATAGAACATCAGATGCCTCATCCCATGAAAGCAAATCCTCCAATCTCTCTTCTTCAATTGATCTTGCTTTGTGGTTGAGACCTAGGGAGAGTGGATTCAAATTAGAGAAAACTGATATTGAGGACATCAATTGCCATTTCAACTCAAAGCAACAAAAACCTAGTTGTAGCACCAAGCGATTACATTAAGGTTAGCTTACAAAACGGTTTGAAGAAAACCACCATTTGTTCATATACAAAGAGCAATACTTTTTTACCTGACTTCAGTCAAATAAAGACCTTTGTAGTTCCACACTATAAAAACACTTCGTGGCCGATTCATTAATGCACGAATACGCGAAAACTAGAACTGCACACAAACAGCAATTTCCAGAGAGAAAAGATAAACTCACCATTACACACACCCCGATGGCACAGTAAAATCAAAATAAAGAGTTTTGCTAGTTCCATGGTGACCACGACAGACTCAAAGCAACAACCCTCTTTTTGCGATAAAAGTTTACGCTTCCTGGCAGAACTTTTATAGCCCTGATTTGCTGCACCTGTAAAGTTCGTAATTGGATTATTATTAATTGGCAGCAGTTGTGTACTCGGGCCTGTGGGGGAAACAGCTAGCTTTCGCTTTCTCATTCATTCATTCATTCATTCATTTATTCATTCATTCACCAAATTCGTGGATGTTGATGAATGCTATATCGAGGCTGCGTCCTTCCAGAACTGAACTGAAGTGAACCAACATCGAACTAACTTGAGCCGAATAATGAAACTGTTGAGTTAGGTAGAGCTGCTTTATTTACTTTGAAACATTTTATTACTGTGAAACAATCTGTTTTGTATAAAAGCGCTGCATTAATAAATGTGATTTGACGTTGAACGTTTGAATGAAGCAGTAGGAGGCAGTGGTCTAATGTGAAATATGAGAGGGTGATGTTTGTGTAGCTACTTTGTTTATTATGAAATCATTAAAACTATGCGTTTGTCTCTCATCTGATATGCCTAGTCCAGGATAAGTGACACATCCGGAAGGTGTCAGGGTGCTATGCCAAATATATTAAAGTTGAATGATACAATTATTACAGACAGGAAAAGTATGTTAGATTCCCTAAATCAGCATTTTATATCTTCTGGGTTGTTGTTTGAGCATACAACACAACAACAGAGGAAAATGTACCTATTGAATTAGATTTTGCTCCTGTTGCAAAGCAGGAGGTATATGATGCTCTTATAAGATTAAATACCAAGAAATCTTCTGGTCCTGATGGGTTGGATCCTTAAAAAAACAAAAAAAAAAACAACAAAAAAAAAAATTATATATATATATTGCTGCTGAACATATTGCAGAACCTTTGACTCAGATTTTTAATTTGACTATTGAAACTGGATTAATACCTAGTGTATTAAAGTCTGCGTATGTCACTCCTTTATTAAAGGGTGGGGACCGATCAAATCCAAATAATTATAGGCCAATATCTAAGCTTTCTGCTTTAGCCAAGGTCTTTTCGGGTTTTTGTAAAAAACATAGCACTGTCACTGCCACTATGAAAGTGTTAAATGATTTTATAAGTGCTATCGATTGTAAACAATATTGTGCTGCATTGTTCTTAGATCTTTTAAAGGCGTTTGACACAGTTGACCACTATATCCTGGTTCAGAGATTGGTGGATATTGGAATGTCTCCAAAAGCTGTCAAATGGTTTGGCAACTATTTGAGTGGCCGAACACAAATAGTGCAGGTTGATGGTGTGTTTTCAAACTCACTACTTATACAAAATGGTGTCCCACAGGGGTCCATTTTGGGTCCCATTTTAATTACTATTTATATAAATAACTTTTCAGAATATAACAAAAGCAAAGTGGCATTTTTATGCGGATGACACAGTTTTGTATAGTTCTGCCTCATCCTTAACAAGTGCCTTAGAAGATCTGCAATCTGCTTTTAACATCATTCAGAAGAATCTTTATAACGTGAGACTTTGAGACAAAACCGAAATTATGTGCTTTTCTAATTCAAGGAAAATAGACAATGCTTGTCAAATTGTTAGATTAGATGAGAAAGTAATTGAACGAGTATCAGTCTACAAATATCTTGGTTTCCTTCTAGAAGAAAGTTTGTCCTTTAAGCAGCATATAGAGTGTTTAACAAAAAAACTTAGAGTAAAACTGGGCTTCTGTTATAGAAACAAAGGTTGTTTCTCTTTTAGTGTGAGACAAACACTTATACAAGCTACTTTTATGTCAGTGCTGGATTATAGTGATATTTTATATATGCATGCAAATCAATCTTCGTTGAAAATGCTGGATTCAGTATCATGCAGCATTAAGATTTGTAACTAACTCTAGTTTTCGTACACATCACTGTAGCTTGTATGAGAGTGTTGGTTGGCTATCTTTGCACTCGCAGGCTGGAGAACTGGTAGATTTTTCTTTTTAAGGCCATATAAATCGCCTGTTCTCTTTTGACTCATAAAGTCACTTCTAGGAAATGTAATCTTAGATCATATGGGCAAATTATCTATGACATTCCATGAACAAGAACTGTCTTTGGTGAAAGTGCCTTTAAAGTTTTTGCACCCTTATAAATTGCAGAACCAGCTAAAATTGGACTATTTACCAACAATGTTTTTGTGTGTGTGTGTGTGTGTGTTTTTGTATTGATTGTATATTTCCTATACATTTTAAATTTCCTATATATATTTCCTGGTAAAATACCCATTTATTTAAAGACCACATGTACTATTTTTGTGTCACTGGTGTTATCTTCTTTGGCAATATTAAAAGGTTTTTATTAAATATTATTTACAAATATATATTATTATTCTATTATTTTATTTTATTAATCATGGCATACTCATTAAATTAAATAGTTTAATCCATTTGTATTCTAGTTTTTATGTATTTTTTATTTTTTTTATACAATTCCCTAACAATGAAGTAGGTCATACCAGTTCAACTAAAAGCTTCATATAACATCATTTTTTTTTTTTGTGCTGCTTGTTCATTCTGCAGTGTTTGTGTTTTAGTTTTCTACCACTTGGTGTCACTGTAGTCCACACTAGCTGTAAAAGTGATACTTGCCTTTGGGAGACAGAGAGTATGCATTTCAGCATTTAATTAATTATTTATTTATATATTCATATATTTGTTAATTTATGTATGTATTTCTACATGTATTTATTAATTTATTTCTTCATTAATTAATTTATTAGTTTATGCATTTTTACATTTATTTATTTATTTTTGCATTTAAATATTTATTTATTTATTTATTTATTTATTTATACCTAAGTCATTTCTCATCCTCCATATACAGACACAGAAATACAGAAAAAAATAAATGTAGAAATGCAGAAATGTATAAATAAATGTAAAAATAAATAAATGTAGAAATACATAAATGTTGTATAATACAAATGGTACAAAAATAGCACAATTAAAAATTACACTTTTGACAAAATTATTTATTTATACATTCAATCATTTATGCATGTATTTATTTCAGCATTTAATTATTTATTTATTCATTTATTTATGCATTTCTATATTTATGCATTTCTATATTTATTTATTTCAGCATTTATTTATTCATTTATTTGTTAATTTATTTATGTATTTCTACATGCATTTCTTAATCTATTTCTTAATTAATTGATTAATGTATTTTTACATTTATTTATTTCTGCATTTAAGTATTTATTTATTTTGTTTATTTTGTTTTGGGGTTTTTTTATCATGTGGTTTTTACATTTAATATATTTATAGCAATTTAGTTATTCCTATAATAATTACTAGTACCCAGTTGTTGAGAGGGATACCTTTATTATAAATATTTAACAAGTTGTATTTATCTGTAAGAGAAAACCTAGTGCTTTCTAGTCTACTATCTACCGAACAGTGTGAAAGTAGTAGTACTAGTATTTAATGAACAAGTGGGCCTGTACTTAACAAGTATACTGAAAACGCTAGAAATAAAATAACTAGTAGGATACTAGTAAGTTGTAAGGAAGAAATGTGATAGTTTTGTTTGTAACATTTAGACAGAATCCACTTGCGATCACCATTATTTACGGATGATTGTTACTGTATTATTTTTATTTTTTAAATATTATATTATAAATGTTAATGTTCTAAAATAATTTAGTTTTATTGTCGATAAAGTAAACAACGTTCAAGAAACCTTTAATCTGGAAAATAAATGTAAGAATATACATACATATTTCATCTTAAACAAAAACGCCTAAAACTGCATCCCACTATGGTAAAAGCTTGGCTTGTCTTATTAATATGAATAAATCCCATGTTGGTTAAGTCTTATAAATATTTACGAAGTCTTATAAATATTAATTACGTAATGCTACCATTGCTCTGTAACCTCCAATGGCACAGCTCTGGCTCATGAATATTAAGCAGCAGCTCTTCAACACAGTAGAATCGGAGGATTTGGGCGCTTGCGTGGACACCTCACGAGCTCACGGACACAATGGCGGGGATGAAGCTCAAGTTTAATGATTAATATCAAAGAGTATATATGGCAGCTCTTTCAGAAACAGCCGTGAATTGAAGTTCACCGACGTGTCAGATTGTCACATCTGCACGCAGGAAAGCGTAAAGTTCCGGATCCGCTTTGTAAGTCGACTCATGCGCTGCAAGTAACCATGCATGCAGACATTGATACACTATATTACATTGTTACTATCTGTAGTTTTATTCACATAATATTGCATGTATGAGTGCATTTGGCTGGATTTGCTGGTGCATTATGTGCACGGGGGTTCCTTTCTTTGCAGATCACCATGACATTAATACGCATGTTTACCAGACTGAGTGGATATGTGCACTTGAAACAAGGTTTGGAGTGTTTGGGAAGCAGTTCTCAGAGCAAGAGATTACAGCACACTGCAACCCATTCATCTTCATGCAACTATCAACTGCTGCCTGATTGCTTAGGTGAGAGACATTGCATTCCCAGATATTGGTGCAATCAAAATAACTTATCATTTACATGCTGTTATAGTCAGAATTGCCAAAGATCATTTTTAATATCATTTTAAACGATGAAACCAGGGTTACTATGGTTAACTAAAATGGCAATGTATAAAATATAATGTATTTAATATATACGTGTGTGTGTGTGTGTATTTATATGTGCATAATAAATATACAAAGTAAACACACATATAGTATGTAGACATAAACTTTTATTTTGGATGTGATTAATCGCGATTAATCGTTTGACAGCCCTAATTTAGTTTCATTTAGTTTAGCTTGATGTACTAAAGTCACTAAAACTGAAAATAAATAAATAAACAAATTACAAACTATATATGTGACCCTGGAACACAAAACCAGTCATAAGTGTAAATTGTCTGAAATTGAGATTTATACATCATCTGAAAGCTGAATAAATAAGCTTTCCCCTGATGTATGGTTAAGTTATGATATGGCAATATTTAGCTGAGATACAACTATTTGAAAATCTGGAATCTGGTGCAAAAAATTCAAATATTGAGAAAATTGCCTTTAAAGTTGTCCAAATGAAGTTCTTAGCAATGCATATTACTTTTCAAAAATTAACGTAGCAAATTTACAGAATAACTTCATGGAACATGATCTTTACTTAATATCCTAATGACATTTGGCATAAAAGAAAAATCAATAATTTTGACCCATACAATGTGTTTTTTGCTATTGTTACAGCTTTACCCCAGCGACTTATGACTGGTTTTGTGGTCTTGGGTCACATATACATAAACTAATAACACTTTAACTAAAATTCACATGAAAGCAGAAAAAAATATAATTCAGCATATTGACTGGAAAAACTATAGTAGTGTCTCCATGATACTAAAATACTAAAAACAAAGTGTTTTATAACAAAAAATATTATTTTTATTATTCAATGGCTGATAAAGACATCTAATATAGATACAAATAAAATATTTGAATTTATATTTGATTTTTACTTTTTTATTTAACATATATTTATTCAAAAATTACTAAAACGGTTGATTAATCAGTTTAGCACTAGTATATCCACATTTTTTACACTGATATATGTGCACCATTATAGAATTATATTAAATTGCATGCCATAATAAACAGTAGTTCAAAAAACTGAATGGTTGAAAACAAGTGTAATGAAATCATATATTTCTGCAGAGCTCAACTATGGCGGTCTTGTAATGCACTTTGACTATGTATGGCTGCGAGATCACTGCCGTTCGGCTTCATGCTACAACTCAAAAACAAACCAGCGTAACCTGGACACTGCCAGCATTGATCTGAACATCAAGCCTTCAAAGAGCAGAGTGGATGAAAACAACCTCTTCCTGACATGTAAGTGACCGACAAGGCTGTATCACTTCAGTTCAAAAGTACCACTAAATATGTGCAAAAGTAAAGTAGTTTACCAAATGATATGAACCTCCTGGCATTATTTACTCTCCCTCAGAGCTATAAAACTATAAAAGTAGCATCTAGTCGTTATTTTGTCTCCTTATTTTCATAACAGTAGCCCATATGGCTCAAGTGCATAGTCAAAGATTAGCTTTGTGCGGGGAACAAACAAAAATTTTTATTCACTGCTTTTTATTCCTTGTGAGGTCAGTTTCTTTCTTTGAAAGGCAATGGTTACTTTTTGCAAGGACAAATGCACAGCTTTTGAAATTAGACGCACGATCAGTTTTAATATTTTGGTTGACTAACTCTGTTTAGATCAGATTGGCATTCGCACGATTTTTAATTCTTTTCTCGTCTGACTTGTCTGATTAGTTGGTACAAGTGTATTTATTCCATGTCCACATTTCCTGGTAAACATCCTTTCCAAGTTGATTTGTTTAGGAAACAAAACCAAATCATGAAACGTGTCACACTGTTCACAGTTTTCTGCATGATTGCTTAATGTTGGGATAGGAAGATAAGCCGACTTTAACTGTGTCTTCATGTTTCAGTCCTCTCCTTAGAGATTGTGGTCCTAATGCGCTAAGATAAGTTTGACGCTCTTCCAAAACAAAGATGGATATCTCTTTCCTAAGTCAAGACAAGACTCTGTGAGAAAGACAGACAAACCTTTGACTCTTGCGAAACTCAGCAGAGAGAGCATCTGTGAGATTTACTGTACAGACGACATTACATTATTATAACGATCAGTTACATATTAACAGCTTTCCTCACTTGTGATTATCTCATGGCTTTTGTGTCTGTGTTACTTTGGCCCACGACTGAGTCAGTCGGCTGGTGAAATATTTGATGTGAAGCGGTGTTAACTCCTAAGTACCCTGACATTAGCTTTTTATCATTGTTGCAGTTTACCTTTTTAAGTTGACATGAAATCAAAATGGGCCCAGTTTTTTTTTCCTAAAGCATTTGTACTGCATTCAGTACAATAGCTGTTGCATTAAACATTTTTATTGTTGTCAAATAATTTTTTGTGGTTACACTTTACTTTAGGGACCAATTCTCACTATTAACTAGCTATTAATGACTTTTACCTTGATAAACTCCTAATTTGTCGCTTATTAATAGTTAGTAAGGTAGTTGTTAAGTTTAGGTATGGGTGGATTAAAGTATCTAAAATATGATAATGCAGTATAGAATAAGACATTTAATATGTGTTTTATATATATATATATATATATATATATATATACTAATAAACAGCCAAAATGCTAGTAATATGAATGCTAGTAAGTAACTAGTTAATAGTGAGAATTGATTCCTAAACTAAAGTGTTTTTTTGTGTACAGCTCTTTTCACAATCCATATTGTTTTAAAGTCACCCTGTAATTTCTAAAGCCCAATTTGGACTAGTTTTCCCGGAGGGCGTTAAACAAGCTTGTGTACTTTGAGATTTCAATTCAGTCTGAATTTGCCAAGTCTGAGCTTTTCTCACCTAACCTCTGTTTAAAAATGCAGAGCAAATTCTCCTTGTGTTTTTAAAAGTTACCCTTTGAACACTAACCTAACCTTTCAACACTGATTAATTAGATGAAAAAGTAATATTATAATATTAATATTATTATTATTATAATAATATTAAGAAAGGAGATCTAAATCACAGGAGTTTTAAGACCTTTTTAATATAGGCACCAGCATATTTAAAAGCATTATAACACATTCAAATTATGTAAAAATTGTTAATTTAAAGAAATCTAGAAAAGACACTTCTGCTGTTCACCCAAAAATGATCCTTGTGTTGTTGTGTAAGCTAATGTTGAGAAGTATCTCTGTTTTTTGTCTGTGCAATTGGTTAGCCACATTCTTTAATATATTGTATCTAGGGCTGGGCGATATATTTATATCGATATTATGCGCATCTCATCAGTAAAGCCGGTTCTTTGATTACCGGTAAATCTCCATCACCTGTTTTCAAATGGAGCGCCAGTTAATACACAGAGCCGTAGATCACTGACAAGCTACACAATATCAGGTTCAGTTTCACAGGTGATTCATTGGGGTAGCTTTTCAGTGATCTACGGCTCTATGTATTAACTGGCGCTCCATTTGAAAACAGGTGATGGAGATTTACCGCTAATCAAAAAAACAGCTTTACTGACGAGATGCGCATGAATTTATCGATCGATATATATCGCCCAGCCCTAATTGTATCGTTTGTGTTCTGCAGAAGAAAGAAAGTCATACAGGTTTGAAACAACATGAGTTTTAAATGAGCTATCTCTTTAAATCCTCCAGTAAGAAAGGCACCATGGTAACCATGGCAAGAAAAACCTGTCTAGATGGTTAGACTGGGGAAAAAAGAAAAGAACCAGACTTTACTGTTTTATCCGGAATGAAGTGTATGAATACACATTAAAGGGATAGTTCACCCAAAAATGAAAATTTTTGTCATTAATCACTTACCCCCAAGTCATTCCAAACCCATAAAAGGTTTGATCGTCTTCGGAACACAATTTAAGATATTTTGGATGAAATCCGGTAGCTTTTTGACTGTCCCATTGACTGCCAAGTACATTACACTGTCAAGGCCCAGAAACATATGAAATACGTTGTCAAAATAGTCCATCTGCCATCAGTGGTTCAACCATAATTTTACGAAGCTACGAGAATACTTTTTGTACGTAAAGACAACAAAAATGATGACTTTAGTCAACAATTTGTCTCCTCTATGTCACCGTAGCACCATTTTGGAAAGTATCCATTGGACGTAAACAACGTACGCTGTTCTGTATCAGCCACAACACAAGGATGCGCTGTTTTCGTTTGAATAATAGCGTAAATACACGTAGAAAATGTATCCATGTATTGTGGCTGATACAGAACAGCGTACGTTGTTTACGTCCAGTGGATGCTTTCCAAAATGGCGCTGCGGTGACATAGAGGAGACGAATTGTTGACTAAAGTCGTTAGTTTTGTTTTCTTTGCGTACAAAAAGTATAAAATTATGGTTGAACCACTGATGGCAGATGGACTATTTTGACAACGTATTTCATATGTTTCTGGGCCTTGACAGTGTAACGTACTTGACAGTCAATGAGACAGTCAAAAAGCTACCGGATTTCATCCAAAATATCTTAAATTGTGTTCCGAAGACGATCAAACCTTTTATGGGTTTGGAACGACATCGGGGTAAGTGATTAATGACAAATTTTTATTTTTGGGTGGAGTAACCTTTTAATGGAATAAATTAAATGATTCAAATTTCACTATGTTAGAAAAACAATGTGTCAACTCTAAGGATAATGATTAAATTGTAAGGATAATGATTATTTTGCAGTTTATCTAAAGTCCATCTTTAGAGAAATTGGGGGAGTGAAACTTCTTTTGCTGTCTGGCTAAAATGTGACCCTGGACCACAAAACCAGCCATAAGCTGCTGGGGTATATTTTTAGCGATAGCCAAAAATACATTGTATGGGTCAAAATACAAATTTCATACAGTAAATATATATAAAAACTTAAGTAATGTGCATTGCTAATAACTTAATTTAGACAATTTAAATGCAATTTTCTCAATATTTAGATTTTTAGCACCCTCAGTTTCTAGATTTTCCAATACTTGTGTCTCAACCAAACATTGTGCCATCCTAACAAAACATATTTATTCAGGTTTCAGATTATGTATAAATCCTTATGACTGGTTTTGTGGTCCAGGGTCAAATAGGCTGTGTTTTGTGGTCTTAAATCTATAGCCAGATTGAACTTGAACTTGAACTAAAAGACCTGCGTCAGTTTAACTTTACACTCATGAGCCAGATTCAGTGGAAATTATACCTAATATTAAATCTTATGTGAAAATGTTAGGCTTTTAGGGTTTATTGTCTTGTGTTGCAGTTGCAATGAAGTTATACAATTGGATATAACTTTACACAGAAAAAAAAAAAAAGCTATTTACCACACATGTATAGTGTCCATTCACTTCTACTGTAACGCAGAATTGTATATTTTTTTGATGAAAAAGCAATTAATCTTTTGTTGCTTGAGCTTGTACTGAACCCAAGATATTCCTGAAGGTGCAGACATCCTCATGGACTTATCACTGAACTAGTAATGTCTTCCCCTGATAAAAACTGCTGAAATCTTGACTCACTGATGAAAGTTATTTCCACCTTGTGTGTGATTATCCCCAGGGCCAGATGGTCACATCACACGGTACAACCTAACATGGCTGGCCCAGAACAGCTACGAGGGCCAGAAGAGAAGTGCCATGCAACCTCGTATCCTGTGGAACGCAGATATCTACTCCAGTGCTAAGGTGCCCTCTGCCAGCTGGGACAAGTTCATGAGCTGCGATGAGGAGCTGAAGAACTTCCTCAACAGCTTCCTGCTTTATGGAATTGCCTTCGTCGAAGGCGTCCCACCAACCGTAGAAGCTACTGAAACGGCAACCCATAGAGTGAGCCTCATCAGGTCAGAGCTAGTGTGTAGTGGCTCTGAAAGGAGTCAATTAAATCTTGCAAACTTGTTTTGATAGTTGATTTAGTGGGATTGACTGTCTGTCATCATTTACTCATCTTCATGTCATCCAACATTTTTGTCATTCAAAACCTAAGACAACTATGAATACTATGTACACAAGTCGCATATGCTGGTTTCATGATGTTTTTTTCATTTTATCTGGAGCTTGAATGCCCCAGTCCCTATTGGCTTTCATTGTATGGAAACGAGCATGTTGTAACTTGTCTGTGGCTGTAAAGAAGCACATGATGAAGGTGATAAAGGAGGGTGTGGATCCTGGAGAAGGCCAAAGAGTAGGCAAAGGTGATGAAAGGACAAACCAGAGTGGTGCTAAAGGTGGTTGAAGCCAGGGAGGAAATATCAGCAGGAGTAACCAGACAGAGATCCAGAGAGCAGCGAGGATGATAGCCCATGGCAAAGTGAAAGAAGGGAGGAGGTGTGGACAACCAACAGTGATAGAGCTGAGGTGGAGGTGGGTATACAAAAGACCTTGGTGGAGCTGGAGTGACTAAGGACAACAGTGGAGCCAGAGGAAGTGTAGCTTGGAGTAGCTGAAGAGATAGAGGTTGAGGCCTGGAATCCTGTTGTGAAACCAGGCTGATGCCTGACCAAGGCAGAGTTGGAGGGACAAGGGAACTTAGTGGAGCCAGTGGGATGACGGGCAGCAAATTGGGATGAGGGACCAAGGGGCAAAGGTAGAGAGGATGGGTCAGAGGGCCACGGTAAAGTCAGAGGCTCTGAGGCCAAAGGTGGAATTAGGAGATTGTTTCACCAAGGCAGAGCTGGGGAGCGGAAGACCTGAGGTAATTCCACACAAGGGAGAGGTGTCCGAGAAGGAGCTGAGGGGCTTGAGGGAACTAGAAGAGGTGCCCCGCCTCTGAACCTGGAAGAGGCAGGCTGGGTGGGAACTCTGGAGACAGAGGAGATTTTGTGCTGGAGCAGTGATTGGCTCAGTCACATACTGTTGCACTAGCTCGAATATTGCAGCAGTCTTGGGCTCTCTGTTTGTGGTGGGCTCTGGTGAATCACTCTGTGAATTTGGAGTGGAGCTGGTGATGTCCTACTCAGCAGGGCAGAATGACAATTCGCAGTTCACTAGCACCCGGAGGCTTGAAATCCTGTGGCAATACCAAGGTGACACCTGACCAAGGCGGAACCAGATGGACAGGGGAACACGGTAGGGCCAGTGGTATTATGTGGGCACAATGAAAATGAGGGACCAAGGGACTAAGGTGTAGCGGATGGGCCAAGGTAAGGTCAGAGGCTCTAAGGCCGGAGGAGGAGCTAGGAGATTGTTCCACCAAGGCAGAGCTGGAGACCGGAAGACCCCAGGATAATTCTACACAAATAGAGGTGTTCGAGGATGAAGAGGAGTCGAGGGGCTAAAAGGAACCAATGGTGGTGGGGCTGAGGAACCACCTGAACCTGGTAAAGGAGGTCGGAGAGGGAGACTGGGTGGGAACTCTGGGGACAGAAGAGATTCCGTGCTGGACGGGACCAGTGGGGGTTTAGGAGACTTAATGCTGGATTTGACAACTGGGGACAAAAGACACTGGGAAGCATCCCCTAACAAATCCTCCTAAAATCAGTTTGCAGAGGCCAGCTGGATTCCAAATGTTTCTTAGAGTGGACAAGCCAGTGTTTATTTCTAGTCTTGAAGTCATTTCATTTTAGTTTACTCAGGTAAGCTGTTTTCACTAAAGAGACAAATGTTTATTTCTGACTAGTCTACACTGGAGTCATTTATCTCATTTAGTTTACTCCGTTAAGCTGACTGCACTAAAGAGAGAAATGTTTTATTCTGGCTAGTCTACATTGGAGGTATTTTTTCATTTTTGTTTTCTCAGGTATGCTGACTGCACTAAAAATGTGAAGCCAAAGTTAATAAAGAAAAAGTTAAGCTGTTGTTGTTATTAATTTAAGTGAATCTGTTGTTCCTTAGCATTGCTGTTAAGATGACATAAACCCTACCCCTAAAGCAAACAGAACCCGAACCAAACCAAACCGGACCAAACCGTGGCTCCAAAACCGTGAACCGAACTGAATCATGCCATTGGTGTATTGTTACACCCCTATTGTTAAGGTCATTCTGAAATGCCTGAGCAAAGTCTGTTGTCAATGTATTGCTGTATAATTGCCTCCTAGAACTGCCTTACACGACTGCATTCCCAAACAGAAGACATCCATCTCTGAAAGCAATGACAGCCTTTATTTGTTTCATCTGCTCACTTTGAGGCACAAGTAGTTTATTATATATGAAAATTATTATATTCAGTGGCTTCTCTTACTTTTCTTAGTGATATTGAGTGCAAGATTATCAAGAAGCGATGATTTTGTTAACTTTTGTTAACTCTTTGGTTGAATGGCGCTTTATTCACAAATGTTTTATGTGATATTCACAACTAAATTCACAACTATAAATGGAAACATAGCCAGAACTAAAGAGTAAGCTAATAGGACATTAGGTGAAAAACATCAGTAATCAAGGGAACGGCCTGTCACACACTAGTAAGGAAAAAGAAAGGAAAAAAACAGGGAAACAGAACAGAACCAAACCAGAACACAACCTAATGCTGACACATAGAATTCGTTTTTTTCCATAGTGCTCCAATCCACAGACAAAAATAAAGTCTTACATGTTTTGCATCACATGAGGATGAGTAAAGCACAACAGTGATTTCATTTTTTGTGTAAACTATTGCTTTTCAACAAGCTGCTTTAGTGCCACTGCTACTTAAACGTACAACAAGGAAAATGTAATTGTTTCTCAAGTTAGGTTGGTCGCTAGGTGCTTTTTGTAAGTCAAGAACTCAGACACAGGAATTCTTTTTGCACTGCCAGTGACTAATGAGCTACCGCTGGGTAATTAGTCCAACATTATTCATTCTTTTCCTGTTTTGTTAGAGAAGGCCACCTATTATGCTTTTTTTTTGTTTATTATACCTTTGCTTTAGTATGTAATATTGTTGTTTGTGTATGTAAATTATGTGCAAAGATACAAAGCATAAAGTGCTTGAGGCTGGTATTGTTACTTTTTCTAAATTTAAATATTGTCATGGTATCAACTCTAATGCCCACTTACTGACTGTTCTGGCCTGCTTTCAAAGAACAGCTGGCTGAGTGATTTCACTATGTTGAGGACTTACAATGGTCACACGGCACACAAAAAAGTGCGTTCGATGAACTTAATGAACTCAACTGTGAAAACGGTGCAAACAAGGTTCAAACAGTTTGATGGTGTGACAACAATAGGGATGCCAAAGTTACCAAACATATAATACTGTTTACAGCTGCTGATGAAGCCTCAGTTATGGTAAGAGGCATTACATACAGCATACCAAGAAGTTGACCAGTCAGAGCAGACTGGGCATTTTGGAAAGAGATAGGAACAAAGTGTTTCAAGGCAGAGAGTGAAAAGGGGTGCTCTATCAAAATAATGCCTGTTAAATTTTAAATCCTTTACATTTACTCTAACAGTCCCCCAAAATAAAATTCTGAACTTGCAAATGATTATAATATGGACACTTAATAATAAGTTCTCTCTATCCACAGCTTGCATTAAACTACTGGTCTGACAAACTAAAGCTCAGGACCACCAGTCCCTTTTAATTTTTAGTGTTGCATTTAGACAAATAAAAAAGATTGTTGCATTTTAGGCTGCAAAACACAGTGTGATATGATAATCATAAATCGATTTAAACTCAAAACACATTAAAAAAACTCTGAAAATTACAATTTAAATCAAAAGTTTATATACACCTTGCAGAAACTGCAAAATGTTAATTTGACCTAAATAAGAGGGATCATACAAAATGCATGTTATTTTTTAATAAGTACTGACCTGAATAAGATATTTCACATAAAAGACATACAGTCCACAAGAGAATAAAAAAGTTGAATTTATAAAAATTACCACATTTAAAAGTTTACATACAATTGATTCTTATTACCGTGTTGTTACCTGAATGATCCACAGCTTTGTTTTTTTGTTTAGTGATAGTTGTTCTTGAGTCTTTTGTTTGTCCTGAACAGTTAAACTGCCCACTGTTTCAGAAAAATATTTTTTTCAGAATTGTTTTTTTTTAGCATTTTTGTGTATTTGAACCCTTTCCAGCAGCAACCGTAAGATTATAAGATCTGTCTTTTCACGCTGAGGACAAGTGAGGGACTCTAGGTGAAAACTTTTACATTTAAACATTTACATTTACATTTAGACATTTAGCAGACGCTTATCCAAAAGAGGACAATGGAAGCAATCAAATCAACAAAAGGGCAATATCATGCAAGTGCTGTGACAAGTCCCATTTAATGCAATACACGTAGCAATGTTTTTTATTATAAAATAATAAATAATAAGAAAATAGAATAAAATAAAAAAGCAGGCTAGTGTTAGAGGCCGCCTTTTTTGCTCTTTTGTTAATTGTATAGAGAAAAGCTAGTGTTAGGGTTTAGCCAAGTGGTGAGTAGCCAAGAAAACAAGCAGTAAGTAAATGAATAGAGTAAAAGTCTAAAAGGGCAAGTTTTTTTTTAAAGAATAGAATTAGAAAAGAGGTTGCTAGAGTTAGAGGGTAAAATAAAGATGGAAAAGATGTGTTTTTAGCAGATTCTTGAAGATTGAGTTGGGCAAAGCTGTCCTCTGGGAAACATGTTAGTATCTTTTGCAGAATGAAACTAAATGGAAAAAAAAAAAGATATTTGGTACACATCCTTATTCTGTTCAAAAGTTTTCATTCCGGCTCTTAATGCATCATTTTTCCTTCTGAAGCATCGGTGAGCGTTAAAACCTTCTGTAATAGTTGCATATCTCAGTCCCTCAGAGTCCCAAAATCATACAGTCATAGACGGAAAGGGTTCAAATACACTAAAATGCTGAAAAACCAAAGAATTTGTGGGACCTGAAGGACTTTTCTGAAGAACAGCAAACAGTTTATCTGTTCAGGACAAACAAGAGACTCATGAACAAATGTTACTAAAAAAAAAGCTGTGGATCATTCGGGTAACAACACAGTATTAAGAATCAAGTGAATGTAAACTTTGTAATGGGGCCATTTTTATAAATTCAACTATTATTCTTGTGGACTGTATGTAAATACAGTGTCTTTTATGTGAAATATCTTATTCAGGTCAGTACTAAATAAAAAATAACATGCGTTTTGTATGATCCCTCTTACTTTGCTAAAATAATGAACAGATTCTACAAGGTGTATGTAAACTTTTAACTTCAACTGCATATAACCAACATACTACAGATACTGCACATGTTGCACACCACACAGTCTACTGTCCACAGTCCATTTCATTCCTTTTTTCCAGAGATTTTAATGATTGATTTTGAAAGTGCAGGTCATAATAATAGTTTATCCTAATTACAATGACTTGTTTTTTCAGGGAGACCATGTATGGGCGGATGTGGAACTTCACTTCAGATTTCTCTCGTGGAGATACAGCCTACACAAAGCTGGCACTGGACCGACACACAGACACGTCATACTTTCAAGAACCCTGCGGGTAAACGGAAAAATCAAAGCTGTGCTTCAATTAGCCACAATGTCTGTCAGATCAAGTTTTCGCAGAGCAAGCTTAGTCAGTCTGCAGGGTGTCAAATCCACATTCTCTGTTCTATTTTAAGATCTTCAAACATTTCAAGTGATCACTGGAGTAATCTTAGATTACAGATTTTTTAACTAATGTCCACAATTTTCTACTCATTTATAAGCCAAAACCAGCCATTTTATAGTTGAAATAGTGTGAGTGGTGTTCACAATGAAAATTCCATCAAGAACAAGTGCACTTTTATGTACTCAGACACAGTTGACTTGTAGGACACTTCATGCACCCATCTGTCCTCATGTGGAAGAGGAGCAGCTGCCAGGCTTTGATGGTGAATTGCAAAACAATCAAGGTGTAGTTACTTATTTTGCCTTTGTGGGGCACTGTGCACCCATAGCCAAAAAGACAGCTTACTATGTTGATTTTATATTCTGATTTTTGTGCACTGGTGAACTGGAATAAGTAACACAACTTTAATGTACAGTATAGTGGTGATTAATGTGGTCCACATTATGCAGTGCTGCTTTTAATGTCTTGTTTTCCTCAATAAGCATCCAGGTGTTTCACTGTCTGAGACATGAAGGAACGGGTGGCAGAACTCTGCTGGTGGACGGTTTCCATGCTGCTGACGCGGTTCTTAAGCAAACGCCTGAGAACTTTGCGCTGCTTTCCCATGTGCCGATCAAACACGAGTATGTCGAGAACCTGAGTGAGCATCGCAACCACATGATCGGCATCGGCCCCGTGCTCAACGTTTATCCGTGGAACAACGAGGTGTACATGATTCGGTAAGAGTCTTTTTGCTGGATGTGCTGTCGTGTATTTTGTTGTGTGAGAACAGATAACACAGGAACATCTATTCTTAAAACTCCATCATTGATAGTAACTAAGAGGTCATGTCATTCATTTCCCCCCTTATCACCTTCACGCTTAAAAATAAAAGGTGCTTTAAAAGGTTCTTCACAGTGATGCCATAGAAGAACCATTTTTGGTTCCACAGAGAACCATTCAGTCAAAGAATCTTTAAAGAACCACTCTTTCTTACCATTTTATAATCTGAAGAGAACCTTTTGTGCAACAGAAAAGTTCTTCAGATGTTAAAGGCTCTTTATGGAACCATTTAGACAAAAAGGTTCTTCTATGGCATCGTGAAGCACCTTTATTTTTAAAAGTGTAAGTAGTTTTTCAGTTATATGGTCTGGTTTTGTACTGTATCTTTAACACTTAAAATGCTTTATTGACATGATGTCAGATAGTTTATTTAAATAGTCTTTTTGGACTAGAGAAGTAGTTGCTTAACCTGTTATTGCATTAAAAAACTGTAGGCACCCTTAACATTTCGCATGACACATGAGCTTAAAGGAATCGTTCACCCTAAAATGAAAAATTCTTCATGATTTACTCACCCTCAAGCCATCCTTAGTGTACATGACTTTCTTCTTCCAGACGAACGCAGTCGGAGTTGTTTTATAATTTATCCTGGCTCTTCCAAGCTTTATAATGGTGGTAGATAGTGGCTGTTACTTTGAAGCTCCAAAAAGTGCATATATCTGTCATAAAACTAACCCATACGCCTCCGGGGTGTTAACACATGTCTTCTGAAGTGGATCCATGGGTTTTTAAAAAAAATGTATCTATTTTCGACTCGACTCTCTCGCGAACACCATTACAGCTGTTGCTGGAAGTTTATAATTTTAAAAATATCTATATTTTTGTTGCAAAAACCCATGGATCCGCTTCAGAAGATGTTCATCTGGAAGAAGAAAAGGCATATACACCTAGGATAGCTTGTGGGTGAGTAAATCGTGGGGTAATTTTCATTTTTGGGTAAACTATTCCTTTAATAAAACCATATTGTATCTGATCATTAACTTCTCATTAATAAGTGAATGTGCAAAAATGTCAATGTTTTTAATGTTACCATGTTTTACTATGTTATTTACCCTTTTTATTCATTAAAAAAAAATCTAGTGTATAGTATGACATTAGGGATGCATCTTTTTGTTGAATACTGGAAGCAACATCGAACATCATTTTTAAAATGATTTTTAATTTAACAAAAAAATGTAATTCTTTGAAATGTCAAGTTTTACAAGACCTAGAACAAAACCACTGTAAGATTTTGTTTTAATATTCATGGGAAAATGTATTTCAATATATCATTACTTGAACATATAAACTGATAATTACCAGTATTAACTTTAATTCAATTGAACTCATACTGTTTAAAACAGTCCATTGTATGAAACATAAATACACTCTGCTATGTTTTCAAACAACATAGTCATTTTACTTGCATGAACTTTCAGATGAAAAACATACAGGAAATCTCACTCCTAATGATATGTAATCATGAAATTCATGAAGCTTCTGCTGCTTTTCATCCAGTTTTGTTTGAGTTGTGTTTTTTTGTTTTGCAGGTATAATAACTATGACCGTTCTGTTATTAACACAGTCCCTCATGACATGGTGCGGCGCTGGTACGTGGCTCACAGGCAGCTCTCCGCTGAACTGAGGAGACCAGAGAATGAGCTCTGGGTTAAACTTAAACCAGGAAAGGTATGCAGTACATAATAAAGTATAACAAGAAAATAAACTTTTTGCATGGGACATTAAGGAAGATAAACACATTGGAAAGTACATGCCTAAAATAGAATTTTAATGTTTTTTGCATTACAGTTTTGAAAGAAGTAGTAAAACGGAGAATTTTTGCCATATGTGACTACTTTCTCAATCAGATTTAAAAACACATTAAGAGTCTGCACATTAGAGCTGGGTATCGATTCAGATGTCCCGATTCGATTCGATTGCGATTCGCAAGCTCTCGATTTGATTCTTGATTTTTAAAATTACACTCAGTGAATGTAATTTTAATACAAATGCTATTGATATTTCTAAAAAGTGAATAGTTAACATAAGAAATTAAGAGCCACAGGCTTATATTTTAAACCTATTCTTTTTTTGTATAGGGCCCTTTTTTAATACAATAATAGGGTCCTATAAAATGTACATATACATGTTTCTGGTAATCAGATGAGGCATAAAACATTCATTTAATTTATCCTAATCAAAAGAAAATTAAACCCTTTTACTTTTTGGCAAACAAAGTGCTGCACAAGAGGTTTACTGTAAAAATGAAAAAGAAAACAAATGTGATTACTTATTTAAAACTAAAAATGTATAGTAGTAGTAGTAGCATTGTTGTTACATTAAGTCTCTGGCCCTCTTTGGTCACTTTTGACCGAAAACTTTTATATTTTAAAATGTTAAAAATTGTAGCTTCATTGGAAGGAGATGACACTTGGTGACTTTTGTCACATTAGCAATGTGAACACACCAAAAAATCATGGACATGATTCGGATATTTTAAAGGGCCAAAAAAAAGTCACACTTGACTTCTTTGCGGTCAAAAATGACCGTCATAGGAAATGAATGGGAAATACACTAAAATATCAAGAGTGCAAAATTGACACCCACGTACACGCACACACACACACACACACACACACACAGAAAGAGAGAGAGAGAGAGAGTGATAGAAATGAATGGGTAAGACTGCAACAGAGCACATTTTGAGTATATGTGTAATAAAATGAATACATGAAAAAAAAATACAAAAGAGTCTCTCTCTCTTTCACATGATACAATGATAGAGATAGATGAACTGCAAAGACTGCAACAGGCCTGGTTCCTGGTTGTAATCATAATACAAAACTTGACATTTATCCAACCAAAAATATCCCCAAAAATTAAAAAGTAGTCTTTTAGAATGTCTAAATATAAATATAGTGCAAAACTTAATCAAATAAATAAACTGTCTAAAAAAAACAACAATGGGGATCCAAAAGCCTCTGTATATGTATATAGGGAGCTATACAGGAGGTTACATGACATTACACAAGTTTTAATTGTTTTAATGCCACCAATGACACAATTCTCAGATTAAAAAAATGGATTTTAAATGCTTTTACTCCATTTTAATACGAAATGCTGTATTTGTTGAAAAATAACATAAATAATTAAATACAAAAATATGTATTAATTCCAAAAGAAAAAAAATAGCTTTTAAAATTGTATAAATATTGCATAGTATCATAAAATCTCCTCAAAATTCTAAATAATAATAAAATATTTTATTGAACAAAAATGTATTGCATTGCTTTTCCTGAAAAGGCTTTCAAGGCTTTAGTCACTTTTGACCGCGAAGACGGTAAGTGTGACTCTTAAACAAAGAGGGCCAGACTGCTAAATAGTAATATATTTCTTACACAGTTTAACATTAAACTAAACTTTTATTTTGACGAGTTGCCGTGAAGAACTTGCAGCTGCTGTGAATATGATATGACGGTAGTTTTCTTAAATTAAATGGTAAAATGCTAATGCTATTGACTCTCAGAGCAGCTGGAGATTTCTGGAATATCATGGAATTTTTAAAGGTCTATTCCAGACATTGAAAATCAGGGAATTTTATATTTATTTTGTCCAAGTCATGGAATATCAGGGATTTTTGTTTGTTGCTTCCAATTTTTGTTTCCATTTAACAAAATGTAATTTTTCTATGCTGCATTTTGTTTTATTGTGTTGTTTCACACATTTTACCTATTGTTATAGTTTTGAAAGCATAAAATTTACTTTTTAGTAAGTTCATTTCTGTAGAAATAGTACAGAAAAATATCAAAGTGCATTTAATGGGTAAAAAAACAAACAAACAAACAAAAAAGTAGTGTATATGTGTTTTGTACTAAAAATCATCTGTGATCAAGTAAATAAAGCTTGCAAATGGATGGATCCGTTCATTATAGGTCATGGAAATTCAGCTTTTTAGTCAGTGAAAGTCAGGGAAAAGTCAGGGAATTTGACGTCTGGCTTGGAGTGGGGACCCTGGACTGCAAACGCGTGCGCTTCATTATGTGTAGTAAACAAAAAAGGTCGCGCCTCTGACATTAATTCATTGCGGAAATGCTTCATGCGTCAACTGTCAAATGCTTCTGTGGATTTGTAGTATTACTATAGCATTTCACCTGAATGGATTTATTCATGTTGATGAAAATGAGTGCTTGTAAACAAACCTACTGTTGTTTTCTCCCAGGTTCTGTTCATTGATAACTGGCGCGTTCTGCATGGCAGAGAATCATTCACCGGCTTGCGGCAGCTGTGTGGATGTTACCTGACGCGTGATGATGTGCTGAACACAGCTCGCTCTCTGGGTCTCCAGGCCTGAATGCCTAATGCTAAACTACCCAAATGACAGCAGCACTCCATTATTTACCAAAAACAAGTTGATTTCTCAAGCGTTAGGATAGCAGAGGATCAGCACAGGATCACAACAGTATTACTTCAGTATTATCAACTCAGCTCTTTGAATGATTTTCTTATTTTAATGAAATGAGTTTGCTTTAGACGATGTATCTTTTGATCCAAAATGATTTCTTTCCACTGAAAAACCAATAGTGGTAATAAAGTGTTTAATTTAGATATTTTTTTTTTTTTTAGAAATTATCAGGACATCTCGAGAATATGGGGTGAAAAGGCACATATTGCATAAGAGGTTGTGCTGTAATGTCTGATTTGAAGAATTTTATTCACACAGGCTGACTAAATAATTAAATCAGAGGATCATTTGTTTCACAGAATGATGTTAGGAGCATGGAAATGTGTTAAAGGAGTAGTTCACACACAAAATGAACATTTCCTGGTTACTCACCCCCAAGCCATCCAAGATTCTTTCTTCAGCCGAACAGAAATTAAAGTTTTGGAGTAAAACATTACAGGGTTGTTCACCATCTAATGCAAGTGAACGGTGCTCACTGTAGACCATTTTAAATGGTACAAAATCCTTTTTACGCAGAATCAAGAGTAATCCACATGACCCTAGCTGACAAACAAAGGTCTTCTCCATCGAAATGATCAGTCACTTTCAGAAAAAAAAATAATGATATACTTTTAAGCTACAGATGCTGGCATTCGTCCAACTCCATTAATTCATGAAGTCTTGTGTGACATATGTGACCATGGACCACAAAACCAGTCTGGAGTAGGTGGTGTATATTTGCGTCAATAATTAGTGACTTTTCTTTTAATGCCAAGAATCATTAGGATTTTAAGTAAAGATCATTTTCCATAAAATATCAAAACTTAATTTTTGATTAGTGATATGCATTGTGAAGAACAGCTTTAAAGGTGACTTTCTCAATATTTAGATTTTTTTGCACCCTTAGATTCCAGATTTTCAAATATTGTGCTATCGTAACAAACCATGCATCAATGGAAAGCTTATTTATAAATCTCAATTTCAAACAAATTCAATTATGACTGGTTTTGTGGTCCAGGGTCACATATATTCATGTTGGGAAGTTCACATGTGATTTTGGCAGAAGAAAAGAGCACTGTCCTAAAGTTGAAAGTTGTCAGTTTATTGTTAAAAATAACAATTGTCATATATACTGTGAACTATTCCTTTAAATGGTTGTGAATGCAGGGTATTTCTATGGGTTTGTGCCTTAACAGTGATATGGGATATGCATGGTTGAGATAATGACAAAGATCTTACAACATTTAAATATAATGTATTGCATTAATCTTTGGGAGCTTTTTATTTTAATCTGTAGCATTTTAACATCCTATATCCTATATAAAATGATTGTACGCACAAAAATACCAGTATTACCTCTAGAAAATAAATTCATTTCATTGCATTTTGTGTCGTGTTGACTTTGACTATTAGTCTTGCCACATTTTGATTCATTTTAGTTTAGACAAAGAACATACTGTAAACACTATTTAATGTACAATGTAAATAAAATGCACACACTAGATATAAATTGCAAACATAGTGGAAGTCCAGCAGGTAGTGGAGAAGTCAATGCAGTTCACATTTTGACATTTAATGGTGTTTTTATTATATGTTTTCATTTAATTATATTGTTTTTTTTTTCCACCAAAGCACTGTGAGACACAATTTTATATGAAAGAGGATTCTATTCGATTCTTATATAGAATTGTTATCTATAGATTCAATAAATTCAGGATTTATTCTCCAGCCACAGTCGTTGAATACACATACATTTCTTCTGCACAATCATTAATGTTTATGGTAATTATCCACATTATATATTTAGAGATTTTGTTGTTTCTCGTCTGCATTTTACAGCTGTTCCAGCTTGGATACTACTGTAGTTTACATGAACGAAAAATTGCTAAGTTCCTTATTTTTAAGTCGTTTTATGTAAATGTAATCCAAAATGTGATCCAAACATACGTATTATAACCTTATTTTTTTCACCTTACCCTCAATGACACATCTCCTCTTAATACATTTAATGAATGGCAGCTTTTCTTAATCGTGTCTTTTAAAGATCAATATTTGTGAGATTTGGTTAGTCATTCAGTAGGTTTTGGAGTTAGTTTAATGTGATTTATTGATTTTTGATGTTGAATATACATTTTTTCGTGTGTATTTGTTATTGAGGGGCTTGTGGACACATTTATGTTTTTTAGATTTGTGTAAAAATACTTTTTTTATTTGTAAGTAAAAAGCCAGAAATATGAGTACTGAGTAGAGATTTTCTCGTGCCCTAGGAAGGGGTCTGGTTGCGCCCTCTTGTGGCTACGATCCTCGTGGTTAACGCTGTGTAATATCGCGATACTACATGTGAGCCCACCTTTATGAGAGAAATACGCATGCGCCTTCAGTCACACGTGCTGCCGTCCTCTGAAGCGCGCAGCAGTGAAGATGGCGGGCACAGAAAGTAAGATCATGTTTTACGCATCTGCGTTATTTTTGCACAATTTTCGTAATGTTGTTTAAAATTACGCTCTGTTTTGCTTAGTAGGATATTTCATATATAAGGCGCATAAGAAATGTAGAAGAAAGTCGATTAATTGATGGGTTCTTAACTTCTTCCTTCAACCATAAAAATGGAAACGTTAGTGTTCAGAGATTCCTGCGTGCATTTAGAAATGCAAGGCTGATGTTATACATCTACTTTAATACATGTGTTTTACAGTCATTACTATTATTTCTGCTACTAGAAATAGGAAATCTAAGCATATTTCCTCAACACGAGTAGCATGCCATTAGCTAGTATTATGGAAAAAAAATGTCTTTCTGCTTGCGTGGACGCCTAATATCTAGCTCTTTTAAAATTTCTTAGATGGCCTAAAAAAATAATTAGTAGCTGCTTTAAAGAATCAGTTTCTGAAAATCTAAAATCGCACTCAGTTAATGATTGTAAGTGATTGTGTTTCTCTTTCCTACTCGTAACTGTAACGTAGCGGAATATGATCTGTAGTGACAGTGGTTTAGTGTAATTTAAATTAATAATAATGTTAATGTTAATAATTCAATGTTAAACTCTTTTGGAAGGTTAGAGATGTAACTTAAGCCAAACTCCACGTGTTGGCCGCACACGCCACGTGGTTCCGCCTCAAGACTTCTCAGCTACTGCTAACTGCAACCAAAGCTTCGGTCTTATACCTTAAATTAATGTACATGAGAAAATGATTTGTAACGGTGACTTGTTTTGTCCGCAGGTGGATCAGCTAAGAAAGACAAGAAAAAGAAGATGAAGAAATTCACAGATGAAGAAGTTGGGGTAATTCTTTTTTTAAAACATGCATGCACGTGTGTTACTTCTGTTTGATTTGTCATAGCCTTTAACTTTCATGTTTAGATGCATCATGAGCACACATTTCTGTGGACATAAGTTATTTCCATAATATGATGTGTAACTGGGCATGCAGTGAGAGGAGAATTATTTTTTTTACTTGAAATTGATTTTCCAAGATTGGTGGCCATTTGGTTTGCTTGCAGTACTTCTGAAATATTTGCCTTTCCTTACATTAAGGACTTTAAAATGCTGTTAAATGGGAGCAGGAGGTCATGCATTCATAATCATAGCATTAAATATTGTTTCTTTCTCAATTTGTGTTCTCCTCTCAGAACACTTCAGATTTTCTTGATGCAAAATGAACAGATGAAATCTTGTTTTGAGAGAGAAAAATCTAGTTTTTGCTTAAAATTGTTTTTTTTTTTCTCAGCCTGTTGGCATATATATATATATATATATATATATATATATATATATATATAAAATAATATTATTATTATTATTATTATATTTATTTATTTTTTAATCACTTCATTTAGACCAGTGTCACAGAAAACGAAGCTTGTCGTTTTGTGTAAAGTAAATGTATCTTGATTTAAGAAACTTGAGACTTTAACACTGGTGAACAAGACATACTGAGGAAGGACATCACATATTGCATTGACTTTGTAAAGCTAAATTGTTAATAACACTTTGAAAATACAACTGTTACATTAAAGGGATAGTTCACCCAAAAATGAATGTTCTAACATTATTTACACACCTTCAACTAGGGCTGTACTAGAATAGTCGAATATTCGTTCGGTGGGTTGGCATTCGATTTTCAATTCTGAGATTCGAATATTCTTTTTTTTTTTCCCCAACACGTGACTTCCCCCGCGAACAGTTCTCATTCGCGCATGAATGGCCCATTAGTGAACGGGAGGGGGAGAGCTGTCAGGAAGCCACGGAGAAAAGAGTGTACTAGTGTCACTATATTTTGCAACCTGGTTGTGATTTATTTTAAAGTTTGAAATATAAAGAAATATTTTTGTTCATTGAAATGTGAGCAGTCTAGCCTGCCTAACAGAGCATGTGAGTGGAGATGCATGGCGTTTTCAACCGAAGCCTCTGAGGACGTGGAGTAGGTTTATTACGTGACTGCGGAAAAAATCCGCTTCACTTCTATTCTGTCGCGGTTGCAGTGTGGTTGGACCGCACCTGATATAAGCGCGTATTCCGCAGACAGTGTGGATGCTCTAATCTGTTAACAGGCGCAGAAAGAAAAATCAACACGCAGCAAATCCGCGACGTGTCCGCCACGCAGCCTATATCCTATAAAGAATTCACAGCAACAGTTATAAAGCCTAGATATGTTATATAGCCTAATTTGTGCGCATTGGGGAATCGCTCTATAGTATTAAAATTGCCTTTGAATGCGCGTGCACGTTTTAATTTCGGTTTCTTTTTAACGATCGCATAAAACTCTTGGCGGCATGAACGTGCATTCTAAGCGCGTCTACAAGCTTTGTTATAATGAAAGGATTACTTGGCTTGTAGAACTCAGGACTGAACAAAAAATCTGGCGTTTTGATCGGTGAGTGGATTCTGACTGATCAACGCAAACACAGATGGAGTCTGGCGTGAGGCGGCTGCCATTTACTTTCGTTTTGTTAATGTTTATTTTGTTATTAAAGTACATTTGCAGTTTCCCGCATCCTTCCCAGAGTCTTGAACTTCGTTACATACATATATACAACTTCCGGAAATCATCCTGGCGACCTATATTTTAAGTCCCACCCAATGGTCGCGACCCAGGGTTTTAAAACCACTGCCCTAGACTGGTTGTGTGAGCTTATTGGAGCAGAATTCCCTTGGGTCTGCAGCAACACATTCGTGACGCACGCGTGAAGTCCTTTGGATGAACGATTCCGACATAATACAAATGCAAACAGACAACACAGAGATTTCTGCCTTTATTATATGTCTAGCCCCTCCCACCGAAGTTTCGAATATTCGATATTGATTACCACCGAAGCGCAAAAAATGGTATTCGAACCAGCCCTACCTTCAACCCAAATTAAGGTGTTTCTGAAGAAATCAGAGCTTTCTGACCCTCAGACCACAGATAATGCAACTGAAATGTCCCCATGTCACATGGAGTATTTTACAGATGTCCTTACTATGTATTAATAGAATTTTTGTTAACAAACTGTCTGTCAGTTTAACGCATTAATTATGAAAAAATTAAATTTTAAACGCAATTTAAAATATTTTAACGCAGTTAAGTCGCTGGCCCTGCCTCCAGATCTGTATGTCTTGTATTTTATATAGTTGATTGTGGACATATGATGCAGGGCAACAACTCCATAAATGCGATTGTCGCAAAAAAATTCATGATACTGTTGCAAAATGAAAATGCTTGTGTATGTGTTTTGTCTCATATTTATATCACGTATCACATTAGTTTTTTTTTTTTTTAAGAGTAGGCCTACCATTTTGTAGTAGTAGTAGTAGTAGTAGTAGTAGTAGTAGTAGTAGTAGTAGTAGTAGTAGTAGTAGTAGTAGTAGTAGTAGTAGTAGTAGTAGTAGTAGTAGTAGTAGTAGTAGTAGTAGTAGTAGTAGTAGTAGTAGTAGTAGTAGTAGTAGTAGTAGTAGTAGTAGTAGTAGTAGTAGTAGTAGTAGTAGTAGTAGTAGTAGTAGTAGTAGTAGTAGTAGTAGTGTTGTTTTAAACCTTTCTTTTATGAAACAAGTGTTTTGAAGACTGTTGGTAACAAAGCTGTTTTGGTTACCATGACTTTCATTATATGAACAATACTGATGTTTCTCAAATTATCTTTTATATTCCATAGTTTACAAAAATATTTAGTTAAAAATACTTCTAATGCTGCAGTTTGCAATGTCTACTTGCTACTTTCTCATTTAATGCAAAAATAGCTTTAAATCTTTTGTGGGTATTTTCAGTCAAATGTGTTTTTCAATTAATTAATCGACTCATGTAATTAGGTTAAAATTTAATCGTCTGACGGCCCTAATTAAAACACTTTGTTTGTAGTCTGAACAATTGATTGCCTTTTTTTTTTTTTTTTTGGTAGTAACACATTTTGGTATTATAACAATACCATCTGATTTCACACTAGATGTTGGTCATCTTCAAAATCAGCTTTCTAATAAACTTTTAAAATTGTTGCCCTCAGGACATTCAAGAAAGCGGAGACTTCCTCATCAAACCTGAATCTAAGGTCGCAAGCTTGGACACGTCTCAGTGGCCGTTACTGTTGAAGGTCTGTGTCCGTTTACCCATATATCCTTTCCCCAAGCACACATGTGGCATGATGAACGTGTTTATCCATTCGCTGAGCGCCTCTGGTTCTCTCCCCTCAGCGGCCTTGCGGTCCGTTCTGGTCCGCAGGGTTACAGCTGTCTGGTTCGGCCCGACCGCTCCAATGTTCTATTGGGTCGGCCGTGGCGGGATCTGATGTGCTGGTGCGAGGGGTCAGGCCGGTTCTGTCAAAGACGATTTGACGTTTCTGATCACACTTGGGGTTTCATATAGTCGTTTCTGCTTTTTTTGTTCATGTTGTGACACATTATCCTGCTTGTTTACAGAACTTTGATAAGCTCAACATCAGGACGGCTCATTACACTCCTCTGCCACATGGATCAAATCCGCTCAAGAGGAACATGCATGAATACGTAAGGTAGGAAATCTTTAGTGAAGTTATATGGTTGTAGGGTTCCCATATGTCCTTGAAAGTTTGTGAATCTGAAAAAAACATTTCAAGGCCCTGTTTTTGAAAATAATAACTATAATTATCTGATTACTTGATTATTCAACAGAATAATCGGCAGATTACTGTTACTAAATTAATTGTTTATGAAAGCCCTAGTTACAGTTCCTTGAAAGTGCTTGAATTTTGTGCAAGACGTTTTCTGGAAGAGAAAATCTGTATTATTCCTTCCGGTCTGCTAATGTTGTTTTGCAAACACTTCCCTATGCATACTAGCTTGCTTGATTTGCATAATTACTAATGCACATTGAAAACAAATAGAATACTCAGATCTGTCATATATCCAAAAAAGAATGCAAAAAAAAGCATCCTTGATTTTGAGAGTATTGGACTTTGAAAGGTCCTTGAATTTGTAGTTAACCAAGGTGTGGGAACCCTGCTAGTACATTTATAAAAATGTTTGCCATAACACAAAGCCACATGATGTGAAGTAGATTGCATTAGCACTCTGTGCAAAGATGACTTGCTATCTATCACCCTTGTCTGATGGTTTCTCAGAAAATGCAAGTGTGTTGAGTTGTACCCCGAGTTTCTACAATTAATTTTTTTATTATTATTTTTTTTAATCCATCCACCCAGGACTGGTTTCATTAATCTGGACAAACCTGCCAACCCCTCTTCTCATGAAGTCGTCGCTTGGGTCAAGAAAATCCTTCGTGTTGACAAAACCGGCCACAGCGGCACTCTTGACCCCAAAGTCACAGGCTGCCTGATCGTGTGTGTGGATCGAGCCACACGACTGGTCAAATCTCAGCAGAGCGCAGGTGGGTCTGCAGTAGTGCTTCCAGATCAAGAGATTGATATGTTCACACACTCTTACAGTAAAGTTAGCGGCCTTTCCTTACTACTCTTATGCCGTTCCTTTTAGGCAAAGAGTATGTGGGCATAGTACGGCTGCACAATGCACTAGAGAACGAACACCAGCTAGCCAGGGTAAGTAGGACTATGTTCAGCCTTTATTTAAAGCATATGTGATGCGATCTGGGAAAACCCATTGGATGTCGCACTGGGACATTTTCAGGAAATTTGAAAACTTAGTCGAATGCATAATATATACTTATTAATATTATATTATATTATTTTATATATAAATATATATGTATGTATGTGTGTGTGTGTGTGTGTGTATGTGTGTGTGTATATATATATATATATATATATATGTGTATAATATATATATTTTTTTTTTTTAGGTTTATTGCCTATCATCTCAAATATCTTGATGAAATTCATTTGTATAGTGCAGAAAAATATTTATTGCAGCAAGCAGAAATGACTGCCTTTCTCTTAGGAATGTACTGCGAAAGTGCTTTCTCTGAACACCACCAAAAGTTAACCTATCAAAAAAACCACGTAACATGTATAATAGAGGCGCATTAATGCACATTCCTCACCAGTCCTGTGTAAACTACAGCACACAAAGTTTTATTCATTTTTTTTAAAAATATTTTTATATTGTGAGATGGCGGAGTGCAAGAGTACTGTAGCTGCTCACTTAAACTCTCTTACTTGTTTCAATCTGGGTGATGTCAGTGCCATAACCGTCGGATGAAGTTGCTAAAGAGGAGTCCGATAATAGTCTGTTATTTGCACATGTGCACAAACATTTGTGCTGTGCACGCTTTTCGAAATGTAAACTGCAAGTTACATTATTTGTATCTTAACATACATGGGGTGATCAAAAGTTCAGACACTGCCTATGATAAACTGAAAAAAGACAGTCTGTTTGTGTAATGATGTACTATAGCGCTCCTGACTTGACAGACAGCTCACGTTAAACCCGTGAAGTGAAAGTAAAACCTGTCTTACTTTAAACCCGTTTTTCTCAGTTCTATTTTTGAAAATCATAGCTATCAGCCAACTTAAGATAGCCATAACTTTTAGGTCCAAAAAGATAAAATTTCACCATGTGTTGGGTTTTCCTACATCACATTGCATATGTAAAAGTAGGTTATATCAAACTGATGTAAATGTGCTGAGTTGAGCTCAGTCAACAGTGCTCGATTCCATGTTTATGAGATGATGAACCTGTTTTATCCATTCTCTGAGTGTCTCCGGGCCTCCTCTCTCTCTGGTCTCCTGCTCTCTGCTGCAGCGTTCTGCTGCGGCCGTTGGTCTGGAGACTCAAGCAGGTTTGGAAAGCCTGGTTTCGCCAAAGAAGAGCTAACACTTCTGAACACGGACACATGGACTTTGTGTGACTGTAAATGGCTACAGGAAGTCTTTTCAGATATTTTCAGTGTTTTGTGCTTTTCTCTACAGGCCATCGAGTGTTTGACAGGAGCTCTTTTCCAGAGGCCTCCGCTCATCGCCGCTGTGAAGCGCCAACTGCGAGTTCGAACCATCTATGACAGCAAGCTTATTGAATATGATCCAGAGAGACGATTAGGTAGAAACTTTTAAAAGGTTTTATTGAAGTTGACATGAAATCTGCTAAAAATAATGTTCTCAAAAATAAGGCTGGGTGATTTAAAATTGGTTAGTAAGGATAATCTCTAGATGTTTTTTACTCTATGAATTCATGGATGAACACAAAGAACATTTGAACTTCATCTCTAGAGCTGCTCTGCGTTAGTTTACCAACTTTACACTGAATAACCTAAAATGCCATCAACTCATTGATTGATTACAGAAATGCAGTAAGGTGTAATTTGTTTACATTAATGTGTTAACTAACATGACTAACTAAACAATACTTATTTTTAATAGTCATTAATTGTTTGTTAGTTAGCACATTAGTTCAATGCATTAACTAGTGTTAAAAAAACACAACTTGTGATCTTAATGCATTAGCAAATGCTGAAGTTAACATTAAGATTATTAAATGCTGTAGAACTTTTAATTCTTAGTTTAACTAATGCGGTTAACTAATGATCTGTTCCTATTGAGTGAAAAAAAAAAAAAAAATGACGTTGGGGTTATGCATTGCAACTTATGTGTAATGTAATCGGATTACTTTTTTCATGTAGCTAGTAAAGTAACTCATTACTTTAAATTGATGACAAAATATTTGAGTTACCTTTTCAAAAAATGGGCCTTTACAGTTGGCAAAATTATTTATTTTTTTAAAAAAAAACAAACAAGCAAAACCTGCCCAGGTGACAAGTAATGCAAAAGTAATTTTCCATTACTTTTCATTTAAATGCAACTAACGCATTTACTTTAAAGCGATAACGCAATATTATGCTTTACTTTGAACAGCAGCTTTCCCCAACACTGTTAATAAGTGCATTTTGTGATAAAGATTGAAAGTATTTGATATGAAATTTTTTTCTTTCTATCGCCCAGCCCTATTGTGAATGCAGTTTCATATCGACTCTTGTTTTGAAGCCACATGATGAGATGATAATGCATTAGCACTCTGTGCAAAGATGACCAGTTATCTACCACTCTTTACTGATGGCTTTCATGCACTATAATGACTTTGTTTGCGAAGTGCAAGATTGTGAATAATTTTGTTCTCAATCGGTGTGCAGGTGTTTTCTGGGTGAGCTGTGAAGCGGGCACATACATTAGGACTCTTTGTGTTCATATGGGTCTTCTGCTGGGAGTCGGTGGTCAGATGCAAGAGCTGCGACGAGTCCGCTCTGGAGTTCTGGGTGAAATGGTATGCCGAGAAGTCAGAAGTTTGCATATCCAAAGTGTTGAGTTCAGTTCTGGGTTTTCTCCCCAGTTCTGGTAATTAATCTTTGGTAAAGAAAATGGCTGGGTGATAATAGAAACATGAAGTGGTTATGCTTTGACCACCTTCATTGAACATCAGCCTACATTTCAATTCTAGACTACTCTTAGTGTCAGGGTTCGTAGGAGGTGCTTAAAGTACTTGAATTTGACTTTTTGAAAATTAAGGCCTGGAAAACCCTTGGAAATGGCAATATTCCTGAACAGGGGCTTAAAGTGATTGAATTATTGAAAGGCAGTGTATTTATGAAATGGGTGTTTCATTTGGCACATCTTTTCATTTCAGAAGATATCATATCCTTTTTGCTTATTTCAGTTAATGTCAGAAAACAATTTAGTAATACTGACAGTGTTGAAGACACAAAACAAGGAATGGATGAACCAAATCAATTGAGTCACTTAGGCTGGAGCTGCTTTGATTCATTTAAACTCATGACTTTGAACAATCTTTTCCATTAAAAGAGCTATTAATTTTTTTATTTTTTTTTTTAGCGTCATTTTTTAAAAGCGCATAGAAACGGATCTTTTCAAAACTCTGAATCAGTAAAATCATTGTCAAAAAATGATTCACTGTTTCAAAGTGAAATGTATATCCCAGTTTAGATCGGAATTTCACACATTGTGAATCATTTGATTCAGATTGGGACTTTTGACAAATCATTTGATTTGAGATCTTAACTAGTTTGTGAATCATTTTGTGAATTTAATGATTCAAATCGAATGATTTGCTATACGCATTTTGAAGTACTATTTGAAATCAAATGATTTGTGATGCACAATCTACATAAAATTATTTTTGATCTGCGCTCCGAATCTGAAATAATGGTTTATGAATCATTATTTGGATTGGAATTTCAAAGTGTGTATCGCGAATCATTTGATATTGTACGGAATGGGTTTGTGAATCATTTTGCAAACTTAATGATTCAAATCCAGTGATTTTGTAATGCATGATTTGAAGTCCTGATCGAAATCAGATGATTCGCAACAAGCCTTTTCTGTGATTCAGATTGGGACTAACCGGTTTGTGAATCATTTTGTGAATTGAATTATTCAAATCAAATGATTTGTGACACACATTTTGAAGTCCTGATCGAAATCAAATGATTTGTGATGCACAAAGTTCTGATCTAAGTAAAGTGATTTGTGATCTGCACTCCGAATCCTGATCTAAAATGAAATTTGGAATTTCAGAGCGTGTATCATGATTCATTTGATTTTTAGATCTTAAAAGGTTTGTGAATCGTTTTGCAGATTGAATGATTCAAATCAAATGATTTGTGATGCTCAATTTGAAGTCCTGATCGAAATCAAATGATTCGCAATGCACCTTTCCGGATCTGGAATGATGGTTTACAAATCGTTTGATTCAGATTGGGACTTCGGAGTGTTTTGTGAATTATTTGATTTAGATTGTTACTGGCTTGTACATCACTTTGTGAATTGAATGATTCAAATCAAATGATTTGCTATACACAATTTGTAGTCTTGAACAAAAATCAAATAATTCACAATATGTAAAGTTCCAATCTAAGGTTTGCAATCTGCGCTCAGAGTCCTGATCTAAAATGGTTTGTGAATAATTAATCAGATCGGAATTTCATAGCGTATATCGCAAATCATTATTCATTTATTTAAATCGGAGCGGGCTTCTGAATCATTTTGTGAAACTAAATGATTCAAATCAAATGATTCACAACACAGGATTTGAGGCCCCAATTGAAATCAGATGATTTGTGACACTCATTTTCTGATCTGGAATGGTTTGTGAATCATTCAGATTGGACCTTTGGAGCCCCGATCAAACATTGGGTTTAGATTGTAACTACGGTGCGGGTTTGTGAATCTCTTGTTTTAGATCAGAACTTTGAATTGTTGAATCAGGTCGAGACTTTGGTGTGGTTTTGTTTTTTTTTTTTTTTTGCAACTTTTCAAATTTATTCTTTTTCTTAAATTGTAGAAAACCGTTAAGGCAGTACTTAAAAACAAAAAGAGAAGTATACAAATCCTGAAAGAATTTAACTGTGGTTTTACTATAGTAAAAGTGTAGTATCATACTTTTGTATTATAACACACTTCATAATACTTTAGTAATACTTTGCATGTGCTTTACTTTGCCTTTTTTAAAAATTTCTTTTATTGTAAGAATTTGAAATTGAAGACATTGTTTGATAAGTGAGATCTCTGAAGTCCTTGAAAAAAATGGAAAAGTCTAGAATTTCATTTTACAGCATCTGTACGAACCCTGAAACTGTACGGATACAGTATTTACTTGCATGAAATGCAAATGTTGTTGAATCAGTTCAAATGTCAAAACCAAGGATCAAGGCCACATAAAAGCATTTTTCATTGGCTGACACAAGTGTTTGTTTCTCCCAAGGATAACCTGGTGACCATGCATGACGTGTTGGACGCTCAGTGGCAGTTTGACCACAACAAAGATGAGTCTTACCTGAGGAGAGTGATCTTCCCTCTGGAAAAACTCCTCATCTCCCACAAAAGGATTGTCATGAAGGACAGCGCTGTATGAAAACTTGTTTATGATGTAATTCAACGTTCCAGACCATTTTTGAAGTCTGCCAGTCTAATCATGCTTTTCTTGTAACAGGTGAATGCTATATGTTACGGCGCTAAGATCATGTTACCAGGTGTGCTGCGGTATGAAGATGGCATAGAAGTAAATCAAGACATAGTCGTTATAACTACTAAAGGAGAAGCAATTTGTACAGGTAAATGTTAAAATGACACTAACACTTATCCCAGCATGCACCATTCTAAGCCACATGATGTGACGTAGATTGCATTAGCTTTACTGCAAAGATGACCGTCTATCTACTACCCAAGACTGATGGCTATGTGAAATATTGGCCAAGCTACAACCACCGTGTCTTTTTGCAGATTGTCATTATTTTTGGCTTATTTTTCCACAGCGGTTGCCCTGATGACAACAGCCGTCATATCCACATGTGATCACGGTGTTGTCGCCAAAATCAAGAGGGTCATTATGGAGAGAGACACATATCCGCGCAAATGGGGCCTTGGACCGAAGGTAAGAAACATTTCGAGAAATCGCACTGCTTATTGGTGGATTCAGTGTTTACATGCGTTTTAAAAAGTCATGCATTTCAGGCTAGTCAGAAGAAAATGATGATCCAAAAAGGACTTCTAGACAAACATGGCAAGCCAAACGGCAGCACCCCTGCAGACTGGAAAGAGAGCTACGTAGACTTCAGGTACTTACAAAGATCACAAATCTTTTAAAGATTTTTACAATAGCAGCAACAATTGTGCATTTTCAAATGGGGAACAAATTACAAGGAGTCTATAAACTTTTCACTGAAGTTTGAGATTTCTTCCTGTTGCTTCAAAAGAACCTTTTAATGGCATGATAGATAAATCTTTAAATGCAAGCTTCATTTTGCTGTAAAATAGAGCATTTATTGCCTCTGACGCTATTGTGCTCATTCAAACAGAACAGGAGCATCACACTATATAACAGTGAATTGCATGGCATTTTTGCCATTTGTATCAGCACAGTTGTTAGTCCTGCACCATGTTTATCAGCAACTGTAGATGCTGCCATATGTTATTTATTTAAATAAGCCCCAAAAAACACAACATCCTAAACATGCCCAAAGAGACTTATTATAAACTGACTTGGCAACTCTGACTGAGTTTGAATTTCTTGGCATCAAGCTTTGTGCATATCAAATTATTACATAAGTTTATTAAATAAAGCACAGCAAGATAATGTACCTCTGATCACTTTCATCTGTAATGGTGGACTTGCATGCAATTCTTAAAGCACCCACAAGAAGGTGCAAATCATCAGAGGACCAGATGTTACAAAACTGAGATCTGATTAAGTGCAGGGAAAAAAAATGATTCTTGGTCTTTAGTGGAGCCATTTCTGCAGACTGTCATCTCTCTTTGGTCTCCTGTGGCCCTGACCCCAGCTGCTGAGCTCTGTGGACAATCCTTTTCCCACTTCCTTCAGACTCATGAGCTTCATGGGTTTGGAACACAAATTAACTTGACTGTTTTTCTTCTAGTGCACCGAAGGGGAAAAAGGAAGAGGTGGTTGATCAGACTCCATCAAAGGTATGATTTCTGAAGCACGTGGATATATTTGTGCTTTTTCATATCAGTACTGATTTAACGAGCCATCTGTGAATTTATTTTTTATTTTATTTTTTATTTTTTTGTAGAGGAAGCGAGATGAGAGCGGAAGCGAAAGTGACACGGCGGCGGCAGCTGCTCAAGACGTAAAGACAGCAGATGAAATCAAGAAGGAGAAGAAGAAAAAGAAGAAAGACAAGAAATTGAAGCTAGCAGAAGAGGCAGCGGCTGAGCCTCCAGCAGAGGAAGAAACTGAGGTAAGCAGATTTTGAAGTACTTTCGATGGTTCGTTTGAATGAAATGCAAAATAAGAGAAATATTACAAATATTTAAAACTGCATCCATTTTTAAATCTTTTGACTAGTCATATTTTTTTTAAAGCTTATTAAATGTTTAAAGTAATGGCTTTCAGCTATACTGTGGTCTTCAGTGGCTATAATTATTAGCTAAAATTCATGAGAAAGTGCATTTAAACATGAGTAGCAGTATTGTTATAAATATTGCTCGCCACCTTTAATCATAGGCATCTTATTTTATTTATTTTTATTCATGTTTTTTCGTTTGACAGCACTAATTGTAAACAATCCTTTACACAGGTTACGGAGAGTGGAAAGAAGAAGAAAAAGAAGAAAAAGTCTAAAGATGTAGAGGAAAGCTCAGAATGAACAGAGACTTGTGTGATATTGCACCAGTAAATTTAATCGCAGACTTGTGGAATGGAAACTCATTTTTCTATCCTCTGCCGCCTGTCAGTCATGTCAGTGTTCCAGTGTCATAGTGGACAGCGTGTCGGTCAAAGGCCATGAGTTTGGTTGTAAATGGTTGCGGTTATTATTTTTTTTTCTTATGATGTGAAAATTAAACCCATATTGCCTGGGTTTATTCATGTTTTTTTATTATTATTGTAAATACAGATTGTAATCCTGTAATCAAATGAAATGACTGACTTTTTACGAAAAACAAAAGACTCTTCTTTGTGCTTAACTGGTTTTACAGTTTGCTTGTAGACAAATGTGTCCATTTAGTGGATACTTGAACCCAATCATTGATAAAACATCAGTGCAGACTTAAGTCTCTTACATGTTTTATTGGATATTTGTTAACACAGGGTGTCCGTGGGTCCTTAAAGTCTTAACGTATTCCAAATAAAAGGCCTTAAAGTCTTAAAATCAGGGTTCCCACTCTAAGCCAAATGTTTTATTCCCTGACTAAAAAGCTGAATTTCCAAGACCTATAATAAATGGATCCATCTATTTTCAAGTTTTATTTACTTGTTTACAGATGTTTTTAGTACAAATCTGGAAAGCCCGTTTCTGCCTTTAAAATAAAGATGGATAAAAGTGGCAATCCTATTCTAAATGTTTATAATCTCACAATTCTGACTTAACACTCAATTGCAAGTTTACATTGTGCAATTCTGACATTGTAACTCACAATTGTTTATATCAAGTTTTTTTTTTGTTTGGTTTTTTTTGGCTTTATTTTGATAGGACAGATCATAGCTTATAGGAAGCAAAGTGGGAGGTAGGGGTCGGGAAAGGTTCTTGAGCTGGGATTTGAACTCAGGATGCCGGCGCCGACTATATCACAGAGGTCACAAACTTTTTCATTTATTTAGTGGTGGAAACTGTTTTTTTTTCTGTAATATTTCTACAGAAATTAATGATTTTAGGGGTTAAGGATTTTTTTTTTTTTTTGCTTTTCTCTACTTTTCACACCCAGTCTTTGAAGTGGTCATTTTGTAGCCAAAGCTCTTTGAAACTTAGATTTCCCTGGCATATTTGCCTTATCAGGTACAGCATGGTGACTGCATTTGACTCAAATGATTGCTAGTTGATGTGTGGGAAGGAACTGAAATGGCACTGAAACTTAGCCTAACCATAAAAATGTGATTTAAAAAAACAAACAAAATGGTATAGAAAAATTACATTTTGATAAATGAACACTAACATTTAAAGCAACACACAAAACTCAGATATTCCATGACCCCTGGGAACTTTGTAAAATGTCTTCAATTCAGGTTTGATGAGTCTTAAATATTTTGCTCACATTACTGCTACAATATCTTCAGTCTGCCGGACCTAATGACTGTTTACAATCATTGGACATACCAAAGAATGACCAAAAGAAAACCCAGCTGAAACTTCGAATCACAAGAATTTTTTTTCTTATAATACACTGAGCATAAACAGCATTTGATAATTGGTGTATTTCTGGTATTTAAAAATCGTGTTGCCTGTTTCTTTGTGAGAGACTTAAAGCAAATGAGAAACGACACTGAGGTAAAAATTCTAAATGTGTAGTTTATTTATAACATGATATAGTTCAGTAACATAACGATGGAGCTTGCTGAATATTCTCATGATTGCAAATGTTACATTGATTTTAGTTCAGTAGACAAGTAGTTAAGTTACTTGCATTTTAAACAATATTTACGGTTTTGTTCCATTTCATCAACACAAATTGTTCCAAACAAGATAGCAGCACATTGTCCAAGCAACACTCAGCGGTGTTACTGAATGATGCAGCATTTTGAACAAATCAGTTGAAATAACTCTAAGTGACTTACTGCCACCTACTGGTAGTTTAGTAAAAGTATGCGTTTCCCCCAAACATTTCTTCTTTGTATATTTGGGGGCCAAGCCCGAAGGTCTTCTTCTTCTTCTTCTTCTTCTTCTTCTTCTTCTTCATTATCATCAATGGGAATCTATGGCACCCCTATGAAGGGAACATAGGAAAATGATGAAATTTGGCACACTTGTAGTGATGGCCATGAATAGTGACCTGACCAACTTTGGTGTCTCTAGGTTCAACTCTATAGCGCCACCACTAGTCCAAAATTTCAACATTTAAACTGTAATAACTCCTGAACCCCTAAAGCTTCAAAAAATAAAACCTAGTACACCTGATTGCTCTCCTCATGCTGATCGCATTCAATAGCTTACATTAAGACTCCGCCCATTACAGTAGCGGCCATTTTGAAAAGTACAGTATTCAGTCTAAATGCTGCTCCTCCTTCAAAATTGATCCAATTCTCCTCAAAATTGGCTCAGATGATCTTTGGACTGAGCTGCACAGAAATGACTGAACCGATTTATTTTATTCATCTTTGTTCAAAAGTTATGTCACAAAGTTAACGAAGTTGACCCAAAATTGGTTCAGAGGCTATAACTCGGCCAAACTTTGATCAATTGACACCAAGGTTGGTACACTTCATCTACACCATGATCTGAGGGTCCATGCCAAAGTTGGGAACAGCGCCACCTATGGGTCGTGAGATAGCAAAAAGGTACATGTTTGCTTATAACTTATGGATTCCCTGGGTCATGCCGAATATGATGATATAAATTGATCCAGGATCAACTAAACCATGTGACTGCCATTTTGAAATATGTCATAAATTGCAATATCTTTTGAACCATTTGACATATCTGCACAAAAATTGGTAGGCATCATCGACAGCATGTCCCCTAGGCACCTGAGAAGTTTGAATACAGCGCCACCTAGCATTCAAGAGATATAATGACTTTGGCAAAAACGCTTATAACTTCTGAAAACATTGCCCAAATATTATAATTTTAAATATTAATATATCATTTAATTCCCTGGTTTATGCGGATTCAGATGATGTTTCATTTGTCATTTTTCACTGAGTGGCACACTTGGCTAAACCACTGGTTTTGAAACCTGAAGCCTGTTGTGATGTGGGTTTGAATCCCACATAATGCAACTTTATAAACCTCTGTGTAAATGTTTTGCTGTTTTGATTAGCTTATTATCCAGATCGGCATTGTACAAATCATTGTTTTTCAGATTTATTCTATTGCTGCGATTTTTGTTAGTCCTGCTCTGCACACGGCTACAGCCCTTCTTGGGCTTGGCCCCGTAATCGCTGCTTGCAGCTATATTCATAAATGCATTTAAAACATTAATTTCATAACAATTTATTGCAGTTTTAATTTTGCAGTGTAAAATATTTAATCTGAATGGTAAACAGCCCTATAGAATCTACTGATTAATTGTAATAATTTGACATGAAAGGTGATGCATACATTTCAAAAGTTTAAAAAAATAGGGTAAATTAAAATATGCAGATTTAAGTATGTAAAAGCTGACAGTAAAAATATTGTTTCAGAATAAATGATTTACACCTACAGAATCTTGGTGATGTGCTTTTATAGGGAAATATTGTCTGCTGCTATGAAAAGTTCATAGTCAAAGTTAAAAGTTGAAATATAATCAGGAGTGATATGACAGCAGTGTTTGTTTTGCACATACTTCCTGACAAAGGTCCAAACATTAAGATACCTGTTTTTCATTTAAACCAAAGGAATCCTCAAGGAAATGAGCTGATGTAGCTGGTTTTTTTTTCTTTTTTTGTCTCTTTATATCCACAATCCATCCTCTAAACTAGAAATCAGTATACATTTAGTAATGTATTTAGTCTTTAGAAAAACAAATCAACTATTCTCAAGGCACATTGTACTGTTAGATATTTTTATTGCATTTTTTATTGTATATGTGCTAAATTCAGACTAAATTCAGTTAAAAAGTTTTTGAAATTACAGTGAGTTGAAATATTAACTCTTGGAGCGTTCTAATTCCCAGATACGACCAAAGAATTATCCCACTCTGTTATCCATTTAAGTATTTGTACAGACCATAGTCAACTTTGTGTTGTAATGCTGTCATATGGTAATGTCAAAATGTATTTGGACCGTTCAGCCACACTTCAACTGTCAGTGGCTACCAGAAACTGTTTGACAAAACTATCAGACATAACGATCATTTTAAGGGCTGCCATGTTAAATAAATCTCTAAATTAGCTTCTTAGTGTGTAGCAATAATAATGATAATCATAATATTATATACATTTAGAACATGAGAGGATTAATAAAACGCGAAATAAACACACATTGATTTTGGAATGCATTGTTTTGATACCATTTTAACACCTACACTGCAAAAAATGCTTTTCTTACTAGATTTTTTGTCTAGTTTCCAGCCAAATTATCTAAAAATTCTTCAATCAAGAAAGATTTTCTAGACCAGTAAAAATTATTGTCTTGTTCTCAGAAAAAAGATGTTAAAATTGAGTTTTTGCTTACCCCATTGGCAGATTATTTTGCTTGTTTTAAGTAAAAACTCACTTAATTTTAACATCTTTTTTTCTGAAAACAAGACACTTTTTACACGTCTAGAAACTTGATTTAAGATTTTTTAAATATCTTGGCTGCAAAAAATCTAAGTAAGAAAAGCATTTTTTGCAGTGTAAAAATGTTATATTCATACACGAATGACATCATTCGTTGTTTGACATTGTTTCAGTGTTTGTGAGAATCTCCAGCTTTCAGCTCTGTTTGAGCTCATTTGAGTGTGTGTGCGCTATCAACAGTGTTTACGCTTGTTGATAGCATTTTATCGAGTTGTTTGTTGGACAGCGACTACCTCGTAGAGAGGACGCGGAGGTGAACGAGGTCATTGCCCGTGCGACACTGAGACCCACCGGCCACACGGTGGTGCTCCAACCTCGTCCTGAGAGATACTTAGGAGGCAGGGTTGCCAAGTCTGAGGTTTTACAGAGGAATTGGACTACTTTTAATGTGCTGCTATAGGTTAATGGTTTGATGTATTGGATGACTGCTACTGTATTCTACCAATAATAAGACTGGAGAAGGAACTCTGGTAGTGAGGTCATATGATCACCATATGCAGGTTTTCTATTAGCATAACAGATTGCAAATTGTATATTTTAGGTATGACAATGACATATTTTGAGTATTTATATTCGGAATAAGGCTAGGCCTTTTTTTTTCTTCACTAGGCTACTTTTGTTATGCGGACTTGGCAACGCTAAGGAGATGAGGGCAGAGAAAACAAACAAGATACAGAAAAAGAGCAGGTTTCGGCGGTTTGCCTCTTCTTTTTTTCTCTCGTCTCCAAGTCCACCAAGGTTCAGAGTGAGCAGGTGGACCAGGGGCCTCATTTATAAAGCATGCATACATTTAAATCCACGCTTATATTTGTAAAAATGGACTTTGATGTGGAAAAGTGCTTAGCATCACGTCAGGGTCTGAACTTTCTCTTGTCAAGTCAAGTCAAGTCAGCTTTATTTATATAGCGCTTTTTACAATACAAATTGTGTCAAAGCAACTTTACAGTATCAAATGAGAAAGTAATATATCAATAATTCAAAAGAAACTTTAAACAATTTTAGTTTGAGGAAATTAATCAATAGTTCCAAATTAATAAATTGTTGGTCCCCAATTTAGTTTTCCCCAATTTAGTTGTTGTCCCCAACTGAGCAAGCCATAGGCGACAGTGGCAAGGAACCAAAACTCCATCTGTGACACTGATGGAGAAAAAAAACCTTGGGAGAAACCAGGCTCAGTCGGGGGTTTTTTTCTCCAGGTGTTAATTGAAGTGTTCCCGGTTCCGGTTGACCTAATTAATGCAGCCTAACAATCCTTTAACAGATTTGAATATTAGAAATATTTAAATGTGTTAAGTGTAGGCCAGGTTAAAGAGATGGGTCTTTAGTCTAGATTTAAACTGAGTGTGTCTGCCTCCTGAACAGAATTAGGTAGATTGTTCCATAGTTTCGGTGCCAAGTAAGAAAATGATCTGCCACTCGCAGTTGATTTTGATATTCTGGGCATTATCAGATTGACAGAGTTTTGAGAACGCAGCGGGCGTGAGGGACTATAATATGATAAGAGCTCCCTCAAGTACTTGTCAGAGTACTGCAGGTTTTTGAAAATGTAAGCTGTTCTTGCAGCTTGCTGTTCTAAATTAAAGGATTTGGATGGTGATGGCAATCTTTTACATGTTAACGACATTAATTAGGAGTTGTTTACAAGGCAGAGACCGGAAACTATTAGGGATACATACAACAATACAGTTTGTCCATGGTTCAATACGCACCTCGGTTTTTAACCACGGTTTTCGTTCGGTTCTGATATCTTGCCACATCAGCGCATTTAAAAAAATTTTTTTTTTTGGAACAAATTAACAACAAAATACTCCTGTAAACCTCTGTACACTGGAAAAAGTTTGGATTTCTATATGTTCTGCTTAATATTTTGTTTGAGAGAGGTATTATTATTTTTTTTATTTTTATGGAAAATAGGATGGGTTTTATTCATATTGTACGCCCAGAGGGTGCCCTCGTGCAGAAAATCCACATATGAGTCAAAGTGACACTGATAACTTTTTGTTCCAGCCAGGAAATCTGTAATATGGATAAAGGCATCGCTATCGCTATAACTGAATAAAAACAAGATATAGTGTTTAACGTTTTGAATGATGAAATGTAAGGACATTAAACACTCGTCTGCAATAATATATGGTTCATCTGTGTTCTTCATGCCATCTCGTGTATGATTAAGTATATATGTAAGACATTGCTATAGAATAAGAGTATAGAATATATTGTCTGCCTCATTCTGTGATACGAAGCCACATCAGATCTCATAAGGAAGTTATTTTAAACTCGACTGATGTTGTGAATTAAAAACAAGTTATAATGTTTAGGTTTAGAATGGCTTATCATTGCATGTCATTGGAAGGGAAGATGCTCTGCATGTGTTGCTTTTTCAAATATAAGTGGGGAAGTGTTTCCTCATCTCAGCACGTGAAATCACAGGCACACAAACAGCAAATTTTGAGAGAAATAAAGCAAGGAAATTAATTAAATGCAAAACTGAAAATACGCAATCACAATACTGAATGGTTTTGATATTACATTGAGTGTTGTGGCCTAGAAACTGTACAGTTGTCCCACGCGCAAGTTCAAGATCATTTGCGATTCATAGATTTCACATCTGAAAGAGATTCATTCTATGAATCACACACAGGCATATTTGAGAAATTATTTTAGGCTCAAATTAGGGATGGTTTCTGCACAACGTTTTATAAATGAGGCCCCAGGACACTTATGCAGCCCCGTTCAGATGTTCTGCCAATAAACGATGAGATCCGCACACCAAGAACATCAACATTTACCTACATGACTAGAAAATGCTCACCGCTGTCCCTCAAACTGCATCTCCAAGGGGTCCTGCTTCAGGAAATTGGGTTCCAAAGATCCTGTCAGAGCTGCTCCAGAAATCATTGTGATTGCCACCCTGAACACTCCTGCTCCAGAACCAACTGAGGTCAGAGAGGTCAGAGTCACAAATGTTACTCAACAGGATATTTTTCAGAGTTACCCTGGCTCTGTGTTATGGCAGCTCCAGTTGCAAAGCTTCCCAGAGGCTCTGACATGACCGACTGTCTCACACGGATGCCTGTCATGTCATGTTTCCTGTCGTAGCCTCAGCCAGAGCTGGTCTCCAAGCTGTTCCAGTCCCAGAGTTCCTTCTAAAGCTGCTCTGTCACAGCTGCATCAGTGGGTCCTGCTCCAGTGTTTGCCATTACAGGTGTAATTCCTCCATTATACAGTCAAAGGTTCAACCTTGCAGAATCTGAAAAATATTGTTTTACCAAAATAAGAGTACAAAATGCATGTTATTTTTGATTTAGTACTGACCTGAATAAGATATTTTACATTAAAGATGATCACATGTAGTCCACATGAGAAAATAATAGTTGAATTTCTAAAAATGACCCAATTGGACTTGATTCTTAATACTGTGTTGTTACCTGAATGATTCACAGCTGTTTTTTTGTTTCGTCATAGTTGTTCATGGGGTCCTTGTTTGTCCTGAAAAGTTGAACTGTTCTTCAGAAAAATTCTTCAGGTCCCACAAATGCTTTGGTTTTTCAGTATTTTTGTGCATTTGAACCCTTTCAAACAATGACAGTATGATTTTGAGATCCATCTTTTCACTTGAGCAGTGTTGCCAAGTCCACGGTTTTCCCGCGGTGTTGGGCCACTTTCATACTATTGCCGCAAGTTGTTTTTCATGTCCTCGGGTTGAAGCGACCCCAATAACGCAATAATTAGACCCTGGAATGCTAACTTTACCAGAAGAACCCCACTACAAAATGTGTATTTAACCCCCTGGAACATGATTTTTACCGAGGGACCCCCCCTCAAAACACCATTGGGGTACTTTTGGGCTACTTTTGAGCAGCAATAGGGCGGGTTTTGTTTTGAAAACCTGGCAACACTGCAACTGAGGGACTCATATGCAACTATTATTGAAGGTTCAAATGCTTACTGATGCTCCAGAAGGAAACACAGTGCATTAAGAGCCTGAATTTGAAGATCTTATTTGATTACTTATTTTGTGTTGGGAAACATGTAAATATCTTCTGTAGCTTCTGAAGGTCAGTACTAAATGAAAAAATATGATATTTAGGCAAAATAAGTAAAATGTACATTCCGTTCAAAAGTTTTCACCCCCTAGCTCTTAACGCATTGTGTTTTCTTCTGGAGCATCAGTGAGTGTTTGAACCTTCTGTAATAGTTGCATATGAGTCCCTCAGTTGTCCTCAGTGTGAAAAGATGGATCTCAAAATCATACAGTCATTGCTGAAAAGGTTTCAAATACACAAAAATGCTGAAAAAACCCAAAGAATTTGTGGGACCTGAAGGATTTTCTGAAGAACAGCAGACATTTTAATGGTTCAGGACAAAAAAGGGACTCATGAACAATCATGAAACAAAACAAACAAACAAACAAAAAAATAACAGCTGTGGATATTTCAGGTAAGAACACAGTATTAAAAATCAGGGTAATTTTTATAAATTCAGTTACTATTTTCTCTTGTGGAATATATGTAAACGTCTTTCATGTGAAATATCTTATTCAAGTCAGTACTAAATAAACAATAACATGCATTTTGTATGATCCCTATAATTGCATTATAAAGACCTGTGGAAAATAAAGGAATTTAATTAAATCTAATTTAAGCATTATCGTATCGGATATCGAATTATCACATGATTTAATGAGTTATCGTGTATCACATTTTTCTTCAATATCGCACAGCCCTAGTGAAAATGTAAAGTTCTTTGCAGTAACAGACCAACATGCAACTAAGAACGTTGTGCAACAATGGCGCTGTGAATTTTACATACTTTTGAAAATCCAGCATTTAGTTGATTGTGATAAATGATCATTGTCACAGTTATAAACAGAATTGATTTTCTTCTTCCAAAAGGGGCTTTGAAGTTACAACAGCTTTGTTTCCTGGATGGACTGCTAAAGAATGTGACACAAATCCTGTACAATCTCTTAGAAACTCTTGAAGTGTTTGCCATTCTGTGTGTCTTATGCATCAGGCATTCAGCCAATGGTTCGTGGGCGTGACGTCTGAGGCTGAGACTTCACTATGTTGCCCTCCATTTACTATTTGAAGCCCAAATGGAGCAAAAACCTACATTTTCCCAAAGCACACAGTGCCTCTGTTTGTAAAACCATATGCTGGGAAGAGCATATGTTCATGCAAACATTTCAATCCAAAAAAAGTATGCAATCCGTGAAACAAAACGTTTGAAAGTAGGCAGATTCTGCAGGGAAACCATGGGCTTGGCAACCCTGGTGGCTGGCTGGTTATTCTGGCTATACATGAAAGAACATTTATTGTTTTTATTATAGCTTGGGAGAGCAGGGGTTTCCCTCCTATTGCCTCTAATGACCTCATTTAGCACACTTTGGGAACCTTGTTTAGTAAGACGATGACATCATAAGAACTGTTTTGAGAAGCCGCTGGATATTGGATTCTGTGAAACTGCTAATTATACTGCGGTTTGCTCTGCTATATGTTTGCCATTTTGCCACACAGATACAGTAAAGAAAGAGAAAAAAAAAATGTATGACTGAAGAGGTTCCCACTCCTTTTCACCAACAAATTTCAATGATTTCCAGATTTCCAAAAATTATCCATAAGAGACGTTCCAGTTTTATCGGTACCATTTAAAAAAAGTTAATATAATGAAACAATTAAATGGCTTTTCCTTTTCCCGTTAACTTTTCCATGGCAGTAAGATGAAAAAAATCTACAAAATATGACTGCACACTGTAAAAAATAAAAAGCACAATTTGTTGAGTCAACTTAAAATACCCTGCTGCCTTACAATTGGAAGTTGAATCAACTCAGATATCTAAGTTGTTGTCACTTACTACAACTTAACATTTTAAGTTGACTAAACTTTCTTAAGTTGACTGAACTTAAAATTTTAAGGCAGCTGGGTAGCTTAAGTTAACTTAATAAACTGTTTTTTACAAGTGCAGGTACTATTATATTAAAAGCCAGAACACATTATTAAGCATATTTCTGACCTATAAACTATGTTACGGTATATGCACATAATTCACTATATTCTTCACTATTTGATATAGAGTCTTGGCACAGAAATATAGCAACCTAGAGCTGGACTTCAAGAGTTTTTGATGGCACCTTCTGATGGGGTGTAACGATTCCTGATAATTTTTACAATACCCAAAACCCTTGGTTTATTTTCAAGCTATGTTGCAAAGGAAGATCTCTAGTTATCTGCTTCTATTTTTCTGCTCTTAATCTAAACCATACTCCATCCCGGCCCCTCTCCACATCTGCCTTGCACAGTTTTGTCCAAACTTGGTCTTGAGAAGTGTGTTGCCAGCACTCTCTGACTCAGCACAAGAGAGATCTGCTTCTGAACGCATGCCTCTGGATCTCCCTGCGGATCTTTCCGACATTTCAAAACTAGTGACCCTGCTGAAATGACCATAAATTTCCATGCTGGTTTGATGCTGGCCTAGCTGAAGGTGCAGCGTAAGCATGCTGTTCACTAGCATGCTTTGTCTTCCTGGTGGTTTGGAAGTCAGGGGCTGCGTTCGTGAACATTTTATTAAGGAAGGAAAAATAAATTATTTAAAGATAGATGTCCTAAGTTCTCAAATATTATTTGTTTATCTAGCTTAGCAACCAAGGAACTTTCTACTGAGTTTTAATTTAGTTTATTTTAGCCTCAAAATGCTTTGAGCCTCTTCAGTCGGTTTTGGCCAAAAAATGTTGCATTTTGAATGGTTTGCTTCATAGGAATGAAATGAAACTTGGTGACTTTTATTGCATTAGCTATGTGAACACACACCAAAAAAATCATGGACATAATTAGGATATGTTAAAGGGTTGAGAATTAAAAAGTAAAACTTGGTGCCTTTGTAGTCAAAAAAGACTGACGTGGAAAAAAAAAAATTTATTTATTTATTCATTGAAATAAGATGTAACTTGGCCACTTCTGTCACATTAGCTATGTCAACCCACAAAATAAAAAACAAATAAATGAATAAAACAAAATAAATAAACAAAACAAACACCATGATTCTTCAGATATGGTAAAGGGAAATGAATAAAAAAAATATATATATATATATATTTTTTTTATGAATATTAAAATAGTATCCTAAAATTCTAAATAATAATAAAAAAATATATTACTGACCAAAAATATATTAGAATATAGTTAGAAGCAGCGATTTAAGCCATTTAAGCATATATGTAAAAAAAACATTACATATTATTATAACTTTTTTGGCAAATCCAGGTCATTTCCCATATAAATATGACGTTTTTTTTTTTTTTTTTTTCATGTTTATGGCTGTTATAGTACCATGTGGTCTGATCTCCCTAAAACTTTGCATGCTTGTTTAGAATCACCTGTCGCGTGTGCTCACCAGGTTTTGTGAAGTTTTAAGTTTTCGTTTAGGCTTTATAGGCTTTTGGGTATATTTGGCCAGGCCCCTTTTCTAAATGACTGCGTTATAGCTTCCCAAAGGGTAAATTTCAACATTTTTTTGAAAATTATTGACCTAGAGAGTCCGGAGAATTATACTGCAGTGTTTTTTTTTTTCCAGATTGAGTGAAAAACCTAGAACTGAAAAATAGATTCAATTTTCTCAATCATTTAACAAACAATATGATTGACAGTAGTGGTTCTGGAGGCAAAGTTGTTTGGAATTAGGAGGTCTATCATATGATATGAATATCATGCGTATAGTAGCCAATTCCCCCCAGTAGCCAATTTCTTTCAAATTTCTCACAGACATTTAGGGCCCATGAGTCAAACAGACCCTCAGAGTTTTATTTATTTATTTATTTTTAGTTTGGACCAAGACCTTGCGTACAATGTCATGTCAAAAGGTTGTTTGCACATGACATCATTTCTGTGGCGTAAAACGCAGCTGGAGGACAGGAAGTGATTTTTCTCCATAGAAATCACTAGCAGAAACTCAAAATGCCTGTTTTGTGTTGTTTATGGATACTCAAATTGGTCAAACCAAGAAACCTCAAGGAGCTTTTTGTATGAAAATTTGCTGTTCAAAAGGGGGGAAACACGAGAAATGTACTAAAACACAGGAAAATGTGGCTTGTAAACCTCCATCTGTGGTCAGGAGGGGAGTCGAATAATGTTTGTGTGTGCAAATGGTTAGGTAAATATATAATAATATGATAATAAGATATTAATAAAGAAATACAGAAATAGATACAGGGTATAGGGTAGATACTAAACGCCACACATAGACACTTATAAGATATTATATTTGTAGTTTCGAGAGCTTCATTGACTATAATGGAACATTGTGAGATTGCAATAAATTGAAGTGAGTGACAGCTTTTTAGTGACTATATGGAAGCGCTATTTGCTTGCTTTCTCGGCTAATCAGTTCAGAATTTGAATAAAAAGCAGCTTTACGTGCGTGACTGAAAAAGCAGAACAGATGAGATGGAGGAAAGTCTCTATTGGTTTAGACACTATTACGAAAGAATCTTACTGAGCTGATTACATCTTTTATTAACCATTTGCACACACAAGCATTATCTGACTTCTCATCCTGACTGCAAATGACTGCATTTTTTTGCCTTTTCCTTCTTACGAACAGCAAATTTTCATTAAATTTCTCGGTTTGACCGATTTCCATAGGCTACTCAAAACAGCCATTTTGAGTTTCTGCTAGTGATTCCTATTGAGAAAAATCACTTCCTGCCCTCCAGTTGCATTTCGCGCATCATCAGAATCATGTGATTGCAAACAAATTATATAGGACAAACTGTTGCATAGTTATACCCAAATTTATGTCTTTCGTGGCCAAGCTCCTCGACTTTTTTCACATGACCCCAGATTCTGCTTCTACATACGCATTGTGAATTTGGCAAAGATATCTCAAAGTTTTTTTTTATTTCCTGCACTGGTTTGGTTCTAATTGGGCGAAAAACCTAGGACAAGTTTTTTTTTTAAAAATGCCAAATACCCAAGAATTTAGCCAGTGTGACAGACCAAATCATATGCGTTTAGTTCAAGTGCCAAGCTTCGAATGGCCAAGGCCCGCCCAAGAGGCCATATGTTAAAGCAACCAATCACGTTTTGTTTTGTGCGTCATGTTTTGGGGTGTGGAAATGTCGCCACAATAACAGACCGGTGTGTAAAACTCTTGGACATATTTAAAAGATTCTATGCTGCAAACTTTACATTTTTTACATACTTTTGAAAATCCAGTGTTTAGTTGATCCTAATAGACGCTCGTCGTCACACTTGTAAATATGATGGCTTTCTTCTTTTGTGAGGGGGCTTGGCACCACGGCAACTTTGTTTCCAGGTATAACGTTAATGAATGTGACACACAGGTCTTCCGGAAATCCTGTACAACCTAACGAAGATGACTTCGAAACTCATGAAGTGTTTCCGGCTAAGTGTGACTTATACATGCAGGCTGAGACTAGGCCGACTGGGGCGAGCCTTGGTGACGTTGTTCTTCAAGTTTTTAAGTCTCTATGACTCTATGACAGTTTGATCTGCCCAATCAGTTTTACATGGAGATTGCTGATCCTTGGCCACTCTATCAATTACAATAGGGATTTAGCGCTACACACGCAACCCTTAATTAGAAAGTTACATATCAAGACTTTGGTCACTTTTGACCATGAAGGTCCCGAGTGTGACCCACAAATGAAGAGGCCTAGAGGATTAAGATTATGTTAAATTGAATTATGAGTCAATGCATTATAGATTGTATTCGTTCAGCAGTTATAAATTATTTGTCAAATGTGACTGTAATAAAATCATTAAATTATATAAAATATACATATGGGGTCCTACATCGACACAGTGGGAGAAATCTCATCGTGAACATTATTCATTGGCAGAAACCTTGAATAATAACCTCACTTTTTATTACACCGTTAATCAGAAAGTGTTGATAAGAAAATGTCTCTGTATGAAATACCAAGATGCTCCACATTTTTAGCATGACCCGACCTGAAACATTCACTGAGTCAAGCTTGGCAAAACTGATGGAGAGTTTGAGGGTTTGCCACAATATTAACCACTGCGCATTTTACAGAGTCATTTTATTTCACATGTAGAAACGGCAACAGCTCTCGTTGTGGTTGGAGATGGTGAGGGATACTGAAAAAGCGTAAATGGAATGCAAAAAGCAACTGAAGTGCATTGCTAGTTCTGTTTCTGATTATGAAGAGGCCACTGAGCGAGAGCCATGCATCAGGACTGCAGCTTGACCTTGACAGCTGAAAACACAAACCCCTCTCATTTTACATGCGAACCTCTTAGCTGGGTGAAATTTCTTTGGGAAAACATGCTCATTTAAACCATGAAAACTTAAGCAAGAAGTGCGTTGAAGAAACAAGCCAACTGCAGTGAAGCTGGAAGATTTTAATGGCGGTCACTTATGCAGAGCCTGTCTGATAAGCAAAAGCATACGGGCTTGTTGTGACAATTTGGCAATGGTATGGAAACACATCCAAAGGAGCCCTGGGAGAGGTGCTAAGAGAGATACAGACTCACAGACTCAAAACAAACCTGCTTTCCTTTTTTTTTTTTTTTTACACATGAACAAACATAACTCAATCTGTTACTGAGCCCAATGTGATTCCAAACTTGCATGGCTTTTTTCAGTAGAACTGTTTAGTACAGGCGAGTCCAAACCTCCAACAGGAGGTCCACTATCCTACGGCGTTTGGCTCTTGTCCTAATTAAACACACCTGAATTAGCTAATCAAGGTGTTCATGTTAGGACCAGCGATGTTTGATGCAATATGTCTTGATGTAAGATTAAAGATATTTGAGAGTTGTGGCGGAGAAAATCAATGAACGGCTTAGATGCCATTCACACAGAATGCGTTTTACATTGCTTTTCAATGTAAACGCACTAGACGGATGTGTTTGGCCGTTACACTCATGTCTCGCTCTTTTGCAGTGGCTCACGCGTTTTTTAAGACACCAAAACAGTGGACCAATCAGAAGACCCCAGAGGCAGGGCCAGCGTTGCAAGCTTTTGTTTACAGTAGCAAGTTGGAGTCAACTCCAGATCCAAACTAACAACCAAAAACCTCACTATTTGCTTTTTTTTTTTTTTTTTAAGTGTTGTTTTTTGGCAAACTGTATAGAAACCAAAGGGGTTCTGTTTGGCCTCTAACACAATTGGTAATAACTGACCAGTAACCAAAATTTGTACCGCATTTCCAAACCACGTCTATGTGTCGAAAGTTTGCATGCACATTCATGACTGTAAATGAGAAACAGTCACAGAATTTCAAGGAGATATTAAAGCTGCAAGCAGCATTGAAAGGGCTCTTGCACCCAGGCTCACCGCCACACGGTGGCCTTAGGCAAACAGCAAACGGGGGGCAATATGCTTTTAAAGTGGTTAAAGGGGATCTATTATGCAAAATTCACACCCAATAGTGAAAAATCCACCCACTCCTTTTTTTTTAATCCCCATGTCAGAAACTGTTTCCCAACGACCTGTTTTCAGCATTGGTGCTAATGTGACGTCACGTTAGCCACAGGCCCCGCCCACAAATGTTGACAGACACTAGCGTTTTAACATAGAACCACCCCCTGAGTGAGTTGACAGTCCGCCATTGCTGCAATGACTAGAATGTCTCCCAAGCGTTTTAGGTTCTAGAAGCTCCGCCTTCACCTGAAAAGGGGGCGGGAGCACAAGCTCATTTGCATTTAAAGGGACAAACACAAAAACAGTGCGTTTGGCTCATAGCCTAAAAGTGGCAATTTCAACAAGCTATAAAAAATTTTCTGTAGGATATTTTGAGGTAAAACTTAACATACACACTCTGGGGACATCAGAGACTTCCCCTGTCCCCTGTAATATAGGAGGGATATGTCAAATATATTTAAATGTGCTGAACTTCCTGTTGCCAGCTGACTATAACTAAATATTGGCATGCAGATGTCTTCAGTCCAGGACTTTTATCAAACATATGAAGTTTGGTGCAGATTGAAAATAGTGTTTTGAGTTAGTTTAAAGCATGACATCCTGTCACCAACAGGTGGCGCTATGGTTATGCCTGAATATTGGCCTTTAAATGTGTTTAGGCTAGGACTCTTACTAATAATGTAGTTTGGTACAGATTGGCCATTGCAGTGTTGGGGGTAACGCAGTACAAATAACGCGAGTACGTAATAATATTACTTTTTCCAAGTCACTAGTAAAGTAACGCATTACTTTTTAATTGACGAGAAAATATCTGAGTTACTTTTCCCCCCCATTTATTGATTAAAAGCTCTCGAGTCTAAGCTATCGAGAAATTGGGAGTAAGATGTTGCTTTAGCTCTAGAATAAATGTGAACATGCATTAATTCATCTCACTCACAAATAATAATAAAAAAAAGCTATCCAGAGTTCCTCAAAATGAATAAAAACAGTGAAATTCAACTCAGAAATTCCTTTTACGTATCTAATCCCATGTTATTAACCAGTGTACTTGCTGCTGACCTTCAATGATCCAATTTATCCAATAAGCAAAAATTACTTTTTGACATTTGACTTTTTTCTTCTTCTTCTGTGGTTTACTGTATATACTGAATTTACTTTATTTTCTCTAAGCATGAGGCTTTTGGTGTGAAAAGGTTTTTACATTTGCCAAAAATAGAACTTTTTATATTAAAAAAAAACAAAAAAACAGCAAAAGTAACATAACGCATTACTTTCCATAAAAAGTAACTAATGTAATTACATTATAACTAACTCAATATTGTAATGCATTAAATGCATTTTTAAAAGTAACTTTCCCCAACACTGGGCCATTGCATGTTTAAGTGAGTGTAAAACAAGTTATTGTCCTGTTGCCAGCAGGCGGCACTATGATTATAACAGAATATTGGCCTTTGGACCTGTTCAGGCCAGGACTCCGATCAAACGTGAATTTTGGTGCAGATTGGACATTGTATGCCTGAATTATAATAACTTCCTGTTTGATGGTGAAACATCAAAGTTTGTCAGTGCACCACAAACATGCCATTCAACGAAAACTCAAGATCTTCACAATTTAACGGCACAAAGTGCTTTAGATTAGACTGACCAAATTCGGTGTTGATCTGAAAAAAATCTCTGAGGAATTTGTTAAAATACAATGTCTGAAAATGGCAAAAACAGCAAAACAAATTGTCAGGAAAATGAAAAATAACTGACTTCAAGTTGGGATTCAGATTTTGGACCAGGAGACTTTTTTGTAGGTATTGGTGTGTTACATGTGTGTACCGAATTTCATACATGTACGTGAAACGCAGCTCGAGGGGCACAAAATTGTTGAAATATTATAGGTGCACTTTCAAACCATTTTGCCACACCCACTTCGGAAACCTCGTGTGTGTGCAAAGTTTCATGAATTTTCAAGCATGTTTAAGTCCTCAAAAATGCTCATTCTGGAGAAGAAGAAACAGCAATTCCAATAGGAATGTTGAAATACTGCCAATATTACAATATTGCCTTTAATTTTAATGTTTCTCACACAATGTTATTGTACGGCATCACAGAACTCTGAACTCTGGACTGCAGCTTTAAAGCCATATGGACTATATTTATAATACTTTCATGCTGCTTTTTAGTAGCTGAACTGCATCTGTACACCATAAGCATTATTCATTTGTGTTCCACAGAAGAAAGTCAGAAGGGCTTGGAATGACAACATTAATCCATTAAAAAGACTATAAGTAACCGTTTTGGCCTTTCCGTAAGCTGTCGTTACATTGAAAGATGATCTGTTAGCATTCAAATTATTTACAGAAGGTTCTTAGTACAACAAAGAGTTATGTGTTACATGTTTTTAAAACCCACACATATATATCATTCATAAGAAACTAGAAAAACAAACATTTCTCGTTTTTTACAGAATTTACAAAAGCCTCACCACTTAAAGAAAAGCCCAAACAATAGCATATCTACTTTACTATTCTGGTTTTGCTTTACATGAAGTCATCCAAACCATCAAAATAAATCTAGTTTCAAATATGCAAATGCAGTCAGGAATGCTTCACCATTACATTTTGGGTCTATAGAGTTATCTTATAACATCTGCACCATTATACCAAATAAACCAGGTAGCCTAGCTTTATGACAGAAAACATGCTGAACAGATAAAAAAATGGTGGTATGTGTGGCCTGATTTAGCAATATTCTCTTCAAATGGTTACTTCACCGTGATGATAGCTGATGTGAACATTTATTCGGAGAATGCAATGCATATTTGTGACAGAAAATCACATTTAAATACAACATGCATATAGCATAAATTTGCTCTGAGCCAATCAAATGCAGTTTTCCTAATGCAGTCTTTTTTTCTTCAGTTTATGGCAAAGATCAAGATGAATGTGGTGATGGAAGCTAGATCGCCGAAAGAAAAAAACACACGTCTTGGCTTCTTAGCCAAAGAATAAACACGCAGTCCCAAACTTTCTGAATAAATGAATAGCGTTTCCATTTTCCACATGGCTCGAGACATTCTTCGTGGCCTTCTTGATCACCTCAGTTCACCACAGCTTTCAGAAAAATAAATCGCTGGTGCGCCACTGGAATTTAGGTGAACAGATGTTCTTCTGGAACATGTTGTTTCGTCTATTCTGTTATCTTACGCTTCTCGTTAAAGCAACATCAGAACTGCTCTGTACGAATGTTAGAAAGGCCGTCTAACCTAGGAATAAGTGCTGCTCGATTTCAGTACGAGGTTAACTGCAGGTTATCAATCTACAGAACGCAAGTCCAGGGTAAGGTTGAGCAGGGACTGAAAAAGAAATTTCAGTTTGTTATTCTCAATTCCACTTCGCCAAGCTGAATCCTCCAGGAAATCTGTGTGTGTGTATTTGGGTTAACGAGAGTGTGTGCTTAGACCAGTTCCACTTTGGAGTTGGGATACACAGCCACGACGTCGTATCCCTCAGGAGGCTGCACACGGGCCTTGGCGTGGGTCTCGCAATACAGATTCTCATCGATGAAGAAATATCCTCTCTGCTTTAGATTCAGCCCACAGTCGTCACACACGAAGCAGTCGGGATGATAGAGCTTGTCTCTGGCCTTCACGATGGTCCCCCTGTGATAAGATAGTTATGAGATAGTCCTTAAATGTCATTTACTATAACTTAATGCTTTGGGATTTTGTTGTCAATGGCAAATCTTTTTTTTTTTAAGAAACGCTTAATTTTTATGTTACAATTTGCCGACAGACAAGACAGAACGGGCTACTTTTGGTATGAAACAAAGTCTCAGCTTTCAAATGTTGATATTTTTTAAGAAATTCAAACTATAATTATAATTTTGTGGCTCTTTAATGTGTTGTGACAGAACGCTGTAGTGCCTCAGTTTAAGTGGCACATGAACTGATCATCTCTTTCTCTTTACTAGTTACAGCATTCAAATAAATATGAATATGAACTTAAGGTATCTTGATTTAACTGTGGATAGATGTCAGTACCATTTTTTTTTCAAGTTCAAGTCCAACACTATTAATCGACTCTTCTTTCTGGTTTGTTTGTTGGACATAATGGCAGATTCGGCATTATGATTGGTCAGATCGCCTGTCAAATTTGGAAAATCCAAGTATATTTCTCTTACAAGCTTTTCAAATATATTTCAATGTATAAAGGTTCTTTCTAAGAAATAAAATAATACATCAAGTGAACATTGTTTAACCTCCATTACTATGATAAACCCATAAGTAAAAAACAGTGCATCCTCTTGGGTAGAGTTATATGCAAATTTTTTACTTCGGGTCAACCTATGTATCTGAAAAATCTAATTTGCTATTGCCAAACGTATTAGTTTTTCTTAAATTAGATTTGTTTTGGTTCAAACCATACATTTTGATCAAAATCTGAATCAAACATTTCTTTATGACATCAAAAACATCCATACAAAGTAAAAGAAAAGTTGTTTTTTAGACACAAGAAATGTAATATCTGTCCTTAATTTTACCATAAACAAAAGCAAAATTTGCTATAATATGAAAGCAAAATATTCACTCAATTAAAAAACTGTGACGGTCAATGTTTTATTTAATTTAGTTTACTTACTATAAATAAAGACAACTTTGAATGACCTTAATGTTTGCTGTGATTTCTTTGTAAAATATACATCATATTGTTACTAACAACAACAAAACCGGTCTCTGTTTTTTTTTCTACAATTGCTTTTAAAAAACTGAGCAAAACTGGTTTAAACCAGAAAACCATAATGTACAACTGACCCTTCGCGAAGAGCTTAACTGACAGGCGATCTGATCAATCATAACACCAAATTTTGTCCGACAAACAAAACAGACAGAAGAGTAAAATATAGCTGCAAGCAGCAATTACAGGGCCAAGTAAAATGAGAAGCTAAGTATGTCATGGAGCATCAGACCAACTGCAGCAATGAGTAATTAATCCATTTTAAGATGATTTTAATCAAAATGACTGAAAAATCCAAAATACAACCACTATGATTTAAGATTTAGTAGCTTATCACTTTTGACCAGTAGGTGACGCTGTTATCAATATATGTGGTGTGTTCTGTGTGAGGTGACAATGGCCGTCACAAAGTTTGGTGTTAATATGTCAAAGCTTTGCATAGATATAGCTTCAGAGTCATTTTTGCATCACGCCTCAAATTTGGCACTATACAAAAACAGTTTTGTCTATCGACACGAAATTCATACCTTTTTGCCAGCGTGGTCTGATGATGATCTGATTCGATTTTGGTGAAAATTGGACCAGCAGTCAAGGAGGAGTTTAAAAGAGTAGGTTTTCAACATAGATCAAAATGGCGGACAGGAAGTTCGGCCCACAATAGAATAATTGATATCTACATTGTCAGCCTGACCCAAGGAATATTTTGAGACCAGTTTCATTAAAATAGGCTAAATGCAGTCAAAAGTTAATAGCATTTTTGGAAATTTCATAATTAAATGATTTAGTACTCTTGACCAATAGGTGGCGCTTTTACCAAATTTATGTGATGTAGTCAGTGAGAGGTGGCCATGGCACAAAAGTTGGTGTCAATATGTCAAAGCTTTGCAGAAATACAGCCTCAGATGCAGTTTGGCATCTTTCCAGCTAATTCGTGGTTGAGCTAAACAAAAAACAAAGATTTTTTGTCAGCATGGTCTGAAGATGATCAAGAGAGTCAAAAAAGTAAAAAAAGTAGGTTTACGAACTATTAAAAATTGTGAAAAAACTAAAAAACTAGATGTTTACATTTTGGTGTTCATTTGACTTGGCATGAGCCAAGGAATTGGAGGGAAAATAATTTTCCTTCTAGACCTTACGGTTCAAAAGTTATTAGCATAAAAAAGAAACTCCAAACTTGCTATGGTTAATGTTGAGACTGTTCTCTATCAGTGTGCCAAATTTCACAACTTTCCCGCAAGTGCTTCTATGGGCTGCCATAGACTTCCAGAGCGGAAGAAAAAGAACGCTAACAGATACAATAGGTACCATCACACATGCAGTGCTTGCCCCCTAATTAACTTTGGTGTACTTAAACTTGGGTTTAGAACAAACTGTGTGTATTGACATATTTCGCTTTAAGTAAATATGTAAAGATCGGTTCATGTGCTGCTTGAACTGAGGCAAAACAGTGATCTGTCAGGACACATTAAAGAGCCACAAAATGGTATTTACTATTTGAATTTTCTTTAAAAAAAAATAAAAATTTGAAAGCTGAGACCTTGTTTCATACCAGAAGAAACCTGCTCTGTCTTGTCCGTCTGCGTGTTGTCAGTTTCCTCTTTGCTCCGTTATGTAGCAACATAGCAACAGTAACTAAGAAGGGCATGTTTTTGTGAAAGGTCAATTAGACCAATATAAAAATGCACTTGAAATAAATGACACAGTTGTTGAACTTTGCTCAGTGTTAGTGCATCTGCAGAAATGTTTGCCTGTATTTTTACACGAATTCTTTGAAAACTATTTCAATACTACAGACTTCTATGGTTATAAAAAGGCTTTTATGATAATATGGCAGACAGCAACCATTTCTAAAGCAGGATTAGCCAGATGATGTTTGATCAGTAGCAAAATAAACGGTAAATTCCTGACTAATCTGACCCAGCCTAGATATAAAACAGAAACAGAAAGCTACTGTTTTGGACAAATGTCTGTTATGTGAACCTGACGGCTGATTGGATCCATATCACTAACCCAGCTAACGGGGAAAAACAAGGTTTTCCTGCATATTATGAACAAATGTTTGTGCAGTAATGTTAAAGGAATGTTCATTCAAAGTTATCTGTGACCCTGGACCACATAAATTGCTGGGGTTTATTTATAGCAATAGGCAAAAATACATTGTATGGGTATTATTGATTTTTCTTTTATGCCCAAAATCATTAGGATATTAAGTAAAAATCATGTTCCATGAAGATATTTTGTAAATGTTCTACTGTAAATATATCGAAACTTCATTTTTGGTAAGTAATATGCATTGCTAGAACTTCATTTGAATATATTTGTAACATATTTGTATTTTTTACACCCTCAGATTCCAGATTTTCAAATAGTTGTATCTCGGCCAAATATTGTCCTATCCAAATAAACCACACATCAATAGAAAGCTAACATTTTGTTCAGCTTTTAGATTATGTATAAATCTCAATTTCCAAAAATGGTCTTTTGGTCTTTAATGATGTTCTCAAAATGTCAGCACAAAAACATTATTTACAGTTGAAGTCAGAATCTGCAAAATGTTAATTATTTTATTAAGATAAGAGGGATCATACAAAATGCATGTTATTTTTTATTTAGTACTGACCTGAATAGGATATTTGACATAAAAGATAGTTACATATAGTCCACAGGAGAAAATAAGAGTTGAATTTATAAAAAATGACCCCGTTCAAAAGTTTACATCCACTTGATTCTTAATACTGTGTTGTTACCTGAATGATCCACAGCTGTTTTTTTGTTTAGTGATAGCTGTTCATGAGTCCCTTGTTTGTCCTGAACAGTTAAACTGCCTGCTGTTCTTCAGGTCCCACAAATTCTTTTGGTTTTTTGGACTCATATGCAACTTTTACAGAAGGTTCAAGAAAAAGAATAATGTACACATTCTCATTCCATTCAAAAGTTTACACCCCCGGCTCTTAATGTATTGTTTTTCCTTCTGAAGCATCAGTGAGTATTTGAACATTTTGTAATAGTTGCATATTGAGTCCCTCAGTTGTTCTCAGTGTCAAAAGATGGATCTCAAAGTCATACAGTCATTGCTGGAAAGGGAAAGGGAAAAATCTGTGGGACCTGAAGGATTTTTCTGAAGAACAGTGGGGGAGTTTAACTGTTCAGGACAAACAAGTGACTCATGAACAACTATTACTAAACATTTGACTTCAACAGTATACATTATTCATGGAAAGTTTTTAAAATATTTTAGTTGGATCTTCGCCTAACATTTTTTAAATGTAACTACATGTTTTGGAATGTTTAGAGAAAGTTTAAAAGTAACATTTCCATAATAATGCAAAAAAGGAATCCACTTCCTATTATTAATCTCAATGAACAGTTCCATATTTGGAGGCTATAATATGTGTCAACAGCAATTACAATGGACACATTGTTTCACTCTTCTGTGGAACTTCCTTATCATATGACCTCACTGTTTACTCAGTTTTAGTGGAAACGGTGGGAAAGTGCCAACAGCGGTAGAGTGACTTGCAGTAATATCTGTAACACCTGTGCAAGTGGGAGGAACACATGCTGCTGCAGGTCGGCTTCATTAACAATTACATACTCAATGAACATACTCAATGAACATTAAAATCATTCACTGACAGCAAGTTAAGGCTCGTAGGCTCATGCTCAAAGATATGGAAACAAATAAATTGGCTTCCAAAGTCAATTGTTTATGTCTGTTCAATACTATCTAATGGCTTTCTCAATGTTCATTTGTTGGCTTTTCTCTGCAAATGTTTAAACAAATTGATAAGAAGCACAACAACACTCACACAATGCCGTTTCCGCAGCGCGTGCACTGCGGCAGCTTCTGTAAGCCGGGGATGGGTGCCAGAGGAGCTGTTATGGGGCTGCCCAGCTTTGGAACGGGGGATTTGACAGGGGAACGCAAGCCTCTGACCCCATGTCTCTCCGTGGGTGAGATCCCTGAAAGGAAAATAAAGTCAAGTCAAGTCAAGGGCCAAGACTTTTAGATGTTCATTTACCATAAGTAATCCAGGCCAGATGAGAAACAGTAAACACAAAGGTAACACAAAAGTGATGTAACCAGTGTTGGGGAAAGTTACTTTTAAAAGTAATGCATTACAATATTGCATTACTCCCTAAAAAAAGTAACTAATTACGTTACTACGTTACTTTTTATGGATTGCGTTACTTTTTTAATCTGGACTGGGATTGTTTGTTTTCAATATAAAAAGTTCAATTTTTAGCAAATGTAAAAGCCCTTTCACACCAAAAAGTGAAATTAATATATCTAAGCAGGGTTGCCAGGTTTTCACACCAAAACCCACCCAACTGCTACCCAAAACTAGCCCAATCGCATTTTGAGGGGGTTCCCCATTCTGGGGGATAAAATACACATTTTTTTTTGTTAGTTAGGGTTCCCCTGGTAAACTCGCATTTTAGGGGCTTAATATGACGTTTTTGGGATCACTTCAACCCACAGACATCAAAAACTACCCACAGCAACAGTGTAAAAGTAGCCCAATTCCATGAATTCTGGAAAACCAAGGATTTGGCAACACTGGACCTAAGGCTGAAGAAAAAGTTAATTCACGGCTGTACAGTAGAACTGTAGGAAAAGGAAGTTCAACACTCTTCAGCAATGAGAAAAAAAGCACAAATATTAGTTAATCTAAAGTAAATTTTGCTTATTAACATGGTTGAATTGGATCAACAAAAGTTGGCAGCAAAGACATTGGTTAATAAAATGGGATTGAATACATAAAGGAAACAAAAAGTAGCTGGCGTTACTTTTTTGAAAAATGAAAAAGTAATGCGTTACTTTACTAGTTACTTGAAAAAAGTCATCTGATTACGTAACTTGTGTTACTTGTAATGCATTACCCCCCTAACACTTGATGTAACATTACTTCCAGTGTTGAGGAAAGTTACTTTTAAAAGTAATGCATTACAATAATGCATTACTCCCTTTTTATGGAATGTAATGCATTACATTACTTTTGCGTTACTTTTTAAATCTGGGCAGGGCTTGCTTGTTTGTTTTTAATATAAAAACCTTAGATTCTTAGCAAATGTAAAAACCCTTTCACACCAAAATTGAAATTAAGTGAATACGCCTAAGGCTAAAGGAAAATTAAATTCACGCTTATACAGTAGAACTTTAGGAAAAGAAAGTTCAACACTCTTGAGCAATGAGAAAAAAGCACAAATGTTAGTTAATATAAAGTATGTTTTGCTTATTAGTACACTGCAAAAAATGCTTTTCTTACTTAGATTTTTTGTCTTGTCTGCAGCCAAAATATCTAAAAATTCTTAAATCAAGAAGGATTTTCTAGACAAGTAAAAATTATTGCCTTGTTCTTTTTTCTGAAAACAAGTCAAAATTAAGTGTTTTGCTTAAAACAAGCAAAATAATCTCCCAATGGGGTAATCAAAATAATCTTTTTTTCTGTTTTTTTTTTTTGCATACCCCATTTGGCAGATTATTTTGCTTGTTCTAAGCAAAAACACACTTAATTTGGACTTGTTTTTTCCTGAAAACAAGAAAATAATTATTTACTTGTAGACAATTGTCTAGATTCTTTTTGATATTTTGGCTGGAAACAAGACAAAAAATGCAAGTAAGAAACGTTTTTGCAGTGTACAGCTGAATTGGATCAACAAAGGTCAGCAGCAAAGTCACTGGTTAATAAAATGGGATTAAATACATAGAAACTAAAAGTAACTGGCATTACATTTTTGGAATAGTAACTCAGATATTTTCTTGGAAATGAAAAAGTAATGTGTTACTTTACTATTTACTTGAAAAAAGTAATATTATTACGTAACTTGCGTTACTTGTAATGCATACCCCCAACACTGATTACTTTCCATAAAAGTAACACAATTTTTTTACTTTTTTAGGGAGTACTATAATATTGTAATGCATTACTTTCCCCAACTCTTTCCCTAATTATGCTGTTTCACTAATTCACATAAAAATTCGCTCTACAGATAATATATAAAAAAAAGAAAAATCTGTTTTTGTGTTGTGTGGCGCATACACTTTTTTGTAACTTCTGGGTAAACTATTGCTTTAAAAAGTGAGAAGCAACTCAAAATGTGCACTCAGCAGCTGTCCCTGGAACAAGAGATGGCCGGATATGACTGTCCTTCACACTTCAGTCTCAAGTCTGATACTATTCTCCATGCAGACGTAGCTGAAAATCGCGGGTGTGTGTTAGCTTCAGGGCACGACTGGGGCTGAGCCATATGGCCAAGTCTGCAGCACAGCTGCCAAGGCCTCCTCCTATCTTCTCCGTTTCAAGCCAAGCCTAAAACCAGGGCTGGCGTTGCATGAGCTCAGTGGAGAAAACCACCCTGCTGCTGGATGAGGAAACATCCGGGGAAAAAAAACTGACGGATAAATGTTACAATGGTGCCCGCCTCCGTCATCTGACTATAGCTGTGCCAAAGTGAGATCATTAAACTCTGCGTTATTCCCTAGGACTGCTGGGACAGGTTACAACTCCAAACCTGTCAACGAATACCACTAATTACACACTTAAACACTTGATCTCTGAGCCCTGTGGCTCCATGGGACTTTAATTCAGCATGCAATAGATGGCAAAGTGTAAGTATACAGTGGTCTAGAAGCCTCTCCACGGGATCTGGCTTAGACAAAACACATTTTTGGGCTTATATGACATAAAGCACAGCATTTCAGGGGGCTTTTTGGCCTGCGAGAGACTACACAGCATCCTGGCCCAAAAAATGCAATGCATTTACTGAATACATTTTTAAGCAGCATGACAATTTTAAAATAGCATAGCCCAGAGCAGAACTAACTAACTAACTAACAAGTGACTCAAAAACAACCTCAACGGGATATTTTGTTGGATGTTTTATTTCTGTTTTGACCACAATCTCAATGGTCCAAAATCCTGCTCCATGTAAATGCATATTACACATTTAAGAGCCAGATTTACTAAACATGGCAAAATGTGCTAATCTACTAACAATGCTGCACTGTAAAAAGACTTATCTTAGTATTTTTGTCTTGTTTCTAGTTTTCTAGTTTTATTTTTTAAACAAGAGCACTACAAAAAATAATAATATTTTTTAATAATAATAATAATATTAATAATAATAATATATTTAAAAAAAAAAATCTTATTTCAAGCAGAAAACTAGATTATACTCACTTAGTTTTGACTTCTTTTTTCTCAAAACAAGACAATACTTTTTACCTGGCTAGAAAAACCTTCTTGATTTAAGATTTATTTTGGCTGAAATCAAGACAAAAAAATCTAAGTAAGAAAAGCATATTTTTTTGCATGAGTAATTTACTTATTTTAAGCAAACTGCACTGAATTTAGTTTTTTTCACTTGGAAACAAGACTAAATATCTTAAGTAATTTGCTAATCTAGTAAATGTATCTTAATTGAAGAACCTTTAGATATTTTCACTAGAAACAAGACAAAAATACTATGTAAGATAAGCCTTTTTTTTGCAGTGTGATGCAAATACCAGTAAACTGACTACCTAATTTACATTGCATGCATGTAAATAGAACTCCCATAAATGTTGTGTCTCAAAGGGGAACTCCGAAAAAAGCATAAAAAAAAAACTAACATTGCTAAAGTTTTACTGCGCATCTTTAATAAAAACTGACAGTATACTGTAAAAAATTACTGTGATTTTACTTTTAAAAGACTGTAAAAATGCTACAGTTTAAACCTATTAATTGGTTAAGGTAAGTTCCCCTACTATATATGGTGAAAAACTGTATTGGACATTACAGGTCATTTTTTACGGTAGTTTACCGTTTTCGGAAGTAGAAAAATAATTTCTAATTTACAGTGTATAACCGTAAAGTGACATTCCCAGAATTCTCTGCATTACATTTCATATTTGTAACCCAGGAATACAAAACCAGTCAAAATTGAGGTGTATGGATGGTCTGAAAGCTTTCCATTGATGTATGGTTTGTTAGGATATGACAACATTTGTCAGAGATACAACAATTTGGAAATCTAGAATATGAGGGTGCAAAAAAAATTAATATAAAGAAAATCACCTTTAAAGTTGTTCAAATTAAGTTCTTAACAATGCATATTACTAATCAAAAAATAAGTTTTAATATATTTATGGTAGAAAATTTACTAAATATCTTCATGGGGCAAGATCTTTACTTAATATCCTAATGATTATTGGCATTAAAGAAAAATTGATCATTTTAACCCAATTGCCTATTGCTACTTAAGACTGGTTTTGTTTCATGGTTCATCATGTGACTTACTCATCACCACCTGCTTTTGGTGGTTATCATTGTATTACAAAGGTACAAAACAGATTTCAGTACTTCAATAGGCTGGAATATTAACATTATATCAGTTAAAGAAATTACAGCGTTTAAATGTAGTTTAATAGTTAAATCCGTAAAATCTAAAATGTTGCTGCCGTATTTTTTTACTGTAAATTTACTGTGTAGTTTTATACGCCAAAAGAGGTATTGCACTGGTGCAAACTGCAAATAAATTTGTATCCAAATGTTCTAGCTGGCTGTTAATGTCCCATATTGGACAACATTTTTACTTTAGAAAAAAATTCAAAGAGTATTTACAATAAAAAACAATTTTGCTTAACACTGCAAGCATTCAAGCAACTCATCATTCAGTCAGTTTGAGATTTCATTTAAATGACTCATAGACAGCCCATGTGAGTACAAAAATACTTCATTATTTAGACTAAAAGGTACAAACTCTAAAATTATAGAAAAACATACACTGAAGAAAAACTATATGTGACCCTGGACCACAAAACCAGTGTTAAGTAGCATGGTTATATTTGTAGCAATAGCCAACAATACATTGTATGGATCATAATTATCGATTTTTCTATTATATTAATGAGGATATTAAGTAAAGATCATGTTCAATGAACATATTTTGTACATTTCCTACTATAAATATATCAAAACTTAATTTTTGATTAGTAAAATGTATTGCTAAGAACTTCATTTGGACAACTTTAAAGGCAATTTTCCCAATATTTAGATTTTTTGGCACCCTCTCATTCCAGATTTTCAAATAGTCCAAATAGTTCAAACCATACATCAATGGAAAGCTTATTTATTCAACTTTCAGATGAGGTATAAAACACACTTTCGAAAAATTGACCCTTACGACTGGTTTTGGTCACATATAAGACATTACCCGTAATTAACAATTTCAACATACATTCTGAAAGAGAAATAAAATGTAAAACTGACCACCATCCTCAGCTTCCAGGATTCCCTGCAGGTATTTAAAGGAGCCAGATTGTTTGGGAGCCGACACAGGTTCCTCATAATCCTGAAGCATCCTGTAGACGTCTGACTGTGTGTCGAAACCGTTGCGGTTGCCTGATGAATTCACTGGTAGTTCAGGGCTGAAACTGAGAGCAAAACACATCCAGATTTCTTTCTCTTCCAGAAACATCTGCTATTGCCATATGTTTTTATACTGAGCTAAACACTTTCTTAGTGCATCATGTTATTTATAAAAGCTGAAGGAATGGAAAACATTCAATCTCAACACTTTTGTTAAAGTTTGAACGCTGTTTTTTTTTGGCATAATTTCCCTAACCACATTACTTCATGAAATGATATGCTTTAATGGGAAAATAACAGCACAATCATTATATAGTTACAATTACAATCATCATATTATTGACAGATTTTATTAATTTTAGTTCACCTCAACTGATACAATTACAGAAATCAATAAATAACATTGATTTCATAAATATTTCATAATTGTTAGGATAGGACAATATTTGACAATCTAGACTCCGAGGGTGCAAAAAAATCTAAATATTGAAAAAAATCACCTTTAAAGTTGTCCAAATCATTTTTTTTAGCAATGCATATCACTAAGCAAAAATTAAGTTTTGATATATTAACAATGGAAAATGTACTAAATATCTTCATGGAATATGATCTTTACTTAATAGCCAAATTATTTTTGGCATAAAAGAAAAATAGATCATTTTGACCCATGCAATGTATTTTTTGGCATATACCCATGCTACTTACAACTGGGTTTTGTGGTCCAGGGTCACATAATCATTTTACAAGTTTAAGATTTGAGTAGGTGATTAAGAATGAGTAGGTGTGTATGCATTAACTTTAGGTTGTATGCATTAAGATCTTTTAGGGTACTGAGGCAGATACTCTGCAGGATTTTCCTGTTGGAAGTTTCCATGCGAGTGATCAGTGTTATGACAACTTCTACCTTAAGTACAGGAGGAATTACTAAACAGCATATTTGTCATCTTCAGAGTAAACAGTGTGTTTTACAAGGAACCAAATGCTTCATGATCATATACAAATGCTCTAGTGATTCAAAAAACTCTTGGGTGTTTTGGAAATATCAGTGCAGCAGATGTTCCCTGAAGACTCTTCACTTGCTATCCAGTTCAAACATGAACTCATTTTTACATAACAATAGGCATGAAGAGCTGTAATATCTTCCAGTCTGAAGTGTTTATTGTAGTGTAGTGCTCTGAGTGAAGACAGGACCTGCACTGTAAATTTCCAACATGGGAAAGATGCTCAGAATTGCTTCCTTGATAAATCACTGTGTTTCTCACAGCCTTGTGAGGATCATAAATATCAGTTTTTGGCCGTTGCAGGAGCAGTGCAGTTTGTGTTGGCTAGAAGTTAGCAGTGTACAGTTAATGTGAAATCAGAACTGATCTAATTTACCTTACGTGCCTTATCTAGCTGTTATCCGAAAGAAAAAAATACTGTAAAATAACTGTAAAACCCGTGCACACCTGTGGGGGGAGCCCAGGCTGAGGCCTGCCATCTGCTTCGGTAGGGCTCCGTTTCCATTATTGTGCGAATACAGGCCGGCTGGATTGTTGTACGTAGGTCTGGAGTTGCCGTTGTTGTAGGGCACACCGCCTGTGATGGGACTCTTTGGGGACGGACTTTTAGGAGTGGGGCTATAGCCGCTGGTGATTGGTCGAAAGGTCTGTGAAAACAAAAAAAGTGATTTGAATTTCAAAAATGTCAAATAGAATGCCATAGAAGAACATTTTTTTTGTCTAAATGGTTCGTTAAAGAACCTTTAACATCTGAAGAACCTCTCTGTTGTACAAAAGGTTCTTTGTGATGAAAGAAGGTTCTTCAGATTATAAAAAGATAAGAAATGATTGAATAATGGTTCTTTGCGGAACCAAAAATGGTTCTTCTGTGGCATCGCTTGAAGAACCCTTTAAAGCACCTTTATTTTTAAGAGTGTATGATGCATATTAAAGTAGTGTTTATAAGTGCAGAACTGCTTTGTTTGCAGCATTAACCAAGGAAATGCTGTATTGCTGCTGCTCCATAAGTGCCACCTGCTGTCAGAGAGAGAATTTGCATTCTCATTCAGCCCGTTTTATGTAGCATAATTTCACAAAAATCTGCAAAAAGTCTGTTTTTGTGATGACTGTACAAGTCCAGCATGATCCACGATCGGACTGAACAGTAAAACAGTCTTTGACAGGTTTACAGATCTGACATGCACCCAGTAAACAGCTCACTTACAAATATGTAAATATTTACTGTTGCACACAAATTCTCATCATACACATTCATCTCTGGTCAACTAAGCGCTTGAAGTTGTAGCAGCTATTTCATGACATCAGATCGCAGATGGAGTGGAGATGCTTTTTTTGTTAAAGAGTTTGTCTGAAGTAGTGTATTTGAAGACTTTAATAGAAAAGAAGAAACTTAATTGAGAAAGATTGGCTGACTGCTGGAAATGCCAGGCCAATTAATTTATGTCAAGTTCAAAGGATTTAGAAGGAATAGTAGCAATTCAGCTTACATTTTGCAACCTGTGCTGTTCATTTTTTTTAATCCCATTTGCAAATGTAAACAGAAATGTTAATTTATTTTTTTATTAACTTTATTTTTTATTAATCTTTTAATCTGCGATTACAAATTATTACAAAATGTGTCTAATTTTTAAACATTTTTATTTAACAACAACAAAAAAGCTTGGACGATGGTTTATAAGCTGTTTTCCCTGTGGGGCCTTTTTTTGTGGTGACATTTCATCACATCTTCTTTTTAAAGAACGTCAGAAGTTGCACTTGAAATATTTTGTGCGGAAAATGACGATAACATGCATGAGCAAGCGCGCAGCTTGTTAATACCAAACTCTGATTGGCCAATTGCCATTATTTAGTTTATACATTATTATAAGTAGATAATTTTATAATTTCATTTGCATGATAGGCTTTATATAATACACAGCATTTTTAATCTAAATAGGGATGGTGGTTTTACAGAGGGGATGCTTTTTGTCATTTTTTTCAACAAGGGGGATGCCATGCCCTCGCATCCCCCCTCAATTCAAGCCCTGTATGTATGTGTATATATATATATATATATATAATATGTATGTGTGTGTAATACATTTTAAGATATGCACATGACATGCATATGCCATTTACATCCATTCTAAAGTACATAGATATAAATACAGACACATATTTAAAATACTATTTTATAAACCAAAACATAAAAATACAGATCGTATCTGTATGTTAAAAAATTTGTACTAATTATTGGTGCAACTCAACATCATTATCAGACTCGAGAGCTGAATTAAAAAAAGAGAATCTGGAATCATTTCTGTTCAGTCAATTCCAGGAAAAATCACAGTATCTGAGTTTGTAAGAACACAAAAGGTGAATAAATAATGACAGAATTCAGAACTCATTTTTTGGGTGAATAAACATTCACAACAAAGCAGTGCTCTGTCTTTCAGCTCCACAGCGGGGGACAGAAAGATTCGTCTGCAAACCACATTTTCATCTCTTTCAGGAAGGGGTTCTGTTTTCTGTTGACAATGAAAAAGATCTCACATCGCTCTGTATTACGGTACAAAATGTTCCAAGGGCAACAAGTCAGTACGAAGATTGCATTTCTCATTTCTAGTGGACAGAAGCCAGCTGTTCTCAGTCACACACTTAAAACAATGTGTGAGACTATTTCTATGCAGTAATATGAATGACTAAATAGATTCATATGCATTTAATCATGCTATTTGTTCCCTTGAGGGACACTTATAATGTGAAAAACAGAATTCCTTGCCACTGTATCTTTGTAAATACCCTAAATGAATATGAAATACGATAACAGCTTCTATGCAGTTTCTATGCAAAAATGCATGGCAGGTTCACAAAACAATCCACTCAGTAACCCTGTGGTGCTCAAATGTGAAGATCAGACTCAAATGATCAGGGATGAAAAATAAACTTGCAGGTCAAATCAATAAATGTTAGTGTGGCTAGAAGTTAGCAGTGGAAATTTGCATATTTAACATATTTAAAAACATATCGCTCGAGGCTTACTGATATGAAAAAAATTGGAATTAATATTTATTTGGAGTACTACTTATGCACAATGCACATTTCTCAATATTAAGCCTACAATATGTTTTAATGTCACTGTTGATGATTTGTACTTAGCATGAAATAAATGTTTTTTTTTAAGTATATTTACATTTTTAATATATTTATTTTTCACTAGGGACATCAAACTCTTTTATCTTAGAAGATCTTAAAAAATGGTTTCAGAAAACTTGCTGAAAATAAAATATTAAAATTTAATTTCTTGCTTCCAAAAGGAGAAACACAGTGTAAAACAGCAACATTTAAAGATTCTTTTGCTTTCACAACTGATAGTGAATGAAAGTTATTTTGTATTTGACAGTTCTAATCTTTGCATAAGTTTTCTAACTTTAAATAAATATTCAGAGCATACAGAAACAAAATATTTGGGATACAGATATGAGTAACACGAGGATGAGGTAAGATCCTGACACTTGTGGAACGCCAGAAATTCATAAATCAAATTCTGCTCCATTAGCAATATGATAAGGCTGCATCCAACCCATTTTATCATGGAACTCATGATAACCCACATGGCAAAAAAAAGACTTTAAATATATACTATAGGTTGTATATAAGAAAATACATTTCCAATCTTGCAATAGCCTACATTTAGGCTAAATGCAAATTAGATTATGTGTTACGTTCACACATGTTACAGACAACAAATTAAGACTTTCTTGAAATGTGACATATGTAAATGCATCTTCTTGAATTGAAATATATATAGGGCAATTATATTTTTTAAATGCTTTTTAAGTATTTAGTAGAATAAAACAAAAATAGTAAATAGTAAATATATTTTTACAAATATGTTTTTTTTTTTGTTAATTTTAGTAAATATATAATGGGTAAATTATATTTTTAAATGCTTTTAAAAATACATTTATATTTTTGAAATATATTGGTAAAAATATTGAATATATTTTAGCATATATATGGAGGCAATATGGATACAAAACCTCACAAAAGCAGTTCTAAGCAGTTTTGAAGGCAAGATTGCTTACACCTGAATAGCAGATCATTTATCTTCATATAAACATTTGTTATTTTATAATAACAGTTTGTTGTACAGCATTTTGTGAATGATTTCACCACAAGCTGATTATCACTGAAGTGAACAGAAACATTATGGTCATCTAAAAATGTTAATATTTAAAATAATGACACTGCAGACCAGATTGTTTTTTTTAGTGGGAAGCAAACACAGAGACTAAAAACCTCTAGGAACATAAATTGAACTAGACCAACAAACAGACTGCAAGTCCTGCTGTAGATAATGTTTACAGCCCTGTTGAGGACTCAGCATCCAGAGGCATTTCTATAGAGAAAACGTTGGCAGAAATCATCTTGTTGCTAAAACATAACCGTCGAGGACCTCTGTGTCGATGCGTGCTCCTTTACTTCACATGTCTGCCACAAAAGGGTGTAACTGCAATAAAAATGGCAGATTTACTGGTCTACACATCTGGTGTGTAGCTTATAAAAGTGCCAGTTTTGTAGTCTAACGTTGAAAACTATTCATTTGTACCTCTGTACCTTTTTAACCATAAATTTTCACTATATAAGCTTACATTTTTGTTATTTAATAAATCTGGATAAGGCCTTTGTCTCATTAAATTGATTTATTTAAGCTATTCTGAGGTATAGTGAATGTAGAGGAGCACTGAAATAGCAGCCGTCGAAACAAACGCTCCTTTTACAGGTTACGTTTAACACGACTTCTGAGAAAATATTCAGTGTTGGGGTAATGCACGTGAGTTATGTAATCAGATTACTTTTTTCAAGTAAAGTAACACATGACGTTTTCAAATATCTTTTACTTTTTAAAAAAAAGTAAAAAGTAACCCCAGCTACTTTTTGTTTCCTTTATGTATTTTATCCCAGTTTATTAACCAATGTCTTTGCTACTGATCCAATTCAACCATACTAATAAGCAAAACTTACTTTAGATTAACTAACATGTGTGCTTCACTTTTCTCATTGCTGAAGAGTGTTGAACTTCCTTCTCCTACAGTTCTACTGTACAGACGTGAATTTACTTTTTTCTTCGGCTTTAGGCTTAAACATTTCACTTTTTGGTGTGAAAGGGCTTTTACAATTGCTAAAAAAAATGAACTTTTTATATTAAAAACAAACAAGCATCCCTGCCCAGATTAAAAAAAGTAACGCAAAAGTAATATAACGCATTACTTTCCATAAAAAGTAACTAAGTAATGTAATTAGTTACTTTTTTAGGGAGTAGCGCAATACTGTAATGCATTACTTTTAAAAGGAACTTTCCCCAACTCTGGAAATATTTCACGAAAAACTTTCATACAACTAGTTTAAAAACAGTGTGGCTCTTCAGATCTAACCAACCTCATCTGTGCTGTGCTGTGCTGTGCTGTCAGCCCATGAAATGAATTCCAAATTAAAGATGTAAAAATCTATGTATTATTCTAAAAAAAAATAAAAATAAATGATATATATGTGATGCGATCTGGGAAAACCCGTCGGATGTTGCGCTGGGACATTTTCAGGAAATTGAATGTCAATTTTTTGTCAAAATTAGGTTTTCATTCAATTATTATTCTCTAACATCCTGTCTATCAGAACTCTGTATATATATATATATATATATATATTATTAATGCATTTAGATTTTTATTAATGCATGTTAACTAATATAAACAAATGAAACCTTATTGTAAAATGTTGCTAAACATCAACAGCATTCGTCATACTGCATTAACGCAATTACTAATGAGAATCTCCAATGAATAGCAGACTCAAAAGAGGAGGTACAGTGCAAACAAAAACAGCTAAATTTAATTTCTTTTTGGACGAAATACGACCTGGACATGTTGTTGTGAGATTCAAACTGACAGCTCTGACTTTCCTAAAGTAAACTCTGCAGGGCAAAGCTAGTTTCCTCATAATCGTCAGTGAGGGCTCACCAGAAACACAGAAATGCTGGGAAATATTTATGAGGAGTGTTTGTGTCTGCTCATAAATCCTGACCATCATCAGGTTTCACTGACCTGTTTTACAACGCTATCCCAGCATGCCCTTTGGTTCTGGGTGAGCCAGAACATTCAGAACCATCCAAAGTGCCCTGCTACTGCTAGCAATGAAATGAATCAATCTAAACCGACCCCAAACCTACTTTTATTAATTAAGGCTTGCTGTGCGGAAACGACTCCTGATTTATGGAGGTTGATATCGACCTGAACACTGCAAGGGAGATAGAGAAGTCGAAGGGAGGACCTGATGGAAACCATATGGCTGCTTTTGATAGACTAAAAAAAAAAAAAAAACACTCCCATCAGCCCTATAACATCACCACCTCACCAACACAAAACCCAGAGCGAACAACTAAAAATACATTTTATTAGTGTAGCAAAGATGAACAAAGGTCTTACAGGTTTGGAAAGACATGAGGGTGAGTAATTAATGACATAATTTTTGGGTGATCTCTTTAAAGGCAAAATAGGTTACAGTACGCAAAATGCACCAAACAGATAAAATACATAATATATGTGACCTGAATCACACAAGTATATTTGTAGCAACAGCCAAAAATGCATTGTATGGGTCAAAATTCTTGATTTTTTTTATGCCCCAAATCATTAGGATATTAAGAAAAGATCATGTTTCATGAAGATATTTTGTAAATTTCCTACTGTAGATATATCAAAAATGAATTCATTTAAATTTGATTAGTAATATGTATTGCTCAGGGCGTCGTTTGGACAACTTTAAAGGCTATTTTCTCAATATTTAGATTTTTTGCACCCACAAATATTGTCTTAGCATTGTCCTAACAAACCATACATCAATGGAAAGCTTAAGTATTCATCTTTCAACTGATATATAAATCTCAATTAAAAAAAAACTGACCCTTATGACTGGTTTTGTGGCCCAGGGTCATATATATGATGCAAAGCTGAATTTTCAGCATTTCTTTAGTTTTCAGTGTCAGATGATCCTTCAGAAATCATTTGTTGCTACTTCATATTTTTGTGGAAAATGTGATATATTATTATAATTAAAAGGTTTAGGATATGTAAGATAAAAAAAAAAGAAGAGGAATGAAATTAATACTTGTATTCAGCAGAGAACCATTGAATAAATAAAAAAAAATGATAGTAAAAACATTTGTAATGTCACAAAAAGGTTTCTGTTTCAAATAAATGCCGTTCATTTGAAATGTATATTCATAGAAACTCCTTAAAAAGTATCAGTTTCCACAAAAACATAAAGCAGCAATTGATAATAGTAAGAACCATAATTAATAATTAAGCACCTATGATAATTAATAATAATTAGGCACCAAATCAGCATACAGTATTAGGATGGTCAAACTGTAGTAATATTTCACAATATCTGTATTTTTGATCATAATTGCATCTTTGGTGAGCAGAAGAGATTTTTTTTTAAACAAAATTATTAAGTGTAATCAATGTTTTTTTTTATAATGATTATTCATGTAACTGGAGAAGTACAAATAAAAAAAATTACATTTTGAGTCAAAATAATAATTACGTTAACATTTAATAAAAAATCAGTGCTATAAAAGAGAGCCTTAAAAGCGCAGCGGATCACTGGCATTGGGCAATTTAGTTCCATTCATAAAAGAAATTCAGTTTTAAATTACAACTCTGAGGTAACAAGAATTCCGAGCAATGAAACAATACCTCAGTTATGCTCTGACCTACACAGTCTGGGTTAAAATACAGCCTCTGAAAAATTCTTTGGCTCTACCACACGCTTGGCTGTGTCTACTTCCATTGGAAATGACGTGACTTGTTCTATCGCTATTCTTACCGACTTTCAACATTCATACTTTCCAGTGGCCATGGCAAAAGCCACAATGACTTACATCTCAGCATGAGGCACACATCTGCTCGGGAAATCACTGAAACGCACTTTATAGACGTTATGACATACAGCCACCAAATGTGAATGTGATTTTACTGAAGATTTGTGCAATGCCCAACTGATTCCAGTGTCAGGGCCAAAAGCGATTTCAGACCATCTGTCTCATTTGCCACAAAGTATCTGACAAACGCTATTTTTCATGACATGACTGAGTAGAAAGAAAACTGTTGAAAATGTATTTTAGGTTGGAGGAGTTGAAAAGCAATATTGTAGGATAGTTGACCCAAAAGTTCCAAACCTGTATGAGTTTCTTTCTCCTGTTGAACACAAAAGATGATATTTTGAAGAATGCTGTTAACCAAAGAGTTGCTGGTAGACACTGACTTTCGTAGTATGGAAAGAAATACTATGGAAGTCGATGGCTACCAGCAACTGATTGGTTAACAACAACATTCTATAAGTATCTTCTTTTGTGTTCAGCAGAGTTAAAAGATGATTTTCATTTTTGATTTCCAACAAAAAGTAACCTTTGCTTTCCATTAAATTAACATGAGCGGAGAAACAGCTGGGTCATTCCTGGGAGTTTCTAAAGTGGTGGTTCACCAAAATTAATTGTTAGAAGCTTTTCACAAAACTTTGGGATGCCCATTATAATGAATAAAAATAATTATTGCATTTGAATATTTTTAAAATATAAAATAATGTCTTATATCTATCTTAAACCAAGGATTTTGTCATGTCCCTGAGGCACTTCACTTGAGTTTTTGAAAATTATTGAAAATTATTAACAGTTTTTGGCAACAATGTAAGGATTTATTTGTGTTACTTTCTTGTAAAAAATATTTTTCTAATAAAATCGCAAAATACTTCATAAAAACAACCCAGTCACACTAACCATTTTACACTCATAATAATTTAGACTCCACACTTGTGTGACATCATTTACCAGAAATGACATCATCCAGGTCTCTTTAATAATGATTAGTAGAATCATATTTTTTATTCATATTTTTGAGGCATGTTATAGTCAGGGAGGGTACCGTCAAGCTTAACAACTCAACCCCATCACATAAAATTAAGACGAAAAAATTACTTCTTCAAAATTTTGTTTTAATATACAATGTACTTATTTTATTGCTGCCATATATAGTCTACTCTGCTACACTACATGAGGAGCAGTGGCCATTTTGAGTAAAAAACCACAACCCTGTCAAAAAAAATTGTTACAGGGTTGTAAACTTGTGACAGGTTTAAGTTATTTGCTTCATTTATTAATCATTTTAACGCAAAAAATATAAAATAGTCATGGTTTCGGTAAATATATATACTTCAAAATCATGACAACGCATATTTTTGCTTTATTTCTGATGTAATATGCCCACTTAAACGTTGACAAGCATCATACATCAGAAATTGCACTCACATTTCCAGCAGAAAGACAATGCTGGCCATGTAGATATGTTGACCAAAAAACAAGGGGTTAATTTGAGAGAGAAACAAAACCAAACATTTTAATTTAAGGCAATGTATCCCTTTAAAAGTGTTACAGTCTTCAATCCTTTCACACACTGTCACATTAATATTTTTACAAAAAAAAAAATATTGAGAAGACAATTAAGAACAAAAGTATTTCTTGCTGATTATCATCTGACATGTTCAGGGCTAAAAGAATAAAATTGTGGTTTTAGGTGAAATTTTAACATATTTCTTACAAAAATAAAGAGAACGTAGACATACAGTTTGTATATTTTGATGATCAATTTTACATTTTTTATCATTAAATTGTTATCAGGGACACATGAGCAGTAGGTACATGTTTGTTTTATAACAATTTCTGTATAAAATCTTTTTTAAACCACTCCCATTTGGCCGTTATGGGGTTGAGAAAAAAGGTGTCTAAAGCGGAAAACAACTGAAAATAATAAAAGGTATATATATATATTTTTGGAGGTTTGCTTTGTGCCTAATGATGTAATCAAATGTAGTTGAAAAACCAAGTTGAAAATGATCCGAATCCCAGGAATGACCCAGCTACATTTCTGCCGTTCTGCTGGCAGAGAATGAATTCACATTTTCAATAAGCTTGCTTGCTATTTTTTGTTCAGACCAATGCGAAAATCAACCCATGTCTTTACACTGCAAACATGCAGAGTTGTGAATTGGAACTGGTGGATCAACAAAATGATAATGCATTAAACAATTAAGGTATATATTAAGATATGTAAAATATGTTCATATTTTTAAAATTAATATAGTAATTGATTGATAATAATTGTTTAAATTAATATAACAATTGTTATGACTTTGAAAACCTGTAAGTCATGCTTTTTACAGTCATTTTACAGTTTAATATGTTACCACAGACATTGCACTCATATGGTATTAATTTCATTTGTGCAGGTCTTAAAAAAGGCTTTACATTTCAGCGTAAAATAACTTAAGGGAGCTGTTTTGGTCTCTAAAATTTATTAAGGTGAAATGGTTACTAAGGACTTTGTAGCAACGCTTAAGGGAACACTTAGATAATTAAGGGGAATACTTAATAACAGCCTTAAGGTTCCTTAAGTTAATCCGTAGGTATTTTCTTGCAACCCAAGTTTTGCTAAGGATACCCTTAACCTTATAACTAAGGGATTTCTTAGCTTAAGGGCTTTCTGTTATCATTTTTTTGAAGGGAGTGACATTATAACATTGTGACCACATAGAGGTCAGTCTCCATTAGTTTTTATTACGCTTACATTTATATTAGACTCTGTTAAAGGAAAAAGTCAAATAGATTTGACTAGAATGTTTCACACGCCTTTTGTTTCAAAGCAGATCACAACGATATATGTCTATACTTGACCATTTATTTACATATTATTTACTAATATATATACCACATTTGACCAAGAAGCCAAACAAATATTAATTTCAATGAATACACCTTCCTTGTAAATGCATCTGACCTGGATCACTCACATTTTGGTTGTCATACTAAAAAAATTTGTTCACCTCACTGATTTAAGCCTTATGCACCAAAGTATCACGTGTCACATTATTAGTCAGTTTCCATAAGAAATTGTTGCTACTTTCAAGTTTTCATCACAGCATAAAAATGTACTTTTTATCTAACAATTCAGACTTTTTCTCCTCGCAGATCAAAATTTGGAGGAAAAAATATGAAAGTAGATATAAATTCTGTTTTCTGTTTCCATCACTAATTAGAATGGAAAAAGGTATTTGCGACTTTTTATCTCACAATTCAGATTTTTTTTCTCACAATTGCGAATGTATAACTTGTGACACTTGTGACATTTAAACTCAAAATCGTGAGAAAAAAACATCTAATTTGTAAGAAAAGTACCTTACTTTTTTTTATCCTGCGGCAAAAACAAGCTTCCATACAAAACAGATCAGAAGGCAAAATATAAATATATTACAACTCAAGACTCAATGCAGCATTGTGTAGTTATTTATATTCCTATGAATGGTCAAGACAGATGCTGCTCGTCAAGGAAACAGTCATCTGTTGATCACAACACGCTCACATGTGAAGCTACAGGAATTTTGCCGCTTCAGAGAAGAATTGAAGTGCCTTGAATTAAAATGTAATTTAAGCTATGAGGGTTTGAAAGCATCCCATTATACATTAGATTTATGCCTTTATACCTTTGACTCAGACTCCAGTGTGCTGGTGAATGGACTTGTCTTGTTTTCTTCAATTCCAGTTGGAGACCAAACCTTTCCAGATCTAAAAAACAAAACCATTAAAGCACTGAGGTGAGTGAAGCCATACACAATAGCTGCATGCATAAGTAGAAACAGTCTGCATGGAAGAAATCAGCAATCAGTGTGCTTGCTTGTCATGAAAATCTCAATCAGCATAATGGTGAAGTTAAACGGCAAAACTAAAGAGATATTGAGCATCTTTTGACCAAATGGAGGAACAAAGACTGTGGTTTTCCTCTGCCCCCTCTCTACTTACACCTACATGCATGCAGCCATACAGAGATCTGAGCAACAAAGAAAGCTCTGTGGTCCCTCCCTCCCATAATGGAAACTTCATCAGTGGAGCATGAATGCACCCCCTTCTGAGTTGGCTTGGATGTGGCAGGGTGAGGCAATGACTTAGAAATGAATGTCAAAGTGACTTAGGGTCATCTGGATGTGACTGATTAAAGCATGCTTTCCATATGAAAGCCACTCGAATAAAGACGCTTTTAAATAGTCATAGAACATTTTTTTTATTTTATGTTTGCATGTAGGGCTGGGTGGTAAGACAGAACAGAAATGTGTCAACCAACAGGAATATCGGTGTACTAGAGCTGGGCGGGTCGACTGAAAATCTGCATCACGGTTTGTTTTAGAATTAAGATGGTTTCACGGTTCATCACGTTTTTTTCCCTGACTGCGCCTTTATATGAATCAGACTGCATGAAAAAGTTACAGCTACACTGCATTTTAATCACAATCCAAACAAACACGCTACTTGTAGCACAGTGGTTCCCAACTCCAGTCCTCGGGGCCCTCTGCTCTGCACATTATTCAAAATCTAAAGCAATGTTCTGGCCTTAGCTTTGTGAAATTATGTTAACACATATCTGCATGGAACAAAAACAGCAGATGGGCTGAATAAGAACGCAAATTCACTCTCTTACAGCAGGTGGCGCTTATGGAACAGCAGTGATACAGTTTATTTATTAGCCCAGTTATTTACCCAAGATTATTGGCTTGCACCATGTGGCCTGACGGGGGTGCTACAGTAATCAAAAATAAAAAAATCACTCCTAACTCCTGATCCGTTCGTCACAAGTGTCTTAAGTCGCCGGAATTCTTGGCTCATGCTGGAGAACATGCATGCTTCGGATTCATCTGTCACCCTGGCAAAATTTTCAGGTAATTTGGATTTTTTATAAAACCTACCTTTGCAAACTAGTCTTAGAGCTGAATCTGAGGTCACGTGAAAAAAGTTGTGGAGCTTGGCCACTTGGTGGCGCTATATGAGGGAAAAAACATAAAAATGGCCAGAACTATGCACCCGGTCAGTTTTGGTCCAAAGTGCCACAAGTGGCTATGAGGAAATTAGCGTATCTCTAAAAACATGTCCGCCATAGGCCAATGAACTTTGAGCACATTTAGACAAACTTAATGGAGGTCAATCGGAACAAAACTTGGTGGGCTTGTTTGACTCACGACCCTAAAGGTCTGTAACAAATTTGAAAGAAACCAGCAACTGGGGGCGGTATTGCATTTTCAAATTCGTAAACGATTGTATATTGCATGATTTTTCATACATACACATGATATTCACATCATGCAAAATACCTCATTCTGGACAACTTTGCCTGTAGAACCACTGCTGTCAATCAAAACTGTTTGTTAGATGATTGAGAAATACACAGTTTGGAAAAAACTACTGCAGTGCAATTCTTCAGAATCAGAATCAGAATCAGAAAGAGCTTTTATTGCCAAATATGCTTGCACATACAAGGAATTTGTTTTTGTGACATTAGCTTCCAGTATACAGAGACAATAACAACACACAGACAATGCAAATAAGATAAGAATAAAAAAAATACACATATGTAAATATAAATAGACAAAACATATATAAAAATAAATTAAGAAATAAGTGGTATGTACAGTTGTGCTATAGATTAATAGAATAGAATAAAATAGAATAGAATAGAATAGAATAGAACGAGATGCAGGGATGTATTAGGATGAAGGTGGTAAAAAATAAATATACGGTTATTGCACATATTTTTATTGCACAATGGGAGGAACATTTAGTGCCGACCAGATGGCAAAAAAATGGACTCTCTAGGTCTCTCTCTAGGTCAATAATTATCAAAAAATGTTGAAATTTACCCTTTGGGAAGCTATAACGGGGTCGTTTACAAAAGGGGCCTTTCCAAATATACCCAAAAGCCCATAAAAAATTAAAACTTCAAGAAGTGAGTACATGCAACAGGTGATTCTAAACAAGTATGCAAAGTTTTAGGGAGATCGGACCACATTTGGCGTGATAACAGTCGTAAAAAATTATTTTCTATTGCAAATTAAATGTATTTGTCAAAAATGGTTTTTAAATCATTGATTTAGGTGATTACAGGCTTGATAAATAATATGTGACCTGATCCAGCAAAATGAGTCACAGTGACCCAAATTTCAGATTTTGAGATTATGATATCAATGGAAAGAACTGTACGTTTAGAATATGCTGTCTAAAACGTAAGTCTTTTAATATCAACTTGTTTCTTGAACTGTTGTATAAAATCAATATCACATTTGTAGTCATGCTGACTTTTGAAGGAAAAAATGTTACTCTTCATGTGATATTGTTTAACTAAATTAAATTATATAAATATAGAAATTTTCTGCGCGTATATCATGAATTCTGTGATTATTCTAAATGCATTTTAATAGACTGAATTATGCAGTGAAAGAATGCACTCTAAATGCGTAGATTTCATCACGTAATGTAACGTTATGCGGGCACTCTGTAGGTGTGATTTGATCAGCGTTTATGTCACTGTTTGTGTACATTTCTAAGCTTTTTGATTGGTTTTATACAATATTTAACACCATATTTGGAGAGCACAGATGGTGACGTTTCGGGGGATACCCGGAATTTAGGGAAATGCTCAGAAGTGATGAGAGGAGTTGAGAAAAGCAATGTTCATTTCCAGCAAATTTAGTAAAACTTTAAGTCAACTTTAACAGTCATTTAAATACCTTTACTCAATGATCTGGACTTTAAAACTCCAATTATTTTTGAATGATATTAGCTTAAAAAAGAAAAATCCTTTTTTTCATTGTTTTTCCACATTATCGGCCCGTATCCCAAAATGGAACGCTGCGACTTCCGACTCATTTCGCCAGATCGGGACACATATGTAATATCTGTTTTAATGCGTGCTTAAATCCCTTAAAGCGCTTGCATCCCAGTAATCACTGCTTGCAGCTATATCTGAAAATTTTAACTTCTTCATAATTATCAGTGAGATTTACTAGCAATTTCTGCATGAAAATAGTTTCTCCAACATGTTCTTCAGTGTAGGTAAAAGGCCTGCTACATTTGGAAACATTACAAAATTCACACGGGATGCATGGGAAATTAACAGTCATAGTCTTAGCACATCAACAACGTGAAGTATTGTGTTTTGGGGAATGAGAGGAAAATGAGAGAGGCAGATGCAGTGGGCAGAAATGACGCACACAATGTACCATTTTGTTTCCACTCTTTCTCCATTATAATCTGTCAAGCAATTTTGAATTCAGAATGTGGCACATAATTATGCATGGGGAGAAATCTGTCTTCTATCAGCACAACTATGAGACACGCAAATGGAGACTGACCTCCTCATGGGGACAAATGGGATATTTCTCAACGTGATATTTTACATACATTTACTTACGTTTGCATAGACAATAAAATGATTGACGCCATCTAAAATGTAAATGTTTGACTTATGATCACCTTTAAAGACATAAACATGTTTAGAAATCCTTATGTGTGAATTCATTTGTTTAACTCAGTTAAGCAGGCATAGCAGAATGACATGTGCATAAAAGACTGCATACTGTTAAACCAGAACACAAAACCTTGTATTTCTTTGTTTAACCATTACAGTACTGCTTTCTGACATTTTAGCAATAAAAAAAATATGGTGATTATTCCCATCTCTCAGCATTTTTCTTTATACTGTATTCGTTTTTAAGAAATAGTGTTTGGGTGTGGTTTAGTAAGTAGGAGTGAGATTAGCTGTTAAAAAATAAAAGTAAAAATCAAGTCATAGCATTAGCTCATGTTATGTGGGTGTCTCAGCTCTGTTGCTAAAATAAAATGCTCCTGTCTCTATCATTTTTTCCCTCCGGTTGGGATTCCTTGAATGAGTAACTGAGTTGCAGTAGAGTAGGGTTTGCTTTGGCTTTGCTGCTTTGTTTCATTTCCATTTTCAGGAAGGTGACTAATGCGCAGATGTTTCCAGAAAACACAGCGATGAACTGTTCAAATAGAGTTTCCAATTTGTCATGTCACTTTTCATAAGACTCTAGCAGTATGATCAGTGAGCATTTGTGCCCCAGTAATACAAAACAGTCGCTTATTTACATTTGTATTTTGCATGTATTTATATCTGAGCATTGTTAAATTATTTCAAGTTGTTTGGGCCTCATTCATTGAAACAGGAATGGAATTATGTGTGCATTTGTTGAAAGTTACATTTTAGGAGTCTGTTCTACAAAGACTCGAAGCATGTGTTTTTTGTTTATTAATTAATTAAACCAATGGTAAAATGTTTCCTCTTATCTCAGTTAAATGCGTCACAGTCAACTATAATTATATGCCATTCACAGACTGAATGATAAGTGTAAACACAGTGACTCTCATTAGTTTCATCTTTTCACTTAATACCGGAGACAGTTTGTTCTTCATTAGCAACTATGATGAAATGTGATGTCAAAAGCAGGAAACAGGGAATAATATAAATTCATTTTATCCTTTTAAGAGATAAAAGATAAAATTGCCTGTCTTTTGCGGCTAATTATTATTTTATGTAGATCATATATTATATAATCTTTAATGCATTACACAATCAATTATATTTAGAAAATTAATATTCAACTTTAAATTCTAATTATTATAAAACTATCGAACTGGGTCATTTCTGGGACTCTTTTTCATTTTCAACTTGTTTTTCAACTACATTTGATTCAACTTCTAAATACCCCACATCACTAGGCACATATCAATCGTCCAAAAAAATCATATTTTCCGACCTCAGGCTTTTATTATTTTCAGTTGTTTTCAGCTTTAGACACCTTTTTTCTCAACCCAGTAACGGACAAAATGGGTTTGGTTTGAAAAGGTTTTTTTCACAGAAATTGTTATAAAACAAACATGTACCTACTGCTCATGTGTCCCTGATAACAATTTAATCATAAAAAAAAATGCAACATTCATAATCATTTTCACATTTTTATAGGATTGAAGCTAAAAAATACAAATTGTGTGTGTCTACGGTCTCTTTATTTTTGCAACTGACTGTAACACATTTGAAGGGATACATTGCCTTAAATGTACACTTTTGTTTTTGTTTATCTCTCAATTGTCTCCTTGTTTCTGGGTCAACATATCTGCATGGCCAACACTGTCTTTCTGCTGCAAATGTGGGTGCAATTTCTGATGTATGATGCTTGTCAAAGTGGAAATGTTACATCAAAAATTCTATTTAAAGCAAAAATATGCGTTGTCATGATTTTGAAGCATATATATTTACTGAAACCATGACTATTTTTTTTTTCATTAAATGAGTAATAAATTAAGCAAATAACTCAACCACAAGTTGAGTTGAGTTGTTAAGCTTGACAGTACCCTCCTTGAATATAATGTGCCTTAAAAATATGAATAAAAAGTATGATTCTACTAATCATTTGCTGCACCATTATTAAAGAGATGGTGATGTCATTTCTGGTAAATGATGTCACATAAGTGTGGAGTCTAAATTATTACGGGCATAAAATTGTTAGTGTGATGGGGTTGAGTTCATACTGAGGGACATAACTTTAAAGTCTTTTTTTTTGATAAAATATTTTGCAATTATTTAGAAAAATATTTTTTACAAGAAACACAAATAAAAAACAAAAGCTGCTTAAAGAAAAAAAAAATCCCCCCACAGGATGTCCTAACATGTCAACTTTTGGCTCAACCACCAGAGTCTCTTTGGTCAGGACGTCCTGTTTGTTTAACCAACAGCAAAGCCAGTTTGAATTTCTAAACTATATTTTCATTCCAAACACCCAAAAGGTATTTAATACGGCATCTCTTTGATGACATCATCCGAAATTCCCTTTTCAACTGTCAAGAGACGGTAATCGTAGCTCTTCCCGACTCTTTGTTTCCTCCTTGAAGCTTTCAAATCCACACACAATTCTTCATCCGTGCGTCATTGTCCACTAAGCACTAAGTCCTGCCCTGTGTTCTCTTTGCCTTAATTCCTCTTTTTTTATTTTCTCCGCTCCGCTGCACTTTCATGACCCAGGTCTTATGACTCACTCAGCTTTAAGTCGCTGGCCCAGCAGGCTCTTTCCGACAGCTTCATGACTTGTGGAAACAAATCTTTGTCATCTGCACTCTCTGTCTTTTCCAGACTACAACTTTCTTTAAAGATGAAGGAGGAGCCTAGGGAGATACGGAGAGATTCCCAGCAGCTGTTCTCTGCCTTCACAGTGGCTCAAGGATATGCCAGGATGCGTTTCTATGACATGTACTCTCAGACCTTTTTGTCCAGCGCTGACTCAGAGGTCAAGCGCGAACACATCCGGTACATCCAGTGACTAGACATGGCACCACTGAATGTTGGGCGTGAACGTTGGTAATTCACCACTGGCAACACTGACTTTTAAAATAAACATGGCTTTCTAAACAATTAAAAAATATCATGACTAGAGAAAATAAAGAAAAGGAGCTGTTCCTATTTGCCTAAAAGGTAGGAAAACTTTGATTGATTATTCAGCTTTTAATAATGGTAATTTTAGATGACCTTTCAGATGTATTTAATTATAAATCCCTTTATAATCTGTATATTACGACAGGCGACTGCAATTCCAGCCAAATTTAATAAAAAAAGGTCTCTAAATATGAAACGGTGACAGAAATGAACCTTCCCATTATAAGGTGATATTTGACTCCTTTTAACATTTGTAATGCCATTTTTTTACTTTGTGCCAAAAAAGATGTAAACTTCAAAACGTTTAACTACACAATTAATTAAATTAAAATAATAAGATACAATCAGGCTGAAATAGTTACCAATCAAATGAAATCAGCATCAACAATTCATCAAATGTGGCATTAAGGAATATTTACAAAAGACGGCATTGCACAGCGAACCATAGACACAAATATCCCACTGCGTTTTTAGCTTATATTGCGCCGTTTATATGCAGAACTGGGATCGCTTTCGTAGTCTTTTGAATGGGTAAGTATAGAAATCTCTTTAATTTCCAAAAAAAACCTAACCAGTTGGAAGTGAAACACTGCATTTGCTCTGAAGCGCAGTGTTTTTTTTTCTCTTGAATTGCACCTAGGAGGACTGAATTATAGTCTTGCGCTACAGCGCCACACTGGTCAAAGCGCATTATTGCAGGCTCTTGATTGCGTCATATGAGATCAAATGACTACTCGACAACAAAAATATTTGTCAACAATCTTTTATTGTCGATAATGTCGACTAATCGTTTCAGCCCTACAGACTACTACTCTACAGGTATGGAGAGTAATCTCACACAGTCCTTGCAAACCGATGTAGAACGAATGTAAGCTGGCTGTCAGGTGTAGTCTTTGCAGCGTGTTAAGGCACAGTTTTTTCGACCAGACGCTTGGTGTGTCATGACCTTTACTAACCTGCATCACTGAGAGATCAGTCACATTATGACCGTTAAAAACAAAAAAGAGCTGAAAGTATGACCTCATCCATTACTAGCTCAAAACAAAGAGTCTGACTAACTGTATTTTATAGGTGTTGCTAAAGTCACGCTTTAGTTTTCAACTCCTTCTAATTAGTACTTAAGCAAGAAAGACAATAGTTTCTGGAACTGCTTTACATGCAGTCAGTGACCAAATATGTTGATGTAAATCCTGGATGCTGTTCCACTTCAGAGTCTCATGATTTCCTGGCCATTTTGGCTGTAATGTGACGGCTCTTATTTTACACTGTCAGCATATGTGTGTTATTTCCAGCCTCATTCCTCAAACACTGACATGTTTGGACAACAAATTCATCTGTTTTAGAATTTACGGCTGAACAGAAACGCTAAAGCAAACATTATGTGGTATAAATCAATTACTTAAAAAATTGAACTTATTATGAGAGTAATTATTATAAACAGAGCCGTGTGTTTGGTGCATGTCATACTGATTCACACTGATTACATTTAATCACATTATTTCACATATGTGACTAGTAATGCTAAACTTTTTCAAAGATTTATTTTTTCATCAGAATATTATTTACAAGAAGACTGCCTGTAGATAATGTGATGATAAAGTAAAGATGTTTGCTACAGTTGTGGATGTTATCAGCTATTTTATGCAGATGTTCATCCCCATAATGCTCAAAGATGCTTTGTACATTTTGACTGCTATTCTGTGATTTATTACAAGGCACACCAAAAGTGCTGGGGAAAGTTACTTTAAAAAGTAATGCATTACAATATTGCATAAAAAAGTAACTAATGAGTCACTTTAGTTATATTTTATGGAAAGTAATTCATTACAATATTGCATAAAGAAGTAACTAATTGAGTCGGTTACTTTTTATGTAAAGTAATGCATTACAATATTGCATAAAAAAGTAATTAATTGAGTTGGTTACTTTTTATGAAATGTAATGCATTACAATACTGCATTAAAAAGTAACTATTTGAGTTACTTAGTTACTTTTTATGTAAAGAAATGCATTACAATATTGCATTAAAAAGTAACTATTTGAGTTACTTAGTTACTTTTTATGAAAAGTAATGCATTACAATATTGCATTAAAAGTAATTAATTGAGTTACTTAGTTATTTTCATGGAAAGTAATGCATTACAATATTGCACAAAGATGTAACTAATTGAGTTGGTTACTTTTTATGTAAAATAATGCATTACAATATTGCACAAAAAAGTAATTAATTTAGTTACTTTTTATGAAAAGTAATGCATTACAACATTGCACAAAAAAGTAATTAATTTAGTTACTTTTTATGAAAAGTAATGCATTACAACATTGCACAAAAAAGTAACTATTTGCGTTAGTTACTTTTTAAAAAAAAAGTAATGCATTACATTATTGCATTAAAAAGTAACTAATTGAGTTGGTTACTTTTTATGAAATGTAATGCATTACAATACTGCGTTAAAAAGTAACTATTTGAGTTACTTAGTTACTTTTTATGTAAAGAAATGCATTACAATATTGCATTAAAAAGTAACTATTTGAGTTACTTAGTTACTTTTTATGGAAAGTAATGCATTACAATATTGCATTAAAAGTAATTAATTGAGTTACTTAGTTATTTTCATGGAAAGTAATGCATTACAATATTGCAGAAAGATGTAACTAATTGAGTTGGTTACTTTTTATGTAAAATAATGCATTACAATATTGCACAAAAAAGTAATTAATTTAGTTACTTTTTATGAAAAGTAATGCATTACATTATTGCATTAAAAAGTAACTAATTGAGTTTAAGTTTCTTATTATGGAAAGAAATGCATTACAATACTGCATTAAAAAGTAACTGAGTAAGTTACTTTTTATGGAAAACAATGCATTACTAGTACTTACTACTACTTACTAATTATTGCTATTTTTTTATTTACTAATAAGTAACTTCGCTGTAAATTTAATAGTTATGTGTTACTTTACTAGTTACTTAAAAAAAGTAAACTGATACCACCAATACTACCACAATGCACTCAGTTATGTATTCAATTTACTGTATAAGCACATAAATTCCAGTCTTGCTGTGACAGGGTTAAAATAACATAGGGGTTAGTTATTAGAAAACCATTTTAGCATTATACTGTAGGCAGTAGTTTAACAACCAACCCCTGAAAAGCTCATATTTGTTGACTCATAATCTGAATGTTATGCGGGGCACAAATATATGGTGGTATATTACAGTTGTAACCCTGGTGGGAAAATATGATTTCCTGAAAGTAAATATAAAAACTTCCCCTTGGCACAAATGATACAGTTTCCTGAGAATAATCCAGTAATGTTTTCTCTTGAATCTTAAATCTTGTTCTTAAATCTAAACTGACATGCACATTTGATTTAACTGGAAGAACACGCTTTTTTTTTTAACCTGGGTTATTAAAGTTGTGTTTTTCGAAGAGGCAGCATATTCTTTGTCTGTACCTGAATTGGCTTAATTATAATGTGTCACTCATTTTTTCAGTTTATCATCTATGCATCTCTCAACTGAAATGGCAACTAATAACATCTGCTTTATTTTTTCCCCCCACTATAGTAGTTCTAAAAGCTTAGCATATTTGCATAATATGCCTCTTTATTGTTTTTGGTTTTAATATAAATACAAGATCTCAAGAATTGATTCTGGATGGTGTGGTCCAAGTCTTTTCATCCAAAAACACAGAAAACAGAATGTGCGGTCTGTAATCAGTTTCCCGCCCTGCTCCAGTACATCCATGCACACTGGAATGAAACGGCGCTTATCGTGCCAGTGCACAACTCGTGCAAGAGCACAGACTAATACAAATGACTCATTGGCATATGCTAAAGGTCACATACCAATAGATACGGGGGGCCATGTTTTTGCATTTACAATGCTGTCACATGACCTTCACAGGGCCATCCACGCAGGCCATAAAAATCACCTATGAAGACAGCAGAGATCACATGTTGACAAAAATGTAGACTTCTGTTGTTACTCTAGTCATAGTAGATTTACTATTGTTATGCTGAAGGTTTTGAATTGCGATCAGCTGTGGAGGGAAACTAAAGGAGTCTCTAAAGTTCCCAGTCGAATGCTGAGTATAAACAACCCAGAGTATCCTTAAATAAATTTACTACTCCTATGTGAATGTACCACTTAATGTCAAAAGATGATATATGAGCAGGTCTACCAAGAGGTCAGGGCTTTTCCAAATAACAAGAGCAGCTCGCTCAGAGAACGCACACCAAATATGGCGAGATGTAGCATATGATGCCTCGGGATGAATCTCACACTCGCACACAAAAATCCTGTTTGTGTGAAAGGGATTTTCATTTATCATATTGTCATTTCGATGGCATATAGTGGCAGGTTAAACTTTTGGGCAGAATGATGTTTGCTGTGGTTGTAAAAACCGAATGGTACTATCAAAACAGTTTGTTTCTGTTCTGTAAACAAAAAATTGGCTCAAGGATCGGGACAGGGGCTGATTTAGCATTTTTTTTTATACTGATCGTTAACCACTGAGGTCTGTTCCAGTGTGTGACACACTTTGAGCTTCTGTGTTTAGTGTATTTGACAGTGGTGGACAGTAATGAAGTAGTTTTACTTAGTTACTTGAGTACATTTTTCAAGTATCTGCACTTTACTGGAGTAGCTTTATTTTGAGTAACTTTTACTTTTACTTCACTACATTCCAAAGCATAAGATCGTACTTTTTACTTCACTACATTTCATAAAACATATTGTTACTCTTTATAATATATCACATGCTCTGTGACACAGAAGTGATGTCTGATTTATGAACAAACTGATTCTTTTCAATGAACCTGTTAAATAGGTTCACCAAACGATTCATTCACGAATTGGAATGATCCGATTGCAGCTGTTCTCGAGTTGACAACTCACTGATTCAAATGATCCATTTAGAGCGAGTCTCCAGTGAACGAATTCACAAATAAGAAACAAGCGCGTGACTGATGCTGCGAAAAGTAAGTTAATGTTGAATTTTAGGATAAATTATTGTAACTGAAAATCATATTTAGGTCAAAACTGTCAGTTGTTTGTGAACTAAATATGCTGCAAAGTCTATCTACTTAAGCCAACTGAAATGCTTGAATGCAGACAGATCAACATCAGTGTCAATGTTTTAGATAAAAAAACAAAACATTAAAATAACACAGATTAAATAAAAAACTCATGCATGTTGATATTCCCCACTACTGTAACATTAGCAGTTTTATTCAAATGCTGTTTCTATATTGTTTATCAACAGTACACATTTTTATATTGTTTGGATTAACTAGCTGAGTAGACAGAAATGAATGTTTATTCACAATACTAAAAAATAAGTAAATATTGTTAGCTGATGCTAACTGTCTAGCTAACAAGCTTGCTGGAGCTAAGTGAGGTAATGTTTAGATATAAAGTCCAAATACTATTATTCAACCACCTGGATGAGGGAAAAATAAAGGATGTGATGTTCAAATCATGGTAACTACAGTAATTATCAAAGTGGGTAGTGATGTATAATTATGTATAAATGTATAAATCTAATTATATTTTCCTTAAAATGTTCTTCCTAACTTCAGGCCTTATTTTTATATCAGTTGTGATGTTCTGCAAAACAACAAGCTTTAAAACAATTTTTTCTTACTGGTAAAAATGAGATGGTCAAATCTGTTTTCTCTCAGGTACATCGCAGTGTAAGCTTCACAGTGAACATTACTACATCACTCTCGTCAACGTAGTCCATATCAACAACAAAAATGTATCTAGATTCTATATAGTGGTTATTTTGGAAAAATCCCAGGTATTTTGAGCAGTAGGTTTATAAAAATATGTGCTAATATATAATTTAAATTAAGTAGCCTATTTAAATTTGCAAAATAAAATCTATCAGTACTTTTTTACTTAAGTACATAAAAAATTGAGTATACTTTTGTACTTTCAATTGAGTAAAATTGAGGAGTACTTTTACTAGCGTAATATTTTATTATACGTATCTGTACTTTTACTCAAGTACTTGATTTGTGTACTTTGTCCACTACTGGTATTTGACGCAAATCACTCGAAAGTCATTTATTTACTGATTACTTTTATCTGCCATCTGACAATCTGAGACGTCATTGTCATGAAGCGTCGCTATGAATTGTATCTTGTTTTGACTTCATAGACTGGCATTCTGACCTTCGAACTTCATGCTTTCTAACTTTATCTCCACTTTACATTGCAATTATTCTGCTTATTGTACATATAAAATACATGAAGCTTTTATTATATGACCCTGGACCACAAAACCAGTCATATTACTTTTCAAAAATTAAGTTTTGACATATTTACAGTAGGACATTTACAAAATATCTTCATGGAACATGATCTTTACTTAACATCCTAATGATTTTTGGCATAAAAGAAAAATACAAAAATTTTACCCATACAATGTATATTTGGCTATTGCTATTGCTTTTATTTAGCAAGGATGCTTTAAATTGCTTTGAAATTTAAACCAAACATGATGCTAAAGGCATTTATAATGTTACAAAAGATTTCTATTTGAGATAAATGCTGCTCTTCTAAACTTTCTATTCATCAA